>JARHVA010003007.1:455000-1910000 GCA_037957365.1 Torreya grandis
CAAATATTTTAATGCTACTAAAATTTAATGTTCCACTCTTTAAAATGCATCCATCTATCTCTAAATCCTAACTTCCATACACCATTCAATATCCAAAGATGCATGACTTTACCTTGACTGGTCATTAAAATTTAACACTTTAAGCTCATCTCATAGCTTCCTATATATTTGGATTATTTTTGCTTCATCAATATTCTTAAACCTACTCAATCTTTAACTTGTCATTGCAATGATAAACAACAAGCACTTTATGACATTTGAGTCCATTCACTCTGTTGGCTCTCCTTTGCATGATCACTTGTGCACCATCATATATTTTGACAAGCTCAATCTTTATATCTACCCAAACCTCAAGACTATGACACTTGGCATACGTGTATGCATTTTGTACATAGCTATCAATTCCTCTTATTAAGATATTTGGCCTCCTTGCATTGGTCATCTATCTAAAAGATTCATGTGCTTGTGACACTTAGA
The DNA here is from genome assembly GCA_037957365.1 of Torreya grandis. Taxonomy (NCBI): domain Eukaryota; kingdom Viridiplantae; phylum Streptophyta; class Pinopsida; order Cupressales; family Taxaceae; genus Torreya; species Torreya grandis. The sequence goes on from JARHVA010003007.1 coordinate 455,478, forward strand.
ATTAACATGTTCACTCGAAGGGACCTTTGACACTTTTACTTCATCACCTCTGTTAGATCTTTAATGTTTGATTAAGCATGGATTGTTTGATCTTCCAACTAGCTCGATCATTAACTCTGACAAGCTTATATTCATTAGGTCTCTATCTGAAAAGCTCCATGAATGTGACACTTATCACTTACATGATCACTCAAAGATCCTTTTGAAAATTTGACTTTGCTTTAATCCATTGGATGATCTATATATAATGAAGCATAGGTCATTGATCAATTTGGGACATAACATATAGTCTAAGACTTAGGGAATATTAAGTCTTTTAATCATTAGTTGTACCTAGTAATTTCTAGGTCAAGGTGACAAGTTCATAATGATGATATAGACTTAAGTTATAACTTAAGTTACCAGTTTCTGACTATACCGAGTCAACATTAAATAGAACTTTGATTGTTGATGCCATGGTTAAACCCTTAAGGTTTTATTGAGAAACCCTATCCAATCTAAAAGTTAAGTAAATCAATTATGAACTCATTCTTTCTCCTCTAAAGCTATGGAACATATTTATAGAATGTACATGAAAAAACAATAACATATCTTCTTTATATTTGACTTTAAACATCCATAAATGGTCTCTGTAAAATCATGACAGCTTTGCACAGTGCAACTATGAAACATGCTCTTTTTTACATTAATCTTGCTTGATCTTTTTGACATCAATGACATCCATAATGTCTCTTTTAACATAAATAACAATCATATTGAAAACATTGTTTATGTTATGAAAAATTGCTTATTGGTTTTTATATTTATGAACGCTTAGCTTCACTTGAATGATCATTTGAATGTTTGTATGATTTGTATTTGGGATTTTAAGTCTCCTAGGGTAAGAACCAACAATATGACTGTAGGTTTGTGCATGGTCATTGCCTTGTGTAGTGTAATATTACTTAGATATACACACTTGTATTTACAAGTGATGTAAACATCTTTAGAGATGGAATTTTTGAGCTTAGGGGTGTCTAGAGTAGTAGCTTAATGATGACAAAAGGTTAGGTGGTGAGCTCTCTTTCAAATGGCTAGAAGTTATTGTGGAGTAGACATGGATCCTTATTGAATAATTGATTATTCTTTATTTAATAAATTAGGCCTTGATTTATACATCATTTTTATGTAAAATATGGAGGAATCTCTTGTTTGGATAAATGTTAATAGTAACTAGCTTGTTTATAATATTATCGTGAAAGATAGTCTTTTATATAAAGACCTAGCTATTGGTGAAGACTTTTATTGTCTATCTATTGAAATATATTTATAAATTAAGATGTAACCATATGGATGTATTATGAAGGTATATCCTTGAGAATGATTTGTTATGTAAGAAAATCTCTTAGTGTCTGTATGGCTCCTTTAATAAAATGACATGTTTCATTGATAAAATATTTGTTAAGACCAACCTCTTTGAATATGCATTGTATCTCTTCTTATAATATGCTATGACATATTTTAATGGATTAATCCTATCCATGTATGAGTGGAACTCATATAAATAGATGTGAGATTATTATTGGGAATAACAATATAGCTTGACTCTTTAATCTAGATATTGATATTATTTTGGAAAAGTCATGTCTTGTGAGAAGGATCCTTGATAAACCTTCAGTTAAGATATTTTTTGTAGACCTTCCCTATAACAAGAATAACTAATTATAAAATAAGAATTTTAATAGAGCTTGGCTCTATTATTATAAATATAACAAGGCATGTAACCTTTAGGTTTGACAAAGATCACCCTTGCAAAGGATTAATGAAAGAAGAGGGTTATAAATACAAACCATTGATTTTATGTTTTTGTACTTAAAAATCTATAATTAGATATCTTATCTTTAATGGAATGAATGGGTCTATGTGTTAATGTTAGAAGTGTAGTCTTCTAATGAATAAACTAGTCAGTTCATAGGAATTGATTAGTTCCTTAAGAGATGTTTTAGATAGATTGAAATTACCTTAATATTATATGTTATTTGAATAAATTAATGAGGATATTGGTTTAGTGTTGAGAGGTTGATTTAGGCCTTGTCTCCTTCTTATTTAATTGATTAATGATATTGCATGCTTGTTTAGCTTAGTTGAGGCTTTCTGAAGAAGACAAGTTTAGATTCAGATGTGATAATGGTGTCAATCCATTCACAAGCATGTTTAGTCTCACCTTGACCTATTCTCATTCATCTAAGTCATTTTATTATTTTATTTAGCATGTATCTTAGATGATTTTCTAAATTGATTATTCCTAATATTTTCTTCATGCCTTATGCCATTTTGTGTTTAACCTTTTAATCATATCTTGCCTTAATTGTTTATCACTTTGTCTTATTTTAATTTTATTTTCCTTAGCCATTTATTATTTTATTTTTAGTTAAATTTTGCCTCAACCAATTTTTTGGATTTTTGAAAGTTGGATGAATGATACCACATGGCATAATTTTGATGGCTCAAAGAATTATTTAGTAGTTAATCCCCTAATATATTTGGGGTCTCAAAAAACTACAAAGTGGTTATATTTCAAAACTCAAAACCATAGGAGGATTGATCCATTATGGATAATCCCTTAATGCCTCATTTTGAGGGCCCAAGTGGCAGTGTCCTAGAGCATGGAACCCTAAAAAGATTAATTTTTGGGTCTAAACACCCAATGCTTTTTAGGTCCCAAGAGTCTAAGGAACTACCAAATGGCAGCATTTTAGAGTTCAAAATCTTGGGTAGCCTGACAATTATCATTGGACTTAGGGTCACATATTCATGAAAAGTGGCATGACCACATCCCCAGTGGGCTAAACTTGAGTAGACATGAAGAATACTCATGGTGACTAACTAAATTTGTAATGGATTAAACTAAATTTGATAGTCATCTCAATATATTAACATATTAACCTTGGGTATACACCAATGAATGATTTTTTTATCATCATTACAAAATGTTTAGGGATTTCAACCCTTTTAATAGTGACATGCACTTGGTAATTAAATTGTTGCAACTAGCAGGAATATCATATCTATGTAAGTCATTGAGATTTTATATATCTTCTCATGTGTTAAGGTTTGGTTTAAAATGAATTATTTTTAGTAACATATATTTTTGGAAAAAAATGGAAATGACATTTTGGTATTACAACCCAAGTTACTACACTAGGAGCTCTAGATATTTAGATTTAATTCATGGAATTTTAGGTTTTACATAGACTTTAGTGTCTATCCTATTGTTGTGTATAATGAGGAGAGGACATCAACCATGATAGGATGATGGTCACATTAGTGATAATGAGCCTCTAATTCATATAGGGATGAATGATATAGGATCAAAAGTTCTCTTAACCATCTGAAAAATGTGTGATGTCTTGCAAGAAACATTACCAGTAACACAACATGAGGCTAAGAGGCACTCTCCACCATATTCTCAGAGTCATCAAAGATCAGATGGGGGAGAGAGGTATTTAATTTCTTCCCATCACCATCTAGAGGGTGACATATGTGAGTTTCATCATTAAGGTAAGCACTAGGAGAGGAAAGACTTATACCATTATCCTAGGCCTACACTTGGAGACTTAGTTAAGGACTTCATTATTATTCATCCTCTTACATTTGATGGTACTCAAGAGGGATTTATAGTAGAGGCTTGGTTAACCAATATGTGAGGTTGTTTCACACTTTATGACTATTAAACTAATGATAAGGCCCAATTGGGAACCCACCTACTTATATATGTAGCTAAGATACGATGGGAAGGAGAGGAGCAAAATTTCTATTTGACACCTACTTCCCTCAATTTGGAACTATTTGAGGATTTTTTTAAAGCACACAACCTATCCCCTCGATATGTTTAGAATAATTTAGATGAATTTCATGATATATAATAGGGGAGTGGCATAGTGGCACAATATTAATGCCATTTTATATAATTGATTATATATGTGAAAGGCTAAATAAATGAGACTATCCAAGTAAATAGATTCATTATAGGCCTAATTTTAGATCTGGTTGGTATATTACATATTTTATCTCCCACAACCTTAATAGTTATAGTAGAAAATGCCTATTTGGTTGAGGAGTTTTGAGGAAAGGCTCAAGATGCATGAGAAAAATTTTAGGGTAAGATTTAATCACAACATGACTCAAGGTCACAAGGTGCATATATTGAACCTATGGAAGGTTGGAGAATAACCTAACCTAATTCTAGTCCCCTTTAATATCAATAGAAAGAGAGTAATCATTATAGACATGACCATAATATAGACCAATATGATAGATACCACCAAAGAAAAGGTGATTATATACCTCATGATCATCAGTAGACTATACGTATATGAACTTAGTAGTTAATGCAGATGAGACCATCTAGGTTGACAACATCAATTAGTCAGAGATTTACTAAAGTTTTCATAGGGTGAGACTAGCATAAAGATGTGTGTTTTACATGTGGATCCCATGATCACTATACATGTGATTATATTATAATACCATTAGTTTATAGTAGGCATAATGCTCTAATATTAGAGTAGATAATGGGTGTTGTTGGCTGAGGACACATAATCTATGACGCAATGGATGACCACCAAGTTGAGCACTAGGAAATGGTCATTAAGACCATAATTATTATTGATGGATTTTATATAACAATTTTATTTGAATTAGGGGATTTAAAATCCCTTATTTATCCTATTATGGGCCATTATGAGATGGTGACTAATAGTAGTTAGAGATTTGGTTAGTAAAGTTGGCCACAAGGTACAAGTTGTCTATTATCTCTTCATTGAATAGTTGTGTTTTAGATCTTGGTGTCTCTTTAATCATATTGGATTTATGTATTATACTTCTAGGCACCTATATATTTATCTTGGGAATGAATTGGATTATGGCTCATAAATCCAAGTTGTATTTACTTGACAATATTATTAAGTGTGTATATGACCTTGGAACTCCTATGGTGTTATATGGGGTCAAAAGACCCATTTACCTTTGTATGATTTATGTAATAAAGCTCAAAAAGAGCATACAAAAGAGTTTTCAGATGTTTTCTATCATGGTGAGTGATAGGTTGGATGAGTCATATAAGGCTTCTCTAGATGACCATCCCATTCTTTGGGATTTTCTTGGTGTGTTTCTAGATGTATTACTAGGTATGCCCCTTTTTAGAGAAATTAATTTTTAGATTTAACTTAATACCAGGTTGAGCTCATCATAAAATCACCATATTGGATGACCATACTAGAGTTGTGTGAACTCAATACTCATCTTGATAAAATTTTAGAGAAGGGCTTAATCCATCCTAGTGTGTCCCTATGGGGAGCACCAATAATTTCATGAAGAACAATGATAGATCTATTTGATTGTGCATTGATTATCACTAGTTAAACAAGGTAATAGTTAAGAAATGTTATATTTTACCTAGAATTCATGACTTTTTGATAAAATTTAGGGAGTTAAAGTGTTCTCCAATATATATTTTAAATTTATATACCATTAGTTGCATATCATAGAGTCAGATACTCACAAAACTATGTTCTAAACGTAGTATGGGCATTATGATTTTATAGTTGCACCATTTGGTCTAATTGATGCTCTAACAATTTTTATGATCCTAATGAACATATTTATTCAATTTTGACCATTTTTAGTTGATATTTATTGATGATATATTGATATATTCACAAAATGAGTAAGATCACAAGGCCTATTTGAGACAAGTCCTGTAGGTTATGAGAGAAATCTAGTTGATTAACAACTTAGAAAAGTGCACTTTTGCATAATATGAGGTGTAATACCTTAATAACATAATCTTAGGGGAAGTAATTTATATATACCCATCTAATATTTATGACATTATAGATTTTCTAGATTACAAAAATGTTTTATAGGTTTGCATGTTCATGGGTTTGGCATGCTATTATCATTGCTTTATGGATAACATTTCTTGCATTGTGAGTCCCATTACTTCAATTCAGATGAAGGGAAAGAAATTTGTATGGTGAAATTTTTTTGAGGAAGCCTTCATTTTATAAAATAATGAATCACAAGTGTGCCTATTTTGGTTTTAACTAATCTTATGGATGAATTCTTTATTTGTATTGATGCATCAAAGGTAGTGATAGGAGTTATACTCATGAAAAAAAGTATACTTATAGTGTATGAGTCTTAGTAACTCAAGGATTATGGGTTAAAATTCCCAACATAGGAATCATAATTCATGGTTATGAATCATGATTATTTGATATGGAAACACTTCTTACTTGGTTGTCATTTTGTTCTAAAAATATACTAGTTTACTTTTTATTATCTATTTAATCAACATAACCTCAACACACATCAAACACATTATATGAAATTGTTGTGAAAATTTGATTTTGATATTATATATATTAAAGGAAAAGAAAACATGGTTGTGAATGCATGTATTAGTAGGCATTATGAGTTAGAAATAATGAGATTACATACTAAATTTAGAAGTTAAATTTTAGAGTAGCTTCTGAAGGATAACCTCTATAAGGAAGTGTGAGAGATGTTGGATTCTGGATTGAATCTAAAAGTTAAATTGAAAGGTTATTATATTGAACTAGATGGAATTTTTCACCATAGAGGACATATATATGTTCTTATAGTATTTGGCTTGTGTGAGTTGATTTTGTCTAACTCACATAGATATCCTTACCAAGCACACCCTAGAATTAATAAGATACATGCAAAGTTAAGCCAATTGTATTATTGGGCTTGATTAAGGTGTGACATTGCTGATTTTATAGCTCATTTTATAGAGTTCAAGAGGGTAAAGGTTGAACATCAACATCCATTTAGATTTTTATATCATCATGAAATTATGGAATGAAAATGGGATAATATCTCCATGTATTTCATCATAGTATTTCCTACCTTGTCATATCATCATGAGGTATTCATGGTCACTATGGATACATTGACCAAATTAGCTCACTTTTATTTGATAATGCCACCTCAATGGTGAGATTATTCTTAGATAATATTTTTAGACTATATGAGATTCCCCATAATATTATTTTAAATAGAGATCTAGTTTATATATCACACTTCTATACTTATTTATAGAAGGCATTGGGAACACATCTTAATTTTAGTAATTCTTACCATCCCAAGACTGATGGATAGACTGAGAGAATTAGTCAGGTTCTTGAGGGAATGTTTCACATGTATGTTATAGACCAATATTCCTATTGGGTAAACTATTTGTATCTTGTTGAATTTACTTACAATAATAACTATCATAGTTTAATTAAAATGCACCTTTATAGGCTTTGTATGGCAGATCTTATAGAACCCTAGTGATTTGGGACCAAATTGAGAATAAAATCATGATTGATCTTGATATGTTATAAGACATATAATGATAAGTAATCAATATTTGGTATCACTTTAAGACTACTAGGGATCGATAAAATAATTATGTTGATGCAAAGAAGATTGATCAACATTTATATGTTGGTGACAAAGTATTATTGAGAGTAAGACCCAAAAAGAGCCCCATCTGTTATTGAATAATTTAGAAGTTGGCATCTCAATTTTTTGGTCCATTTGATAACTTGGAAACCATTGGTCTAGTAGCTTATGGACTAACCTTTCCACATATCATATCTCATGTTCATGTTGTATTTCTTGTTTTAATTTTTATCAATATGTACCTAACATTACACATATATTGGATTAAATGACCTTTTAGGTTAAAAATGATGGAACTTTAGTTTTAGATCCCATGAGGGTCATAGTACATAGGATGTTATCCCTTTGAGGTAAAGACCTAGACTAGGTCAAGGTCTAGTGGGAAAAATATGATCAATCAACAACTCCTTGGGAAGATTTTGCACTTGTGAGGGTTTGAAACCTTCACCTCTTTTAGTGATTTCTAGGAGGAAGTCTACATAAGGGGATGGGGGTGTAAATCCCCTATTTTTCATAATTCTCATCTTTGACATTTTATGACTATGATATTTTGGATACTCTAACTTGGAGTGAGGATTTATTTTAATTAAGTCACATTCAAATGAGGCATGCAATGATTTTATGGAGACTTATCATGTGTTGGTAACCATGAGAAAGACATATTATCAATCATGTTTTGATTGATTACAAATGAAAGTAAAATGCTCAAATTTACTTTATGATAATTTATAATTATGAAATCTTATATTATGAGTTATATTTATTAAATGATGTTGGATCATTAGTCATAATCTTGTAAATTGGTAATGTATGTGTATTATATTACAAGAATCTATCTATGTGAATACTTGTTGTTGACCAAACTTGACCCTATAGCTCAAATTGGGACACTAATAGGTAAAAACTTGATTTTAGGTGTTTTAGGGGACTAATATTATGTCATAATGTGTGTTATAGGTAGTTTTATTTCATTTCATGTCACATTAGCCTTGGTCTTGGTCATTTTCAATATTTATATCTTTTTGAATCATTTTGGGGGTCAAAATAGAGCATTAAATGACTTGTATGGCCTCCTTGGGAAATTTGAAGTTTTAAAAAGGTTATGTCATGTCCCATGTATCCTAAGAAGTCTTAAGTAACCTTTTGTAACTAAAAAGTGTTAGATTTTTTTAGAAGAAAGAGTAATTTTCTTGGAAAAAGAGGAGTTTTCTTGAGGTGTAAGGACTTGTACAACCTATTACAGTTGATGACACTTTCTAAGAGTCCCTTGGTATTATATTAAATTTTTACAGTGATTATTTTTTTTATAAGCTCCAAAATTTTGATAAAACCACTTCTCTTTTCTTCCACTAGGCATGGCAAGTAAGAATGGTCCTTAAGTTTTCAAATGGTATGGCCATCAGGAGAGGTTTCAAGAAAAAATATCTTGGGGGTGTATTATAAACTCATTAAAATTACATTTTATGTTTGGTTACATAGGAATGTTGGCATGTGCTTTATAAACCATTCTTAAGAAGTTGACCTATCTAATTTACTTGATTATCTGTACACCCTATAGGTTTTCATCTTGTTTGGATGATTACATATAATATTTATATTTGAATTGACTCCAAGGGGCATGTAAATATTAACATCATGTTACTAATTCTTGGTTTAGTTTTTCAAGGTGTTTTGATAAGCAAATCATCTCAGGTTTGTAGATTGGTCTCATTTGAAGCTAACGGGCAATTTTCCACCATTTACAAGATATTCATGATTTGATAGTGGTTTTTGAGGGTGAATATAGGTTTATTTACATGTTTTAAATGTAATATTTTTATCCTTTATATTTAAATCTCATTCTCTAATCAATATTCCATGGTACTATAGTAATAAGCATCATACAGTCAGTTTGTTCCATGATTGTCATGCATAATCAATTAAGGGAGCTGGTTAAAGTATTTAACACATCCATATAGACATAATTATGGTATTAAGAGATTTAATAAATTCCTATATTATATTTAATCAAGTAAAATTCTTTCACTTAGTAGAAGAAAGACTATCCTAGTCAACATAATCATCTGCATACTTAGTTTGCCATTGATATGCACCTACAAGTGCTTGTAGAAGAGTTCAAATGTAAAAATCAAGTGTGAAAGATTATCTCAATATTTAAAAAATATTTATGTTCAATTTAAACAAATTTAAGAGATACCAATTAACTATGAAGGTAGATTCTTTGGTGCATCTCTCTAATCATGCTTACTGCCTACATATAAATCAAAGTACATCTATAGTAGCCTCTTAGGATGACATCATGGTGGAGGTATTTTAGTATTTTAGAGTGTTAATAATAAATTTGGGAAACCTTTATAATTAATATATTTGGTCACAAAAATTTAAATCTGCATTTTGCCTACAATTCTCATCCTCACTACCTGTATGTGAGAATGTCCACCTACAGGTGGTCCTAGCAGAGGGCTGAGGTGCAATATGGAGTGTTGAATAATGTGGAGGAACTCTTTAAAAAATTATTAATATGTGTATATATCATAATAGACCCATAAGATTCGTTGAGTTTTTAGGTTTCATATGAATAACCTTTCAAAGGTAATGATTGTAGGTTTAGAGATCAAATCCCTAAACTAAGAAAATAGAGGTCTGGGCTATTTGGTTGATAGCATACATCAAGGTTAAAAAGAATTTTGATGAATAAACCTTAAATCCTCCATAAAATACAAGATATATGAAAATTTATAAGGGTATATGACTAGTGGAGGTTATTTTTTGAAAGGCTCAAAGTTTCCCTTTTATACACTAAACTCAGTTAAGAACATCTACAAGATTTTGAGTCATTGAGCAACCTTGTTTTCCAAGTTGGTAGTTTATACCATACCTTCATGTTTGAATGGTTTTAGGTAGTGAAAGGAGTATTTTTGATCTAAATATTCAATTAAATAGAGTGGTATATTGTGTTTTATCTCCCATGACCACCTGCTAGTGTCCCATCAAGAAAATACTCACCTACAACTGACTAAGAGGTGATAGTGAGTTTGAACAAATGGCTAGAAGGTATAAACATCTCTATTAATACTATAGACATGATAATTTTGATATTAAAGGTTGAATAAAATTTTATAAATGTCCTCCAAATATAATTACACATATTCCAAGGTGAAACAAACACTTATAGGCTTTTGCTTGTCTCAGTACAGTCCACTTTAGTTGATTGTATGCAATAATGAGCTAAAGAGTGATATTTTGATGTTTGCATTGAATGAACATAAATAAAATAGGTAAAAATCATTTAAAAACATCTTGGAATTATTAAATGAGATATTAGAATACTATATTATAGGTCCAACCATGCAAGACTACCTACAAGTACCCTCCAAAATAAGAAATACAGTCAGAGATGGAACTTAGTCTTGTTTAGGGAAACGTTTATGGAAGAGTATGTGAGAGGTTGGAGGGATGAATGAATATTTAAATCAATTAATTATGGTCATGATAGTCTCATGGAACTTTCATGATGGACATATAATAAATAGAGGCTCTAATCAAGCATCACATTGTCCACATGGTAGAGGCTTGCACATAGTTCTCTTTCCTCACAATCTATCTCAATTTTAGTGTTTTTGGAGGGTATAATAATATTAATAGGGTTGAAATTTAACATGGTATATCATTAAAACTTGGAGAGACCATTCCAATAGTCAATTTTTTTGAGAAAATAAGTGAAATGCCCTATTGTTTATCTCAGATAGAGGGAACTCCCCTTGAGTGTAAACTAGTAGGGTTTGGAGAATAGGGTGGGACATCAGCTAAAGTAACCATGTAGATATGTGTATGGAGTTGGATGGAACCTAGGACAAACATGTAAACCAATAAAAAAAATATGAAACTCAACAAGGTGGCATAGACCACAAGGGTTACAATCAGGCATGTCAAGCATAATTAAGCCTAAAGCCTAAATGAAAGGTCAGATTAATTTATAACCTTAAGTAAGAACTCCAATTGATTTAACCATGTCCCTATGGTTAAATTAGGTGTGTTAAAAATATATATTTTAGGAAAATCATAGGAACTCCATTTTTGGACTCATAATTACATCAGTCCTATGCAAAATGAGGAGAAGAACCTAAGAGGTTAAATTGAAGAGCTCATAATTGTACGGTCTTGGTGAATTGGAGATCAAGAATTTGGGAAAGGCTGAAGGGGGTCTTGATTAATGAATTTATGCAATTGGTTTAGTCATTAATCCCTCAATATTTATGAATGATCATTAATAAACCAAAATGGCTTAAACCCCTCTTAAACCCTTAGTCTAGATGCGATGTGGAAAATGAAAGAGATAATGCACCAAAATTCATAGTTTGCCTAAAAAAATAATTGCATGTTTTAGAAGACTAAATCAAAATCCATACTATTAGGATGAGTTGTATGGAATCTATATAGATAGGGTGCATAATTGTTATTCCTAACTATTTTATACATTGTGTAGGTTGTATGATTTTTTAAGAGATGAAATAAAATTTGGAAGGAAGCTTAAGACTTAAACTAACTCCCCATGTACATTTAATGATTTATAAAAAACTTTTAAGTTTTCTTACAAGAGCTCTCATCTCAACTAGTTAGAACTGACATAATGAAAATGATAGTGATAAGTGTGAGAACTTCAAGTGGAATCCTATTTAAGGTGTAATTAAGTAATCTAAGTCCATGAATGGTCTTTCCAAGTGTCATTAACCTCATTTTATGGATTTTCATGAGAAACTGAATCCAATTTGGGGACCAAGTGTGAGGGGTGACTAAAAAAGGAGTTTCTTTGATTGCATGTAATGATGGATCACTTATGAAGATTTTAAGTGATTAGAAATGCAACCAATACATGGAGAAGCATGTTTGAAACCATTACCTCTTAGTCTAATAATTATACCTATCCCTAGTTAGTTTTGGGATGTTCAAATAGGGGTGAATGTTGAAGGCATTTTTCTTGTGCAAAATGAGAACTCTTACTCTACATTTCAAGAGTTTCATGAGTTAGGATGACACTTGTGCTTCTTGAATTTGCATGATAAATTTCACATTCTATTCTCACACACATGTAACTCATTTTATTATATCGATAAGTGTCCTTGTGACCATTGGACTTCTTTCTTCTCCTATCTCTCTCAAGTTCTATAAAAACTAGCCATTTTGTCCTTTGTAAAATATGCTCCACCTAAGTATGGCAAATCCCTGCTCATTTGCATACCATGAATCAATAAAAACTACTAATTTGACCTATTTTATGACTTTTCATAGTGTGTTCACTTGAATGATTAATCTTACTTAGTGATGACTATTATTTCCTTAGCATTATTATTTCATTTTCTCATCTATTTGTAGCTTGAAATCTTCTTCTTGTAGCTCATGCAAAATGTTCTATGAAGTGTCAAGGTTAAGTGAGTTAGTCTATTAAAATAGTGCCATCCTAGGCCTCTTGTATAGTCCTCTTAGCTTAAACATTCATCACAACTTCATAATAAAATACTTATGTGAGAACATTCATATTAGATAAGTGTATGTTTAGTTAGTCTCTTGGTCTCATGTGTGACATGTAGCTGGTTGGTAGTCATCAATAAATTTGGTGTATCACCTCTTTTAGGATAGTTTAATTTCAATTTTCTCTCCCTTTTCCTTGTAATCATAGGTGTAGTAGTGATATACAAGTATTACATCAAGGGATATATCCCTATTTATAGATTCATCTTATTTTTAGGCTACACATAGCCTATAAGTGTTTCAATTATGCCACTTGGATGAGGAGAGCTAAGACATCTCCTCAAAGGGTACTAATCCAAGTGACAACACTTGAATTCATTAGTATATTTGATTTGAATAATTGATTGAGTGTCTATATTTTTATTATAGAAATTTGATGTGTGAATTGAGTTTGTAGGAACATGAAAAGGCCAATGAAGGAAAAAAACTACACCATGCATGGTTATATCACTAAATTACCTTACTTTAGTACTTAAACACTTATTAAACCTATCCTAATTATTAATTTGTCTAATATACCATTCACCACCTCTTTTTTACTTAGTGTGTTATGTAAGTAGCTAAATTTTTAGTTTGGTTGGTGGAACTTGTTGTTTCCTAGCCTTAAGATCTTACATCTTGAGTAGGCTAACTTCAAGAATGGCTAGTGTTATATTGACAAATCTTTCCATTGATTTCTTAAGCCTTGAATCAAGTGAAAATGATGTGAGTCTAGGAAGCAACCAAAAAATCTTTTAGAGATTTAATTCACCTTAATTGAACATGGAAAAGAATGCCCCTTAATGAGGCATGAGTTGGTGAGTAGAGGGTGGTTGGCTAATTTTAGGATATTTTTATGTAGAAGTCAATATCTCTATTTGGAGGAATTTTATGGAGATGAATTTTGTCAAGAAGACAATAGACTAATAAGGATAGGAAAGAGAATGAAGTGTAGTGAATAAGAAGAGATAGTTAAGAGAGTCGGTCTTTAGACAACTAGAGGATAATGCCAAGGAGGTCTTATAGTCAATAGGTGGGATTACTATTAACTTGATTTAAAACTTATTTCCTTTAAATGAAATGATTTTAGTTATTTATTTGATATTTGAATTTAATGATAATAATACCACTTATTTTACTCTTATTATTTTATTATCTTACCATGGTTGTGTTTTGGTTGCCATATAGTTCTTTGCCCAGTCGAGGGCCTTGGAGAGGTTATGTTCCTTCTTTCTTTACTTGAATGTTTCATCTTCTTGATTGAATATATCCATGATATTGTGATGCCATGTAATGGATGTATATGAGTATTATTTTCATGGTTGTAGATTGCCAATCCCTCTTGTGTGAGGCATGATGGTAGATTGATTGACCCTCCTATGAATGTCATGGTATCAGTTTGTTAATCCCTTCTATGTAGGGCATGGTGGTATATTTATTAACCCTCCTATAACTATTGGAAAAAAGTAACTAAGTGAGGTATCCTCTTACTATCAAATAAAATAGTGGGTCATGTTTATGTTGTGAAAACTTGATTATTTATTTTTTATATTTATGAATGTTTAGATTCACTTAAATGCTTGTATGATTTATATTTGGGACTGGGAGTCTCTTAGGGTAAGAACTAATAATATGAATATTTTTTTATGAATGGTTATTCCTTTGTATAAGATACCCTTACTTAGATATTCATACTTGTATTTACAAGAGATGTAAACATGTTCAAAGTTGGGAGTCTCAAGATTAGGGGTGTCTAGAGAAATAGCTTAATGATGACAAAAGGTTGGGTGGTGAGCTCTCCTTCAAATGGCCATTAGTTTCTATGGAGTAGACATGGATCCTTGTTAAATAATTGATTATTATTTAATTAATAAATTAGGCATTGATTTATTCTTCATGTTTATGTAAGAGATGGATGAATTTCTTATTCAAATAAATGTTAATAACAACTAGCCTATTTGTAATAGTCTTATGAAAGATAGTCTTTTATTTAATGACCCAACTATGGGTAAAGACTTATGTTGTCTATCTATTGGAATAAATTTATAAATTGAGATGTAACTAGATGGGTATACTTTGATTGTATATCCTTGATAAGGATTCATTATGTAGGGAAATATCTTAGGGCCTATATGGCTCCTTTAATAAAATAACATGTTTCATTTGCTTAAATCTTTTTTAAGATCAACGTATTTAAATACAAATTGTGTCTCTAATTATATTATATTATATTATGATGTATTATAATGGATTAAACCCATCCATGTATGATTAGAACATAAATAAATATTTGTGACATTGTTATTAGGAATAACAATATATCTTAATTATTTAATCTAAATATTGACATTATTCTAGAAAAGTCATGACATGTGGGAGGGATCCTTAATAAATCTTTGGATAAGTTATATATTATAGACCTTATATATAAAAATAAAAAATAATTTTAAAATAAGAATTTTAATATAGATTTTATCTATTGTTATAAATATAACAAGGCATGCAAACTTTAGGTTTGACATAGGTCACCCTTGCAAAAGATTAATAAAAGAAGAGAGTTATGAAGATCAACACTTGATTATGTGTTTTTGCACTTAATAGATATATTGTTTGATCTCCTATCTTTGATGGAATGAATGGGTCTATATGATAATTTTAAAAGTGTAATATTATAATGAATAAACATGTCAAATCATAATAATTAAGTAGTTCCTTAAGAGTTGTTTTGGCTAGATTAAACTTGACTTAAGATTATCTATTAGTCAACTAAATTAATGAGGATATTGGTTTAGTTTAGGTAGGTTGATTTAGGAGTTGTTAACTTATTTTTTAATTGATCAAAATAATTTTAGGATTATTTAGCTTAGTTGATGTTTTTTGATGAAGGTAGGCTTAGATTTAGATGTGTTAATGGTGACAGTCCATTAATAGGCATGTTTAGTCTCACCTTAGCCTATTCGCATTCATCTGAGTCATTTTATTATTTTGCTTCAGTTTTTATCTTAGATGATTTACTAAGTTGATTGTTTCTAACATTTTATTCATGTCTTAAGCCATTTTATATTTTATCTTTTAATCTATCTTGCCTTAGTCATTTATCATTTTGTCTTATTATAATTGACTTTGCCTTAGCCATTTATTTTTTGATTTTAGTTAGATTTTGCCTTACCTAATTTTTAGGATTTTGAAAGTTGGTTAAATGATGCCACATGGCATCATTCTAGTGGCTCAAATAATTAGTGGGCAGTTAATCCCCTAATATATTTAGGTCCTAAAAATTTGCTAAGTGGATACATTTTGGAACCCAAAACACTAAGAGGATTGATCATTAGGTATAATCCACTAATGCCTCTAAGGTTATGAGGGCCTAAGGAGATACCAATTGGACCTACCCTAGAGCATAAAACCCTAGAAGGATTAAGCCTTTAGGGATTAACTTCCATTGCTTTTGAGGTCCAAATAATGTAAGGAGCTTCTAAATGGCATCATCCTAGAGATAAAAATCCTAGGTGACTTGATTATTAGAATTGGACCTAGGGTCCTATAATCATGGAAAGTTTCATAACCATGGCCCCAAGTGGGAAAAGCTTGAGCAGACTCAAAGTGGCCCATTATTTCTAACTACATCAATAATGTCTTAGGCTGAATTTTATGTCTATCTCAATGTATTAACATAATAACCTTGGGCATAGAGTAATGAACAAATTCCTTAGTATGATGATTGAATGTTTGGGGTTTTAAACCCTTTTATCAGTGTCATACACCTCATAATTAAATTGTGGCATATATAAGGAATAAAATATGTATGTATATCATTTAGAATTCATATATCTTCTCATGTGTTAAGGTTTATTTAGACACAAATTAGTTGTATTCATGTCTATTTTTTGAGAAAAAAATATGAATGACATTTTGGTATCAAATATTGGTTTATTACACTGAGAGTTCTAGGTATTTAGATTTATTTTTTGGCTTTCTAGTTTCTACATGGACTCTAATGTCTATCCTATTGATGTGTAGAATGAGGGGAAGATGTCAACCATGATAGGTTTATGGTCATATTAGTGAGCATGATTCACCCAATTAGTCAAGGAAAATTATATAAGACCCAATCATTTCTTGGCCATGAAGTAGATGCATGATGTCTTGTAGGAAAGATTATTGACAAAACAATATGAGTTTTGTTGTTTCCAAAATCTGCTTAGCTCATTTTTGAAAACAACCCCCTACAAAATTTGTCCGTTTCGTCTTTTGTCTCTCTAAGTTCATTTTTCGATACGAATTTCAAAATTCATTTTCGTCTTGGCCTCAGAACGAGGATTGGTTACTATCTCGTCCAAGCCAAGTTTTCCCTTTCCCTTTTCTCCTTCCAGAGATGGTTTCTTTTTGTTTCCCCTGCAAGGGCGATGAAAATCACCGCCTCTACATTTCCCTTGTTTTTGTGCAAGGGCGGCAATTTTTGCCGCCAATGCACGTTTCCTACAAGGGCGGCAAATTTTGCCACCCCTGCTCTCTGGCCTGTGAGGGCGGCAAAAATCACTGCCCTTGCAAAATAAACTGACAACATACAAGGGCGGCAAAAAATGCCGCCCTTGCACATCTCGACATCCACAAAGGCATTAATGGCCATGCGTGGCAGGTTGTTGGGGTGGGGTTTTCACCCCATATATTCTGATTTGAGCCTCAGTCTTCTCATTGCTTCCTTCTCTCCTCCTACCTTTTACACCTGAGCGACTCAAGTGACGTTTTGAAGCACCAACTCATGGATCCAACCTCGTGACACGCACATTTTCTCAGGTAAGGTTCATTTTTAAGTTTATTTCCTATTTTATTTTTGTTTTAGCTTAGTTTCTTTAGTTGTTTTGTTTTTTATTTTCTTTTTCTTCTCCCTCCTACCCGCGGTTTTTCCGCTAGGACCTCACGCAAGCGGTGGATTTTGCCACCCACATCCTTAGCCATTTTCTTCCACCCATCCTTCCTCCTTCATCGTGGGCTCCTCTTTCCCCTACCCATGGTTTTCTCTCCTTGCAAGGGCGGCATTTTTTGCCACCCATGTTGTCTTTTCATCCTTTGTGCAAAGGCGGTGAAAAATGTTGCCCTTCCACGTTTTCCTCCTGTCAAGCACAGGGGCGGCAATTTTTGCCGCCTCTGCACATTTTTACAACTTTAGTACAAGGGTGGCAATTTTTGCTACCCCTACCTTTTCCCTGCATCCTTCTTGTAAGGGCAGTGAAAATCACTGCCCCTGCTATTTCTTCTCCTTCCTACAAGGGTGATGAAAATCATCTCTCTTGCTGTTTCTTCTCATTTATGCAAGGGTGGCGATTTTCACCACCCCTACATTTTTCCTTAATTTTCAGCTAACTCCCAAATTTTTTTTTGAGTTGTCCCTTTCATGCTTTTTCTTCCTCATTTTTCACTCCTTTGTTAAGCCTGGCCTATTTAAGTGACCTTCAGTAACCCATGTCACTTAAATTGCGCTCTCCTTCTCTCGCTCACTCTCCTCTCGTCTGTGATCATGGCCGCAACACCTTCAGTGAACTCTTGTACATCTACTCCCATCCAATCAAGATTGTCCTCTATGATGAAAGTGTCTCCCTCAAAGGTGAAAAGCATAAAATACAAGTACTAGGGCGTCTTCCCACCCACATCAGTCACCTCGAATGTCGATGACATTCAAGATATCGAGATCAGCCACGTGGACATGGCTGAATTCTTGGCGCGAACCAAGGCAACAAATCCCAGTACTGGGATAAAAAGAATTGTTGAGAACAACATCCACTTGGTGGCCGCCTTTTTGGTAGCAACACATCATGCAGAGTTTGTCCTCTAGTGTGCACGGTTTTACAACAAAGAGACCAGATCAGTCTCAGACGCCAGTGGCGGCATGATAATTCAGTTGGACCCCGATTTTATTGACAAAGTTTTCTTGTGTCCTCCAGCCACCGAAGTAACCCAAATTGACTTTGCAAATGCACAAAAGGAGTATGATAAAGACCCCGAAAGGGCAAAGAAGCTCATGAACTATAAGTGGCTAAAGACCCCCAAGACCAGCCTCTCCAGATGGCCAAAGAACTTCCCTAGGAGTGATTTCATTGAAGAAGTTGGTGACTTGATCACCCTTCTCAACAGAGTATGAGGCCTCCCGTCTTCTTCACAATTCCATGAATGGATGTATCCATTCATTAAGATCATCCTCCAGGGTAAGCAAACTATCTTTTGGGGGGAACAGATTAGCAACGCTATCCATAAACAACTGACCAGGGTATAAACCTCCTTCAAATTCTACATGACTTTGTACCTGGTCTACATAGCTGCTGCAATGTGATCTTTCCCTGATTTGACAATAGAGGGAGATAGAAAGACCACCCTGGTCTAATCATATTATCCACAGCTAACGCTTCAGGGGTCAACACGTCATTTCAGACGAGTGAATGACATATTCTTCACTATATTTTTGTGTCTCTTTGATCCTTAGCTAGAGCAGAAGAGAATATCAGACGAGGCCTGGGTGGTAGTGAACGGTTATGGTTGTATGTTCCTCCAGTTCCCTACTTTTTGTTATCTTTGGGTTGGTTTTTACCAAGGCTACCCTTATATGCTCCCCAAGTTCCCTTCAGACAAATTAGTTTTAATGGAATTGTGTCAACAACTAGTTGTCGTGCATACTAAATAGATGGAACTGAAGAGACCCAGTTTTAAGTTTCCGATCCAGATTGGCAGGTTTTCAGTTGCTACATCAACCAAAGCCAGGGTCATGAAAATAGAAATGAAGATGGTTACCATCAAACCATTCAAGATATGGGAGAAATTTGACTATAGGGGAGTCAAAGAGAAGATCAGAAGAAAAAATTAGTTCCATGAACCCATGATTGAGGATATCTAGGTGGACCTGAGGACGGCCGACGAAATAAGGAAAATAGACTATTGCCGTCTGACGCTAGATCAGATAAAATACCTCAGGCTTGCAGAGATCTCTTCTAATTTAATTGATGATGGGAACATCATAAACAGTAGGTATCTGGCAGAAAAGGTTGTTGGTTCCTCTCTCCCTCCAATTCAGTGGTCTCAGAAGGAACTGACCTCTCTGAGAAAAAGATTTGAACCAATATTGGCTAACACCAATGATTGGTGAGCAGCCAAAGGGATCACCCTAAAAGAATTCATTACAGGATTAGAGGTTGAATACCAAGCAAAATTGAAGAGGAAGGTAGAAAACTGAACAAAAAACAAAGGTGACGTTCTTTTTCCTTCTAGGCTTCACAAGCCTAGGATTATTTTTGTGTCCAAGAAGCCTAAGACCGCATAAGGGCCTAAAATGGTAGCTGAAGGAAACAAAGGTCAAAGCCTTGAGACATAGATAGCTCAACCCATAGAAACATAGGATCAACCTTTAGAATGACTAGGTGTTGGGTCTCCACTCTCGTCGAGACAAGCACAACCACTACAGAGCACCTCTCCTTCTCCCCCTCAATCTCCTATGGTGCCCATTTCTCCTATCTCCCCAATTAGTGTTCCCTCTTTTAGAGCCACTTCTCCTTCCAGGGTTGTATTTGGTGATCCTTAGGGTCCCTCCATAGGTTCCCCTCGCTCTTCTGGGTCCATTCCGAGTCTATCATCTCCATCTTTCAACCTGCCACCGAGCCCTGCACTTGAGCCATAATCAGTAATTGATATAGTTTCATTGGTTACTCCAACTGTAACTACTGTCACCACCATTAGTGTGGAAGCTACTACAGTAACACCAATAGAGGCAACTATTGTTACAACAGGTACTTCTCTCCCACCTTGGATATCTACTTTCACGTTGAAAAGAAAGAAAATGGCCATCTCCTTGGATGAATTTGATTTTGGCAAGATAGTGTTGGCAAAATTAAAGGCTCCTAAGAGGCCAAAAATACTCTCCAAGTTGGTCGAAGAAAAGGGGCAAAAATTTCTAGACATCGCCAAGCCTCCTCAGGATGCAACCCTTGAGGGTTTTGAGATGAGTAGCTATTCCATCTCTCATGTTGAACTTGGAAAAGTTACTCACGAAGGTGCGAAGAGTGATCTTCAGTCAGTAATGGACATTATGGTCCAAAAATTTGACAGAGAGAAAGAGATGAAGGACTATTATAAAGCCAAAATAGAGCAGTTAATAGCAGTGATCAGAAGGTTCACTATTCTACCTGAAGCAACAAATCTAGAGGCCTTTTTTGTGGATGATCCAGTCATTCAGAAAGCTGAAAAGACCTATTTAAAGGGAAAATTCATGGAAGACTATGTTGAAAGGATGCACAATCAGGGAGTCTCTTTGCTGTCAAAAGTTACGGAAAGAACAGGTAAAATGAAGAAGTTGCAGGCTCAGGTAGACGATTTTGTCTCCCTTATTTCTCAGAAAATTAATAGCCTAGAGAAAGATCTCGGCAGATGGAAGGGAATGAAAGATCCCAAGAAGAGTACTCTGATATCTATCGGTGTCATCCCCAACAAAGACTCCTATGTTGAGATCAAGGAGTCAATGGTCTTCAGGATCTAGGTACTCAAAGACTTAATTGATGATCTCAAAGATTTCAAGGAAGCTAGTGAAAAGAGTGACCTTAGCCTGCTAAATAAGTTAGAAGAACTGCCATGTGACTTGACCTCCAAGGATCATCAGTTCCTTCTAGTAGAGGAAATGATTCAGAATTTCAAAGCGATGATCTGGAAAGATTTTGAAGAACCATCTTTCTCAATGACTTCGGTGGACAGCATTTTGGATGCTCAGTTAACTTTGGAGAATTTGAAATCCAGGTTAACTGGCCACTCTAAAGCCATCACAACATTGAAAGATGTGCTGATCAGAGCGAGAATCATCTCCCAAAACATAGTTGTGCCAAATAGCATAGGAATTTAGGCATCAATCGCCATGTACGATGCTCATCTAAAAAAGTCTGGCAGCAAGAACTGATTCTCTCTCTCTCCTTCTTTCTTCCTCTATCCTTATGCACTTTTGTTTTGTGCAAAGTGCATGTAGTTTTGAAGAATGTAATTACGTGTAAAAGTTCAAAAAAATATCTAAAAGTCAAAGATGAGTCATCTTTGACCAAGATATTTTGTATATTTTATTATTTTCTATTTTTGAGGATTTTCTCCCTATATATAATGGAGACCTCATTTGTAAATGATCTTGGAGAAATTAATAGAAAATACTCTGCTGAAATTGAAGCAACTTTTGAGACTTTGTGCTCAAATTTGTAAATCATATTCTATTAAATGAATGAGAAGCAGGTTATTTTAGACTTTGTGTTGAAATTATCTGTGTTATTTAGGAAATAGTTTTTGTCCTTTTTTCTGGTGATATCTTATTCATCTGATTTGATAAGCAAAGTGGGTGTGTTTATTTTATCTAAAGGCATTTCTAGAGGGTAGAAGATAGACTTTGTGTTACTTTTATCTTTAGGTTTCAGTTATCTTTTGTAGTTTCAGGTGAAGACTTTGTGCTTCACTTTACTCTACGTTTGTACTTGTTTCGGATCGGTGAAGAAGCTACAGAAGACTTTGTGCTTGCGTGAGCGTTCTTGTGAACTTTGTTACTACAGGTGATTTCTTGTTTTCTATTTAATATCATTCCTGAAAGAAGAGGACTGTTATTAGCAATAGGCCAGGATTTTCCCTCTTTTGTTCCTTGTACATTACCTCTGAAAAAAGAGAGGTAGATGTTGTTATACCACCCCCATGTGTTATTTTCTGCTTAATTATATATATCCGACATGCAAGTATTAATAGGGAACCTCCCCTTGATGAGAGGAGAGATTTACCTCATCTAGATTTGGTAAACCCATACTCTTCATGGTGTAAATCTTTGTACACTGTCGCTGATATACCCATTTTGTCATCAGTTAGTTGACGACAAAATATTCACCCAACAGTTTTTGGCGACTCCGCTGGAGAACGAATGTGCAGTCTGAAACCTCAAGTTTTAGATTGAAACAGTCCCTATCCTTATCCATTACATTAGTTTGGTGACTCCATTCTATATCTTACCCATTATCATTATAGCCTTACCACTTCCCTCCATCTTCGTTACATTATCTGGTCTGCAAAACCAAAGCTGCTGGGAAGAACATGCATTTTGAAGCCTCAAGCTTCAACTTGAAGCAGTTTTGATTCTGTTTTCATTTTGAAAATCTAGCAACCCCACGCTACACAAGAAGTTAGAGATCTAAGGGTGTTGTTGATCCTATGTTTGAGTTGGTGCAACAGATTAATTTTGATCTATTTCCTTCATCAGCCTCTCTTCAACGATCTAGGAGTTTTCCTTCTAACCTTGTTAGGTCACCAACACAAGGTAGAACTTCTTTTCCCATTGTTAATCGCTGCCTGCCTATAAACACTCCACTAAGGTTTGTTATCCCGCCATTCAATCCTCCTATCATAATGGCTCAAGGCCCGTGGGGTAATTCCTTTGGCCCCCTTAACTTAACCCCACCTTTGTACGAACTACCTCGTAGTTCTAGGAAAAAATTTCCTAAGTTTTTTGGAGATGGAAAGGTTCATCCCGATGAGTATATTGCTGCTTTTTCCATAGCATGTGGCATAATTGGGTTCAAATTTGAAGATGTAGTAGTAAGAATCTTTATGGAAACTTTACAAGGAGCTACCGCAGATTGGTTTTATCACCTGCAGGCCAAATCAGTGACAAGTTAGGATATGCTCAAGTCCAAATTCGAAGCTAGATTTAAACCCGCTGAGGATGTGCATGCTTTGTTGGCACAACTGACACAATTGAAGAAAGAATCCCAAGAACCCATGAGGGATTTCATAGCTAAATTCAACAAGTTGAGGAACTGAATTCCGACTGTGGCTCAGCCCACGCCGGAAAATCTCAAATGCTTTTTCATCAACTCACAACTTCCCAAAGTAAGTTTCCTGTTGAGATGAGCTGGCCCTATGGACCTAGCTTTGGCTCAAAGTTTGGCTACTGAGATTGAAGATGATCTTATCTTGGCAGGTAAGATTAGGAAAGATCTTAGTAAAAATAAATTCCCTTCATCTGCTGAAAGCTCTCACACAGGCACTACAGACCCTATGGTGCAAAAATTAACGAATAAACTGATAGCTTTGAAAAGACAAATAGCCCAAGGTACATCTACTCCTACTTATCGAGATGCACCTAGAAGATCATTCCAAAATCAGAAATATCAGGGTAATGCAACCCAAAACCAAGGGAAATCCAACCGCCTATCTCCTGCTCTAGGGAGGTTAGCCATCGAAGCAGCACTTGCCAATTCAGCGGTCAAATACTTAGAAGCTGAGCACAACTCTTTTCAACCACAGCTAGACTAACAAGAAAATGCTGACCTCTTTGACAAATAAGAAGAGGAATTAGCTGGTGACTCTAATATCAGTTTCTTGGATTACCAGGATGAAGCTGAGAGTAAAGGGAAAGATTCAGAGGGAGCTTACGCTATTTTTACCAAATCTCAAAATCAGTCGACTTCACAAATTGACAAAAGAAAGGCAGATGAAGAGCTTTGGCTAGCAGTTTCTATTGCCAAACGTGGGACTCCATTACCTCCACAATCAAAAGATCAGGTAATCCATAAAAAAGTGAGTACTTCCAATCACCTGATATCCTCTGTTTCTACTACTTAGACTGCTGCCATACCCATTAAAACCCCTGATGATGGAATTTCTTCCTCTATCACAAGTTCTTTCCAATTATTTGATATAATTGACCATGCTAGAAAGACTAAAATTCAAATGACAGAAGTCAAATATTTAAGAGCTAACCCAAAATAGTTTGATAGGTTAGCAGAGTATGTAAAAAATAAAGCTGTCCCTATAAGACAAGACTCCTTAAAAGTTGTTCCTGATCTCCCTAAAGACAAACTAGCCCAAAACAATCTGATTGTGACTCCTCCTATCGCTCCTGCGAAAATAGAACCTTTCTATGTTTCCCTACTTATAAATGGTTATAAACTGAGTAATTGTATTATAGATTCTGGAGCTTCAGACAATGTCATGCCCGTGAAGGTGGCAGATTCCCTCAGCCTGACCTTGACTAAAACTTTTGGGAGGTGTTTTTCCATGGAAAATAAGCAAGTCCCTCTCTTGGGTCAGATAAAAGATGCTCAATATGCCTTTGCGGCTTTTCCAAAAAAGTGGATAAAAATGACAATTTTAGTGGCCGATGTGCCAGCTTCTTATGGCATCCTGCTTGGGCAGAATTTTTGCAAGGATGTTGGAAGTGAGCTAAGTATAGACTTATCTGAAGCAAGGATTTCAGTTCAAGGCGTCATGAAGAAGTTACTTCCTAAAAAAGAAGCAAGGTACGTAGTTACGCAATCATCGGCACCGGAAGCTCAAATTTTATTTGAGTCCTCGGGCATGGGAAATTACTTCCTATCTACGGACGAAACTCGTGAGATGTCTAATGAAACTTCTTCAGGTGATAACTTGAGATTGTGTTCAGTTGATATAGCTAAAAAAATGCCAAAGCAAAATGAACACGTGGAACAACCTCTTTCTCGAAGTGGGAAAGTTTTTGAAGGAAAAGCAATGGCTAACGAGATATGGACCTTAGAGTTTGATGGTACTTGTTCTTCTACCGGTTCAAGAGCCGGGGTTGTGTTGGTAGCTCCTCAGGGAGATATTTTTCCTTTGTCCTACAAATTGCAGTTCAGTAATACCAACAACACAGCCGAGTAAGAATCCCTGTTGCTCAGACTATAGGCTGCTAGGGAGAAGGGTATTAGACAACTTCATGCTAAAGAAGATGCTGAGTTGATAGTTTGCCAAGTGAGGAACCTCTACCAGATGAAAAATGAAGGGTTGCACCACTATCTCAACCTGGTCTGGGATCAAATTGAAAATTTTGATGCTTTCAATATCTCTGCCATTCCAAGGGAATTTAATAACCAAGAAGATGCATTGGCTATTTCTGCCACCCTTTTAGTCCCTCACCCAGATTTTAAGGGAGATAGGTACACTATTGAGCTGGTTTTTTGACCAAGTGTACTAGATAATGCCAGTCACTAGCAGGTATTTAACAATGATGATCAAATCATCGCCTTCTTAGAGCAAAAAGATAGTTTTGAACAAATGCATTTTGAAGGAAGTGAACCCCGTGAGTGTGAAGCGGCCCCTGAGACCAATACGGATGCAAGTGAGGACTTCCTACAGCTTAAAGGGAATAAAATTCCAAAGGGCTTGGTGTCCTTAGAGAAATTGTTTGATAACCATGATAGGTTTATTAAGCAACAGCGCACGGATTCACAATCCTCTCAAGACTTTGATCAGGTAAATTTGGGAACCAAGTACGATCCTAAAATGGTAAACATTATAAAATACTGCACTCCCAAGGAAAGATTTGAGCTTGCTAGTCTACTTCGCCAGTATATGGATGTATTGGCCTATTCCTATGATGATTTGAAATCACTCAGGCCAAATGACATCCGTCACGATATTCCCCTGAAAGCCAACTCTGTATCGTACAAACAGAAATCCAGGCAATACAATCCAAAAATCTTAGGCACTATTTTAACTGAGATACAAAAAGTGTTGGATGCCCAGATAATTTTTCCAATCCATCATTCAACATGGATTGCCAACATAGTACCCGTCAGGAAGAAAAATGGCAAAATTTGAATCTGTGTAGATTTTAGGAACTTGAACTAGTTGTCTTTAAAAGATAACTACCCCCTTCCTATCATGGATCAGGTCCTGCAAATGGTAACAGGTTCTAAAATGTTATCAATGTTAGACAATTTTTCAGGGTACAACCAGGTTGAAGTCAGAAAGGAAGATCAACACAAGACAACGTTCACCACACCTTGGGGCACATTCGCTTATCGAAAAATGCCTTTTGGCCTGATAAATGCAGGTGCCACATTTCAAAGAGCAATGGATCTTGCTTTCAAAGATGAAATGGAAAAATTCATTGTCGTATACCTGGATGATCTGACAGTGTTTTCAAAGCATCGTTCTGAACATGTTTACCATTTGCAAAGGATACTGGAACTCTGTCGTCATAATGGTATCTCTTTAAACCCAAAGAAATTTGTCTTTGGAGTAACTGAAGGAAAACTTCTCAGACACATTGTCTCCTGAGAAGGTATTAGGATTGATTCAGAGAGAGTCAATTCCATCTAGGAACTTACCCTACCTGCCAGCAAGACTGCAGTTCACTCTTTCTTTGGAAAGGTGAATTTCCTCCAAAGGTTTATTCCTGAGTTTGCTGAAAAAACCCGTCATATTGTCAACATGATGAAGGGTAATACTACATTTAGGTGGACCGTTGAGGGTAAATCAGTGTTTAAAGAGATTAAGGAAGTAATTGCCTGAGCACCAGTTTTGGTTTGTCCTAATTACACTAAGAGTTTCAAAATATATAGTTATGCTTTTGAGCATACACTATCGGCCATTCTAGTCTAGTAAAATCTAGAATGTGTAGAATCTCTAATTTCATTCATGAGTTGTCCACTTAAAGATCATGAGCTAAAATACTCCCTTATGGAAAAGCATGCATACACTGTGGTCAAAGCAGTTAAGCATTTCAGGTTTTATATCCTAAACTCTCACATCGAAGTTCTCATACCAGACACTACAATAAAATCCATTTTGACTCAGCAGGAGTTCGGTACGAGGAGAGGTAACTGGATTGCCAAAACTCAAGAGTTTGACCTGGACCTCAAACCAACCAAGCTAGTGCGGGGAAAGGGTCTTTGCCAGTTAATCGCCAATAACATTATGAATAAAATAGAAAATGAGGCAGAGACCGAGGATGTGCCTACAGTCTTCTTTATTGCGACCACCGATGAGAGGTATTCAGACATTGCTCACTTTTTGACATATGGTGAATGTCTGGCTCATCTCTCTTATAAAGAAAAGTGGAATGTTAAATTGAAAGCAGTTGGTTACGTCTTGTGGGACAACGGCCTATACAAGAGAAACCTGGATGGGGCATTTCTTCATTGTGTTGATAAGGCGCAACAGGAAAGACTCTTAAAATCTTTTCACAATCTAGCCTATGGAGGACATTTTTTTACACCAGTGACAGCACACAAAATTCTACGAGCAAGATATTATTGGCCCACGTTGTTCTAAGATGCGTACAAATGGGTGCGTAGGTGTGAACTATGTCAGCAATTTGTTGGAAAGCCTAAGCTTCCTGCTTTGCCCCTAAAGCTGGTTGTGATCAAAGAACCATTTCAGCAGTGGGGTATTGATTTCATTGGTGCAGTTAACCCATCTTCAAGTGCCGGACATGATTATATTCTCACCGCGATGGATTATTTTACTAAGTGGGTGGAGGCCATACCAACCAAGCATGCTACATCTGAAGTAGTATGCAGCTTTCTCAAAGAAAATATCATCTCTAGGTTTGGGGTTCCACTAAAAATTGTAACAGATAATGCGGCTTGTTTTTCCTCATACAAAATTACTCAATTTTGCTTTGGTTACGGGATCACCTTATCTCACACTTCAAATTATTTCCCTCAGGGAAATGGACAGGCAGAATCGAGTAACAAGAACCTGGTCACCATTATCAGGAAGTTAGTAGATGACAACCAAAGAACATGGCACAAAGCTTTGTATGATGCTTTATGGGCTGATAGAATAACACCTAAAAGGGCTATAGGTATGTCACCTTTCCAACTCCTATATGGACTAAATGTAGAAATCCCCATCACCCTTGAACTACCAGTGCTCAGGTTAACCAAAGCAATTGAAGACTTAACCTTCAAAAGCTCAGTTGACAAATGAATCATGTGTCTAACCAACCTAAATGAACAACGAGTTATGGTAGTGGATCGAATCAAGGAGCATCAAGACCAGGTGAAAGCACTTTTTGATAAGAGGGCTAGAGTGCACATATTCCAAGTTGGAGATCAGGTCTTGTTATGGGACAAGAGACGAGAACCAAAAGGGATGCATGGCAAATTCAATTCCCTGTGGAGGGGCCCGTTCACCATTCGACAGCTTTGTGGTGAAGCTAGCTTCTTACTGGAGTATAAAGATGGAACACCATTTACACTACCTCACAGTGGACATCATTTCAAGCTTTTCAATCCTTGAAGCTTAGATGAGTTCGTTTGTAAAATATGTACAGTTTTTATGATTTGTCTATTTTTCTTCCATTTTTCACTCAACTCTGTAGCCCAATGGCTTGGATGAAGGCACTTAGAGACTGGATTCTGCTTCTGCTAATCAATTCAATTAAATGGAAGTTCCCCAATAGGAGTCAACTATTGTTTCCAAAATCTGCTTAGCTCATTTTTGAAAACAACCCCCTACGAAACTTGTCCATTTCGTCTTTTGTCTCTCTAAGTTTGTTTTTTGATATGAATTTCAAAATTCATTTTTGTCTTGGCCTCAGAACAAGGATTGGTTACTATCTCGTCCAAGCCAAGTTTTCCCTTTCCCTTTTCTCCTTCTAGAGATGGTTTCTTTTTATTTCCCCTGCAAGGGTAGTGAAAATTGCCGCCTCTGCATTTCCCTTGTTTTTGTGTAAGGGCGGCAATTTTCACCACCAATGCACGTTTCCTGCAAGGGCGGCAAATTTTTCCACCCTTGCTCTCTGGCCTGCGAGGGCAGCAAAAATTTTTGCCCTTGAAAAATAAACTGACAACATACAAGGGCGGTGAAAAATGCCACCCTTGCACGTCTCGACATCCATGTAGGCATTAATGGCCACGCACGGCAGGTTGTTAGGGTGGGGTTTTCACCCCATATATTCTGATTTAAGCCTCATTCTTCTCATTGCTTCCTCCTCTCCTCCTACCTCTTGCACCTGAGCACCTCAAGTGACGTTTTGAAGCACCAACTCGCGGATCCAACCTTGTGACACGCACGTTTTCTCAAGTAGGGTTCATTTTTAAGTTTATTTCCTGTTTCATTTCTATTTTAGCTTAGTTTCTTTAGTTGTTTTGTTTTTTATTTTCTTTTTCTTCTCCCTCCTACCCATGGTTTTTCTGCTAGGACCTCACGCGGGTAGCAGATTTTGCCACCCGCGTCCTTAACTGTTTTCTTCCACCCATCCTTCCTCCTTCATCGCGGGCTCTTCTTTCCCTTGCCCGCGGTTTTCTCTCCTTGCGAGGGTGGCATTTTTTGCTGCTTGTGTTGTCTTTTCATCCTTCATGCAAAGGCAGCAAAAAATGCCACCCTTCCATTATTTCCACTTGTCAAGTGCAGGGGCGGTAATTTTTGCCACCTCTACAGGTTTTTACAACTTTAGTGCAAGGGCAGCGATTTTCACCGCCCCTGCCTTTTCCATGCATCCTTCCTGCAAGGGTGGTGAAAATCACCACCCCTGTTGTTTCTTCTCCTTCCTGCAAGGGCGGCAAAAATTGCCGCCCCTATTGTTTTTTCTCATTTATGCAAGGGCGGCAATTTTCACCACCCCTGCATTTTTCCTTAATTTTCAGCTAACTCCCAAATTTTTTTTTGAGTTGTCCCTTTCATGCTTTTTCTTCCTCATTTTTTGCTCCTTTGTTAAGCCTGGCCTATTTAAGTGACCTCTAGTAACCCATGTCACTTAAATTGTGCTCTCCTTCTCTTGCTCACTCTCCTCTCATCTGTGATCATGGTTGCAGGACCTTCAGCAAACTCCTGTACATCTACTCCCATCCAATCGAGATTGTCCTCTATGATGGAAGCGTCTCCCTCAAAAATGAAAAGCATGAAATACAAGTACCAGGGCATCTTCCCACCCACATCAGTCACCTTGAATGTCAATGACATTCAAGATACTGAGATCAGCCATGTAGACATGGCCGAATTCTTGGCGCGAACTAAGGCAACAAATCCCAGTACTGGGATAAAAAGAATTGTTGAGAGCAACATCCACCTAGTGGCTGCCTTTCTGGTAGCAGCACATCATGCAAAGTTTGTCCTCCAGTGTGCACATTTTTACAACAAAGAGACCAGATCAATCTCAGATGCCAGTGGTAGCATAATAATTCAGTTGGACCCCAATTTTATTGACAAAGTTTTCTTGTGTCCTCTAGCCACCGAAGTAACCCAAATTGACTTCGCAAATGCACAAAAGGAGTATGACAAAGACCCAAAAAGGGAAAAGAAGGTCATGAACTATAAGTGGCTAAAGACCCCCAAGATCGGCCTCTCCAGATGGCTGAAGAACTTCCCTAGGAGCGATTTTGTCGAAGAAGTTGGTGACTTGATCACCCTTCTCATTAGAGTACGAGGCCTCCCATCTTCTTCATAGTTCCATGAATGGATGTATCCATTCATTAAGATCATCCTCCAGGGTAAGTAAACTATCTTTTGGGGGGAACAGATCAACAACGCTATCCATGAACAACTGACTAGGGTATAAACCTCCTTCAAATTCTACATGACTTTGTACCTGGTCTACATAGCTGCTGCAATGCGATCTTTCCTAGGTTTGACAACAGAGGGAGATAGAAAGACCACCCTAGTCTACTCATATTATCCATAGCTGACGCTTCAGGGGTCAACACGTCATTTCAGATGAGTGAATGACGCATTCTTCACCATATTTTTGTGTCTCTTTGATCCTCAGCTAAAGCAGAAGAGAATATCAGACGAGGCCTGGGCGGTAGTGAACGGTTATGGCTGTATGTTCCTCCAGTTCCCTAATTTTTGTTATTTTTAGGTTGGTTTTTACCTAAGGCTACCCTTATATGCTCCTCAAGTTCCCTTCAGACAAATTAGTTTTAATGGAATTGTGTCGACAACTAGTTGTCGTGCATACTAAATAGATGGAACTGAAGAGACCCAGTTTTAAGTTTCCAATCCAGATTGACAGGTTTTCAGTTGCTACATCAACCAAAGCCAGGGTCATGAAAATAGAAATGTAGATGGTTACCATCAAACCATTCAAGATATGGGAGAAATTTGACTACAGGGGATTCAAAGAGAAGATCAAAAAAAAAACTCAGTTCCATGAACCCATGATTGAGGATATTTGGGTGGACCTGAGGATGGCTGGCAAAATAAGGAAAATGGACTATTGCTGTCTGACGCTAGAGAAGATAGAATACCTCAGGCTTGTAGAGATCCCTTCTAGTTTAATCGATGATGGGAACATCATAAATAGTAGGTATCTGGTAGAAAAGGTTGCTGGTTCCCCTTTCCTTCCAATTCAGTGGTCTCAGAAGGAACTGACCTCTCTGAGAAAAAGATTTGAACCAATATTGGCTAACACCAATGATTGGTTAGCAGCCAAAGGGATCACCCTAAAAGAATTCATTACAGGATCAGAGGCTGAATACCAAGTAGAATTGAAGAAGAAGGTAGAAAACTGAACAAAAAACAAAGGTGACGTTCCTTCTCCTTCTAGGCCTCACAAGCCTATGATCATTTTTGTGTCCAAGAAGCCTAAGACTGCACAAGGGCCTAAAACGGCAGCTGAAGGAACCAAAGGTCAAAGCCCCGAGACATAGACAACTCAGCCCATAGAAACACAGGATCAACCTTCAGAATGACCAGGTGTTAGGTCTCCACTCTCACCGGGATAAGCACAGCCACTACAGAGTGCCTCTCCTTCTCCCCCTCAATCTCCTATGGTGCCCGTTTCTCCTATCTCCCCAATCAGTGTTCCCTCTTATAGAGCCACTTTTCCTTCCAGGGTTGTATTTAGTGATCCTCAGGGTCCCTCCACAGGTTCCCCTCGCTCTTCTGGGTCCATTTCGAGTCTATCATCTCCATCTTTCAACCTGCCACCAAGCCCTGCACCTGAGCCAAAATCAATAATTGATACAGTTTCATCGGTTACTCCAACTGTAACTACTATAACCACTAGTAGTGTGGAAGCTGCTACAGTAACACTGATGGAGGCAACTATTGTTACAACAGGTACTTCTCTCTCGCCTTAGATATCTACTTTCACGCTGAAAAGAAAGAAAATGGCCATCTCCCCAGATGAATTTGATTTTGGCAAGATAGTGCCGACAAAAGCAAAGGCTCCTAAGAGGCCAAAAATACTCTCCAAGTTGGTCGAAGAAAAGGGGCAAAAATTTCTAGACATCACCAAGCCTCCTCAGGACACAACCCTTGAGGGTTTTGAGATGAGCAGCTATTCCATCTCTCGTGTTGAACTTGGCAAAGTTACTCACGAAGGTGCGAAGAGCGATCTTCAGTCAGCAATGGACATTATGGTCCAAAAATTTGATAGAGAGAAGGAGATGGACTATTATAAAGCCAAAATAGAGCAGTTAACAACAGTGATCAGAAGGTTCACTATTCTGCCTGAAGCAGCGACTCCGGAGGCCTTTTCCGTGGATGATCCGGTCATTCAGAAAGCTGAAAATACCTATTTAAAGGGAAAAGTCATGGAAGACTATGTTGAAAGGATGCACAATCAGGAAGTCTCTTTGCTGTCAAAAGTTGCAGAAAGAATAGGTAAAATGAAGAAGTTGTAGGCTCAGGTAGATGATTTTGTCTCTTTTATTTCTCAGGAAATTAACAGCCTAAAGAAAGATCTTGGTAGATGGAAGGGAATGAAAGATCTCAAGAAGAGTACCCTGATATCTATCAGTGTCATCCCCAACAAAAACTCCTATGTTGAGATCAAGGAGTCAATGGTCTTTAGGATCCAGGTACTCAAAGACTTAATTGATGATCTCAAATATTTCAAGGAAGCTAGTGAAAAGAGTGACCTGAGCCTGCTGAACAAGTTAGAAGAATTGCCATGTGACTTGACCTCCAAGGATCATCAGTTCCTTCTGACAGAGGAAATGATTCAGAATTTCAAAAAGATGATCTGAAAAGATTTTGAAGAAGCATCTTTCTCAATGACTTCGGTGGACAACATTCTGGATGCTCAATTAACCTTGGAGAATTTGAAATCCAGGTTAACTAGCCACTCTAAAGCCATCACAACATTGAAAGACGCACTGATCAGAGTGAGAATCATCTCCCAAAATGTAGTTGCACCAGACAACATAGGAATTTAGGCATCAATCATCATGTACGATGCTCATCTGAAAAAGTCTGGCAGCAAGAATTGATTCTCTCTCTCTCCTTCTTTCTTCCTCTATCCTTATGCACTTTTGTTTTGTGCAAAGTGCATGCAGTTTTGAAGAATGTAATTACATGTAAAGTTTGGAAAAATATCTAAAAGTCAAAGATGAGTCATCTTTGACCAAGATATTTTGTATATTTTATTATTTTCTGTTTTTGAGGATTTTCTCCCTATATATAGTGGAGACCTCATTTGTAAATGATCTTGGAGAAATTAATAGCAAATACTCTACTGAAATTGAAGCAACTTTTGAGACTTTGTGCTCAAATTTGTAAATCATATTCTGTTAAATGAATGAGAAGTAGGTTATTTCAGACTTTGTGTTGAAATTATCTGTGTTATTTAGGAAATAGTTCTTATGTCATTTTTCTTGGTGATATCTTATTCATCTGATTTGATAAGCAAAGTGGGTGTGTTTATTTTATCTAAGGGCATTTCTAGAGGGTAGAAGATAGACTTTTTGCTACTTTTATCTTTAGGTTTCAGTTATCTTTTGTAGTTTCAGGTGAAGACTTTGTGCTTCACTTTACTCTACATTTTTACTTGTTCCGGATCGGTGAAGAAGCTACGAAAGACTTTGTGCTTGCGTGAGCGTTCTTGTGAACTTTGTTACTATAGGTGATTTCTTGTTTTCTATTTAATATCATTCCTAAAAGAAGAGGACTGTTATTAGCAATAGGCCAGGATTTTTCCTCTTTTGTTCCTTGTACATTACCTCTAAAAAAAGAGAGGTAGATGTTGTTATACCACCCCCATGTGTTATTTTCTGCTTAATTATATATATCTGGCATGCAAGTATTAATAGGGAACCTCCCCTTGATGAGAGGAGAGATTTACCTCGTCTAGATTTGGTAAACCCATACTCTTCGTGGTGTAAATCTCCCTACGCTATGGCTGATATACCCATTTTGTCATCAGTTAGTTGACGACAAAATATTCACCCAACAAGTTTGAGAGGCACTATCCACCACATTCTCAAAGTGAGTAGATATTATATGGGATAGAGAGGTATTAAAGTTATCACCGTAACCATTTAAAGGGTGATAGAGGTGAGTTGCATCACTGAGGTGAGTGCTAGGAGAGGCAAGACTTAGACTGTCCTCTTAGGCTCTCACCTAGATACTTAGTTAATGACTTCATTAGACTTTATGCTCCTAATTTTGATGGTCTCAAGAGGGATTTTTAGCATAGGCTTGGTTAGATAGTATGTGAGGTTGTTTCAAACTTTATGACTATGACACTGATGAGAAGTCCTGATTGGGAACCAAACCACTTAGATATGTAGTTAAGATGTGGTGGGAAGGAGAAGAGTAGATTATTCATTTAACATCTGCTTCCCTCACTTGAGAATTATTTGAGGATAATTTTAGATCATGTTACCTATCTCCTTGATATGTTTAGAAGAAGTTAGATGAATATCATAATCTATGATAGTGGAGAAGCATAGTGGCAAAATATGAATGTCATTTTCTAGACTTGATTAGATATGTACAAGGCTACATGGAAGAGACTATCTAAGAAAATAGGTTCATTAGAGGCCTAAATTTAGAGCTAGCTAGTGTAGTACATATTTTATCTTTCAAAACATTAGTAACCATAATATAAAATGCCTAATTGGATAAAGAGTATTAAGAAAAGAATCAGAATGCCAAAGATAAATTTCAAGGTAAGATGTAATCACAATGTGACTCGATGTCACAAGTGTGTAACTTGCATTTAGGAGAGGCTAGTGAACAAACCAATCTAATTCTAGGCCCCCTCAGTAGCAATAAAAAGAGAGTAATTATTTTGGCCATGAATGGAATAGAGACCAATATGACATATGCCACCAAAGATGAGGTGATGATATACCTCAGTATCATAAACAAATTGGACCTACATGGCCTTAATAGTTGGTACAGATGATACCGTCTAGGTTGATAACATCAATCAGTCATAGATCTACTACAGTTTTTATAGGGTAAGACTAGCATAGAGATGTGTTTTTTATGTGTGTATCCCCTGATAACTACACACATGATTTTACTATAATACCATTATATTTAATTAATTATAAGTCTCCAATCTCAAATTAGATAGTGGGTGATGTGGGTCGAGGACACAAGATCTATGTAGTGGTAGATGACCACTAAGACAAGTACTAGGTAACTATCATTGAGACCAAAAGTATAATTGATGGAGTTTTTATAACAATTTTATTTGACTAAGGAGCCTCAGACTCCTTTATTAATCCTTCTAATTTATACCATTATGGGCTAATGGCTACCAGGCAGTTAGATAGTTGGGTAGTAGAGTTGGCCATAGGGGCCAAGATGTCTGTTAGCTCCTTAGTGAGCATTTATGTTTTATACCTTGGTATCTTTTCCACCATAGTGTATTTTCATATTATACCCTTAGGCACCTATTATTTTTTATTGGTAATGGATTGGCTTATGGATCATAAATCCAATTTGGATTTTCATGACAAGATTATCGAATATGTAGATGACCTTGAAACTCTTATGGTGTATCTAGGGTCAAAAAAATCATTTACATTCATATGTTTTTTGAAATGTAACTAAAAAATATAATATGCAAGGGTTATAATATGTTTTCTATCATGATGAGTGATAGTTTTGATGAGTCATAGAAGGCTTATTTGGATTACAATCCCAATCTTTGGTATTTTACCATTGTGTTTCTAGGTGGATTGCCAAGTATGCCCCCTTTGAGAGAAAATTATTTTCAGATTAACCTAATACTAGGGGCTAAGCCCATCTCAAAAGCACCATATGGGATGAACACACTAGAGTTATGTGAACTAAATATTCATATTGAGAAAATTTTAGAGAATGGATTAACTCATCCTAGTGTGTCCCTGTATGGAGCACTAGTCATCTTAATGTAGAAGAAGGATAGATATCTTTGATTGTGCATTGATTACAACCAGTTGATTAAGGTAATGATTAAGAATTATTATCCTTTTCCTAAAAATGATGACTTTTTTGATCAAATATTAGGATCCAAAGTGTTATCCAAGATAGATTTAAAATTTGGATACCATTAGTTACATATCACATAATCAGATATTCACAAAACTATGTTTTGAATGTGGTATGTGCATTATGAATTTATGGTTGTGTTGTTTGGTCTGAATAATGCTCTAGAAGTTTTCACAAGCCTCATGAATGGTATTTTTTGATATTAGACCATTTTATGTTGATATTTCTTGATGAAATCTTGATCTATTCACAAAATGAGGAAGAACACAAGGACCATTTAAGATAAGATCTATAGGTTTTGAGAGAAAACCAACTGGTTGAAAACTTATAAAAGTGTGATTTTACAAAATCTGAGGTGCAATACCTTAGTCACATAATCTCAAGGGAAGGAATTTGTATATATACCTCTAATATTCACACTAATATGGATTATCTAGCACCCACAAACATTGTGAATGTTCACAGCTTTATGGGTTTGGCATGATACTATCATCACTTTGTGGATAGATTTTATCCCATTGCGAGCCCCATTACTTCAATTTTAAGGAAGGGAAAGTTATTAAATTTTTTGAGGAATAATTTTAGTTTATAAAAGAGTGACTCATAATAGTGCCTATTTTGATAGTACCTAATCATATGAAGGAATTATTTGTTTGTATTGATGCATTAAAGGAAGGTTTGGGAGATATAATCATGGAATTAGGCAAAGTTATAACATATGAGTCTCAAAAAATCAAGGATTATAAGTTAAAATATCCCATGTATGATTTATAATTTATGACTATCATTCATGCATGTTTGATATGGATAAACATATTATTTGGTCATCATTTCATTTTCAAAATAGACCACTTGAGTTTGTAGCATCTATTCAATCATCCTAACCTCAATTCACATTAAAGGCATTAGATGGAATTACTATGTGAATATGATTGTGAGGTTATGTATATTAAAGGAAAATAAAATGTGATTTCTAGAGTAGGAGGAATCATGATTTAAAAATAATGAGCTTACACAATGACTTAAGAACTTAGATTTTGGAGCATTTTCTAGAGGAAAACTTCTACAAGGAAGTGCAACATATGCTAGATTCTAGTTTGAATCTAAATGGTAAATTTCAAGTACATTCTCTTGATCTAGATGGCCTTTAATGTCATAAAGGGTATGTTGATTCCTCTAAGTGTATCACATGTGATCTTGATGTTTAAAAAACAATTCTCATTTTAGAATTCAAATACTTTAGATCATGAGTTGTAGGTTATGATAATGGATTATCTTTGATGAAATAGAGGTAGAGCGCGGAATTTTTTCCATAATATTTATATTTATTGGTGGTTGGGAGCCACCGTGGTCTAGCTAACAAAATATATGCAAAGTATGAAGCATGTATGCTATTATTGGTGAATTATGATCAAACTCTAAACTAAAGATTAATCTAAATGAATATTTACAATGGGGCTTAAACTAGGGTGATCTGGTTAAAAAAATCAAAGAGGAAAGGTAGGGGAAAAAAGTATGTGATTACTAATCTTTGTCTTAAACATCATGACAAGGTTTAAATTCCAACTTAACATGCATTTAACCAATATATAATGTAAAATAGCATATGCTCAAATTCCACTACATACTAGGCAAGTATCTAAGGATAATATGAAGAAATACAAGTAAGACTAACATTGATTTAAAGATCTATTACTACATCAAATAACATTTTCACATATTTATGTAGAGAAAATAAAATGAATCAAATTTAAAGACATGCAACTAATCTAGTATTAGCCTAAATTAGTAACCCTGCATTAAAGATACACATCCGTAATTCTTGAAAATCCTTCAAATCTAAGACCTAGAATAGACAATTGAGACAAAAGTCATGATAAAAATTAACACAAATAATTGAGACAAAATTTACAGTGTTCCTTACTTATATTAAATTACTCCAAAAGTTACAAAGTAGTTTTAGCTCTTAAAACTCCCTCTCCTTTTTACAATAGATAATGCTTCTTTTATAGAATGTAATGAAGCATGTTGGTCAGTTGCATCAATTAACAAGTGTACAAAGTAAGGACAATTGTCCTTTTTACAAAGTTTCTAGAATACACTAGAGTTTTCCAAATGACCTGACCTTTAGGAAAATGTGCTAAAAAAATTGCACATGACTTTACAAGATAATATTCCATTTTTTTTTATATTAAAAATTTTATATAGAATAAAATATCTCTAACTTGTTGGTGGGACATGTGTTGATGCAACTTCTTGCTTTTACTGAAGGATCTTTATTTTGTAGTGTTGGTTACTGATAAACTAAAGATTAATTACCAGTTTTAAGAAAATCACTTATTGATGGTATTCTAAGTCTTTGAGATCCTTTTAAACCTTTTCCAT
Source organism: Torreya grandis (assembly GCA_037957365.1). Classification (NCBI taxonomy): domain Eukaryota; kingdom Viridiplantae; phylum Streptophyta; class Pinopsida; order Cupressales; family Taxaceae; genus Torreya; species Torreya grandis. The sequence goes on from JARHVA010003007.1 coordinate 494,778, forward strand.
AGTTTTTTTGATGCCCCTGACATCTCTTATTTTTTCCTCAAGGAGAGAAGTAAACCCATGACTTTTATATTGCCTTAAGCTATTAGGTATTCTCCCAATTTTCTTACCTCTTACATGAATTATAAGGTCCTTTGTTTTAAATTTTCATCTCCAATAAGACCCAATGGAATGAGGGTTTTAGGCTCTTTGATCAATATATCTAGGATATGATACATTTCACCTTCCATCTACTTGAATTCTTTAGCAAGGTTTTCCATATGCTTAGACCAGTTGTCCAGGGCCTTAATTTTGTCAACCAATATGGCCATGGCCATATTAAAATATGCCTTGTTGATAGTTATAAAACACGGGACTAGATTCTTAGATAGGGCTTTTATCAATTCCCTCACTTTGAATCTCATAACCTACCATTGGCCAATTTGTCTTGTTGATTTAGATATTTTCATCCCTATTTCCTTTTGTCTTGCTTTGGCCATTTTCAAAGAGCTGAATAGTCCCATCATGACATCTTCAAATTTATTCAACTTATCTTCATGAATATACAACACAATAGCCTCTTTTAAATTATTATTTTATTGTAGTAGACCATTGATCATTATTTTTGACTGATCACTTTAAGCCTAGGCTACTTTAAGAATCTTTTCTTCAAATATCTTATCTTTTCCTAGTTTAGATATCCAGGTACTAGGGTTAAACTGACAAATGGTTCAACCTTTTGGAAGGTGAACTCTTCACCTCTTACCATAACCCTTTTCTTAATCACTCACTCCATGCTGGTATATTATGGATTAAACTTGACTCCTATTGATGATTCAGTCACTTTTGGAGTAGGGATCTCAATCTGTGCCTCACTTGAAGTTCTGGGAGTATCCATTTGAGTGATATCTACCCTCCTAGGGGTAGTCATCTTTCTCTCTTTTTATTTTTACTTCACCTCTATAATCCAAGGTTTGAGTTCCTCATGAACATGAATGTTTATTGACCTTGTGATTTCCTAATGGTGGTTAATGGTTGGTATCTTTTGTAGCTTTTCATATATAAACCACTTATGAATATTTGGCCCATGGATTGGGTTCTCATCACTAAAGATATTGAACTCACTCAATGGATGATTGAAGGTCATTCTCGATTTCTTTGGTCCTACAGAGACTAGTGCCAAATCAAATTTTCTCTTTTATAGGGGAGCAAGGTGAACTAGGTCTAATACTACCTCTTTCCCTTTATCCTTTTTTACATCTATTTTTTCCTTAGTTTGGGTTTGAGGTTCTTCCACTTGTTTCCCTTCTTCATTTAACCTATAGGTGATAGCCAATGTTTGTAATGCATCTTCCACTATTTCACCTAGATCTAATGTAATTATATCTATATATTCAATAGGAGACTCTGGTCTTTTAGGCTAGGCTAAAGATGATGCCCCTTCACTAGGTCTACTTTCTTCAGGCCTTTATTCAATCTACACTTCAGGTTTTTATGTAACTTGTGTCTTGAGATGTTATGTTTCTATATTATTTTGTGATGGAGGAGGTCTAGAATATTGACCCCCAATAGGTGGTAATACCATAGACTAAGTTACCAAATGTCATCATTTACCTTCTAATTTATTATCAACCTTGCCTCTAGGTTGATGTTGATTTTCTTAAACACTTCTACGACTTCATATATCAATGAAGATTTTGTGTACACATCATTATAAGCACCTGGGTGATGTTCATATGGCACATTTATTTGTTTATCCTTCAAATACTTTGTGACCTTATAATTTGGGTCCAAATATCTCAAGTTATCATGATTTTGAAAGAGGCTCTATGTCTAGAAACATCTTCAATGTTTTTATAATACTAGAAGATGGTCCTACCAATAGCCAAGGGTAGAATAGGTAGCAATCCTTTTTTCTCTTTACAATACCATATATACCATTACATATTTTAAATTCAACTTCTTTCTTAGATAATTTATTTGGAAGATGGACTGGTAACCTTAATGGAGTACATTGTGTTCCCTTAATCTGGATGATTGTGAAGTCTAAGTAAAACCATATGTCCCCAATGGATTCAATGGATTTCTTTGCCAATGGGATGATCCTTGGCATAGGGTTCCTTGTTATGGCCTCATTCAAATGAGGATATATGAAATCATGTATAAAATGAATATGGTCTCTATATTTGAAGATATGTAACTTAGAGTAAAACTGGGACACTATTTGTGTCCTCTTAGGAGACCATCCCTTAAAGTCAGGGATCTTAATTATGTCAAGTAGGGCATCTAGGAGATAAGACATCATATACATTTATCTCCTAGTTCCTTTCTTAACTGCAAAGATTTATCTATATAATCATATGCTGATAAGCTCACCAATAGGAGGATTTAGCTCATTTTCAATCATATAATAAATCAAGGGTACCCTATTGTCAACATAAGTGGTTGTGGGCCTTCCATAGAGTCTGTTCATTAGGGTCATTATTACTCTAACTCTAGGTTTGGATTGGTTGATGGGGATGTTCCCACTAGGGTTAAAAAACACACAGTTTCTAGAAGACAACCTTGATGTTAGGATGGTTTTAAGGTCATTCTATTTATGCCATTCAATGAGTATGGTCACATCTACCTAGGGATTGGGAATTTTTTAGTAGTTCTCAAATGTAATAGATGACACATAGGTAATGTATTTATGAGTACACTCATTAATCAACATGCCTTTTTCAATTTTACATTCTTTAAAAATAGGGAAAAGGACACCTATATAGTGAAGTACCTCTAGTTTAGCTATTTTATGGTGAAGTATTACCATTTGTGCTACAATTAGGTCATAATACTTTGTCTTGAAGGATGCAATCTGCTCCTCTTCTTTGGTTATGGGTTACAATTACTCAATTATCCAAAAGATCTAAGACCAATTATTTTCTTCAGTGTTTAAGGACATGATGTCAAGTACTATGTCTTTAAAGACCATTCCATCTAAATATATGATCAAATATAGCTTGGTGTCTTGTCTATATTACTTCTATGTTTCCATGACTGTGAGTTTTTCAAATTGCTCATTGGTGGTCTGTAAATTGTCTCTAGTTCAATTTTCACTTGCTTAGATGATAATTGGGTTCTTTCTAGTTCAACTGTGGTTAACTCGAGATAAAATTAGGGCTTTAAGTAGAGGCTAGGGTTTGTTTAGATTTAATTGTGATAATTTACTTTAACTTAGTCGAATTTATACCTTGGATTTGATTTAGACCTTTGCATTTATACATTTGCTTTTCCAAGACCATAAAATCTCTAGTTTAATCATCTTGTGCCCATGTGCCATCTATGTGTCATCCTATTGGTATCTTTCATGTCACTTTTTCATAATTATTTTAAATAAGTAGGCATTTCCTTTTAAAACATGTCTTTTGTTTTGCACCATCTGATCTTTGTACATAGATCAACACAGACCATTGATATCAATCTTGGGACTTGCATGTTGTTGGTCCTTATCTACATTGGGCTTCATGATTGTGTCACTTGATAGTTCTATGGGCCTTCAAAGCTCTACACATCACCATTATACATATTAATGTGCTTCTACCACATGGTAGTCACATGCTTGCCTAGAACTTTATTGAAATGTCCATCTTGGTTTTGAGTCATTCTATCTTTCTTTTCTGATCATACATGAGTCATAGATCCTACAAATGTACACAAACTTTAATCAATATCAGGACATAAAAAATAAATTAGGCTAAATAATTTATGATATAATTTTGTTTTGTGTTAATAAACATGAAATGAAATTTATACCAAAGTATTTAGGCTAAGTTTAAAACACATTAAAATGGGAGGTTGAATAACAAAAGGATCTAATATAAGATTTTAACCTAGGGTTTTACCATGTTAAAAAACATGATAAAACTTTAGATTAAAATTTTTAAGCTAAGTTTTATGGTAATGGGGCCTTTCGTTAAACTAAGCCCATTAAGCTCGAAAGACCATGGGGCACATATATACTAAGGTTTAGGTCAATGTTAAAAAATATGATTAAATTCTATCATGATATTTGAGCTTAGCCTATTCAAATATAAACCTAGTTATAAGGATCTTGAGTCCAAACATGGCTTTAAATAAACCAGATTAATCTATGGAATAACAATTTTGACATTGAGATTCAAGTCTTGAACACATTTATCTTCTGAGTGAAATTGGATCTTGAGATAAATTTTGATGGTCTCATGGACATCAATGATAGCCTCACAGGAATCAATTATGTTCACATGAATGTCAAAATTAATCTCTAACAAATTTTCATATGGGGCTAAAATTTGATAACCTCATAAATTTTACTAATAACCTCATGATTATTAAATGATGGGCATGAGAGTGTCAAATTTAAGTTTCAAACATAATTAGTCTCATAAAATCTTGGGTTTAATATGCTCCATTAGATCATCTCCTACAAGTAAGTGCAAACTATAAATTATGATCTGAATAGATGCATGTTATTGGTTCCTATAGTCATAAAGTGGATTGAGCTAGCTTGAGGCTATATATAAAAATTATACTAAGTCATAATAATAAGTATTTAAACATAATAAAATGATGACCCTTCAACTAATTAAAAAACATAACATAAGATCATATCCTAATGTCCTTTTGATATTGAGTTTGAATGCAGGAGTGCCACATGACAACTCGTGGGGTTCCTGAGATTGACTCTATTAACCCTATGAAGAGTTTGTAGATTTTTGATCTTGATATGGGATCCTATGAGCAATTACTTTTGATTTGAGTGATCGATCAAGATTGGATCGATGGATTAAAGCCTTTTGTGTCAAATCTCTTTTGCTATATTTGATTAATGTTGCATGATGAAGCGTAAAACATCGATCCTATGAATAAGGAAGATATTTAAGTTAGATATTTGGGACAATGTAAAAAACACTAATAAGGCTTTAGGACTAAGACATTAGGATAGGTATGAAGAGGGACCATCAAACATAAAGTGAGGCTGAGCTAGGAAATTAAAGGACCCTACAAAAATGAAAGTTAGACCCAATTTTTAAAACAAAAAGGAATAAAGAGGGGAAAAATATAAAGGGACCAAACATGATTTTTAAGCTAGGGATTATTCATATTAAAAACATGATTAAGTTTTGGCATAAAAATTAAACTTATTTCATTGTATATTATAAAGTGTTCCTACCAATTTTGCTCCCACAAAATTTGGATTTAAAATGAAGGATCTAAGAAAGGATTTTTGAAAGAGAGTTTTGAGGCATTTAGAACATGGATTTAATCTTGAGTTCCTATACACCAAAGGATAATAAAATATTGAATGAGGTTTTACTTTAAAATTCAAGTGTAATCCACTAGATGAGGGTCCCATGAAACCTACAACTGAAGAATGAAAATTTATTGTTAGAAATATTAGGCAAAGTTAAATTAGGATGATGAACAAATATGCCACCTTTATCAGGTGTGGGTGATATTCAAAAACAAATAATCTACAAAACATGTCAAGTTTTTAGTGTTAAGGTTCAAATTTACATAAGAGTCCCTATTTTTTATAAATGGGTGTATGTTAACCTCAACAAAGGGTGACTTTTTGGGGACACATAACAATATGTTAGAACTTAGATGCTCTAGTTTAGACAAATAACTAAGCCACTTTTTAAAATTGACCAATGTCATTATTAAGATTAGTTCATGGTTGAAACCAACCTTGCATGTATAGAATTAGGGTTAAACATAAAAACATAGATATGATATGTGTGTGTTTTGATTCCACTTACTATTTTCCATGATATTTAGGGAACAAATGCTAGGTTTCAAGTATTTAATCATTAACCTTGACTTATACCATGTTTGGATACTCATTAAGGATCATGTTCTTAGTTTAAGGAAGGCTTGAGCATTGCTCTACTGCTAGCCAGCCATCCATAGACCTAATAGAGATGCCTTTGGCTCTACTCATATCCTTAATCCACTACCCTCCAAGCATCCATATCCTCAGTGGAGATTTTAAGAATCACCTTTGCTTGAAAAACTTTTGATTTTCACAATAATCTCTTATTTTTGTATTTTTAGATCTTTTGGGTTTTCTAGTGAAGGTTACAAACCAAGATAGTCAGGTTTAAGGATTTTTTCAAGTGTTTGATCATTAGACAATCACCTATGTTTACAACCTTTGTCCCAAGAAAGGATATTTGTTAAGTGCAAACATGATTGTGCCTTAATAATTTAAGCTTTCATTCTACATATAAATTTCTTCTTAAAACTATTTTTAGATCAAAATAATGTTTAATTCCTTATGGAATAGTTAACCTATTCACCAATACTTACTAGTTTCTTTAAATTATAACACCAAGCTCATATTTAAAGCCCATGGTCATCACATGCTTAAGATCCATACATGTATTTATGAACTTGAGGAGTACTTTGAGAAATCAAGTGAAATTTGAGCTAAGGGTTGCCCAAAAGAACTTATTAGAAGCAAGGAACAATGAAACAAAAAGCAAACACATAATGGAAAGCAAACACACAACATAAAGAAATAAAACAAGAAGCAATGAAAAAGCAATAAAATATATACAAACCTATGTAAAAATAAGGGACAAGAAGGAAAATGACAAAAGGGAAGTAAACTAGCCTACCTACATTAATTCTAATCATCCTTATAGATTTACTCCATGAAGATCCTAGGTGGAGCAGCATAAAAGTAATACTTTAGATATTTCCCATTGGTGGGCAATGTGAAATATAATACTTATATATATTCTAGTTTAAAGGTGTTATCTCTAAGTGTTTTTATAATCTGATAGGGGCTAATCCATAGAGGTGTGAATTTACCATGTTTGCCCTTGGGCTTAGATGCCTTATCTCAAAGAAGAACCAAGTCTCTCTGCCTAAGCACCTTGAACTTTAATCACTTATCAAACCACCTATTCACTATGGTTTGGGTCCTACTAAAGTTATCAAAAGATTCTTCTCAGGCATCCTTCATCTAAACTATGTCAAGTAGCCTTGAGTTTGTAAATTTTTGGTCTTCCTCCATATACTCTTGCATAAACTTGTGAGTTCGTATCTTAAGTGTGATGGGGAATACAAGATCTTAGACATATACCAATAAGGAGGGAGATGATTTAAGGGACTATTTTACTATTGTTTCATCTACCCAAAGGTCATATTTGAGAAGCTTATGCCATGTTCTAGGTTTATTTGTAGCAGACTTCTTAATTGACTTCATCAAATTATTATTCATTGATTCGGATACTCCATTACCTTGAGGCTAATGGTTGGATGAAAACTTGAGGATAATAACATTATAATATGACCATTCTATCATTTCTATGGATTTGAATGTAGACCCATTATCACATAACAAAGAGAGTGGAGTCCCAAATCTGGTGCATATGTTTTCTTCTAAAAACTTGATCACTTTTTTAGTTCAACACTGTTTGGTAGCTACTAATTCAATCCATCTAGAGAAATAGTCAGTAGCTATCAAAACATATTTGTGACCTTATAATGCATTAGGATTGATGACTCTAATGAAATACATCCCCCATTGGGTGAAAGGTTTGTCAATTATGACTAGTTATAGAGTCATGGTTGTTTTTGGCTCTTTTGTGTTGAAAATTTGGCATAAATGGCATTCCCTCACATGCTTATGATCATATTTAAATATGGTGGGATAATAGTAGCCAACCCTAAGGATCTTGTGAGTTATTTTCCTTCTAAATGGATGCCAACTTCCCAACTTTTCATGAAACATGCTCACGAACTCAAATGCCTCTTCCTTGGATACACATCTTAAGTACACACCTTCAAAGTTATTTTAGTATAAGATTCCATTCTTGATCAGATAGTGAGCTATTTTGAGCCTTAGGGATATTTTTTGCTCCTTGGTTAGTCTTGCAAGACAAGTTCCATTAATCAATAAGTGAATGATGGGATCATACCAGTCATTATGTTGGAAATTTTGCTAATCAACCTACATAATACTTAGTTTGGGGATAGTATTGGAAATCATTTGAATTAGATCTTGACACCTTACCAATTTTTTAATATTTATTTCTATGTCATATTCTTGAAGAATAAACATCCACTTACCTCTTCACTCTCTAAGTTCAATTTGGCTTAGCATTTACTTAGTGGTTGGGTCAGGCAAAATGGTATGTATTTTACTCCTAAGAATGTAGTGCCTAAATTTATTGATAGATTTGACTAATTCAAAAGTTTGCTTATCAATTAAAGGATAATTATCTGAACATTTCTCAAGTTAGTGTTTATGAAATTGATTGTATGATCACACCCATCTATCCTCTGAGTTAAAACAAAAACAATGGTGTGATCAGAGGCAAAAGAGTAAAGTAAAAAGATTTTTGAAAAGGTTAGACTTATCAATATTGGGGCTTGACTGATTTCCTTTTTGATGACCTCAAAGGCCTTCTTTGATTACTCATTCCATGAGACTTTAGTATCTGTCTTCATCATATCATTTAATGGTTTGACAATTTATGCAAAGCTAGAAATGAATTTTATCACAATGTTTATTTTACCAAAAAATGATTTCAATTCCTTTCTACTATTGGGAGGGTCTATCTTTGATATAGCTTATATTATTTTAGGATTTATATAAATTCCATCTTTAGTAATAATATGGCCTAACAAATTTCCCTTAGTGACATAGAAAATACTTTTCTTGGGGTTGAGGGAAATTCCATACCTCCTACACCTTTTAAATACCTATCATAAATGCATGAAGTGATCCTCCCTATTCTTAGAGAAAATAGTTAGATCATCCATGTAAATTATGATGCATTTACCAATCAAACCTTTGAAGGCATGGTCCATGGCTCTCTGGAATGTAGCTCCTATGTTGATCAACCCAAAAGGCATTATCTTATAGGTAAAGGTGCCCCACTTGGCTATAAATGTTGTCTTCATTATATCTTCTTAGTTCACTAGAACCTAATTATATTCTGGAATAACATCATGGTAGAACCAAAAATAAATTGTATTACTTGTTCAAGAGATGGAAGAGGATAATTATCCCTTTCAAATTCCTTATTCAGATTATCAAAATCAATACACAATCTAATTTCACCATTATTTTTCCTAACTAGTACCAAATTGGTAACCTAGGTAGAGTGTCTAATGGGAAATACAATTCTAGCATCCAATAATTTCTTGACATATTTGAAAATCATGGGTTTTAAAATAAGATTTACAGGCCTTTGCTTTTGCCTGAAAGGTTTGCAATTCTCTTTTAGAGGTATGGTATGTGTGATGACCCTTGGATCAAAAATATTTAAGTCATCATATGACCAAGATATTACATCTTTATACTTTTTTAACATTTGTAGACACCTAAATCTAGCCACCAATGAACTCTGACTAGGCTTTTGAGCAATTTCCACCTAAAGTGCACAATTTGGCCTAAAAACACTAAAATGCATTAAATGAGTTGAAATTGACATATTCAAGTGCTGATTTTGGCTAGAGAATCATTAAATGGGGCAATGTAATTTATGGGAGAACTAATGTTGATCAGATCATTTCAAGTCAAAATGCCAATTTTGCACCTAAGTGCTCTAGATTCTTTTCTATCAAAATATCTTGTATGAGACACATGCCTTTGTTATTTGGTATTGGTAACATCCTAAATGGGATAATGGATCCAATTCATCTTAAATTAACTTCTAATTCTAATCCAGTCAAATTTTAGACTAATAACAAGACATTTTGACCAATTTGATTAATTTGTGCACCAAGAATAAAAAATTGCTCTAAAGTTGACTAATCATGTTTTAGGTTAATTAAACCAAATTAAGGCCTAATTAATAATTCCATGGAAACTTGTTGAAAACTTGTTTTTTAGAAATGAATATTGAATGTCTACATCATCAAGTGACCTCATTTCTTGGGAAGACATTCCTAAGCCATAAATTTCACAAATATCAAAATTATGGGTCTCCCATGCCTCTTTATTACCTCCCATGCCTCATTAATGTCCATTATTCCAAATTAATGATGAGGATAATTATGGATTTTAATTACATAATTAAATTAATCCATGACCACACATCTCAATCTTGAGATGGACAATCATGGTTGATTCTAGTCATTCTTAAAAATCTATAAATAAAGAGTCCATGAACATAATTTTTAAGCTTAATTTGTGAAAAGTTACCATGTAAAATTGATTCCAAGAGCTCTCACATGCAAAATTTATGATGCCAAAATATTGATCCAAGCCAAGCCACAAGGTGACAAGGAGAAGAGGAAATAACCAAACCTCCTTTGATGAAGACTTCAGGAGCATGAACCAAGCAAGCCACTACAATAAGAATTTGAAGCATCCAAATAAGGTGAAGGATTCTTGTTTTTATTTAATTTTTAGTTTTGATTTTCTTTTTTTTTTGTTATTAAGCTCACCCTAGTAACTAGGCCTAGAGATGTATGTTAATTAGTGTGTTTTTATCATTTTGTTTGCATTTTTGGACTAACACAATACTAATGACCTCTTTTGAGTCAAATTCCTAGTTCACATAATGGCACACCAAAAGAATACCATGGCTAAGAAGAAGGATAAAGATAAATTCAAACCAAACTAGATAAGGCCTTTCATCATTACTATAGATTATAGATCAGGGCATACAAGCTGCCACATGAGATGGAGATGAACTTCATGAGCCAATAAATATTATTCACCTCAAGCGATACTATGCTTGAGCACTAAGGTGTATTATCTATAAATACCATTTTAGTGGTGCCATTTTATCACTATTCTTCTTCATACAAATATAATTCTTATCCATCCTCTTATCCTTATCCATTTTACCATTCCATTCTATCAACCAAACATGTTCTAAAGCCTAACCCATTTGACCTTGGTTTTTACCATTCATTACACATTTTCAGCACTTAGGAATTTGATCAATTTCATTAGTTGTTTTAAGTACTTCAGATAGAGATCATATTTTGGACTAGTATGATATAAGTTTTGGTAGTTTCATCCTTCATTTATTATTCCTTTCTTATCACTAGTCTTGCTACTAATTATAACTGCCTTTGGGTAAATTAGTATCATTGATCCATGACATTATGTCCTAGTTATAACTTCCTATGGGCAAACCAGGAGCAACATTTGTTTATTAATTATTGACATACCAACTTGCCACTTCTTATGTCATACTATGCTTTTTTACCACCTATGCCTATTCTGTTTAAATTGACTACTACACTAGTTGAATTCCTTCATTGTAGGGTGAAACTATAGTGACTTGAGGTCCTACTCTAGGACTATGTAGACAATGCTTGATACTTGTTTAGGTTAGCTTAGTCACCCTTTTCACCACACTCTCACTATTTTTTGAACAACCTAAGTTTTAATGCTCTCACTATTTTTTGAAAAACCTATGTTTGAATGCTCTCACCATTTTGTGAGCTTGAACCATTTAGTGCCTCATCATTCTTGATCAAGTTGAGATACTTCCAAAATTCTAAAAACATTTGTAAAATCATTAAAAAAACCTAAAACATTTGACCACTTCTTTTCCTTAAGGATTTTGGGAACCCTTACTAAGTTACAAGCAAACCACTTGTCACTTAGTTTCCCCATCCTTTTTGGCCTTTTCTCTCACACACTTTCTATTTTGCAAGTCCATTCCTATTATTCTATCACATCCATTCTATTTGTTTTTATTAGTTATCATATTCTTCCCATTCATTAGGAGAACTAAATTTGGCCTAAATTTTTTATTAGCTATTACATCCATGTAATTATGTAGGCAACATCCACTTGCCTAGTACATATGGAGATAGATCAACCACCCCCTTCCTTTTATTCTATTCTCCCATTTTGTTTTTTTGTTAAGTTGTCATCTATTTTTTAGGGACAATGTTCATACAGTTTCTATTTCATTATTTGTTTATTTGTCTCTGCTTATTTTGGTTGTTTGTTTGTCCACATATTTATTTGCTTTCAACACTATTGCCTTTATTCATTTTATGTGTGTTCATTGGGTGATTCCTTGCCCACATGTATACTCAAATCCATACATATTCATATGTTTACATTATCATCATGGTTTTTATCACTAGTACATTGTTTTCTATCAAGTATTGGATTATAGGAGTAAGTCCTCATGCATATTTTGGCCAAGTCCTCATGATGTTATACCATGATGCCTACTGACACATGGTACAACAAACCTTAACTTTAAGAAGTCTATTCAGCAATGGTGGCATCAACATCTCTTCAGAACTGACATCTTGATTCAATCCCAATCATATCCCAAATAGAGTAATTAACAACTAAATAATTTCAACCTTTATTAGTTTAGATGAACATCTCCCTACTAGGAGGTTGTTCTAATTCATCATTACCCTTTGTGTTAAGCTATCATCATCCTCAGCCAAGTTTATCATGTTTTCCATAATCAAGGTCCAATGATTATAACCACCTATGGGATAATCATTATATACAATCCCACTTGCATTTCTCAATGATTATAACCACCTTTGGGATAATCATTGTGTTCTCACCATTTTTTTCCCATACAGGGGCACATTGTTATCTTGCTTGTCTATCCTAACTGGGGTAACTCCATCTTCTCAATGATTATAACTAACTTTGGGAAAATCATTGTGTTATCATATCACATTCCCACTATTAGGGTACAATGCTTATAACCACCTTTGGGAAAACCATTGTACACTGTTCCACTTGCATTCTCAGTGATTTTGACTACTTTTTCCAAATCATTATGTTTTCACCCCATCATCTTTCCTTTCTTTGGTCCCCTCATTTTCCTTCTTATCAAGGGACCATTTGCTAACCTACTTGTGCCAACCATTCCCTCGAGGGGGCATCACACATTTAGTTTATTATCATTAAAATTGTAGGCATATAGGACCTTTTCATTCTTTGGGAAGATATTATTGTGCTTATATATTTAAACACCTTCCCAAATAGGGGAAAACTATAGACACATAAATCTAGCCACCAATGACCTCCAACCAAGATTTTGACTAATTTCCACCTAAAGTGCACAATTTGGCCTAAGAAAACTAAAATTCATTAAATGAGTTGAAATTGATATATTTAAGTGCCAATTTTAGCTAGAGTATCATTAAATGGGGTAATGTAATTTATGGGCCAGCTAACTTTGATCAAATCATTTCGATTCAAAATGCCAATTTTGCATTCGGGTGCTCTAGATTTCTCTTTTCTATCAAAATATCTTGCATGATAAATATGCCTTTGTTATTTTTTATTGGTAACATATTAAATGGGATAATGGATTCAATACATCTTACATTGACTTCTAATTCTAATCCAGTCAAATTTTGGACCAATAACAAGACATTTTGACCAATTTGATTGATTTGTGTACCAAGAGCCACAATTTGCACTAAAGTTGACTAATCATGTTTTAGGATAATTAAACCAAATTAAGCCCTAATTAATAATTCCATGTAAACTTGTTTAAAAATTGTTTTTGAGAAATGAATATTGAATATTTGCATCATTAGGTGACCTCATTTCTTGGGAAGACATCCCTAGGTCATAAATGCCATAAATATCAAGATTATGCATCTCCCATGCCTCTTTATTACCTCCAATGCCTTATTAATGTCCCTTCTTTCAAATTCATGATGAGGATAATTATGGATTTTAATTACATAATTCAATTAATCCATGACCACACATCTCAATCTTGAGATGGATGGTCATGGTTGACTCTAGTCATTCTTGAAAATCTATAAATAGAGAGGCCATAAACATCATTTTTAAGCTTAATTTTTGCAAAGTTATCATGTCAAATTGATTCTCAAAGCTCTCAAATGCCAAATTTATGATGCAAAAATACTGATTTGAGCCAAGCCAAGCCAAAGCCACAAGGTGCCAAGAAGAAGAGGAGATAGCCAAGCCTCCTTTGATGAAGAATTCATGAGCACAAGCTGAGCAAGCCACTACAAAAACAATTTGGATCATCCAAAGAAGGTGAATGATTCTTATTTTTCTTTAATTTTTAGTTGTGATTTTCATTTTTTTTGTTATTAAGCTCATGCTAGTAACTAAGCCTAGAGATGTATTCTAATTAGTGTGTTTTTATAAATTTGTTTGCATTTTTGGACTAACACAATACTAATCACCTTTATTAAGTCAAATTCTTAGTTCAAAATAGTTCCTTGGTCCTTTTATTTTCAAAACTTGTATAGGATTTTATAATGTTGACTAGAAGAGGTTGATCCTAAGGTCCAAGATCAATTACATTGTAATCCTTACCATTTACTTTAGGAATCTTAGATGCCTCAACTAGATTATCCTGATCAAACAACCTCTCTAAGGTAATCATTCCTTGGGGATCTTATTTTCATTTAACTGAATGAATTTTCCATCAAATTTGTCTTCAAAGGTGGTTTCATCAACCTCATCTATGATCTGTGCCTTAATTGCTCCAAAATTGGTCATGAAGTTTAGGATTTGTTGGTCATCATTGAAGATGTATAGATAGTTTACATTGTCTGGGGTAGAAAGACAAGGTATCAACTCGATGCTAAAGTTTGGTGAGTCTTGGTTAGGCATGATATTAGCTATAACAGAAGCTAGCTCATCAGTATCTTTATTTTCCTCCCTAAGGATGGAAATAAGATTTAAATCATCAAAAGACTCAACTAAATCCTAAACCCTAAATTTGTATCTCTTAAGGTATGATAATTATCACTAATACTTGCTCTTTACCTTATTGAATACTAGTTCAAAGCCACCATAAACTAGTAGTTCATTAAATTTGTTTTTGATGGAAAATTGTAGTGTTAGGATGAGAGATGTGTACTTTATGAGATTATTGGTGCATGGAAACTAGAATCTGTAAGAAGTATGATATTACTTACCAATAGGGTCAAGTAGAACAATGCATACCCCAAACCTAGATTTACACCTGACACCATAAAAATACATCTTCCATAATCCAAGAACTATATAGGATGGCTTAGGATCACCTACCTTGGTAGTTTTAAGAGTGAAGACCCCTAAATCAGAGTCAATTATGTTGACTATTTCATTCACTATGTTGTATTTAGTGATCATATGTTTCATTCTAGGCTCTCTTTCAACTCTAATCTAGTTTGAAACTCCTTTTCAAGGTAGCCAAATATTTGAAAATTCTATGGACATATATCCATTTAAATCTTTTGTCCATTCTCTAATTAAAAGTAGTCTATAGGCATCTGGAATATCCACCACCTGGATGTTGATGAATTACTAGACTCTTGGATCAGAAGATAGTTGCATGTGAACATTTAATAATTCCTTAATCACTTTGATCCTGGACTTATCTAATTTGGTGACAACCCTATCAAATTTAATGGGGGTTAAACCAAGTTATCTACAAATACATATAGGCATGATATTTGTAGAGGCACTAGAATCTAGGAAATAATTATGCAAGTTCTTACCAAACATTTTGACTATAAGTAGGAAGGGTGGAGACTCTATCTTGTCCTTGTACATACCAACATTAGCATTATTAGATTTTGGTGTCTTTATAGATTTTTTAGATAAGGACTCTAGTAATAGATCCCTTTGTTTAGTGATCTATATCAATTAATGCAAAGTAATGTTAGCTTTAATTTTATTCATATCCTCCACAATATTATAACTATTCCTATTTGAAGAATTAAAAACATTAGTACTATGTTTATAATTACTTCCCTTTGTAGGCTTTGGGATATTATCTAAAGTAATATCAAGGGGTTACAAAGTTGTTTAGAGGAGTTGAATAGTCAAGGGCTACTTATGTTCCCTATTCCTTAGAGGATATGTATTCTTTGGGAACTGCTGGTAAGCTTGGATTTCTTCAAGAACATCATCAGGTTTGTTGTCTTCTTGGAAGGGGAAGTTAAATGTTTCCACAATGAAATCTTGGTCAGATGATTTAGAAGATCTTAATGTACTTGAACCATTATCTTTGTTAGGAAATACCTCAAAAGTGTCCAACTCTTCCTAAAATGCTTCAAAAGATTTATAAAACTCAATGCAATCAATTTCTCCTTACTTATTAGTATAATGAAATCTACAATCATTAGACAAAGCAATATCAATAAGGTTTATATCCATTATTTTATTATCAGAAGATGATTCATTATTCTTATTATTTTGAAAGCTATCAAACTAAAACTTATTATTGGGTCTATTAAACCTTTGGAAAGAGAAGTCTCTACTAGAACTTTCTCCAATATTTCCAACTTACTTTTTCAACTAAAGAAAATTAGTACTAAACTTATGTACCATCTTTAATATAGAGTGATTCTCACTCTTGGTAGTTTTAGAGCTATGAACCTAGTTAACACTAGAGGTTGGTATTAATGTTTTTTAATCATTTAGACTGGATCTAGTTGTAGGATGATTTAAGAATATTAAGTGTTGGTTATAGGCAGCATGGTTCAAGGGTAAATGGTTTAACACTAGGATCTAATTTAGGGATAGCCTATTTTAATTATTTTTAGGAATATATTCAAGTTAGGCATATGTGGATTAACATTCAAGATTGAATAAGCCATTTTTCTTTGAGGTTGCATTTGATCATTAATGATCACTAATTCAAAATAGGTATAGGCTAAGGTGGTTATGACTGGAAGATATCTCTTCAAGAACATAGAAGTCATAGGATCTATTGCATCCTTATATATTTCTAAAGCCAAAACATCATCAGGTTTGTAGGGATTTATGATTTGGCTATACATCTTTTAAAACCTAGCATTAAATGCTCATATGGACTCACTAACATCTCTTATAATGGTGGTAAATTAAAAACATTGTTAAAACCATCCCAGCTAGTCATATAATTATCAAGAAAATTAAGTAACAATTCATATGTAGAATCCTTAAATGTAAAAGGAAATAGTCTACATGATACATTTTTATGGGTGACATTTAACAATCTTAAATCATATTTGAATGATTTAATGTGTTCTTTTGTAGTTATAATACCATTAGGACTAAATATCGGTAAATATTTCTGAAGATTATGGGGGAGATCATGTACTACACTTGGTACATTGATGGAAGAATCACCTAACCATGCCATACCTTGATGAAGGTTGAATATAGGAGTACCTTAGAGTGGTGAAGTTGGAAAAGACTTTGAATATCTTGCCTATTTTTCTTATGGTTCCCTAGTTTAAGTAGGGGTTTCCTTGTTTTTGAATGTGATCTTCTTTTGATTCTAGGAAATTCTAGCTTGAGAACTTTGAATTCTATTTCAAATATGATGTATTAAGTTACTCTTTACAAATAACCAAGGTTAAACTTGCACATTAAGTGAATATTACAAGGATTCACCTAAATAAAAATAAGAAACTAAGATCTTCAACTAAAATAGCTCAAAAATATGTCTAAATACATAAATATGATCGATCTTGACACTTTTAATCTTGAATGACCTAAAATTTGTAAAGGATCTACCAATATTTGATCAAAATAAACTATTCTAACCTAAAATACTCTAGATTCTTATATCTTAGATTATCCTTACCAAAATTAAGCATTTATCTTCAAAGAATGTTGATTTTTGTCCAAAGGAAGCATAAAGACAGGTCAAAGACCACAAAGATCAATTATCTTTACACACTTGAGCAAATAATTATGCAAGTATGCAAATATAACACCAACCTTAGATTAGAACAGACCAAAACTAGTAAATATTCTAAAAATCCACAAAGATTTGTTGGCTGGCCTTCCTTCTAGCACTAGTGGAACTTTGCCTGTTGATGCCTTTAAGTGTATCACAAGTGCTTTTAGTGTTTCAATAACACTTCTCACTTTAGAATTAAAATAATTCAAAGCATGAGTTACATGTTGTGATAAGTGGATTATCTTTGATTAAATAGAGGTAGAGCAAGCAAATTATTCCATAATATTTATATTAATTGGTGGTTGGGAGCCACTATGGTCCAGCTAACAAAATCTATGCAAAGTATGAAGCATTTATGCTATTATTGGTGAATTATGATCAAAATCTAAACTAAATATTAATGTAAATGAATATTTATAGTGGGGATTAAACTAGGGTGATCTAGTTAAAAAAAAGCATAATTGGAAAGGTAGGGTAGAAAGAAAGTATGTTATTACTGATCTTTGTCTCAAACATTATGAAAAGGCTTAAATTTCAAATGAACATGCATTTAACCAATGTATAATGTAAAATAGCACATTCTCAAATCCCACTACACACTAGGCAAGTATCTAACAATAATATGAATAAATATAAGTAAGACGGACTTTGATTAAAGATCTACTACTGCAATCAAATAACATTTGCACATATTTATGAAAAGAAAATAAAATGAAGAAAATTCAAAGACATTAAAATAATATAGCATTGGCTTAAATTAGCAACCCTATATCGAAGATACATATCCAAAATTCTTAAAAACCCTTCAAATCTAAGACCTATAATAGATAATTGAGAGAGAATCCATGATAACAATTCACACAAATAATTGAGACAAATTTTATAGTATTCCATATGTGTATTAAATTGATCCAAAAGTTACAAAGTAGTTTTAGTTCTTAAAAATCCCTCTCCATTTTACATCAAGCAATGCTCATTTTATAGAATATAAGGAAGCATGTCAGTTAGTTGCATCAACTAAAAAGTGTATAAAGTAAGAACAATTATCCTTTTTAAAAAGTTTCTAGAATACACTATAGGTTTCTAAATGACCTAACCTTTAGGAAAATGTGCTAACAAATTTTTGCATGCATTTACAAGAGAATATTCCATTTTTTATATATTACAAAATTTATATAGAACAAAATATTTCTAATTGGGTGGTGTGCCTTGTGTTGATGCAGCTTCTTAATTTTGTTTAAGGATATTTATTCTATAGTGTTGGTCACTGATAAATTAAAGATCAATTACCAATTTTAAGAAAATATCTTGTCCATTATATTCTGTCTTTGAGATCCTTTTCAACCTTTTCCATAATTTGTTTGATTCCCCTGACATCTCCTATTTTCTCCTCAGAGGAGAGTAGTAAACCCATGACTTTTCTATTACCTTCATTTGTTTGGTTTTCTACATATTTTATTACCTCTTGCATGAATTTCAAGGTCCTTTGTTTGAATACTTCATCTCCAATGAGACCTAGTGGGCTGAGTGTTGTAGGCTCTTTGATCAAGCTAGTTAAGATATGAGACATTTCACCTTCTAGCTATTGGAAGTATTTAGAAAGGTTTTTCATACCCTTGGACCAACTGTCCAAGGCCTCAATTTTATCAACTAATAGGGCCATGGCCATATTCATATGTGCCTTGTTAATATTTCTAAAACTTGGGACTAGATTCTTAGATAGGGCCTTAATCAGTTCCCTCACTTTGAAGTTCATAACCCACCATTGGCCACCTTGGCCTATTACTTTTGAGATTTGCATCCCTATTTCATTTTATTTTTCTTTGGATATTTTCAAAGAGATTAATACTCTCGTCATGATATCCTCAAATTTATTAAACTTGTCTTCATGAATAGACAACACAACAACCTTTTTCAAATTCTTTTTTTCTTATAGTGGACCATTGATAATTTTTTGCAACTGATCACTTCGAGCCTATGATACATTGAGGATCTTTTATTCAAAAATATTATCTTGTCCTATATTTTTTCTAGCTATTAGGGTTAAAATAAAAAATGGTTCAACCTTTTTCAAGGTAAACTCCTCACCTCCTACCACTTTTCTCAATCACTCACTCCATGCTGGTAGATTCTAGGTTAAACATGACTCCTACTGATGATTCATTCACTTTTAGAGTAGGGATCTCAACCTATGCCTCACTTGAAATTCTGGGAGTATCCATTTGAGTGCTATTTGACCTCTTAGGGGAAGTCATCTTTCTCTCTTTTTCTTATTGTTGTAGCTCTATAATCCAAGGTTTGAGTTCTTCATGAACATGAATGTTTATTGAGCTTGTGATTTCCTAATGGTGGTACATGGTTGGTATCTTTTGAACCTTTCCATATAGAAACCACTCAATAATAATTGGCCCATGGATTTGGTTCTCATCACTAAATATATTGACCTCACTCAATGGATGATTGAAGGTTAGTCTGGGTTTATTTGGTCTTATAGAGACCAGTGCTAGTTCATCCTTTCTCTATTATGGGGGAGTAATAGGAACTAGGTATAATACTACATCTTTCCCTTTATATTTTTTTATCTATGATTTCTCCTTAGTTTTGGGCTAAATTTCTACCACTTATTCCCCTTCTTCATCTAACCCATAGATGTTGGCCAATGTTTGTAATGCATCTTCCACTATTTCACCTAGATCTAATTCAATTAAATATATATATTCAATTGGAGACTCTGGTATTTTAGGTTGGGCTAAAATGATGCCCCTTCACCAGGTATACTTTCTTCATGCCTCTATTCAAATTGCACTTTAGGTTTTTGTGAAACTTGTGTCTTGAGCTGCTATGTTTCTATATGTTTTTATGTTGGAGGTCTAGAAGCTTGATGCCCAATAGGTGGCACTACCTTAGACCAAATTTCCAAATGTCATCATTTCCCTTTTGATCTCTTATCAACCTTTCCTCTAGGTTGATGTTGAGTTTCTTCAACCTTACCAAGACTTTATATAAGGATGAAGGTTTTGTGTACACATGGTCATAAGCACCTGGGTGATTCTCATAAGGCACATTTATTTTTTTGGCCTTCAAATGCTTTGTGACCTTATAATTTGGGTCTTAATACCTCAAGTCATCATGCTATAATTTCAAATAGGCTCTATGTCTAGCAACATCTTCAATGTTGTTTCAATACTATAAGACAGTCCTGCCAATAGCCAAGGGTAGAACACATAGTAATCCTTTATTTTTCTCTCTAAAAACACCATCTATACCATTGAATATTTTAAATTCAAATTATTTCTCAACTAATTTATTTGGAACATGGACTAGTAACCTTAATGGAGTGCATTGTGTTCCCTTAATCTGGATGACTATGTTGTCCAAGTAAAACCATAAATCCCTAATGGATTTCTTTGATAATGGGTTGATCCTTGGCATAGGGTTCCTTATTATGGCCTCATTCAAATGAGGATAGATGAAATCACATATAAAATGAATATAAACTTTTTATTTGAAGATATGTAGCTTAGATTAAAACTAGGACATTATCTGTGTCCTCTCAGGAGACCATCCCTTAAAGTTAGGGATTTAAATTATGGAAAGTAGGGCATCTAGGATATAAGACATCATATAAAATTCTCTCCTAGTCCCTTTCTTAATTTTGGACATTTGTCTATTTAAGCATGTGTAGATAACTTCACTAATAAGAGGAGTTAGCTCATTTTCAATCATATAATAGACCAGGGATACCCATATGTTGTCAACATAAGTGGTTTTGGGGCTTCCATAGAGTCTATTCATCAATGTCATTATTCTAATTTGAGGTTTGATTTGGTTGATGGGATGTTCCCTCTAGGGTTAGAAAACACATAGTTTCTAGATTACAACCATGATGCTCAGATGGTTTTGAGGTCATTTTCCTTATCCCATTCAATAATTTTGGGCACATCTACTCAAGGCTTGGGAATCTTGTAGTAGTTTTCAAACTCAATGGGGGACACAGAGGAAATGAATTTACAAGTATGATCATTAATCAACATGACTTTTTCAATTTTACTTTCTTTAAAAATAAGGATAAGGGTGATTTATTATTTTTGGGGAAATTAGTTTTTAATTCCTAAATAATAAAAGGGTTTGAGTAGGATAAAATAAATAAATAAATAATATTCCAAATTAAAGATACTAATTTTTGAAATTTAATTTCAATTTGACCTTTTCTAAAAATGGTAGTGAGAGAGAGAAAATTAAACTTATCTTATTCTATGCTAATATGACTGAGATAGGGTCTAGAAATTTGTGTGTAGGCTTAAAACACTATAAAAAATAGAATCTTAAATTTCATTTCTTGATTAGATAGGAGTGATGGAACTGGACACCCTAAGATATGGCACTATAGTCTTTCTATGGTACTATTATCTTGAGTATTTAATATTTTTGGGTTTTGTTCACCTAGTCAGTGTGAGAGTATGTACCACTTTTTAGAGCCTCACTATCAATAGAGATCCCTATAGAGTTGATTATTTGTGTACTTGTATCTTTTATGAAATTGAATGAAACTTTGGAAAATAGGGAAAATGGGGTTAGTGTGTGTAAGATGCATTATACAAGCTTCACACCCCATGTGTGGGCACATTGTCTACATACCAATTCTCTAAGGAGGAGTCAAGCCATATGTAGTTCTCCCTTTTAAGAGTGATTTGTGAAATAATGAATGAAATGCAAGAAATGATAAAACTAAGTATGCTTGAGATGATTAGGGATAGTGTAAGATATTTAATTGGCTTGAAAGTGTATAGACTGGTTATATGTAGAGAATAGGGAAGATTGCTTGAGTGGTCTTGCTTGTATTCTTGCTTGCTTGAATGATATTTTCCAACCCTTTCCAAATGATCTTTGAATGGGCTTATATATGGATCTATTGGTCATGGGTTAAATGAATTTTCATTAGGATGGCATGATTAAAGATAAGGATCTAGAAGGAAATAACCATTGGGGCCTAAGATGCACTTAGACAATAGCACTGAAAAATAGACACCCTAGGGTCTAGTTCTAGTGTCCAAGCTGGGCACTATTATCTTGAGTTGATGGGGCTTAGAGGGATGGATTAGTCATGAAGAGAGGGTCATGACTCAACTAGGATCAAGTTTAGAAGGCCACAGATGATTGAGAATTAGTAAAAGTAATCCTAAGAGGGTCATGAGAGCAAGAAAGAGGGACCTAAGGATTGGGTGTCTTTAACCATGTTCAAGTTACCAATTTTTACATTTTATATGAATAAATTTATCCCCAATTTATTATAGTGATGAAACAAAGCAAAATACTAGGATAAAGGAAAATAGAAAGCGTACCTAAACTTACCTGCAAAGGTGAAGCCCATGAAGCTTGTGTGATGTTGAGTAATACTAGATAGTGCATAAAGAGCATGTTGTGTAAGTGTGATTCTATGAAAGAAAAATAAAGAGTAGATCGGTTTTTATTATTATATACAATATAAAACAAGAATGTACAAATATAGATAAGAAAGAGAGAGATGATTGTTAGGGTGTGGAGCTAAAAGCTTCACCTTGTTGCAAACAGAAGGAGGAGGTTTTTCGCAGCTTGACAGTTGCCGGCATCGGCAGGCCACAACCGACATCGATCAGGGGAAGGGTAGAGGAAACCGGCATCGACAGGAGATCGACTGGTGTCAATCATCTCCAAGAAGGCAGGGATCGACGTCGGTCACCTGTAGCAGTCAGAACTGCTGTTGACGAATAGTCAGTTAAGTGAATGTGGAGTTTGCATGTTAAAGACCAGTTTGGGTCTTTGAGTCGCCTGTCTAAATTAAGTGTATGCATGAGATCTATATAATAGACTCATGGGATATATTATTAAGTGTAGAACTTGTAGAACCCAAGTGTGGAGCTTGGAGAGTTCTTCCCATGGTGGAATCAAGTAGGATTCCCCATGTATGTAAGATTAGGTTTGATATGTAGGGTGTTGCAGGATCATGGAGGAGATCTACATGTGATAAGTAAGATCAGGGTTGGTTTGCTTGGGTGTGTGAATGCGAGGGTCAAAAAGGAGATCGGCGGGGGAGCTAGATCCAAGGTGATAGCAATACATCAAGAGCAAGATCATGGTTAGATCTACTTGGAGTACCGGTTCGTACTCGATTGTACTGGATGTACAATGAGGTGAACAACAGTGTGTGTTAGCTGTTAGTTGTGACTTATGAGAGAAGATTACTCAGGTGGGAAGATTACTTGGAGCCCTTGAGGAGGAAGCCTCATAGAGGTGGAGAAAAGTGTGATCTCTTTATTGTAATTTCCTTTGTAATGAGTTGAATACAATTCTGTGTTGCCTCTCAGTTTCTGTGTTATTTCTCATTGATAGTTATTTGTTCTTCTAGTATTTCCGCATGTTTAAGTTGCTTATACATTGGTAATCATGTGTGATCTTAAATCTAACAAGTTGTGTCAAAACTTTGGGAAACTTTGGTCCTATCAAATGGTATCAGAGCGAGGTTGGACGTTCTCAGAGCGAGCTTGACTAACAGGTGGTTCAAATCTGTTAAGTGTTATTGATTACAGGTTACTCACAGGGGTTGCTATTTGAGTGGGAGTATAGCAAGGCAGAAGAATGGAGAAATGCAGGCATAGGTGTAGCACCACAGGGAGTGTGGTGGGTTGTCTTCAAGTGGGAGCTTGAAGAGGAATACAAGCCAAGATGCAGATTAGATAGAGTACTGGTATGGGTACAGGTGCAACTCTTTATCTCCAAGTGGGAGATTGTTAGGGTGTGGAGCTAAAAGCTTCACCTTGTTGCAAATAAAAGGAGGAGGTTTTTCGTAGCTTAATAGTCATTGGCGTCAGCAAGCCACAACTGATGTCAATTAGGGGAAGCACAGAGGAAATCGGCATCGGCATGAGATCAGCTGGCGTCAGTCATCTCCAGGAAGGCAGGGATCGATGTCGATCACCTATAGCGGTCAGAACTGCTATTGACAAACAGTCAGTTAAGTGAACGTGGAGTTTGCATGTTAAAGACCAGTTTGAGTCTTTGAGCCGCCCGTCTAAATTAAGTGTATGCATGAGATCTATATAATAGACTCATGGGCTATATTGTTAAGTGTAGAACTTGTAGAAACCAAGCGTGGAGCTTGGAGAGTTCTTCCCATGGTGGAATCAAGTAGGATTCCCCATGTATGTAAGATCAGGTTTGATATGCAGGGTGTTACAGGATCATGGAGGAGATCTACATGTGATAAGTAAGATCAGGGTTGGTCTGCTAGGGTGTGTGAATGCGAGGGTCAGAAAGGAGATTGGTGGGGGAGCTAGATCCAAGGTGACAGCAATACATCAGGATTAGGATCATGGTTAGATCTACTTGGAGTACCGGTTCATACTCGATTGTACTGGATGTACAATGAGGTGAACAATAGTGTGTGTTAGCTGTTAGTTGTGACCTATGAGAGAAGATTACTCAGGTGGGAAGATTACTTGGAGCCCTTGAGGAGGAAGCCTCATAGAGGTGGAGAAGAGTGTGATCTCTTTATTGTAATTTCCTTTGTAATGAGTTCACTAAATTATGTGTTGCCTCTCAGTTTCTGTGTTATTTCTCATTGATAGTTATTTTTTCTTCTGTTATTTTCACATGTTTAAGTTGCTTATACATTGGTAATCATGTGTGATCTTAAATATGATAAGTTGTGTTATAACTTTGGAAAACTTTGGTCCTATCAAATGGTATCAGAGTGAGGTTGGACGTTCTCAGAGTGAGCTTGACTAACAGGTAGTTCAGATATGTTAAGTGTTGTTGATTACAGGTTACTTACAGGGGTTGTTGTTTGAGTGGGAGTATAGCAAGGTAGAAGAATGGAGAAATTTAGGCACAGGTGTAGCACCACAGGGAGTGGGGTAGGTTGTCTTCAAGTGGGAGCTTGAAGAGGAATACAAGCCAGGATGCATATTAGACATAGTACTGGTATGGGTATAGGTGCAGCTCTTTATCTCCAAGTGGGAGATTGTTAGGGTGTGGAGCTAAAAGCTTCACCTTGTTGCAAACAGAAGGAGTTTTTTCACAGCTTGACAGTCACCGGTGTTGGCAAGTCACAATCGACGTCGGTTAGGGGAAGCACAGAGGAAATTGGCATCGATAGGAGATCAGCCGGTGTCAGTCACCTCCAGGAAGGTAGGGACTGATGTCGGTCACCTGTAGTGGTCAGAACTGCTGTTGACGAATAGTCAGTTAAGTGAACGTGGAGTTTTCATGTTAAAGACCAGTTTGAGTCTTTGAGCCACCCATATAAATTAAGTGTATGCATGAGATCTATATAATAGACTCATGGGCTGTATTGTTAAGTGTAGAACTTGTAGAAACCAAGCATGGAGCTTGGAGAGTTCTTCCCATGGTGGAATCAAGTAGGATTCCCCATGTATGTAAGATCAGGTTTGATATGCAGGGTGTTACAGGATCATGGAGGAGATCTACATGTGATAAGTAAGATCAGGGTTGGTCTACTGGGGTGTGTGAATGTGAGGGTCAGAAAGGAGATCGGCAGGGGAGCTAGATCTAAGGTGACATCAATACATCAGGAGCAGGATCATGGTTAGATCTACTTGGAGTACCAGTTCATACTCGATTGTACCGGATGTACAATGAGGTGAACAATAGTGTGTGTTAGCTATTAGTTGTGACCTATGAGAGAAGATTACTCAGGTGGGAAGATTACTTGGATCCCTTGAGGAGGAAGCCTCATAGAGGTGGAGAAGAGTGTGATCTCTTTATTGTAATTTCCTTTGTAATGAGTTGAATACAATTATGTGTTGCCTCTCAGTTTTTGTGCTATTTCTCATTGATAGTTATTTGTTCTTCTGGTATTTCTGCATGTTTAAGTTGCTTATACATTGGTAATCATGTGTGATCTTAAATCTGAAAAGTTGTGTCATAAATTTGGGAAACTTTGGTCCTATCAATGATGAGAAAGGAACGAATACACCTCATCGTGTACATGAACCAATACAAAACCTATTGTGATGTTGAGTAAGGCTGAGTGTGTTGGGTATGTGTTGAATGATGTTGTACCAAAAGTTATATCATGAATAGATTTAAGTTCTCAATTCCCTAGAAAGTGGCTTAAGATTGAAAAGGCTATCCCTTCAGCTCCATCATCATCTATTGAGTGAGTCTAGATGATCATGCATATTCTAATTGATGTTTGGACTATGAGTATAATCCCTTTGAATAGATGGCTCAAGAATATAAAGGCTAGTCCTTTGGCTCCATTATTTCCCACTATGTGAACCTAGGTGGTCATATGTGTGTTGATCTATGTGTGGAATATGTGTCTAATCCCTCTTAATAGGTGGATCAAGAATACAAAGGCTAGCCCTTTGGCTCCATAATTGCCTATTGAGTTGAGCTATAAAATGATATTGGTATGAAGAAGTATATCATATGAGATGGTTCTTGAAGCCCATGAATTATTTATAAATCTAACAATGTGGCATGGATATTTGAATGTGTATTAGAATCTAGGCTAATGTTGGCCAACTTAGAAAAAATGGAGATTAGGCTTGCACGGAAGCCATTCCAAAACTAAAATTTTGGCTTATATAGAAGCCACTCAAGAACTCAAGAATATGGAATTAGGATTGTATGAAAGACAATCCAAAATGGTGCCAACCATATACAAATGGATTAAGGCATGCAACTACTAAGAATGCCTAGGTAATGCTAAACTTTAAAAGAAAAGAAGCAATAATGTTATGCAATATGCCCCCAATCATTGGTATCTGAAACATGGATTCTAATTTGGAAGTTATACTAACTACTATATTTGAAATTCGAAGTGAAAATCATCATGCCATGCATGATTCCCCTTATATTTGGATTTTCTAAGTAACACTACATCAAAACTATTGATTTTGGTCTGAACTGTAGCTGACAAAACTGTAATTGATTTTACCTTTCTATCTATTTTTGGAAAATCTACTTTTTTTGTTATTTGGATAGGAGTGATAAAAATGATAGTAGCACCCTCAACACTATATTATATCCTTGGTGATTTTTTCTTGAGCTTAAATTGATCACTATTTTAGAATCTTAATTGTCTACCTAGTTTGTTCTAAGTGGTTTGATGATTAGTTGCTTTTTTGGTTATTCTAAAACTAGACTTTTTGACTGATAGGAGCTATGATCTTTGTAGAAAAAACCCATGTTTGTTTCACCCTATTTTTAGAATAGGAATATATACCCTAAAATGACTTCCCTCAGAAGATGAATCCTTGCAAGTGTGTTATACTAGAAATATACATGATATAGTAATGATAATCAATAAGATATTTCAAGATATAGCATGATTTGAATTGAGTGATTGTTAGATCAATAAGGGTTTGCCTAGTAGATATAATAATATAATATCATGTGTAATGTAATAAACTAAAATTTAAATCTTGAAATTTTAGATGTTAGTTTGGTCAAGGAGGGGTGAAACATGATGTCCATCATAACATCCAAGAAATAGGAAAAATGCATGATGTGCATCATGACATTGAAAACAATTGAGAAGCAATAAAGCAAAAAGCACATTATCCAAGAAGCAAGAAGCATACAAGAGTGGCCAAGGGGCCAAGAAATAAGCGACATGGGCACATATCACTCAAACTAGAAAGTAAGCATGCAAGGCATATTCAAATGTCACATTCACATACGAGTGGATCAGGCAATATTAGCATAAGGCCCATAAGCACATAAAATAGTACAAGCAAATGACATTGGCAAATATCCTAAGGCATACACATGAATAGAAGTGAAGTACATTGGAAAATGTCCTAAGGAACATATATGAGACAAGCAAGAAATATAAATACAAGCACAATAAGTTACGATAATAAAAAAAATAAAGCATGTAAAGGATGGAACTAAAGTCATATATAACTAATAAAAGAAATAGATGAATGTATGCAAGACATGAGTAGTACAAGACTAGGTATATGCTAATAAATACACAAGTGATAGATACTAGTGAGATGTTGACCAAGTAATATGTGTAAGATAGTAAGTAATATACATCAACATGATAACTAGAGTGTGTAGTGTAGGAATGACATAACTTGGATGGTGTAGTCATGTCGAAAATTCCCCCAGTGGGTATGTATATCAATGTGTGTCTCAATTTTAGAAGTAGGATGCCCCCTCAATGGGTAGAGTGAAGCAATCAAGTAGCTAGATGTCACTACATACACTCAAAGAAGATCAAGTGAAGCATGGTAATGTAGATAAATCAATATACAATAGCATGGAACAACAAATGTAAGTCCTATCATAGTAGTAGTAATATAAAGCATGGATGATGCATATAATCAAAATGTTTTTTTTGTTTTGACATATTTGAAATGTTTTTGGATTCTTGAAATGTTATATTTTTTCTGTATTTCTTCATTTTGAACTATATATAATCAAGCATAAGAAACTATGTAAAATAATTGAAATGAACTATGTACAAACATATAAACAAAGTAATATGTACACAATGATATGAAAGACTAGGTTGGAGGGGGGAAGGGGTCTAATGATGGAGCCCATTGGGGATGAAAATGGAGGAAAGGGTCACAACCATCATTAAATGTCTCAAGATCATCATCATAAGTGCCATAATATGTTGTGTTCATGGTGTTATCATGTCAAAGGAAAATTAAAGGTTGTTCTATTGGTGGAGATGCTAAATTTACTCTAGGATGTTTATCCCTGCTAAAAGATGGCTTCAGAGGGAAGTAGTGGAGTTGGATCTGCTAGTGGTGCTATAATCTAAATAATACCTCAATCATGTAGTTTATCTAGTATTTAATGTAAAGTTATACATGATTTTATATCGTGGCCTATAATCTTATGAAAAGTAAAAAATGGGTGACCATCCTACTATGATAATCTATTGATAGATATATGTTGTACTGAAGGTAGTGTGATCAATCCATGATCAAGTAATATATGTAACATAAACTATGGCTGATGTTATGTGTTGCCTACCTAAATCTAAATGATTGGCTCTATATCCATAAAGGTAACCATGTGAACTGTATGTGTCAAGTGATATGCCTATGACCATGAGTGTGGAGTATATCCTGAAAGTGTAGTATAAGATGCTAAAAGTGATGTAGGATGTGGAATGAGAGATCTATAATCATCTCGGTACTCTCCTAGGCCAAACAGTGTAAATCTCAATCTACACAAATAATCATCTATGAGTGTGGGTATCGTATCATCATCTAAAAAAACTTGGGAAGCTGTATCAACATCATGTACATATGTTAATTCAAAATTTACCACAAGGGGTAACTATGATATGGGAGTCTCATCAATTATAGTAGCATAAGACAATGGTGTTGTGAGAGTGTCTATAACTGATGGAGTAACTATATTTTTAGAATCAATTGGTACTACTATAATTTATATTAGTGAGTGTATAAATATAACACGTGTAAGAACTATGACTAATGGAGTAGATCGAATGGCTGAAGCTACTATAACTAGCATACTCTCTAGAGTTAAAGGCATGACTATAAGTGAAGGAGTGTGAGAAGTGTTAGTCTCTCCAACCTCACATGTATGTATCTGATCAAGAGAGATGAAATGAGGTGGTTGATGTATTCTAAAATTAGGTATCCCATCTAGTGAAATAGTCAAAGATGACTCTATAGTTTGATAATATCTAAATGGTTGATTATTTATTAGACATGTATATAGATATCCTTTATGGAGAAATTTAATACATCGATGGAGAGTAGAAGGAATGGCCCCTATAACATGTATCTAGGGTCATCTCAATAAAATATTATAGTGGAGAGGACCTGACATGACTTGGAACTATGTAGAGAGGGTTTTGGGTCCTATCATGATATCTAAAGTAATTGTGCCCAATTTTTGTCATGGTATATCATCAAACCCTCTAATGTTTTTATATGATTTTTACATCGATGCCATATCTACACCCATGTTCTACAATAATGTGATATTACATATATTAAGTCCAGAACCATTGTCAACTAGTACTCTCTTGACTACACTAGTTTTGACTTGAATTTGAATGAATAGTGGTAACTTTTGATGAATAACTATCTGAAAAGGCATGTCTTCACTATCAAAATAAATTACATCTTCTATAGTTTTTAGAGTATTGACCACTGATGAAAAATAAGAAGGTTTTGAATCAATGGGGATAAAATTCTGAGTGAATGCCTAATAAAGAATGTCTTTGAATATATTATCTTTCTGAAGTAGGTCTAACATGGAAATCTTAGCTATAGTGGTTCTCAACCAATCAACAATATCATATGCCTTATGTATATCTACCTATACAAGTGGGTTGGGCTTAGGATAGGTAGGAATATAAGAGTGATGGGGCTTCTCATTAGGTAGAGGAGGCATGGTAGTACATCAAGTAATAGCTCTAACCACATTATCTACTATCCATATAGGAAGAGTAGTAGCTATGGGGGGAGAGTGGAGATAATTGATGGTTCAAAGTGGTGGAGGGATAAAGGGTGTCAATTGGGCTCTTTGATGATGGGTAGTGACCTAGGGAAGGGTAAAATAAACCATGCAACGTGACTTGACATGAGATAGAGGCTTCAAGGGAGGTAGTGCAAAATATATCTTAGCATGTTGTTTAATAATAACTTTCTTAACATCATCCCATATTATGAAAAATAAGCATGAAATGCAAAGAATGAATTTTTGTACTAACATAAGATAAACTTCATCATTCATGTACATGATAGGACCAATTATAGTCTATCTTTTACAAAAAATGTAAGAAAAATTTGTAAATAAGTGAGATCCATTTTTGAAATCTAAATTTAGAATGTAAGGTGACATCTCAAAATAAATAGGACCTAGTGTATGCAACCTGGTTTTGAAAGATGATTTATTTATAAAATACTATGAGATTTTGAAATTGAAAGTGACTTTTTGATTTTAATATGCAACTAAAAATTCAAAAAACTAGTGGAAAAAGTTTGATTGAATATGACCTAGTATGTGTAACTAGGGTTTGGAGATATATTTTTTTTTTGAAATTACTATTGAATTTTGAAGGGATTTTTTGATTTAAATATGCTAGTAAAAATTCAAAAAATGATTGAAATTTTACTAGGACCTAGTTGATGCAACTAGGGTTTGAAAAATAAATTATTTTAAAATTTACTACTAAATTTTAAAATTTAAAATGAATTTTTGATTTAAATATTCAAGTGAAAATTCATAAATTTATTGGAAAAATCAATAGGAATTTTACCCTAGGGTTTTTATGTGTAATTTGAAGTAATTCGGGTTCACCAAATGATTTATTTTTTTTGGGGAAATTAGTGTTTAATTCTTAAATAATAAAAGGGTTTGAGTAGGAGAAAATTAGTAAATAATATTCCCAATTAAAGATACTAATTTGTGAAATTTAATTACAATTTGACCTTTTCTTAAAATAGTAGTGAGAGGGAGAAAATTAAACTTATCTTATTCTGTGTTGATCTAACTGAGATAGGGTCTATAAATTTGCATGCAATCTTGGGACACTATCACAAATATAATATTGAACTTCATTTCTTGATTATATAAGAGAATTAGAATTAGACACCCTAGGATTCAATGCTATAGTCCTTTGACATTTTTTTCCTAAGTATTTAAGTTTTTTGGGTTTTGTTTTCCTGGTTAGTGTGAGCCTGTGTACCAAATTTTACAGCCTCACTATCAATAGAGCTCCTCGTAGAGTTGATTCTTTATTTAATTTTATCTTTTATGTAATTTAATGAAAATTTAGAGAATAAGGAAAAGGGGTTAGTGTGTTTAAGATGCACTAGATGGAATTCACATCCTGTGTGTGTGCACACTACCTACATACCAATACTCCGAGGAGGGATCAAGCCATATGTAGTTCTCCCTTCTAAGAGTGCTTTATGCAATAGTGAATGAAATGTAGGAAATTCTAAAACTAAGTATGCTTAAGATGACTAGGTATTGGTTTAAGATATTGAATTGGCTTGAAAGTGTATAGGCTAGTTTTATGCAAAGAATAGAGAAGATTACTTGAGTGGTCTTGCTTGTATTCTTGCTTACTTGAGTGATATTTAAAAACCCTTTCCAAATGATCTTTAAATAGGCTTATATATGGATCTATTGGTCATGGGTTAAATGAATTCAAGTTATGTCAACATGATTGAAGATAAGGATCTAGAAGGAAATGATCATTGGGGCCTAAGATGAAATTGGACAATAGTGCCAAAAGCTAGACACCCTAGGGTCCAATGTTAGTGTCCAAGTTAGGTGATATTGTCTTGAGCTAATGAGGCCTAGGGTATGGATTAGTCATGAAGAGAGGGTCCTAACTCAACTAGGATCAATTATGGAAGGCCATAGATGATTGAGAATCAATAAAAGTAAGCCTAAGAGGGTCATAAGAGCAAGCAAGAGGGACCTAAGGATTGGGTGTCATTATCCATGCTCAAATTACCAATTTTTTGCATTTTATATGACTACAAAAGACATCTTACAATGAAGTGCCTCTGGTTTAGATAGTACATGGTGAAGGATTACCATTTGTGATATAACCAAGTCATAATACTTTGTCTTGAAGGATGCAATCTTTTCCTCTTCTTTGGTTATGGGTTGTAATTCCTTAGTTGTTCAAAATATTTGGAACCAATTATTTTTTCTAGTGTTCAAGGACATGGTATCAAGTTATGTGTCTTTAAAGACCCTTCCTTCTAAATCCATGGTCAAATATAGCTTTATATCTTCTCTTTTTTGCTTTCAAGATGCCATGACTGTGAGTTTTATAAATTACTCACTAGTGGTCTACAAATTGTATCTATATCAGTTTGCACTTGCTTAGACAATGATTGGGTTCTTTTTGGTTCAATTTTGGTTAACTTAGGATTCAATTAGGGATTTAAGTAGAGGATATCGATTTTATATAGCTTAAATGGTGATTATTTATTTGACATTAGGTGAATTCATGCCTTGGATTTGATTTAGACCTTTGCATCTATACATTTGCTTTTCCAAGCCCACAAAATCACTAGTTTTATTGTCTTGTGGCCATGTGGTGTCTATGTCACATCCTAATGGCATATTTCATGACACTTTTTCATAATTATTTTAAATAATTAGCCATTTCATTTTAAAATATATCTTTTGTTTCACATCATTTTATCTTCATGCATAAATAAATGCATACCATTGATCTTGATCCTGGGACTTGCACACTATTGGTACTTGTCTACATCAGGCTTCATGGTTGTTCCACTTATTATTTTTTTGGGCTGTTAGAGATTTATACATCACCAATATACATGTTAACATGATTATACCATGTGGTGGTCTTGTATTTTCTTGAAGCTTTGTTGAAAAGTCCATCCTGGTTTTGCATCATCCAATCTTTCTTGTCTAATCATATGACAGCCATAGATCTTGAAAATATACATGAACTTTAGTCACTATCAAGACATAAAAAAGAACTTATATAAATGATTTAGGTTATAGTTCTATTCTGTGTTAATAAACATGAAATGAACTTTAGACCCAAGTATTTTAGGCTAATTTTAAAACACGTTAAAAGGGTAGGGGTGAATAAAAAAAGAATCTACTGTAATGTTTTAACCCAGGGTTTTACCATGTTAAAAAACATGATAAAACTTTAGATTAAAAATTTTAAGCTCAATTTTATGATAATGGGACCATTCATTAAACTAATCCCATTAGGCTTAGAAGACCATGGGGCACATATAGACTAAAGTTTGGGTCAATGTTTAAAAACATGACTAGATTTTATCATGATATTAGAGATTAGATTTTGCAAATCAAAACCTAGTTATAAGGATATTGAGTCCAAACATGGCTTTAAATCAACTAGATTAATCTATGGAAGACCAATTTTGACATTGATATGAAAGTCTTGAATGTATTTATATTCTGAGTGAAAATGGATCTTGAGCTAAATTTTTATGGTCTCATGGATGTCAATGAAGTTCATGTGAATGTCAAAATTAGGCTCTAATAACTTTTCATATGGGGTTAAAGTTTGACAGCCTCATGAATGATAATGATAACCTTGTGGTCATCAAATGATGAGTACAAGAGCATAAAATTTAAGTCCCATATGTAGTTGGTCCCATAAAATCTTGGGTTTAATATTCTCCATCAGATTATCTCTTATGAGTAAGTGTAAACCATAGATCATGATCTGAATAGATGCATGCTATTGGTCCTATAGTCATAAAGTAGATTGAGTTAGCTTAGAGATGTATATAAAAATAAGACCAATTCATAAGCTTAAGTATTTGAAACATAATAAAATATTTGAAACATAATAAAATGATGACCCTTTGACTAATTAAAAAACATAGTGTAAGATCCTATCTTGAGGTCCTTTTGATATTGAGTTCAAATGAGAGAGTGTCATATGGTAAATCTGTGTGGATCCTAAACATTGACTTTATTGACCCTACGAAGAGTCTGTAGAGCATTGATCTTGGTATGGGATCTTACAAGCCATTGATTATGATCCAAGTGATCAAGCGAGATTGGCTCCACGAAATTTAAGTGTAATACATTTGATGAGGGTCCCATGAAACCTACAACTGAAGCATGAAGATTTATTGTTAGAAATTCTAGGAAAAGTTAAATCAGGATCATGAATAAATAGGCCACCCTTATTAGGTGTGGATGATAATTAAATATAAATAATCTACAAAACATGTCAAGTTTTTAGTGTTAAGGTTAAAAGTTGCACAAGGGTCCCTATGTTTCATAAATGGGGGTATGTTGATCTCAATAGGGTATATATGTGTTATTATAATGAGTGGATTACATGAGCTAATTATGTTTGATTCATATAGATCTCATTATCAAGCACACCCTAGAGTTAATAAGTTGCATGTAGAGTTAATACAATTGTATCATTGGGTTAGTTTGAGGTGTGGTATTGTTGATATTGTAGATTGTTGTCTAGAGTGCCAGATAGTAAAGGTTGAGAATCATCATCAAGTAGGATTATTATATCTCACAAAATTCTATAATGTAAATGGTATACTATCTCCATAGATTTCATTGTAGGCTTACATACTTTGTCATATATCATGATTCAGTCATGGTCATTGTGGATAAGTTGACCAAATTAACTCACATTTCCCCAATGAAGACTACCTATAATTCCACTTCATTTATGAGAGTCTTCTTGGATGGCATTATTAGATTACACAGTATTCCATATAAGATTATTTCAAATAGAGATATATTTTATACTTCACACTTTTAAACTTCCTTATATAAGGCACTGGGCACACATCTCAATTTTAGTACTTCCTACCATCCTAAGACTGATGTGCATACTGAGAGATTCAATTAGGTTCTTGAGGACATGATTCACATGTTTGTTATGGTTCAAAAGTATCATTGGGAAAACTATTTATATCTTGTCTAATTTAATTACATTAATAGATATCATAGTTTAATTAAGATAACATATTTATAATATTTGTATGGCAAATCCTGTAAGATCCCATTGAATTGTGATTGAATTGAGGATAGAGCCATGATTGGTCTTTCTATGTTAGAGGACATGAAATGATAAGAAATTAAAATTTGTCATTGCTTTGAGACTAATAGGGATTGACAAAATAATTATGTTAATGCATAGAGGATTGATCAACATTTTTATGTTTGTGACAAGGTATTCTTGAGAGTAAGACCCAAAATTATCCCTATTTGTTATGGAAAATGTTTGAAGTTGGCACCTTGATTTTTTGGGCCATTTGAGATCTTATAGACTATTTACCTAGTATCTAATTGACTGGCCTTGCCACCCAACTTATCTCATGGTCATGATGTATTTCATGTTTTAGTTTTGTGTTAATATATACCTAACATTGCACATGTATTATATTGGATTTCCTTGTAGGTTGAAACCAATAGAGATTTATTTTTGGAGCCTATGAGGATCATATCAAATAAGACATTGGCCCTTTGAGGTAGAGACTTGGTCAAGGTCCAATGAGACAAATATGATAAATTAGTATATACTTAGGAATATGCTACACCTTTGAGGGTTCGGTACCCTCACCTCTTTTAGTGAATTCAAGGAGGAAGTCTACATAATGGGAGAGGGATGTAAGGCCCCTAATTTTCATAGTGATCATCTTTCACATTCAATTACTATGATATTTTGGTTACTCTAGCTTGGAGCTAGGAGTTATGTTGTTAAGACACGTATAGATGAGGCATGAAAAGATTTTATTGAGACTTATCATGTGTTGGGAACCATGAGAATGACCTATTATCAATCATGTTTCAATTGCTTACTTATGAAATTAAAATAATCAAATTTACTATATGAGAAGTTGTATTTATGGAATCTAATTTTGTGTTATATTGATTAAATGATGTTAGATCATTACTCATAAGATTGTAAAATTTCAGTGCATGTGTATTATTTTATGATAATATATTTATGTGAATACTTGTATTCATTGGTATGTTGGCTATAAATAATTTATTGAGTGTCCCTATTTTGATTAAATTA
Organism: Torreya grandis; assembly: GCA_037957365.1. Classification (NCBI taxonomy): domain Eukaryota; kingdom Viridiplantae; phylum Streptophyta; class Pinopsida; order Cupressales; family Taxaceae; genus Torreya; species Torreya grandis. The sequence goes on from JARHVA010003007.1 coordinate 531,939, forward strand.
TGTATCTTTAGATATTAGGTTAGAGTAATTTTATGTGTGCATTAAGTGTTCAGGAATAAGGAATGGCCAATGAAGTAAAGAGACTATGACAAACATGGTTATATCATTAAACAAAATTATCTCAATATTTAAGCATTTATTAAACCCATTTTAATTAGTTATTTGTCTAAGATACCATTTTCCACCTCTTTATAACTTAATATGTTGTTTAAGCAACTAGTTTTTATGTTTGGTTGGTGAAAATTATTTTCTTCTAGCCTTAAGATCTTTCAACCTAAGTAGACTAACATTTATAATGTCTAGTGGTAGATTGTTAGATATTTCTAGTGATTAAGTAAGTCTTGAATCAATAGGAAAGGAGGTGAGTGACACTAGGAAGTAACCACAAAATACTATAGTTATATAATACACTTTATTTGATTATGGAAAAGAATGTTCCTTAATGAGGCATGGGTTGGTGAGTAGAGGGTGGTTGGATAATTCTAGGAAATATTTATGTATAAGTCAAGCTCTCCATTTGGAGGAATTTTTTGAAGATTAATTTTTTCAATGAGAAGAGTATAGACTAAGGAGGAGTTTAAAGAGAAGTGAAGCGAATAGGAAGAGATGGTTAAGAAAGTTTATCCTTAGAGAACTAGAGGATAGTGCCCAAGATGTCATGGAGTTAATAAGTGAGATTATTATTAACTTTATTTACAACTTATTTCCTTTGAATTAAATGATTATGGTTATTTATTTGATCTCTTAATTTAAGGAGAATAAGAAAACTTGGTTTATTTTGCCTATTTTATTGTCTTACCATGGTTTTGTATTGGCATCCATGTAGTTATTTTCCTAGTTGAGGACCTTGGATAGGTTGTGTTCCTCCCTTCTTGACTTTAATGTTTTAGCTTATTGCTTGAATATTGTTGGGGATCAACCAACAATGATTACACTTTTGAAAGCAATAAACATGGAAATAAATCAGATAGATAAGTAACTAGAATGATAAATAACACAGAACAAGAGATACAAGAAACCACCCTGAAAACTTGTATTAAAACTCTTTACAAAAGGAATACAATTGAAGAAACTTCTTTCTTCTACACCTCTCTTAGATGCACAAGATCTCTCTCTAGATCTCTATTCCTCAAGATCTCTCTCTCTCAAGTATAATCAAATCCAACAACCTGGATTGATACAACTCTGTACTGTCCTTCAAAAATTCACAATGTTCTACTCATACTCACACAATAAGCTAAGAAGATCTTTCCTACATATAGAATTAGGAAACTTGAGCATGCACTTACAACCAATAGTTAAGCCTCTTGAACAAGGGCTCTAAAAACAATCTTGCTAATAATAGAAACACGAACTTAAGACTAAGACTTAAACTCATCATGCAAACACTCGCTTCTGTCCTTGGAAATAGCATTCTAGACGCGCAGGTAACCGACACCGATTCCTGCCTGCTTGCCTGTGACCGTCGTCAACCGATCCTCTGCCGACGCCGGCATTCCTTCAACTACTCCTGACCAATGTCGGTCGCTCCTAACCGATGTCGGTGACTGTGTAAACCTGCAACTATGTAATGCACTCATATGTGAAGCTTTTAGGCTCCACACCTTAACAATCTCCCACTTGGAGATAAATAGCTACACCAATACCTGTACAGCAACATCTTCTAGCTCCTCCATCTTCAACTCAATCATGAAGACCAATAGAAGTTGAATGAAGATTCAACTTCTCCTTTGTAACCAGTTTGGTTAACATATCAGCAGGATTCCTATCTGTATGGATCTTCTCCAGCTTCAGCTCACCATCTTCCAATACCTGCCATATGAAGTGGTACCTTAGCTGTATGTGCTTGGTTCTTGAATGAAAGGCTGAATTCTTAGCCAAATGGATTGCACTCTGACTATCACTATACAATCTGCAACTCCCATGCTCCCTTCCAAGCTCTTCCATGAACCGTGTCATCCATATCATCTCTTTGCTAGCTTCTGTGTCTACAATATACTCTGCTTCTGTAGTTGACAAGGCGACAACCTTTTGCAACTTAGATATCTAGCTAACCGCTATTCCACCTACAGTGAAAACATAACCTGTGGTGCTCCTCCTGCCATCCAAATCACCTGCCATATCTAAATCTACATAACCATGTAGAGAAGTATCTGAACCTCCATAGCACAAGTGTCTACTGCTGGTTCCTCTTAGATATCTAAGGATCCACTGAACTGCTTTCTAGTGTTCCTTCCCTGGATTGGCCATATACTTACTTACAACTCCCACTGCTTGGGCAATATCCAGTCTAGTACACACCATTGCATACATCAAACTTCCTACTGTGGAAGAATATGGAACCTTACTCATGTACTCTACCTCATCATGTGAATCAGGACATTGTTCTTTACTCAACTTAAAATGTCCAGCCAAAGGTGTGCTTACTGGTTTAGCATCCTGCATATTGAACCGTTTCAACACCTTGTCCACATAATCCTCTTGAGACAATATCAACCTATGATTTTTCCTGTCTCTCTTAATGCTCATGCCAAGGATTTTCTTAGCTGCTCCCAAATCCTTCATAGCAAATGTTTGAGCTAATTTCACCTTAAGCTCAGAGATATCCTGCATGTGTGATCCTGCAACCAGCATATCATCTACATATAACAATAGAATAATATATCTACTGTTATCAAATCTCTTAAAATATACACAATGGTCAGATTGACACCTACTATAGCCATGCTTAGTCATAAACCTGTCAAATTTCAAATACCACTGTCTAGGAGCTTGCTTGAGGCCATACAAGCTTTTCTTCAACCTGCACACTAACTTCTCCTTACCCTTGACCTCAAATCCTTCTGGCTATTCCATGTATATTTCCTCATCCAAATCTCCATGAAGAAACGTTGTCTTAACATCTAGCTGCTCAAGATGCAAATCCTCAAAAGCAACCAAAGACAATACAACCCGTATAGAAGTCATTTTAACAACAGGAGAAAAGATCTCACCAAAATCAATACCTGGATTTTGTGCAAATCCTTTCACTACCAATCTAGCCTTATATCTCATCTGTCCATTCTCACCTTCCTTCAACCTGTAGGTCCATCTATTCTTCAGTGTCCTCTTGCCAGCTAGAAACTCAACCAAATCCCATGTTTGGTTCTCTCTTAAGGACTCTATCTCCTCAACCATGCCATGCTCCCACTGACTCTTGGACTCCACCTGTAATGCTTCTTCAAAACTCTCTGGTTCTCCACCATCAGTTAGCAATAAATAGTATAAAGAAGGAGAATATCTAATTGGAGGCTTACTTACCCTTTCTGACCTCCTGATGGGTGTCTTAGACTCGTTCTCAACACGTTGTCCACCCAAATTCTCTGACAGTGACCGACCTTGGCCACCTGTAGACCTGTTATTGGCTGACGTCGGTTCTTCCTGGCTGACGTCGGTGCCTATTCTGCCGATGTCAGTCTCTGTATGACCGACATCGGTTTCTATTTTGCTGACATCGGTTCCTACCCTACCGACGTCGGTCTCTGTGTTTTCCTACAAGTGATTATTTCTTTTTCCCATGAGCTTATTTTGGACCGTCACCTCGTCCAATTCTCCATTGCTCTACCTAGATTGATTTAGCTTCCTCATCTGATCACTATACATCACTTTTTCATTGAAAACAACATCACGGCTCCTAATTACCTTGTTAGTTCTTAGATTCCAAAATCTAAAACCAAAATCATCTGAGCCATAGCCAATAAACGTGCACCTCATAGACTTAGCATCAAGCTTCTTTCTATTTTCCTTATCTACATGCATAAAGGCTTCACAACCAAAAAATTTGAGATATGAGAGATCTACCTTTTTACATGTCCATGCCTCTTTTGGAATTCCACCATCCAGAGTTGTAGAGGGTCCTCTATTAATCAGGTACACTACAGTGTCAACAGTGTCTGCCCAAAACTCTAAGGGCAAACCAACATGCAATCTCATACATCTTGCACGCTCCATGATTGTTCTGTTCATCCTTTCAGCAATTCCATTCTACTGAGGTGTCCTTGGAACCATCCTTTGCCTATGGATTCCATGTGTATAACAATACCAGTTGAACTTAAGGCTACAGAACTCACCACCATTATCAGATCTCAAGCACTTTAATCTTCTGCCTGTTTCATTCTCAACCATAGCTTTCCAAGTCTTAAAAGTCTCAAATACATCAGATTTCTTCTTAATACAGTAGATCCATACCTTTCTTGTAGCATCATCTATGAACGTAACATAGTACTGTGATCCTCCAATAGAGGCTACCTGAGTCGGTCCCCACACGTCTGTGTAAACAAGCTGCAACTTATGCCTTTTCTTAGTAGACCCAGTCTTGAGAAAACTAACCCTTTTCTATTTTCCAAATACACAATGCTCACAAAATTTTAGATCCATACTTTTCAAATCTGAAAGCTTACCTTTAGACTTAAGAATTGACATCCCCTTCTCACTCATGTGGCCAAGCCTTGAGTGCCATAATTTAGCATCCACATCTGAAGTAGATAATACAGAAGGAGAAATATTAGTAACACAATTACATAAATAGAGAGTACCTACTCTCTTACCTCTGGCCATAACAAGTGCACCCTTGGTCACCTTCCAAGATTCTGCTGTGAGAGTTACTGTACAACCCTCATCTCCTAACTTTTCTGCAGAAATCAAATTTCTCTTCAAGCTAGGAACATGCACCACATCTCTCAACACCCATGTGTTGCCATTCTGCATCTTCAGTTGCACTTTACTTTGCCAATAATCTTACAAGGCTCATCATCCCCTAAATACACTATTCTAAAATCTCCATGGATATAGTCACTGAAATATTCTCTATTAGGGGTAGCATGGAAAGATGCACCAGAATCTAATACCCAAGATTCTATATTATTATGCAAAGAGAAAATTAGAGCATCTTGTGCAATACCTGAAACCTTTGCTTCTTCCTCTCCTTCGTGCTGATTGTCCTCCTTAGGCTTTGACCAGCAATCTCTGCTTATGTGCCCCATTTTTCCACAATTCCAGCATTGTGGCCTCCTGCCATTTCTAGATTTGGATCTACCTCTCACCTTAGACTTAGATCTTGATCTCCTCTTGCTCTTCTCTTTTTGCCTTCCCCTACTCTCGAGATTTAAAGTGTTCCCTAATGTTTCCTCTGTGCTTTTCCTGCGAATTTCCTCATTCAAGATAACACTAACAACATCTTCTACTTTTAAAATATTCGAAGCAGAAGCAGTATTAGAAACTACCATTACCAATCCATGCCAGCTTTTAGGCAAAGAACATAATATTAAAAGAGCTTTTATTTCATCATCAAATACAATATTGACTGAACTTAACTGATTAACAATTCCATGGAAATCATTCAGGTGATTAGATACAGATCCACCTTCTTGCATATGCAAATTAAATAACTGCTTCATAAGATATACCTTATTAGAAGCTGAGGGTTTTTCATACAAATTTGCTAACGTAGTCATTAAATCTATCATTTTTTTTGCCTATGATAAATTAGATATCACAGTGGATGCTAGACTTAGTCTTATAGACCCCAGAGCCTTTCTATCAAGAACTTCCCATTCTTCATCCTCCATGTCCTTGGGCTTCTTTGCAATCCCACCTAATGGTAAGTAAAGATCTTTCTGATACAGATAGTCCTCTATCTGCATTCTCCAATGTTGATAGTTCTTGCCATTAAACTTCTCTATTCTCAATTTACTTTCTTCTGCCATTGCTTCTCCCACTCAAACAGAAATCCCTGCAGAAACCCCTGTGAGCAACCTATAATCAATACACACTACACAGATCTGAACCACCTGTTAGTGAACCTGAGCTCTGATACCACTTGTTGGGGATCAACCAACAATGATTACACTTGTGAAAGCAATAAATGTGGAAATAAATTAGATAGATAAGTAACTAGAATGATAAATAACACAGAACAAGAGATACAAGAAACCACCCTGAAAACTTGTATTAAAACTCTTTACAAAAAGGAATACAATTGAAGAAACTTCTTTCTTCCACACCTCTCTTAGATGCACAAGATATCTCTCTAGATCTCTATTCCTCAAGAGCTCTCTCTCTCAAGTACAATCAACTCCAACAACCTGGATTGATACAACTCTGTACTGTCCTTCAAACATTCACAATGTTCTACTCATACTCACACAATAAGCTAAGAAGATCTTTCCTACATATAGAATTAGGAAACTTGAGCATGCACTTACAACCAACAGTTAAGCCTCTTGAACAAGGGCTCTAAAAATAATCTTGCTAATAATAGAAATGCAAACTTAAGACTAAGACTTAAACTCATCATGCAAACACTCGCTTCTGTCCTCATAAATAGCATTCTGGACGCGCAGGTAATCGACACCGGTTCCTGCCTGCTTGCCTGTGACCGTCGTCAGCCGATCCTCTACCGATGCCGGCATTCCTTCAACTGCTCCTGACCGACGTCGGTCGCTCCTGACCGACGCCGGTGACTGTGTAAACCTGCAACTATGTAATGCGCTCATATGTGAAGCTTTTTAGGCTCCACACCTTAACAAATATATGCATGTTATTATGATACCATGTAATTATTGTATATGAGTATTATGGTGGAAAATACTCAAGCCCTCTCATGTTGGGCATGCTACTAGATTTTTTGACCCTCCTATGAATGTCATGGTGTCAAATTGTTAATCCCTCCTATGCAGGGCATGGTGGTAGATTTATTAACCTTCTTATAATTATTGGACAAAATAAATTGAGTGAGGTATCCTCTTTATATACAATAAAGTGATAGATATTTTAATGCTATGAAATATTTCCTATTATTTTATATATTTATGAATGTTAAGGTTCACTTAAATAATCATTTGAATGCTTAGATTTATATTTGGGACTATAATCATACTTCTCATGACCCTAATCCTCCCTATGATTACACATAAGCTCACATATAGAATAAAAACCCTATTTATTCTATTTGGAAGTATTTTCCACTTTTTTGGACATTTAATGCAGCATATCCTCATCCCCTACACGTCCCTAGTTCATTTCCTCTTTTATATGCTAGACAGGATCTCCAGGGACCCCCCTGGGACCCTTTCAAGAACTCATTGAACACTCTAGGTGATGTTTGGACCTAGGCCATGGATTAGGGAGGAAACCCATAGCCAAGGCCACATGTTTCCTTCATAAAATCCATGGCCTAGGTAGAACACATGTAAAAGTGCCCTGTTTGGGCCCACATGGCTAGAAACAACTAGTTTTTAGTTGTTTAGTGGATTAGGGTTGAGATATATGTATTTTTCCTCATTAATTTGAGCCTCTACATTCACTCTATCCTACATTATTTTTATAATATTCCCACTTTCTCATAACAGTCAAATCTTGGCTACCTCCTTGAATATCTCTTGGTTCTTGCTTAGCATAATAACTTTCCTTATGATTATAGTTATTCTTAGTGATTCACTTTGCTATCTACAATGTTATTGAAGCTTATGGGATACTCCTTGCTCCCTAAAGACTCAATTTCACCTATCTCTTGTGTTCCTTTCATTGATCTTTCATAGATTGGTAGTTTCTCCTTCACCTCTTCTACAACTTTTGGCTCTTGGGTTGGACTAAGCTCACACATAGCCTACTCGTCTTTCTCTCTTGATTCCTAGCTTGGATATTAATTTGGTTGAATGTCTTCACATGTCTCTTAAGTTTTATATTAGGGAACTTTGATATGGAAAATGAAAATATTTATTTAGTTGTTGTAAAATATATGCTAGGGTTTGATTTGTTTTAGTGATTTTGTTATTTTGTGCATTATTTAGAATAGTTTTTAAAGTTCATGCATTGTATGTGTTTGAAATATATATTCATTGATTGAAATATTTTCCATTACATGTTATGCTTGTATTGGAAACTTTTTTTCATGACATAGTAGGACTCTACATATTCAAAATGATCTATACAACTTGGCTAAACAATCTCTCTCTCTCTCTCTCTCTCTCTCTCTCTCTCTCTCTCTCTCTCTCTCTCTCTCTCTCTCTCTCTCTCTCTCTCTCTCTCTCTCTCTCTCTCTCTCTCTCTCTCTCTCTCTCTCTCTCTCTCTCGCTAAACTAAAACATTGCATTATTAAAAAATAATAGTGTTGAAAGTGAAATATAGCTCAAACCTAGATTAGGCATGCTCTTGAGCCCTTTCTCAATAACATATTTATTGATTAAAACATATTTCATTTGGATTGAAAGTTCCTTAGCTTTTATATTTACATATCATTCATTAGTTCTCTTTACTAGGCATTATTATTTCCATAATTCATATGTAATCAAGAGTCTAGTCTTAACTACATGATTTATTGTGGTTAGATCTGCTAGAGATACCTACATCCTTCGTGTGCTTGATCATGTTATCCAAAACCTAGTTTGAAAGTCTACTATAGCTTGGTGTAATTTGGTAAATTGGATAGACACTATAGATCTCGTGTATCCCATATAAGCCTTGAGCCTTCTAACCTCTTCTAACCTCTTAGTGGTTTATTTGAGTACCTTGTGTACCCCTTACCAAACACTAGTGGTTCTATTTATATTATTAGAGATATATTCTGGCTCACCCAATGGGATCTCACATACGGTCTCATGCTACTTTCATCCCATTTAGAGCTCTCCTAGCCAATTCCCCTCTGTTAGCTATTAGGCTTTGATTTCAATCATGTTTTGGCTCTCACCTTGGTTGTTTTCTCTTGCTTTAGTTTTATGTAATTATCCCTATTGATTCTCCTTTAGTTTACCTTTTATATTGTCTTACGTGCTTCTCTTGCTTCATTGCATCCCTGGCTGGTTTGCCACCCTTGGGATACCAATCTTGTCATATTTAGGGTCTCATCCTTGAGCTCACTCATGAGCAATAAATGATTACAATGGAATGCCATAAACATCATAGGACCCAGGAGATTCCCTCAACCTATCATGGTGGCATAGACCCTTTCTCATTCCAAAGGGAACAAGATTGGTAAATATATAACCAATAAATGTAGTTTCATTTTCACTAGTCTAAAATTCATTCATTTAAGGATGTTTCTTTTCATCTTCATACAACATCTCATTCACCTATTTGAGGTGAACATCCCCTTTTATGATTGGGTCCTAATGAGCTATGTGTTATCATTGATGATTATTTTAGATGCGTTTAGGTTAATGAAGTGCATCCTTATCCCCCTAAGAGTCAGTAACATGATTAATTTGGAGACAAAGATTACACCCATTTAGTTTTAAGTACCACATGAGTTCCATACCCCTCTCTTAGTAGGAGACTCTATAGCAATAACACCCTCATATCCATATTATGGGTCATAGGTATTCCCAATCAATAAGGTATCTTCATCATGAATATTCCTCTTATATTCTTATCCTTTCCTTTAGAGTTTTTGATGAGTTCACTAATTTTGATCACCACCTATAGAATAAAGATCTATGGGATGCCTATCAGGAGCATAAAAAACCACCGATTGTCTCTCATTTGATGGCACATAACAATTATCATGGAGACTTTGGTTATCATGGCCATTTCCAAGAGTATGCCACATCTTCCCATCATCCCCGTGGTGAATATTACCCTTCCCATGGTCATTCCCCACCCCATGAAAGATATGTTTTCCACCATGAGCATCTTTCCTATTAGGAATGGCCTTAGAATCATCCTCTACATAATCATGGTTATGATGATGACTATGGACATATGAAACATAATTACCATCACAACCCCTCCTGGATCTCATCGCTAACCTGTTATCAATCATGCCTATGAGGATCTTCATTGAAATTCTCTAGCCCCCTAGGTGCTTGTTATTCCCCATCCTATTCCTATCGTTAAACTACCTAAGTTCAATGTGACTTAGGATTTTAGTCCCACAAAGCATAATATGGCATTCATGATGGTATGAATGGATTAGGAATAGGATGAGGGCATGATGTTGAAGCTATTAACTCATTCTCTATGAGCTAAAGCTATTATTTGGTTTTATAATATGCCTCTAAATTCTCTCTCTAGTTTCCATCTCCTTTTGGATGACTTCCTCCAATACTTTGATATTTCTAGACCCTTTAACCTTAGAATCCAATCACTCACCTCCATGTCATAGGAAAAGGTTGAGTCAAAATTTGATTTTATGCATAGGTGGAATTTAGTCATCCATACATGTAAAACAAGGTTCTTGAATGACTAGCTTTATGATATGTTCATGCGAGCATTGAGGCAAAGGTTCAACTTGAGGTCATAAAGCATGAACCCACCTTGTATGATGAAGCTATCAATGAGTGTCTAAAGATCAAAGTATTTGATTTATGTGTGGACATGTGGCTCATACCTTTCAAAAAGCCATATTTTTCATGCAATCATAACCATAATGTGACTGATGATGGTATCAACTAATTCTCTTCTCAAGAAGAAGAAAAAGAAGGATAGCTACAAAGTGAATGTTTTGAGTAAGAATCTAATTGAAAAAAGCGATTATAAATCAAGCACAACAAAATAATAGATGGTGTTTCCTTCTGACCCTACATATTTTTGCAATTTACACCAGATGAAGGGCATGTTGATGCAAATTATATTGCCCAAAAGTTTGGTGCACAAGCCTCACCTCTATCTTAGAGTTATCCTCTTATGAAAATCAATCATAAGTTGAATGTGTTTAAGGAGCCTATACCTAAACACAACAAGGAAAAGAAGAAGAATAAATCAAATGCCAAGGCCCCTTATTCTCCTTTACTCTTCCACCTCGTCTAATTCCTCTTCCCAGGCTAACTCGAGAGGGAAATCCAAGCATGAGAGTAGGAAGGTCATTACTTCTATCGACATAGCTTCTACTGGGTATTAGAATTTTATCAACATGTGCTTAGGTTAGGTCACTAACCCTATTGGAGAGCATAGTGGTGATGAGCCTCCTATCTAACCCATAGGGGTAGGGAATCCCAAAGTCATATTTGACTTTTAGTGTAATATCCCTCCCTAGGCCAAACAACATCCTTACTCCATCATAAAGGACTTATAGGGCCTCTCAACTGGGATCTCCCTTTGGGACCTTCTTCACCTTCACTTTGAGCAAAGGGGACTCATATTTGATGAGATTTTTCTCTCTCATGAGGTTCAATTTCATGATGGCATCAAAGTGTTGTTCAACTCTGATGCATCGTATCACCCTCATCCTCCCTTCTTATCTTTCAACCCAACTTCTTTGATAGATGCTTCAATTATTATGAAGAGGGCTCAGTTCCCTCTCTATATTAAGACCTCTATTAACAATTACCATGTTGATTAGTGAATTTTCATTGACCTATATTTAATATAATGACCCTATGTGTGTTTAATGATCCTGGGATCAGTCAAAAGAAGCTCTCTAATTCTCACCATAACTGTATTGGATTCAATAACAACTTGGTTATACTAGTGGGGAATGTGAAGCTCCAGGTTAAGTTTGGCCCCAAGATTTTAAAGATCAAGTTTTGTGTGTTAAAACTTGATCTTTCATACAAAATGATTCTTGTCCATCCTTGGACCACATCCATGTAGACTGTCGTGTTGGCCACATTTTGCATGGTCCAATTCATACATGAAGGTGAGGTTTAATATGAAGGCTGACCTAAATCCCTGAGCATTGATCTATGTAAATACAAAGCCCTCAAGAGAGGCTTTGGATATCTATTTATAGGAATTTATCAATTACCACACACCCCCACTTCTGAGTTTCACTTTCTTAAAGATGAGCATTGTGATCTAGTTGAGTATTAAGCAATGTTCACTTCTTAAAATTTTAGCACATGTTAGCCAATTCCATCTCTAGATCCATAATTATAGGGTGGTTCTTCCCTTATCAAAGACCTCTTTTGATATGTCTCCAAAAATTTTAAGCTTCCCCTCTCTTTTTGATTCTCCCATTGGAGTATTAGTTCTCTTAATGCATCTCTTACATAGATTGCTAAAGTTGTTGAGTCTAATCTTGAGTGTTATTCCATCCATGGTATAACACACAACCTAATCAATGAGAGGAAAGCTTATAATAATATCATTCCTTTACATCATACACACCACCATCCTCTTAATTTTTTGGGTTCATAGGTCTTGTTCACTAATAATGACCCTACCTTTGACACTTCTATGTCTTAGGTCATGACTAATGAACCTAAGGATATGGAATATCCATCTCTTTCTTCTTAACTTCTCCCTATTTTTTGGCCTCTTCATAGGCTAGATAGTGGCCTACATTGAGTGTATTCATCTAATTAGGGTGAATCAATGGCTAGCCCTTGATGGCAGGGTCGATCCTAGGCTTATGTTGCTTTGGTGAGTCTCAAAGCTTACTAGAACACCCTCCCCAAACCCTTGTTCAGTGGATTGCCACTTTCATAGCATCCATCATCAAAATCTTGTGGGTATTCATAGACATATGTATTTTTGAACTCCTCCTTAGATGAACCTATTTATATAAGTAGAGTTATTTTTTATTTTATTTGGTCAAGCTACTACTTGTTGGTAGCTAGCCCTCTACCAACTCCCTCTCTCCTTTTTCACAGTGCTTGTAGGTAGTACAAGTTTGTGGTTATGGTTAACTATGACTTGATTCAACCTTCCCTAGATATTATTAATCTATCACAATATTCCTACCACCCCTCCTCAATTCTCATTATGATTGGTATTGAGACACTCTCTCACAGTTGACCCTTGCATAGTGGTAGTGGCTCTACTAGTTGAGATGCCTTTCTTGCCTTTAGCACTATGACTCCTCACATCTGCATGAGAGAGAAACATGAGCCTAGATCAGTCATGCACATAGTGGAATCATAAAATAATGTTTTGATAAGATCACAAACATTCTTTTCTTATTTTCCCCTTTCCTTTCCTTTCTGGGCAAGTTTTGAGCGCCTTCCAAGTTCCTTGGGCTTGTTTTGGTCCTTTTTGGCCTAGGTTGCAGGTTTATGGGACAAGCCATGGAATTGAAGTGGGTCAATACATGGACCACATAACCTAGCATTGTTTTAGGCCATAATTTTTCCTAGGTAGTCCTCATCTTGGGCCAGAGGCTTATTTTTATGCCCTCTTTGGGCCTCCATTTTGTCCTGTTATTGCTCCCAAAATCATAGAACCTTCATCTTAGAGGTTTTGGCCCATTTTGAATGCAATGGTATGGTTTATTTCTATCTTTGAGGCCTCCTTATGTGTTTTTGGTACTATTTCAATCTCTTAAACCCCCAAGTCCTCTAGCTGTTAGGCCCACGTACTCCTTACTAGATATACCTTATGAGCCCTTATTTGGGTATTTTACCTATTTTGTGTTTCACACCACAAAACCTCCATGTTATGGGTTTTATAAAATTATGAGTGCATTAGTGGCCTCCATTTTTTTATCTAAGGCTTCTTTAGTCCCACCTTGGCCCCATTTTAGTCCCTAAGACCCCTTTTGGGTCCCTATTGACCTCTTGAGCCATGGCTCATTTTATGGGCACCTAGGGATAAAATTTATTTGTTGTACTTATATTAGTTATTCATTTATCTAATTTTACATAGTAAATACATTATAAATCCTTCTCTCTTTTTTATTACGGTTATAGGTAGGGTTGTTAGCTAGTTATGATGGTTTGAGACATGTTCTAGTCTTACTGACTAGTCTTCATCCTCTTCGAACTTCCCCCCACTTTCTATTGTTACCTCTTATTGTGTATGGTGTTGGTCAACCACCATGGTTATGGCTTGGTTTTGATATATTTTTCCATTATTTAACTTATTGATGTAGGTTTTATACACACCATAGTCAAATGTGGTAACCTCTAACATTTTAAGATCTCAATAGAGATAAACTTCACTCTATAGCATGATTTACAAGTATGCAGTCTATTACAACCTATTAATGGAATAATAGGTAGGGCATGCAAGCTATTCATAAGGTTTTTAGATGGAGGTTTGGTTTATAATAAGGGTAGTGAATCTCTACGTGAGTTGGATAGGTGGATAGTTGCTAATTTATAGTGAAGGTCTAAAAAACAAACTCAAAAAAGCAGTGAAGGGTAAGGAAGAAAATAAAGCATCTATGGTTTTTAGGAATTGCTTTTCTAACTATTTTCTAAAATGACAAGTGATTTTAGAACCTATGTTTATTTCTAGCATCAATTACACATATAGTCTAACATGGCTAAGAACTCTAAGGAGATAAAGATGCAAGAAATTCATAGGCCTCAAATAAATATTTCTCCTTTTAGAGCATCTATTACATAGCCTTAATTAGGATATTATGGCTTGGTCTAGTGAATTATGTGAGGTAGCTATTGTGTACACACAAAAAACTACATCCAAAAAATCACTCATGCACAATTAGAATTATGAATCAATTTGAACTTGACTATCTTAACCGATATATTTACCAATATTTCAATAACTATTACACATATATAGATCAGTACATCAATCAAAATAATCAAGGATACATTCATATATTTTGCACACTAAGTATTATTGAAACATATAACCAAATAAAGTAACAACTAATTACATATAAATTACAAAGAAAATACACAAAAACATTTGCTGACAATCAAAGCTAATGCTACTCTTGTATTCATTCTCTAACAAAAATCCAAGTTGGATTACAATTGTTTATATAGACTTGAGGAAGGGGTCGCCTCATCCTCCAAGTTCATACAATTTCATTACATGTGATAGAACATAATTTATAACTTTTTTTCAAAACCGTATAAGAGTCTACTTATAATTATCAATTTAAAATAACCTTTGCAAAAGATATGTTACATGTGCATGTGTATGAAGATGATGACAATTTTTACAATTATAGCTCAAATTACATACAAGACTTCAAAGTATATGTGTTGTTTACAAAACTATACATGCCTTCTTTATATTTTTTTGAGAACAAGCTATTAAATATTTTAGATTAGCCACCTTCAAAATGGAAATTAGACATATGTCCAAGATAAGTACCACTTTACCAATGTTTTAGAACTAGTGACACTATTGTTAGCTAAAAATAATTATGTGTTGCATGTCATTCACTATGACTATAACCTTCTCTTGTTCAGTTAAAATATCCTCACTTTCATATTCACATGCATGCTCATATTCTTGACTGAGTCTAGATCATTAAAAATTACACTATTGATTTGCATCATCGATTTACTGCATGATAGAATGTGAACATGACATTTGGTAGATTCATGGGGCCTCATAGGATCTTTATAGTCATATAACATTTTTGTGTCACTTGGAAGCTTCTCACTTACTCTGGGACCTTTGAAAAGTCCCTACCAATCTTGTATTATCATATCAACTATATGGATCAACACTAGCCATCGATTTACCTATTCCCAATAACCTTTGATTTCAAAATGGCTAATTTATAAGCTTAAATTTGGCATCCACATAATTATCAAAGATGTCCTCATGACCAACAATGATGTCCATACAACCATCACAATTTATTCCCCTATTATTTTAAAACTGATCTTAAATTTGATGTCCATGTGATCATCAAAGACATCCTCATGACCATCGATGACATCCATGTGACCATCATAATTTAAACCTATGTCCTTTTATTTTTTGGATTATTTTTTATGTTCACACGATCATCAAAAGATGTCCACATGATCATCACATTGGTTTAACTCCATGTGAGTTGGACACTTTTTGTTTCCTAATTGTCTCTACTCTTATAAGTATAAATGAAAAGAGGACTTAGCATAATAATTTAAGAAACATATATAAAAGACCTTACATGAATATTTTATCCTAAGTTCCTAGTATTAATAAAATATAATTTGGACTTGGGATAAAATAATCTTAAATTAATCTCAAAATATAATGAAAATATTATCTAAGTAGGGGTACCACTTGGAAGTATGGTATTGGTCTCAGAGCAATTATTACGGGGGGAGATGTTGTGGGATTTTTGTGCAAAGGAATTGTTGTAGGGATTCTATTGTAGGGACCCTAATTTCATTAGACAAAATGTCTGAGACACAAATTCCACAAAAATTCCATCAGGAGAATTGTTTTGAATAAAATGTCTACAAAAATTCTCTTGAAGACCCAATTCTCTTAAACAAAATGTTTGAAGGAATGTTCAAATGGATGGTCCCAAAAAAGCTGAAGGACAAGATGTCTTAGATAAAATTTCTGAAGGAAAAGTGGTCAAAGGATGAAGGGCACTTTAAAAAATGATGGAAGGGTAGGTGGGTTAAGGTCGAAGGGCACTTTTAAAAAGGCTGAAGGGTAGGTAGGTTACAGATGAAGGGTAATTTTCATCAGATAAAATATTTGAGACATAAATTTTATAAGAACTGGTTCATGGTAAAAGGCCTAAAAGGATTAGTCAAAGACAAAAGTCCTAAAGGATAGGCTTGTAAGGAAAAATTACTGAGATAAAAATCCTAAAGGGTATGTTTAAAAGGGCTGAAGGGTCTACTTCATGGTGAAATTTATTGAAGGGTCTACTTTATAGGGTACATTTTGATGGAAAAGGGCCCAAGATAAGTCCCAAAGGTTAAGTTAGCAAGGCAAAGGGTGAATTCAAAAAATTTGAAGGGTCATTCTATCAAGAAAAATGGCTATAATAAAAAGGTTGAAGGGCAAATATAAAGAATATGAAGGATTTACTTTGTAGGACAATGTTCCCATGATAAAAAGTCTGAAGGGTCTACTTCATAGGGCAAATGTCTAGAATAAAAATCTCTAAGGGTAGGTTACAAAAATATGTAAGGGTAGGTTTAAAGGGGTTGGATGGTAATTCTATCAGTGACAATATATCAACAATATTTTTGTGGAGAAAATGTATCGAATACAAAATTTCATCAGACAAAATATTCAAAACATAAAGTCTGAAGGAATGAGCCTTTGACATTTTTATTAGACAAAATATCCAAGACACAAAGTTTGAAGGTTATACTTCATCAAATATTTTTTTTGAAATAAATATGTCTAAGGGTAGGTCTATTTCATCAGGGAAAATGTTTGTAGTAAAAAATTTGTGACCCAATCCCATCGAGGAATTATTTTAGACAAAATGTCCATAATATTATCCCTGATAAAGATAAGTCTGCAAACAAAAATCCCAAATAAAAATACTGACAAAGACCAAATTATTTAGGATAAATTTATGATAAAGATAATTCCAATAAAGATAAGTCAGACAAAATAACTGAAGGAAATACTTCCAATAGAATAAGCTTGATAGGAATAACCTGACAAAGATACTAGATAAAATACTAGATAAAATAAGTCTAAAATAATTATAAAGATTAGTATTTGAAAACACAACACTAATGCCATCTTGCCAAAGTATGAAAGGCCAATAATCAATTACAAATAAACATATAGAAGAGGGGCTCAAAGTTAAGAGAAAAGTCTAAAAAATGAGTCCCCATTTCCTTATGGGAAAAGGGGTGTGTTGGGTACAACAAATGGAAAATCACAAGGGAATACTTCTAAGTATTTAAGGACCCAAAACTCTAGTTTGAAATATTAAATCAATTATGAAGTGTGCCATAGAAGAATAATTAAATGAGAAATATGATAGACTCCTAAGTTAATTCACACAACATACTTGCCTTCTAATTTCTTGGATTTTTGTGTGCCAAAATGTGTAGTTTATTTAACCCCTCTGTGATGACTTTTTCAAAAGCTTGATGAAGATGTAGGTTTCATTCTAGTATCTATTAAAGATCAAAAACAAGGGAAGCACAGTCATTGATCTACTACCATCCAGGTATCCATAGCCCTGACATAGATACCTTGGGATCCTTATCTTCTCATTCCATTATTATTTTTTGATCATAATGCATGGTACATTAATCTTATTTCATCATATGAGCCTTTTGATTTTCTTGAGATTTTGTTTTGCTCTTTTAAATCCATTGGTTCTTTCTTCTTTTGTTTTCCTTCTGCTTTTTTTATTCTTGAATAGAAAATAGAAGAGCTAGAACCCTAGTGAACTAGTATAATTATAAAACAAATCATTACTAGAACATCCCTACCAGCCACATCCATACCTAGAATTGTCACTTCTAATACGTACTTAACATGATAAGTGCATTTGACCCAATAAAATAAGAAAACTTTATCAATTTGTATGAAATAATCTAAGACCAAATTCTACATGCCTAGTAAAAGTATTCAATTGTGATGCCATCCATAATAATCCATGATTACTTACCTTCATCCTAAAGACACAAAAACACAAAAATACATATAATCTATAAACTAGTCCCAAAGTGTCAAGATTTGAATTTCCCCTTTTTACAAGGCATAAGCTCAGTTAGTTTGTATTTTTTTGGTTATAGTCAAAGAAAACACAATTCCAATTATTAGAGAAAGAAAACAAAAATGAATCTAAGAAAGCAAGGAACTAAACTAAGAAATATCTAAAATATAATCTAGAAAGCATGAAATCTAATTTATGAAAGCAAGAAATCTAATCTAAGAAAGCAAGAAATATAATCTAATCTTAGAGATACATTAATATGTCCCTTGTTAATTAGTAACATTAGCAGATGGTACAACCCTAAAGTAATGCTTCAAAAACTATCTATTGATTGGATATATAAGTTCATTGCCTTAAAGGTCCTTTAGATGAAACATGATATTTTTCATGATCTTTGAAATATGATATGGTTAAATCCGTAGTGGGGCAAACTTGTCATGTTGTCCTTTCTTTTCATGGGCTTTATCCCAAAGTAGCACTAGATACAAAATATTTAATATGTTTACCTTTGCTCTCTTATAAAACCACCTCTTGAACACATCTTGGTATTTTCTAAATGTCTATAAGGCCTCAATCCTTGAATCTTCCATTTCTATTATGTCTAGCAATCTTGATTCGGATTTATCACTTGGTTCCATGTAGTTTTACATGAATGAATAAGTGGGTAAATTTAACATAATTATGAATACAAGCTTGCATCCATACACCAGTAGGTAGGGTGAAGCTTTAAGGGCTTACTTGTGTCTAGTCCAGTCTTCCCAAAAAGAATACTTCAATAAATTATGTTAGTCCCTAGGTTTGTCTCTTACTGATTTCCTAATTACATTGATCATGTTATTTTTCATTGATTGTGTCAGTTCATTTAACTAAGGATAATGGTTGGAAGATGACCTAGTAATAATCTAGTTGTGATGTGCCCACGTAGTAAATTCTACCAATATGAAAGTAGGTCCATTATCACAAACTAGAGAAATAGGTGTGCTAAATCTAGTTGTTATGTGTTCCTCTAAGAAGTGAATCACATCTTGTGCTCTATAGTTATTTAGGGCTATGGCTTTAGTCCATCTAGTTTAGTAGTTTATAACAATAAGTATGAATTTATGGTCTAATGATGAATTTGGGTTGATGAAACCAATGAAGTCTAAACCCCACTAAGCAAATGGCCTTCCTTCAAAAACTAGCTATAAATGCATTGTTGTAAGTACTTATCTTTTGGATAGATCTTAGCATTCATGACATGTTCTCACATGAGCATGAGCATATTTAAAAATTGTTGGCCAGTGATAGCCCATTCTTAAGATCTTATGGGTTTTGGTATTCCCAAAAGTATGACCACTGCCTATCTTCTGATGCAAGTTATCTAAGATTTATTTAGATTCATCTACAAATAGACACCTGAGGTAAATACCTTCATAATTTATTATATATAAGACTCCCTTCTTGATCATGTAATGAAAAAATTTGAGCCTCAAATCTCTCTTCCTCTCTCTATTGAGCTCTAGGGAACAAGTTCCTGTAAGTAAATATTGTATTATATCACTATACCATTTTCTTTTAGATACTTGAGCTTCAACTACCTCTTCAACTGTGATGAATGGATATGGTTCAGTCATAATCTAAATAATGCCTTACCCTAAAATTATTTTTATAGGCTTGATCTCTATGTTGAATTCTTACTACTTGGCCATCCATTTACCTCATCATTCTCTTAGCCTATTATGTGTTAGGGTGAGCTTGATAGTAGGATCAGGCATGATGGTGATGAATTTATTCCTCAATATGTAATTCCAAAACATTTTTATAGATTTGAAAAGGATGAAAATTCATTTTTCAATCATGGATTACCTAAGTTCTGTATCTTTAAAATTCATGCTCATAAACATGATTAGATGCTTGATCTCATCCTTCTGCATGATGGCATCAATAATAATATGATTTAAATAAAATGAGTATAGGCATAAATATTTATTAAAATATGGATTGATCAACATTAGAGCCTATGATATTACATCTTTAATGTCTTGGAATGACTTTCAAGCTTCAGCTATCCATTCTATTTTTGCATCTTGCTTGAGCATGGCATTCAAAGGTCTGATGATCTCTACAAATCTTGAGATGAACATCCTTACAAAGTTAATATTCCCAAAGAATTATTTAAGCTCCTTGTTATTAGGTCACTTAATTTTTGAAATCACCTAAATTTTGTTTAGATCAATGGTGATCCCATCCTTGGTGATGACATGCCCCAAAATCTTACCTTTAGTTACTCTAAATATGCTCTTCTTTGGCTTTAATGAAACACTAAACCTTCTACATCTTTTGAATATGGATTGTAGGTGACTTATGTGGTTTTTCCTATTTTTTGAAAATACTATAAGATCATCTATGCAAATGATTATGAATTTTCCTATTAATCCATTGAAATCATGATCTATGGTGCATTAAAAGGTATCTCTTATATTTATCAAGTCAAAAGGCATAATCTTATATGCATAATTTCCTCACTTCTTGGTAAACGTAATATTCATTATATCTTTAGGTTATACCAGTACCTGATTGTACCCTAAAAATCCATCCAAGAAGGACATCATTTCATAACCACTTACTATTTGTATCACCTCATCCAAAAAAGGCAGGGGATAATTGTCCTTTTTAAAAGCCTTATTTAGGTTCCTAAAATTGACACATAATCTGATCTCACCATTCTTCTTTCTTACTAATATTATATTAACCACCCAAGTAGAATGTCTTATTGGAAAGGTTATTTTTGCACTTAAAACATTCTCTACTTATTTATGAATGAGAGACTCTAGAATAGGATTGACTAACCTTTGCCTATGCCTGAATGGTTTATGATCTAGCTTCAAAGTAATCATATGAGTAATGACTTGTGGGTCATATAATTTAAAATCTTCATATGTCCAAGAAATGATGTCCTTATATCGAGTGATTAAATCCTTCACTTGATGTCTCTCTTTTGGGGTGTAGCTAAGACGAATATTAACATAATGTGGGTTATGTTCATCTCCTAGATTTTCCTATCTGAAGTCTGATTCATTGAACTTTGGATATCTTATCTATTCTACTTGAGTATCTATGTTGAATGGTCTTTCCAAGGAGACCAACCTACTTGGAATTAAATTCTCTTTGAGTTAAAGAATGCCCTCTTTATCTAATTCCTCTTGAAAAAAGTGATTAATGGTCTTATCATTGATGATTTGGGATTTGAATTCCCCTAAATTAGTTATAAACTAAATAAGCTACTAGTTATCATCAAAGACCTAGAAATTTTATATGTTATCTAGAATAGAGGGGCACAATACCAATTAAATTGAGAATTTTTTTACCTTACATTCTTATATAGGCTCCAAATTAGTAGAAGCAATAACTAATGGGTCAATAGTCTAATTTTTCTCTCTAATAAGTGATACTATGTTGAAAGCTTTAAATATTTCAATTAGGTCCCACACTCTATGCTTGTATCTCTTCAAATAAGATATCTTGCATTGGTATTTATCTCTAACTTTTCTGAGTCACCAAATACTGATATATGCTTTGCATTTTTCTCGAGTGAAAATTGTAGTCTTAGAACTAAGGCCTCACACTTAGTTTTATTGTTAGTGTATGGAAATTACAATCTGTATGCTACCAAGAATTTTTTACCTTTTGGTTCAACTAGCTTAATTCCCACACCTAATCCTTGATTAGATTTAGTGTCATCAAAGTGTAGAGTCCAGAGCTGATTGGAACCTTTAGATTCTAAATTCTATACTTGATTTTGCATAGTAAAAGTATAAATACCAAGACTGGGAGAATCATACTTTACCTTTTCATTCTTGACATTATAATCTATAATGGGATACTTCATTATTGGCTCTCTATCAATATTGATTTAATTTTAAACTCCTCTCCATGACAACCATTTATGGGAAAAGTCTATAGAGAGATATCCATTGAGCACTTTGGACTAGTCTCTAATCAACAACATACCATAGCCTTCAGGTATGTCCACCACTAGAATATCAATGGTCATCTAAACATGTGGTTCAAAGGCTACTTAGATATACACATCCTTTAGTTCACCAACTATAGGAACCACTATCTTGTCCAATTATGAAACTGTCTTCTTTGAAGGGATTAACATCAAACCAATGTTTTGAGATATGGATGTAGGCATGATAGTTGTAGATGCTCTAGAATCAACTAAATAGTTATGAATATTCTTACCAAATTCCCAAATAGTCAACAAGAAGGGTGGAACTTCTAGATTGATCTTGTAGATGATGTTGGTATTAGATGCTTTCGATTTATCTATGGATATTTTCACTTTCTCTATAGGCATCTTCCTAGTAATGGACTTATAGAGTATCTCCTTTTGTTCAGTAATCTAAGATAACTCATGAAGAGTTATATTCACCTTGATCTTCTTCATATTCTCAATAATTTTGTATCCTCCTTTACATGGTTCTTCCTTGTTCTGATGCTAATCATTCCCATTTGGAGGGGGTGGATTATTGTTTGATTTAGGATTAGGAAGAATCATCATGGTATTTGGAGGAGTCAATGTTGTGAATGGTTACTTATTCCTTAGATTATATTAACCTCTCTAGAACTACTAGAAAGCATGAAATTCATCCATGTTATCCTCTGACTCATTGTCATCTTTACCTAGAAATGGAAACTCATGAGTTTCAAAGAACATGGTAGTGATAGAAGAGATATGATCTAGATGATGATTAAGAGGATTATTCATTTTATCTTGTCTAACAACCTCTATTTGAAATAGTTTTAATGTTGCACAAAATTCAATGAAATTTAGCTCACCATGCTTAAAAGTATTGTTAATTCTACACCAATTGAGAAGATCCATCTCTGCTATGTTGATCTCTAAGATCTTGTTAGGTTACTCTATATTATTTGTAGGCCTATTAAATGGTTAGTTTTATATCTAAAATATAGCATTCTAATTACCAGTTGGGCCATTGGCATTACCCATCCTCCTTTTCATATTGAAGAAATCATTGCTCAACTTTTGAACCATCTTATAAATAGAATCCAGTTCTACTTTTGTATAATCAGTGCCTTGTAGAATAGAAATAGGAGATGTAGTCAATTGTTTATTATATTAGTAGCCATTAACCTACCTGTGATTATTCAAGAATCCATAATCTGACTACATTGTTTGTGTCATGGGGAACAACATATATAACTAGTTATAATCAAATGTTGGGACATTCTACCTTGCATGTGAAATTGGATTCAATGTGGGAAAGTAATTGTGGATATTGGAAATAGAAGGCACCTAAGCATTGAGTTGTATATTGATATTAATGGCTTATTTGAATTCTCATGACAAATTTTTAGCTACAACAACTCTCTTTAGGAATACCATAGTAATTAGATCCAACACATTTTTGTACATCTCCAATGCTAATTCTTTCTTTGGTTTGTCCGTGGGGTTAATTTATTTTACATATTTTTAAATATCACATTGAAAGCATGAATAGGCTCATTAAGATCTCTCTTCATACTAGTGAAGAGCTAGTATATTATGCTAGAATTAGTAACTTGTCCAAATTATGCAGTAAAATTATCTTGACACTCATCCCAAGAAGTGATGGATATCTCCATTAGATTTAAATACCAATTATAATTAACATCCATTAATTTAAAAGAAAATAATCTTCAAGAAACATATTCATCAACAACATTCATTAATCTCAACATGGCTTTGAAATATTTGATATGTTCCTCTATTGTCCTTTCTGTTGAAAGAGAAAAGGATGGAAAGTACTTTTCAATATTTTGAGGTGAAACATGCACATTTCCTAGGATGGTGATAATAGATCTAACTAAATAGGGATGTTGTTGATCCATTGGCCAATTAATAGGTAAAGGGTTCCTTATGGGTAATGGTTTCCCTACTAGAGGGGGATTATTCTAAACTAGGGTTTTTGGCATAGTTCTAGGTTTCCTATGATTTGATAAGGGTGAGACTAGAAAAGCAACCTAAGACTTAGATATGGTCACTCTCCTAGGTGACTCTAGTGAAACTCTATGCAAAGAATACCTACTATTATCAGAGGTGCTATCCCATTTTTAGTGCTAGTGGAACTAATGATGTGGGTTTTATACACACCATAATTGAATGAGGTAGCCTCTAACATTTCAAGATCTCAATGGAGATAAAATCCACTCTAGGGCATGAATTCTAGGTATGTGGTCTATTACAACCTAGTGATGGAATAGTAGGTAGGCCATGCAGGATATTGACAAGGTTTTTGGATGGAGGTGTGGTTCCTAATAAGGGTAGGGAATCTATAAATGAGTTGGATGGGTGGCTAGTTTCTAATCTAGAGTGGACAGGTCTCAAAAAAAAACTCAAAAAATGAGGGAAGGGTAAAGTAAAAAAGAAAGCTTTCATGGTTTTTAAGAATTTCTTCCCTTGAATGTTTATAATTGGATAAGTGCTCTCAAAACCTATGTCTATTTCTAGTAGTAATTGCACACACATAGTTAGACATAACTAAGAAGTCTAAGGAGATAAAGATGTAGGAAATTCATAGACCTTAGAAAAATATTACTCCTTTTAGAGTAGCTATTGCACACCCTTATTTACAAGATTATGGCTTAGGCTAGTGAAGTATTTGAGGTAGTTATTACACACACATAGGAAACTACATCTAGGAAATCACTTGTGCATAATTAGAATTATGAATCAATTTAAACTTGACTATCTTAACCAATATATTTAACAATATTTCAATAGATATTACACATCTACATATCAATACATAATGTTAGGATCCTCCACAGAGTACAATTGATTACCTTTGTATAAGCAACTAAACACAAAATTGAAACCAGAAGTAATAAGTAACTAGAAACCAGAAACAACAAAGAATAGGAGATACGAGAAACAATACAATCTATATTAAACTCTTCTAGAAGGAAATACAATGAATAAATCTCACTCTTCCCACACCTCTTGGGTGTACAATAATTCTCCCTCAAGAGTTCTCTCTCTCTCAATCAATTAAAACCAACTCAATAACTGAGTTGTTCCCTCTTCCAGCAGATCTCCTTGATCTTGCACCTTGCAGATCTAACTGATCTTGCTTACACCGTGTGTTGTATATCTTCTTGATCTTGCTACCCCATAGATCTAATTGATCTTGCACACACACACCCGCATATCTACTTGATCTTACACACTTGCAGATCTAATTGACCTTGCATACATTACAATACAGGCCCATGAGTCTCTTAAATAGATCCCAAACCAAACAATAATTAGAAACGTAGAATCAAGACTAAAATTAGTCTTTACATGAAAACTAACTATTTGTCTAAAATTAGAACAGTTTTAGAAACACATAAATGACCGATGTTGGTTCCTATCTGATCGATGCCGATTGACCCCCTAACCGATGTCAGTTTTTATAGCTAAATATAACTAATGTCGGTCAACCCCTAACCAATGTCGGTTGGCTCTGACTGATGTCAGTTACTGTGTCATTCTACAACCTCCACATTTGCACATTTAGTGAAGCTTTTAGCTCTATAACTCAACAATCTCCCACTTGGAGATAAACAGCTGCACCTGTACCTATACCTGTACATCAATATCCTATAATTTGTTTCTGGATTTTTTCTCCATCTTCAAGTTCAATCTTGAAGACCAAAAAAATTTGAATGAAGATTCAACTTCTTCTTTGTTCTCGGCTTTGTTATCATATCAGCAGGGTTCTTATCTGTATGGATCTTTTCCAGCTTCAACTGTCCATCCTCCAATACCTATCTAATGAAGTGGTACCTAAGTTGTATATGTTTGGTTCTTAAATGAAATGCTGAATCCTTTGCCAAATGAATTTCACTTTGACTATCACTATACAATCTGTAACTCTCTTGCTCCTTTCCCAACTCTTCCATGAACCAAGTCATCCATATCATTTCCTTGCTAGCCTCTGTGACTGCAACAACCTTCTGCATCTCTAAAATCTAGCTAACCACCATTCCACCAATAATGAACACATATCCTATGGTGCTTAACTTGCCATCCAAGTCATATGCCATATCATAGCATAAATACCTACTGCTGGTCCCTCTCATATATCTGGGAATCCATTGAACTGCTTTCCAGTGCTTCTTTCCTAGATTGGCCATAAACTTGCTGATAAATCCCACTGCTTGGGCAATATCAGGTCTAGTACATACCAAGTACTCAACCTCATCATTTTATTTAGGACACTATTCTTTACTCAGCTTGAACTATTCAACCATAGGTGTGCTTACCAATTTTGAATCCTACATATTAAACCTCTCCACTACCTTATTCACATAATCCTCTTGAGACAAAATCAACCTGTGATTTTTCTTGTCTCTAGAAATACTCATGCCAAAGATTGTTGCTCCTAAATCCTTCATGGAAAATGTCTGAGCTAATTTTACCTTTAGCTCAACAATTCCCTACATGTATGAACCTACAACAATCATATCATCTACATACAGTAACAGGATAATGTAGCTACTATTATCCAACCTGGTAAAATAAACACAATGGTCACATTGACATTGACTAAAGCCATGCTCTATCATAAACCTGTCAAACCTCAAATACCACTATCTTGGAGCTTGCTCAAGACCATATAACCTGGCCTTATGTCTCACCTGTCCATTCTCTCCTTTCTTTAACCTATAAATCCATTCATTTTTTAGTGCTTTCTTTCTAGCTGGAAACTCTACCAAATCCCACGTTTGGTTCTCTTCTAAGGAATCAATTTCCTCATTCATGCCATGCTCCCACTATTTCTTGGATTCTACCTACATTACCTCTTCAAAACTTCCTAGTTCTCGACCATCAGTGAGCAGCAAGTAGTATAAAGAAGGGAATAATGAATTTGAGGTTTACTTACCCTTTCAGACCTCCTCATGGGTGTTTGAGACTCATTGATAGCTTGTTGTCTGCCCAAATTTCATTCTAACAGTGACCGATCTTGGTCATCTCTCGATCTGCACCCAATCGATGTTGGTTCCTCCTGACTGACCTGATTGATGTTGATTCTTACCTGACCGACATCAGTTTCCACTTGCCTGACATCACCGACTTTGGTCTCCACTGGACCGAAGTTGATTCCTTCCTGATCGATGTCAGTCTCTGACTGACTAACGTCGGTGTCTGTTTTTTCCTGTGAGTGATTATTTTTACCCACGAGCTCATTTTGGATCATAACCTTGTCCAAATCAACATTGCCTTGCTCAAAATTATTCAACCTCTTGAGCTGATCATTGTCCATCACCTTCTCCTTAAAAACTAAGGCTTTCTAGTTCTTAAATGTGTCAAAAACATCAGATTTCGTCTTTATGCAATAGAACCATACCTTTCTTGTAGCATCATCAATGAAAGAAACATAACACTGTGATCCTCTAATAGAAGCTCTCTGTGTTGGTCCCCACATGTCTATGTGAACAAGATCTAACATGTGCTTCTTCTTTGTTGACCCAGTTTCAAGAAACCTCACTTTCTTCTGTTTCCCAAAAATATAATGCTTACAAAAATCTCAATCTATGTTTTTCAAATCTAAAATCTTACCATTTGACTTTAGAACATCCATTCCCTTCTCACTCATGTGACCAAGCCTACAGTGCCACATCTTTTTATCTACATCTGAAGTAGATAAAATAGAAGGAGAATCAATAATACAAGTAGATAGATAAAGTATACCTACTTTCTTACCTCTTGCTAATACAAGTGCACCCTTGGAAACTTTCCAAGATTTAGCTGTGAGAGTTACTGTGCAACCCTCATCACCCAAATTTCCTACAAAAATTAGATTCCTCTTCAGGATCGGTACATGCATGACATCCTTCAACACCCATGTGTTTCCATTCTGCAATTTCAGCTACACTTTTCCTTTGCCAACAATTTGACAAGGCTCACCATCCCCTAAATAAACTTTTCCAAAGTCTCCATGGACATAATCATGAAAAAATTCTCTATTTGGGGTTGGATGGAAAGAAGCACTAGAATCTAAAACCCATGATTCTACCTGACTATCTAAAGAAAACATAAGAGCATCTTATGCAACAATACCTACATCATTTACTTATTTATTACCTTCATGCTGATCTTTTTTCAACCAACAATCTTTCTTTACATGTCCTTTCTTTCCACAATTCTAGCAGGTTATTCTTCCATTTTTGGATTTGGATCTACTGCCTATCTCTGACCTTGATTCCCTTGCTTGCCCTTCTCTCTTTTCTTTCCCCTACTTTCAACACTTAAAACATTACCTGATGTTTCCCTTGTGCTTTTTTTGCAAATTTCTTCCTTCAAGATTACACTAACAACATCATCAACTTTCAAGATATTTGAAGTAGACGCAGTATTACTAACTACCATTACCAAGCTATCCCAACTTTTAAATAAAGAGCATAATATTAAGAGAGCCTTAATTTCATCATAAAAAACTATTTTGACTGAATTTAACTGATTTACTAATCCATGGAAATCACTAAGTTGACTATATACCGATCCACCTTCCTGTATTTGTAAATTAAATAATTACTTCATAAGAAATACCTTATTTGAAGCTGAGGATTTTTCATATAAATTTTCCAAAGTATCCATTAACTCTACCATTGTCTTTGCCTATGATAAGTTAGAAATCATAGACGATGTCAAGCTCAACCTTATAGATCCCAGAGTCTTTCTATCAAGAACATTCCATTTTTCATCTTGCATATCTGTGGCCTTAATTAAAACCCCACCCAATGGTAAGTACAGATCTTTTTGATACAGATAATCTTCTATCTGCATCCTCCATAATTGATAATTCTTGCCATTGAATTTCTCCATTCTTAGTTTACTTTCTTCTACCATTGCTTTACTCCCACTCAATCAAAAACTCGTGAGAGCGAACCTGTAATCAACAAACACTAACCCGCTATACCACTTGTTAGTGATCCTAGATCTGATACCAACTGTTATGATCCTCCACAGAGTACAATTGATTACCTTTGTATAAGCAACTAAACATAGAATTGAAACCAGAAGTAATAAGTAACTAGAAACCAAAAACAACAAAGAATAGGAGATACGAGAAATAATACAATCTGTATTAAACTCTTCCAAAAGGAAATAAAGTGAATAAATCTCACTCTTCCCACACCTCTTGGGTGTACAATAATTCTCCCTCAAGAGTTCTCTCTCTCTCAATCAATTACAACTAACTCAATAACCGAGTTGTTCCCTATTCTAGTAGATCTCCTTGATCTTGCACCTTGCAAATCTAACTGATCTTGCTTACACCACGTGTTGCAAATCTTCTTGATCTTGCTACCCCATAGATCTAATTGATCTTGCACACACACACCCACATATCAACTTGATCTTGCACACTTGCAGATCTAATTGACCTTGCATACATTACAATACAGCCCCATGGGTCTCTTAAATTGATCCCAAACCAAACAATAATTATAAATGCAGACTCAAGACTAAAATTAGTCTTTACATGCAAACTAACTATTCGTCTAAAATTAGAATAGTTTTGGAAACCAATAGATGACCGATGTTGGTTCCTATCTGACTGATGCCAGCCAACCCCCTAACCGATGTCAATTTTTGAAACTGAATATAACTGATGTCGGTCAACCCCTAACCGATGTCGGTTGGCTCTTACCGATGTTGGTTACTGTGTCATCCAGCAACCTCCACATTTGCACATTTAGTGAAGCTTTTAGCTCCACAACTCAACACATAAATCAAGCTAATCAAGAATCCATTCATAAATTTTTCACACTAAATATTATTGAAACATACAACCAAAGAAAGTAATAACTAATTACACATAAATTGGAAAGAAAATACACAAAAACATTCATTGATGATCAAACTAATGCTACTCTTGTATTCAAAAATTCTCTAACAAAAATCCAAGTTGGATAATTGTTTATATAGACTTGAGGAAGGGGTCACCTCATCCTCCAAGTTCATGCAAGGTCATTACATGTGATATTCAAAACATGAGTTCTAACTATTGTTTAAAACTGTATAAGAGTCTTATTATAGTTATCAATTTAAAATAGCCTTTGTAAAGGATATGCAACATGTGCATGTGTATGAAGATGATGACAATTTTTAAAATTATAGCTCAAACTACATACAATACTTCAAAGTATATGTGTCATTTATAGAAATATTCATGCCTCCTTTATAGGTTGTGAGAACAACCTGTTAGATATTTTAGATTGGCCACCTTCAAAATGGAAATCAAACATATGTCTAAGATAAGTACTGCTTTACCAATGTTTTAGAACTAGTGACACTATTATTAGCTAAAACTAACTGTATGTTGCATGACATTCACTGTAACTATAACCCTTTCTTATTAAATTGCTAGATCCTCACTTTCATATTCACATGTGTATTCATATTCTTGATTGAGACTAGATCTTTAAAAAGTCTACTATTGATTTGCATTATCAATCTATTGGATGATGAAATATAGCATGCCATTTGGAAGTTATATGGGGCCTCATGGGATCTTTATAGTCATAGTTCAAACATTTTTGTGCCACTTGGTAGCTTCTTGCTTACTCTAGTTCCTTTTAAAATTCCCTACCAATCTCGTATCATCAAATTAACTATTTGGATCAATGTTAGCCATCAATCTTCCTGGGTTCAATAACCTTTGATTTCAAAATGGGTAATTTATGATCTTAAATTTGATGTCCACACAACCTTCAAAGACATCATCATGATATTCAATGATGCCCATACAACTGTCATAATTTAATCCTCTATTATTTTCTTATTGATCTTAAATTTGATGTCCATGCGACCATCAAAGACATCCTCATGATCATCGATGATGTCCATAGAAATATACAAATTTAAACCTATGTCCTTTTATTTATGGGCTTAATTTTTACATTCCTTCAACCATTAAAATATGTTCACATAACCATCGATTTAACTCCCTACAAGCTGGACACTTATTATTTCCTAATTCACTCTGCTCCTAGAAGTATAAATGAAAATAAGACTTAACATAATAATTTTGGAAACATATATAAAGGACCTTACATGAATATTTTATCTTAAATTATCAATATTAATAAAATATGATTAAATTAAGCTCAAAACATAATGAAAATGTTCTGTAAGTAGGCATACCAATTGGCAGTATGGTATTGGTCTCGGGGCAATTATTTTAGGGGAAATGCTATAGAATTTTTGTGTGGAGGAATTATTGTAGGTTTTATATTATGGGGACCCTAATTTTGGTGAAAAAAATGTCTGAGTCACAAAGTCCATAAAAATTCCATTAGGGGAATTGTTTCAGATAAAATGTCCACAATAATTCTCTCAAAGACCCAATTCTCTCAGATAAAATGTCTAAAGGAATGTTTTAAGGGATGGTCTCAAAAATACCAAAGGGTATGATGTCTCAAAAAAAATGTCCCAAAGAAAGGTGGTCAAAGGATGAAGGGCACTTTCAAAAAGGCTGAAGGATAAGTGGGTTAAGGTTGAAGGGGCACTTTCAAAAAGGCTGAATGGTAAGTAGGTTAAGGATAAAGGGTATTTTTTGTTATAAAAAATGTCTAAGACACAAATTTTGAAGTAACTGGTTCAGAGAAAAAGGCCCAAAAGGATTAGTCAAGGATAAAAGTTTTGAAGGATAGGCTTATAGGGAAAAATGTTGAAGGATATGTTCAAAAGGGTTGAAGGGTTTACTTCATGGAAAAAATGCCCAAAGGGTCTACTTTATAGGGTACATTTCTATGGGAAAGGGCCCACAATAAAAGTCCCAAAGGGTAAGTTTATAAATGCAAAGGGTGAATGAAAAAAGTGGATGGGTCACTCTATCAGGAAAAGTGGTTACAAAAAAAAGGCCAAAGCGAAACTATAAGGAATCCAAAGGATCTACTTCATAGGGAAAAGTGCCCATGACAAAAGTTCTGAAAGGTCTAATTCATAGGGAAAATGATCAAGATAAAATTCCTAAAGGGTAGGTTGTATAAAGACTAAAGGGTAGGTTTAAAGGGGTCAGAGGTCAATTATATTGATTAAAGTGTATCGACAAGATTGTTTTAGAGAAAATGTATCTAAGACTAAATTTCATCAGACAAAATGTCTGCATTACAAAATATAAAGGAGTGAGCCTTTGACATTTTTATCAGACAAAATGTCTAAAGACCTAATTCTCTCAGATAAAATATCTAAAGGAATGTTTGAAGGGATGGTCTCAAAAATGCCAAAGGGCATGATGTCTCAAACAAAATGTCCCAAGGAAAGGTGGTCAAAGGTTGAAGGGTACTTTCTAAAAGGATAAAGGGTAGGTGGGTTAAGGTTGAATGGCACTTTCAAAAAGGTTGAAGGGTAGGCAGGTTAATACTAAAGGGTAATTTTCATCAAAAAAATGTCTAAGACACAACTTTTAAAGGAATTGGTCCAGAGAAAAAGTCCCAAAAGGATTAGTCAAGGATAAAAGTCCTAAAGGATAAGCTCATAGGGAAAAATTCTTAGGATAAAATTCCTAAAGGATATGTTCAAAAGGGTTTAAGAGTCTACTTTGTAGGTTACATTTTGATGGGAAAGGGCCCAAGATAAATGTCCCAAAAGGTAAGTTTAGAAAGGCAAAGGGTGAATGCAAAAAATTTGAAGGGTCATTATATTAGGCAAAGTGGCTACAACAAAAAGGCCAAAGGGAAACTACAAGGAATCTAAAGAATCTACTTCATAGGGAAAAGTGCCCATGACAAAAGTCCAAAGGGTCTACTTCATAGGAAAAATGATCAGGACAAAAATCCTAAAGAGTAGGTTGCACAAAGCATGAAGGGTAGGTTCAAAGGGGTTGGAGGTCAATTCTATCAGTGAAAGTGTATTATCAATATTGTTGTGGAGAAAATTTATCAAAGACTAAATTTCATCAGATAAAATGTTTGAAACACAAATTCCAAAGGAATGAGCCTTTGACATTTTTGTCAGACAAAATGTCTAAGACATAAAGTCTAAAGGATATACTACTTCTTTAGATAAAATGTTAGAAATAGATATGCCAAAGGGTAGGTATATTTTTTTAAGGAAAATCTTCACATCAAAAAACTTGTAGACCCAATTTTATCAAGGATTTTTTTGGATAAAACATTTGTAACACTATCCTCAACAAAGATAAGTCTATGAAAAAAATCCCAAATAAAAATCCTAAAAAATTACCAATTGCTTTGGGATAAATATATTATAAATATAATTATAATAAATATAAGTCAAATAAAATACCTGAAGGAAATACTTTTGATGAAATAAGCTTGACAGGAATAACTCGACAAAGATACTAGACAAAATATGTGATAAAATAAGTCTGAAATAATTATAAAAATTAGTCTATTAAAACATAGCACCAATGCCATCTTGATAGAGTATAAAATGCTAATAATAAATCTTAGATAAACATACAAAAGAGGGGCTCAAATTAAAGACCAAAGTTTGAAAAAGTGGGTCTCCATTTCCTTATGAGAAAAGAGGTGTGTTGGGTACAACACAACTCACTTATACCCCCTTAATTTGAGATTGCCTTTCAATAGCTACTAGTATTACATCATTAACCCCCATCATGGTACACCTCTTAGTGTTGATTCACACATATGGAGGTAGTTGGGGAAACCTAGGACCAACAACCATGGCTTGGGTTATCAATGATCCATGGGGACATGAGATTGTTGCAGCTAGTTTCTTCCTTACTAGTGAGACAAATAATGCCACCAATTATGACACAATAATTGGAACTTTGATCAATGCCTATGAGTTATGAATGTGTTATGTGTAGTTATTCTCTAACTCACTCTTAATCATGTTTCAACTTACTGATGTCTGGACCATCCTTAGCTCTGAGTTACTCCTCCTTTTTTAGGCATTACATGATTTACTTTCCTTCTTTAAGGACATCTAATTCACCCATATCCCTCTCAGGGAGAACACTAGGGCTTATGCCTTATTTAATTTCATTTTGGATAGTTATATTTGATTTGATATCACTTGTGTCCCTTCTTTATAGGAGCTAGAGCTAGAGTTGGAGTTAGATTTTATATTATGTAACATTTAAACTCTCACCCATGGATCACGTCATTAACTTCTTCTACCACCATCCTTATTTGATAAGTGTAGGCAATGTTTCCTTTTATCTTTTTATTTCTTTCTTTCTCTTTATTTGGTGTGGCTTCCATGTACTGCACAACACTCCTTGTTCATTTGAACACTGACTACTTATACCTTAGGGGCATATATAATCAAACTTCCCATGGCCCTACTCCTCTTTATGATTACACATTAGCTCACGTGTAGATTATTGACCTTGGTTATACCACTTTGAGACATTTTCCACTTTATTAGAACTTTCCTACATCATATCCTCATCCCCTACACATCCCTAGTCCACTTAGCTTTTTTGCATGCTAGATGGATTCTCCAATGACACTTTGCGGCCCTTTTAAGAACTCTTTGACCACCCTAGGTGGAATTTGGACCTAAGACATGGATTAAGAAGGAAACCCATGACCTAAGCCACATGTTTCCTTCATAAAACTTATGGCTTAGGAATAACACATGCAAAAGTGCCCTATTTGGGCCCAAATGACTAGAAACGGTTACTTGTTAGCTATTTGGTGGATTAGGGTTGAGATATGTGTCCTTTTCCTCATTCATTTGAGCCTATAAATTCACTCTCTCTTACATTCTTACTCTGATATTCCCACTTGATCATCACACTCAAAGGTTAGATGCCTCCTTGAATCTCTCTTGGTTCTTTCTTGATACAATAACTTTCCTTGTGATAGGGGATGCCCTAATCTATTATAACTATTCTAGTGATTCACATTACTATATAAAATTTTATTGAATATTTTGGGCTACTCTTTACTCCCTTAATACTCCATTTCACCTGTCTATTATGTTCCTTGCATTAGCTCTTCCATAGATTGGCAGTTTTTTCTTCACTTCTTCCACAATGTTTGGCTCTTGGTCTAGACTCAACTCACACATAGTTTGATCCTCTTTCTCTCTTGCTAACTATCTTGGATAATCATTTGGTATTAGTCTTCACATCTCTCTTGATTTTTATATGAAGGCACTTTTCAATGCAAATTGAAAATCTATGTTTAGTTGTTGTAGTATATATACTAGAGTTTGATTTGTTTTAGTGATTTAGTTATTTTTTACATTATTTAGAATAGTTTCTGAAGTTCATGCATTGTATACAATTGAAATATATCTTCATTTCTTGAAATATTTTCCATTACACGTTATTATTTCATTGGAAACATTTTTCATTACATATTAGAATTCTACATGTTCAAAATGATCTATACATATTGCTTAAATAATCTCTCTCTCTTGCTAAACTAGAACATTGCATTGTTAGAAAACAATAGTGTTGAAAGTGAAATATAGCTCAAACCTAGATTAGGCATGTTCTAGATCCCTTTATCTAAAACATATTTATTGTTAAATTATCTTTCATTTGGATTGAAAGTGCCTTAATTTCTAGATTTATATATCATTTATTAGCTCTCTCTACTTGGCATTTCTATTTCCACACTTCATATGCAATCAATAGTCTAGTCTTAGCTACTTGATTTACTATGGTTAGATCTATTAGATATACTTGCATCCTTTTTTTACTTTATTATGTTAGCCCTAACTTGGTTTACAAGTCTATCTATAGATTGGTGTGAATTGATAAACGAAATAGCCACTATAGATCTCCTATAGCCCATAGAATCCTTGAGCCTTATAGCCTCTTAGTGGTTTGTTTAAGTACCCTATGTACCCTGATTTCAAACACTAGTGGTTCCTTTCATATTCTTGGAGCTACAAGGACTAGGAGTCTACTAGGGTAGGTACCAAAAATAGGACTATATGTTTATGCATGGTTATTCCCTTATGCAATATACCCTTGCTTATGTATCCACCCTTGGCTTTAAAAGTGATGTAAACATTCTTGGAGTTTAGAGTCTCAAGCTCAGGGGTGTTTAGATCAATAGCCTAATGATGAAAAAAATTGGATAATGAGCTCTCCTTCAAATGGTTAGTAGTTGTTGTGGAGTAGACATGGATCCTTGTTGAAGAATTGATTATTCTTTCCTTAATAAACTAGGCCTTGATTTTTCCCTCATGATTATGTAAAATATGCATGAATATCTTGTTCGGATAAATGTTAATAATAGCTACCCTACTTGTAATACTCTTTTGAAAGATAATATTTTATATAATGACCTAGATATGGGTGAAGACTTCTATTTTTTATCTATTAAAATATATTTATAAATTAGGATGTAACTGAATGGGTGTACTTTGAATTTATATCTTTGAGAAGGATTCATTATGTAATGAAAAATCTTAGGGATTGTATGGCTCCTTTAATAAATTGATAGCGTGTTTATTGCTTAAATATTTGTTAAGATTAGACTATTTGAATACGTATTTTATCTCTTATTATATTCTATTATGATATACTCTAATGGATCAATCCTAACCATGTATGAGTGGAAATAAAATAAATAGATGTGAGATTTTTATTGGGAATAACAATATAGCTTGAGTGTTTAATTTGAATATTTACGTTATTCTAGAAAAGTCATGTCTTGTGGGAGGGATCCTTGATAAAGATCTGGGTAAGCTATCTACTATAGACCTTCCCTACAACAAGGCAAAATAATTATAAAAGAAGAATTTTAATAGAGATTGGCTTTACTATTATAAAGAGAACAAGGCATGTAACCTCTAGGTTTGACAGTGGTCACCCTTGCAAAGGATTAATGAAATA
The DNA here is from genome assembly GCA_037957365.1 of Torreya grandis. NCBI lineage: Eukaryota > Viridiplantae > Streptophyta > Pinopsida > Cupressales > Taxaceae > Torreya > Torreya grandis. The sequence goes on from JARHVA010003007.1 coordinate 569,025, forward strand.
AGAGGCTTTTGAAGACCAACCCTTTATTTTGTGTTTTTTAATTTAATAAATATGTTGTTTGATCTCCTATATTTAATGTAATGAATGGGTCTATGTGATAATAATAGGAGTTTAATATTATAATGAAAAGACTAGTTAGCTCATAAGAACTGAGCATCTCCTTAAAAGATGTTTTAGTTAGATTGAACTTTCCTTAATATTATCTATTAGTCAACTAAACTAATGATTATATTGGTTTAGTGTTCAAAGGTTGATTTAGGCCTTATCACCTTATTGTTTAATCAATCAATGAGATCATAGGATTATTTAGCTTAGTTTAAGAATTTATAAGGAAAAAAGGCTTAGCTTCAAACATGTTAATAGTTGCAGTACATTAACAGGCACATTTAGTCTTTATTTGTATTAGTCTAAGTCATTTTATTATTTTACTTCATCTTGTATCTTAGATGATTTGATAAGTTTATTGTTGATGGAATTTTCTTCATGCTTTAAGCCATTTTCTATTTCAAAATTTTATTGGATCTTACCTTAGTTATTTATCACATTGGCTTATTTTAATCAAATTTGCCTTAGCCATTTATTGTTGTATTTTTAGTTGGATTTTGTCTTCACTAATTTTTTATATTTTCTTAAGTTGGTAAAATGATGCCATATGGCTAGTAGGCAATCAATACCCTAATATCTCTAGGGTCCTAAGAAACTACCAAGTGGCCACATTTCAAAACTTAGAAACCTAGGAGGATTGAACCATTAGGGATAATTTCCTAATGCCTCTAAGATTACAAGGGCTCGAGAAATGACCAAGTAGTAGTGCCTCAAATCATGAAGCCCCATAAGGATTAAGCCTTTGGGGCTAAACCCATTATGCTTTTGAGGTCTTGAGAGCATAAGGAGCTGCTAAATGGTAGTGTCTTGGAACTCAAAATCCCAATTAGCTTGATAATTAAAATTGAAACTAGGGTCCCATACTTGTGGCAAGTGGCACAACCACTACCCCCAATGGGCTAAGCTTGAGCAGACTCGAAGCAGCCACATGACATCTGACCATGTCAACAATGTCTTAGGCTAAATTTTATGGTTGTCTCAACATTTTAACATAATAATCTTGGGCATAGACCATTGAAATAATTTATTGGTGTCATTATCAAACATTTGGGGATTTTGACCCTTTTATCAATGGCATGCACCTAGTAATTAAATTATGGATGCTAAGAAGAATAACATATGTATGTAAGTCATTAAAAATTCATATTTCTTCTCATGTGTTAAGGTTTGGTTTCACATGAATTAGTTGTAGTTGTGCCTATTTTTGGAGAAAAATGGGCTGACAATTCTATTTAGATATATTATGATTGGGAAAATATATATGTTTAATTGATTATTCTCTACCTTAAGAAAGTGTTTTCTTGAGATAGTGAAATGCCAAATTTTTGTTTTCTTTTAAAATTAACTTTTCATGAGTGAAAATATTTAAAATATGAATATTTATTTGGAATCCATCTAAAATAAGTGTACACACACATATATAATTTACATGAAATTTTATTTAAATTTCTATTTTTGTGTTTAAGTTTTAAATATGTATTAATTATATTTAGTGAATTTCTTACATTAGGTTTTGTATGTCCAAGTAGGAACCCATCCAACTCATTTTTTTTTTATTGGTCTTATTATGAATAATTTAATTAAATTATTTTATTTATTTCACTTTGTAAAAGTGACTTATTACTATAAAATCATAATGAATTGTAATAAAATAAAATAAATGTTATAACTGACTTATTTAAGTTAATTTAGCTAACAATTTCAGTTATAACTTAAATTGTAACTAATCCTTGGTGAAATATTTTAAAATAATTAAATGTGACCATATTCAAGGGGAAGTTATACATGTATAAAATATCTTATTAAAGTTTCATACTATGCTTTTCTTGTATGAAAACTCTCTAAAATCAAATGTATCATTACAGGAAGACCGAACAACAATTTCTTTGAGGGTGAAGTACCCCACTTGGTATAGTCATGTATATTTAATTTTTATTAATTATTTATAAATAAATTATATCAAAAATGTCCAAGTATTAATACTTTTATTGATTGTAGGATATATCACTCATATGCCTTTTTATTACTTTTGCATTTTACATCAAAACACTAAACACTTCATATGTATACATTGTATGGTATATTATTTGTGATTAATCATGTGGGATTGAAATATATTTCTTTGTCTCAGTACATATTATATAAATATTTATGAATAAAATACTTTTGAATTCTAATAAAATATTTGTTTATTTATTTGTATGACTTAAGTTTCAACTTTCTTTTACTTCTACATTTTTATTTATGTATATTTAACTTTAGACTATTTTCTAATTCTACAGATTAATAATTTTTCATTTTCATATTCATTTTTTATAAGATAATCTTGTATTTTTTATTTTTTCTTAATTTATATTTATTTTATCCTTACAATAATGTGGTTTATTTCATACTATCTTTTGATTTATTTAATATTATAACTTATTTATTTAAGTGTTGTTTTCTTCTTTTAGATAAGGTTTTTTTAATAGGGTTGTTTTATGAAAATGAGATATATAATGAGAAGGGAAGAGTGAAAAGAGATAATTTGATAAAATAGAATATTTAAAGTAAATATAGTCAGTTTTATCCCTTCAAGAGTTTACTTCTTTCTAAAGGTTAGCTTTGTCAGATAAGGTCAATTATAATTTATGACTATGAAATCTAAAATATTTGTATGATTATGTACATAACAAAAACTTGAATGTGACATTATAATATTATATATATATATATATATATATATATATAGAGAGAGAGAGAGAGAGAGAGAGAGAGATTGAATTAGTTTTCTAAAATTATATATTATTTTATTTTATTTGGTTGAGTTAATAATGATTTAAATTGAATAATTGATTTAAATTCTTAGATCTTTTTAAAATGATAATTTCTTCCTAATATTTAAAAATTAACATCTAAACTACTCTTATGCAAACCTAAGTACTAGAATTATATTAAAGTAGCTCCCTAAAATTAAATTGGTCTGATTCTGATTTAATCTTCATGATAGGCAAAATGGTTGATTACTTAAACATTACAAAATTTAATATCAATAAAAGTTGGTGACTCCAATATAAATATAAATCATTTTCCTTCTTCATAATATTTACTCTCATTTTGAAATTATTTTATTATGTTTTGGCTAATAATCATAATTGGTCATCATGTTTCATTCATGTTGCTATTGAGTATTCATTAGTCTTCTAGATTTTTATTCCTATCTTATTGATGTGTTACATTCAACATCTTTGCTTATTTATGGTCTAGATGATGTATTTCAAGAGTGGTGTCTTGTGACTCATCTCATCTATAAAAAACCTCACCCAAATCTAAAAAATATGGCTTAATTCCACTTGAAAATAATGAAAAACCTTTGATTTATTTTATTAACATCATTTCTTAGATTACCTTGAAATTCTTATTATTTCTAGGATGAGAAGACTTTTTCTCTTATTTGAGGGATGAAAATCTTACCCCATAATTAAAATTTGGATATGTTCAAAATTAAAAAATGTAGTTCCAACAAATGAATTCTTAAAAAATCATATACTAATTCTAATTTCAGTTTACCTATAAATTATACTTCACCATTGATTGAAATGGATGACTTCACATGAGAATGGTTTTATGTTAAGTATCTAGTTGAGAATCAAGTAGACTTAAGTTTAGTATCCTAATTCACATTTATTTGACAATAACATGAATCCATTTGGAATATTTTTTACCTTATTTTTTGAATTATCATGAAATTCCCTTTTCTCTTAAAATAATTAGTGAATTTTTCTATAATTGTTTGACGATTAATATACCCAATGACTATAAGAAGGTTTCTCTAAAAATCAGAATTGTTGATTTTAACTCATCATTAATATTCATCCACACTTGAATACAAAATATGTTTTTGGTCAAATTTATTCACTTGATCATGATATGTTTAAATGAAAAAACAACCTATAATTTGATGTGTGAATTTGAAAAAAAAATCTAGATTTTTTCCTTTGTTTACAGTAAAATTATGGCATTTAATATTGAAGATGTCATTTATCAAGAATTAAATCACTTATCAGATTCATCATTTGTCAAAATTATGAATACTTTGATTCATATTCAAAATTTTGATTCTTCTTTTTGTCATGAATTTATAAAACCTCATAATTTTATTGATAATTATACAAAAGAAAGAAATGCATTTGATTCATCCAATCAACCATCCTGAAGATATATTACTCTTAAATTTGATTCATTTGTTGGTAAGATATTTTTCTTAGATAAAACTACTAAATTTATTCCAAATGTTGATATAAAAGAGCCTAAAAAAGCTTTAATAAGCTCTAAATTTGTAGATCTCGATTCATATATTAAAATTTATTATAAGATTGAATCTTCTTGTTTCATTAATAATGGTATTCCATTATATTATGATTATATTTTCATTCATGATGCTTTCAAATCAAATTCAAAATTTTTATAATATTAACTTATGTTTTTTCATTTGAATGATGATTCTGGAATGGAAAATTATAACATGCATGATGCTTGAATAAGTGATTTAATGATAGAATAGAGTTCAATATATTTGATTTTTCAAATAAGTTAAATTATAGAAAGAACAATTAATTGATGGAAATTGAGTATGGAAAATTAGAGTTTCCAAATTTTTGAAGAGATGATGCAATATTTAAAGATGGGTATGAAACATTTTATTTCTTATCTATTCCTAATTTTAAGCTAGATGATATGGTAAATGAGATTAACAATTAATATTTTAAATTTTTGATTTTATGAAACTTAAAATAACATTTTTCAGTGATTGTGTTAAACTTTAAAACATTCAAAATTGTGTATTATAAAATATTGAAACCAACCTAGAAAAGGTATTTGAACAAATATATTATTTAAATGACCATACTTCTCATAATTTAAATTTTAGTGATATTAATCTCTACTTGAATTAGGATAATATCCTTCCTTACCCATTAAAAAAATATGGCTGAAAGTTTGCATAATAAAATCAATAGTGTCAAACACATTTCGTCTATTTTTATTCACTTTTACATGGTTTTATAACGTGCTTGTCCAGATGTGGTGTTATTTTTATTAATTTTACATCAATAAACTTGGAAGGTTGCGATTATAAAGGTGATGAAGTGCCTCATGTATACCCACATTCAATACATTTTGATCCATTTTTTTGCTCATACACTTTATTAGCTTTTTTTAATCGTTCACTTCATTTTGAAATGAAAGATTTCTAAAAATGGATAGTTTTGTAAAAAAATTCTTTCTTTGCATTTAACTATTAGTTTTGATTTTATTTTCATTTATTTTTATAGTTTATTTATTTTTATATTTTTTTATCCCTTTTCATTTTGTCTATAATATAGATGAAATGGTTGTATAAATGTTCTTTGTAATAACAAAGTTAGAAATGATTCAAGCTTGACATTGTAAATATTTTTTTGTTTTAATCAATATTAGGCTATTCAAATTATTTCTTATGCTGATTAATGAATAATGATAATAGATATTAGAATATTAAGGTGATAATTTATCATTATATTTTGTCTAATATGTTATTATAACATCACTTATTCACTCTAAAATTCATCATTAACTACTTTCCTTTATTTTTACCATGATAATGAAAAATGCATCCCTCTTATGCTAAAATAAAAGAGGTTCATGCTTAGTGAACTATGAAAATATTTGATGTAGATTGTAATCCTAAAGAAATTTTCAAAAAAAAATATGTTGTAACCATACTTCATATTTAAAAACTGGCTAACAAGGTCACCAATGTTATTATTTTTTTTATATAGCTCAAAAAATAAATTAAATTTAAAAAAAAAGAATTTTAAAAACTCTACTATACCTTGGGTCTTAATCCCATTGATTTGGTGGAGTAAAGCTTGCATACTTAATTTTTAATGTAGTTTGGATCTATTTTTCACTTGACTATTATCTCACTTTTCACACTTGATTAATTTCTTAGTAAATTTGTATTGATTATTTTCATTAGTTGGCATATTAATGATTAGATTTAGATAATTTTATTATAGATGACAAAGTATAACATGCTTGACAATGTCATTCTCAATTTTTAATGGAGTTAGTTTCCTTGTACATGTTAGTCATTTGTTTCTCAAATTTTCAACATGAGTAATTAATCAAATAAGCTTCATGTGATATGATATGGTAGAGTATAGTAATGACAATGATATTGCACTTGATTTTTAATTGTAAAATAATATGTTCCTTTGAATATTTATTGTTTGATATATCATCTAGTTTGTTTAATCAAATATATAAAATGATGATATTGTCATTCAATAATTTTTAATTTGTGTCAATAAATTTTTGAAAGTTTTCAATATCAAAAGATGTTATAACACCCATAAAGTTATTATAAAATATGCATATTGAAGAGTACATGATGGAGAGATAAGAGACAAACATATACCTAATAGGTAGGGAATGTAGGTTTTAAACTAAATATGGGGGTGTAAAACCAAAGTGATGGATTAGTGACACTAGATTGATAAATCAAAAAACCTAAGGTAATGAGTGAAACACATGTAGACTCTAGGCATCAAAATGATAGAATGGGGGTAAAGTATAGAGAAATTAGTGAAAAGTGATAAGAGATCAACATAGACCCATTAGGTAGAGAAGAAAGATTTAAAATTTTAGTTTGGATAGAAACCAAAACAACATACTAGTGACTCAAGAGATATATTAGATAACATAAAGTGATGGGTGGAATATATTCATAATTTAGGTGTTATAATCATAGATTAAGAGTGAAATATGAACTTTTAAAAAAAAACATAAATAGAACTTGTGTATATGATGTCTCTCAACATTTTGGATAGAGGATTAGATAAATCATGGTAATGAATGGTGATGCAAACATAAACACAGATTTTGTTCAATCTAGGGCCATTCTCCAATGTGTTATCTATGATGTGTGATGAGAAGATAAGGCTAATTCTTCAACATCTATGCTTGAATATGAACTTGGTGTTTGGGAGGTTAATCTTGTTATTGTTAGATCTAAACTAGTTACAACTAAAATGGTATCAATTACTATATAAAATGATGATTTTAGGTATATATGGGTGATTTTAAGGACCACACTATCATATAAAAATTCAAAGGAATAAGACTTAATATGGAGGAGCTAATTGTTATCTCCCACACTTTCTAAATCAGGATTCTCATGCATTAGTACTTCATATGGAGGTAATGATTTATGCTTAAAAAATATGAAGCAATAACTAAAAGGACCTATATAGACACAATTATCTAATTTCCATAACATATCACTAGCATAATCATCTTCAACACAACATATGACCCGCACAAAACTAGTTCACTTGTATCAAGGTGAATGGAAATGGACATACAAGGGAGAATGACTTCTACCAAAAATTTAGATCAATAAAACATTTAAATCACATAATAATACAATCTTGAAGAAGGAAAAATTTAATCCTTATTTGATTCAAAGGATTAAATCCAATAGTAAAAGTCTTCAAATGATCAGTCTTGTCATACCCAAGAGGAGGGATGCATAATGAGGCATTTTCAAACCTTTTTATAAGAAATGAGATGAGAGACCACTATTCAATTACATAAATGCAATTGTTACAACATAAATCAGCCTATTTTTAAAAATATCAAGTGAAAATGAGGCCTTTGGCCCTCCTTCATTGCACTAGCCTATCACATTAATTATATTCAATGAGAGTTAGGTATAGGAGTGGAGAGGAAACCTTACTTGTTTGTTATCTTGGTCTTATTATGTGTTTGATCATTATGAATGTGATCAACTGGTAGCTCCATTCTCTTTTAAACTCTTGCCTCCATCCCTAACTCACCCCATCTCCACCTCTTGTGTATGTCAAGGTTTGTTACATGGTTGAATTGGGATAAACATTACTTCACTCCATGGGATTTACATCTTAAAGGAAGTTTTCAATGTCCATCCTATTCATCATGGCCTTAATGACCCTCAACTTCAACTATGGTCATGCTTAAAAAACTCCATGAGAATAATCAAGTTTAAAAAACACTTTGAAAGCCACATAATGGTTTTTAAAGGAGGTAAAAAAGTTGATGTGCATTCTAGTTTTTCAAGATGACTTCTTAAAAGACCTATGAAAATTGTATTCTCGTACTTAATCATATCCATTTTGTTTATTTGTCTTCTATGCAAACCTAAAATAAGAATACAAATTTCTTAGGTCTTTTAAGTATGCAAACCTACAATAAGATTGTTTGCATCCTTAAGATACTCTCATAGACCTATTGCATATTGTAATTTGGTGTTGAGGTTATCTCTAGACTTAAGACTTTCTTTACTAGCTTAGATCATATTTTCAAGAACTATATGTAGCTCTTGTAGCCTTATCCTCAAGTTACCTTATCATCTTGAATCCTATGAGTATCTATAGGCAAGTGTTATAAAGTTTACTTTACTTCTAGACCTGCCAAAATAATATTGATCATGCTCATAAACTAAAACTACCATAACCTACCTATAATTTGTATTCATGAAAACATCATTTTTGTGACTGATTCCAACATGATATAGTGAGGGATATTTTGAGGATTTCCACTCATCTTCACTTGTATTTTAATACTATAGGTATTTTTTTAAAACCTCGAAGACCATTTGACACTTACAATGAATCATATTTGGGTATGGAGCCATCAAATATGTTCACCCTTCTAACACCATTTGAGACATTGACACAAGTGAGCAAGAGTTTTATTAGAGACACCCAAGAAGAATTACAACTTCTTGTAATTATAATATTATTCTCCTCTTAAGTAGGCATGTTTTTTTTATAAAAATCCTAAATTTATCCCTTAACACCTAGTCTTATTCATGTTAATGTGTAGGAAACATGTTAAGGAGACACTGAGACATGTCTTAGAACTACTTAAGGAATCTTGAAAACTTGAGTACTTTAGATTTTATTCAAAGTTGGTTTGTAATAATTTAGGGGTCATATTATCATATTGTAATCTCCTTAGATATTATGACCAATGGATTTCTTAGGCCTTGAATATCTTGTATAGATGATCTTAATGTTATGTATTTTACTTATGACCTTGCTTTGAGATAGGGATACCCAAACTTCTTTGAAAACCTCATCATGGTGCATGCAGGCATGTATCTCCTATTCCTCTTGGAACTTATTAAAAACCATATAATTTTTACTCTTATAGGTCTATATCTATGTCTTGATGGCCTTGAATCATAGGGAGGTATTGTCTAGATTTTTTAAGCCCATCTTTAGGTAGAACACCCACTAATCTATGAAAAACTTCACCATTATTGGTATGTATGATTGTAGGTCCTCTCCCAAGCTTGAAACACCATTGAGACTTAAGAATGTTTCCCATGATACTACACCTTGATTGAAATGAAAGATGATCAAGATAAGGATTTATAAGCTTGCTTAATGGTTTCTTCATTGATAAATAAACACCTCAAAACACTTTGAAGACACCTCCTTGTCTTCTATAGACTTATGAAATAAAAATATAGGAAAACACATATCAACCATAAAACAAAAATAATCTCATCAAAGGATTTAAAAATGGACATGTGATCACTAAGATTTCCTTTATAAAGTATTATGGACATGATACACTAAAAATAATTATACTAAACTTTGAAATTTCTTTGTGAATAATGAGACTATTCTAATTTTTTTTAAAAATAATCTTACATATATCAAGGTTAAATAAGATAATAAACATAAAATAATATCAAAAAAACAACCATAAGTTTATAAACATAAAATTACTCTAATGAGAACTGAGTATCTCCGCACAAACTTGAAGTGAAACATGATGAATTTGGGAACTAGATTGGCTTAGGAGATAAGGTTGGGTTGCTCTATTGCCATCCAAGCCTAACTTTGGCTCCACTCTATACCTTATTTCATTTCTAGCTAGGTATCCATAGTCCAAGAGGAGGTCTCCCATATCATCCCTTTTCAGAAGAAATTTTTGAATTTTATTTGAATATTTCATATTCTACTCCTCTTATTATTTATTTATTTGTGTTAAAACTTTGGGAGGGGTTGGTTAGGATGATGAGATGTTTGAGGATGATATTGTTCTTGATGAATCTTTACCTTCCACTTCTAGGGAGAAATTGATGACTACGAGGAGCTGGAGGGGGCAGATAAGTTTGTAAAATATTTTGTGTATTTGTAATTTTCTATTGTGACAATTAGTCATCATATGATATTAGGTGCATTAAATAGCATTGTAGTTTTTTGGGTCTAAAACTAGTAGAAAATCTACCTATGCATTCTCTACAATAATTTCTTATGTTTTTAAACAATATTTTACATGTTATTTAAGTTTATTTTATGAATTTATATATTTTTTTAAATTGACAAGTTTTTACCGAGTTTGAGTCCAAGTTTTAAAACTATGGTTTAAACACGTTTTAAATTTAATGATTATAAATCAAGATTAGGTATTAACTTTTAATTTTAGTTTAGTGTTATGATTTTTTAATTAGGTATTATCATTCAGTTCTCTAATTAAGTTTCAGTATGTTTATTAGATCAGTTTTTTAAGATAAGTATAGTTTAACAATTAAATTAAAAAAATATATTAATTGAGTCAAGTTTTATAATTAAATGTAGACATACTCATTAACTAAAGTTTTATTTTAGAGTCAGGTTTTTTAATGTTTATTAAACAAAGAAATTTAAAGATCTAGTTTTGTCTAATTGTAACGGTGAATTATATTTGAAAAAATATATCCAAATTATTATATTAAATTTAGGAATTAATATCAATTATCATTATGAATTTATGAAATAATATTTTCTATCAATATTATTTATTAATTCTGAGGTGTTTATATTTCTTTTTTATTTACAATTTCAACATTAAAAAAATTCATATTACAATTTTTCGGATATAATTTCGTATTTTTCCTCGAATTTTTTGAGCTGACAAATTTTATTAAAAAATTATTGAAATAAAAATCCAACATGAATGAGGCCATAATATGGGTCTTGATTAATTATACAGTCTCAAGTCCAAAATCGTAACCCTTCAGTCTAGTGAGGGAATCGAGATCAACCATTAGAATATGAAAATATCATATCTTTTTCTATGGATGTTAGTAAATAGGTAACTTGGGTAATATCTTAAATGGTAGCATAAAAAAAATCCAAAAAATAATTTCAAAAAAGAGTAGAAAAAGATTGAGACATTTCCTTGTGATCTTATAATCGAACCAGCACATGAGAGGGAAGACATGATACTAGTTTTCTAGTCAAATCAATTGAATATCCTTCTCTATAAAGAGGGTCAAATAAGGAGTCCACCAAATAAGGTGTAGACTTGTTCATCGTAGTGATATTTTTCATCATGTTATGTTCAGTTTGAAGATTACATAAGTGGGCTAAAGAACCATAAAATATAATAACTCTAAAATACTATCTTTTGAGCCTGAAATTTAAAAAAATTAAAATTAAAATCTTGACTCTCTAGAAGAATAATATTTATTTCACAATATAATAATAATAATAATAATAATAATAATAATAATAATAATAATAATAATAATAATAATATATTTTATATTTTTCTTAATATTATTGTTTCATTAAATGTTTCCTACAATAAATTGGCCTATTATTTAGTTGGGCCTGATTTATGTTTGTTTTGTGTGAGCTCTATTGTTTATATTGAAGGATTTGTAAAAGGGTTTATAAACTTTAAAAATCCATATTTTATCCTTATGAAAAAAACTATGCATATTGAATACATGTTATTAGCCATTTTAAAATTCATATTTGAAATGATTTTAACGTCATAAGACATACTCAAATTGAAATTGACAAGATTATAATTTCATGCCATTATGTGCCAAGTTATGGATTTTCATCTTTAATATGTAATATTATTTCAAATTTGGAAACAAAGATATGTTATAAATCACTTCCCTAAACCTAAGTAGTAGTTGGCATAATTCACGAATTTTAAGTTTAAGTATGAAATGATGGAAAGATATAAAGTCTTATTCATAAGGATGTCATAAAAATATGTAACACCATATAAAGTGGTAAAGGTCATGATTAATATTGTTTAAATAAATATTTAAACATTAATAATATAGTAGTAGGCACATTTTTTGAAGTGTATACATATGAATAAGATTTACAATGACCAAATTAGATTGCGAAAGATTTGGAAAATATTGAGATTTTAATTCGAAGTGATAAAACTTTAGGGAAGACATGATGCATTAAATGGAATTGAATCCACTTGAAAAATATTGACAAGGCACCATAATTGATTAAAAATACATAAGAATATGGAAGCATGTTAAAGAAGCATGTTTAAGTTATAATAATTTGAATTGAATAATTTGTTTAATTTCCTAAATATTTTAAAGTTTATATTTTCTTCTTTAAATTTGAAACTTAACATTTAAACTACCCTTCTACATATCTAAGTATTAGTCTTCATGACAAGTAGGTCCCTACGATTAAACTTGTCTAATATAAATTGCACAATAGGCAAAAGGGTTTATTAATTTAATGCTGCAAAATTTAATGTCAATAGTCACCAAAGATAATTTGTTTGATCATATCATCACCAAATAAGGTATATACATTAACCCTAATAAAGAAAGTGTTATTTATAACATTATATTTTTAAATAAAAAAGAAAGAGTTGAAATCTTTCTTTGATAAAATTAATTTTGTGAAAAACAATATTATTAGCATTACCAAAAATATAAGACTTCTTAATGCCATGTTGAAATAGGATTTGAATATGGAATGGACTTCTTAAGCGAAGACTTATTTTTAGGTTATCCAATATTTGATTGAACAAGCTCCATTAGTAATTAGCACAAATTTCATGAGAGATTTATATCTTTATTATTCACTTATGATCAAACTATAGAAAATGTGGTAATGTAGAAAATTGGCAAGGAAGAACATCCCATTGTGTTCATGGGTACTAATTTGAAGGATGCATATTTCAAATATTTTGGTTGGATAAAAAGGCTTATGCTCTAGTCAAGGTTGTCAATAATTTCAAGCATTACTTCATAACAAAGTTCACACTAATGTACTTGATGCCATGGTGAAGCTTATGCTTGGATAAAGTGAGTTAGGGTAGTAAATTGAAAAGTGGATCTCCAAGTTTCAAGAGTAAAATATTAAAGTCAAGATAACCTAAATGGTGAGATGCCAAAGTCTAAATTATCTCATCACTAAAGTAGATCCACACATCAATGTTATGAAAATTGACCAAATAAATTGAGAAGAGTGATATGCCCCAATTATTCACTACTTAATATATGGGAAGTATCCCCAAGAGTTATACAAAGTGTAATGAAATTTTTTAAGACTCACGGTAACCCAATACATGCTAAATAAAGGAATGTTTTATCATAAATATTATTAAGTAATTTATCTCATATGTGTCTCCAAAGAGGAATATAAAGAAATTATGAGAATTTTTGATGAAAAATTAGGAGGTTAACATTCTTGTGGAAATGTTATAGCACACAAAATTATTAGACAAGCTACTATTTTCCCACGATCTTCAAGGATGGTCATAACCATGTAAAGACTTGGCACTAATGTCAAACATTTTCCAAATGGAAAAACATGCAGTAACGTCTTTCTAGTTAGTGATTGAAAATAAGCTTTATATTCAATGGCAGATTTATTTTTTGGGAGTTATTAAGCCAAAATATAAAAAGGGATATTAAATCATATTAAAAGTCATAGAATAATGCACACAACATGCTAAATAAATCAATACAATGAATAGTACCACTCAATACAAGTGATTAAATTTATTGAAGATTACATTTCCACCAAGTTTGGCACTTTTTTTTTCATTTATTTGTGATAATAAACATGTGTTTCAATCATTTTGTTTTATAAAATGGGAATACGATCAAAATATTATTTATAAATTTTATTCAAACTATTATTTGCAAGGTAATGTAGTGGTTGAATCCATTAAAAAAGTCTAATTGATGCGAATAAGAAAACTTTTGGAAAGAAACCAAGAGAATGACATGCACTATTAAAATATGCACAATGGGAAGACATGACTAGGTAAAAACAAGCTTTGAAGTTATCTATGTTCCTATTAATTTATGGTTAGGATCTAATATTTTCCATTACATTAAATCTTCCCACATACTAGGTCAGGTAATACATGGGAGAAGATGATAAAGTGCAATATATATTTCTAAACATCCTTAAAATGGATAATTTTAGGATAAAGATTTGAATTTTTTAGTAAATATTAAGACATAGTCAATCGATGGTTCAATAAGAGGGAAAAGATTAAATATTTAAAAATATTAGATCTAGTTCTATTATGGGACAAGACTCATGATAAAAAAAGACATGTGAAAATATATACATTGTCAATTGTTCCTTATCAAATCTTTGATATATTAGGGAATAATTCTTTTAGATAGAAATATATGCAAGGAAATGAGTTTCTACTTCTAGTGAATGGTCATTACCTAAATCATTAATTCTTAGATGTGCCATCCCCACCACTTCTAATTTGACTATGAGTTTTTTAGCTTATGGTAGTTTATGATTAAATTAGTTATATTTTTTTATTTTTCTCTTTTGATTTCATAGTTTTAATTATTATGTTCATTATTTTCTTAGAATAGTTTACCTTGATTAGGTGTTATTTTAATAAGCCTTTATGAAGTCAAAAGAAGACACATTGAGAACATCCTTCTCTACATCCACCCTAGAAAACTAGCAACTCGTAAAAGTTTGTAGTGTCCACATTTTAAAACATAATCCATAGTTTTCCTATTCTCCTTAAATTGGCTAAAAGAGATAGGATCACTATGAAAATGTTTATATATTATATAAAATGGTAAAATTTTAGGGTGAACATTGATATCATGTTAGATTGGGTTATGTTATCATAATAGAACTAGAGGTTTTTTTCAAAACTATCAAATAAAGTAAGAAAAGTCTTTACATTTAAAAAAAGTTATAACTGCATCATTTTACAATAAGTATTTTTTAAAGGGACATGAGAAAGAAAAATAAAGATCACTTAAACTAAATTTTTCTGACTATACCTATACCTAGTTATATTTTTCCCAAACTTTAACACAAATAAATAAATAATAAGAAGAGTAGAATATGAAATATTCAAATAAAATTCAAAAATTTCTTCTGAAAGGGGATGATATGGGAGACCTCTTCTTGGACTATGGATACCTAGCTAGAAATTAAATAAGGTATAGAGTGGAGCCAAAGGTAGGCTTGGATGGCAATAGAGCAACCCAACCTTATCTCCTAAGCCAATCTAGTTCCCAAATTCATCATGTTTCACTTCAAGTTTGTGCGGAGATACTCAGTTCGCATTAGAGTAATTTTATGTTTATAAACTTATGGTTGTTTTTGTTGATATTATTTTATGTTTATTATCTTATTTAACCTTGATATATGTAAGATTATTTAAAAAAAAATTATAATAGTCTCATTATTCACAAAGAAATATCAAAGTTTAGTATAAATTATTTTTAGTGTATCATGTCCATAATACTTTATAAAGGAAATCTTAGTGATCACATGTCATTTTTTAAATCCTTTGATGAGATTATTTTTTTTTTATGGTTGATATGTGTTTTCCTATATTTTTATTTCATAAGTTAAATGATGAATGATTATAATATACATAAAATATTAAAATTTGATAAAGGTCTTAATGTCATTTTAGATTGAAATTTTAGGGGTACTATTTTTTTAATAGTTCCTTTGAACCTATTAAAGTTTTGATTTAGAAATAAGGAGAACATTATAAATGCCTAAAAACAATGTATTTTGGTAAACATTATTGATTATTACATTTAGATATATCGAGCTAGGGATAATTTAGATGTTTGATTAATGATTGTGTGCTTCAATAAAGTGGTTGCTTGAGATAATGAAATGTTAAGTTTCTATTTTGTATTAAAATTGACTTAACATAAGTGAAAGTGTTCAAAATTTGAACATTTATTTTATATCCAATTAGATGAAGTATATACACATGTTAGATAGTGAATATTCACAATCAATATTATTAGAATTGTTATTTTATTTAATGTTATTATTTTTAACTTTGGACTTCAATATTAATTGCATTTAGTTAATTTCTTATGTTAAGTTTTCTATGTTTAAGTGGACCCGAACCAATCTTATCTTGTGTTGTTATCGGTATTATTATAAATAATTTACTTAAAGAATTTTATATAGTTCACTTTATACAAGTGACTTATTATTATAAAAGCATATCAACTTTTTTTTAAATTTAAATAACAGGAAAATTTTATAATTGAATTATTTAAATTAATTTTAATAAACAACTTTGGTTACAACTTAAATTGTAACTAATACTTGGTTAAGGCTTTTGAAAGATTTTAATGTGAGATTATTTAGGATGAATTAATATGTGCACAATATCTCTTATTAAATTTTCATATTACTCTTATCTTTTTTGAAAATATCTGATATCAGGTTAATGATTGTAGGAAGATCAATAATATTTTATGTCATAGTCAAGTACCCCACTTGGTATAATTAAGTATATCTAGTTTATATCAATTATCCATAAACTGGTTATTTGAAAATGTCCAAGTATAAAAACATATGATAACTACAAAGACATACATACATACATACATACATACATACATACATACATATATACATATATATATATATATATATATATATATATATATATATATATGGATTTTTTTCTACTTTTCTAAAAATAATGCACACTTCATACATATACAATGTTAGGATATTAGAGTACAATTTATTAATTTTGTAGAAGCAACTAAACACGGAATTGAAACCAGAAATAATAAGTAACTAGAAATCAGAAACATATAAAAAACACACTCAGATTGCTACAACAATCATGGAACAAGATTTTTTTAATAATCTTCTTGATTCTTGCAGATCTTGCTCAAATTACAATACTGCCCCATGGGTCTCTTAAATAGAATTGAAAGCAAACAATAATTAGAAAAACAAAATCAAGACTAATTTTAGTCTTTACATGTAAACTAACTGTTCTCCTAAAAATAGCAATTCTGGAAACGCACAGAAGTCAGTGTCGGTCTGAAGATGACCGATGCCGACCAACCCCTAACTAATGTCAATTGGTTCTGACCGATGCCAGTCGACCCCTAACCAATGTTGGTTGGTTCTAACCAATGTTGGTTACTGTGTAAGCCCATCAACCTCAACATTAGCTCATTAGTGAAGCTTTTAGCTCCACAACTCAACAATCTCCCACTTGGAGATAAATAGCTGCACATGTACCTGTATAGCAACATCCTCTAAACATTTCTGGCTTGTTTCTCCCTCTTCAAGTTCAATCTTGAATACCAACAAAATTTGAATGAAGATTCAACTTCTCCTTTGTTACTGTCTTTGTTAACATATCAGCAAGGTTCTTATTCATATGGATCTTTTCCAGCTTCAACTGTCCATCCTCCAATACCTATCTAATGAAGTGGTACCTAAGTTGTATATGTTTGGTTCTTGAATGAAAGGCTGAATTCTTTGCCAAATGAATTGCACTTTGACTATCACTATACAATCTTCAACTCTCTTGCTCCTTTCCCAACTCTTCCATGAACCGAGTCATCCAAATCATTTCCTTGCTAGCCTCTATGACTACAATGTATTTTGCCTCTGTAGTAGACAAGGCAACAACCTTCTACAACTTTGAAATCTAGCTGACCACCGTTCCACCAACAGTGAACACATATCCTGTGGTGCTTCTCATACCATCCAAGTCACTTGCCATATCCGAATCTACATACCCATGTAGAGAAGTGTTTGACCCTCCATAGCATAAATGCCTACTGCTGGTCCCTCTCAGATATCTGAGAATCCACTAAATTTCTTTCTAGTGTTCTTTTCCTGAATTGGCCATAAACTTGCTGACAACTCCCACTACTTAGGCAGTATCAGGTCTAGTACATACCATTACATACATCAAGCTCCCAACTGCTGAAGCATATGGAACTCTACTCATGTACTCAACCTCATCATCTGATTTAGGACACTGCTCTTTGCTCAACTTGAAGTGTCCAGCCATAGGTGTGCTTACTAGTTTTGCATCCTGCATATTGAACCTCTCCAACACCTTATTCACATAATCCTCTTGAGACAAAATCAAACAGTGATTTTTCCTGTCTCTCTTAATACTCATGCCAAGGATTTTCTTTGCTACTTCTAAATCCTTCATGGCAAATGTGTGAGCTAATTTTACCTTAAGCTCAGTAATTTCCTACATGTGTGAACCTGCAACAAGCATATCATCTACATACAATAACAGGATAATATAACTACCATTATCCAATCTGTTAAAATAAACACAATGGTCAGATTGACATTTACTAAATCCATGCTCTATCATAAACCTGTCAAACCTCAAATACCATTGTCTTGGAGCTTGTTTAAGACCATATAAGCTTTTCTTCAACCTACACACAAGTTTCTTCTTACCTTTGACCTCAAAACCTTCTGGCTGATCCATATATATCTCTTCATCCAAATCTCCATGAAGAAATGTTGTCTTAACATCAAGCTTCTCAAGATGAAAATCCTCAATAGCAACTAAAGACAATACAGTCTGAATAGAAGTCATCTTTACTACATGAGAAAAAATTTCACCAAAATCAATACCTAGTTTCTATGCAAATCCCTTTACTACCAACCTGGCCTTATGTCTCATTTGTCCATTCTCTCCTTCCTTTAACCTGTATACCCATTTATTTTTCAGTTCTTTCTTTCCAATTGGCAACTCAACCAAATCCCACGTATGGTTCTCTTCCAAGGAATCAATTTCCTCATTCATGCCATGCTCCCACTATTTCCTGGATTCTACCTGCATTGCCTCATCAAAACTTTCTGGTTCTCTACCATCAGTCAGTAACAAGTAATATAAAGAAGGGGAATAATGAATTGGTGGTTTACTTACCCTTTCAAACCTCCTTATGGGTGTTTGAGACTCATTTATAGCTTGCTGTCTACTTGAATTTTGTTCTGACAGTGACCGATCCTGGTCATCTCTGATCAATGTTGATCTGCACCTGACTGATGTCGATTCCTCCTGATCGATGCTGATTTCCACCTGACTGATGTCAATTTCCACCTAATCGATGTTGGTCTCTATGTTTTTTTATGAGTGATGATTTTTACTCATGAGCTCATTTTAGATCATAACCTCTTCCAAATCAAGATTTCCCTACTCAGAATTATTTAGCCTCTTGAGCTGATCACTGTACATCATCTTCTCATTGAAAACTACATCACAGCTTCTAATAATTTTGTTAGTTTCTAAATTCCACAACTGGAATTCAAAATCTCCAAAACCCTAACCAATGAAAGTGCACCGCATAGATTTAGCATCCAGCTTCTTTCTATTTTCTTTATCAATGTGCACAAAAGCTTCAGAACCAAAAACTCTGAGAAATTAAAGATCTACCTTTTTACCTGTCCAAGCCTCTTCTATAATTCCACCATCCAGTGTAGTAGAAGGTCCTCTATTAATCAGGTAAACTAAAATATCTACAGCTTCTACCCAAAACTGTAAGGGCAAACTAGCATGTAACCTCATACTCCGTGCATGCTCCATTATTGTTCTATTCATCCTTTCAACAACTCCATTTTGTTGAGGTGTCCTTGGAACCATCTTTTTCATATGTATTCCACTCATAGAATAGTAACTATTGAATTTATTTCTGCAGTACTCACCACCATTTTCAGATCTAAGGCACTTCAATATCAAACCTATTTCATTCTCAACCAAAGCTTTCCATTTCTTAAATGTGTCCAAAACATCAAATTTCCTCTTTATGCAATAAACCCATACCTTTCTTATAGCATCATCAATGAAAGAAACATAATACTGTGATCCTCCAATAGAAGCTACTTGAGATGGTCCCCACACGTCTATACGAACAAGCTCTAACTTGTGCTTCTTCTTTGTTGACCCAGTTTTGAGAAACCTCAATTTCTTCTATTTCCCAAAAATATAATGCTCACAGAAATCTAGATCTATGCTTTTCAAATCTGAAAGCTTACCTTTTGACTTAAGAACATTCATTCCCTTCTCACTCATGTGACCAAGCCTATAGTGCCACAACTTTGCATCTACATATGAAGTAGATAAAATAGAAGGAGAATAATCAGTAATACAAGTATATAGATAAAGTGTACCTACTCTCTTACCTTTTGCTAATACAGGTGCACCCTTGGAAAATTTCCAAGATTCAGCTGTGAGAGTTACTATGCAACTCTCATCACCCAACTTTCCTATAGAAATCAGATTCCTCTTTAGGATGGGTACATGCATGACATCCTTCAACACCCATGTGTCGCCATTCTACAATTTCAGCTGCACTTTTCCTTTGCCAACAATTTTACAAGGCTCATCATCCCCTAAATAAACTTTTCCAAAATCTCCATGGACATAATCATTGAAAAATTCTCTATTTGGGGTTACATGGAAAGAGGCACCAGAATCTAAAACCCATGATTCTACTTTATTATCCAAAGAAAATATAAGAGCATCTTGTGCAACAATACCTGCAACTTTTGCTTCTTTGTTACCTTCATGCTGATTTTCTTTGTTATCCTTCAACCAACAATCTTTCTTTGCATGCCCTTTCTTTCCACAATTCTAGCAGGTTATTCTTCCATTTCTGGATTTGGATCTACTTCCCATCTTTGACCTTGATTTCCCTTGCTTTCCCTTCTCTCTTTGCCTTCCCCTACTTTTAGCACTTAAAGCATTACCTAATGTTTCCTCTGTGCTTTTCCTACAAATTTTTTCATTCAAGATTACACTAAAAACATCATCAACTTTCAAGATATTTGAAGCAGATGCAGTATTACTAACTGCCATTACCAAACTATGCCAACTTTTAGGTAAAGAGCATAAGATTTAGAGAACCTTAATTTCATCATCAAAAACTATTTTGACTGAATTTAATTGATTTACTATTATATGGAAATCATTAAGATGACTAGATACAGATCCACCTTCCTGCATTTGCAAATTAAATAATTGCTTCATAAGATATACCTTATTCGAAGCTGAGGGTTTTTCATATAAATTTTCCAAAGTATCCATTAACTCTACCATTGTCCTTGCCTGTGATAAGTTGGAAAACACATAAGTTGCCAGGCTCAACCTTATAGATCCAAGAGCCTTTCTATCAAAAATATTCCATTCTTCATCTTCCATATCTGTGGGCTTCCTTGAAACCCCACCCAATGGTAAATACAGATCTTTCTGATATAGATAATATTCAATCTGCATCCTCCATAATTGATAATTCTTGCCATTGAATTTTTCCATTCTTAGTTTACTTTATTCTACCATTGCTTTGCTCCCACTCAATTAGAAAACCCTGTGAGTGAATTCTGTAATCAACAAACACTAACACACTCTGATACCGGTTGTTAGGATCTTAGAGTACAATTTATTACTTTTGTATAAGCAACTAAACACAGAATTGAAACCAGAAGTAATAAGTAACTAGAAATCAGAAACATATAAAAAACACACTCAGATTGCTACAAGAATCATGGAACAAGATTTTTTTAATAATCTTCTTGATTCTTGTAGATCTTGCTCAAATTACAATACTGCCCCATGGGTCTCTTAAATAGAATTGAAAGCAAACAATAATTAAAAAAATAGACTCAAGACTAATTTTAGTCTTTACATGCAAACTAACTATTCTCCTAAAAATAGCAATTCTAGAAATGCACAAAAGTCGGTGTCAATCTGAAGATGACCGATGTTGGCCAACCCCTAACTGATGTAGGTTGGTTCTGACTAATTCTAGTCAACCCCTAACTAATGTTGGTTGGTTCTGACCAATGTTGATTACTGTGTAAGCCCAGCAACCTCAACATTAGCTCATTAGTGAAGCTTTTAGCTCCACAACTCAACATACAATATATGAAAAATTATTTTTGATTAATCATGTGGGCATGATAGCAGCCACATCTCATCACATGTCATAAAGTCAATTCAACATGAATATATTATATCATAAGCTATAGCAGTGGTGGTCACATAAATGAAAATCGCATCTGACTCACATGTTTTTAAAAATCATGTTAATACATCATAGTCCCGCATGAATGTTTATTATTAAAAGCTGGGTGAAATTATTTTCATTAATGCTCTTCGATGCCATAAACCACAAGATTTATCAAGAAAATTTAAATCTAGATAAACATTTAAACACCCCTCCCATAGGCAAGCATAGAATGGGGGGAGATAGAGATAGGTTCAAGCTAACTTTATGCTTGAAGGTTTGAACTAATAAGAAGGTCTAGTGGAAGTTGCATAAGGGTGACCTAATGGAATATATGTAGAGAATAATAATACATGATGTAGACGTCATAAAGGATTTCATGACAGTATGGAATAAAATAAATGTCGAGATAAGGGGTATTAAAATCTCTATTACTGAGGAACTGATTAGAGAGGTAACTAAAATGTCCTACGAGGGGTCTAGATATTTTAAAGACTAATCAAATAAAATGGATATAATGTAGTGATGTAGAGGGTTATGATAAATGTTTATTTCCACCATCACTAACTCTAACCTTGGCTTGAATCAACTTGCAATGCTTTGCTCTATTCACAAGGTTTAAGTTTCAACAATAATCTCTCATCTTTCTCTAGGCTTGTTAGGATCCTCCGATATGTCCTTATTTACTAAGAAATTTTGAGTCATTAATTATTATCCTTAAAACCTTAATAAACCTCATTTTTCATCCACTCACCTTAATTCCTTCATTTTACCATCTCTTCTCATTCACTCACTCACTAACTTCATAGTGGTTAATAGTTCCACAAGGCTTAAAACATCAAATCTTGTTATTGATCTTATGAATACAACTTGACACCATGGATGACATATCTTGGTCATAACATAATTTTCTCAACCCCTTTAAACCTCTCACTTACTCTCCAACATTCACTTACCACCTCAAGCTCATTAGTGAGATAATTTACTTGTAGCCTTTTTTTACACTAATCTCCTTAGTTTGAATGTTATGTGAGTCATCTAAAAGATGTAAACCCAGATTTAGATACATATTTCCATGTTACAATTCCACAAGAAGTTACAAGTTCTCACTACATAAATAAACTCACTTTCTAATTATCACCCTTAGCTAATTAGGTCTTTTAATCCTAAAACACATCCATAGTGCTAGTTCTGTACCATATGGACATGGGACCAACTTTAAACCTAGACAATATTATAAATGTAATCAAATAAAAATTGATTATAAAATTTCAATGAATTTCACCTATTCATTCAATAGTTATAGGTCTATGAAATGCAAAACCCTAGTAGCTAGGCTAATATGCAAGCTTGTACACATTGAGAGGGGTTAAAATGCCATAATTTTGGTTTATGAGCTCTTCAAACTAATTTTAGACCTTACCAAGGTTTATGTTAAAAATTTACACCTATTTAAATAGCTAAGAATCCTTAATCAATATTATTATGGATTATACAAATGTAAAACACAAAATTATGAGTCCTCTTGTAGGACTGTGTAACGGATTTAGTAATATTTTACACTTCAAAAGGGTTTTCAGTCTCCAAATAAACTATTATCAATACTTGTCCTCATTCCAATAGTAAAAATGCATAATTAAATTAGTAAATACCTTATTTCTCCAATAATTACTCCTTACTTTCATTCTAACTAAGAAAATTAAGGTTTCTAACTATCCAAACAGGGTTCAACCTTCAAACTGACTCTATATTGAACATATGTCAATTGTTTTACATTAAAAATAAATTATCTAGATTTACATCATAACATGGTTTGTCTATATACCATCCTAAGAAAAAACATAATATTTTCATATCAAATACTTCAAGAAACATCAACTCACCCATGTTCTTGACTTTCATAGCTGTATAACAGGATTTAAGGATAGAGATGTGTTTTTCTGAGTTCCTTCACTCTAAGACACTATATTTAGTAACCATAAGGTTTTTATGATTCAAATATATTAAATAATTAATGTACCATAGAATTTATTTCCTTAGTAATCTTGAGAATCGTAGACACCTAAATTTCATTTAGTGTCGAAATGCACCTAATCTATTTAATAATTCTTCTTAAATTAATAAATCACATTTCCTCCCAAAATAAAATAATTAAACATATTGAATAAGTCAATTATGCACCCTTAAATCCTTATTTTAAATAATTAAATCTATATTTTCCACCTCATCAAAATATCTCCCACCTTTTTCTCCCTCATCCCAACCAAATCCATAAAATTCTCCACCTCTTATGACTCATCCCCCAAAGTTGTCAAAAAAATTGACTTAGTCTTGTTGAGATAGCTAACCAACTCCACTCTTTTCTCAACCATTTTTAAAGGTATCCATCCTTATGGGTGAGGAATAATTAGCCATCATTTATCATGTAGATCATTGAAAAATTCTAAATGATCCTCTACTATTGGATCCTTCTCCAAACATCTATAAATACACTTACAAGTCTCTATTTTAAAGCATCACAAAATCTAGAGATCACAATCATAATCAAGAAATTAGAGATCTACACACAAGTGAATCAAAGTGAATAAAAGACATCCTTTTGCATCAAAATTCTTCCCATTATCTCTTTATATTGGAGGTGTGAGCACCGCATATTTTAAAGAGAAAATCAAATGTATATCATAATGGAAAAATCTTGTGCATTCAAACGATAAAGTTTGTGATTTTTGTTTTCTTTGTTTATTTCTCTAATATAGTTTGAATTTTAGCTTAGTTTAGGATTAGTTTACTTAATTCATACATCTAAATTTATCTCATACATTTCTGGCATGTCCTTGGGAACCTTCCCTCATATCTTCATCTCACATTAATCATAAATGCATTTAGAAGCATTTTTCAATTGATTCTTGAAAATTTTATTGTGCATTTATGTTTAGTCTTGGTCTTAGATGCATTATTTATATTTATAGGAAAATTTTTGGAGTTTTTAGGTCTATTGTATGGGTTTCTTGTGTAATTTCAAAATTGTAGGGCTAATTTATGCATTCATACTATTTTTCCATGAAATCATTTAATTTTTCTTCAAAATCATTTTAGTTTCCTATGAAATAGTTTCAACTAGTTTTATATGTTCTTTGTCTAAAGTTGGGAATTTAAAACTACATGTTATGAATTTTCAACTAAGTTATATGAATTCTCAACTGCATGCTATGAATTTTCAACTAACTTCTACAATTTTTCCACTAAGTGTTACAAAATTGCCACTAATTTCTACAAAATCACCATTAAGTTATACAAAATCACCATTAAGCTCTAAAAAATCACCATTAAGTTATAAAATTTCACCACTTAGTGTTATAATTTTGTCACCATATTTTTGAATTCATTTTGCATTTAGAGTGGCCATCTTCTAGAGGGCATAACTGACAAAATTGTCCAAGATGCAACTGATAGAATCAAACACATGAGCTGTAAATGTGAAGTAAATAAAAGCATAACTCTATTATTGAGATTAAAATCAAAATATAGAAGAATTATAATAATATTGCATTCATAACTCATTAAAAAATATCTTAGATGATAGGTGTATTTATAGGTACAATGGAGGAATATATCCAAGACATTTGTCAACGTGAACATAAGACTTTTACCAAATGGTTTGTGTGCTCCATATGTCAATATTGGTGTGTAAGGGTATCTTTACCCACCAATTTGACTAAATTTTTTCCATGTGAATGTGCACCTTAATTACCTCATTTATGACACTTAAGTAACCTTAAAATAACACTTATGCAAGATAAATACAAGTGTAAGAATAATCCATAATAATAAATACAAGGAAAATAATATCCCCCCCCCTAAGCATAGCTTAGGTGGGTAAACAAATTTGGGTCTTGGAAACATGGCCTAATTAGGTATCCAAGTATAATGCAACTCTCACAAAGTGAAGAAAAAGGAAAAAACCCATAGGAAAAAAACTCCCCCCTAAAAGAGAGAAAAGAGGAAGAGGACTAAAAGGCCCCCCTAAAGATGATGTTGATGTAACCCATACCCCAATAAGAGGATGCAATTGAATATACTTACTCTCAGTGAAGGGTTTAGTGAAGATATTGGCTATCTACTCCGTAGTCTATCAAAATTTGATATCAATGACTTGTCTATGAATGAGCTCCTGAATGAAGTGCGTATGAATCTCAATGTGCTTGGTATGTTGATGTTGGACCAGATTCCTACATATATGAATGGTGCTTTAGTTATCACAAAAGATGATTGTGGGTCACTTAAACTATATACCAAACTCAGTAAGAATCCCTTGAATCCAAATATCTTCAGTAGTAGCATTAATAACCCCTCTATATTTAGCCTCATTAGATGATAAAAAAATAACATTATGCTTCTTGTTAGACCAACTAATTGGTCCTAAACCAAGTGAGAGACTATATCCTAAAATGGACTTATGATGTTGAATATCACTAGCCTAGTCTAAATCTATGTATCCAATCAAGTCAATATCAATGCCTACTCCATAATGAATCCCAAAACTATGAGTACCCTAAATGTAGTGGAGAATCCATTTGGCTACTTTCCAATATAACTCATGTAGTGTTTGCATAAACCTAAAGACCATGCCCACTACATATGAAATATTAGGTCTAGTGTGAGTCAGATAGATGAGGCTACCAACTAATTATCGATACAAGGTAGCATCAACCAATGGAGAAGAACACTCAGCTTTAAGTTCGACTCCAAAAAGAAAAGGAGTCAAATTTGGCTTATAGCCATCCATGTGAAAACATGCAAGCAAATCAAGAGCATACTTAGATTGTGTAATGGTAATCCCTGAGTTAGACTGTGAAATCTCAATACCAAGGAAATAATGTAATAAACCTAAATCAATCATAGAAAATATATCATGCAGATCAGTTTTCACTACTAAAATAGAGGATGAATAACTCCCTGTGATCAATAGGTCATCCCCATATAGAACCAGAATCAAGAGTGAATTATCTTTCCATAAGATGTAGACATTTAGATTAGAATTACATCTAGTGAACCAAACTATGAGAAGAAATGAATCCATCTTGACATACCAATCTCAAGGGATCTATTTGAGGCCATAGATAGATTTTTGAAGTTTACAAACTAAGGAAGAATATTACACAAAACCTTGTGGTTGTTCCATATATATCTCCTCCTCAAGGTCACCATGAAGAAATGCACTCTTCACATCCATATGATGAACATCCTAACGATAATATATGACAATAGAAAGAGTGAGTTGAATAGAGTTCATTTTAGTGAATGGAGAAAATGTTTCAGTATAGTCTATGCCAAGAACTTATAAAAATCCTTTTGCTACCAATCATGATTTGAACTTATCCACCAACCCATTTGCTATAAATTTTATTTGATAGATCCACCTACATCGAAAAAGTTTCCTTACCTTAGGAAGTGGTACTAGATCCCAAGTGTGGTTCCTAATTAAGGAACTTTACTCTTCATGCATAGCTGTATCCAACTCAAGAATGATAGATGCCTCATGAAATGATTATGGATCAGAAGAACAAGAAATGAAAACATGTGAAACACCCTAAAATTATATATGAGTCTATTTGACATTTGATGGATTCCCAACCCAATCACTTGCACTATGTAGAGTCTATCTAACCCAAAGAAGACCTAAAATTAGAGAATCAAGGGGAGATTCTTCAACTTTAGAAATGTGAATATGAATGGAATGAGGTGAATCTCTCTCACTATCCTCATCATCTAAACTAGAAGAAGAATATTCATCAATAGGTATCTGATCTAGATGATCTAAATCATTTGAACTATCATCATATCCTAGAGAGTCCAAAGAGGAGGGCAAAGTGTCATGTGTAGATTCTGATGAACCCTCTTGAAAGTGTACACTCCTCTCAATGAACAACTCATGTGTGGTAGGATCAAGAAGCCTATATCCCTTAACACCTTCTACATACCTAATAAATATACAAGTCTTACTCTGACATTCCATGGCCTTACATTTATTCGTAGGAATGTGGCTAGAGATACAAATACCTTAAAGTGTTTAACTTTAGGTTTTTGATTTTTCCAAGATCTAAAAGGAGTGATCCCATTCAATTATTTATGAGGAACATGATTTTGGATATAACAAGCATAATTAATGGCTTCTACCCAATATTATGGTGTAAGTGATTTGGAGTGTATCATACATTTTACCATTTCCTTCAAAGATACATTATTACATTCTACAATACCATTCTACTAAGGACTATATAGAGCTGTTCATTGTAGATCAATCCCTTCTAAAGTATAGAACTGACCAAAGCGATGATTAACATACTCATCACCATTATCAATACACAAAATTCTAATGGTTTTTCTTGACTATTTCTCAATAAGATCCTTGAAATCCTTAAAATGGTCAAAGACCTTAGAATTTTTTTGAATAAAATACACCCAAGTATACCTAGATAAGTCATCTATGAAGGTAAGCATGTACCTATCATTGTTGAATGAAGGATTTGGAAATGGTCAAAAAAATCACTATGAATTAGCTCTAAAATTTTAGTATCTCTCCTTGATTTTCATTTGTCATATTTCTCTTCAAGATGTTTACCAAGCATGCAACATTCAAAAATACCATCATAAAAATGAACATGAGGCAACCCTATTACCATATCTTGTTGATTGAGTTAATCCAAGTAGCGATAATTTAGATGGCCAAATCAATCATGCCATAGTTGGCTCATTCCATCAAAATGAGTGAGTAATGCAATAGAAGGGTAATCAAGAGAAAAATTTGAGAAGGTAAACAACCTTGATTGGTTATTTACTTTCCCAATGGCCACTATAGTATTACTATGAAACTCCTTAATGATAACATAATCTGGAGTAAACTCAAATTTCTTGCTTGATCCAATGTGGGTGATTTGATAAATAGATAGGAGATTAGTTGATAGTGATGGAACACATAAGACATTTTCAAATGTTCCATCATTAAATTAAATAGATCCTCTCCCATAAACTTCAATAGAAGTATCATCACCTATTAGAATAGATGGCATAGGACATGGCTCTAAGGATGAGAACAAGTCTCGTGAAGAAGCCATGTGATGTGAGGCACCAAAATCAATCACCCATGTGGATGGCTAAGATGATATTGCAATAAGGGACTTTCCCTTACTTTCCCCCTTACTAATTTATTTTTCCTTAGAAGACTCTTGTGCTGATGAGGTTGATTTGATTGTATCAGGGACATTGATGTTGTTTTTCTCAAGCATCTTTGTTAAATGATCAATCTATTTTTTCATACATTTTGTTTCATCATGCCTAGTTCTCTTACAAGAGACACATGTGATCCTCTCTTTCTTAGATTTCCCACCTAAAGAGGAGGACTCATATGATACTTTTGGCTTAGTATCTGATTTTTGACCCTTGCATTACTCTTGGTACTTCTTGTTTTATTTCTTCCCCTTATTGATTAAAGTCTTCAATTTGTCATGACTTAAAAAAGCATGTGATTTGGAGGACTTCAATGTACCCATTTGGATGAGTTTATCTTTCTCCCTAGTTAATTATTTAGCAAAATCATCTAAGGATGGCATACTCCATGCAGGTCTTAGGGTACATTTCAAAGCATGAAAGGTAGAAACAAAAACTGAGTAGTCAGGACATAACTTGGAAAAAATAAAGAGGATAAATTGTTCATTCTTTTTATCTATACCACATAATTTTAATTTCAACCTAAGTGATTTAAGTTTGGTGAAAAAGTCTTCTATAGTGTCAAAATTGTCTGGACTCAAACCAGTGAGCTCATTCTCTAGCTCATGACCCCTTATTACATCCTGCGTCTCAAAGAGTTATTCTAGAGTGTTCCAAATCTCATGTGGTGATTTAGCAAATTCAATGTGAAAAATTAAGTTAGGATAAATATAAAAACACATAATACCATATGATTCATCACACCTATTATACCACTTAATTTTATTTGTACCAAGTTCTAGTTAAATTTCCATATTCATGGTTATCCTGTGTAAACCTCTACTTCTTAGAAAAATTTTCACTTTAGATTTCCAGTCATGATAATTAAATGGAGTGAGAAGTGGAACCAAATTGTGATCCATGATGAAGTGAAATCAGAAATTGAATGAGAAATAGAGAAGGTAAGGCACTCAATAACCCCCTTAAAACTATCAGAAAGAACCCCCTTGCCCCCTAATTATAAAGGTTTGGCACTTTATGTTTTAGTGTATATACAATCAACACTTTAGTGCACATACAATTGGTTATTTATGTTTTAGTGTAGATACAATCAGCACTTTAGTGTATATACAATGGGCACCAATTTTTTTGCACAATAAAGCCCAAGATATCATGCACGACTAAAGATAGCCATAAACATGAGTATAGAGTTTATTATTAAGGCTTAAACTCATGTACCAAGGACATATGATGCATAAATTGAAAATAAGATACTACATAATAAATCTACACTCAGATATAATGAATTATAGGTATAGATCCCCATAATAAACCACAAAGATATAGTCGATGTTGTCAAATTACATGATTTGGTGTAGTATTCACCATTGCATGATACACACAACAACAAGATGACTATTCAAGGTTGTTGAATGTGTAGTATAGTGTAGTATTTACTATCATGCAATACACATAGCAACAAAGTGGTTGGCATAGAAATGAGTGAAATATTTGCATCAAAGGTATAAACAACAATGCACACTCATAAAAAATGGATGTCAAACTCAACTGAGAATGCATCCACAAATGAGTAATCTATGCAATGATTAAATTATTGATAGTGCAAGATCACAAAAAATAGATGTCAGGATCAACTAAAAAAAAATGTCCTTGAGGAGAACAAGAGTGTTAAATTATGATTTAAGCAAAGGAGAATAAATTTTGTTTTGCTTCTGAGGGGGTTTGACTGCCTACCAAAACTAGACCTCACCCTTCATCTTCATGAAATTAAGTGTGGAAAAATAATGATACATAACTCCTTAAAATATGATTTCTCACAATAATATTATTTTAATAAAAAAATAATTAAAAAAAACTCAAATTTTCTCCATCATCAAAAATATAATTTTTTTAATAATTTTTTGAATTGTATTACATTTAGTAAAACTACAATAACTTTAACAATTATTAATAAAATTACAAATTTTAGAATGATCTAGGGAGAAGAAACCAAGGTTCATATAACCCATAAAATTTTCTAAGTGATTATATACCCTTTTTTTGTAGGTGGAAAAATAACAATCATTTTTAATCAAAAAAATAGATTTGCAAAAAACAATAACTTGTAAATATTGCATCCTTATAAATAAATGATTTAGTCTATTATCCAACCAACTTGAATCCTTATTTAAGATCCAAAAAGGTTATTTATATATCCAATATAATTAAAATACTTGCAAATACTAATGAGGATCATTAATTAAAGAAGAAAGGACTATATATGATACACATAGATCTACATATTTTTCCTTTATAATCTCAGTTAGAATACAAAATCAAAAACTAATCAAGATTTAAATAAATTCACAAAAAAATGGTATTCATTACCAAAAAAAGCTCTGATACCATGATAAAAATATCCAAGATCCAATTGATAGAATCAAACACACAAACTGCAAATGCAAAGCAGATAGAAGTAGAACTTCATTGTTGAGACTGAAATGAAAATAGAGTAGAATTATAATAATATTTCATTCATAACTCATTAAAAAATATCTTATATGAGAGGTGTATTTATAGGTAAAATGGAGGCATATATCCAAGACATTTAGTAATGTGAACACAATACTTTTGCTAAATGGTTTGTGTGCTCTATATGTCAATATAGGTCGATAAGGGTATCTTTACCCACCAATTTGACTACAATTTTCCCATGTGCATGTGCACATTAATTACCTCATTTATTACACTTAGGTTGATGAGCTTAGAATATGGCTCATTATTGACATGTTATTTCCCTCAATTCATCTCTCTAAGGATATTATCTTATGTAAATCATAGATTTTTAGATAACTATTACATGGAAAGTAAATTTTTATCTTGTTTATATTGAACCAAAGACTAAACCTTTACTTTGTCATTAATGTCTAATACATATCATGTTTTAGTGATTTTTTTTGTGAATATGTTCATGAAGAAGACATAGGTGATGTATAGTGAAATTTCAATTTTGATCTCTATCCAGCAGAACTATGAAGTCACACAAAATGAATCTATGGACTATGCAGGCTTGTTTCTATGGACTCCGTAGGCTTGTTCCTACTGACTCTACAGGGTCAATTATGTGGATTATGTAAAGATAAATCTAAATATGGGGAAGCTAGAAGATAGATAAGATGAGAGATAATCATTGCAACTAGAGTCAAATGAGGAAAATACTCACTTGCTATTTTGTAGGATTTTCTTTTGATAAAGTTGTATATATTTGGATCTTAAAACTATTATAGGATAATATATCTATTTCATCATAATAATTGGATCTCTTGGAAATCCAATCTTCTATCTTTGGATGAGTGGATTGATCAAGGAGTCCTATCTCTTTGCATCCTATTTTGAGTTGATTGTATTAGAATAAATTGTAAGACTTTTGTTATTGAAAAAGAATAGATGAAAGATACGTACAAGCATATTACAAGTTTTAGACATATTGTAATCATTTTAGTTTTACTAATTATCACTTCAATTTCTAGTATTGATTAATCTTTGTTTCTAATTCTGAGAGAAGCAAGGGCCCACTCTCCTTGGAACCAAGAATTGTGTATGATATTTATGTTATGTTATATTAACTCTTTATTATAACTAATCAGAATCTTGATAATGTTTGCATTCATTCATAAAACATCAAAACAAATTCATAGTTTAAAAGGCATTTCCTTATTCCAAAGTCATTTCCTTTCTAAGCAAAGTGTGTTTTATTTATAACAAACGTGTGAATAAAATTTTCTTTTAAGTTAAACATATCCATTTCCAAACAAGTGTAAATAGGAGTGTTATTTTACTTTCAAGCCAAAGAGTGGATTCATTTGATTAAATAGTTACATCTTTTCTTTTTCAGCAAAAGAGTGAATAAATTAGTTTAAGACACATTTATTTCATTAGTCAAAGTTAAAATAGGACCATCAAACACCCCTAAAAGTAGACTTCTAGATATGCCATCCTACACCTTACTGCAGATAGCTTTGGACACCAACCCTAGTTGATAAGACATCAATTGAAAATTTATTAAATGAGGAGTTGAATGAAACTCATCATTTTTGGCATTGTTTCCATGAAAATAAGGTGTTAGTAAGGTAATAATTATTGGTCTAGAGTGAAAAATAGATTTTTTTTTGTAAAAACCATAAAATCCCAAAAAAAATTCAATAAATTGATGTACTATCCTAGAGACTCTAAAGGATGATTCATCCCAAAATTCTCACCAAGAACACAAGTTGAAACTCCTTCAACATCTTAGAGTAGTGAACAAGAAGTTATGAGTGAAACCTATCTATAAGGATATTCAAATACTTGGATAGAAACTAGGCCATTTCCACAAGCAAGCCCCATAAGACAAATTCCTCAGGATCAATCTCTTATAGGAAGACATTATTTAGAAATTGCCAAGGACTTAGAAGAAGCATTTCAAAAATTCATAGCTGAAGAAAATTTTAAGAACTTTGAACAACCCATAATAGATACCATAAATATTTAGTGAGAAGATCATCCCAACTTTGAAACATCAGAAGAAGAAGAAAATATGGCTCTCCAACAAAATCCATAACATCAACAACTTGCACAACCAGGAAGGACTTTTTCCTTTCCTATTGTTGCAGATCCTAATGATCAAACTCCCATGAAAAATATTTTACCAGCTAATCTACCAAATTTATAGGGAAGATCTATAGAAGATCCTAATCATTTCCTATTTAAGTTTAAGGTTTTAAGTCAAACCTATGATTAGACAATAGATAGCTACAAATTAAAACTATTTCCCTCTACACCTAAGGATGCAGCTATGAGATGGTTCATGGGTTTACCTGGCAATTCTATTAGAGCATGGGATGACATAGAGACATAATTCTTAAACAAGTATCAATATTATTTCCAAGTGTAATAAAGGAAAGAGGATTTCTTCAAAATCAAATATAATGAGGATGAATCTTTAGAATATTATTTAGATAGATTTATGTTCATTCATAAAAGAAGAAATTATCCACTCACTGAAGAAGTTCAGAAATTGGTTTTCTTAAAAGGGTTGGATGAAAATACTAGAGATGCCTTAAATCTGATGGGAGGTGGAGATATAAATAAGTTGATTTTCAATTAGATTTTAAAACTTTGTACCAACTACTCTCGAACAAAATCTAGAATTAGGAGAGGAAGGTTTGGGAAATATAATGAAGTAGGTAAACTAATGTAAGAATTTTCCAATCTAAAGATGGATATTATTGTTACACTAAATAATACTTTGGATGGCCTTTAAGCTAAGGCAAATGCAAAATAACCCTTAGCAATCTACTGTCCTAAGTGTAGATAGAAACATGCTCTTAGAGACTGCCCCCTAGATAAAACCAATGTTTCATCATGTGGGATCTGTGATGCACAAGATCATGATACCTAATATTGTACCCTTCTACCTATTTTAAAAAGTCAAATGAAAACACAAGTCCAATCCACTGAAGAAATAAATTATATCCAGAGATAAAACTTTGACCCATAAAACTAGGCTCAACGATAGTTTAATGCAAGAAACCCAGTTAATCCATGAATGACACCATGGAATGTTTCAGTTCCTTCACCTTTTTAGAATCAACTCCAAATTCCATCAATCCAAAATCCATGGGCATGAAAATATTGGATGCCAACATCCCTATGGATGGTACCACAACCAAAACAGTAATAGATGCGATAGTAATATCAAAAATGGAATCTGTAGTGGAACCCAAAACAACAATTCACCCAACCAAGAAGACCACTTCAATACAAAACTATAATTCCACCCTCAGTTATTTAGCAACAAGGACAAATAAATTAACCCTCAATGCCTGCACAAACAATACCAAATCCAAAAAATAAACAACCAGCACCTTTTTATGTTAATGAACAAAAAGAGACAATGAATGTTAGAGCTATTGATTTTTTAGATATACATTTAAGATTAGGGAAAACTATACAAAAATCTCCAATTCTCATTTCTGAGATACCTGATAAAAAAGAAAAAATATAATCATCTCAATTAAACATTAGAGAATCCAAAATCAAAATGAGCCCTAAAGCAAACAAAGAAAACACTAATACACTAGTAGTTCCTTTTCCTGAAAGATTAAAAGAAATTGATATTAAACCAGAATCAAACTTGGTCCATGAGTTTAAAAAGATCAATATTGAGGTACCCCTACTACAAGCTATTAGAGATATACCTAAATTAAACAAGATCATCAAAAAAATTTGTATCAAGACAACTAGGAGGAAAGAAAAATATCTAGAAACCATTCATGTTGACATAAAAGTTGCTAATTTATTAGCAAAAAAACTATTAGTTTCAAAATATATAGATCTAGGAAGCCCAGTGATCACAGTTATAATCAGAGGTAAATAAATTCCTAACATCTTGGTGGATTTAAGAGCAAAAATTGATGTTATGAAAATTGATACTCTCCATAAATTATCTTTTATGAGAATGCAACCCACAATTACCATTCTTTAAATGGTGGACTAATATGTAACTAAACTAGAAGGGATTATAGAAAATGTTGAAGTACTAATAGAGTCTTGAGAATATCTAGTAGATTTTATTGCCTTGCAACCTAAAACAAAGAATCTAGGATATCCCATAATCCTAGGTAGACCATGGTTGGTTACTGTAGTAGCAGTAATAGATTGCAAGTCAGGAGACATGACCATTTCTAATGGGTTAAAATTCAAATGCATCTCTTTGTATCCTCCTGCAAAACCATCAAAAAATCACATACAATAACTTTGGGTAGATGAATTAGACAACACATCAAACAATATTTCCTCCTTAGCTATGATCATAGTTAAAAAACACTTGTAAGAATTGAATGGAGACATATACCTAGAATCTACACACTTTGCTAGTCTGAAAGCTATGGACTCTGTCAGTTTGGAATCTATAGACTCTGCTAGTCTAAAAACTATGGATTGCCTCAGTTTAAGTTTCTTGGGTCAGAAAAATATTATGAAACCTCCACTTTTACCTTTTCTATTGTTTCCTCACCATATGATCATGGATTGATTTAGGAAAGTGTGTGTAAATTGGTAGAACAACATCATCCTCATTTCTTAGATGCATTCCATTGTTCTTTAGCAAGATTGATTCTTCCTAGAGAAGATTTTATTGATATGTAACCATGTTTCATAAGCTAATTCCTCATCCATATTCTCTAAAATTATTTATTAGTGAATTTAAGAAAATAGAATCCAACTACACAGGCACAAAATCATAGTATTACCTAGAAAGATTTTGAACATCAATAATTGGTTAACAAATGAAGAGGAAGATCAACTCTTTGAAGTAATAAAAAGACATATGAAGGCTTTTTCTTGGGATTATAATGACATAAAATTAATTCACCCTAGCATATGCACTCATCAAATTCTCATAAAACCTGTCAAACTGGTTAGACAACCATAAAGAAGAATAAACCCAACATTAAAATAGATAGTCAAAATAGAGATCTAAAAATTGTTGAAAGTTGGGTTTATTTACCCCATCTCAAATAGCCAGTGGGTTTCACCTTTGGTAATTATGCCCAAGAAAAATGGAAAATTAAGGGTATGTGTAGATTATAGAGAATTGAATAAAGCAACATCTAGATATTATTTTTATTTACCTTTCATTGATCAAGTTCTTGACAACTTGGTAGGAAAAAGATATTTTTCTTTCCTGGATGGGTTTAGTGGGTATAACTAGATAATAGCAACAGCTAAAGATCAAGATAAAACCACATTTACCTACCCTTAGAGAACTTTTTCTTACTGAGTACTCCCATTTAGACTCTGTAATGCTCCATTAACCTTCTAAAGAGCAGTTCTGGCAATATTCTTTGACCTTATAAATGATTGTGTTGAAGTATATATAGATGATTTCACCATTCATGGTGGAACTTATGAAGAGGATCTTACTAACTTGGAAAGAGTATTGATTAGATGTAAATAATATCAATTATCTTTTATCCATGATAAATATTTGTTGATGATGGATGAAGGAATAATGCTGAGACACCATATTTCTATAAAAAGCATTCAAGTAGGTCTAAAGAAGGTTGAAATAATCTCTAACTTACCCATCCCAC
The DNA here is from genome assembly GCA_037957365.1 of Torreya grandis. Taxonomy (NCBI): domain Eukaryota; kingdom Viridiplantae; phylum Streptophyta; class Pinopsida; order Cupressales; family Taxaceae; genus Torreya; species Torreya grandis. The sequence continues at coordinate 606,570 of JARHVA010003007.1, forward strand.
AAACACAAACTAAAAATAAGAGTTTTTTGGGACATGATGGTTACTACAGATGCTTCATAGATAATTTTAGCCTAATAACTACCCCTATGTTTGCCTTTCTTACAAAAGATAGTATATTCGAATGGAGTGATAATTGCTAACAGGCCTTTGAGACCATCAAAGCTAAACTCATTATTACTCCAATATTGAGAGGACCAGATTGGACTCAACCATTCCATATATACACATATGCTTCTAATACAACAATAGGAGTAGTCCTTAGACAAAAGGATGAAGAGGATAATATGTATGCTATATATTATATTAGCAAAAACATGACACCTATTGAAAGAAACTACACCATAACTAAGAGGGAATTACTAGTTGTAGTCTATGTAATTAACAAATTTAGACACTACATAATAGGATATAAAGTATTTATCTATATATACCATTTAACTATTAGATATCTTACTAATAAATTAATTATGGGAAGTAGGATTATTAGATGGTTGTTGCTCTTACAAGAATTTGATGTTACTATTATAGATAAACCAAGGAAGTCTAAAGTGGTTGCCGATTTCTTGTCAAGAATGAACACTATAGGTGATGAAGAACTAGTGAAAGATGACTTTTCAGATAAAAAACTATTTTCTATTTCATCAAAATCTCTATGGTTTGCTGATACATGGAATTTTCCTCTATAATTTTTACAAAAATAAAAGAAACATTTAATCAAAGAAAGTTCTTTTAAATGGATTAACAAAATGATATTCAAATTTGGACTTGACCATGTGTTTCACAGGTGTGTGACAAATGTTAAAGATTATGATATCATCAGAGCTTATCATGATGAACCAGGAGGAGGTCATTACTCAGCTCAAATAATAATACACAAAATCTTAGGATTAGGATACTATTAGCCTCACCTTCATCAACAAGTAAAAAGATATGTCAGACACTGTGATGCTTGTCAGAGAATTAGATAGCCTACTCCTTCAATAGAGATGCCTCTACAGCCTCATCCTTAATTTGTTTTATAACTATTTGAGAAATGGGGAATTGATTTTATAGGTCATATGGATCCTCCTTCTAGATGAAAAGAATATATCCTAGTATGTACAAACTATATGACCAAGTAGGTGGAAGTGGAAGTATTAACTCATGCAAGAGAAGAGATGGTAGTTGATTTATTATATTTCAAAATCATGCAAAGATTTGGTGCTCTAAAGGAGATAGTCTCAGATCAAGGATTGTATTTCATGTCAAACATGATAAATCACTTCGTGAAAGCATATCAAACTCAACATAGAAAAACATCTCCATACCATCCATAGGCTAATGGGCATGTTGAAGTCACCAACAAAGAACTGGAAACCATTTTAACAATTGTTGTTAATTTTAGTAGAAAGGATTGGGCAGATAAGGTACCAAAAGCTGTTTGAGCCTGTAATATTACTTGGAAAATAATAACTGGATTTTCACCTTATAAATTAGTTTATGGTAAGAAGCCCTTGTTCTCTATTGAATTTGAATATAAATTTTGAAAATATCTATAGAATTAGGGATTGAATTATAAGAAATACATAAAGAAAGACTCTTATAGCTTAATCAACTTGATAAGATGAGGATGGAAACACTATAAATAACTGAATTGGTAAAACATCAAAGAAAAGTTTGGCATGATTCATAGATCAAGCAACAGAAGTTTTAGAAAGGAGATTAAGCACTATTGTTTGATTCAAAATTTTAAAAGTTTAAAGAAAAACCATAAATAAGGTGGTTTGGACCTTACTAGATTGAGGAGGTCTTTGAAAATGGTTTTGTTAAGCTAATACCTATTGATGATAGTAGAAGAGTTCTGTTATTCAATAGACATAGATTGAAGATTTATAAAAAACATCTTAATAAAGAATTTTTTTTTCAAAAGGTAAAAGATCAAGTAGCCTTTCTGGAGGACTCTACTTCTTCTAGGGAAAATGCTTCAAATCAAGTAGCTATTCTAGAGGACTCTGCTTCTTTCAAAGAACCTGCTCCTTGATGATCCTAAACACACACACACACAAACACACACACACAAAACACACACACACACACACACACACACACACACACACACACACACACACACACACACACACACACACACACACACACACACACACACATAGTGAAAATCTTTCCAGGGACACTATTGACAATGCATACCTAGAAAACTAGTTTGCTAGTTGGATATGCATTGTAAAAAGGGCTTTGGTTAGAAAATCAGAAATGGCTGACCAAAGGGCAAAAACAAAATATATAACCAAAAAAATAGAATATCATCATGTCATTATGATTAGTCTTCTCCATGAAATAAAAGTTTTTATTTCAACACTTGTTGACTAATCCATGCAAACTTATTTGTGTAGGACAAATGGCGAGCAAAGGATAAATATAAGGTCAAAATTAAGTGAGACATATATTATATTTATTTATGTTTAGTTAACTAATTATATTTTATTTAATTAAGATTTATTCTATGGAGATGACCCAAACTTGAGCCTTATAAAATGGAATGAAATGACATATACCATAATGGATAAGCATGCAAACAAGATGGCAAAGGTGTATGTCTACATCATGATGACCTATGCAGATTTGGTACAATCAATTGTGTCATCAATAATTATAATGATAGGACATCATAAAGGGGTTCCAAATGAAATGATAAATAGCAATCACCATCAAAGTGCCATGTCATCATTTCATCCAATTTGTAATAATTTGACAGGATGGTTGGCACACTCTGTAGAAATGTGAGGCATTGACTATATAAAGTAATCATATCAAACTACAGACTCATGAAGCTATGGATTTTCACATAAAACATTTCATTTCTATAGGTCTTCAGTGATTGTTGCCCTCAAATTTCAATAGAAACTGGTCTAAACCCTAATTTGAGTTAAATAAATAGAGTTGTCTATAAATCTAAGTAGAAATGGGAAAAAAAATGAGATCAGAGATGAAGAATGTAGTAAAGCTTCACAAAGACAAAGCTTCTATGGTAGTGTTTAGATCAAATGGCTAGCTACCTTTCATTGAAAATTTCTAGGGTTTCCATGAAACAATGGTAAGATAATTCATCACTAATCTCACCCCTGAGTTTTCAATTATTAAAGGCATTGTTATTCCTATTTGAACTCAAATTATAAGTCAAATTATACACGTTCTAGAAGAGGAAATGAGAGTGACAGACATAATTCCATTTAGTGATTTGATTATTTAGTTTAATGGTAATGAGTAGACTATGACTTCATGTCTAATAGATTCCAAGGAAAAATCAAAATATATTCATAGAAATTCACTTCCTGAACCTTGGAAATCTATATCCAAGTGGGTAATCAAGTATATCATTTATGAGGGGCAAAATAGTCTTTTAGGAGGAGAAGCCATGAAAATATTAATATGCCTTAAGTATGGGAGGCAAAACCCTCATTATAAGTTTAACCTCCCATCCTTCTTATATGGTGCCCTTCAAATTATGACTACAACTCCTAATGCTACTCTTAGGCACCATGGCCTTATTCACCTAATTATCTAACATCACTTCCTTCAACAAGGACAAGAGGTTTGGGAAGAATTTAAGAACAATGTAACACAACAAATTTTAAATTTGCCTACACAAGAAACCTCAAATTTACCATAGGAAAATTCATCTCCACCTGCTGCATTAGTTAAAAAAATAACTCCAAAGAAGAAATCATAGACTATAGTCTCAAAAAAATCCCTTCTTCTTCTTCAAGAATAATCACAAGGTCTCAAATCTCTATAGTTTCAAGGTCCCCATAAAAACCTTAGGAATCTTTAGTGCAACCAATTCCCTTATTAGGAAGAAGAAAATTGAAATGAAAGGTTGCTATAAAACTTGAGAAGACTGAGGGTTTTATGGTTGAAAAGGAAAGACAACTGAGTGTAGCTCAGAGAGTAACTAAAATAAGGAGAAGGTTAATTCTGATAGATCAAGATGAATAAGAGGCTGTAGATATTATGGATAGTCTTAAAAAGGTATCTCATTCCTCCATACATCAAAGTATCCTTGAAATTGTAGATGTTGAAGAAACTTATTTCGAAAGGAACTCTCCAATCATAATAGAAGAGCCAATTTGAGGAGAAGATCCAATCACAATAGAGGAATCAAGTATGGCAGAATAACCACATGTTTCAGTTGAAATTACAATGAATAAAATAAAAACTATATGCATAAATGAGAAAGGAGATTCATCTAATCTAAATGATCCTATAATGTAGTTAACCTTGAAGACTTCTCAAGCTCAAGCTCTAGAGCAACAATAAATAACTAACATTGCTGACTTGATTAGTCAATTAAAATAGAAGGATCATCTCAACTCATTATTAGTTCAAAAATTGGACACAACATCTGCCAATCATGTAGCAGAAGTTCATAGATTAGAAGAAACAATAAAGAAAAATGAAAGTGAACAAACAAACCTCTTAATATATGTATAAAATCTAAAGAAGGAGAATAGGAGATTGTAGAGTTTGGTAAACTCTTCTAAAGCACCTTCTAATGTTGCACCTTCTCCTCCTAAGGTATTTGTTGACTGAAGTTGTCAAACAAGTTGTCCAGGTATTCCTACCTTGCAAATTCTAAATCAAATTGAAGAAGAATATTCCATACTCAAATAGAAAAACAAAGTTTCAACTTCAAATAAAATATTGGAAAATGAAAAGAAAGAATTAGAAGCTAAGGTCCAAGATTTAGAAAAAAAAATTCAAGATGCATGCAAATTAGGGGAATCTCTTTTGGCATGTAGGAATCCTTCTCCTGCATATAGTTTGTTTTTATTTGAAAAATTTTATAGATGGCAGCTTTTGAGGATCTCTTGTCATCTTCCTTACAAGATTTTACAGCCAACAACATTTCTAGAAATTTTCTATAGTGTTGAACCTTATCATTAAGATTTGCTTTGTGAGTTGTATTTGCATGATTTGATCATAGGAGACCATGAGCATAATAAATTCTTGATAAATCTTCATGTAGGAGAAATTCAACTGAAGGCATTGCATTCTACATTCAAAAATCAACTAGCATAGAAAAATAAATTTGAGGAGTATACAAATCATGCTAAGACTATAGGATTGTGTATCAGACCAACCTTTCCTATCTCTAGATTGATCAGAAAGAATTTTAACTATGCTTGTTTAAGTGATGAAGTTAGAACTCATTATTTACAAGATTTATATGATTGTGCTATTTCTTTTGACTTATTTTCAAGATAGAATTTTGATTTAGTGGTGACTGCAAGTGTGAAAAGGTGGGACCAACTTTCAGTGCCTCTTAGAAGATGAGAAGTCATGTCTCCAAATAACTTAAGATGGAGTATGAGGAGAGATACCTCAATTTTGGAAATCTTAATAGAGGTAATAAACTTTGGGGGAGAAAAGAAATGGATTGGCATGAGATATAGACCCCCTTTGTTGATCATACCTATTCTAAGATGGTAGAGTTGGGCTCCACAATTAGAGGAGAAATTCAATACATGGAAACAAATGATTCAAGAACATCAGGGATTTACAAGTAATTTAGACAAATATATAATAGATGAATTTTATGACTATGATTTGAGTCAGAGTTTGAAAATCATATGCAAGAGCTACAAACATAAATGAATGTTTGTATGGGACTTGCAAAATGTAAATCTTGGGGGAGATGATGAGCTCAGAATATGGCTCATTATTGACATGTTATTTCCCTCAATTCATCTCTCTAAGGATATTATCTTATGAAAATCATAGATTGTTAGATAGTTGTTACATGGAAAGTAAATATTTGTCTTGTTTATATTGAAACAAAGACTAAACCTTTACTTTGTCATTAATGTCTAATATATAGCATATTTTAGTGATTTTTGTTGTGAAGAATGCTCAAGAAGAAGACATAGGTGATGTATAGTGAAATTTCAATTTTGATCTTCATCCAGTAGAACTATGAACTCACACAAAATGAATATATGGACTCTGTAGGCTTGTTTCTACGGACTCCGTAGGCTTATTCATACCGACTTTGTAGGATCAATTTTGTGGATTCTGTAAAGACAAAGCTACAAATGGGGAAGCTAGAAACTAGATAAGATGAGAGAGAATCATTCTAGTTGGAGTCAAATGAGGAAAATACTCACTTGCTATTTTGTAGGATTTGCTTTTGATAAAGTTGTATATATTTGGATCTTAGGAATATTATAAGATAGTATATCTATTTCATCAGAATAATTGGATCTCTTAGAAATCTAATCTCCTATCTTTGGATGAGTGAATCGACCAAGGAATCTTATCTCTTTGCATCCTATTTTGAGTTGATTGTATTAGCATGAAATGTAAGACATTTGTTATTGAAAAAGAATAGATAAAAGATACGTATAATCATATTACAGGTTTTAGATAGATTGTAATTATTTCAATTTTATAAATTATCACTTCAGTTTCTAGCATTGATTAATCTTTGTTCTTGAGTCCGAGAGGAGCAAGGGCCCACTCTCCTTGGAACTAGGAATTGTGTAAAATATTTATGTTATGTTATATTAACTCTTTGTTATAACTAATCAAAATATTGTTAATGCTTAAATTTATTCATAAAACATCAAAACAAATTCATAGTTTAAAAGACATTTTCTTATTCCAAAGTCATTTCCTTTCTAAGTAAAGTGTGTTTTCTTTTATATCAAACATGTGAAGAAAATTTCCTTTTTAAGTTAAATGTCTCCATTTCTAAGCAAGCGTAAATAGGAGTGTGATTTTACTTTCAAGTAAAAGAGTGGATTCATTTGATTAAACAGTTACATCTTTTATTTTTAAGCAAAAGAGTGAATCAAGTAGTTTAAGACACAATTATTTCATTAGTCAAATTTAGAATAGGACCATCAAACACCCCCAATAATAGACTTCTAGATCTACCATCCTACACCTTACTATAGACAGCTTTGGACACCAGCCCTGGTTGATAAGACATTAATTGAATATTGATTAAATGAGGAGTTAAATGACACTCATCATAAGTGACCTCAAAATAACACCTAAACAAGTTAAATACAAGTGTAATAATAATCCATAATAATAAGTACAATGAAAATAATATCATAAAAAATCATCATTAAGTTCTACAAAATCACCATTAAGTTCTAAAATTTCACCACTCAGTGTTACAATTTCATCACCATAATTTAGAATTCATTTTTCATTTTGAGTGGCCATCTTCTAGAGGGCATAAATTTTGACTCAGGACTCCATTTGAGCTCTCATTTTTGCCAAATTGAAGGCATTAGAATGAATAATGTAACCATTTAAAAATATTTAACTTTTATATAATTTTATAAATTTAACATATAAAATTTTTATCATAATTTCTATCTTTTATTTAGTTTTATGTTTTTGACTAACAATTTTCTCTCTAATTTTATATCTATGAGATCATTCTAAAAGAGTTATTTCTTATTTGTTTTTTATTAGTTTTCTCTGAATTTTTACAAATTGCCTTGAATACAAGCCAAGTTTAAATTTTATAACTACTTGTTTGTAGGATGCTGGCCAAAGACAACTATTAAAACTAAAAAATCTAACCAAATCTTTCATTTGTTTTCACTAACATTTTTTATTTTTAGTCTTTTACATTCTTAGTAAATAGATCACACTTGATTTTTTGAGGGATAAATATATTTACTATTTTTTATCTTCTTATTTGGTTTCTAAAGTTGTGTATATTTTTTCCTTGGCATCACATTGGTGTTGATACTCAAAAATAAAAAACAATCTTGTAACTCATATGTTACCTAGTTGATCTTGCATATGTTCTTTCCTTGGTGTTACATTAGTGATGATACCTATACATAAGAAACAAGTGTCAATTCTTTATTTTTAATTTTCTAGGGGCTCTATTGATCATGGATTTCATCACTACATAGTACGCTAAACCCCATTTATTGGTAGGGTATATAAATCAAGATCCAATTGTTTCAATTACTTAAGTGGTTATGTGTTTTTATAAGACCATGATGTGAGGGGATTTCATGCTCCAATACCTAGGGTTGCAATGGCTAACTCAAAATCTAATATCACTAATTATCAACACATAGAGACCCCTACGAGTATGTTGGGAACTTTGAGACAATAATTAATAGTGGTAAGCATCATGAATCTTGAAACCTTTTATAATTGAGATGGACAAAATTAAAAAAACACACAACAAAAAAAACAAAAAAAAAACAAAAATTGAAAAAAATCAGAAAGAGAAAGAGAAATAAATTCATCTAAATGTGAAAAATATTTTTATGGTGCATTAGGCAAGTACCATGATGGAAACTAATTTTTGGTATCATGCGTAACACAATAAGTTATTTACAAGTACCCTACACTTGGGGGAAATCTTATTCCATTTCAATCCTACACATTCTAAATCATTTCTCCATCCTTACCCATCCTACAGCTTTTTTAATCCCATCCTTTGCCATCATACACTTACCCTAAACCATACTTACTTATATTAAGTTATCCTAAAGCATGCTTACCCATCCTATACCTATCCAATCCATCCTAAACTCATTCTCAACCATCATACACCATTCTTGACTACCCTTATCTATCCAAACCCATCCATATCTATTTAACCCCAAAGCCATTAAAACCCATCCAATCCTTGCCATCATAAAATCATCCTTCTTCCCATTTTGACCTTGATAAGGAAGTGGAAATGTCTTGAGACATGTTCTTAAAAATATCTTGGTGTATCCTTGAAATTTTATTTTAACGACTAGACACTTGGTTCTTATGTCATGTGTTCCATAAATTTATCATCTTAATTTCAATCCATTTCTATTCATCCATACTCCATATATAATGTATTCCTTCCATCTCCTATCACTCATGTTTTAGTGCTAGAATATGGTTTTTCCTTTGTTGGTATTCCTTGTATATACACCTATAAATCTAAAAAAAACAAAAATATTACAACCCCCGCTAAAAAAATACAAAACATTAGAAAATCCAACAAAATAAAAAAATCTAAAAAACAATAAAAAAAATACCTTGTTTTTAGTTATGTACCCTAGTCATCCCTTATATAGATTACTCATCAGATAGTTTAACATTGTCAAAAATCACATATGTCAAAGGGTTCTACTTTAACCAAGGATATCTAAAAAATTCATTTGCTTACTTATTTTAGTCATTTGTTTACCTACTTGTATAGTCATTTACTTCATTTTAAATCATGGATTTTTACTTACTTCTATAGTGTTTGTTCACTTTTATTTTTGTTTTACTTACATCATTTTCATTTTTGAAAACATCTCTTTTTATATTATCTTTATTGTTATTTCTTGTGTCTAGATGACTATGTGCATTACTAATGGTGTTATTGTAATCTTACATATCATGTTCCACTAATTTTTGTCCTTAGGAATCTATTAGTCCTTACATGTATCATATGATAGTCATCATGGTTTTTATATGCCATTGACGCATATTATTATGTGTAATATCAAAACTTAGGTTTCTAAACTCTAACTCAGTTGGAATTATTATTGGAAATCTAATACAAAGAACAAAATATACATAAGGTAGCTATCTAATCATCTCACATTTATAGATGAAGTATCTATGCATAATCTCTCTCTTCCATCCATCCTTATCTCATCCATGTTATCAAATAATTTGACCTATCATTATTAATCCATGTGATCACTTCACTCCCTTATTTATGCTTGCACATCAATCATCCATAATCATTTCTTAATATTTCCATTTAATCTCCTACACTTGTTGATTAGGATTGATAAAATTATAATTTCCATCCTTTCTCCATCAACCCATCACTTGTTTAATCAATAAATTAATCTAGTAGTCAACTTATCTAATGTTCATAGCTTTATAATGGTATATATCATTCTCACATCCTTTCCTATGAACCATGATTCATGGGTCACCTTTAAGTGTGTAGCTTATCTTGGGGTAAATCACTTCCCAATCCTCTCATATCATATATCATTACTTGGGTTAAATCAATCCATCATCCAATCATAATGTGAAATCATTAACTTAACTATGTTAATAACATTCATGGATCAATCTTATAATACATCATCACTTCTCTTCTTGCATTGGGAGAACTACATCTTGCCTGATATCTCCATTCAAACTTTGTCCATGATAGACTATATAGGCAACACTTAAAGACATGGGGTCTCTAAGGTCAGTTTGGACATCATCATCCATCTAAACCATTTTCATCCACATTTTTTACTATCATCTAATCAAAGTGCTCTATCTCCTTATCAATGCTTGTAAATATCAATTTCGTAAATGTTTATCACAAATCAAATAGTCTATATTTTTCATTTTATAGCCTATGGATTACCATCATTAGGATATATCATTTCCACATCCACTCATGAGACCTCTGAGTTTGAGTGCAATTCAAGTGTGCATTCTATAAAGTGGGAAATGTGCTTTTTCAAAGATCTTCTCTAACATTTAACAACAAGGGAAAAATAGTTTTACAAATACCCTTTATAATTTTGTAAACATTAATATTGAGACCAATATCTATATTATTGATGATAATTTTCTCATTTCCATCCCTCATTCAAATCATTCTTCATCCATTTTTTTTCAAATTTATAGAAACATTAAATTAATTCATTTTGAATTTATTTTCAAAAACTTACAACAATCATCTATTAATGTAAAATCAACAAAATTATTTGAAAAATCAATATCTTTTTTCTATTTATAGTTCTATAGTTTATTATTATTTGGATATATCATCCCACACTACCCAATTGACTCCATCATTATCAAAAATAATAAGTGTGTAATATCTAAATGATTAAACTATTATTTTTTAAATCTATACTCTAGTTTTAATTAACTAGAGGAAACTTTTTATGCAACCAACATCTTGAAAATTTGACATCAGTTCTGACATACATTGATTTATCATCCATCTACATCATTTTGACCATTTCCTCTATTTATCAATTTTGAGTGTTTTTTTGTACTCTCACACAAACCCTTGAGAGGGCATCCTCACACTCATTTTCATTCATTTAGGGAAATTTTTTTCTTTTCTATCATTAACACTCTAATTCTTCTACTATTCTTGAAAATAGTATTGCTTCACAACACTATTTCAAAGAGGGGAAAATGTAAACACTTACATTTCATTTAGTGTCAAAATGTACCTAATATATTTAATAATTCTTCTTAAATTAATAAATCACATTTCTTCCTAAAATCAAATAATTGAATAATTCAACATATTAAATAAGTTAATTATGAACACGTAAATCCTTATTTTAAATAATAAATCTAAATTTTCCACCTCATCAAAACATCTCCCACTATTTTTTCCATCATCCTAACCAAATCCATAAAATTATCTACCTCTTATGACTCATCCCCTAAGTTATCAAGCAAATTGACTTAGTCTTGTTGAGCCAGCTATCCAACTCCACTCTTTTCTCAACCATTTTAAAAATGTCTCCATCCTTATGGGTGAGGAATCATTATCCACCATTTATAACTTATATCATTGAAAAATTCCAAATGATCCTCCACTATTGGATCCTTCTACAAACATCTATAAATACAATTGTAAATCTCCATTTTCAAGCATCACAAAATCTAGAGATCACAATCAAAATCAAAAAATCAAAGCTATACACACAAGTGAATCAAATAAAATTAAAGTGAATCAAATAATTCCTTTTTAATTAAAACATTGTCTATTCTCTCTTTGTATTGGATAAGTTAGCACCGCATATTTTAAAGAGCAAATCAAATGTATATCGCAATGTAGAAATCTTGTGCATTCAAAGCATAAAGTTTGTGATTATTTTTTTCTTTATTTATTTATCTAAAATATTTTGAATTATAACTTATATTAGGATTAGTTTACTTTATTTTCACTTTTAAATTTAGTTCATACAAGAAGACACCCAAATCATCCTCTTCTTAACTATAACCCTGTATTTCCTATCTCAAACCTAAAACACACACAAAAGTGATATATTCATAGCTTTTAGGGATTTAAAAATCAACATATAATAAAAAAATAATCCACATACTTTTCACAGGTGAATAAACATAACAAATAACTCTTCTTTATTAACACGAACCATCAACTTTTATATATATAGTCCATTTATGGACTTTATCACCTTCTTAGAGAGTGTATATTAAGATCTCTCTCTCCTATTAATATAACCAATCTCTTCACCTACATTAAAAATTATTTTTATTCATAATCATGGAATCTTTCCTATTATCTTTGCAACTTTTATGCAAAGTTTTCTTATATGGCAAACTCAACACATGATTGGCAGTAACACTTAAACATGACTCTTGAATTTTAAATACCTTAAGTAATTAGGAATAAAATGTATTAAAATACTCTTAAAATTAATCCTTAAACCCTTTTACAAACATTATCTCACCTACTCACTTCATATTATGTCTATGGTCCTTTTATGCTTAGGTCTAGGATTTGAATTTTCAAACTTTTACTTTTGGAAGGAAAACTCCAATTACATACAAAACACACTATTTGTGACTAATTATAACTATAAAGATAATAAATATACCCTAGATGATCCTTCACACACACATATATCTATAAATTGATCATTTATGACCCCTAACTAACATGAGTCCTCAACAACTAAAAATAGTGTTTGCTTAATAGATACTCTTATATCATACTCCCCAATAGGGATAAAAATTAAGTGATAACATAATATTATTATTTATTTATTTCCATTTCATTATTTTAGGATATTTCATGCTCATCTTGCTACTTCTTCTTCTTTATTTCTCCTTTCTCCTCATTAGACGCTTGCATTTCTGCTTCCTTGCCTTATTTATTCTTCTTAACAACTCATCATATACCTTTATGAGGTGTACCACCTGATGAAACTCTTTATCATCTAAATTTTGTAACTTTTTCATCTTATTTTTTACATAATAATACTTTTCTTCTAGTAGATGATTCTCACTCTTCATTCTTGCTCTTGTTCCATGGCTTTCTTCTTCATTTATCTCACTTGTTTCATGCTTCCGTAGTTATCTTTACTCCTTGAAAATGTTGGTTCCTTCTTCCTTATGCTCTAATGGCCTCATAAACATCTCAAAATTTGTAACTTATTCAATAAGGATCTCTTTTTATACCTCTTTATTACACTTCTCCATATGTTGATGTGTCTTCACATAACCTTGCTCATCTTGCAAGAATAACTTATTAACTAATTAACCTTCATCATAGTAAAATATTGTTTGGAATATTATTGTATTACTATCATTATGAATATCATCAAATAACTTAGTTGTAAATTCACCCATTGAATATATTACCTTTTTAACTTGTTCATTCTTTAATTGTTTATTTTCTCATTTACTTGCTTGTAGCTTTACTTTTATAAATCTTTGTGCTTCACTATGTTGCTCCCTCATATTATTGAGTTCATCATCATGTTTGCATATCCTCTATTCTTTACTTATTGTCTTATCTACCCATAATTATGTTTAAATCAACTCAATAGACTTCATACTCAACCTTACTTGATTATCACCTTACTTACATCATATTATACTAATTTTTTTCCATCTCTTGGGTTGTAACTCATCACTTGATTCTGATTTTATGCTCTCATATGACCTATAAGTTAATCTTCATATCCTTGGGAATCTTGATCCATAACCTATCCTTAGAATCCCTCTCTCATGAGACTCAAATCAATCTTATTTTACTACTTCACATCAATTTTTTTAAGCACTCTATGAGGTGCTTCATATTCATCTTGACTTTTTATAAGCCTATCTATCAATGTCATTATTTCTCTATACAAAACATCTTCACTATTTGAATTATCTCCATATGAATCATCAAAAATAGCTGTATAAATCAAACCTTAAGACCATTTATCCTCTTCACACTCATCATATTATTTCCTCATTGGGTTATTTTGCTACAACATCATCTTTTTGTATTTGTTTGGTTCCACTATGTCTTTTATTTGCTTCTTAGACTTACAATTTTCTTCTTTCTTGGAGTGTACATGTAATACTATATTTTTGTATCCTTTCCATGATCTTCATAACCCATTTTATTATTTTCACATTCTTGGATTGAGATGGATTTCTTATCTCACCCTCTTCATGCTTCTTTGTTTGATAACTTGTCATCTTAACTTGATGTAGCCTAACCTTTATTTATTTTCTCCTTGTTTGCTTATCTTTAAATTGAATTATTGGCTTCAAAGACCTCTTACTTGAGGTTTACCTTCTTCATCTCATCATCTCATTATTTGATGCCTTGATCCACTTAGGCACTACATATCCATGTTCTTGTACTATCTAGAAAGGTTGTACTTTGCTCTTCATTTTTTCCAACCTATATATTAGCTCTTTCCTTCTCATATTCATAATCAAATTCAAGTCCTAAGCATTAATTTACCTCATTGAATGAATTCTACATTTTTATTTACTCTTTTATGTCTTCATGGTTTGTATTTGTGTCTTCATTATGAGCTTCCTCTCTTACTTTAGCTACAATGCTTGTCAAAGCATCATGGAACTCTTCTTCAATCTCATCTTTAGCTTGCTGAGAATCTTAAATCTTTATCATGTTGTCTTATATAAATTATCCTCTTTCCTTATCATATTCACTCATCTTGATGGGTGCTTCATTTGACCCATTTATCATAAAATTTAAGGTCTCATTATTGACCTTAATCCATATTTGTATTACACCTGCATACACACACTTAAATGCAATGTTAGAATAATAAACAAGAGACCACATTATCTCCATGAATGTCTCTTTCCTAGACATTATCCTCTTTTTCTTGTCTTCTCCATAAATTTCTTCTCTTGACACTTCTCTCTCCATGATATCCTCAATGATAACTCTTTTCTCAACTTCTCTTTCATGTTTCTCTCTTGGAAACTCTTCATCCTTCATACCTCTATGGTCTATGTTATATTTATTATCATATTTCACCAAGGCATTCAATTTGTGCCTTTTATATCTCATAAGTAGCTCTATTGGCCACCTCACACTTTTTATCACATCACAGCCAAACCATTAGCTTTCTTGATCCTTCATAAGCTTCACCATGAGATATATCTTCTTATAACTTTGGTCCAACTCTCTTCTTATCTCTTTCACTTTATTTTATACATTCATCTTTTCTCTTTGTCTTCAATTTTTAGGCCTTACTTAGACCTATATATTAACAAGATTACTTACTTGCCTCTTATATATCTCTTATTTTTTTCTTCTCTTTCTCTAGTCCTTTATCTAGGACTTATCTTATCTCTATTGACTCTTACTTGGAGTCTTCCTCTTATCTCTCTTAAGCTTCAATGCTCTTTCCAATTTGATGTCATGGTGTTGTCATGGAGGTGTCTTGTTAAGTGGATGAAGTGCTTTGATAGCCTAAGTAGCAATGACAAAGTGTGCAATGCATTTTTATAGTGTGTTTTAAGTATGGTTGGTTGATCTTTAGTATTGACATGAATAGAGATGTTCAAAAATGTGTATAGTGATTTAAACATATGAAAGGGGTCTATCAAAAATCAATAAATCTTTGAGATATTTTGTGCATAAGTGGAATTCATCTGGTTCTTCATTTTTCTCATCCAGACACTTTGGGTCTAATGGTAGAAAATCTGAGTAGGTAATTTGATGACATCACCATTACCATGTGGGAATGAGTCAAGAGGATTTGTTCATATGGTTGTGATCACATTAGTCCATAGTTTTTATCATTCAAATCTCAATTCATGTGTCAAAGTACAATCAAATATATGAGTGTGCAAAGTTAGCTTCCTAGTTAAAATGCATTGTTTTCCCATACTTAGCCAAATTTGCAATGTCTAAAAAGAGCCAAGTAAGAAGTTTGATGATGGAACATATTATACATGTGGAAATTTTAGGAGAAGATGATAAAATGGATTTATTCAATTTTTTACCTATTTTATTTTTTCTCAATTTTAGATCATGCGATGTAGCACATCAAAAGATATACATATGTAAAGTTGGCCTCCTAGGCAACTTGACTATATTTTTTCATACTTAGCCAATTTTGTAATATGGAAAGAAGATCTGAGTGATCATTTTGATGGTGTGATATATTGCACGTGTGAAGGTGTCAATATAAAATAATCATATAGGTTTATTCAATTTTGAGCATAGTTGTTTTTCATTAAATTCTAGATCATGCACTAAAGCATGAAAAAGTTATGGATGCTCAAAGTTGGCCTCTCGGGTAGTTTTTGACAAAGTTGTCTCTATAATAGAAGATTTTGAGAAATAATTTTAATGGTGATATATATCATATGCATGAGGGTTCTAAGAGTAGTGTGTTATATTTTTGGATTATCCTATGTAAAGAGATCATCTGGTTTAAATTTGAGATCATGTGAGTAAGCACAAAAGAAGTTATTATTGTTCAAAATTGGACTTCGAGGCATATTGAAAGGGTTCCCATACTTAGTAAAATTTGAAAGAGTTGAAGTTCAAGTAAAATCAATGGTGAATGTTTCTCTAATAATTTAAGAAGAATTGAGTGATGAAAGGTGCATGATGTTTAATGACTGAGCAAAGGTACATTATAATGATCCAAAAGTAAGTGGATATTTGTAAATATTGATTGAATAGTGAGCATTGATTGTTAAAGACCTGGTTGATATGTACAGATTGATGGAGTGCCTAGTTAAAGATTAAATAAGATTGATGGTACATATTCAATTTGAGATGAGAGGACACAAGATTTGATCATTTTGTTTGAAGGTTAACTATGACCATTTGAATTCAAATATTTGAATTTAACATAAGGAAAAACTAGATCTCTATATTTTGTCCATATATTTTAATAAATGTCAAATTTATTGGTGTTGTAAAAATCAAAGATGAAGAGGACTACATATAACATTTAATGAACCTAATTTTAAGATCTAAAATTGAGTACAATCAAATATATTGAGCCTAAAAATTGACTGTGTTTGTGCTTATTCTACAAGTGACCTGAGTAGGATATTTGAGCTCATTTTGATGTCTCATAATGACTTGGATATTGGGGAGTGTTGTATACTCTATGAGGATGCTCTATGAGTATTTTAGAGGGTTGATCAATCTATATTGAGTATGAACAATGCTTAAGAAGTTGATTTTTGTTTAGTAATGGTGTTTCTATGTATAAGGTCTTTGTTTAAGCATACATAGAGGTGAGATAAGATGACTATGATAATTTTATGATGTCTAAATGGAAATAATGAGTGGACCCATGTATTTGAAAGTGGTTTTGTGTTCTTATTTTTTTCAATGGTGAGCTAAATGGGTTAATAAGTCTCTATGAGACCTATAATAGCTACAAGTGCCTTATTAAAAGGTGTAGTTGCTTAAAGGTGACCTATAGATGCTATGAATAACCTATGGAGATTGTATTGAGTCATGTCTTCATCTAAGAGATTATTTAAGGTCTAAGACATTCCTAATGGATGACCAAGGTAGTGATTATAGAGATTTCTCTATAAATAATGAAATCAAAGATGGTGATTTCTAGACTTTATGTGAGAGACTAAGGAGCGATTGGAGAGAGGCTTGTGTGTTTTTTTATGGAGAAAAAGAGGGGTAGATTTACCTAAGGATGAGTTGAAGATTAGAATAGATTGAGGACTATTTGTATGACCTATTAGTCATAATTATATTGGTATAATAGTGCACTTTTTGTTTGAGTGTAAGCGAAGGTGAAGTGTAATAGGTAGAGGTCCATCATCAAGTATTATTGACATCAATTCAAAGGTGGATGTGTTCATAGGTGTTGTTGTGGTAACTCAGTATCTAAGGTGGTTTTATACTCCTTGCAAGGTATAACTTGCTAAAAGTTCTAGTTGTTGTTATAGCTCAGCTAAACAAGTGTGGTAGCACCTTGCAGGATTATAGTCACACTAAATAGGGATTGTAGTTACTTGATCATTTGTAGATGGTATAAATTAGATATTTTTAATATAGAATAGTAGTATAATTTCATGTTCTAGTGGTTTTTCTCCTCCAAGAGGGTTTCTCATGTATGTCATGTGTTATGTGATTGATCTTGCATTATCTCTCTTGCTCATTGATGTGAATATTGTGTATGCTTCATGAATGCTTGTGGTAACTAATTAAGTGTTTGTAAAGATCAAATTTTAGTTCGATTATTTGGGATCATTGATTCACTTCCCCCCCTCTCAATGATTATACCTCTAAAAATTGGTATTAGAGTAGATATTTCAGTAAAGGCTTAATATCTTGAAGGTGATCTAAGGTACAATATGGGTAGTCATCAAGTGTCAGGGTAAATAACCGGAAGCACACAATTGATTACCAAACCAAGCAACTTAATATGCGGAAATTAACCAGAATCACAAGTAACTAGAATTCAGAAATAACACATGATATGAGAGATAATACACAACTTGTATTAATACTCATACAGAAAAGAATACAATAAATAAGATGCCACTTCTTCTTCACCACCTCTTCAGAGGCTTCCCACACCTCAAGTGAACAATAATTCTCTTCTTAAAGCTCTCTCTTAGGTCCCAACACCCAACTCAAACACTGAGTTGGTGTTCACCTCCAGTGCTCCACGCACACCACAAGTGATCCACAGACTCCACAAGTACTCAAGGTACTTCAAGTAGATCTCCCCTAAACTTGAAACAACCTGCACCTCAATAGACCTTACTTATGGAAGGAACTCCCTTGCCTTCCTCTTTGCTCTATCTGAGTACACCCCTGTACTCCAAGTAGATCCTACCTGATTCTGCTTCTTGTTGTGTTGCTGTCCTATCTGATCTTGCACACCTACAAATCAACCTAGTTCTGCACACCTGTGAACCTTGACCTTGCACACACATACACTTGCATATCAACGATCTTACTTACCATGTAGATCTCCTATAAAGGCCATGCTCACTTGATGACCAAGATCATACATACATGAAGAACCCTGCTAATTCTCCAATCCAGCACCCACACACCTGGTACTGTGGCACTAAGAGGAATGCACTATTGCTCTACCTCTCTCTGAAGGAGCTATTTGCTCTCTTACTCCCTAGCACAAGTTTCCAATAAAACCATGAGCCTATTATATAGATCTCATCTAAACAATAATTAGACATCTAATTACAATAATTAGATCCACAGCTATGAGTCTAAAATTGGCTCTCATCATGCAAACACTTGGTTCGTTAGCTAACTGCCCGTAATATACTCACAGTCAAACCACACAGGCAACCGACGTCAGTCCTTGTCCACCTAGGGGTCACTGACGCCAGTTGATATCTGACCGACGTTGGTTGCATTCCTATCTAATCCTACCAACATCAGTTGGACAGACCAACGCCGGTGTCTGTGACACTCCGCAACTCATCTGCAACCTCCTCCATGTCTGCATCAGTGAAGCTTTTAGCTCCATAACCTAACAATCTCCCACTTGGAGATAAACAGCTGCACTATACCTGTACCTATACTCCATCTAATCTGTTTCCTGGTTTGTATCCCTCTTCAAGCTTAATCTTGAAGACAACCCACCACACATCCCATGGTGTACCTCTTGTCATCTGAGTACCCTGCCACATCCAAACCTACAAACCCATGTAGTGAAGTCTTGACCCTGCATAGCATGAATCCCTGCTGTTGGTCCCTCTTAAATACCTGAGAACACACTTCCCCAAATTGAATCCTAACTCTCTGATAACTCCCAGTTCATGGGAATACTCAGGTCTATACCAGACCTCATGTGATTTTGGACACTATACCTGTCTAGCCCTTAGTGTGCTCTGGCTCTCCATCCTAAACCTCGCCAACACCTGATTCACATCAACTCCCACTGGAGACAAAATCAACCTGTGATCTCCATGTCTCCCATGTCAAAGAATTTCACTGCTCCAAACTCCTCATGACATGCCACTGAACTAACCTTACCCTTAGCTCAGCAAAACCCTGTATGTACAATCCTACTAACAAAACATACCATCCACATACAGCAACAGAATGATGTTGCAATCATCATCCACTTGATAAGACAAACCACAGTAGTAACCTTGACATTGACTGAAGCCATGCTTCATCCTCCACCTGTCAAAACCTGTACCACTGTCCTGCAACTCCTCAAGACCATATACCTGGTCTTCCGTCTCACGTGTCCATTCACTCTATTCTTCAACTAAGGAATCCATTCGTCTCTGTGCTTTCATACCTGTTGGAAACCCTACCAAAACTCCCGTTTGGTTCTGCATCATATCCCTGCCATGTGTTTCTATCGCTAATTCGCTTTCTACATTCAAAAGATGAATAAAGAAACTAAAGAAATGGACAAGGCTAGAAGTACCCAGATAAAGATTGCACACCGTAATCCAGATGTTTATGGGCACCCCTCTTTGGCTATGGAGGAATGACACCTGCAAGGAAAAAGAAACTTGGACAAGAAAATGTTAGATGGATAGGCAGTGGGTTGCCAAGCGAGAGCTTGTTCCCGAAAGTGTGAAAACTTCCTCAAGGGAGGTCAACCCACTGATAACAGACAGATAAAAGACTAAGGAAATACAGAATGCCAGAATATAGGAGTGATAAACAAACTAGAAATGAAAGAAAAGATCAATGGTTACCTAAAAAGAGTTATCAGGCTGATGACAGTCGCCGAGGTCGGTAATGTTGCCGTCGTCAGTTTCCTGGTCTGCCGACTTCAGTTATCCTGCCGAAGTCAGTTGGGGAAGTAACCGGCGTCGGTCGGGGCAGTGGCCTGTAGTCAGGTCTGGTCGGGTTTTTGGACTGTGGATGGGTCTGGTTTGTGAACAGGGTCGAGGCAGAGCTCAGGGATAAATTTGAATGGACTCGGGGATGGTCTGGTTCTGATTAGGTGCCCTGAATAGGGTCTTTGTTGGCAGGAGGGATGAGGGAGTTATCCGGGATTGTACTGAAGGAATGACAGGTGAAAGGGAGATGGACAGAGGACAGGGCCTGAGAAGGCTTTTCAGCCTCTCAGGGAGTAGGACGGAGGGAGTGGAAGACAGCAGATGCCAAACAACTGAACACTAAAGAAAAGAAATGAAATGAAATAACAAACTGTGCTTACCTTTTTAGCTTGCTAAATGAAGAGTGGGAGAGCTGTTGTTGAGACCACAGAAGACTAAATCTCTGCTAAAGAATCCCTGCACCTATTGCTGCTATTGCACGAGGTCTAGAGAGAGAAGAAATGAATGCCAAAATTCCAAGAGAAATCTGTTTACGAGCTCAAGGGGCTGGGGGCTGGAATGGATGCAGACAGGAGTCTTGAAGGCTGCCGATGCCGGCAGTATCACCGATGTCAGCCGAAGGGTCACCGACGTCGGCAGTGGCAGAATGGGGACAGAGACTAAAAATAGCCTCTGCCCATTCTTGCACGCCGCCGGGCTAGGGATTGTGGGAAGAACGGTCATGAGGATGCTTAAATGGGCGCGGGAGGAAGATAATGAGAAGATTTGGCATAATAAAGGCTAAGAGGAAGGTGGAGGGATCCAAGGGAGGATCCAAAGTGGCAAGGGTGAGGTGGAAAGGGGGCCACTTAATTGAAATATTTAAGTGATTTTAATCAAATGAGTGGAGGGGACTAAGGCCAAGGGTTAGGATATGGGTTTGAGGTGGACAAGGGGGGAGAACCAAGGTGCAGACACATTTGCAGTGTCTACATTTGCCCCTTTTTGTCTTGTTGGTTGTTCTTGACGAACTGCAAGACAAAAATAGGAGTTGGTTGCCCCAGGAAAAGGATGAGGTGTTCCCCCCTCAAAGCGATAGTCGAGAGAAGGGAACTGGAGATCGAGTGTCGATTTGACAGAGAGATGGATAGAAGAGTGTGAGAAAAAATGCTGCAATAGTCGTGATTGCGCGTATACCACTTCACGGGATGATTGGGTCAAATTGTCGCATGTCGAGGGTTAAGGAGTGCCAAAATTGAAGGAACCGGGCCCCAGCATTTAGTCATCTGTTGATCGGGTTACTCAATCTAAATTGAAGCTCCAAATGGTCGTCGTGTTCCAGGTATCCCAGGCTCAGGAAGTGCTCCCAGAAACACGAAAATGCTACAAGTAGTAGGGATCAACTGGCTTGCGATCCTATACTTGAGAAGGGTCAAAAATAGTCTGCAGATAATTCTGCTAACCAGCCGTGAGGTAGCACACACGCAAAAACAACCAAGGCAACATTGGCTTGGAAGTAGTCGAAGGTTGAAGGAGATACGCATGATCTCCAATGGTCATTGGTCAAGGGGATGGATGGACGAAAGGATGTGGCTGAGCTAACCTCAGAAAATGTCATGTGATCTGAGTGTTGCCTACATAGCCCTTGTGTGAAGGGCCTCAGGCCAATGTAGTTCTCCCTAAAAGGGAGGAATGGTCAAAGAAAATGATTGGTCTTGGTCAAAGTCATAGAAGAGAAGGTTTTTCCATCAAAGAGACGAACAAATGGGGGTGGTCAAGCTAACCTTAGAGGATGTGTGATCTGAGTGCTGCCTACATAGCCCTGGTCATAGGGCCTCAGACCAATGTAGTTCGGACTTGTTGAGAAGATTGGTCGATGATTGGATGTGGTCAAGTGTCGAAATGATGAGGGTAAGATGAGGATAAGATGATGTATTCTGTAGAATTGGTCAAGATTCTTTCATCCCTAGCAAGTTTCCATAGTCGTGATGGATGTATGCTAAAAATGAATGGAGGTCTATTTATGCTTCAGCAAGTATTGGTTTATGCTTAACATAAATTGGGTCTGGTCGATAGTTTCCATGTGTATTGGTGTCCATAGAAACTATGTGAAATGGATGAGGATGATGTTTGATGCCATGAGGATGAGAAATAGCTTGGTTCGAGTCGACAATTGATGTGGTTAAATGTGACCAAAGTGTAGAGAAAAAGTGAAAGGCAAATTGCTCTTTCATTGACAAGGACCAGAAAGGGAGCATAGATAGGGGTTATTAGAACAAAAGCCCCGTGTATGCGTTGCGTCATGGACCAGTGTTGTGTTAGAGCGGTAATCGAATCACTTTGACATTAAAGTGAGCTCGAAGTCCCTTGAGCAGGTAATAGGAGGAGGATAGGGTAACCCAGTTTAAGAGCAGGAAGAACCTTGCCCCTTTTTATAGGAGACCCTGAGACAAATACAAGTCAAGTCCATGACTCTTTTTTTTTTTTTTTTGGCGCAGACTGATCGATGTGGGAAGTCTACAGAGAGATGTCATTTGATTTATGGTCATGTTGCGAAGCTGATCAATGCGGGAAGCTTCTAAGAAAGGTTGCTATTGGTAGCAAGATTTAGTCATAGCCATCCTTCGAGGGAGTGGTCTATATTTTTGCTTTATATAATGTTTAAATAGTTGTCCTTCAAGGGATCAATCTATTAGCTACAGCAATGATAGTACAGCTATCCTTCTAGGGAGCAGTCTGTCTTTTTGATTTGATTTTGTGACCTTGAATTATGTTTTGACATCTTGATTTGTTTTTTTTTTTTTTGAGTCATGGACAAGACTGTAGAAGTTCAAGGACTCCCTTTTATTAGGACAAAGCATCCATACATCATAAAAGGGTTGTAAAGGATTTGTTAAAGGGGAATAGGGTTGAAAGGAATGAGTATTAAGAGGATGAGGATTGCTCAAGGGATGAGCTCAAGTTACGTGTCAAGTAGATGAGTACTCGACTAACAGAAGAATGGTCAAAGATGCAACGCATTAAGAGGCTCAGGTTCTGGCCGTCCGTCGAGGGAGGACAGACGATAAGTCCCTGACCCATACTTGTGCATGATGATAAAAGGTCCAAGCCAATTGGGGGCAAATTTGCCTCGTTTACTTTGCTCCATATTGGTCACGTGCTGATTCTCTTTGAGGATGAGGTCTCCGATGTTGAAATCTCGTTCTCGCAGATTTTTGTCGTAGGCTCACTTTATGCAACTTTGGTAGACATGGAGATGATTGAGGGCAGCAAGATGGCGCTCGTCAAGTAACTCAAGTTGAGCTAAACGATCTTGGCAAAAGTCGTCATTGGAGAGAATGTCATGTAGGGAGATGCGGAGAGACGGGATCTATACTTCGAGAGGTAAGACAGCCTCTATTCCATACACGAGGGAGAAAGGGGTAGCACCTGTAGAGGTTCAGATGCTAGTGCGGTAGGCCCACAAAGCGAAGGTAATATGAATGTGCCAATCCCTTCCTGTGTCGTTGACCACCTTCATGAGAATTTTAGTTAGAATTTTGTTGGAAGCCTCAGCCTGCCCATTTGCTTGTGGGTAGTAAGGCGAAGAAAAGCTGAGTTTGATGCCAAATGAGTCGCATAGTTTTTAGACAGTCTTGTTTTTGAAGGACTTGCCATTGTCGGTGATGATTTTATGAGGGACACCAAAATGACAGATGATGTGGCTACTGATGAAGTCGACAATTTTGTCAGCTTTTATGGAGATAAGAGGAACGGCTTCCACCCACTTGGTGAAATACTCAGTGGCAGTGATGATGGACTGATGGCAAAGAGACGAGTGAGGGTTAATCTCACCGATGAGATCTAAGCCCCACTGAGAGAAAGGCCATAAATCCTGAGCGACTTGTAAGGCGTGGCTGGGGAGATGAAGCAGGTTAGAGTGCTGCTGACACTTGATGCAATGCCGAACATAGTCGCTACAGTCTTGATGAAGGGTGGGCCAATAATAACCCAGGCGAAGGATGCGCTTGGCAACCGAGTTTCCACTGAAGTGTCCACCACAAATCCCATTATGGACTTATTTTA
Organism: Torreya grandis; assembly: GCA_037957365.1. NCBI lineage: Eukaryota > Viridiplantae > Streptophyta > Pinopsida > Cupressales > Taxaceae > Torreya > Torreya grandis. The sequence goes on from JARHVA010003007.1 coordinate 631,383, forward strand.
TGGCTTGAGGAGCTTCAGTGGAGGTGAGACAATGAAGAAGGAGGCCGTCAAAGCCTCGCTTATAGAGAAGACCCCCTAGCATGGTATAGCGAGCTGTGCGCTTGATGAAAGCTCATCGCGCATTGCTAGAGAGGTTGGGAGGAGTGACAGAAAGAGACAAGTAGTCCACAATTTGCTTATACCAGTCATCTCGTGGGCTAAAATTGATAGTGTTGATATGGTCGATGTGAGGGGAGATGTATGAAGGCAAGGGTACATGATGCACCATGACAAAAAGTCGAGATGATGATGATGAAGATGGGATATGCGAAGCAAGAGAAGCCATGGTGTCAGCAAACTTGTTCATAGAGCGTGGAACAGTCTGCAAGAGATAATGGTCGAAAGATGCCAAAAGAAGGTCAGCACGATTCTTATACCTCCGTAAAACTTCATTTTTACAGAGATATGAACCGTTAACTTGATTGACGACGAGCTACGAGTCACCGAAGATGTTGATAGACTTGATGTGAAGGGAAAGGGCAGTCTGAAGTCCCAAGATTAAGGCCTCATATTTAGCCATATTATTGGTACAATCAAAGTCAAGCTTGAAAGATAGAGGCATGGGCTCCCCTTCGAGTGGGATGAGGATGACCCCTGCACCCCCACCGAGTTGACATTTAGAGCCGTCAAAGAACATGGTCATTTGGTAGACGGTGTCATCGGTGGAAAGTGTAGCGATAGATTCGTCAGGGAACTCACACTGTGAAGGTTGATTGTCGAGAAGAGGGGCATCTGCTAGTTGGTCAGCGATAGTTTACCCCTTGATAGATTTCTGCTGGATGAATTCGAGGTCAAACTCAGCGAGCAGCATGAGCCACCAAGCCATACGTTGATTCTGATATGGCTTGGAGTGCATAAACTTGAGAGGGTCGGTGTGAGTGATGACAAAGGTTTTGTGGTTGAGAAGATAGTGGCGGAGCTTGGTAGCAGAAAAGACTAATGCCAAACAGAGTTTCTTGGTATGAGTATACCGAGTTTCATAGTCGACTAGTGTTCGGCTGATGTAGTAAACCGCTTGCTCACGATGATGCTCGTCTCAGTGCGCGATCATGGCACGTAACGAATGGTTGGTGGCAGAGATATAAAGGTAGAAGGGTTGGTCATCTTTAGGTGGAACAAGGACTGGTGGAGAGACCAGATAGCTTTTGAGGGCTTAAAAAGCCTCTTGACAGTCCTCATCCCATTTAAAGGAGACGTCCTTCTTAAGTAGGTGATGAAAAGGTTGGCAGCAGTCTGAAAGCTGCGAGATGAAACGGCAGATGGACTAGAGCTTCCCTTGTAGACTGCGAAGCTGCTTGAGATTGGTCGGGGGTGGCATTTTGAGGATAGCGCAGATCTTGGCGGGATCTATCTCAATACCACAGAAGGAAATGATGAAGCTGAGAAGCTTGCCTGAGAGGACCCCAAAGACACATTTCTTGGGGTTAAGGCAAACATTGTATTGAAGAAGGTGAGAGAAGATGATTTTGAGAATGGTCAAGTGGTCGCGGCGAAGCTTGGACTTGCCGAGAAGGTCGTCCACATAGTCCTCCATGATTTTGTGGAGGAGATCGTGGAAAATGTAGGTCATGTCGCGCTGATATGTGGCACCAGAGTTTTTCAAGCCGAAAGGCATGACTCGATAGCAGAAAGTCCCCCATGGGGTGATAAAGGTAGTCTTGTGCTGATCTTCCGGTGTGATCAGGACTTGATTGTATCCTGAAAAACCGTCCATGAGAGATAGCATCTCATGGCCGGCCGTGAGATCAACAAGCTGGTCAATGTTAGGAAGAGGAAAGTCATCTTTGGGACAGGCTAGGTTAAGGTCGCGATAGTCCGTGCAGATCTGAATTCCCCCAGTTGCTTTAGTAACTGGGACGATGTTAGAGACCCACTGCGGATAATTGATGGGTTGGATGAAGGAGAAAGAAAGAAGGTGTTGAACCTCCTCTTTGACAAGGAGCACAATGCGAGGATGCATCTTTCGAAGCTTTTGCCTAACAGGCTTACCCTCTGGTTTGGTGACAATGTTATGGGTAGCGATGGTGGGGTCGATGCCAGGCATGTCGCTGTAAGTCCAGGCAAAGGCCTTGCTATGGTCAAAAATAAACTGGGTATAGTCAAGCTGCTCTTGAGTGTCTAAAGATTGGCCAATCTTTAAGACGTGAGGAACATCGGAAGAAGGGAGGTTGATGTCAATGGTTGATTCATTTAACATAACTTGGGTCTCGGAAGGGAGGGAACGCTGGATGAAGGAGTCATCGGCACCCATGTAGGAAAGGATGGCGTCATCGTCAACACAGTGGACAGTGTGAATGGTTGCCGACTCATCCTCTATCATGGTAGGAAAGATGAGAGGGAGAGATCTGGACACCCCATTGAGCTGATAGGTCAGGGGTTCTAGGCGGATGGTGTTTATGGAAAAAAAAAACTAGGAGGGATGGAAACCACCGACTCCGTAGGTGATGAAGGAGAGATGGGTGAGTTTGGAGGAGATTGGTCAATGGTTGGCTCGGGACAAAGGTCGGAAGGAGCCTGAGTGGGGTCATGATATCCCAGGCCATACCGTTTCTTGGCATCATCATCATTGAGCGGCTTGATGGGCTGATGGGAGCCCTGCTCATAACTTCCAAAACCAAAACCCTTCCATGCACACCTGTAAAGGTAAGTGTGTGCGAAGGCGGGGTTACCAAGAAATGAGAAATCTGATGTGAAAGGTCAGGGTGAAGAAAGGGAATTGCCGTTGGGAGGAGCTTGATTGAGCCCCCCATAGACAAAGTTGGTTTGGAGGTGAGGAGGACCAAAAGGCACGACCATCCCGATCCGATGGTCGTAATTGGGACTGAGATGAAGGCGTCCATACTCTTGCAGAGTTTAGAACATGTCTAGGGTCAACAAGCGATATTCCCCAAGTGATAGTCATTAGAAGATGTCTTCCATGGGGTCTTTGGTTGGTGCTTAAAGAGGAGGGGTGAGGGCGACCGCTGATTGCAAACTAGTCGAAGCTTCCGCAGATGGAGGCGGTGCCGGAGTTGACGGCTTGATGGGAATGAGGACATCGTTGGGATGATAGGTTGTGTTGCAAGTCTTGAAGGGTGAAGGGTCAGCGGGAATGGTGTGGACTTGCCCGTCATGCTCAAACTTCACACAACGGTGCAGGGTGGAGGGGACACAGGCCATGGCATGGATCCAAGGTCATCCCAGTAGAATGTTGTATTGAAACTCTCCTTCGATGATATAGAAGAGCTTCGAGACTGTGCATGGACCAACGCGAATGTGAAGGATGACTGTGCCAATGGTCATGGCGGTGGTGTCGTTGAAAGAGCATAAGATCGCGTCAGTTTTGGAGACACAATTCTTGGGAAGAGCTAACTGATCAAAGGCATGGGTAGAAATTATGTTGATGCTAGCGCTGCCGTCGATCATAATGCGTTTAATGTGTGTCCGATCAACATAGGCAGTGATGAAGAGGGCAGCGTCCTGATCTTCCGCGTTAGATGTGGGAATCTCAGAATCGCTGAATGTGATGGAGGCGATGGGAGATAAAGAATGGATGAGGGCAGCGAGTGGTTGGGGGTCCTCGGGTTGGACCTCCGCTGCCTGCAAGGCTTGGATGAGGGCTTGATGGTGCTGAGGTGAGGTGTGGATAAGGTCATAAAGAGACATCTTTATAGGCGTCTGGTGAAGTTGTTTCAGCATGGAGTCGTGAATTGGCCCAGAAGAAGAAGACGAAGAAGGCTTGGACGTGCCAAGGATAGAAATTTTAGGCTTGGGCACAAGAGGTGGCTTGACGAAGGGATAGGTCCAAGGAATGGTAGCTTTTTCTTTCGCCTTGTCCTTTTGCGACCTAGTGGTTATATGGATAGCATGGATTTCGAAAATGGGAGGTGAAGAAGGGGTCATGTCTTGCTGGTGAGATGTTGACGTGGTTGACGAGGTTGGATGGGAAGGAGTCAGGGTCTAGTCAAGAGTGTCCTCAAGGAGAAGAGTGTCCTTCTCCATATAGCGGCGGATGACGGCTTTGAGGGCACAGCAAGTCTCGGTATCGTGTCCTGGTGTACAATGATATAAACAAATTTTCGTGTCATCAAACCAGGAGGGCTTGGACCCGAGAGGTTGGAAAGGCTTGATGGGTGGAAGGGTTATGTCGGAAGTCTGCAGAAGTCGGTGCAATATCAACGAGTATGAGCCCACTAGAGGGTCCGTGCTATTTGATATGTGCGAGGTTGGTGTCTTTTGCTTAGGCAAAGTTGGAAGAGGTTTTCGTACCACCTTATGGGTTGATGGTGCGGTGACAGGCAGAGACGGCATTTTCTTGGTGATTGGTACCGCCTTTTTGAGAGAGGGACGGCTAGAGGTAGGCAGAGGAAGCAAAGGAGGCAATGAGTTTTGATTAGAGGCCGGAGTGGGAAGGATTCTAGCCAGGGTCGAAGGATGGGGGCCCAAAATGGATGGCAATGGTGACGGGGAAGGAGGCGTTCGCTTCGGCGGTCTGGCAGTCTCCTTTGACTTGGTTGGAAGACTACTACTGGTCAAGGCCTAGTCTAGGTCCACCTTCACTTGCGGGTGAGTGAGGGTGGAGACAGGACGAACGCCAAGTGACTTGATAGGCTTAGATGAGGGAGATGCAGGTTTTAGGTTTGGTTGAGGTTTGAGAGTCTGGACTTTGTCAAGAGTTTGAAGAGATTCTATCTTGGGAAGATTAGCAGCATGTGATGAGAGGGCACGGGTATGTTGAAGGGCTTTAAGACGCTCCCACAACACCTGAGGCGTCACTTTCCTCGGAGGGAGAAGTTTGATTTTTTCCACTAACCGGGAAAATGGCTGAGAAGAAGATGTTGATGGTTGCGAGGTTGAAGATGAGATGGGTGTAGTGGTCTTAGACGCATGGTATGGTGAAGTCATGACAGATTTAGATGGAGATGAAGGGGAGACAGGTTCTTCCCTGGGTGGAGAAGAAACCGGGGAGCGAGGCTCCTCAAGTGGGTAAAGGGCAGGGATGATGGTACCCTCCACTTGCGGTTGAGGAGTAGGAAGGGTCGGGTCCTCCATAGGCAGCAAAAAGGAGGATGGCGAGACCGGTGGTGCTGGTAAAGCCGAGGCATCCTCCAAGATGAGAGAGGTCGATGGAGAACTAGCTAGGGAAAGAGGTTCGTCCACATGTGATGGACTGATTGATGGACTAACCTCGAGAGGTTGATTGGGGATGAAAGGCGAGACCGTATTGACTGTTCAAATTTTGTGCTCATGATTGTCGTCAATTAAGGTCTAGACATTGTTCTGAGTTGGCAGATGATTAGGGAATGGCTGTTTGAAGATGTCAATGGCCTGATTAGGGGGTGCATTGGGATTGTCTAAGATGAGGTCCCCCTTTTCAAGCATGTCTTGGATTATGTTCTTAAAAGTTTTGCATTTTTTTGTGTCATGTCCCTTAACACGGTGGAAGCTGCAGAAGTCTTGTTCCCTATACCACGTAGGGATGGTGTGTGAGGGATCAAATTGTGGAGGAGGTCGGGCTTGAGGGAGATTGAGGATCCCCTACTTAACAAGCTTTTCTAGCATAGACACGTATGATTCTCTGAGAGGAGTATACCATCATTGTACGTATCTCTGCTGGAATTGGCGAGTGGCACTCTGAGATGTGGATGGCTTAGGCTGATTAGTTGAAGAAGATGAAGGTCTAACAACCACGACATTAGCTAAAGCCTTGGATTTAGAATTGGATGATGATGGCTTAGCAGAAGAAGAGTTGTTGGTCTTAGAGCTAGGATTCTTGCTCCGCAACTTGACTTTATTCTCCTCGATGGCACGCAACTCAAGTTTGTAGGCCATCGTGAAGGCTTTGTCGAAGGTGCGGAAGGTTTGAACCCTCAGGGTGGAAGAAATATGTCTGGCATAGGCTTGGGAGAAGAGTTCAATAAGCTCGGCCTGGGGTAAGGAAAAAGAGAGTTGATTGATGAGGCCTCTCCATCGAGCAACGAAGTCGGCTATGGACTCGTCCTCGAATTGCCAGATAGAATAGAGGTCTGTGATTGAGACCTTCTTGGTTATGTTGATGGAAAAGTGATCAAGGAAGAGCTGGGCCAATTGTGTGAATGAGAAGAGAGAATGGCAGGGAAGGGAGCTGTACCAGTCGAGCGCAGCACCTGAGAGAGACATAGGAAACGTGCGTAAGAGCAACACATCGTCATGGGCAATGAGGTAACAGGCATGTCTGAATGCCTGCAAGTGTTGCTGTGGGTCTTCCTTGATTTGAAAGCGAGAAAACTTCAAAAGCTCCCACTGGCTAGGATATGGTCTAATTGGGATAGAAGGATGAATGGGCTTGTTGCAGATCTGCTCGTATGAGAGAGCGTTGCGCGAGCCGAAAATAGAGGTCTCTAGACTGGTCATCTTGTCCATCAGCATTTTGATGATGTCTGCTGATAGATTGATGGGTGGCATGCCCCCTAAGTTGTAGGGTGCTTGGAAGAGGCTAGGGGAGGCATACGACATAGTCGGTTGCCCCTGTAAAGGCGCAACGTAGGGGTAACTAGTCGTAGGGATAGATGAAGAGGCTAAAGGTGGTTGGGTAGAAGGCATAGCTAGGCCTGATGTTGCCACGAGAGGTTGGACTGTGGTGATGGGGGCCAAGGGATAAGAAGCCACCCTGGTGTTGATAGGGGCCAGGGTAGGCAGAATAGAGATGACAAGGTTTTGAAAATGAGTGGATAGCGGTTGAGCGGGTTGATGTTGATAGGGGGCCGAAACTCTGGTGGAAGTGGGCCCAAATATAGAGGGAGAGGCCATGCCTAGAGGATTTGTCAAAGTCTGGTCAGTGGTCGAAGCGATGGCTTGAGTGTCCAAGGGTTGAACTACGGATGCCGTTGATATAGCCGTAGTCGCAGCAAGAGAGGTTGGCATTCCGTAGATTGGATTGCCCAAGGAGTCTTGTGTTTGACTATGCGCAAGATAGTGTTGCAAGGCCTTGACATTGAGGTCCAAGAATCGTTCGAAATCTTGGTCCCCTTCTTGGACAATAGGAGTCTGGGGTGGGGTTGGATGAATAGGAGTTCTTTCGGTCTCCGAGTTGAACTCCATTGTAGGCTTGGTCACAGACGGGGTTGACGGAAGTGGTTGATGGCTAGCGTGGTTGACAAGAGCCTTGGTTTGGCTACGAGTCAAAACCATGCAAGGCAAAGAAGGTTCAGGTTTCAAAAACTGTGTTTTTCTATTTTAGAAAACTAGGATGGAGTTTTTGATAGAGAAGGGATAGGTTTTAGGCTGCTAGTTTTGAAAAAAAAGGACAGTGATAGAGACCGATGTCGGTTTAAAAAATGATGTCGGTAAGGCAGATAGCCGACGTCGGTCAGATAACTGATGCCGGTAAGAGAGGAAAGATGACGTCGGTGACAGAACCGATGCCGGTGACTGTGTCTTCCAGAGAACCAAAAGATTTTAAGATTCTTGGAAAAACAATGAAGAAAGCGTCCTCACTCACTCAAACAAATAGATGAGAAGAGAAGAACAGAGAGAGACAGACAAGCCTAAGCGATAAATCCTAGGAATTAACCTTAGAATCTTGTGGCTTATGCCTTAGATGAATGTTTAGGGAGATTGGCTGTAAGAAAGGTCCTAGAAGAGGCAGTTTAGAGCTGGTTTCAGGTCTTGTTTTAGGTGCTCAAAAATCTGTGTTAGGTCTGGTACGTGGCCTGGTGCTAAGGAGCAAGCTCCCCTCACTTCACGATTCTAGTGGTTAGCTGGTCTCGCTTAGCCAAGATATACCTCGCCTAGAGTTTATCCTCCATCAGAGAATGGAGTGGGCTTCCCCCTTGGTGATGAAATCCAAGTAGGGTCACCGGGATGGGTAAGGTATCCGCTGGGGGATGAAATCCCAGTCGGGCCTTGTCTCAAGTAAGTTTTATGTTCGTTTTAGTGCATGTGGTCTGGTAGTGTAACATCAAGTGTCTACGATTTATTCAATATGCGGATTTAAGTTACTAGATGTGGACTAATGCAAGCACAAGCAAAAATGAAAGTGCGATACGTTTTAAGCCCAAGTCGAAATGTGAGATTTGTTATGAAGACAAGTTTGAGAAAGGGTTGAGAGTATGATGTTTAGACTAGTCTAGAAATGCAAGGAAGAAAGATTCATTTTAGTCCTACTTATAGTGTCATTTGGAATAGAAGAAAGAGACAAGAAGGAAGGAGCCTAAATGCACCTAAATGAATGAAAGGAAGAGGAACCTGAGGAAGAACCTAAGGTCCCACAGGGCGTGCCAGAATGTTTCTATCGCTAATTCGATTTCTACTTTCAAAAGATGAATAAAGAAACTAAAGAAATGGACAAGGCTAGAAGTGCCTGGATAGAGATTACGCACCGTAATCCAGATGTTTGTGAGCACCCCTCTTTGGCTGTGGAGGAATGACACCTACAAGGAAAAAGAAACTTGGACAAGAAAATGTTAGATGGATAGGCAGTGGGTTGCCAAGCGAGAGCTTGTTCCCGGAAGTGTGAAAACTTCCTCAAGGGAGGTCAACCCACTGATAACAGACAGATAAAAGACTAAGGAAATACAGAATGCCAGAATATAGGAGTGATAAACAAACTAGAAATGAAAGAAAAGATCAATGGTTACCTGAAAAGAGTTGTCAAGCTGATGACAGTCACCGACGTCGGTAATGTTGCCGTCGTCGGTTTCCTGGTCTGCCGACTTCGGTTATCCTGCCGACGTCAATCGGGGAAGTAACCGGCGTCGGTCAGGGCAGTGGCCTGTAGTCGGGTCTGGTCGGGTTTTTGGACTGTGGATGGGTCTGGTTTGTGAACAGGGTCGAGGCAGAGCTCAGGGATGAATTTGAATGGACTGGGGGATGGTCTGGTTCTAATTAGGTGCCTTGAATAGGGTCTTTGTTGGTAGGAGGGATGAGGGAGTTGTTCGGGATTGTACTGAAGGGATGACAGGTGAAAGGGAGATGGACAGAGGACAGGGCCTGAGAAGGCTTTTCAGCTTCTCAGGGAGTAGGATGGAGGGAGTGGAAGATAGCAGATGCCAAACAACTGAACACTAAAGAAAAGAAATGAAATGAAATAACAGACTGTGCTTACCTTTTTAGCTTGCTAAATGAAGAGTGGGAGAGCTGTTGTTGAGACCACAGAAGACTAAATCTCTGCTTAAAAATCCCTACACCTATTGCTGCTATTGCACGAGGTCTAGAGAGAGAAGAAATGAATGCCAAAACACCAAGAGAAATCTGTTTGCGAGCTCAAGGGGCCGGGGGCTGGAATGGATGCAGACAGGAGTCTTGAAGGCTGCCGACGCCAACAGTATCGCCGACGTCGGCCGAAGGGTCACCGACGTCGACAGTGGCAGAATGGGGACAGAGACTAAAAATAGCCTCTGCCCATTCTTGCACGCCACCGAGCGAGGGATTGTGGGAAGAACGGTCATGAGGATGCTTAAATGGGCGCGGGAGGAAGATAATGAGAAGATTTGGCATAATAAAGGCTAAGAGGAAGGTGGAGGGATCCAAGGGAGGATCCAAAGTGGCAAGGGTGAGGTGGAAAGGGGGCCACTTAATTGACATATTTAAGTGATTTTAATCAAATGAGTGGAGGGGACTAAGGCCAAGGGTTAGGATATGGGTTTGAGGCAGACAAGGGGGGAGAACCAAGGTGCAAACACATTTGCGGTGTCTACACCATGCTCCCACCTGTTTACTGGATCCTTCCTGCTCTACAATCAGCAACGAGTATAAAGAAGAGGAACAATGAATTTGAGGCTTACTTATGTCTTCAGTCCTCCATATGGGTGTTTGAGACTCCTTGACAGCTCTTTGTTCACCCAAAATCCATTACAATGACTGACCTTGGTCACTCCACAGTCTGCATCCGACCGACGTCGGTTCCCATGTGTCTATCCCTGACTACCGACCCTGCTGACATTGGTGTCTCTATTGCTAACGTCAGTCCTCATGACCAAAATCGGACTTACCTACTACTGACGTCGGTTCTCATGACTGACATCAGTCTTACCCTACCTGACATCACTGGCTTCGGTCTGCACATGACCGACATCGGCACCTGTCTGTTCGACACCGATTCCTCCTGACCAATGCCGGTACCTGTGTTTGCCTGTGAGTGATGACTTTTTACCTGTGAGCTCCTTTGAATCAAAACCCATGTCCAAATTGCTCTACTCAAAAGTATCCAGCACCATCCACTGGTTTCTGTCTGCCATCTCCTCCAAGAACACCAAGGCTTTCTAGTTCATAAGCCTGTCAAATATATCTGTCTTCCACTTAAGAACATGCATCTCCTTCCTGCTCATGTGACCAAGCCTACGAAACCACGTCTTCACAATAGAAAAGAATCAGTAATATAAACAAGTAGATAAAGAGTACCTATTTTCTTACCACCAGCTAATTCAAGTGCATCTGTTGTGAGAGTTCTTGTGCATCTCTCATCACCCAATATTTCTGAAGAAATTAGCCATATCTCCAAACCTGGGACCTGCATGACCTTCATCAACACCTGTGTGTTGGCCGCCTGCAATTTTAGCTTCACTTCCCCTTTGCCAATTCTTTGGCAAGGCTCACCAGCTCCTCTACCTGGGGCTGCATGGAAAGAGGCAACTGAATCTTTTAACCAAGATTCAACTTTATCCAAGAAACCTCCCAAAGCATCCTGTGCCACATAACCTGCAACATCTGCTTCTTCAGTTCCTTCATGTTGATCTGCTACCAACCAACAATATTCTTTTACCTGCTCTTTCTTTCCATGGGACCGTAAGTGACCATCTTTGCTTTTCAACTCCTCCATTTTTAGCTTACTTTGATCTGCCATTGCTCTACTCCCACTCAATCAGAAACCCCTGAGAGTGACCTGTAACCAAACACAAAACCTGCTCCCTGCAACCTTAGCTCTGATACCACTTGTCAGGGTAAATAACCAGAAGCACACAATTGATTACCAAACCAAGCAACTTAATATGTGGAAATTAACCAGAATCACAAGTAACTAGAATTCAAAAATAACACATGATATGAGAGACAATACACAACTTGTATTAATACTCATACAGAAAAGAATACAATAAAGAAGATGCCACTTCTTCTTCACCACCTCTTCAGAGGCTTCCCACACCTCAAGTGAACAGTAATTCTCTCCTCAAAGCTCTCTCTTAGGTCCCAACACCCAAATCAAACACTGAGTTGGTGTTCACCTCCAGTGATCCACGCACACCACAAGTGCTCCACGCACTCCAAAAGTACTCAAGGTAATTCAAGTAGATCTCCCCTGAACCTGTAACAACCTGCACCTCAATAGACCTTACTTATGGAAGGAACTCCCTTGCCTTCCTCTTTGCTCTATCTGAGTACACCCCTGTACTCCAAGTAGATCCTGCCTGATTCTGCTCCCTGTTGTGTTGCTGTCTTATCTAATCTTGCACACCTAAAAATCAAACTGGTTCTACACACCTGTGAACCTTGACCTTGCACACACATACACCTGCATATCAATGATCTTACTTACCATGTAGATCTCCTATAAAGGCCATGCTCACCTGATGACCAAGATCATACATACATGAAGAACCCTGCTGATTCTCCAATCTAGCACCCACACACTTAGTACTGTGGCACTAGGAGGAACGCACTATTTCTCTACCTCTCTCTGAAGGAGCTATTTGCTCTCTTACTCCCTAGCAAAAGTTTCCAATACAACCATGAGTCTATTATATAGATCTCATCCAAACAATAATTAGACATCTAATTACAATAATTAGATCTGCAGCTATGAGTCTAAAATTGGCTCTCATCATGCAAACACTTGGTTCGTTAGCTAATTGCCCATAATATACTCGCAGTCAAACCACACAGGTGACCGACGTCGGTCCCTGTCTGCCTGGGGTCACCGACACCGGCTGATCTCTGACCGACGTCGGTTGCATTCCTATCTAATCCTGCCAACGTCAGTTGGCCAGACCAACGCTAGTGTATGTGACACTTTGCAACTCATCTGCAACCTCCTCCATGTCTGCATCAGTGAAGCTTTTAGCTCCATAACCTAACATCAAGGAGGTTTCTCTACTAGGAAAACAATGATGTTCAATGGATCCAATTATGATTTTTGGAGTGAAATAATGAGGAAATACATTTCCCTAGGGTTTGATGTATGTAAATATTTTTTGGATGGTTATGTTTCTCCCATTACTCTTTTATCTAGTGCTACAGACAAGAAGTTATTTGAGAACAATTCCAAGGTGATGAATGCTATCACTTGTGGTCTTTCAGAGACTGAATACACCAAGGTAATCCATTGTACATATACTAAAGAGATATGGGACAAAATGAAGATAATTTTTGAAGGAGATTCCAAGGTTAAGCTTTCTAAGTTACAAACTCACATAAGATAATTTGAAAGTCTAAAGATGAAGGAAGAAGATTTTATGGCATATTTTCTTTAAAGAGTTAATGAGACTGTGAACATCATCAAAGGTCTTGGAGAGAATATTGAAGAGGAAAATATAGTCCAAAAGGTATTAAGGTCTCTATCTCTTAAGTTTGATCCAAAATTATCTACTATAGAAGAGAGTCATGATCTTACTTAGTTGAAGATAGATCAATTATATGGCACCCTTACTGCATATGAGATGAGAATAAATGATGATATACCACCAAAGAAGAAAGCTAAATTCAAGACAAAGATGAATCTTAAGAAGAAATTTTGAGGTAATAAATCCAAAGAGGATAAAATATATGACATTGATGAGGATGAACTAATTACTTTGATTACTAGGAAATTAAACATAGGCTTAGGGAAGTATAAGGGTAATCTACCCTTAAAATGTTTCAACTATGGAGAGATAGGACATTTTACTTGGAAGTGACCTCATAACCATGAGAATAAAGATGATGAAGAACATGGTGAAGATCAAGATGATGAAAAGAAGACATATAGGAAGAAAGTATTAATAAATTATAATAACAATAACAGTCTTTACACCAAATAAGATTACAACTCATTAGATGAGAGTGAAGATAGTGATTGATAATATGATCATGAAGATGATGGTCCTACTAAAGATGAAGCTCTATTCATGGCTGAGGAAGGAAGTTACTCACATCAGAAGGTGTCTACTTGGAGTGATTAAGATAATAATGAAGATGAGGTGGACTGTGAGACTATATTAATGAATGCTCTGGAAGAACTAAATATTGAGAAGAAGATCAATAAGAAGATGAAATATAAGCTCAAGGACTATGAGGAGAAATGTAGTGTATTTGAGGCAAGATTGGTTAAATACTTTAGGGATCATGAAGTTTTTGTCATATTTCTTAATTCTAAGTTGGAATTTATGTTTGAAAGTCTAAGATCCAAAGAAGAAGAATGTTTAAGGTGTGTTTCTAAAAATGAGCCATTGAAATCTAAGTTATAGAATGCATCTAGTAAGGTGAAGTTATTTTTGAGATTTGAAAAGATCCCATGTGATCTAGATAACATTCTAAGTGGTCAAAAGCATATTAGTGATATAAATGGTCTTGGATATGAAGAAGAATAAAAGAATGTTACTCAAGATAAGATGAAAACTAATGTGAACTAGGTAAATCTTACTTTGAATAAAAATCATTAGATAAAGAATGAAGGTACTAGTAGAGTAAAGACAAATAATATTAGACAACCAAATTCCATGAGGTATGTGAGATTCAATGGTTACTATTATACATGTAATTAATTTGGTCATAGGGATAGAGAATGCAATAGAACTATTAGAAAAAAGTTTACATGGGACTATGATGGGGGTCATCAGTCAAAAGTAGTAAGTAAAATTAATTGCCTCAATTGTATTTATGTGGGACACTTTGTAAACCATTGTCCACATAAGATTAGACAAGGTGAGTTTTCTTTAAAAGGGGAAGGTTGTTTTATTTATTATGAAAAAAGACATATAACAAGTTTATATCCAAACACGATAAGGTAAAATATGTTTCCATCAAGGAATATGGTGTGCTAAAATTATGAATATAGAGGTCACATTACTAAGTTATACAATTAAAGGCCTACAATATAGAATAGATTTAATTAGGATCCTAGTATTCAAAGAAGGAAAGTTAACACATGGAAGCCAAAGGTGACTAGTGTGAGTCATGATGAGATTGCAAGTCCAAGTAACCTATTTGATATGGTGGAGAATATTTCAAAATTTGAAGAATAACAAGAGGTATCATTATTTTCTCATGTTGAGAATGAAGAGATCAAACTCAAGGAGAAGACCAAGGTGCTAGTTGAAGCTAGTCTTGAGGTATGTATGGATACAAGTGAACATCTTGTTATTGAGCATGTATCATGAAAATAACATCAATTATTTATGCCTAGTAATGAGGTTCAAAACTAAAAGGAATATTCTTCAAATGAAAATGTATGCCATGAATCTATGTTGTCTCCATGTATTGATAATCCAATCATAGAAGAAAAGGAGAATGTTGCAGTAGTTGAGGAAGTTATTTCTCTAAAGCCAAAGAAGAAGAAGATGAACTATAAATATCAATTAAAAAAGGAGGATATGGAATATGATTTTTTTTGTTTTAGATCATTGAGGTATAGAGGGTGTCTTTATCTATGCTTCTTAAGAGACTCCTTTCAAGTGGAGAAACAAGTGTTGTTGTGGTGTTTTTTAGTTAGAATAGTCTGCAGGATTAGATTAAAGGTTCCCAAGTGGCTTAATGAGATTGATGAAAATGTCTAGAAGAGGTTGATTCTTATAAAGTTATATAAACTTATTTGTGATGTTTTTTGGGTGCTTTTGTGGTCTGAAGGTATTTTTGTGCCAATTGAAGATTTTTGAGTGGTCTCAGTTTCCTCAATTTTTGGCTTAAGGGCAAGTAGGCCTAAAATGGGTTATAGGATGTATGGGTTCATAAAGGTATGGAATATAAAATATTGGTATATAAGTGTGTGATGGGTTTCTCTAGGTGTGCAAGTAGTTTTAGAGGTGTGTGTTGATCAGAAAGAGGTTTGTTGACCTTGCTTGTTTTGAGATTCTTGGGTTTTGGGTTATATTAGAAAAATGATTTACCTTGTGAATTGAGATATGAGGATTAATAATATGTTAAATGGGATAAATGGGTGGTAAAATAAAGCTTCGTATAGATTTTAAGGTTTGTGATTATGTAGTTATTCAAGTTTTTTTCAAAATGGAGGGTTAATTGGCTAGTAAGTTTGTGAAGGAAGTATGATGAAAAGGATGAGATTGGTGATTAAAATTGGTGTGATTGATAAGGAATATGAGAGTTATATATATATATATATATATATATATGAAGTTTTAGGTCTTGAATATGTGTTTATTGAAAGATGTGGGCTCTACAAGTTCCAGCTAGGACTACAAGGACACTAGATAGATCTAGCTTGAAGAAGAGTATTTTTTTCTCAATTTATCCAAAAGAGAAAGGTATGTGTGTTTTAAGGTGAGTTCTTAAGTTTTTTTAGTTCATGTTTCCTATTTTGTGAGTGGCATGAAGTTTTTTTGGTAGTCCTTATGGTAGCTTGAGAGAGAAGGCTAGTAAGCTTTTATGTTGGTTCCTCATGGTGTGTGGTGATCTAAAGATTCTTAGAAGGTGAAATTACTCATAGTTATTAGTGGGATTCCCTCTTATATGTTTCTTGATGTGTTACATCATATTTATATGGTTTTTTTGTTCTTTATTCATTGGTTGTAGTTCTTGGTTGAAGGGAGTGTTGACATGAAGCAAGAGCAAGTTTATCAAGGCAAGAAGAGGTAGGCTCAAGGTAAGGGGGATTTTGTATCATCTTTATAAGATGATACTTTCCTATTTTTTAGTATTTTTAGGTCCGCAAGATCAATTGGTTCCCAATTTATCATTGTGTCAAAAAGGGAGAAATTTCCTATTATGGAAAGTTCCTATTGTGAAAGTGCTTGAAGACAGAGAAGGTGAGTTGTATATTGCTTTATATGATGATTGTTAACATATATGATAAAGGGGGAGATTATTTGAGAGTTATCATGATTATTTAATGGTTCTTACATAAATTTTTATTATTGAGTGGATGAATTACTTTGATATCCTAAGTCACAATGATAAAGTGTGATTTGTGCTTGTTCCAGTGTGCTTTATGAATGGTTTGTTGATCTTCAGTATTGACATGGCTAGAGATGTTCAAGGATGTGTATGTTGATTTTAGCATGTGTAAGGGGTCATATAATAAGTCAAGAAAGATTTTAAATATTGTGTTCATAAGTGGAATTCATCTAGTTTTTCATTATTCTTATCTAGACACTTTGGGTCCAGTGGTAAAAAAATTGAGTAGGCAAATTGATGACATCACCATTGCCATGTGGGAATGATTCAAGAAGATTTAGTTCTATGGTTATGATCAAATTAGTCCCTAGTTGTTATGCACTAGATATCAAGTCATACATTTAATCATGATTAAAGATATGAGGGTGTAAATTTGGCTTCTTAGTCAGAATTCATTATTTTCCCATACTTAGCTAAATTTGCAATATGGCTAGAAAGAGCCTAGTAAGAAATTTGATGATGGAACATCTCACATGTGTGTAAATTTCAAGAAAAGATGATCATATGGGTTTGTTTAGTTTTTTACCTAGTTTATTTTTTCTTAATTTTAGATCATGCAATATAGCATGTCAAAATATATGCATATGCAAAGTTGGGTTCCCAAGTTGTTTGACTGTGTATTTCCATACTTAGCCAATTTTACAATATGGCAAGAAGAACTGAGTGAGCATTTTTATGGTGTTTTATCTTACACATGTGAAGGTTTCAATATAAATTGATCATATGGGTTTGTTCAATTTTAATCATAGTTATTTTTTTATAAATTTCAAATCATGCATTAAAGTGAAATAGAAGTTATGGATGCTCAAATTTGGCATCTCAAGTAGGTTTTGACATAATTGGCTCTATGATAGAAGATTTTGAGAATGGATTTTAATAGTGATATATATCACACATTTGAGGGTTCTAGGAGTAGTGTATTATATGGTTGGATTATTTTATATAAGAAGATAATCTAGTCCAGATTTGAGATCATGTAATTCAGCGTAAAATAAGTTATTGTTGTTCAAAGTTAGCCTTCCAATCATATTAAAAGGGTTCCCATACTTAGTCATTTTGAAAGAGTTAAATCTTGAACAAGATCAATGGTGCACATTTATCTAAGACATTAGGTAGCATCGAGATGAGGATAGGTGAATGATGTTTAATGATAAAGAAAAGGTATAAGATAATGATCTAATAGTGAGCAAGTGTTTGTACATATTGATTGAATAGTGAGCATTGATCATTAAAGACCTGGTTGATCTACAAAAAATTATGGAGTGCATGGAGTCAACATTATAATATTTCTTGAGATGAGGTCAACATTATTGAAGTTTAACATGTGGCATTGGTATACTATGTGTTAAATATCAAACACGATCGATGGTGTGTATTTGATCTGAATTGAGAGGACATGAGATTTGAGCATTGTGTTTGAAGGTTAATTGTGACCATTTGAATTCAAATATTTGAATTTAAAATAGGGAAAAACCAAAGGTTTGTATTTTTTCCATATATTTTTTATATAAGTTGAATTTATTAGTGCTATAAAAATCAAAGATGAAGAGAAATACATGGTGCATCTAATAAACTTAATTTGAAGATATGAAAGAGAGTATAGTCAAAGATATTGAGCTTAAATTTGACTATGTGCTTGTGCTTATTCTACAAGTGACCCGAGAAGGATATTTGAGCTTGTTTTGATGTCTCATGATGACTTAGCTATTGAGGAGTGTTTTAGGCTCCATAAAGATACTTGATGAGTATTTTGAAGGGCTAATCAATCTATATTGAGTATGAAAAATGCTTAATAAGTTGATTGTTTGTTTAGTAATGGTGTTTTTATGTATAAGGTTTATGTTTGAGTTGTTTGATCATATGCAAAGGTGAGATAAGATGACTATGATCATTTGAATATGTCAAAAGGTACATAAGGAGTGGACCCATGTATTTGAAAGTGGTTATGTGTTCTTTTTTTGTTTTATGGTGAGCTAAATGGGTGAACAGGTCTCCATGAGACCTATAAGAGCTACAAGGGCCTTATTAAAAGGTGTAACTACTTAAGGGTGCCCTATAGATGTTATGTTCAACCTATAGAGATTTTATTGAGTCGTGTCTTCCTGTGAGAGATGCCTTAAGGGTTAATGCGTGCCTAATGGCCAACCAAGGTAGTGATTATCAAGATTTCTCTATAAATAGTGAAATCAAAGATGGTGATCTCTAGACTTTGTGTGAGAGACTAAGGAGTGATTAGAGAGAGGTTTATGTGTGTGTTTTTTGGATCGAAGGAGGGGTAGAGTACCCTAAGGATGAGTTGAAGAGATTAATAAATTGAGGACTATTTGTATGATAATACCTAATTATGACCAAAATGTCATACAAATAGTCCTCAATCTATTAATCTCTTCAACTCATCCTTAGGGTACTCTACCCCTCATTCGATCCAAAAAACACACACATAAACCTCTCTCCAATCACTCCTTAGTCTCTCACACAAAGTCTAGAAATCACCATCTTTGATTCACTATTTATAGAGCAATCTTGATAATCACTATTTGGATGAGGTGAAGTGTGATAAGAAGAGGTCCATCATTAGGTATTGTTGACATCAATTCAAAGGTGGATGTGTTCATAGGTTTTGTTGTGGTAGCTTAGAATCTAAGGTGGTTATAGCCTCCTTTCAAGGTATAACTTGCTAAAAGGTCTAGTTGTTATCTCAACTAGACAGGTGTGGTAGCACCTTGTGGGATTGTAGTCTCACTAAATAGGGATTGCAGTTCCTTGATCATTTTTAAATGGTCTAAATTGGATCTTTTTATTATAGGAAAGTGGTCCAATTGTAGGTTCTAGTGGGTTTTCTCCCCTAAGAGGGTTTCCCATGTATTTCATGTGTTATGTGATTGATCTTACACTATCTTTCCTACTCATCAATGTGAATTTTATGTATGCTTCATGAATACTTTTGGTAACTTATTAAGTGTTTTCAAAGAATAAAATTTAAGTTGGATTATTTGGGCTCACTGATTCACCCCCCCCTCTCAATGATTGTACCTATAATAGTTTCAAGTCCTTCACATTAGACTTAGGGGATTTAGATTATTCATTCACTAATATTAAATTTATATATACTGATCTCAATAGGTCATACCTATACCACACTCTTTTCCCACAATACCTTTGCAATTTCACTTTATGTAATCTTCATAACATTCTTTACTAATTTCACATTAACAATCTTTAAAAACTCAAAATATAATTAAACCAAGAGCTTGCCTTGATCTGATACCAAATGATGTAGAGGGTTATGATAAAATATTCTTTCCACCATCACTTATTCTAAACTTGGCTTGAATTAACTTGCAATGCCTTGCTCTATTCACAAGGTTCAAGTTTCAACAATAGTCTTTCATCTTTCTCTAGTCTTGTTAGCATCATCTGATATGTCCCTATTGACTAATTTTTTTTAGTCAATCCTTACTATCATTAGACCCTTCATAAACCTCATTTCTCATCCACTCATCTCAATTAATTCATTTTACCATCTCCTCTCATTCACTTACTCACTAACTTCATACTAGTTAATAGCTCCACAAAGATTAAAACATTAAATCTTTTTATTGATCTCATGAATACAACATTCCACCATGGATGACCTATCTTGGGTATAACATACTTTACTAAACCCCTTTAAACCTCTCACTCACTCTCCAACATTCACTTACCACCTCAAGCTCATTAGTGAGATAATTTTTTTGTAGCCTTTTTTTCATTGTTCTCCTTCATTTGAATGTTATTCAACTCATCTAAAAGATATAGGACTATATTTAGATATCATTTTACATTTTACATCTCCAAAATAATTTAAAAGTTCTCATTCCATAGATAAACTCACTTTTTAATAATTAACCCTTATATAATTAGGTCTCTTAGTCCTAAAACACATCCACAATGCTAGTTTTATACTATACAGATGTGGGACCAAATCAAAACCTAGATAATATGATAGAGGGAATTGAATAAAAATATATTATAAAATTTCAATGAATTTCACTTGTTCATTTAATAGTTATAGGTGTTTGAAATTCAAAACCCTAACTAGGCTAATTAGCAAACCTGTACAAGCTGAGAGGCGTTAAAATGCCATTATTTTTGTTTATGAGATATTAAAACTAATTTGAGACCTTTCCAAGCTCTGTGTTAATAATTTACACCTCTTTAAATAGCTAAGTATCTTTAATCAATCATGTTATGGATTATACCAATGCACAACATATAATAATGAGTCTTCTTGTAGGAATGTGTAATGGATTTAGCAATCTTTTACACTTCAAAAGGGTTTCTAGTCTCCAAATAAAATATTCTCATAACATGTCCTCTTTACACTCATAACAAGGCATAAATTACATATTAACTACCTTTTTTCTCTAATAATCACTCTTTTACATTTTGATTGAGCAAAATAGGGTTTCTAACTATGCAAACAAGGTTCAACCTTCAAACTGATTGTATATTGAAAATTTGTCAATTATTTTAGATTTAAAATTTATTATGTATCTTTCCATCATAACATGGTTTGTATTTTTACCATACCAAGAAAAAACCATAATCTTTTCATATGAAATACTTCAAGAAACATCAACTCACCCACGTTCTTGATTGTCATAGGCATATAATAGGGTTTAAGGATAGAGATGTATTTTTTGAGTTATTTCACTCTAAGACACATTCAGTAACTATAAGGTTTGTATTATTTAAATATATTGAATAATTAAAGTACCATGGAAGTTATTTCTTGAACAATCTTAAGAAGCCACCCAAATCATCCTCTTCTTGGATGTAACCCTGTATTTCTTATCTCAGACCTAAAACACACACAAGAGTGATATATTCAGAGATTACAAGGCTTTCAAAAGAAACATATAAAAAAAACCAATATAATTTTCATGGGAGAGTAAACACAACAAATAAATCTTATTTATTAACTTGAACAATCAACTTATATATATATAGTCCATTCAAAGACTATCACGTTCTTAGAGAGTGTATATTTTCCTTTACTTTTTTCCATATCATATTAAGATCTCTCTCTCTCCTCATCCTACCCTAACCACTATATTCACATACATTAAAAATTATTTTTATTCATAAGATTTCCATCTTTCTTACTATCTTTGTAACTTTTGTGCAACGTTCTCTTACATGGCCAACTCAATGCATGAGTGGTAGTTAAACTTGAACATGAATCTTGAATTTTCAAGAACTTAAGTAATTAGGAATAAAATGTATTAAAACACTCTTATCATGACTCATTGAGCCATTTTACAAATATTATCTCATCTACTCACTTCATACTATGTCCATGGTCCTATGCTTAGGTCTAGGATTTGAATTTTCAAACTTTCACTTTAGGAGGGAAAACTCCAAGTACATACCAAACACATTCCTTATGACCCATGATGACTTTAAATACAAAAAATTAACCCTATATTATCCTTCAAAAACACTTATATCCAAAAATGGATCATCTATGACTCCTAACTATTAAATGAGTCTTTAACAACTGAAAATAGTATTTGTCGACTAGATGCTCTTGCATCACATAGAGGTTCTTTAAGACAAATGAGACTTTAAAATATGATAAGAATGGATTATTGTGAAGAATATACCGAGGTACTAGCTAGAGGTATGCCTTTATATCATTAAATACCTTATTTTGGAATGTAAATTTACTCTTATCTTCTCTCACAACTTTTTGCTTCTTAAACATTTTCAAGGTTTTAAAACTAGTTTTTCATACTACTTGCTAAAGTCTATTGAAAGCACAACCCTAAATTTTCAAATCAATGAAGTGAATGCTATCATCCAACAAGGCCTTATTTTATTGTATTTCAATCATGGAGAGACCTTATGTGGGAAATATATCCCATTGGGAGGGTCTTGTATGGAGGAGGATTCCCTCGAGGAAGACCCAACCATGGAATATCATCATCCTTTGCCGAGTCCTTCCCCCATAAGCCCCTTTTATAAGAGCACCATGGGGGAGATCCCTCTTTAGCTTACAGTAAACAAACCAAAACCCATTATTTTTTAGGAAGGGAATGTTACAAAATCTTATGAAAAAGGAAAGGATTACTTGTTTAAGGCAATCAAGAAGAACAAAATATAGTTGGAGGGATTAAATATTAAAATACATGAATATGGACTTGGTTTGGTCAGTCTAATAAAATTGTGGAACTCCATAAATAGGGAATCCACCAAAATGCTACAGACTTTTCTATAGTACATCAGGGCTAAGGTTCCTACCTAGAAATAAGATGTTGGGTTGAAATAGGTCCATACTCCAAAACCCTCTTTCAACCCCCGCTCAAAACATCATCAGAGAAAGAGTTTCCTTGAAAGAAGCCAAGAATGATTATGCCAAAGGATGTTGCATAAGGACTGAGTAATAGGACTTGGGAAGATATAACCAACAAGAGACTGATGGAGAAGGTAGAAGATAAGGATGTTAATAAGGCACTCATAGAGGAAACTACCCTCCCTAATTAATTTATTTCTTTTGTTTTATTATATTTTTTATTTTGCACTAGTATTAAACTAACTATTGTTGCTTTACTAGACTATGTTTCTCAGCCCTTAGGGCTTACTTCATTTTACTCTATTTTATTTAAACTCAGATTTCAAGTCCTTGTAAAACTTGCTAATCTTACCTTATCAAATAAGAAATCATGTGGGCTTGAAATATATTTCTTTGTCTCAATACATATTTTTTAAATAGTTGTGAATCAAATACATTTGACTTATACTAAAATGTTTCTTTATCTACACATGACTCAAGTTTAAAATTTATTTTACTTTTACAGTTTTATTTATGTATATTTATCTTTAGTCTATTTTCTACTTCCATATATTCATAAAATTTAATTTTCATAATTATTTTCTATAGGATAATATTGTAATTTTATTATTTATTGTCTTAAATACTTAATATATCCTTGCATGAATTTTGTTTAGTTTCATACTATCCTTTTTATTTATTTAATACTTTTAGTTATTTATTTAAATGTTGTTTATTTTATTTCAGCCGAGGTTTATTTTGTATTGGATTATTTTATGAAAATTAGATATATAATGACAATTGAAAAGTGAAAAGAGATAATTTTACAAAAATAGATATTTAAAGTAAATATATCCAATTTTGACCATCCAAGACTCCATCTCTTTCCATAAGCTTTCTCTATCAGATAGGGACAATTATAATTTCTAACTATGAAATTTGAAATATTCTTAATATTATGTACATAATGGAACCTTGAATGTGACATCATGATATTTTATTATACAAATTGAAATATTTTCCTAATACGATATTTTATTAGATTCACTTTGGTTGAGTTAATAATAATTATAATTGAATAACTTATTTAATTTTCTAGATCTTTTAAAGTTTATATTTTCTTTTTGATATTTAAAACTTAACATCTAAACTACCTTTCTACACATCTATGTACTAGTCTTCATCAAAAGTAAGTCCTCATGATTAAAATTATCTAATTCAAACTTTACAATAGGTGAAAGGGCTTATTAGTTTACTGTTACAAAACTTAATGTCAATAATCACCAAAGTTAAGTTTTTTGGACATATCATCACCAAATAAGGTATATACATTAAACATAATAGAGAAAGAGTTATTTATAAATTATATTTCCAAATAAAAAGAAAGAGTTGAAATCATTCTTTGATAAAATTATTTTTGTGAAAAAATTAATTTCTAACATTACCAAAATTATGAGACTTATTAATGCCATGTTGAAATAAGATTTGAATATGGAATGGACTTCTCAAACAAATACTTATTTTTAGGATATCAAATATTCCATTAAACAAGCTTCATTATTAATCATCCCAAATTTCATGAGAGATTTTTATCTTTATTCTTTACTTATGATCACACTATAACAAATGTGTTAACATAGAAAATTGGCAAGGAAGAACATCCCATTGTGCTCATGGGTACTAATTTGAAAGATACATATTTAAAATATTTTGTGTTGGATAATAAGGCTTATGTTATGGTCAAGGCTATCGATAAATTCAAGCATTACTTCATAAAAAAATTCACACTAATGTACTTGATTCCATGGTGAAGCTTATGCTTGGATAAAGTGAGTTGGGGTAGAAAACTGGAAAGTGGATCTCCAGGTTTCAATATTATAACATTAAATTCAAAACAACCTAAATGGTGAGAGGCCAAAGTCTAAATTAGTTTATCACTAAAGTAGATCTATAGATCAATGTTATGAAAATTGACTAAACATTAATTAATCAATAAGAATGATATGCTCTAATTATTTACTTTTTTCTATATGGGAATTATCCCCAAGAGTTATACAAGGTGTAATGAAGAGTTATAAGACTCAAATTTAGCCTTCTACATGTTAAACAAATGAATGTTGTATCATAGATATTATTAAGTAATTTATCTCATATGTGTTTCCAAAGAGGAATATAAAGAGATTATGAGCATTTTTCATGAAAAATTGGGAAGTGGACATCCTTATGGAAATGTTACACCACAAAAAATTCTCATGCAAGATACTATTGGCCCACTATTTTCAAGCATGGTCACAACCATGCAAGGACTTGGACCTAATGCCAAACATTTTACAAAATGGAAAAACATGCAACAATGCCTTTCTAGTTGGTGATTGAAAATAAGCCTTTTATTCAATGGGAGCTTGATTTTGTGTGAGATATCAAGAAAAAAATATAAAAAGGGACATTAAATAATATTAAAATTCATATAATAATACACAAAATGGGATAAATAAATCAATACAAAAAATAGTACCACTCAGTACAAGTGATAAAATTTATTGAGGATTACATTGCCACCAAGTTTGGCACTCTTTTTTCATTTATTTGTGATAACAAACATGTTTCAATAATATATATTTTTTAAATGGGCATATGATCACAATATTATTTTTAAATTTTATTCATACCATTATTTACAAGGGAATATAGTGCTTGAATCCACTAAAAAAGTCTAATTGACACAAATAATACCACATTTGGAAAGAAACCAAGAGAGTTTCATTCACTATTAAAATATGCACAATGGGAAGACATGACTAGGTACAAATAAGTTTTTAAGTCATCTATGTTCCTATTAATTTATGGGTAAGATATAATATTTTCCATTACATTAAATCTTCCCATATACTAGGTCATGCAAGAATACTTGGGAGAAGATGATAAAGTGCAATTTATATTTATAAACATCCTTAAAATGGATAATCTAGGGAAAAAGATTTGATTTTTTATATTAAACATTAAAACATGGTCAAGAAATGGTTCAACAAGAGGGAAAAGATTAAATATTTCAAAGTATTATATTTGGTTATATTATGGGACAAGGCTCATGAGAAGGAAGGAAAAAATGTGAATATATATAGTTAGTTATTCCTTATCAAATATTTGAGATATTAGGGAATAATTCTTTTGAATAGAAATATATGAAAGGAAATGAGTTAATACTTCCATTGAATGGTCATTACCTGAATCATTAGTTATCAAATGGGCCATCTCCTCCACTTATGGTTTGACTATGAGTTTTTAGCTTATGGTAGTTTAAGATTAAAGTGGTTATATTTTTTTTAATTTTTCTCTTTTGATTTAATTGTTTTAATTATTACGTTCACTATTTTATTAGAATATTTTACCTTTATTAGTTGTTAGTTTAATAATCCTTTATGAAGGAAGAAGAATATACATTGAGAACATCCTTCTCTACGTCCACCCTAAAAAACAAGTGACTCATAGAAGTTAATTATCTCCACATTTTCCAATTTAATACATAGTTTTCCTATTCTCCTTCAATTGGATAAAAGAGTTGGGATCACTATGAAAATGTTGATATATTATATAAAATGGTAAAATTTTAGGGTGAACACTGATATCATGTTAGATTGGGTTATGTTGTCATATTAGAACTAGAGGTTTTCTTCAAAACTATCAAATAAATTAAGAAAAGTCTTTACATTCAAAAAGATTCATGATTATGTTATTTCACAATAAGTATTACCTCAAGGGAAATGAAAAATAAAAATAAAGATCACTTAAAAATGAACTTTGCTAACCATACCTATACCTAGTTATATTTTTTCCAACCTTTATCACAAATAAATAAATAATAAGAATATTATAATATGAAATATTCAAATAAAATTCAAAAAAATCCCTTAAAAAGGGTGATATGGGAAACCTCCACTTGGACTATGGATGCCTAGCTAGAAATGAAACAAGGTATAGAGTAGATCTAATAGTAGTCTCGGATACCAGTAAAGCAAACCTAACCTTATGCCCTAAGACTTTATTCCACCCTCCCCCCTCCTAACACACACACACACACAGAAAAAAAAAAAGAGTACCCATTAGAAAGTTTTAATTAGTTGGACTTTGAATTAATTATGTATTTACATGTGTGATAGTCCAAATGGACATGATAAAGGTGAAAATGAAATAAATACTTAGAGATAAACAAAAACACAATATAATTTGTTTGAAACATGGAGACAACAAATTTAAATTTGAAGTCATTCAAAATTGAGCAATTATAAAATGGAATATAATAATCTAATGCATTTATGGAGTAGAAAGTGAATATCAAAGGTGATCAAGGCACCCTATGACCTCTGTGATTCCATGACTATGTGATGATGCCATGTGTATGGTAAATATTATAATATGTCACAAAATATATGGATTCATAAATAATTATATCTATACTAAGGATAATTGAATAAGTGAAATAATGAAATAGTATCTCATAGTTGTAAGGGGGATATAATGACTTGCTTACTTTAGATGAGTTCAAAATAGTCCTAAATAATTTCATAGTTTAATTTAAAGGATAAATGGAAACTATTAACAAGAATAATACTAAAAAAAATTGATTTTTTTCATACATGACATGAAAGGGTTGAGAAATCCCTTACAACTGGTAAACATTTAGAAGGTCCCTTGTAGAACCCCACATGAGTGACAACAATTTAAACCTATCTTTTAGTTAACATATTTTTATTAAATAGGCATAAAAATTGATAGATATATTCAAATTAAAATTCATGAAATTTAATAATAAATCTAAATGTAAATCATAATTGGATGAAATTAAAATTAACAAGTGGCATATGCTAAAATCCATTTATACAACCAAATGAAAGGTACTCAGATTTTTTTATTTTTTAGTTGACTATAATTTATATCTGATAGTGAGAAATAATATAATACAAGAAAATGATATCTCATATCCAAAGGCAAATTATATGAATATTCTTAGACAAGTTTGTGCTCTATGGAAAACAACACATACCAGTTATGTCTATTGATGTGGACTTATCTGCATTGATTATTATGAATCTATTATTCTTATATCATTTTTGCCTATGTATAATTAGAGGGATGAGATATTTAAATTCTATTTTTAACATTTTTAATTTATTTTCCCCTTTTATTTGTCTTGAAAACCCTAAGGGTACTTGTGAGATCTATAAACCTATAAAAAGAGGGTAAGTATAATGGGTTAAACTGATCCCAATCACCCTATTTAATTATTTACCATGGTTTATGTATCTAGATAATTCAAGGATGTAATAAATACACATGTAGTTCTCACACTTACATATATTATTCAATTTCACTCCCTGACCATATGTATGCAACTAGAATTTTAGATTTGATAATTGAAAATGCTAACTTTTGACTTGATTTTAAATGCTTAAGACTTGTCTTGTGACTAATCCTAGTTAATGTTATTGAATTAGGGAAGAATAAGGTATATTTTTTTCAAAGTTTAGTAGTGTATAAGTGTTCAATAAATATTGCCAATCTAGGAATAATTAATGACCCTTGATTTGTATTTAAAGTGAAATATTTTGAAATTTTCCTTTGAATAACATTTTAAAATGTGAGGGAAGACCTAAATGAATATTTAAAATTTGGAAATTATTTTTAATTTGCATGTAAATAGGGTCATATTATGTGGATAGGTCTATGAAAATGACATTATTTTCCTAGCATGATCCTACCCTAAAAAATTAGGAAAAACTTTCTTGATATGAGAAGCAATCAAAGATTGATATAAAGAGGTTTGAGCATTGACATAGAAATTATGTGTGATGGAGAATATGAATAGAGGTTCAAGTCCAAATATAGATAAATGTATTATAGGAATGGAAAATAATAATAATAATAATAATAATAATAATAATAATAATAACAACAATGTATTTTGGTATAATTTAAGTGGTTTAAGATGTGTCAATAATTAACATTATCAAGTACATAAAATTGTTAGAGTAAAGGAGAAATAAAAACCTAAGTGTGTATAGAATACTTTATATATGATAGTGGTGAAATAATAAATATGGTGATTAATTAAAGATAGGATCTAAATATATGATGCTTATATATTCACTTAGACCAATACCGAGATAGAGAATAAGACACACAACTTACACCAAATACACAAACATGAACACTTCAAACATTTGGGTTTCATTAATTAAAAACATTTCAATGGTTCGATAATGTAAAATAAACCACATATGCCTTGTAGGATTATTTTATGTAGATGTTAAATATATATTTTGTATTATAAAATAGTATTTCACACTTGACAAATCACTTAATGCTCAACCTTTACGTTCATGACTTATTCATAGTGTAAAGTCTTGCATTCATCTTCTCATTGTGCCTAAATGATTATCTTATGGATTGAACATATTATTATGATCATTTAGATCACCCATATCCCATAGAATACATAAAAATTAATATAATT
Organism: Torreya grandis; assembly: GCA_037957365.1. NCBI lineage: Eukaryota > Viridiplantae > Streptophyta > Pinopsida > Cupressales > Taxaceae > Torreya > Torreya grandis. The sequence goes on from JARHVA010003007.1 coordinate 660,308, forward strand.
ATTACACTATTAGTTATATATCTCCATCCACTCTTTGTTCTTTTAGACACTAATGTCCAAATAATGATACTAACATGGATGCTAATGTATAGTTTTGATGCTAGTATTTATATATCAAAAAAACTCAAAATTTCAAATCTTTATATATCTAAGGGTCAGCCAAAGTGTCTAAATTAACCCTCTATGAGACTAATTTCAAAATAGGTAGTATAAATATAAGTAAAATACCATTCATTATCATTAAGTACTCTTCAAGCACACATCTAAATATTATCAATAAAGATTACCTCTTAAACATTAAACTACCCTATTATTCCCTATTTTCATATCATTCATAATATCAATATTTATACATGTCTATATCATTCAAATACTAAATCATGAGCAATATTTTTCAAGTTGTAAGCTAGATCACTACCTGCACTCACGTATAACATATTACACCATTATTCACACATAATCCCACACATAGGGGATAAATAAATATGTATGAGTACCTTTTCAGAGTATTGAATATGTAATAAGTAATCATTAATATAGGGGTATTTTAGGTCATCTCAAATTCACTTAATCCCACTAATCTTTATTTTTAAAGATTACATGTCATAATTAGAGGACCTAGAGTTTTGAGCTACACACTAATATCAAAGACTTGTGTATAAGATATAGAGAGATAATTAGTAAGGAGATAGTGACATATAATATAGGTAGGTGGAATTTATATAAAAAAATTTATAGGATAAAATCATTGAAATTGGATAGGAGCAATAATGTTAGTGTCTTGAATCTAATGGCAGTGTCTAGGATGACAAAAGGCTAATTTATAGAATATGATGAATCAATCCTGAGCATTAGTTCCACACCTCCACTTCTTAGATATACCTTCACATCAGTAAAAAATTAAAGTGTTGTCTCTTCTTCATGATTATGTAATCAAACTATTATTTTTATTGTACTTTCCATATTTAGAAAATTTCTATAATTCAACACTGTAATTGAATATTTTAAATCTAAATTATTTAAATGGCCTAATATTATAAATAATTAATGTAATTTTGATTTGGATATTCACCTATTTAATCTTAATTATCTAATAAGGGTTAAACATTTGGGTAACTTTACCTCTAAGTCTTCTTATGCAAATCCTAGCTTGACCTAATGTTTTCATCCTTCTAAGGGTTCAGATTATTGTGGTTATTCGTATCTTGATTTTACTAATTTTTGGTTAATATTTTTATTTTCATTTAAAATGGAAAATTTTAAAAATAAAGTTCAATTTTAAATGGAAGATAAGTAATCCTTAATTCATCATATAAATACAAATCAAGAATTAATTAATGCATTTTTGTATATGTTACACAGGATGAAATCAATAAGCATGATAGGATAATGCATCCACATATAGTAATGATGTGTATTTAGGTGATCCTTCAATCCTATCATCCCTCCCCTCAACCACACTAGTGATTACTACATCTAGTGTGGGCATGCGATATGTATTCCAGCCATTATTCCTTAAAGACCAAGAAACTATTGCTACATCCTCCATGGGAACAATCATTACTTTGACTCAATTAATAATTTTAATTGCTATATCCACACAAGTATTTACATCACCTTTAATGAATTCTCAATTACCAAATCTTACAAGGCCTACTATGAAAATTATTCTATGTGTTATGAAAACTTTAGAAGCTAAGGTTTCAAATATTGAGAAAAAGGATTGAAAGTTAACTCTTGCTATTGATTCATAAGATGTATTGAATAATACTCTTACACTTGAGATATTTTTGCACATTTTTCCAAATGGTTTTTTAGCACCCAAGTTCACACTTTATGATTGAAAAGGTTACCCTAAGCAACACCTTCATTATTTTTATGTGAATTGCCTTGATTATGCTTCCAATGAAAAAAATTTGACCAAATTATTTTTGAGAATCTAGAGGATTATACTTTGAGGTGATTATATGATCTACCAATACAATTAGTAAAAACATTCAAACCTCTAGTAGATAAATTTTTAGCACATTTCAATATAAAAATTACTGAAAATAAGTCATATTCATAAATTTCAAAGATCAAACAAGGAACCAATGAGCCGATCAATGAATATGTTTTGAATTATAAGATAGTTTTTGTTAAAATGATAAGTATCATGGAAAATAAATAGCTTCAAGATGTATTTGATGAAATCTTGTTTGCTCTATTACATGAGTATATTGTCTTAAATACTTTTAACTCTTTTAATGAGTTATGCCATATTTTCATGATCAATAAATGAAACTTACTACTGTAAGAAATATTAAGTATGTAGCCAAAAAACTAACTAAATTTAAAAACAAGTTTCATATTGAACCAATAATTGAGGTAAATAACAAATAACAACAATGGTGATGTGTCAAAACAACTAATTCAACTCATATTATCCAAATCACCTGAAGAACTAAGAAATAAATAACAACAATGGTGATGTGTCAAAACAACTAATTCAACTCATATTATCCAAATCACCTAAGAGAAAATTTATATGGTTACCTAAGTTTATAACTTTTTTACTTAAGAATATAGTGAAGTTTCACTTAATATCTCTCCCTAATCCTACAGAGGTTCATACGAGTTGACCTATATTAATAGGATATGATTGCAATGCTTATTTTGACTATCACCAATGAGTGGTACATTATAAAAATAGATGTTTCAAATTGAGTCATAAAACACATGATATCATTGATAGTGAACATATTACATTGATGATTTTTCAAAGGATTCAATATCACAACAAGGTGACCATCAAAAATAAATTATGTTCAACAATATACTAAGAAGTTCATTCTAAAGAAGCACCAAAAGCACAAATGGAATATAATGCACATCTTCCTCTACCACATCATGGGCAAAAATTATATGGTATTATTAACACAATTACATGGGAGATAACTCCTATGGTTAAGAGGCATTATATTACATTAAATGATATAAATATTGTGGATGATGATTCATATCTTCACTCATGATTTATTAAAGAACATATTGATCATCATCCTATAAATATTGTTATGGTTGATAATGGTTATAGTGATAATGTATGTAACATGTAATTACTCACACATTTAGGATATAAAAATGATGATTTATAATCTTTGACAAAGGTAGTCAAATAATTTGATGGGAAAACACAAAATTTGTTTAATGAGATTAATTTACCTTTGCAAGCTGGTCTAGCGTATGTGAACAAAACATTTTAATCTATACCACATATGAAATTATTTTATATGTTAATAAGATGATCTTGGATTCATAATATTGATGTAGTTCCATCCATAGTAAATAGATGTCTTAAGTATATTGATATCAAAAGGGCAATCAAAGTTTCATGAATTCACTATGAACATCTCATACAATAAGAGAAGTTTATTTCAAAAAAACTAATAATATAACCTATTAAGGTTAATCATGAGTTAAATGGTAATAAAAATTAAATCCCATTTCCTTAGTGACTAGTAATTGAGAGGCCTTTATATCAGAGACACATAGTGGGCTCTATTGTGTCTTCACATACACCTACATGACCTAGGCTATTGTTGAGAGAAGAAGCACATTTTAGAGAGGGTACAAAGACCCAAGGTTAAAATTACACCAAATAAGTCAAATATCAAAAAAAATAGGTTCCATAAACCACTATAGATTTTAATACTACTTAATGACCACAAAGTCCTATAAGATATAGGCATGATATGGCAGATTCTATAAATCATGATTTGACACATTCTCATGATATTTGGTAGTATGACCAATATTTTATACCCCATATTGAGCCTATATCACCTTATAATCATCCATTAGATATAATACTTAGCTATCCATTTCTTCCTAATTTTTAAATACTCAAAAAAAATCAAATAATCAAGAAAATACAAAAATATTTAAATAAACCAAAAATACAAAAATATTTAACATTTTACATATTTGTTATATTTTACATATGTTGTTTAATTTATTTTATTAGATAACATATAATTTATTTACACACACATATCTCATGGCTACTTGAGTGTGATACAGGAATACACTAGACCCATGATACGTGCTCATGCAGATGTTGGACCTTTCCTCTTTTTGCATGACACGCTATGTTGGGGGAATATTACTTTTATTGATCATGCTCAATACATGTTTTATTTTTATGATAATTTTACATTATCATATTGAGATTATCTACTAATTATTATTCATATCTATACTTATGTTTACATCTTACATAGTTTTCTTTATATGCTATGTTACAAGACATTTTTCTAACACATGTATGCAAAAACTAGTATGATATGCTTATGCTAGTTACTTATATTTCACTCATTTATATTATCATTTGGATTACTTCAGTTTACTTCTTATTTTATATGTTTTTTGGAGTGTGGAACATTAAACATGTTCCTTAATTATTATCAACATTATTCTAAGTGTTTTTTCTTTGGTGTGTAGACATTTAAACATGTCTTCCTTTTTCAGTGTGAAGTATTTGAACATGGCCCTTCTTTTGGTATCCTTAAAACCATTTTGTGTGACATTTAGTGATATTGTTTATGTGTTTGATTATTTTATAGATTATGATTATTAATTATATATGTTTTCATGATACATGTCATGCATCTTGAGCTTCTTATGTTTGATATTGTGAGCTTCATTGATATACATACTTAGACATGATGTCACTATATTATTCTTTAGTATATGATTGATACATATAAATTATGTTTTTATTATCCTTTTGAGACAAGTTTATTATTATATATCATTTCCCATCACCTCAAAATTGGGGGAATTTCATTTGGGGATTGTCATAGATACATGAGTCGATATACACATGGTTGGAAAAATTGGTAGACTTTGATTTGGTTTATATGATTCAGATATACACTTAGGTTAGGATATTATGAATTTAACTTTGATTTTCATAGATATTAGATAGATATTTTAAGATTTATGGTAGATTTTATACATATTTATAGATTAGAGGATATTTTTTTATAGATGCTTCAGCTTGAAACACATTTGAGGTGAATATGCCATGAAAATGTACCAAATTATAAATACATGCTCAAAATCATATATGGATATTAACACACTGACCTTACAAACAATCATTATTTGATCCTTTATATATATATATATATATATATATATATATATATAATAGTTTGATTATTTTATTAGTTTTATTGAGATTCATATCCCTTAATGGAATTGGCACTAATCCCTTTTTTCATGTTGATATGGTTATACCATTTGATCTAGGTAAGATTGGCTATATTATTTGGGTTGTGTGATTGAGATTTGTTCTCTTGATGAAACTGATCACACATCACCCTTGAATTATATTTGGGGCATGATCACCCTCTATTTATCCTTTTCACTTCTCTAAAGTTTAGTTTTGAACCTCTCTCCAGTGATTTAACTAAGAAACATCATCACCAAAAAAAATATAATGGGGAAACACGGTTGCATCAACACACAAGTGTACTCCTTCCTTCCTCTTTTTTATTTCAATAATTTAACTTATTTTAATTTTAAAAATTTATACAATAATTACACTATAACATGATCTTAATTTTAATAAATGCACACATATAACAAATTCAAACAAGGCTCAAGTAAAAACAAGGTGTGTTGTACACACCATGATAAATTTTTATTTCCTTTAACTTAGTAATTTCAATATAATTATTATGTCTTATTGAATATTATTTTATGATAATGAATGTTCTTTTACATATATTTTTACTATCTATTTTCAAATGAGTCTTATGGAGGGTTAATTAAGACACCTTTTCCAACCCTTATATATTGAAAGATTTAAAAATTTGAGGCTTTGTGAGATGCGAAGATTAGTTTTAGAAATGGACACTAGAATCGACAGTAATGTCTTAAACTTTAATTGAACCCACTAATAATTATTTTTTAAGATCACATGTCCTAATTAGAGGACCTAGGGTTTTTCAACTACACATTGATATCAAAAAAATTTGCATGATAAATAATCAATAAGGTGAAAGTAACTTATAATAGGTGTAGGTGGATTTTATATAAAAGAGTTGATATTTTGTAGATGAGAGAAGCATCATAATTTGGACAAAATTATTGATGATAGTGTCCTGAATCTGATAGTAGTGTCTAGGTTGACAAAAGGCTAATTATAGAATCTGATGAATCAATCCTAAGCATTAGTTTGACTATTTCCACACCTAAAATTCTTATATCTGCATGCACATCATTAAAAAATATAAGTATTTTATTTTCTTCATGATTACACAATCAAACTATTGCTTTACATTATAATTTGCATATTTAGCAAATTTCCATAATTTAGCACTGTAATTGAATATTGTTGATTTAAATTATTTAATTAGTATACTATTAGGAATAATTAATGTAATTTTGATAATGATATTCCAAATTTTACAATTAATTTTTCAAAATGGGTTAAACATTTTCAAATAAAAAATTAAGAATGTTATGTCCCAGTCTCCCCCTTTTTGCCTCCTCACTAGCTTACTTTAAAAATTGGCTTCTCTAACCAATTTGAATATTCATTTATAATCCAAAGACCCATGTGGTGTCCATTTATATTTTATAATATCAAAAAAATCATGATTTTTGTGGATTTAAATTTCCATAACTTTGGGGATTAAACTCTATACCATCATCATCATCTCCTTCCACACATCACAAAAACAAAGATAGTCACATTTAATTATTTTATGATAACATAGTGACACCAAAAAATAATATAATTTAAATAGTGACTAAACATTATTCTACAAGTACCTCTATAAATATATGCCACTCATGTTTTTTTATGCTTAAGAACTAATTTTATTAGCTCCCAAAATTTTAAGTGAAGTTCTAGGTCAAATGAAATGTCATAACTCTTTGTAAATTAGCATTGTTTTTCTAAATGTAATGCACAAGTCATATTATTCATATGATATCATATCAATAAGTATCTCCTACCAGTTTGTTTCTATGTTAAATAATCATCTTGCCAAATGCATGTGACTTAAAAATCAACATAAAGTATAAAATATATCTGCACTATTATGGGGAAAAGCAATACTTTTATAAATTTTTTCTTAAAGGTTCAAAATCTTAAAAAAATAAAGACATAAACTCAAAACTAAACAAAAACCTAATCTAATATATTTTTAGCTGATATGATATTTCCCTTTGCACATAATGTTATTGCATTAGACACCTAGGGTAATGAAAATATCCATGATATCTTGTTCATGATCCTAATATGATATCCTTTATAGTGTCAGCATGTTTTATAACTTTGGATGCATTCATACAAGTTGCATCTTTGGCTACTACATCCTTCCACTTGACCAAGTATTCATAGTACTCATTTCCCCTTATATTATTGCAATTCTAAATGTATATAATGGCTTCCATTTCCTCTTTAATTACTAGTGGAAACTACTCTCTCTAATCCATGATTAAAAAAACCATGTTGTCACTTATTTTTCCCTTAACATATGGGTACAAGTATTTTACATTAAATACAAATGAGATGAATAATCCTTTTGATAATTACAATTCATAAGCATTAGCTAAGAACTTCCTCAAAATATTTTAAGGTTCAAACTTCTTCCACTTAAGATTATTTTCTCACCTTTTCAAAAAATATCCTAAAAATGTGCCAAAACCAAGTCCCCAACATCAAATTTTAATTCTCTTCTTCTCATATCACCATGTTTATTGTATTTTCCTTTACTCTCCTCAAGTCCTCTCTTAACCTCCATATGCAAATCATGTATAGATTGAGTATTGTATTAACCTTCTGCACTTTTTCTACTCATCTCAAATGTAATTCTTAGCTCATATACTTCACTAAGTATACTCCCATACACTATTTTAAAAGGAATAAAAATAATATTTCAGTTGATTAAATAATTGTAAGTAAATTTATCTTGTGCCAACATAATATCCCATTATTTGGGCTTGTATATAAACAAACATCTTAATAGATTACCATGACTTAGATTTATAACCTCCATTTTCCCATCTATGTAAGGGTGATAGGATGAATTGAAGTCTAATATTGTGCCCAAAAATTTCCATAGTTTTCTCCAAAATTTTCTAAAAAACTTTCTATCTCTATCTGATATAATAATTCCTGGCAACCCATGCAACTTATAACTTCTTGAAATAACAAATTCAAAATATATGTCTCATCACTATTTTTATTGCTTACTAAAAAGTGACCCATATTGTAAAATATATCAACAACAAAAAATATAGAATAATTACCTCATTATGTGTTTGGTAATTCTAGAAAAAAAGTCATATTCAATTCATCCCATGATTTATCTATAATGTGTAATGGTTGATACAAAATATAATTTTTTTATTTTCCCCTTACTATGTTATGAAACTCTACACTTCTACATGAACTTATTCACAACCATACTCAACTGAGGCTAATATTACTTGTCACTCAGATATGACAAAGTATTATCATACCCAAAATGACCTACTAGACATCCGATGTGTTTCTCATTTAATAGGTTCTCTCTCATAGAATCTTTAGGTATACACAACTTACTTACTTTAAATAATCATCCATATTTAATCATGTAATATAACCATATAATCTTGTCTATATTTTTTACATTCATACACTTTGTCCATGAATTTTAAAAAATCCAATTGTTCTTCATATAAATTCTTAATTTATTCAAACCCAATGATCTCTACCTTGAGTTCATTCATAATAAGAGCTCACCTAATCAAGGCATATACAATTAAATTATAATTTCCACTTATATATTTCAAAATAATATAATATATTTGAATAAATTCCACCCATTTCATATGCCTTTGATTGATATTACCTTGGTTATTTATTATTTATAAAACATGATTGTCCATGTACAAAATGAGATCATTTAGAAACAAGTAGTGTTGACACTTATTCATATCTTGAACCATTACATAGAACTCTTGGTCATAGAAAAAATTATTATTATTGGCATCATTAAAATTCTCACTTAAATAAGTAATGGGCTTAGAATTTTACTTAGCATTTCTCCTATGGTTTTCATGCTTGCATTACAATCAACCTGAAATAGTTTACCAAATTCCAAGAAGGCTAACACTGGATATTCCATCACTTTTTTATTTAATAACTAAAATATAATCTCTTATAAAATATTCCATTGAAAAATTTTATTGTATCCCTTCATAACATCCATAAAAGGTGCACATATACCATTAAAGTTTTTGATGATATTTATGTTAACCTTTTAAAAACATGGATACTTATTACTTTGAGCATACACTTTAGAGAAGTCCAATCCAAAATTACCTTCACCTTATCAAGGTATATATTCAAGCCATATTTTGAAATCACAAATCCTAAATATATCAACTTGCATGAATCTGCATGACTTTAAGTTCACTAGTAATTTTTCTTTTTTTAACTTATCCAAAACCAACTTCAAATGCTCCTCTTTAGAATGATTAAAAATCATAATTTCATCCAAATAAACTATCACAAACTTACTCATGAAATGATTCAATGCTTCATTCATGAGTCTAATGAGTGTGTTTGGGGAATTTAAGATGCCAAATGACATGACTATCCACAATTACAACCCATCATTCATCCTGAATGTGGTCTTCCAATCATCACCTTCTCTTATGCATATTTATTTACACTAAATCTTCAAATATATGTTGGTGAAGTACCTGAATTCACTCAAACAATCCATTAAGTCATACATTCTTTCTAATGGAAACCTATACTTAATGGTGATATTATTTATTACACATAAAATCCATACACATACTACACTCTCCAAAATTATTGGGTGTTAACATAGCTAGGACTACACATGGGATTAAAATGGATTAATCCCCTTTCTAAAAACTATTGATCTTGTCTCTTTATCTCTTTGTTCTCCATAAAAGTTAATATATAGGTTGCCTTGTTAGGCAAACTTTTTCTTGATACTAGATCCATGTGATGGCTAATGCTTCTCATAAGTGGTAGTTCCTCCATAAATTTATTTTAGATAATATCAACATATTATTCCAACATATTTATAATTTTCATAATAAAATCACTTACCTTAGTTTTTATCATAACTTTCATATCTTTGAAACAAGATAAAATCATGTCTCCTCCTCCCTTGCCACCTTAAAAAACTCATTACTAGAAACAAACATCACATTGGAAATTTTGTCCATCTCATCTCGTCTCTCTATTAATGGACTAAATATGTACCTATTTACATCTTTCATTATGATGTATATGTTTTCTCTTCCATCATATATAACTCTCCTATCAAACTACCATGACCTTCTTAATATCACATGACACACATCCATGGGAATAATATCACATAGAAAATCATACTTGTATGAACAATTTTTAAAACTCATCATACATTGTTCATTAACCAACACTTATTATCCTTTAATCAACCATAAAACCTTTTATGGCATAGGATGTACCAACTGTTTCAACCCAAGATTGTTTACCATCTCTTTAGAAAAAAATTATTTGTGTTATCACTATCATTCACCACTTTACAATAATTACCTTTTTATTTATAAATATTTTGGAATAAACTCTTCTTTTGTGATGGTTAATTCACCTCCTTGTCTAATTTCATTAATAATATCTTAAAAAATAGAGCCTCTCCTTATTTTAGCTCTTCATGTTGTTATTCAACCCAAGATATAGTCCCAAAAATAACCTATGAGAAAAATTTACTATTTGAAATGGATACTAACATGGGGGGAGGGGGGGAATCAGTAGACAAAAATGTATATTTAATTCCATATACCATTTTATGAAGCATACATTCACATAAAATCAAACAATGCATAAAGAAATAAGCATATGAGCATATCACAAGATAATACAAGATATTATGTGGGAAACCCTCATGAGGGATAAAAACCACTAAACCAAGCACATGAATACTATTTTATAATAAAAACATTCAATTTATACTAGCACAAATTGATCAAGGAACACCCACCCCTTAATTTAGTCAAGCACCAACTTAACCTTTAGCTAACACCAACTAGAAAGGAGGCTACAACCCCTTGATAATCAAGAACCAACTCATTCACCTCCAAAATTATCTAAACCTTTGATATAATGTTTAAAACACCTGATTATATACTTATCTTTCTCTAACATCATAAATCTTTCCTCTCTACCTCATACAAGCCACTAAGGTTCCTTCGCTCAACATGCCTCTTCTAGGCTCATTAGGTCCAATGACCTATTTGTTCACCTACATCAACTTGATCAGATAAACATGAATTATATTCTTAACCCTTTTATGTTTATCAATGACCTTCTCCTTCTCTTTCAAAGGTTCTCTCCTTCACTTAAGTCCACACACTCTTAACTATACTCTCTAGATCATTGGGCCTAATTAGCCTTGCTTATATATAAGAATCTTGGTCATAAAATATTAGGTAAGATATTAACCTTTTAATAATTTTATTAACCTTAAAATAATCCTTACCACATGTTTCAACCATGTACTACTTCACTTATTTGGTCATCCATGCTTCATTAGCCCAAAAACACAAATAGGCCTAATGGAGACCTAATGCAATTAGGTCTACCCATGCACACATTACCACTTGGACATAATATAATAACATGAGACTTATAAAATGGTTTAAAAATTTCATATAACATGAAAATATACTATATAAATCATCACCTAGGCGTCATAGCTCTTGGAGGGTCCACTCACCCCTTGGACCTCTTCAATTTCATTGTTCACAGTGAGGTCTTCAACACAAGAAAACTTTGTCTTAAACAACTAAGATATAAAATAAATTATCTAAAATGAAAATTCCTTAAAATAACATTAATATAAAATTCATGACCTTAACAAAATTTCCATGTCCATTAGACACTACCATTCAAATCACTAGGCTTCAAGACTATTCTTGTAACTTCATCACTTAGAACCACCAATGTATACCAAAACTTAGTCAAGGATATTGAACACAAAATCAAAATTTCTACACTAAAACATGAAAAAAAATCATATTTATGTACACGAAATTACCTTTTAATCATCATACATTTAATATAATTTTTCAACTCAACATCTACAACCACTAACCCTTCTTTGTAAGAAGCTCACTCACAGCTGCCAACCCCTGCAAATATTCAGTCATGAAAACATAGTAATTTGACACCTATATAAGTAATATCAATAAATTTTAATTATTTTAAAATTTCATATTCCATCCTCATATCAACACAAAATAGTTATATTATGGGCTTAATATTCAATATTGATCTTTCAAACCAATCTCACTACCATGGGTTTCACTATCTTCACAAAACTTTGCCATGTCAACATGTGACCATAATATGCATCAATTATATCTGGTTTGGATATATTAAAACTACATGGTTAATTTATATAGGTCTTATAATTCACCTCAATGTTCCTTAGTTCATCCCTAATCACTGATAATGTATCCTAAAACACCTTCTCCCACAGACTAGTAATTTTTCACTAGTTTCACCATCACTTAGACAAGCCATCTTGAGATCATCTTATTACTAGTGTATGATATGTTTTAAAAATTATAAATCAATTTAATATTAGTAATATATGTTGAAATAAGACACCAAACCATTGTATTCATCCCTACTCACCTACACAACATCCCTAAATTCTTTCTCACTCTGACTAGATTCTTTCCCTATTTTCAGTATCTACATATTAGCAATAAGAAAATGTGATTGAATAAAATGATTGAAAAGGAGTATGAAAATTTCAAAACTAACTCTATCATCCTAAATTAAACATCTTGGCCTTTATCCACTAATAACTTGCAAGTGTTGGCCTAGTCAACTCTACCTGTAGCATCAAATTCTCTAAAAATAAGAACTTTTTTGTACCTTCTACTTATTACCCTTTGATCCACATCCCTTCTCAGGGATACACCTCTAGAGGTGGTCAACACTCGCCACGTGTTTGACTAGGAATCACCTCAAGTGCTTTGGTGGCTAGCCATATAGGGGTCTGAAAGAGGACCCAGATCACTCCAGAGCTTTTGGCGTGATGGCTAGTCCTTCTATTGGTATCAGAGCTAGGTCTCAAGGTCGAGTCCCATGAAAGCTAGTGGGCATGATCCACACATCCCTTCTTAGGGACAGTGATACACTACTACCATGTGTTCGATCAGGTTCACCTCGGGTGCTTCAATCCCTGGGCCATATAGTGGTCTCAAAGAGGACCCAGATCACTCTAAAGCTTTTGGCATGACAGCCAGTCCTTCTATTGGTATCAAAGCCAAGTCTCAAGGTCAAGACCTGTGGAAGCTGGTGGGCATGATCCACATCCCTTCTCAAGGATATGCCTCTAGAGGTGGTCAATGCTCACCACATGTCTGACCAAGAATCACCTTGAGTGCTTTGGTGGCTATCCATATAGGGGTTTGGAAGAAGACCTAGATCACTCTAGAGCTTTTGGCATGATGGCTAATCCTTCTATTAGTATCAGAGCCAAGTCTCAAGGTTGAGACCCATAAATCTGGTGGGCATTATCCACATCCCTTCTCAGGGATATGCCTCTAGAGGTGGTCAACGCTCACCACGTGTCCAACCAGGAATCACCTTGAGTGCTTTAGGAATAGAAGGACTAGGCATCATGCCAAAAGCTCCAGAGTGATCTCGGTCCTCTTCTAAACCCCTATATGGCCAGTCACTAAAGCACTTGAGGTGATTCCTAGTCAGACACATGGAAATCACTAACCACCTCTGGAAGCATATCCTTGAGAAGGGATGTGGATCATGCCCACTAGCTTTCATAGGTCTCAACCTCGAGACCTGGCTCTGATACCAATAGAAGGACTAGCCATCATGCCAAAAGATCTAGATTGATTTGGGTCCTCTTCTAAACCCCTATATGGCCAACCACCGAAGCACTCGAGGTGATTCCTAGTTGAACACATGGTGAGCACTGACTGCCTTTGGAGGCATATCCCTGAGAAGGGATGTGGATCATGCCCACCAGCTTCTATGGGTCTCAACCTTGAGACCTGGCTCTGATACCAATATAAGGACTAGCCATCACACCAAAAGCTTTAGAGTGATTTGGGTCCTCTTCCAGACCCCTATATGACCAGCCATCGAAGCACTCGAGGTGATTCCTAGTTAGATACGTGGTGAGTGCTAACCATCTCTGGAGGCATATCCCTAAGAAGGGATGTGGATCACCCTTACAAACCAAAACCATTTGGGGATTCCTATAGGATAAAAATACATCATAAAATCATAAAAATTTTCTTTATAATAAATTTTAGGCACTAACCTTTCATATCTTTCTAATTCCTCCACTACGAGGGTTTATAAGAGGGTTTTGACTAGTTTACATTCCTAACAAATGTTCATAAAGCTCTATATCTAAAAACAATAAAAATTTCTTGGAAATCCTTTTTATAACCATGATTCACATCTCAAAAAATTATCAAATCACCATGAAAACTCTACACATGCTAATGATCATCTCAACCTCCTTCTCAGGCTTGAAAACCTTTATTATGCATGTATGGGAAACCTTTTAACATGATATCTTGCTTTTTATTCCTCCTCAAGACCTAAAATTTTTTAAACACCTTTGAACCACCCTTTAAAACCTCATTAAATTCTTACATGGGATTAAACACCTAAATAACTCAACTCGACCCTCCATTTGGACCTCACTAGGTCTCCATGCATATTAGGTCTAAAACCACTAGTTATGATAGGTATTTGAAACTACTTGGAAACTTCTTGTACTAATCTCAAATCATCATCAACATGTCATATGAACTAATTAAATTATCTCAATATTTCCTCCATGTTCACACAAGTCACATGAATCTTGCCTTAATCAAGTTACCAAGTTTGTTCCTTCTTACACCAGAATAAACATTCCATGCCTAAAGCCTTCCTATTACCAAAACACCTTGATATTATACAATACCACTCTTGTATATCACAAATAATATTAAAACACTTGATAAAATATCACAATGTTGTCATATAATTCTTCATTTATCAAGACAAATCAACCACAAGGATCACTTATCAAGCACATAATGCCTTCTTATCACTTTGTCAATAACATCACCACTTTGTCATTAACTTTGACATAAATAAAAAAATGAAAACAATCTCCCCCTTTATCATTTATGGAAACCTATTATTATCATTATCCCCCTTTTTCATTAATGAAAAACTAGACATATACACCTCTTAGGTTCACCTACATAGTCCTTTAATCCCAAGACCTGACCACTTACAAAAATCCCTATTTGTCCATGTAATATTTTTATAAAGTTTATCAAGACACTGAGTTAGCTCCCCCTAACTCCATACTCTATCTAAATCATGTCATCTTAATATTACATACCAATCTATTATAACAAACACAAACATTTATTTCCTTACCTTTAAATAGGTTCTTTAGAACTTCAAATAAACTCTACAATTCATTGATTCTTGATATAACTCATGGCACCTTCAAATAAAACATCTCAACCACTAGGCCTATATATAAATTTCTAGGAATTTTTCCTTGCCACATGATCCTTGTTTCTTAGGATCAACTCTACTTATTCAACTTGAACATCTAAGATCATAATGAGCAGTTCCTATATGATTCTTAGGATAATAGATAACTTATCTTTGACACAAACTATATTATTTATGATATTAAAACATGAGAGAACCAAAATTATTACATTCATTCAATTAACTTTAGGTCATTTTACCTCTCATGGAACCATTCATCTTCTTGGTAAAGCACAATAATCATTTCTATTTATCAATATTCCTCAAACTCCATTCTAATGTTTTGAATCTTGCACTTTAGATCCCTTATTGAGCCAATAGGGATACCTCACATATATTATAATAACTTTCATAAGGTACTCACAACATCGACTACTCAACTTCATGTTTTAAAATCCATCAAGACCTAGAACACTACCAAGCACCCTTACAGATAACATGTAGTCAATATTAGGTCTGAGAGACCTTATTCACTTTTAGGAACCTCTGATACACTTTGACATCTTTAAATATGAAAATATAATATCAAAAATATGATAATATCATTATCATATCACATCTAGTACTTATAACATATTAACAACATCTCTTTACCATAATGGCATTGGTCTTAAAAGACCAATCTTTAAATTTCATACCCCTACTCAAATATTGACAATTAAGACCTCCAGTATACATTCAAACAAGGATCACAAGCATGAAAAAAAATTTAAGAAACATTTAATATTCATCACCAAAATATCACTAATCTTTATAATCCATCACAAGCCCATATTCACCAAGAACAATGTCCTTAGGGTTTGTTGAAACCAAACCCTCATTTCACTGCCTTTCACCTTTATAACTTGATCTTCCTTTTAAGAAAAAATATGGCCATAAAAAGATCATATAATATAAATAAAATACATAAGTAACATATTTATACACCTTTAAAAATAATTTTTATCTTTTATAAACACCAAACAACTCTATAAGTCAACACTATTCTACCATTCAGAGGACGTTGAGACACAATCAACTTATATGGAGATTTTCTTGCACAAACGCACACTTTCAAAAATTTATCAATGAACCAAATATTATAATATAATTTTTTATATTTTATATTATTATTTATACATTATTAATAAACATAAAATTACTTTCTCATACTTTGAAACCTTCATTAGGCCTTAAAGACCTATTAGACCTAAGTAGCCCAGAAACACTATCTCTACATATTTGAAGCAAACACTCAAATATTCCACATATAAATATGATTATATCACATGGATGGAACATTAATTACCTAATATCCATTTACATGAGATTAAAATACTCCAACATAAGGCATAATTCCTCCAACTCATCACTCTTAAATGCTCACTTAGACTTACCAAGAACCTCAAAACCCAATCTTTAAAGACAAAGATCAAATAACCTAAATACACTTAGTCTAGGCATAATCCATATATGTATGGAAATATACATATATCAATAACATAATCAAATACATTATATAATTTCTTTCAAGTTCCACATGCTCAAAAATAACACTACAAACTAGTCACTTAGAATTGTCAACAAGCACCAAAAACCAGTCAAAGCAACTTTGGCTGACCACACCAACATGGATAATTTCAAAAGTTATAAAAGTGTTCACATGAACCCTATGAATATCAATAAAATATACATACATTTTTATCCACAAATAATTTTATTTTTCTTATAAATCTCTAATATCTCTCATACCCTCATTAGGTCTCATGGAGACCTAATACAAATAAGACTATCCGTTAACATGTCTTCAAGGTCCATTTGTTTATAAAATAAAGTTTTATATTTGAATTAGATTCATTATATTAATTATTAAATATTTAAAACATTATCATGTATACTTTCATGTAGCCCGCAACCATGATCTTCACAAATTTATCCATCACTGCAAACAAGATGAACATTATCCTCATCACACCTTAAGCTACTTAGGATCACCTATAGTCTATCAATCCTCCTCCAAAAGTATATTTATGATATATTTGTTGGATTTATATACTAATATTAGGGGTGTATCATTATAAAATAATTTATATTCAATTCCATTTACCATTCTATGAATCATACATTCACATAAGATCAAACAATGTATACAGAAACAACCATATGAGCATATCAAAAGATAACACAAGAAATTATATGGGAAACCCTCATGGGGGATAAAACCCAATTAAATAAAAAAAATTAATAATATAATATAATGGTAATATTCAATTTATACCAACACGAACTAATCAAGGAGTACCCGCCCCTCAATTTAGTTAAGTACCCACTTGACCTTTAGCTAGCACCAACTAGCAAGGAGGCTACAACCCCCTTCATGATCAAGAACATACTCAATAACTTCAAAACTGATATCCAAATTTTATTTTATGTATAAGACACCTGATTATGGACTTAACTTGCTCTAACATCTACAAACTTGCCTCTCTACCTCATACAAGCCACTTAGGCTCTTTTGCTCAATATGCCTCTTCTAGGCTCATGAGGTCTAATGACCTATGTGTCCACCTACATCAAATTTATCAAATAAAAATTAATTATCTTATTCACAATATGATGGTACTCAATTACCTACTCCTCTTTCAAAGGTTCTCTTCTTTACTTAAGTCCACACACTTTAAACTATACTCTTTAGATCATTAGGCCTAATTAGCCTTTCTTATATACATGAAACTTGATCATACACTATCTAGTCAGATATGACCATTTTAATAATTTTATTAACCTTAAATAAACCATTACCAAAATTTTAAATCATTTAATACTTCACTTCTTTGGTCATTAATGATACATTAGCCCAAAAACACAAATAGGCTTAAAGGAGACCTAATGCAATTAGGTCTATTCATGCACACGTTAACACTTAGACACAAGAGAACACCATGAAACTTATAAAATGGGTGAAAAAATTAATATAAAATTTATATACTACAAAAATCATCACCTAGGCCTCATAGCTCCTACAAGGTCCACTCACCCCTTAGACCTCTTCAATTTCACTATTCACAGCCAGGTTTTCAACACAAGAAAACTCTACCTTGAACAATTAAGATATAAAATTAAAATGAATTAAAATAACATTAATATCACATTAATTAACTTAAAAAACTTTCCATGTCCATTAGACACTACCATTCAGGTCACTAGGCTTCAAGACTATTCCTGTAACTTCATCACTCAGAACCACCAGTGTATACAAAAACTCAATCAAGGATATTGAACACAAAATAACATTGTTACCCCTTAACCATGATAAAAAATAATATATATATATAAAATAAATTACCTTATAATCATCATGCCTACTAAATCAAACTCTGTAACCACTAACCCTTCTTTGTAAGAAGCCCACTCAAAGATGCCAACCACTGCAAACATCCAGTCATGAAAACATAGTAATGTTACACTTGTATAAGTAATATCAAGAAATTATAATTAATTTTAAATTTCAAATTTAATCCTCTTATCAACATCAAATATTTATATTATGGGATCAATAGTCAATATTGATCTTCCAGACCAATCTCGCTACTCTGGGTTTCACTATCTTCACAAAACTTTACCATGTCAACATGTGACCATCATATGCATCAATTATAGCTGGCTTGGAAATATTAAAACTACATGGATAAGTGATATATGTATTATAATTCACATATATGTTCCTCAATTCATCCCTAATCACTGATAATTCATCCCAAAACACCTTCTCATATAGATTAGTAATTTCTCACTAGTTTCACCATCACTTAGACAAGCCATCTTGAGAGAATATTCTTGATAGTCTATGATAATTTAAAATAATTATAAATAAAGGGAATAGGATTAATATGTCTTTAACTAATACCCAAAACCATTAGATTCATCCCTACTCACCTACACATCATCCCTAAACTCTTTCTCACTCTAACTAACTTCTTTCACTATTTTTATTATTTGTAGATTTAGTGATAGGATAATGTGATTGAACAAAATGATTGATATGTAAGATTATAATTTCCAAAATAAGTCTATGGGACTCAATAAAAATTATTATCCTTCAATCACCAATAAATTTCATGTGTTAACCTGGTCAACTTTGCTTGTAACATCAAATTTTCTAGAAAAAACACTTTTCTTTACCTTCTATTTATTGACCTAACAAACCAAAACCATTTAGGGATGCTTTTAGGAGTCATATAAATCATCTAATCATAAAAATTGACTTTCCAATCCATTCTAAGCACTAACCTTTCATATCCTTCCAATCACTCCATTATGAGGGTTTATAGGAGGGTTTTGACCAATTTACTTTCTTAACAAATGTTCATAAAAATATGTACCTAAAACATTGTAAAATGCTTGGAAAGCCTTATTATAACCATGTTATACCTCTCTAAAATGCTCAGGTCACCATGTAAACTCTACATGTGCCAATAATCATCTCAACCTCCTTGTAGAGCTTGTAAATCTTCATTCTACATGCACAAGAAACCTTTCAACATGATATATTTCTTTGTCTTCCTCCTCAAGACCTAAATCTTGGTCAAAATATTTTAACCACACTATAAAAAATCATTCAATGCTTACATGGGCTTCAACATCTAGACAACTCAACTTGACCCTTTATTTGGAACTCACTAGGTCTCCATGCACATTAGGTCTAGAACCACCAGTTATGCTTGATATTTGAAAGTACTTGTAACCTTCTTATACTAATCTCAAGTCATCATAAAAATGTCATATGAACTCATGCCATGATATCAAGCTTCCCTCCATGTTCACATAGGTCACGTGATTCTTGACTCAATAAAGTTACCAAGATTGTTCCTTCTTACACTATAATAGACATTCCATGCTCAAAACCTTCCTATTACCAAACCACCTTGAGCTTCTACAAGACCACTCTTGTAACTTACAAAGCATATTAAACTCCTTAGAACATCTCATAAGCTTGTCATATAATTCTTCATTGATCAAGACAACTAAACCAAAAGGATTACTTATCAAGCACATAAGGCCTTCTTGTCACTTTGTTAATGACATCACCACTTTGTCATTACCTTTGAAATCAATGACAACACTACCAATAGTTACCAAAAGAGACTTATGTGATTATTGGGGTATTTATATCCTCTCAATTTAATATTTATGTTGAGACAATCAAGGGCATGAGTTAAAGGTATTGGTATCCATTAAGTATCCTTATTGGAATAGTTTTACAAGAGGTGAAGCACTACGACTAGAGGCTCAATTCTAATTTTATCACTAATAGAAAACACATATACTTATAACTAAACCAATTTTGAAAATTTTTAATATATATTTATATTATATTTCACTTCATTTCAAAATATGGAATAAATCTCACTCATGTCATAAATAAACATCAAAAGGGAGATATGATAAACTATAAAATAAAATCATTATATATGAGAGGTAACACCCATGATTTAAACACCAAGAATGTGTTTAGCTACATGTATACCACTTTATGCCAAATTTCACAATGTCTCAAGATCTGGGCACATAGGAAAATAGTCTAAAGGAAAAAGTAAAATTTCTTGATTCAGATTTTTTTTAATGGATAAATAAGAATAGTCTTATTGTTAATCACATAGTTCCTAACAGATCTCAAATAAAATAAAATAAACCAAGAACTTAATTAAAAAATAAAACATTTGTCCTAATTAAATAAATATTGAAGGAAAGAACAAATAATATTACTAACATTAATGTGAATCTATTAAAATATAAAGGAAGTAGAAGACATCCATGAATCAAATGTATTTACACATAAAATATGATTAACATTAATTTGACAATGTTTATTT
Source organism: Torreya grandis (assembly GCA_037957365.1). Taxonomy (NCBI): domain Eukaryota; kingdom Viridiplantae; phylum Streptophyta; class Pinopsida; order Cupressales; family Taxaceae; genus Torreya; species Torreya grandis. The sequence goes on from JARHVA010003007.1 coordinate 681,773, forward strand.
AAAATAGATTCAAATCCTTTCAAAATGCTATTGGGTAGTATATATAGAAGAGGAATGTGGACTTTATCCTAGTATCATGAGTTCCCACTATAGGCCATCATAGACTAGAATGGTTGTAACTAAATTATACCAAAAGATCCCATATCCTAAAACAAGTAGAACAAAATTCCCAAGGCCCACCTAGAGAGAATTAGGAGGAGATTTGAGGTGGACCACTCCATAACTATTTAAGATGTGTCTCTTAATTTTATAACATGGATACCAATAATTTTAACTCCCAGTCTAACATTTTTAGGTTCATGGGAAGCTCTTGAAAGACCACCTTAGCCTGGTCCAACAAGCACTTATGAACTTAGAGTGGGGACTCGAGAGATACCCTTACCTTGAACACCTGGATAATGATTGATTTCAAGTGGGTTACTAGTTATAGAGTTACCTTGGTCCTAAATTTGTTGGCTTTCACCATATTTTTCCTCATTACCTAGTTAAATTGTATAATGTGGACTTAGAATTCTCCTCTATCTAGTAACATGCAATCAAGGTGGAAAAACACAATGATATTGACCTCTTTGAAATAGGTCAACATCTACATTTTTATCTTTTCCATAAGCTTAATCACTATTTATACTATGGTTAAACACTCTTTGATTAAATTCCTCATGCTCCCATAATAAGTCTGATAGATATTTATGTCTACTAGAGGCATGATCTTAAGCTCTAAGAACATGCCCTTATGAATAACCACAATAGTCCTTTTGCATTTACTATCCATGTAGGTAACTCTCTTAAAATATGTTGGAGTGTACTAGAGATGATAGTTTATCATGGTTAGGTCCATGGTCACTTCTCTTAGAGACATGGATAGCTACACGAGGGCCTCCTCAACTTGACCAATCAGCTCCACTAGGAAAGTGACCCTCACCTACATCCAAGTGATTTGACCTACCCCCTCATTTATTCCATGAGATTTTAAATTGTTTCATCATTGGTCCAAAGCACTGATACATGGTATTCAACCAATTATCCTCTTTAATAAATGTCTTCACTTTGGTGAGGGATAAGGGGTCATGTTTAGTTATCCATACCACTAGGTCTCCTTCTTGAGTAAATCAATGTGTGATAACTCTCTTCATGTTCTCAATTATTGTATCAAACTCACATTATACCTATGGGTCACCTGATATACCCTTTCTATCCTTTGTTTTTTAAAGGGAACTACGAACCCAACCCAACTTAGGCCTATGGTTACTCCTACGATAATGGGATAGGATGAAAGTGGGTTTTTAAAGGTATAGGTAGATGGAGGAGGAGGAATGGATAAAGGAGAAGGAATGAAGAGAGAATTGGAAGAGGAGGGGGAATGGGATAAAAATGAGGAAGGACAAATGGGCATACCCATGGGAATAATTGGGCATGCCATATTGGTATAGATCAGAGTCTGCACAGAGAAGAGCCAAAAAAAATAATTCTCAAAATAATATTATCTCACACTATATTATTTCTATTGCATACACTAATCTTTGATTACATAGTTTATATAGGAAATATATTTCCTATAATTGGGGAGATAAAATCTCCACCACAATCTCCTATAATAACATCAGATAACAACCAACTAACTTGATTAATTTAGACCATAAATATTTTTTGCATAATAAAAATAATACATCAAATGATTGTTAGTGTATTATTATTTATTAAACAATAATTACATTATACATTAATAATGTGAACACCACACCTCAAAATTCACCCCCTTGTGAACATTATTAATCCTAGTCTACACCCCCTTAATGTGATCATGGGGAGAATATAGATCTTCAAAAACTGGTCCAAACAGAATCATAATCCAACACATCATTTTAGGTCTACATACTATTGTCTTAATCTTACTATCTAGATCTTGATGCAAATGACCACTACTATGAAAAGGAATGCATCCTACATTTACTCCATGTGACTAAAAAAGACATGTCACTAGCCAATAATCTCCATAAATAAGTAATGCAGTTAGAGGATATCTACAATAAGTTGTCCTCCTAGACAACTATTTTACACATTCCATTATATCTTCACTCTCCCTTTTCTCCAAATAACAGAGGATTTCCAAACAAGTAGGGGAATGAAAACACATAATGCTAATAAAATAAAATATCATGAGTAATAAATATTTATTATCATCTTATGTAACCTTTTTTAATGTTTGTTACCACCCAAATAAAAATAATATAAATAGTTTCCACTACCACTGAATAACTATCATTGGTATTAGTCAATTTGGCATAAAGCACACCACTAAAAAATGAGAAAACACACCACAAAAAAGTCACTAAATCATATGGGCCCCATCGCTGGTGACTGACAAGAGGATTTGAAACCTCCAGCCTCTATTTCTTTCATCCTATAGTAAATGAAGCTAATTACTTAGTCGATGTCTCAATGAAGCTCATGTTATTTTTTGATGATAAGACTCCCATAACTCAGACATTGCGCACAAGTGATAATGCATCTATAAAGAAATATTTTTTACAATTTTGATAATGGACCCACCTAATTGACATAAAAAAGACTAACTCTAGATTCAATATTTATTTTGACTCTTAATACAAAGATATAAGACTCAAATATTGTCAAAACTATTCTGACAACATAAACTAGGCAATAAAAGTTTATTTGACACAAGAAATGATAACTAATAGACTCTACTTGTTTCTAATGCAAAATTGCTTTCTACATTCAAAGAAGAAATAAGAAACTAAGGAAATGGTCAAGGCTAGAAGTACCTGATAAAGTTATGCGCACCGAAATCAGACGTTGAAAGATTCTCCTCTTTTGCTATGGAGGAATGACACCTGCGAAGAAAAAGCTAAAACACAGAAAAACGTTAGTCAAAGATATGGTGGGTTGTCAGGCGAACGCCCGATCCCGGAAGTACGAAGACTCCCTAGAAGGATATCAACCCACTGATAAAAAAGAGCAGAATATTGGATGAAAGTAGATGATAATGACAGAAATAAATGACAGAAAAATAAAGAGCATACCTGATATGCAGCACTATTCTGCACAGTCGCCGGCGTCGGTCTCTGTGGTGCCGGCGTCAGTTAGAGAAGGTGCCGACGTCGGTTAAGGTGCCGACGTCGGTCGGGGTAGTGACCGGTGTCGGTAGGGGTAGGTTCTAGACAAGGTCTGAACAGGGTCGGGACAGGTTCTGAGAGAGTCGGGACAGGGTCTGGGAGAGTCGGGACAGGTCTAAACAGAGTCTGGGGGGTTTGAGTCTGGACAGAGGCAGGGATGACAGAACTGATAAATAATAACTAAGAAAGAAATGAAATAAACAGAATAATACTTACCTGCCAGAAGACGCGATGAAAGCCATAGTTGGAGATTGGTTGATGCCGAGAGTGTTGATGTCGTAGTGTTGATGATTGCTCGGAGTTCGCAGGTTGATTGATCAGCGTTTCGAATAGCGTTCGGGATCTGGGCTCGAATGGTTGGCGGAGGTTGATGAAGGCGGGGGACAGGGACGGTTCTAGAGATGGTTCGTCAACCGTTTTGGGAAACCGAATGGTAACTGGTAACGGATAACGGGAAGGTGACCGACGTCGGCAGGATTGCCGACGTCGGCCGATAGGTGACCGACGTCGGCGACATCGGTCGGGTAAAGACCGACGTCGGCAGATGTATAATGGGGATAGAGTCTAGCTTTAGCTCTGTGCTCATTTTTACATGCTGCCAGGGTCAAGGTTGGTGAAACAAGTGATCAGCAAGGGTTCAATAGGCGAAGAAGAATAAGACGGGGAATGACCAGGGGAGTCGACACGATTTCGGTGTCTACATTTGCCCCTTTTTGTCTTGTTGGTTGTTCTGGGTGAACTGCAAGACAAAAATAGGAGTGAGTGCCCCAGGTGAGGGATAAGGTTGATTTCGTCTTGTTGGTTGTTCGAATGAACTGCAAGACAAAAATAGGAAGTGAAATGCCCTGAGTATGGATAAGGTATTCCCCCTCAAAGCAGGAGGCGAGGGAAGGGAACCGAGAATCGGGTGCTGATTTGATAAAGAGCGGATGAAAAAGGGGTGAGGGTGAATGCTGCAAAGGTCGTGATTGCGTGCATACCACTGCACGAGATGGTCAGGCCAAAGTGTCGCAGGTCAAGGGTCGAGGAGTGCCAAAATTGAAGTAACCGGGCTCCAGCATTTAGTCGTCTGCTGATCGGGTCACTCAATCTAAGCTGAAGCTCCAAATGGGTCGTCGCATTCCAGGTATCCCGGGCTCAGGAAGTGCTCCTAGAAATGCGAAAAAGTCACAAGTAGGGCGGATCAACCGGTGTGTGATCCTATACTTGTGAGGGTTCAAAAAGGTCTACGCACAATTCTGCTAACCAGTCATGAGGTAGCATACATGCAAAAACAACCAAGGCAACAACGTCTTGGAAGTGGTTGAGGTCGGAGGAGATAGGCATGATCTCCAATGGTTGGTGGTCGATGGATGGATGAATGGATGAAAGGATGCAGCTGAGCTAACCCCAGAAGACCCCATGTCAACTGAGTGCTTCCTACATAGCCCTAGTGATAGGGCCTCAGGCCGATGTAGTTCTCCCATGAAGGGAGGAAGGGTCAAAGGGATGGTGAGGAAAAAAAGATGTTGCAGCCTTTTCCAAATGGTGTATTCTGCAACATTGGTTGAGGGGTTTTTCATCCCTAGCAATATCCCATATTCGTGATGGATGTATGCTAAAAATGAATTGAGGTCTAGTTATGCTTCAGCAAGTATTGGTTTATGCTTAACATAAATTGTGGCGAGTCGATAGTTTCCATGTGTATTGGTGTCCATAAAAACTAGGGTGAACAGGGTAGGTCATGTTGATGGTCTGAAAAGAGAGTTGAGCGAAGTTGATTGACAAGGGTGAAGGTGAATGTGACCAAAGTGTAGAGAAAAGATGAAAGGCGAATCGCTCTTTCATTGACAAGGACCAAAAAGAGAGCATAGATAGGGGTTATGAGAACCAAGAGCCCCATTCATGCGTGACGTCGTTGACCATAGTTATGTTAGAGCGGTAATCGAATCACTTAGACATTAAAGTGAGCTCGAAGTCCCTTGAGCAGGTAATAGGAGGAGGAAAGAGGGTAACCCGTTTTAAGAGCAGAGATAACTTTGCCCCTTTTTATAGGAGACCCTGAGACAACTACAAGCCAAGTCCGTGACTCGGTTTTTTTTTTTTTTTTTTTTTTTTTTTTTTTTTTTTTTTTGGCGCAGACTGATCAATGCGGGAAGCCTGCATAGAGATGTCATTTGATTGGTGGTCAGTTTGTGAAGCTGATCAATGCGGGAAGCTTCTAAAATGGTGCTGTTTATTGCCAGAGTAGTCATAGCCATCCTTCGAGGGAGTGGTCTAGATTTTTGTTTAATATAAAGGCTTTTGAATAGTTGTCCTTCGAGGGAGCAGTCTATTTATTACAGCAATGATAGTACAGCTGTCCTTCGAGGGAGCAGTCTATTTTTTTGATTTTGATATTGATATAGTGACCATGGATATGTTTTGACATCTTGATTTGTTTTTATAGAAATGTGAGTCATGGACAAGATTGTAGAAGGTTAAGGGCTCCCTTTTATTAGGACGAAGCATCCATACATCATAAAAGGGTTATATGAATTGTTAAGAGGAATAGGGTTGAAAGGAAGTAGGATGAAGAGGACGGGGATTGCTCAAGGGACGAGCTCAAGTTAAGTGTCAAGTGGACGAATACTCGACTAGCAGTAGAACGGTCGCAGACGCAACGCATAAAAGGGCTCAGGGTCTGATAAGTCCCTGGTGTATACTTGTGCATGATAAGGTCCGAGTCAATTAGGAGCAAACTTGCCCCGTTTGCCTCTTTCCGGATTGGTCAGGTGTTGATTGATGAGTGAATGTGAAGTTGGTTGATATGGTTGCTGATTGATTGAAAAGGGTTGAATGTTTTGATAAAAATATTGGGTCGAATGTTTGGTTGAGATTTGGTCATTTGATAATTGGTCAATGGTTGGTCGAGGGTTGATTGGTTGGTATTTGGTCTTTGGTTGGGTCGAATGTTTGGTTGAGGTCGGGTTAAATGTTTGGTTGCTAGTTTGGTTGAGGTTAAGTTGAAAGAGTGATTGATATGTGGTCGAGACTGTGTTGAAAAATTGGTCAAAGTTTGGATGAAGGTTGAATTCCCCCAGCGGCTAGGGAGAATGTTTGATGGCGGATTAGTTAAAGTTGATTGAGGTTTAGTGGTCAGATGGACTGTGTTGATGTTAAATAAAGGGGTTAAAGGCAGCAAAGGGACCCTAGTCTGACGTGGAGATCCCGATTTAGATGACGAGGTTGGAGAGGTATGGGTTGGTGTTGATAATTTATCAAAGGGGTGGGCAAGAGGATCCTTGATAAGAAAGGAATCCTTTTTCTGGTGGTGACGAATGACAGCTTTAAGAGCGCAACAACGCTCGGTGTCATGTCCCGGAGTGTGATGATAGTGGCAGAATGTAGAGTTGTCGAACCAAGATGGTTTTGATCCGAGAGTTGATGAGTGGGGTGGTGTTAAAGGTTTGTTGATAACGTGGTCGAGAAGAGAGGTGTCATTCTCCAGACATTGGCGAACGACGACCTTGAGGGCATGACAATGCTCCGTGTCATGCCCAGGCATGCGATGATATGCACAAATGCAAGTGTCATCGAACCATGGTGGTTTTGGTCCGAGAGAGTGATATGGTCTAAGAGGTGGGAGATAGAGACGAGAGGACTGCAATAATTGCCGTAAGAGCAAGGCATATGAACCTGCTAATGGGTCGGGATGTTTTATTGCAGAGAGGGTTGGTGACATTGGTTTGGGAGGCGTAAGAGGCGTTGGTCAATGGTTTGAAGGAGGTATAAGTCTGACGGGTTGATAGAATAATGGAGGTGACTTACCTCTATGAAGTATGGGAGTAAAAAGCACTCTGAGTAAAGTAGACGGATGTGGGCCCAAGATTGAAGGTAATGACGAAGATAGGGGAGGAGGCCTCCGGTGTGGTTTAGTAGCCTTCTTTGGTTTGGGTTGAGGGCCACTTTTGTGCGAGGCAAGATTAGATGTGGGGCGAACACCAAGAGGTTTAATCTCTTTGGGCATGATGGCCGCCTGCGCGGGTTTGGACTTAGATGTGGACAGTTTTTCTCTCAATGGAGAAGAGATTAAAGGTGTGGGCTCTTTAAGAGGAAAGAGCACCGGAGTAGTCATGGCTTCTGTGTGTGGTTGAGGAGTCAAAAAGGTATGATCGTCTATGGATGATAATAAGGATGAAGGCGAGGCAGCTGGTGTTAATGTGGTCAAAGCGTCCTCCAATATGGGAGAAGTCGATGGAGGACAAGTGGGAGAAGAAAGTTCTTCGCCATGTGGAAGAGGTATAGGGGAAGAAGGGTCTTCCACCTGTGAAAAAGGTTGGTCAGGGATAAGAGAAAAGATAGTGTCGACCGTGTGTATATCATGGTCTTGAGGGTCATTGATTATGGTTTGGACGTTGTCTTGAGTAGGCTGGTGATTAGGAAAGGGTTGCTTGAAGATGTCAAGGTTTTGGTTGGGCGGTGCGTTCGGGTTATCTAAAATAAGATTCCCCTTGTCTAGCAAGTCCTGGACGATGTTTTTGAAGGTTTGACAGTGATCCGTGTCATGGCCTTTGACACGGTGATAGTTGCAAAAGTGGTCTTCCCTGTACCATGCAGGGATAGGTGTTGAGGGGTCGAATTGATGTGGTCGGATTGGAGGGAGATTGAGGACCCCCTGCTTGACGAGTTTATCCAAGACAGAGGCATATGACTCCCTAATTGGAGTGAATTGACGCTGTATGGATTGACGTTGAAAATGTTTATTGATGTAGTCTAATGTTGAAGATGATGAGCGGTTGGTTATTGTTGAAGATGATGGTCTAAAGATGACAGTGTTTGCCAACTCCTTGGATTGAGAGTGGGCAGAAGAAGGTCTGGAAGAAGAATGGTCATTGGTTCTTGTGTTAGTGTTACACAATTTGACCTTATCTTCTTCAATGGCGCGGAGTTCAAGCTTTCGGGCCATGGTGAAGGCCTCGTCGAAAGTGTGGAATGTCTGAACCCGCAAGGTGGATGAGATGTGACTGACACATGCTCGGGAAAAGAGCTCAATGAGCTCGGGTTGAGGCAAGGAGAAGGAGAGCTGATTAATCAAGCTTCTCCAACGGGCGACAAAATCGGCTATTGATTCGTCGTCAAATTGCCTGATGGAGTAAAGGTCTGTGATCGAAACTTGTTTAGTGATATTGATAGAAAAATGGTCAATGAATAGTTGGGCGAGTTGGACGAATGAAAAGATAGAATGTCTGGCAAGAGAACTATACCAGTCAAGGGCAGGGCCAGAAAGCGACATAGGAAACATGCGTAAAAGCAACGCATCGTCATGGGCAATAAAGTAACAGGCATGTCTGAATGCCTTTAGATGTTGTTGTGGGTCTTCCTTACTATGGAAACGAGAAAACTTAGGAAGTTCCCACTTGCTGGGATATGGTCTGATGGGGACAGAAGGGTGGATGGGCTCGCTGCAAACTTGTTCATATGACAAAGTATTGCTTGAACCGAAGATAGAAGCTTCGAGACTGGACATTTTATCCATCAGCATCTTGATGACGTCCGCTGACAGATTGGCGGGTTGAGTGCCCCCTAGGTTGTAAGGCACTTGAAAGAGGTTAGAAGAGGCGTACGACGTAGTCGGTTGTACAATATACGGATGACTAGTCGCAGGGGCGGAAGTAGAGGTTAAGGGTGGTTGGGTTATGAAGGTAGAAGGCATAGGCTGACTAGATACCGCCAAAGGAGGTTGTGTGACGGCATTGACAAAGGGCGAGGTAGGCACTCCTGCATATATAGGCGCAAGAGTGTGAGGGGTCGAGACAATCAAGCTCTGGTATGATGTAGAACTTGGTTGAATTGCAGGTGGTTGAGGGGGTAACGAAACCCCGGTGGAGGTTGGTCTAAAAATAGACGAGGAAGTCAAACTTTGCGTATAGGCCATGGTCGAGTTAATGGTTGAGGCGAAAGGTTGAGTCGTAAAAGTTTGGGTGGCGAACGGTGTGGATGTCATCGCCACGTCGTCCGAAAGGTCCCACATTGGTTTTCTTGCGAGATAGTTATGGAGGGCTGCGGTATTGAGGTCCAAGAATCTTGCAAAGTCTTGGTCCCCTTCTGGGATGATAGGCGTCTGGGTTAGAGATAGTCTAGTAGGAATTCTTTTGGTCTTCGAATAGAACTCCATTATATGATTGTTTATAGACGGGGTAGGCGAAAGCGATCGATGGCTAGCATGGTCAAGAAGAGCCTTGGTTTGACTACGTGTCAGAACCATTCAAGGCAAGAAAGAACGTCCTCACAAGCTCAAACAAGCAAATAAGAACTAAAAAGATGAAGACACAAGCAGATCCTAAAACACTAGAAGTAAATTTTTACGATTATAGTGGCTTATGCCTTAGAATGTGTGTAGAGGAAGGTTGGTTGTAAGAAGGGTCCTAGGAGAAGGCGGTCTATGGATGGTTTCGGGTTTTGTTATGGTGCTCAAGAAGTCTGTGTTAGGGTCTGGTACGCGGCCTGGTGCTAAGGAGCAAGCTCCCCTCACTTCACGATTCCAGTGGTTAGCTGGTTTCGCTTAGCCAAGATATACCTCCACTAGAGTTTATCCTCCGCCAGAGAACGGAGTGGGCTTCCCCCTTGGTGATGAAATCCAAGTAGGGTCACCGGGATGGGTAAGGTATCCGCTGGGGGATGAAATCCCAGTCGGGCCTTGTCTCAGGTAAGTTTTATGTTTGTTTTGTGCAGGTGGTTTGGTCGTGTAACATCAAGTGATCTAGATTAATTCAATATGTGGTTTAATTACTATGTGTGGTCTAAAAGATGCAGACAAACAGAGATGAATGCAAAGTGTTTTAATGTCCAAGTCGAAATGTTTGTTCGTATGAAGACGAATGGAGAAAGAGTCGAAGAATATGAGTTTTAGATAGTCTAGAAATGCAAGAAAGAAAGAAATGTTTATTTTAGTTCTGCTTATGATGTTGTTTAAGAAGAGACGAAAGGAGGCGAAAAGGAAGAAACCTAATGCACCTAAATGAACGAAAGAAAGAAAGAACCCAAGGAGGACCTAGGGTCCCACCGGGCGTGCCAGAATGTTTCTAATGCAAAATTGCTTTCTACATTCAAAGAAGAAATAAGAAACAAAGGAAATGGTCAAGGCTAGAAGTACCTGATAAAGTTATGCGCACCGAAATCAGACGTTGAAAGATTCTCCTCTTTTGCTGTGGAGGAATGACACCTGCGAAGAAAAAGCTAAAACACAGAAAAACGTTAGTCAAAGATATGGTGGGTTGTCAGGCGAACGCCCGATCCCGGAAGTACGAAGACTCCCTAGAAGGATATCAACCCACTGATAAAAAAGAGTAGAATATTGGACGAAAGTAGATGATAATGACAGAAATAAATGACAGAAAAATAAAGAGCGTACCTGATATGCAGCACTATTCTGCACAGTCACCGGCGTCGGTCTCTGTGGTGCCGACGTCGGTTAGAGAAGGTGCTGACGTCGGTTAAGGTGCCGTCGTCGGTCGGGGTAGTGACCGGCGTCGGTAGGGGTAGGTTCTGGACAAGGTCTGAACAGGGTCGAGACAGGTTCTGAGAGAGTCAGGACAGGGTCTGGGAGAGTCGGGACAGGTCTAAACAGAGTCTGGGGGGTTTGAGTCTGGACAGAGGCAGGGATGACAGAACTGATAAATAATAACTAAGAAAGAAATGAAATAAACAGAATAATACTTACCTGCCAGAAGACGCGATGAAAGCCATAGTTGGAGATTGGTTGATGCCGAGAGTGTTGATGTCGTAGTGTTGATGATTGCTCGGGGTTCACAGGTTGATTGATCAGCGTTTTGAATAGTGTTCGGGATCTGGGCTCGAATGGTTGGCGGAGGTTGATGAAGGTGGGGGACGGGGACGGTTCCAGAGACGGTTCGTCAACCATTTCGGGAAACCGAATGGTAACTGGTAACGGATAACGGGAAGGTGACCGACGTCGGCAGGATTGCCGACGTCGGCCGATAGGTGACCGACGTCGGCGACATCGGTCGGGTAAAGACCGACGTCGGCAGATGTATAATGGGGATAGAGTCTAGCTTTAGCTCTGTGCTCATTTTTACATGCTGCCAGGGTCAAGGTTGGTGAAACAAGTGATTGGCAAGGGTTCAATAGGCGAAGAAGAATAAGACGGGGAATGACCAGGGGAGTCGACACGATTTCGGTGTCTACACTACTCATAAACTATTTTTTGACTTTTAACAAACATAATAGTATAACTATACCTTATAAAGCTTAGACTAATTTGATACTTTATTGACTTTATTCAGAATACTAAACCGTATTAAAAATTTAAATAACCACTCTTCAAACAAAAATTAAAAAATTACTAAATAATAATACTAAACATAACCTGACCCAACCATGGTGGATTATATTTTTTGAAATGCAAAATCATGACTTGAACCATCTTACAAATAGAAACTTCTATCTAGATACATTTGTTGAGAGAATAGGAAGTAGAAGAATATGAATCAGAATACCTACGTATCAGATGGTCATTTGTTTCCACAAAATAATATTTGATTTTTAAATTTAACACATTCATTTCAGCATTCATATGGTTACTCCATTTATAAATCTTGTTTCAATTAGAAAATATTGACCCCCAACATCGCTAATGTCTACCAATTTCAGCATATTGACTATTTTGTCATGTCTGTAGTAATTTAAATGGATTTTGGTAGAAGAAAATTAATGAGAATGGATCAAAAATGGATTTTAGTAGTGATGCATATGGGTTTGATAGAATGTGTTTCATGATGCACAATGGAGCCAACAAATAAAATATGAAATGGTAGATCTGATCAACATAGATAAGTTGATATGTGTTCTACAAATAGAAACAAATGTAGGTGATTAATGTTGTAAAAAAAGATTTTTTTGAATGGATGCTTATAAATAATCAAGACCTAATTATAAATTCTAGCTTCTAGTGTTTCTCTTACACCATCAATGGTGATTTTACATAACCTGAACTGCACGCTATTATCTATACTAAATACTATTCTAATATATGTAAAAAAAAATCTTCATATAAAATTCTCTCTCATCGTTCAGGGAAAAACACAGTATAAAACTACCCCTAATTTTTTAATTTTCCATCAAAGAGGCCTACTCTGATACCACATATAGGTATAAATCAAAGTTTATATAGAGAAAGAACTGAACAAATCAATTCTCACAATAATATTGTCTCACATTGTATTATTTTTGTTGCATATAATAATCTTCTATTACATAGTTTATATAGGAAATATCTTTCCTATAATTGAGGAGATCAAATTTCCACCATAATATCCTATAATAATACAAGATAAAAACCAACTAACTAAATTAAATTAGCCCTTATATTATTATTATTATTATGCATAATAATAATATACCAAATGACTATTAACATATTATTGTTTATTAAATAATAATTACATTATACATTAATAATGTGAAAAACACACCTCAACATGCCATTGGTCATGGGTCATTTTGAATTTTGGACCAATGACACTTGGTAAGGGAGTGTTCAATAAAAATGAAGAAATCAACTATTAAAGCTAAATCTTTGAAGGCCTAGGGTGATATAGAAGGAGGTATGGGGACTAATGGGAGGAATAAGTTGAACAAGAGGTGGGGAGGTAGTTTCCTTATAATTTTTATTGGATATTCTAGCCAGATTATCTGAATTATTTGTCATGGTTAGGGGAGTCATTGAGATTAGATAGAAATTGAGCTAGGGGAATTATAAAAGTCACTTTCTTCTTCTTCTAAGGCATCATGATCAGACTTACTTGTGTTTTAATGGTTTTAGGTGCCATGGTGTCAATTTTTATTCGATTAACATGTACTAATGGAAGATAAGTTTCATGCATTATACATTTTGGATCCACTAGAATTGTGCACATGAGTACACATCTCACTAAGGTGGCCATCATAGTAGTAGACATGGGGATAATAGAAATTTTTTGTACCAAAAGAGTAGCCACTAGATTTACTGATGTTATGGCCATGATGTATGTTGGTATTATGAATCTAGGAGCCACTAGGATTTAATCCCTTCCTAGGATCATAATAGATACTTAAATTGAACCTCATGCTCTTGGAGATGGGGGCCATATGATTGATACTCTAATAAATCAAATATAGTCTATGGGGATACCTATAGGTATAATGGGTTAAAGGAGTGGAATTGGGAAGAGAGGATGTTGAATATGGATAAATCCAAGGGGACCTGAGTGAATTTTGGAGTTGGTAACTTCATTGGGGATGGCCTCATTAGAATAATTATGGAGGAATTAAAGAATACTTAAGGTGGTTTGATGGGTTGCATAGGGATGAATATAGTGAATGAAGGAACATCTAGTGGTTCTCCTTGTTTTTCTCAAGCTAGGATTGTTTCAAAGATGATTTCAATTTTAAAGTGTAACACCTATGTCATTTATAGTAGAGTGGCCTGTAGAAGTGGAGGTGGCAGAGATGGAGATACAACTTAGGAGGTGAATCCTATAGGGGTGAGGGGGTTGGGACCTATATTATCATCATAGAAATGTGCAGCATAGTTTACTAAATTTATTCCCATAGTTGAGTTGGAGGAGCTTGTAGAGGTAGCATTGTTCTTTGTTTAGTGATCAACCTATATTAGGGTACACTTCCCTTTCTTATTTATCACCTCCACCTTTATGAGTACCTTGACATAACTATATATAATGATATGAATCTCATCATCCTCATGGGTCTCATGGTGGTATGTGATGTTGAGATAGGTTATGTACCTTGAGACATGGGCATTGATAACCCCTCAAGGATCCCATTATTTGTTCTTGGCCTTCCCCAAGGCATATGAATTCTTTCTTTGGTAGCATAATTCAAAATAAAGGTAGGTTATTATACTTGTGGTGGTGGATAAACATTTGAAAATATGGGATTTCCTTGTATTGATGATCAATTGAGTAACCCAAAACACCTTCAACCGACTAATATGTAATTTATTACTTAGTGAGGTGGTTTAGGACATGCTAGGGTAAGAAGAGATGGCCTTACCATATGCCTTCCACCTAGATGATGGTTAGGTCTTGGTAGTCTTATTTTCTTTGGGTAGGAGTTTCTTCCTAATTTTATTTAAGATATGTAACATGGGCCTCTTGTTTATGTCTATGTAGACCACTAGGTAGAAGGGCTCTCAAATGTCCTAGTTATATTTCCTATAATTATGTGCAAATAATTTTTAGAATACCATGTGAACAACATAGTTAGTAGGGGTCTATAGAGGGAACACATAAGGCTTGAATGTTATGTAGTGCTTACCAAATATAAAAGATAAGTCAACATGTATAAGTTTCCATCCACTTGAGCATTATTGATTCCCTTGACCTAATTAAAGTTGATGCCCTTTCCCTCAAAGATTATGCTCAATAGGGACATGTAGAATATGTTCACATGAATCATATACTTTGATTCAAATAAAGGATTCATAAAAATCATATCAACATGAACTTCTTCCCTAAAAAGATGAATGAGATAGGCATTAATATCCTCTTTTTTGGTCCATCAATATAGATCGATGTCTCAATCATGGAGAACCTAGTATATCTTCTGCATCTCAATCCATGTGTCTATTTTCCATGTTATTTAGCTAGGTTGTACTCTAAGAGGTTGTAATACTTCTTAGAATTATCCCTTAAGATATCTACAATTTTACTTTAAGACCCTATAGAGTATACCAGGTCTTGTGTAGTATCATGCATGCACATAGAGTTCTATATCATGTTGATGAAGAGATCAACACATGGGAGGACATATAGTTTATCATCCACCTTGTGAAATCCTATATCCCTAGAGTAGTGATCTGTTTAATGAATTGGGTTTCTTCTTCATTGTCATTCAATGTGGGATTTCACACATCCTAAATTACTTAGAACAATCTATTGTAGTGATAAAATTAGTTCAAGTTTGATGAAAAGGTGGTATATGTATTTGGGCTTAGGCCTAGGATTTGAATATGATATGGCCATGGATGAGAGTTAGGAAGATACTTGGCATAGAATTATGAACCTAAAAAAATCACTAAAAGATCAAAGAATATTTGAATGTAAGGATACTTGTGAGTTGGGAGTGGTAACGGTAAAGCATACTACATAAAAGACTTATAGGGTTCCATAAAGGTCTCCATATTAATGGCATTTGGGGCTCACCTTACAATATTTTAATTTTGAGTTGGTTGCATAATCCTCTTAGTTATTTACTAATTTAGCATTTGCTTAGAGGACTTTTAAAACATGTGCTTAGTTTCAATTTAATGAAGGTGAACGGACATCTATAAGTTTTATGATTGGATACCATCTACCCAATTTGAGTTATGTGAGGACATGGTAGGCACATGCCTACTTTAGCTCATGTGTTAACTTTAATATCCTCTAGTTGTGCCACATATCCTCTATTGGTTGGGTATTTTCCATGAGAGCCATGATGACTAAGTGTAGTCAAGCGTCCCTCTATTAATTTGATAGGTATTGAAGTCAATCACTTGGAATTGCATAGTACATATTTTAATCCACTTTTAGCTTATGGTCTAAACTATATTTTTCCTTTATCTACCTAGGCCAATGATATCCATATCACCATTTGGAATACATTAGTGATGCATGGCTATTTTTTATTGGGTTTAGGTTTTGACTATACCTCTTTTCTAACTCAATCAGGATGCCTCATTCCCTTTCTATTATTTTGTATGAAAGTGGAATATGAAATAATATGGTTAGTCAATATCTCCCAAGGTTCTACCATCTTTGACATCACTAGGAAGTTGAAGATTCTAATATGCTCCATGTAATAAATTCTCACTTTTAAGGATCTCCAATGGTTCTAACATCTCTGAAATCCCTAAGAGATTGAAAACTTGGAAAGGTTCCACATGAAAAATTCTCACTCATCATATTTTGTTGGGTTTATGACATCTCTAAAATCCATAGGAAATTGACAAATTTGATAGGTTCCACATAGAAACTTCTCACTCATGGGGCTATATTGGGGTTCTGACATATATGACATCCTTAGGATACTAAAAACTCTAACAGGGTCAATGTGGTAACTTCTCACTTGTCAAGATCTCTCAGGGTTCTAACATCTCTAACATCACTAGGAGACTCACAAATTTGATAAGCTCCACATGATAACTTCTCACTCATCAGGGTCCTAAAATATTTATGAAAAGTGACTAGGTTATGAAAAATGACATGCTATCAAATGTAATCTTATATTTCTACCAACATAGTACCATGAAATGTCAAATATGATTCTAGGGTGGTGTCATCCTAGGAAGACCTACAAAATTTTAGCTTTGTGAAACTATTTAGTTAGCACAAATATTCTAAGCATGAGAAAATATTTGTATTAGAACATAGGAGTTATAAATTTTTATACACATAGAGGAATGTAAGTATCTTTGTGGTGATCTTTCATTCACTATGAAAGTTTTGAAATGCTCACTAATAAGGGAGAGACTAGATTTATAGATTTTACATAGTTGGGGACTAAGTGCAAAGAGATATAGACTCTAGGAAATTTATGAGTTGAGTAATTTTGGAGGGGTCCCCCTTTTTTGTGAAAATTAGGGTGTGTTGGACACAAAAAATGATGAATTTTTGGGAAATTTTTTGGCCCAATATTTAGAATATAGATTACATGCCTTAATTATTGAAGTATGATATAAACATTTAGAAATCCATTGGATCATCTTAGAGAAAAGAGAGTACTAAATTACACTTCAAAAAGAACATACTGGTTTATGATATTCTTCAAAGGGTTATTGTGTGCAAAGTGGTTCATTATTTTTAATAAACTCTAAATCAATTGGGCCAACTTAGGCATATCTTAGGTACTTAGAGCTCATTTAAAGGTAATTATTGATTGACTTTAGTTAATAAAGGAGGGATCAAGCATTGATTTTATTCTAGTCGGGAATCCATATCCTCAATAAAGATGCCTTTGGTCCCACTCAAGGCCTTACTCCATTTCCAATAAGGGAAAAAAGCCTATGATAAATATTTCCCAAATCACCCTTTATTATGAATAAACTTGTATTTTCATGAGGTTCAGACTTCCTTTTATTTTTATGTTTATTTTGTTCAATACATGAGGGTTGGGGACCAATGTAACCAAAGTTGAGGAATCATTTAATAATATCCTTTCACCAAAAATATATTTTAATTCCTCAGTGATTTTGTCTCAATTAATATGCTTTCTTTTTAAGTGTTGTGATGGCCTTTGTTAAAATAGATATTTTATTATTTCATATACATAGTTCTAAATCAATGACTCTTCATTATTTCAATGTCTCCATAAGGGATTCCCTTACTTATCACATTTTTCCAATAATGGGAGCTTGCCTTCTACCTTCTAGCCTTGAGACTATATTTCCAGTGCTTTATCAACTTTGAAGTGATCAAGTTCTTTTATAGGAGGATAGGTGCTTGGATTTACTTTTATAAAATTATATGCCTCTTAATTCATCATGGGAATGGGAATTGAATGTTATAATACTAGCAAGGGTGAACATGGGTAAAAAAAATTGATCAAGGAAAATAATATAAAATAGGAACATGAAACCAATAAAGTAAAATAGAATAAAATAAAACTAACTAAAATATAATTTAATATATACATCACCAACCTTTACATAGGGGCTACTCCAAGATTGCATTATAAGGGATAACTAAGAATTAGTGTTTCAATAACCATCCATTAATAGTCTATAAAATCTCATTTCCTTAAAAGTATTTTAATCTAAATGAGTTTTGCCCTAGTAATTTAGAGATTTGGTACGAGACAATCTAGAGTGGGTCAAATTTGGAATTTTACCACTTATTTTCATTCGATTTATCCCACACCAAGGCTAGGTCTGATATCTATAAGTATTTTAACTTTTATCTCTTATCTAACCATCTCTTAACATTCACTTGATGCCTACTGAAGTTTTTCAAGGCCTCTTCTTGTGCATCCTCGAACTGGATAATGTCCAACAATCTTGAGCTTGTTTTCCTAGTGTCCCCCATGTATTTTTTCATTAATTTGTAGGTTGTAAAAATGAAGTTCATTTGGGGGGGATTGGCTCTAGACCATAAACCAATAATAAATATGAACCTATGAGAGATTTATTATATTTAGTGTGGTTGGACTAAAGGTCATACTTCAATAGTTAATTCCATTCTTGAGGTCTCTTTAATACTAACTTTATGATTGCATTAATCAAGTTTTTACTAGTTGACTTATCCAAACCATTCCATTATAGGTATTAGTTAGATGAAAACCTCAATTTATAGATTTTAAAGTTGAGGTTCATTGAGGGGGATAGGATATATACCATACACAAATAATAAAGGTTAAAATGTTGATGGCTTACTTATATCTAGTAAGGTCAGTCTAAAGGGTAGACTCAAATAGTGAATGTTTTTCTTCAGGTATCTTTTCTACTAAACTTTTGATTGCATCAATCAATTTTTTTGTAGTTGACATAGATAAGTCATTCTATTACATGTAGTATTTATATGAGAACCTAAATGTAATTTTGTTCTCATAGGCCCACTCAATGAGATCTATTGAATATAATGTAGATCCATTATCATAAATGAGTGAGGCTAAGGTCCCAAATCATGTAGTTATGTTCTATTCAAGGAATTTTATGACTTAATTGGTTGTTATATTATTCATTACCACTACCTTAGTTCACCTTTTATATTAATAAGTGGTTATGAATATGAATTTATGTCCAACTAATGAGTTTGGGTTGATGACTCCAATGAAGTCAAATGCCCATTGACAAAATGTTCTTCCTTCAATAATAGGTTACAAAGGAATCACAACATGGACCTCTCATTTATCTAAGGTTTGTCATTGGTTACATGAACACATAAGGGCATGGAAATCCATATATATAGTGGGCCAATAATAGACCACTTGTAATATTTTTTTATCATTGCATTCCTAGAAGGATGGATACTACCTAGTTTTTGATGAAAACTAATTGTGACTTATTTGACATCTTCTTCTAATAGTAACCTAAGGTAGATATATTTATACTTATTTTGATAGAGAATGTATTTATTTAGCATATAATGTGCCACTTTCAAACTAATGGATATTTTATGTGTTCGATTGAGTCTTGGAGGTAGACTCCCATAGAGAAGATAATGGATGATTAGAGTATACCAATCTAGGTTGAGTACTACTAATTATTTTACTTGGTGTATAGAAATTCTAGGTTCAATATTAGTGATCAACTGAATGAGACCCTAGACTTGGACCAAATTGGAAGGATTGATATCAGAACCATATTATTATAATTTGGCCATCCATTGAACCCTTGTGTTATCCCAATTCATTCTTTCCCAACATGACATTTATGGTTGGGTCTAGGAAAATGGTGTGCACCTCATTCATGAGAATGTAGTGCCTAAAATTATTCACATCCTTGACCAAGGTGTAGGCATGATTGTCTAAGTTAGAGTGCTTCATCTCTACATCCTTCAAGTATGTATTCTTGAAAGTGATAAGGTGTTCTTCTCCATCTAGCTTCTAGGTCAACATCGTAGATATGGTATGATTATAAGCAAAAGAGTAAAGTTATAGATATTTGGTGTAGTCCATGATTATTAGCACATGTGATTTCATGATGTAAGATTTGATATCTTGGAAGGATTTATTCACTTTGGGATTCTATTCCACTTTCACCTCCTACTTTAACATTACATTTGAAGGTTTAACAATCTCAGTGAAACCTAAAATAAACTTGCATATAAATTTAATCTTACCAAAGAAATATTTTAATTCATTTTTATTGTTGGGTAGAAGTATTATAAAAACAACATTATCATGTTTAGGTTCTATATAAATACATTCCTTGGTGATGATGTGAGTGAGAATCTTACCTTTGGTAACATTAAACATGATATTCTTAGGGTTGAGCAAGACACCATACCTTATACATCTTTTAAATATCCTTTGAAGATGGTAAATGTGATTAGACTTAATATTTGAGAAAATGTCTAGGTCATCCATGTAAATAACAATGAACTTTCTTATCAAGCCTTTAAAATTAAAGTCCATAGTTCTCTATAAAATTTCTCCTATGTTGATTAAACCAAATGGAATTAATTTTTAGGAAAAGGCTCCCCACTCGATTGTGAATCTAATTTTGCCTTAATCCTCTAGGTTGACCAAGACTTGATTATATCCCAAGAATACATCCAAGAAAAACATCATCTAAGACCCACTTGCCATCTATATCACTGCATCAAATGAGGGTAGAGGGTAGTTATATTTATTATGAGTCTAGTTTATATTTATGAAATCCACACAAATATAGATTTATCCATTATTCTTGTGAATGGGTACCAAGTTGGATACCCACATTAAGAGGTAAATTAGGAAGATAATCTCAACTAAATGGATTTTGTGAGTTTACTTATGAATAAGTGGATCTATGATTAGGTTCATAAGTATTTAACTCTAATTGAAGGGATTATGGTTTTTCTTGAGTGGGATATGGTGTGTTATCACACTATGGTTGAAGAAATTGAGATCTCCATAAGTATAGCTGATAACATCTTAGTATATTATAGCATTAACTTTATGAGTTATTTTATCTTAGCAAGGGTGTAATCTAGACCAATATGAACATCTCAAGGCTAATCTAATGATCCTAGATTGATAGTTTTGGACCTCTAAACCAGGTGTATTGGTTTCTAAAATTAATGTGTAGACCTTTTAAGGTTGAATATCCTTTCGAGGGAGATCATTCCCTTTAGGACACCATGTAAGTCATAGTTTATATTTATATAATCATCCCTTTTGGCTTCATTTATGACTTGGGTTTTAAATACTCCAAAACTATTGAGAAATTATAAAATCCATTACTCATCCTCTAATACCTAGAATCAGGGTATACTTTAAGAAACCCCTCCTTTAGAAAAGGTGTAAAAAATTGGCGAAAGGTGTAAAACACCTGATAAAAAAATTTATTTTTTGTGGCGAAAAAAATAGTCTACAAAGAAAAAATAATAATCTCCATTGGCGAATCATTCATAGTCTCTCAAATAATGTGTAAAATTTGGGTGAATTGTGTTATTTTAAAACCACAAAAAATTATACATTGGCGAACAAAAAATAATAATCATAGTAAAATTTTAATATTTTGGGCACTGGGAATGGGGTGGGATCGGCTTGTGGCACTTTGCGAGAGATATTTTCATACTATTCTATCACGCATACATCCCTTCATGTAGCCTTCATACCTCCTATGATGCCTCCTTGAAATCTTGAAACCCTAAAATATGGCTAAGTTTGAAACCCTAAAACCTTGGAATCTGACTAACTCTGAAATATGATAGGATCCACCAAAACCTAGAATTTGCATTATAGCTCCTAGCAGTCCAAAACCCCTCTCAAACATCTTGAAAGTATATAAATAAAATATAACTTAAAGTATCTAGTTTCTTATACTTAAATGTTTATTTTATTTGTATACTGTTGGGTTCGGAAAAAAAAAGGGTTATTCTGTCAAGTTCGACCGCACAAATTTGGTCCATGCCATTTCTTCGGTTCGAATCGAACATCAGCCATGTTCGATCGAACATGGTAACTATGATTGAATGTCTCATTGCTATTTTCTTGAATTAGGATTTATACATATTACAAATGAAAGTGTGTTCACGAAATGAGCCGACTCCTCCACTTCCCATAACATTAAACCCGACAAACATTCCATAATAAGCGTTACCTGGTCGGCTGCGTGAAAGGCGAATACCACCAGGGAAAAACTCAAACGTAACATTTGCCTTGGTGATTATAATGCTAGGCAACCAGGTAAACCCAACAAAGCTTGGCAACCAGGAAACTATGGAAGGGCTAAAAAATCACTAAAAATAACACTGGCAAAATGTCAAATTCATCAAAATACGAAAATTTGCCACTATATTATTCCCTGCCTAGAATTTTTTGACATTTTCCATGACTGAGGGACAATGGACTATCTCAAAAAAAAATCCTACATTATTGTGTCATCCAAGGGTGTTAGTTTTATATTAATAGTTAGTAATGCATTAGCCACCCATTTTTCTTCCCTAGGAATGAGGATGACATTGAAGGTGTTAAAATTTTCTATTAGATCCCATGACCTATGCTTATAATTCCTTAAGTAGGAAAATTTACATTATATTTTGATTTTAACTTGGTTTATCACTAGCTCAAAATCCATAGATACTTTTAGTTTTTGACCCTATGTTTTAACACAAATTAAAGTCCTATGATCAAGACTTCATACTCTATCAGGTTATTGGTGTAGGGGAATTACATTATATAAGCAACATCATGTTGTTTCCCTAATGGTCCAATAAGAATAATTCCTACCCTATAACCTTTATTAGAATGGTCCCCATTGAAGTGAAAGGACCTTATCTCTAGAAATTTAGGGTCTCTATCAGCCTTGTTTTTAGCATATTTTTATGGATAGGGTATAGACACTTATGTTATAGGATACTAGGTTTACCCTTTTATTGACTACATTGTATCTTATGATCATGCCTTTCATAGTGGGTTCTTTGTTAACAAAAAATTTATTGGATATACCCCTCCAATGTAACCACACATGGGATAATTTGGTAGCCTTGTTTGAGTTTAATATCTTAGACAAATCTATACTCAGTAACTTCTCATAGGATTTTGGGATATCTATTACTTAAATATCTATGAACTATTGGATCTTGGGTTTATATTATATTTATATATGTACATTTAATATCTCACCTACCATGATAACCTCAAACTTATCTAACTATAAAACTATCTTGTCTAACTTGATGGGTGTTAACCCTAGTTTTTAAAAAATCCTAATGAGCATGACATTCATAGAGGATCCCAAATTGAGAATGTAGTTATGAGACATAATTAGGCATATAAGACTAGATTAAGATATATTAATCCTAATTATAGGCTTTGTGTTTATCTTAGGTTGGATAATAGCTTTAAATATTTTTTATTTAGTGAAAATGGGGACCTCTTTCTAGCACCAACTATTATTCAGCCCAAGATATGATCCTAGGAAGCACTTATGAGACTAAGTGCCCATATGAGACTTAGGTGACAATTATGGGACTTACTTCCTCTTATTTTAGGATTACTAATAAGATAATTTATGGCATGAGTTTCAATTATTGGGATGCATTAGATAAACTTCTTGAAATAGATCTCCAAGAGGTGAAATGCTACCATTAGAGGCTCAGTGCCAGTTTTCTCACCAATATAAAATATATATACGTATAATAAACCAATTGAAACTAATTTTAATTTATAATTATATTGTATTTCACTTCATCATTTCTAAAGAGGGGACAAAGATCACTTATTTCATAAATAAACATTAAAAGTGAGATACATTTATGTATGAAAGGAAACATCGATGCTTTAAAGACCAAAAACATGCTTAGCTAATGTTATAACACTAATGCATGATGGCCCAAGCTCTAGTCACACAAGAAAATAGTTTAAAGGAAAAATGAAAAGTGCTTGATTCAAATATTCTTGTAATGGAGAAATGTGAATAGGCATATTATTAATCACAAACAATTGCAAATATATCTTAAATAAAATGAAAGAATCTAATAAATTATATAGAATAACTAATGCTCATCCTAATTAATGCATACATATTATATGAAAGCATGGTTAATAGTCCTAAAATTAGTATTAATCTATTAAAATAGAAATTAAGTAGAAGGCATCCATGAATCAAATGAATTTACATATAAAAACCAAATTAGCATTAATTTGACAAAGTTTGTTTACAATAGAGTAGACCCATTTCAAAAGTTACTAGGAACTATATATATAAGATGAATGGATCTCATCTCTTAGTATCACAAGTTCCCACTCTGATCCATCATGGTCTAGAATGGTTGTAACTAAATTATACCAAAAGATCCCATATCCCATAATAAGTGAAACAAAATTCCCAGGGCCCACCTAGAGAGAATTAGGAGGAGGTTTGAGGAAGACCACTCCATAACTATTTTGGATGTACTTCATCAACTACCAACATGGCTACTACCAATTTTAACTCCTAGTACAAATTTTTGAGCTTCATGGGAGGCTCTTGAAAAACCACCTTAAATTGGAACAACAAACATTTGTGAACTTGGAGTGGGGTCTTGAGGGATATACTTACCCTAGACACCTGGTTAATACTTGTTGTTAGCTAAGTTGCTAACTCTAAAATCACCTTGGCCTAATATTTGTTGTATTTTTCCATCATTTTCCACATGACCTAGTTGAAATAGACCAAGTGGACTTTGAAATATCCTACTTTCAATAAGATTCCATTGGGGTAGATTAACATAATGATGTTTACCTCTTTGAAATATGCTAACATCCACTCCTAGATATTTTTTAGAGGAATGATCACTATCTATCCACTCATTAATTGAATTCATCAAGCTCCAAAAATAAGTCTAGTAGATGTTTAGGTCTGGTAGAGGCATGATTTTAACCTTTGATGACATGCCCTTTCAAAGAACCATAATGAACCTTTTGCATTTACTATCCATTCTGGTAACTCTCTCCAAAAAATTTTGAGTGTGTTAGAGATTATCTTTAATTATGGTTAAGGATCCATTCACTTCATTAATAGTCATGAATAGCTACACCATGACCTCCTCAACTTGACCAATTAGCTTTGTTATGGAAGTTCTCTTTACCTATAAACTATGTGCTCTAACTTACTCCCTCATTTCATCCATGATATTTTCAATCATTGAATTAGTGGCCTAAAACATAGATACAAATTCATCATCCACTTTCTCTTCTCTAATGGATGTCCTCACTTTGGTGAGGGAGAAGAGGTCATGTTTAGTCCTCCATGCCAATAGGTATACTTATTAAGTAAACTATTACATGAGAACTCTTCATTCTCCCAGTCACTCTATCAAACTCTCATTGGACCTTTAAGTTGATCTGATAGACCATTTCTAGCCTTTGTATTTTGGTGGGGGATAGGGAACTAACCTAAACTAGGCCTATGTTAACTCCCAAGGTAGTGGGAGAAGATGAAATTAGGATGGTAAAGGTAGAGGTATATGTAGGAGGCCTGGGAGGAGGAAGAATGGATGAAGGGGAAGGAAGGAAGGAGGAGAGGTGTGGAGGAGGAAGAGGCATATATAAAAATGAGGAAGGATGAATGGGAATCCCCATGGGAATAATTAGGTATAACATTATTCATGGGTCATGTTGACCTATGGACCAATATCACCTAATAGGGGAGTGTTCAATAAAAATGAGGAAATTAGTTGGTTAAAACTAAATCCTTAAAGGCCTAGGGTGATAGATAAGGAGGACTAGGGACCATTAGGAAGAGAAAGATGAAAAAGAGGTGGGGAGGGAGTTACCTTTTTATTTTTTTAGATCTTATGACCAGATCAACTAGAGCCACTATCATTATTTGGGGGGGGGGGGTCATTGAGGTGGATATAACATGAGTTAGGAGAATTAAAAAAAGTTAATTTATTCTTCTTTTAATGTGTCATGCTCAGATCATTTTGTGCCACAATAGTTGTAGGATCCATTATGGTAATTATTTTTAGAGCAACATGTACCACTAGAAGAGTAATTATAAACACTATAAATTTTGGGGCCACTAGAATTATGCACATAGGTTAACCTCTCACTAAGGTGGCCATCAGAGTAGTAGACATGGGGACATTAAAAATTGTATGTACTAGAGGAGTAGCCACTAGAGCTACTGATGTGGTGGCCATCGTGTATGATAGCACTATGAAACTTGGATCTACTAGTACTTGATCCCTTTTCAAGGTAATAAAAGCTTCTTGAACAAAACCTAACACTCTTTTAGATGGGGGCCATGTGATTGAGACTTTAGGAGACCAAAGATGGGCTAAAAGGATCCATGTGGGTTGAATAGGTTGAGTGGAGGGGAATTGGGAAGTGAGGATGTTGAACATGGTCAAATCCAATGGGATATGAGTGAATTGGGGAGCTAGTGACTCTATTAGGGATATACTCAATAAAACAAGCCTAGCAAGAATAGGAAATATTAGGGGTAGTTATATGGGTTGTAAAGTGATGTATATAGTGGTGGAAGTAATATATAATGGTGCCCCTTGTTATTCTTTCTCTAGGATTACTTCATGGATTTTATTAATTTCAAAGTGAAACATTTGCACCATTGATGGTGGAGTGGCCTATAGAAGTAAAGATGGTGGAGTATGAGCTAAAACCTAGAGAGGCAAGGCCCATAAGGGTGAGGGCACTAGGACTCATATATGATCCTCCTAAAAAGTTTTGAAATAGTTTATTAAATGTTATCCTTAGACTAAATTAGAGGAGCCTAAAGAGGTGGCACCATCCTTTTTTCAATGATTGGCTTGGATTGAGCCTACTTCCCTTTCATCTTTATTCCCTCCACCCTTACAAGTACTTTGGTATCACTATCTAGATTGATATGAATCTCATCATCCTCATGGGGCTCATGGTGGTATGTGATTTTGACCTAGGCCACATACTCTACCACATGGGTGTTGATGACCCCTCAAAGATCCCATTCTCTATGTTCAACCCTCCTTAGGGTGTATGAATTCATGTTCAATGCCATGTTTAATAGTGAAGGTTGGTTTATTTTATTATGTTGGTAGATGAAGATTGTAAAATATGAGCACACATTTTATTGGATATCAATCAAGTAACCTAATATACCTCAAACCAACTAAGGTGGTCTTAGACCTAATAGGGTAGGAGGAGAGGGACTTACCATATTTACTCCACTTTGATTATGGTGTGATAATGGTAATATAAATATGATATTATGGGTAGGAGTGTCTTCCTAATTTCATCTTATATCCATGGCATGGGTCTCTCATTTATGGATATGTAGACCACTAGGTGGAAGGACTGATAATAGTCCTAGATGTGGTTCATGTAATGATGCACTATCTAATTTTCACCATCTGTTTGTTTACAAAAATTTATTACCAATAATATGCCATAACTAGCTAGAATTTTTACTAGGGGTATAGTCATATTGATCATTTTTTGAGGAAAAAATTTAAGGGAAACTTGAGCATCTTTGATTTTACCAATTAGAGGTACCTACTTCGCTTCCATGGAGTAATAATAGCCAAAGGTATTTGTGTAGGTCAAACCAAGGGTATATGAGAATTTAGTGAGAATAATCTCTAGTACCAATGATACATTTCTTACTTTTCATATCTTGAGGAAAATGGAAATATATAAGGGTTTAACTTTATTGGATTTGGATGTGACAACTAAAATGAAGTTTTTAGTATCCCTTTGACATTTTTATTTTTAATGCTAATATTTTTAGTATCCCTTTGACATTTTTATTTTTAATCCTAATATTTTTATGTTTGATAAATTACACTAGCCTATTTAATTGGTCAATATTTGACCTCAGATATTTATTTTGAGACATTTGTATTTTGTATTTATTTATATGTTTAATTATATCAAAAATAGGCAAGCTAGTAAAATAATAACTTTCAATGGATTGAGAAATTTTTGCATCATTTTTACCTTTTAGATAAGTTTCAATCATTTTTTAAGGAGATTCACATGTCTTAGACATTGGTTTATTACCCTTCATTTAACCTAGTGAAACAATTCCTCGTAGAAGAATTACTTTTAGAGTTTTTTCCTATTATTTATAAGTTTGTTATTTTTTCTAATTTTGAGTTCTGGTGAATATTATCAATTATTGAATATTAATATCTCCAATGGTATAATCATAGTTTTATTTTCATGAATCATATTGTAGGAACATGTTTGTGGAGTCACCATCATGTTATTCTCTTTCAAATTCTTGAAGATCTAGATTTTTTGTTTCTTCTTATTATTCAACTTCTTCATATCCAAAAATCTCTTTTATTTCTAAAATGAAATTCACTAGAATATTTGCATCTAGATTTTGAATATATTATATGGAAATATTCTACTGATGGTCTTGAAATAATGGATGATTCTCTTGTAATGGCATATAGTTTCTTTTAGGAATGTCTTGATAAGGAACAGTGATAGTTTTCTGAGGTAGTTATTCAAATATATTATATCATTGGCCATATTTTATAGCTATTATTTAATGGAAGATTGAATTTAACTATGTGATTTAATTTTTGAATGTTTCTTCTTCAATTTCTAATTAATTATCATGTCATCTTTGATGTCAATTGATAACATCTAAGTTACATTCAAGTCAGCTATTATATCTCATCTAAGCTAATAACTTACCTTTGGTAATTGAGAATTGATAACTAAGAATTTATTATTTTCATCTATTGGTTTATCATTCATTGGTATCTTATCAAGTATCTTGTTATATTTATATACAAAATATATCATAGGTTCATAATCCTATTTTTTAATCTAAGTGAGTTATGCCAATATTGCTTGTGCATCTTCTACCTATTTGAATTTATTCTCAAACTTGGTTTTCATGACATTGTAATTTGTAATAACTCCTAGATAAAGATTATATACCCAATATACAACTCCATTCTACAGAGTCTCAATGAATAATATGATTACAATGTCCTCATATTTGACACCTAATATTACACATGTTATAGATAAGGTAGTAATATGTTCATCTAGATGTTGCTCACCATTGCCTAAAAATTTTGGAAAATTATTTCATGAAATTTTTGTAATTTCATGTAATTTCCCCAAAGCCAATGTCCCAATTTCATTACCCCAATTAGAGGATAAGATCTTGACTTGAAATTGAACCACCTTGTAGTTGTTTACTTTTTTTGGGACTTGATGGAAAACTAACTATTCTTTTGATTTTATTTTTATGTTCAAGATCTAGCTTAAAACCATAAATTTTTTGCAAATGATAAAATGGATCTATGTTACCTTAAGATTTACTTGCTTTAGTATATCATATTTATACCAATTTTGAGGGAAATATATATTTTTTGAGGCACATGTTGTATTTGGAATGTTGTTTGATCTGGTCTTCTTTGTTTTACTTTTCATGCAGCTATTGCTTTAGCTCTTTATGCTAAAATGACACATTATTCCTCTTCTTATAATATGTCAATAATTATTCTCAATTGTATTTCACTATTTATATTCTCTAATGTAAATGCTTATAAGTTTTCATAAATGTCTTCATGTTTTTTGTTTAACCAATTAAGATTCAGTTGAAGTAATAGAGACTAAATGAATAGGACGGTCATGAGAAGAATTCCTTACTATAAAAGTTCTTTTTGAAACTATACGAACAAATTTTCATGCTTTTTTTCTCTCTTGTATCTTTGAAACAATTTTAGTTTTTAATTGGAAAATAAAAACATGATCTTATTCTATGTTAATTACTACAATAACAATATTGAATTAGGTGTAACTTGTTATGTTGTCCTAGGTGAGAAATTGAATACTTGAAGAAATATCTTCATAAATGGATTCTATCCAATTGAGACTAGGTTGGTGATCATGAGCTTAGTTTATGGTAATATTAATACACACACTTTACTATTCAGGATCATGAGCTAATTGATGATCTCTTTGGGCTATCCTACTCTCAAAAATTCTTAATGCTCTTTTTTCATGATCTAGTTCTTGATTCAATATTGTCAAAATGATATGGAATTATATAACATTAACCTTGTCACAATTTCAAGAACTTTGTATGATAATAACTTTTATATCTAACTATTTAGGTTGATCCCACTCAATGTCAAGTTGTTGAACTAGGCCCCAAGCTACTAGAAACATGATGTGGGAAAACTTTCATATGTGGGTCACATAAAAATCACAAGAACATGCCCCATGGTGGGTACCAAAAACTATTGGCTGAATAATTTATCAAGAAGACAAATTATGGAGTTTCTATCAATAGTCATGGGATAAATTCCCTCTCTTATTAGCAATTGGATCTAAATTTATTGAGATCAAACACATAAAAAGAAAAGTAGATTATTTACAATAAAAATGTTATTTTCTAGGGGGTTCACACTTTTAACTTGAAATTATGAGAAGATGAGAAGAAAGGAATATGAAGGAAAAGGGATAAATGAAATAATTACTATAACCAGAATAGGATGATCTTGGTTGATTAAACATATAAAATGGCCACAAACACCTTGAAATTGAAGATTTTAGAGAAGGAAACCTTTATCATTCAAATGAAATAGGAAAGAGATTAAATAGACATATGAATAAGGTACATACACCAAATAAATTGAATCACTTAAAATACATGAAATAACTCTATTTTTACTTATGAAAACAACTAACAAAATTGTTTTCAATATCACCAAGGCTTCTCAAATGAAAATTTTTTAACATAGATTTAGATGGACTTATACACTTAAGTTTTGCATGCATGACTATGTAACAATAATATAGCATTTTAACAAATTGAAATAAGAAGGATTGAAATAGATAATATACACATACATATCATTCATTCAAGTAAATTTAAGACACAAAGTCTTGTAAATCCTTTTTGTATTGATTATTCAGGAGGCTGTACATGCAACTTCTTATCTTCCTATCTTGTGATAATATCTTTCCCCTATCAAAAAGTCCTTCAAAATTACCCAATAACTCTTTTTTATAACTTCTTAAGGTAGATATTAAAGTTAGTTAGTGTTTTAAAAGAAAATAGGACCTAGAAAGTAAGTTTATGAAAAAATAAAGTTCATTTTTTACATCATCACTTTTATTGATAAAATAGAATACATTATAAAAATAAATTAACTTTATAAAATAAAATAAAATTTATTAAATGGCCCATGGTTGGACAAAGTGGGACCCTTTCAAACTTATAAATTTGCTTACATGATCTATTTACCAATTAAATTAGAGTGGGCCTAGGCTTTGCTAATGACTGACATTATATCCAATTTGATCTAACCAACTGAAAACTACTTCATCTATCCTAATCATATGGGAATGAACACACATTTCTAGGCCAAATCACATCTTTGTGTGCTCGTTCCTTGAGGCTCAGAGTTTCCTAAAACATTAGAGTTATTTATTAGTGTCTTCTACTTCTGATAATTCTTAGGTAATGAAACAAACTTCATAGGCCATATGTACTTTATAAATGAGCTTAAGAATGGGATGGTATTAAATCAACTTCTTTTTTGTTTTTTTAAACATGATTTAAAGTTTTGTAAAATTCATAATATCAAAAACATTGAAACTTGAAGACATAAAATATTCATTCTTGACCAAATTTGATAGTTGTTCTTTGAATTACATTATAGAATTGGCTTGATTCTTGTCATGAAAAAAATCACAAGGGATTTATTTAATGAACTCCTAGATGTTGGGTAGAATTTAATTGCCTCTCTTTTTAATGCTATTAAGTTTCACTTTTACATTATTGATCATCTATTTTCAGAAATTGATAGCATTTGACCACTTGATGTGAAGACCACAATGTTGACTCTTGATAATTCCATCAATAATGAGAAAATAAAAACCCAATTAGATCATGTCATGAAATCAAGGAAGATTGATTCAATAAATGACATTTTCAAAGATAAATCTAACTCAAATCATATTTTCACAATCAATCCTATGTGAATCTTATCAAATATACTCATGATATCATCAATCAACTCTACTCTATGCACCAAGATATTTTTTAATCATGTTTTCATTACTTTTCCTATGTTCCTAATTTCTCTTAAAAATGGAGTTATGTATGTATCTATTAATGTGATGGATGGAGGTATTGGGAATTAATAAGATCCTACTAGATTAACAAGATGTTGAGCATATGCCACCATTTTTAAATTTTCCTCCTTGTATCATATTGCTTGATATTTGTACAATGTGTTTATTGATCACATTCAATGATTTTTGTGCATTTTCTTTGTCTCCCTCCATTATATGTCTTCTCAAAATTAATGTAGAGATTTTATAGTCTTCAATTGACATGTCTTATTTATTTTCATTAGTAATAGATGTCACAATCTTTACAAATATGATTCTTTATTCATTTATGGTGACATTAGAAATCATTTTTTTCTTCTTAAATGAAGGAAGAGGAGTTGTATAGGATGCAATTGATTCAAAGTTAAAATTGATTGGTTTAAAAACTCTTTTTATTCTTAATTACTTCATAGATCCATGCCAATGCATCAATGATAAGAGCATCACTCTGGTTTGTTGAATGAACTTCAATTTTGGTTTGAATTGAAGGAGGTGATTGAATTATAACTAGAATAGGTTGAGCACATTCTACTTGTCATAAAATTCCATGAAAATATAAGGAAATAATAATGAAAAATTGATTATTTTCTAAGGCCATGTATTGTAGAGTAGTATTCATAATCAATCCATGAGAACTAGGGTTAGTAGGAACAAATGGAAAAAACTAGATCATGAGATCTTTGGAATGATAACTCTTTTTCATTAATCATACATATTTTTATAAATATTAACACAATATTGAGTAGATTCTAGAATGATTTTCTTGATCAACAAATTTATTTTATAAAATACCTCTATGGTTTTGACTACCAATGGTCATTCTATAGAATATAATGATGGCCTTGTAGGATTCGGTATTTTTTTTTTAGAACATTCTTGAGTGATCCATGAATTTTAGGTTGAATGTTTCCATTGATCCATGACTCCTATAGGAACAATTTTAATATTACAAATGATTATTTTCCTTAGAGTCAATATAGAATAATATTTGAGATGCACATCGCTTTCATATTTAAAATCTACCTTATAGTATTCAATTTTTAGTTGATGCTTATACTTTTCTACTAGAAAGCCTTTAATGAATCCACTGATGCCAAATTCCCATATTCTAATGAATGGGTGAAGGATCACCATGGCCATGGGTGAAGGTTCACCATGTCCATTTTGATGTCCATTAGTTTTTATTTTTGAGATTAAGGACATTTATATTTCCCAACTAAAATTTAGAAATGAACACTAGTCTTATGGTTTTCACCTAATAAATGGTTTACTGACAATAGATGCTGACATAACTCCATTAAATCTCATTTGTCACTTACATACATTAACAATTTAATTAGAATGCCATTGAATCCACTAACACCTTGGTTTGAGCTATAAAAAGCTTTCAAATTTGGCCAAAGTCATCCCAAAACTACCTATGAGTTTGGTTCAAAAATGTTCATCATTGGATGCATTTTGAAGTTATTTTAGAGGTGTTTTATAATGAATAAAATTTTAAAAGAGGTTGAACAACATTTTAATTCACATTAGATTGATTTAGAACCACTAATTATTGTTTTAATGTCTAAAACCATTAAAAAGTCAAAAAACCACTCCCAAGTTTGTAAAAACATTTTAACTTATTTTTAGATCTATTTTGGATTGTGTAAGGTGAAGGAGCTGCTTGCATGGTGTTGGAAAACACCTTTAAATCTGACTTGGACATTTACCAAACATTTTATTATTCTTGTTCTTGAATACCATGAATTTTCTTATTCTTAAAATCTGCCTTAAAGCTGGAAAAAACTCTTGAAAACCAAATAAAATGTATTTGCTCCTCTTTAAATGGGATGTCATGCTTGGTAATTTAGACCTTGTTAAAAACACTGATGCATCCATTATTTTCTAATTTGAGGAATCTGTAGTGTTGTCCCCCAAAAATATCACTCATTTTTGGGACAACATTTGAACTATTTTGGTCCTACAGACCAAAATTGTCTCTTCCCTTTTCAAAATTTGTCATGGGCATTCAAATTCCTCATTTTTCAAGCTTCTCAAAAATCTACAAACTCTATAGGGTTAAATCTATGGACTCAGCAAAAGAGAAATCTACATAATCTATAGGCCAAGTTCAATGGACTTCATAGGTTGATTTCTACGGACTCTTTCAAGGTTAGAGAAAACTATAGACTTGGTTTCTACGGACTCTGCAAGCAGGTTCATTTTTATAGGTTCAAAGGCTTCTGCAAGTGGGTTCAACCAAAAGAGTTCATTAGCAAGCATCATCATCAAGAGTTCAACCACTTCTAAGTGCAAATACTTCTACAGTCAGGTTCAAAAGTCTTCTACAAGTAGGTTCAATCAAGGTTCAACAGGTTCAATGCATTTGGTTCAATGGGTTCAAAATATCTCAACACAACTGCGAAGTTTAATCGACAAAAGTTCATCATTTTGGTTTAATCAAATGGTTCGTCAGCCTGGTTCAAAGGCTTCATTTGAACTGTTGAACCAAAGTTTGGTTCAACAGTTAGTTCAATGCTTCTATTCATTTAGTTGGTTCATCAGCTTGGTTCAAAGCTTGGTTCATCAACTTGGTTCATCAGCTTGGTTCAATCAAAGGGTTCAACGGCTTGGTTCAATCAAACGGTTCAATGCTTTGGTTCATCTGCTTGGTTTAAAGCATGGTTTAAAACTTGGTTCAAAGGAGCGGTTCAAAGAAGTATTCAACGCAAAGTTCAAGAGAACCTCCCGAAGGATAAGTGTCCTTACGAAGGGCACTTGGTCGACAAAAGCACCCTTTAGAAGGGTCATTTTCAAGGAATCCACAAAGGTAATTCTTTAAGATTTTTGTTTAAGGTAATCAAAAAAGACTAAGGCAAGAAATAATTATTATAGACTTTTTGTTTGAAGGAATTCCTTCAGACAAAAAGTCTGAAGGAATTCAAGAAAGAAGTTATGGGTAGAAATCTCAAAGAAATTTCCAAAGAGACAAATCAATCAGAACAATTCTGTAGAATTTTTATCTGTGGGAAGTTGTTTGCAGACTTTTTGTCTACAGGAAAATGCCTGTGAGAAATCCCAGGGAAAATGCCCACAAAAAAGCCTGAGGAAATATCCATGAGAAATGTCTATGAGAGACTCCAAAGAAAAGGCTATCAAAGGACCCCAAAGGGCAGGTGCCCTTACAGGGGACTCTCAACTGCCAACTTAAAGGACACTCCCCAAAAGCTGAAGGGTCACCTTCCCTTTGAGAGGATGCAAAATAGGAAAGCCAAAGAAGGACCAAGGGGGGGCACGCCTGAAGATGTCAAATTCAAGAACAGCGAACTAACCGTTGAAAGCATATTGATGGGTGAGCGAACGTCAATTTCAAAGCTCATAAAATAGCCATTGATCCTTGTAATCTATAGACCTAAATGCATTTAAAGGCTTTAAGGCCAAGATCAATAGGGAGTGATAAAAGAATAGAGTATCAAATTGAATCAAGGACCCGATTCAATTAACCAGAAAAGGAGGAATGATGAAGAAGGATTAGATCACCAGGTGGACATTGAAAGATGCAAACTTTCAATAGCGTGACTTGTTTCTATGCATTAAGAAAAGCAAATGGGTAGATGCCCCTAAATTCTAGCCTATCTTCTTAACAAATTTTAATGCAACATGATGTGTTACTATTCCTGAGTCCTTCTTGAAGAAGCTATATAAGGGACTCCCTTTTATTGTAAAAATATCTCTTTTTGACAATCAGAAACAAAACTCTGCTCAAATTGAAAGGCATTATTGAGACTTTGAGCTCAGATTGTTGATCATATTTTGTTATTGGAATAAGAAAGCAAGTGATTTTTTAGACTTTGTGCTGTGATATCTTTGTTTTTTGGGGAACTATTCTTATGTCTTTTTCCTTAATATATTTTTTGTTCCTTTAATTCAACAAGTAGAATTAGTGAAAGTAGTAAGGAATGTGTCTTGAAGTCAACTGTGGAGAGACTTTGTGCCCCCATAATTGCCTTTAGTGTGTTTTCTTTTCATTTTTGTGTAAAGGACCTTGGGATGACTTTGTGCCCTCATTGTCCTTCATATCTCACTCTTGGGCAATTCAGGTGAAGACTTTGTGCTACATCTCAATTTGTTGGTTACTACATCCTTGGTTACATTTTGCTTTTACTACCAGGAGTATTCTTGTGGCTTGATGAATAGTACTTTTGAAAGAAGAGGAGTGCTTTTTGTCATTTCCCTTTGATTTGCATGCATCATCATTGAAAAAAGAGAGATGGATGGTTTGTCCTACCCTTGAGTATTATTTTCTGTTTATATATATATATATATATATAGGGAAACTCCCCTTGATGAGAGGAGAGATTAGTCCCTTTTGATGTGGTGAACCTACTCATTTGGATGACCAATCTTCCTACTTTGGCTAATCAGACCTATTTTTTTAATCAGTACGTTGATTGACAAACTATTCAACCAACAGTTTTTGGCGACTCTGTTGGGGATATACATAATTTTGTGTAATTTAGAACCTCAAGTTTTAGATTGAAACATCCATTGGGGATCAAACCCATTATCATTGTAACCCTTAACCATTATAGACTCTGGTGACTCTATTACTTGTCTTACCCATTATCCATTTATAGCCTTACCATCTTCCTCCACCTCCATTATTTTATCTAGTCTACAAAACTAGAGCTGCTGGGAAAGAGTGCACAGTTTGAAGCCTCAAGCCTCAAGCTGAAGTTGAGCCAGTCCTTTTGCATTTTTGTTTTGTAATCTGGCCACTCCATCCAAATTTGTTATCTATATTTTTGATAATTAAATCATGGCAGTTTGAGGCCCCTAGGGTAACTCTTTTGGCCCACTCAACTTGACTCCACCTCTGCATGAACTCCCATGTAGTTTAAGAAAGAATTTCCCCAAATTCTTTGGTGATGGGATAGTTCACCCTAATGAACACATTGTAGCCTTTAGCATAGCCTGTGGTGTTATAGGGGTGGAATTTAAAGATGTGGCAGTCAAAATTTTTGTGGAGACACTACAAGGTGCTATTACAGACTAGTTCTACCATCTACAAGCTAGATCAGTGACTGAATGGAATACACTCGAAGTCATGTTCGAAGCAAGGTTCAAGCTCATAGAAGATGCACATGCATTACTGGCCCAGCTCACTCAGATGAAGAAAGAGCCTCATGAGCCTATGAGGTATTTTATTGCCAAGTTCGACAAGCTGAGGCACAAGATTCCCATGGTCACCCAGCTAACACCTCAGAACCTCAAATGCTTCTTCATCAACTCACAGTTACCTAAAGTGAGTTTTTTGCTAAGATGAGATGGTCAAATAGATCTTGCTGTATCTCAACTTTTGGCTACTAAGGTAGAAGATGACCTTATCTTGGTAGGAATAATAAGGAGAGACCCAAACAAAGGCAAACCCTCTTCATCTTCTGAATACTCACCCACAGTCACCACTAACCCAATGGTACAAAAGATGGAAAATAAATTGCTAGCCTTGAAAAATCAAATGGCACAAGGTATGTCTTCTATTCCTCTATATAAAGACATACCAAGGAGGACATTCCCTAATCAACCATATCAAGGCAATGCTGCCAGAAGTCAAGGGCAACCAAATCATCTTCCTCCCCCATAGAGGAAACTTGCCCTTGAAGCACCTCCAACCAACTTAGTAGTTGGATATCTAGAAATAGAACATGTTTCCTATTTCCAAATTGAGTTAGAGCAAGAAAATGGTGTTGATCTCTTCAGGGAGGATCAAGAAGAATCAACTGGTGACTCCCACATTGGTTTCCTGAATTACCAGGATGAACCCAGAAGTGAAGGTGAAGTAATCAAAGGATCATACACAATATTCACTAGTTTCAAGAATTAGTCAACCTAGCAGGCCAACAAAGAGAAGATAGAAGAGTGACCCCAATTAGAAATTTCAATTGCTGAGTAGAGAACCCCTCTTCCTTTTCAGTCCAAGGACTCGGTGATTGCCAAAGAAGTAAGTACATCAAACATCTCTACAGCTTCTACTTTAAATTCACAGATTAGTCCTCCCCCTCTTAAAAACCAAAATGATGAACTCCCATCCTCTCTTCCAAGTCCATCTTAGTCATTTGACATGATTGATCATGGCAAGAAATCCAAAATTCAAATGACTAAGTTTGAATCCCTGCAAACCAATCCTGAACAATTAAACATTGGTGGAGAACCAAGTGTAGACCTGTCTCAGGAAAAAATTATGGTCACCCAAATGTTAGCACCTCTAGCTCAAATTATATTTGAGCCTTCAGGTAGGGGTAATTACTTCTTGACCACAGAGAATGCTCATGTCTCAGCTGATGAAAGTCCTGTAGCTGGCAATCTAGGATTTGATCCAAACAAGGCATCAAAAGAATTAGTAGGGTGCAGTACAAATCAAGAAGGATCTTCCATCTCCCATGAAGAGAAATCTGATAGAAGATTATCTTTTGATGATCCTTGGATCTTGGAATCTGATGGCAGCAATTCTTCCATAGCTAGATATAGATCTTTATTGCTCAGATTGAAAACTACTCAGGGTGAAGAGATCAAACTCCTTCACACCAAAATAAATACTGAGCTGATGGTTTGTCAAGGGTCTAATGCTGACAATCAAAGCATGTGCTGGAGTGGACCAGAAAAATAGCAAGCTATGGTGGTGGACCATACTGTTGTATTCCAAAGTCAGCAAAAGGAACTCTTCACAGGGAGAGCAAAGAGTTATGGTTTTCAGTTTGAAGACCACGTCCTGCCATGGAGCAAGAAGAAGAAAAGACCAAGAGGAAGACATAGAAAATTTGTTTCTTGGTGGAGAGCTCCATTCACCCATCACCATTTCTGGGGGCAAAATGTCTTCTTACTGGTTTATCAGGATAGAGCACTATTTTCACTGCCTCTTAGGAAGCAGTATCTGAAATACTTCAACTCTTGAAGTATTAGATTATTGCATATGTACATATGTATATTTGTATAGTTTTTAATTCTATTTTGTTTTGTTTATTTCCTTTTTTTTATGTCTTTCATTTCTGGGTAACATGACTCCATAGCCAAATGGTACACATGAAGACACTCGAGATTCTAGATTCTACTCCCTTCAATTCTTTTTACAATTGATAGAAGTTTCCCAACTGGAGACAACTGTTGTCCCCCAAATATATCACTCATTTTTGGGACAACATTTGAACTATTTTGGTCCTAGAGACCAAAATTGTCTCTTCCCTTTTCAAAATTTGTCCTAGGCATTCAAATTCCTCATTTTTTAAGCTTCTCAAAAATCTATGGACTCTACAAGCTTAAATCTATGGACTCAACAGGAAGAGAAATCTAAGGACTCTACAAGCCAAGTTCAATGGACTTCATAAGTTGATTTCTACAGATTCTTTCAAGGTTAGAGAAAACTATAGACTTGGTTGCTACGGACTCTATAGGTAGGTTTATTTCTACAAGTTCAAAGGCTTCTACAGGCAGGTTCAACCAAAAGAGTTCATCAGTAAGCATCAGCAGCAAGAGTTTAACCACTTCCAGGTTCAAAGACTTATACAGCTAGGTTCAAAAGTCTTCTACAAGAAGGTTCAATCAAGGTTCAATAGGTTTAATGCATTTGGTTCAATAGGTTCAAAAGCTCTCAACACAACTGTGAAGTTTAATCAGCAAAAGTTCATCACTTTGGTTCAATCAAATGGTTCGTTGGCCTGGTTCAAAGGCTTCATTTGAATCGTTGAACCAAAGTTTGGTTCAACAGTTAGTTTAATGCTTTACTTCATTCAGTTGGTTCATCAGCTTGAACCATTAGCTTGAACCATTGGCTTGGTTCAAAGCTTGGTTCATCAACTTGGTTCATCGACTTGGTTCAATCAAAGGGTTCAATGGCTTGGTTCTATCAAACAGTTCAACGCTTTGGTTCATCCACTTGGTTAAAAGTGTGGTTCAAAACTTGGTTCAAAGGAGCGGTTCAAAGAAGTGGTTCAATGCAAAAGTTCAAGAGAACTTCCTGAAGGACAAGTGCCCTTATAGAGGGCACTTGGTTGGCAAAAGTACCCTTCAAAAGGGTCATTTTCAAGGAAGCTGCAAAGGTAATTCTTTCAAATTTTTATTTAAGGCAGTTAAAAAAGACTGAGGCAAGAAACAATTCTTTCAGACTTTTTATCTGAAGGAATTCCTTCAGACAAAAAGTCTGAAGGAATTCAAGAAAGAAGTTGCAGGTAGAAATCTTGAATAAATTTCCAAAGAGACAAATCAATCAGAACAATTATATGGACTTTTTATCCATGGGAAGTTGTTCACAGACTTTTGTCCATGGGAAAATGCCTGCGAGAAAGCCTAGGGAAAATGCCCACAAAAAATCCTAGGGAAATATCTACGAGAAATGTCTGCGAGAGACTCCAAAGAAAAGGCAATCAAAAGACCCCGAAGGGTAGGTGCCCTTACGAGGGACTCTCAGCTGCCAACTTAAAGGACACTCCCCCAAATCCAAAGGGTCACCTTCCCTTTGGGAGGATGCAAAATAGGAAAGCCAAAGAAGGACCAAGGGGGGACATGCCTGAAGATGTCAAATTCAAGAACAACGAACTAACCATTGAAAGTGTATTGATGGGTGCGCAAACATCAATTTCAAAGCTCATAAAATAGCCATTGATCCTTGTAATCTACAGACCTAAATGCATTCAAAGGCTTTAAGGCTAATATCAATAGGAAGTGATAAAATAATAGAGTATCAGATTAAATCAAGGACCCAATTCAATTAACTAGAAAAGGAGGAATGATGAAGAAGGATCAGATTGCCAGGTGGACATTGAAAGATACAAAGTTTCAATAGCACGACTTGTTTCTCTGCATTGAGAAAAGCAAATGGGTAGATGCCCCTAAATTCTAGCCTATCATCTTAACAAATTTCAATGCAACATGATGTGTTACTATTCCCAAGTCCTTCTTGAAGAAGCTATATAAGGGACTCTCTTTTATTGTAAAAATATCTCTTTTTGACAATCAAAAACAAAACTCTGCCCAAATTGAAAGGCATTACTAAGACTTTGAGCTCTGATTATTGATTATATTTTGTTATTGAAATAATAAAGCAAGTGATTTTTCAGACTTTGTGCTGTGATATCTTTGTTGTTGGGGAAATTGTTCTTATGTCTTTTTCCTTAATATATTTTTTGTTCCTTTAATTCAACAAGTAGATTTAGTGAAAGTAGTCAGGAAGGTGTCCTAGAGTCAACTGTGGAGAGACTTTGTGCCCCCATAATTGCCTTTAGTGTGTTTTCTTTTCATTTCTGTGTAAAGGACCTTGGGATGACTTTGTGCCCTCATTGTCCTTCGTATCTCAATCTTGGGCAATTTAGGTGAAGACTTTGTGCTACATCTCAATTTGTTGGTTATTACGTCCTTGGTTACATTTTGCTTTTACTACCAGAAGTATTCTTGTGGCTTGTTGAAAAGTACTTTTGAAAGAAGAGGAGTGCTTTCTGTCATTTCCCTTGAGATTTTTCCTTTGATTTGCATGCATCATCTCTAAAAAAAGAGAGATGGATGGTTTGTCCTACCCTTGAGTATTATTTTCTATATATATATATATATATATATATATATATATATATATATATATATATATAGGGAACCTCCCCTTGAGAGGAGAGATTAGTCCCCTTTTGATGTGGTGAACCTACACATTTGGACAACCAATCTTCCTACTTTGGCTGATTAGACCTATTTTGTTTATCAGTACGTTGATCGACAAAATATTCAATCAACATGTAGATAGAGTTACAACCTTGTATGAGCTATCAAATTCTTTAAACAAGATAATAAATCTCCTAGGACTACTTCACTTTCTTGAGGGTTTGTAAAAAGGTATCCTAACTTTGTCTTTTTAGCCTAACAAGAATAATTAAAAATATATTATTTCTTGGTTAAAAATATTTCAAGATGTTGGAATACCTTAATTTGAGATATGTAAGATTTCTTTATGGCCAAAAAAATTAATTTGTCTTTTTAGCCTAACAATAATAATTAAAAATATATTATTTCTTGGTTAAAAATATTGCAAGATGTTGGAATACCTTAATTTGAGATATGTAATCTTTCTTTATGGCCAAGAATATTACTTTATCTTTGTAGCCTAACAAGAATAATTAAAAATATATTATTTCTTGGATAAAAATATTTCAAGATGTTGGAATACCTTAATTTGAGATATGTAATCTTTCTTTATGGCCAAGAATATTCTCAAAATATTTCATAGATTCTTCAAAGCATTCATTACTTTTTATGACCTTTCTATGTATTTCTTCACTTTTTCACAGCTTCTACTTTTTATATTTCTTATTATTCCTCATTTAAATGATTATTCCATGATTTTATCACCATCATTACTTCTCTTTACATGTTTTTCACTTGGAATAAATGAGAAACATGATAACTTCTTGTTATTTAATATTCTTTGTAAAACTTGTGTATGTCATTGTGGAGAAATGAAGGGGAAAATCGGGAAAGGGAAGCCAAATTTTCACTTTTCAAATTATTCCATCCATTTAGAAAACTTTTTAAAATACCCTATGGATATTCATGTTGAATAAATTACCCCTTATTCCACTTCATAAAATTCATTCAAAATGCCTAGATATTGGAAATTTGCATGTTTTTACACCAAGTTTTCCCACTTGCATTTGTCAAATATGATAATTTTTTTTTAATTATTTTTTAAATAATATTTTTTTAAATGATTATTAAATGAAAAATTAATTAATTTTTTAAATTCATTTGTTTATTTTTTAAAAATGAATATAAAAAAGGTTTTAATAACCTCCATGAGACCAACCAAGCAAGGGGGAGTGAAAGGTATGACAATGTAACACAACTCATGGAGTCAAGAGTCACAACAATAAGATCATTTTTGGTATTAATTAATAGATGTATCATAGCAAAAATATTATTCCTATAACAAACATGATCATTTAATGTTGAATTGGATGAGTGTCATTGGTTGAGCACTAGGTTGCATTGGCATCGATGTCAGCTCATACCTTTTAGCAGTTATGTGCCTATAATTGGTTTCTACAAACTTCTCTTGGTGGGAAATAAAACATTAGTTGTAAGCTATAAAT
This sequence comes from Torreya grandis, assembly GCA_037957365.1. Classification (NCBI taxonomy): domain Eukaryota; kingdom Viridiplantae; phylum Streptophyta; class Pinopsida; order Cupressales; family Taxaceae; genus Torreya; species Torreya grandis. Next base: position 724,749 of record JARHVA010003007.1, read on the forward strand.
TTCATCAATCAAGTCTCCAAAGGGTGTTTCAAATGACTAGTATGAAATTTTCATTATAGGTGTGCTAAAATTTCATGTGCAATTTTTTTATTAAAACAAGCATATTATGCTATCTAAATTAACTTTTTGGGACTGATTTAAAATATATTTATTCATCCATTTGATTATAATATTCTACCCCTTTAACCCTCATCCAAACATCTAAAAAGGGTTAAACATTTGTTGAACATGTCCTCTAAATTTTAATCACACCAAACCCTAGTTTGCTTTAAGCTTTCTTCCTTCCACACTTTTTTTAGATTGATGTATTTATTTTTTAGACCTAATTTTTCTTGCATGGGCATAGTATAAGTGATGATTTTTCTCTTTGTTTCCCTAGGCCTTTTTTTCTTTTTTTGGGTGTGTTTAAGTCTACAGCCCTAAAAATGCATGCTCATAGTGATACCCCTAAGGAGCCTCATTATTTAGGCATTTTATTTAACCTTATAAATGATCAATACATTACTTATTAGGATCTCATGTCTAGCCAAAAGTTTAGTACCCATACTTCCTTTATAATAAATATTTAAAATTATGATAATAAAAATAAAAATAATGAAAATGCAAGCATTGATGAGTATGGTTATACTAATAACATGATTTCTTATTCACATTATGATTATGATTATGATTCCACATATTTTGAATATGAAAGTGAGTATTCTAGTTTTCCTATTTCTCTTATATGGATTAATTTAAAACCTAATGATGAGTTCCTTGAATAAAGAATAAGTGAACCATTTTATAGTGCATTTCATAGCCTACAATGTCATAAAATCAATATGCCTAAAAATATCATTCCAAATGTTGAAAATAAAATATTTCATGCATATAATATTCTAAATGTGAACCAATAATTGAGTTTGCATCCTCTTTATTTAATGACAATCATGTTACAAATAATGAATGTTTACATTCTTTGAAAAATATTGAAAATGTTACCAAAAGTGAAGATCTTATTAATTCTTTAGCTCATGCAAATGCACATAGTAAAAGTATTTCTCCCCTTATCATTTTATGTTATAAATATTAAGATGATAAAATTATTAAAATTAGTGTTGATGCATGTTTTTATCCTCTTAATAAAATTCAAGATAAATAACAAAGCATCTTTTCCAAAGGTCTCTTAATTAAATAATTTACCAAACCATTAACACTAATTCACCTAAACATTTACATGCTAGTAATGTTAATGTTCCTTTCTCATTCGGGAATGATGTATTTAAACTATAAAGTGTCATGGCATCTTCTATTCCTTTCTCCTTTAAATTCAAAAATGAAATTGAAACTTGAATTTTTATTCATATGATGATTCTTAAAAAAAAAAAAACTCTTTGACCCTCCTCCACATTTTCTACTCAAAATCAAGTTCCAATTTTAGATGAAAATAATGAAAGTACATATGGTATCCCTATTACATGTAATGAAAATTTAAGTAATTAAATTATTTTCCATATTACTTGTATCAACCTTCATGACATCCAAAATGATATAATTACCTCTCTCAAATAATAATGTAATATGAATGATCCTTTGCCTAATAATTTTCAATCATGTGAGGATCCTATCTTAGAAGTAAATGATAGTTTTAAATTGGCCATCATTCTTATGTTTCATATGGATGGTAAATTACAACCTCTAAGTGAATATTCGAACTCTCCAACCATTCCTCTTAGTGATATTGTATATATTATGACTACTATATAATATCTTCATAATCAAGTGACGATTATTAGGCTATATGTAGTTTCACATGAGGGTACTCTTAGTGATAAAAATCTATAGGATCAAACCCTTACATGATATGTTTTTTGCCATCCTTCTCCTATTTTTTTAAATGAATATATTACCTTATTTTGATGTTTAAGGAGACCTTGAAAATCATTTGAAATAATATGTATATTCCTTTGATCATTGGGATAAATATGGACATTTATTATTAAAGGCCTTCCATTAAATTATAATATGAGAGGTTACTTATTGGTTATATAGCCTTCCAAATGGTTCCTTAACAACCTTTAAAAGTCTTGAAGACATATTTTTATTTGATTTCCATAAGCATAAAATATTTAACTTAACATTAAAACATTTACAAGTCGTAACATAACATGGTGAGGATTTTGCCATTGGTTCAGTGTTGGCATCTTTTGTTTTCCAGCCTTCCTACCTTTTTTGACTGTATAGGGTTTGGCCCCTGGTTTGATGCCTTAATTAATTAAAAACATGGTGAGGAGTCTATTCAATATTATTCTATCCACTTTAAGGATACATTACATTCCTTGAACTATAAACCATCAGACTCAGAAGTGCAATTCATATCTATTAGGGTCCTTATTTCCCCACTTAAATAAATATCATTACATAGGCCATTTTATTCATTTGGTATTATATACATGGATGTGCAAAAATATGCATGACCACTGATAAATACAATCTCTAATTTCCATTAGTATAAAATACCTCACTTACCATTAAAACATTTAAAATGATTAACAAATCATGATGAGGAGTATATTTAATATTATTATATCCACTTGAAGGATGCATTACAATCCTTGAACTATACACAATCAAACTCAGAAGTGCAATTCATATTTATTAGGGTCCTTCTTTCCCCACTTTAATAAATATCATTACATAGGAATTTTTATTCATTTGGTAGTGTATACATGGATGTGAAAAAATATTCAAATCCAATAATAAATACCAATATCAAATCACCTGCATCTTCACGTAAAGGCAAACATGTTACAAACAATTTCTACAAAGTGAAGCAATGAACCAAGGAGGTACCTGATCCATCTTATATACCATTTTTTAAATTAGTTTTTCATAGTAAGGAAAAAATAGTAAAGGTTTTACATATAGGAAAATAATCCATATACGTAATACCACCTATAGTTAAAAACCATACCTCTACTAAGAATAAACTACTCTAGGTTGATATATTAACAGATATACCACATGATATATTGCATACACTATTAGATAAATAGTTGATTACTCTTCCTCTAAATTATTACCATCCACTACAAATATTTGAAAATGTGAAAGTAAAACCATTTTACATTTACCATGGTATTAATGGGAATCATGATAATGATTTTTTTCTAAGTAAAAATCTTACACAACTTGCAGACAAAGGATTTATTGCATTTCAGAAAGAGACAACAAGGTCTCCCTATCCCACTTATTATAAAGGTCACTATAGGAGGGTTGATACATCCCATGCCACTCTTACTAAGGAAACCATGGTCTATCAGCCTTTTTATAATCAAACCATTCAAATAAGTCTTTCTCCAAGCACACATTCTATGAGACCTGGTCTCTCCTACACTAATCATCCTAGGGAACCATTAGTTGATCAAGCACTTACTAGAGGTACATTTGGGGGGAACACATAACCAATGTTATATAATCCAATCATACTTTTACAACTATGTTTATTAGACATCACAAATGGATACCTACACAAATTCAAATGGTTAAAGATACACTTGATACTCCCAAAGATAAACTAGATATTATGTTAGAACAGAAAGCAAAAACATAATTTCCACATGATCATTATAGTCTATCATTTTTTATTTCCAAAAAATTTATTTTGTATAGATATTTCATTAGTTATCACTTAATAAAATTAAATTAAAAACTACTAATACTTTACCATGTAATCAAATATTACATTTCTAACATATTACATGTATAAAATTAAAACATTCAAAACCATTAACATAAAGTTAAATCCACTACGACCAAATATCAAGAAAGGTTCCATAATATATATCAAAGTGAATAAATTTTTATATAATGAATTAAATCATACATATGGGCATATCCATAGGAGTATAATATTCATCATTATTATTGATCAATTAGCCTCATGTATCTCAATATCGAGGATTTTATATCCTACCTAGGACCACAAGATCAAGATGACTTATGCAATATCTCCACTAACACTATTACATGATGTAGAGTCTGATCATGCTCATGACATAGGTCATCATACTTGTTGATCAAAACTTGCATCACCTCATTGGAACTCCTCTCAGGAATAGATCTCCTATCCAACTTGACATATAGATAATCCTTCTTGGTAATCATAATATTTTATGTTTCCACTACCTTATCCATAAGATAAAATAAGGGTGCATGGGAACCTCAAATATCAACTAATATCTCCACAAAACCATCACCCACAATATCTATGGGCACACTATGTATTAGGGCCCACACAACATACCATCATTGTCCACTTCTACTTACTTGCTATTCATTCAAACAAGTTACAATTCATATACACTTATCAAAAATGATCTACCAAATATCTCAAAATTAAATAAAAAATAATAATATACTTATATGTGGCTTTAATGGTTGTCTCATCTAAATTTCATGGGCCTAGAGTAGCTCCTACACCTCTACCTCCTCTATCTATTCCATGTGTTATAGGTACTGCACTAATGGAGAACAATAATGGGGAATGATAAAAAAAATAATGGAAACTAGACCACCACTATGTATAAATATATATGCACCCCACATCATCACTAGTAGACAAAGGAACAACAAGATCCATTTCCCCAATATGGAAGAATTTTATATCTATAGTTGTGCGGTAGTCTTATCATTCAAGTTATATATGGTTATAAATATTTGATGCCATGTATATGGAGTAGAGGGGACATCCTAATGAATATAAAAATATCTCAATACATGATCATACCAAAAATTATCATAAAAACTATGGATCTCTTAGACCAACCACATTCCAATACAAACCTACCATAACTCCTAATAATCTTCAATCCACATATAAAAGGTCATATACATATGCCAAATAATCTATGTGGGTATCATTTAATCAAGTACCCTATGATACTACATAGTATAATGGACCCTACTTTGAGGTAACACCCATCACACAATAACACAATTTAAATGGGCCCATCCAATGAGGGATCTATTGATGAGTCGTACAAATAATATATGTTCATATTCCCACACATGAATAAGTGTGGCTACACCCAATCTACCACCCTAATTTTTCAATAAAAATTTGTATAAATATATTTATAATTGGGACACCATAGTGTGCCCCAAAGAATACCTAGTACCTTGATACTCTATGTTCCCAATAATATCATACGTACGATAGGCTATAGCCACCCCACCACCACCCACAACCACAAAATGTTTTAACAAATAGTAAATGAATTTTTGTAATCATAGAACATCATATCTAACAATGTAATCCATATAGACTATGTTGTAAGTCTATCCCACATCTACTTGATGATATGTAAAATATATGGGATCTTTGTATATACCCAATGCTACCATCTCCTAATACTTGAGCCCTTTCCCTTGTAATCGATAACCATAATATGTGATACACATCCTCCAATGTAATATTAATCTCCTCTATCAAGAGCCATAAAGTAAAAGTACCATCATTTAGCTAATGTTTTGATCAGATGAATATCATAATAGACTTGCTCTAATCTAAAAACATGTCCCATCTTAACTTGATTAATAATAGACCAATCTATATCATCTAACCCAAACTATATCAAGGTAAATAGATGCCTCCCATTCCTAAACTCATAGATATACAAAAATCAAGAAGAAAAAAAAAACATTAGTCATCCATTTACTAAAATATTAGTAAGTAAAAATGACAAATTTAATAAACCACTATCATACATTAGTGTTTGACATGAACATGGTTCTCAAATAAAATTAAGTGCACTACCATTGATAAATGGATGTTAAGATCGATAGTTAAATGGTACCATCCCAATTATTGATGGTAGTGTTTTTCAACAATTTTAATTCCCAAAATGGGCCCAAAAATTGAAAAAAATAAACATTTTAAAAACATTAACTGTGTAAAAATATCTACATATTAGTTCTTCCAGATCATGTCCTCCTAAATCAGCCTACAAGATTTTGAATTGCATTAGAAAAATCACTCTCCCTTGAGGTGTTGTATCAAAATATATAGGTCAATAAAATTTCAAAACTTGAAAATGAAAATGAAATAGAAACTTTAAAAAATTATATATAGTCATTAATTTTTCAACCACTGCCCACACTTACAAAATTTAACATGTGATATCTCAAGCATCATTTACCCAAATTTAAAACTTTGAGTTATGTTTGGATCCATACAATGACCACATATACACTATAATGATATTTTTTTACAAATTTAAAAAGACTTAATTCTTCTCCAATTCTCACTAAGGTTCAAAATCTATGTGCAAAATTTAATGTTCATTACAAAATACCAAAAAAATGACCAATTATCAAGTTACTAAGGCATAAAACTAATACACAATCTAATCCTATATGATTGATACATACATATTATGTCATCTTATCCTTTTTCATTGAGGGGACTACCAACTTTTATTCCCCTCATTCCAAAAGGGGGCATATCATAAAGGCATGACTCCACACATACATAGTTCTAAATTTTGTATAATGTGATACAATTTACATATTTAAGTAATGCATGTGGGTTAGAATACTATAAATTTTATATCAATTTTCATATATTTGGGATAACTTTTTTAGATTTATGATCGATATTATACACAGTTATAGAGTATAGGGTACATGTTGATAGATACTTCAACTTGACATATACTAGAGGTACATATGATATGTAAGTGTACCGAATATTGTAAAATACATATTAAAATTAATAAATCATTCATAGTATACATGATTGGGGACACAAATGGATTTCATTCCTTCCTCATTTACCAAGATGCATTAATTCTTCCAAATTACCAAATTGCATACTCAAAACACATACCAAAAAGCATCTATACCTAATAATCACCATTTTTAACCTTTATCTATCTACAATTATTGGCTCCCTTGAGTATTAAAATTGAGATTCAACACCCTTGATGACTTATAACTACTCTCTTTATTTAGGTTGAGATGGGTATACTACTTAAACTCAGATAGATTATCCATTTTACATTTACCCTTGATTTGTGTGGTTGAAATTTTAATAGCCTCGATGACCTGAGCACCACTCTCCTTATACTAGGTTGGGGGCATGATCACCTCACAACTCCCCTTTTTCAATAAATCATCTCCAAGATGCAACAAACTTGACCAATTATGGACTTATCCATTTTCCTAGCTAGGAAATGGATGGGACCTTAAGTTACCCTATACTTATCCATCCTCTATGGTGGGGACAACATTCGAGAGACATCACTATGAAACACATTTATAGGTGTATTTCCATGTTATTTCTCTTTATAAATACTTTGACTACTACTCATTTTCAGATTATATATGATAATTATGTAGTAACATGCTTTTGGTTGTAGGATAGGAGATACAAAGTCAAGTTAGAACTATCATGAGGCTAAGATGTGTCTTCACACCTAGGTATGAACTTCTTTTAATTCTAGTAATTTTATTCCATGTAATTACTAGTTTAAGGGGTGTAAATGTAGAAGCCAATGTTTGGAAGAATCTTTATTTTATAATGTATTTTTACATATATTTAGATGTAGAGCCCTTTTGATAGAATATTGAGTACTTAGTGGCATGGTATTATGTGAGCCCCTTGGGCTCCATGGATTTTATATTGAATTTTCTAATATTTTGATACTTTATGTTCATTGTGTTTCACTTTGGCCACTTTGTGGTAGGGATCTTTGAGTTTCTATTATATGTTATGTATTTTAATCTCTCAGACACTACCATTCACCTCATGACACTAGCTTCAATGTTAGTGTCCATGGTTTGAAGGTAGTGTCCTTCCTTATCATTTTCTCTATTTTTTTAATTTTCATCTTGTGACCATTTGTGAGGGCATACATGTTTGTTTTATTGTCATATTTCACATGCCACTAGGTTTTTATTTGAATTCAAAATGTTCCATATATATATATAAATTTAGGTCATAGTTTTTAGATACCAAGCAAGACTCTCAATTAGCACATAGATTTTTATTCAAAATTTATTAAATTTCACCTTACGTTGGTTTACATAGTGTTGAATTTTGAAGTATTGCAAAAGGTAAAATTAAACTTGAATTGATTTTACCAAGGGTTATAATAGGATAAAGAATATATAGTTGCACAATCACCATTACACACACATATACCCCTATGAAGGATTACTATATGTGATTTTTAGGCCCTCCTTGGAGTATATGGCTATGAAGGCATCAATTTGAAACAAAAATATAATTAGGATTAGCTCAACTCATGCACTAATTGACAAGTGTCATCTAACTCCTCATTTAACTAATATTCAATTAGTGTCTTATCAACCAGGGCCGGTGTCCAAATCTATCTCCAGTAAGGTATGGGATGGTAGATCTAGAAGTCTACTTATGGGGGTACTTGTTGATCCTATTCTAACTTTGACTAAACTACTTGATTCACACTTTTGATAAAAAGGAAAGAAATCAAATCAATCCACTCTTTTTCTGGAAGTAAAAGATCACACTCCTATTTTACATCTATAGGGAAAGTAAATTCACACTTCTATTGTAAAAGAAAACATACTTTGCATAGAAAAGAAATGAAATAAAAAAATGCTCTTTTTAAACTATGAATTTGTTTTGATGTTTTTATAAATAAATACAAATAGTAATAAGACTCTAAATAATAAAATAGAACATAAATATTGTACACAATTCTTGGTTCCAAGGAGAGTGGGCCCTTGCTCCTCTCAGACTCAGGAACAAAGATTAATCAGTGTTGGAAACTTGAAGTATTAATTCATGGAAATGAAATGATTACAATCTGATTGAAACTGATATGCTTCTAAAATATCTAATTCTTGATTTTTTATTTTCTCTATATCCTCTATTTCTTATATAATTTTCATAGTCGAAAGTCTTACACTTTATACTAATACAATCAACTCAAAATAGGATGCAAAAGAATAGGACTCTTGGTCGATCACTTCATCCAAAGATAGGAGATTGGATTTCTAGGAGATCTAAATATTTAGATGAAATAAATATCCTGTCCTATAATAGTCCTAAAATATGACTACATATAAATTTATCAAAAGCAAGTCCTTCAAAATAGCATGTAGTTATTTTCCTTATTTGATTCCAGCTGGAATGGTTCTTTCTTATCTTATTTGGTCTCCAACTTCTAGTTTGTGGTGTTGTCCTTATAAAATTCTCAGAATTGACCTTGTAGAGTCTATAGAAATGAGCCTATGGAGTCCATAGAAATAATCCTACAGAGATCATAGAAAAAAACCTACAGAATCCATAGAAGCAAGCCTACATAGTCTGTAGAAACAAGCCTACAGAGTCTGTAGAAGCAAGCCTGCAAAGTTTGTAGTTCTACTGGATGGAGATCAAAGTGGAATGTTCAATATACATCACCTATGTATTATTTCTGATCATTATTCACACCAAATATCACTAAAACATTCTATGTATTAGACATTAATGACAAAGTAAATGTTTAGTCTTTGGTTTAATATAAACAAGACAAATATCTATTTTCCATGTAATAGCTATCTAAGAATCTAAGATTTGTTTAAGATAATATCATTCGAGAGATGATTTGAAGGAAATAACATGTCAATAATGAGCCATATTTTGAGCTCATCATTTCCCCCAAGCTTTACCTTTTTCAAGTCTCATTGTAAACATTTATTGGCATTCATAGCTCTAGCTTCTGCTTTCTACACACTAACTCAAATCATATTCATCAAATTTATTTGTTATGTGTCTATCTAAATTCCTGGTAAATCCTTGATGTGTTTGAATTATTTATTTCCATATACTGAATTGCTCTTCTAATTATGGAGCCCAACTCTACCATCCTAGAATAGGTATGATCAGTAAAGGGGGTATATATCTCATGCCAATCCATTTTTGCTCTCTCCTAGAGTTGGTTACCTCTATTAAAATTTATAGAATTGAGGATGATCTCCTCATAATCCATCTTAAGTTATTTGGGGACATGACCTCTCACCTTTTAAGAGGTACTAAAAGTTGGTCACATCTGTTTATACTTGCAGCCATTACTAAATCAAAACTCTGTCTTGAAAACAAATCAAAAGAAACAATACAATCATATAGAGCCTGTAAGTAATGTATTTTATCCTCATTAGTTAAAATTATATTTGATCAATATGGGAATAGGAAAGGTTGGTCTGACACATAATTTTTTAGTCTTAGCATGATTTATATAGTCCTCAAATCTGCCTTTCCATGCTATTTGATTTTTCAATGTAGAATGTAATGCTCTCAGTTGAACTTCTCCTACATGAAGATTTATCAAAAAATTATTGTGCTCATGATCTCCTAGAATCAAGTCATGCAAATAAAGTTTACAAAGCAAATCCTATTGATCAGGTTTAACACTATAGAAAATTTTCAAAAATGTTGTTGGCTGCAAAATATAATAAGGAAGATGACAGGAGATCTGCAGAAGCTGCCACCTATAAAATTGTTCAAATAAAAATAAACTATATGTAGGAGAAGGATTCCTTAATTCCAAAAGAGTTTCTCCTAATTTTCATTCATCCTGCATATTTTCTTCTAACTCTTGGACTTTAGCCTCTAATTCTTTCTTTTCATTTTCCAAGAGTTTGTTTAAAGAAGTTGCATCTTTGTTGTTTAATTTAAGTATAGAATATTCTTCTTTAATTTGATGTAGTATTTGCAAGGGAGGAATACCTGCATCACTTTTTTGACAACCATGGTCAAAAAATACCTTAGGAGGAAAAAGCATAATAGCAAGTGCTTCAGAAGAGTCTACCAAATTCTACAATCTCCTATTTTCATTCTTTAGACTTTTTACATATATCCAAAGACCAATCTATTCATCTTCATGTTCTTTTATCATTTTCTCTAATCTATGAATTTTTGTTGCATGATTAGTAGATATTGTATCTAATTTCTATACCAAAGATGAGTTAAGATGATCCTTGTTTTGTAATTGACTGATTAAGTCAGCAATGTTAGCTATTTGTTGTTGTTCAAGAGCTTGAGCTTGAGAAAGCTACAAAGTTAGCTACATAATAGGATCATTTAGATTTGATGATTCACCTTTCTCATTAGTACATATATTTTTCCCTTTGTCCATTGCAGTTTCAATTGGAATAGGTGGTTTTTCTACCACACTTAATTCCTCTACTGTGTGTGGCTCTTCCTCTAGATTTGGCTTCTCCATTATGATCAGAGAGTTCCTTTCGGAAGGAGCTTCTTCAATATCTATAGGTATAAGAATAATCTAATGTATGGGGGAATGAGACACCATTTTGAGATTATCTAAAATATCTACAACTTCTTGTTCATCTTCTTTTATTAAAATGAGTTTTCTCTTTCTTTTAGTTACTCTTTGAGCTACACTTGGTTGATTTTCCTTCTCAACCACCAAAGCCTTGGTCATCTCAAGTTATGTAGTAAATTTTCATCTCAATTTTCTTCTTCCTATCAAAGGAACTAGTTGTACTACATACTCATGAGGTTCTTGTGGGGACTTTAAAATGTCAGGGTTTTGAGACCTTATGATTCTTTTTAAAGAAGGGATTTCTTTGGAGATTACAGTCTGAGATTTTTTCTTGGTGTTATTTTCTCAACTGATGTGGCAGGTGGAGATGAGTTTTTTTGTGGTATATTTGGGGTTTCTTATGCAGTAAAATCTAGAATTTGTTGTGCTATATTGTTTTAAAATTCCTCCTAGACCTCTTGACCTTGCTAAAGGAAATGATGCTGGATAATAAGCTAAATAAGTCCATGATGCCTAAGAGCAATAGTAGGGTTTGTAGACATAACTTGTAGAGCACCATATAAGAAAGATGGGAGGTTAATTTTGTACTGAGGGTTTTGTCTCCCATGCTTAAGATGTATTAACATTTTCATGGTGTCTCCTCCTAAAAGACTATGTTGCCCTTCACAAATGATATATTTAAGCACCCACTTGGCTATAGATTTCCAAGGTTTAGGAAGTGAATTTATTTTAATCCTTTTTTATTTTCCCTTAGAATCTACTAGACATGAAGTTCCAGTCTGCTTATTACTATTAAACTAAATAATTAAATCACTAGATGAAACTCTGCCGCTAGCTCTCATTCTTTCTTCTAAAACTTGTATAATTTGGCTTATGATTTGAGTTGTAATAGGAATCACAATTCCTTTTACAATTAAAAATTTAGAGGTGAGATTGGTAATGAATTCACTTACCATTGTTTTGTCAAAAACCTAGAATTTTTTAATGAAAGGTGGCCAGCCATTAGCTCTAAACACTACTATAGAAGATTTGTCTTTATGAAACTTTACTAGATCCTTCGACTTTGATCTTGTCTTCTATCCCATTTCTATGTGGAGTCACAGTTAGCTCAGATCCTTTAACTCTAATTAAGGTGTAGATTAGTCCTTTGTTGAATTCAGTAGGCAACAGGCCCTGAGGATTGGTAGATCAGCTTCTATTGAAGTCTGTAGAAAGGAAATAGTTTATTTGAAATGCTATAGCTGCATGAGTTTGTAGTGTGGTATGATGATTTGATATAGTTAGGCACCACATGTTTCTATAGAGTGTGTTAATCATTTTATCTCATTAATAAAAGTCATGTAAAATGATGATGTGTTAAATTAACAGTGACAACAATTCATTAATTCATTTAAAACCCCTTTTTATGACATCCCATCATTGTGATACTTGATGACTCAATTGATGATATCAAAGCTACACACTTATCTATACACCTTTGGTAGCTTAGTTAGATGCTTTTTCATTATGGCATGTGTCAATCCATTTTAAAAGATTCAAATTTAGGTCATCTCCAGAGAATAGGATCTTAATCAAATCAAAGATAATTATTTAACTTAAACATAGATAAATAAAATATATGTCTTACTTACTTTAACCTTAAACGTTATCCTTTGCTCGCCATGTGTCCTGCACAAATAGGTTTGCATGGGTTAGTTTATTACACAGAGATGACCAATCATAGTGTCATGATGAGATTTTCTTATAAATGTTTTATTTTTGCCCTTTGGCTAGCCATTGCTGGTTTTCTAGCCAAAGCCCTTTTCTGTAATGCATTGTCATGCATTGTCAATAGCATCTTTGGAAGGATTTTCACTATTGATTTTTATTTTTTATTTTTTAATTATTAAGGAGCATGTTCACTAGAAGAAGTAGAGCTTTCCAAAACAGCTACTTGATCCTTTACTTTTTTAATAAATTCATCTTTATTGAGAGGTTTTTGATAGAGCTTCAATCTATGTCCATTGACTAACATAGCTCTTCTACTATCATCAATAGGTATCAGCTTAACAAAACCATTTTCATAGACCTCTTCAATCTCATAAGATTCCAACCATCTTGTTTATATTTTTTCTTTGAACTATTGAAATTTAGAATCAAACAATAGTGCCCAATCTCCTTTCTGAAACTTCCATTGCTTAATTTGTGTATCATGCTAAACTTTTCTTTGATATTGTACCAGTTCAATTCTTTGTAGTGCTTCCATCCTCATTTCATCAAGTTGATTAAGCTGTAGGAGTCTTTCTTTCTATATTTATTCTAATCCAATTCCTACTTCTACAACTATTTTCAAAGTTTGTAATTCAAATTCAACAAAGAATAAAGGCTTCTTATCATAAACCAATTCATAAGGTGAAAATCTAGTTGTTGTTTTCTAAGTAGTATTATAGGACCAAACAGCTTTTGGTACCTTATCTACCCAATCCTTTCTATTGGAATTAACAACCTTAGTTAAAATGGTTTCTAGTTATCTGTTGGTGACTTCAAATTGTCCATTCACTTTTGGATAGTATGGAGATGTTTTTCCTTTGCTGAGTTTGATACACTTGCATGAAATGCTTTATCATGTTTGACATGAACTGTAGTCTTTAATCAGAGACTATCTCTCTTAGAGCACCAAATCATTACATGATTTTAAAATATAAGAAATTAGCTATCATCTCCTCTTTTGCATGAGTTAATGCTTCCACTTCTGCCCACTTGGTCATGTAGTCTATAGATACTAGGATATATTCTTTTCCTCTGGAAGGAGGATCCATTGGACTAATAAAATCAATTCCCCATTTCTCAAACGGTTCTAAAACTAATTGAGGATGAGGGTGTAGAGGCATCTCTGTTAAAAGAGTAGGCTGTCTAATTCACTGACAAGCATCACAGTGTCTGACATATCTTTTTACTTGCTGATGAAGATGAGGCCAATAATATCCTGCTCCCAAGATTTTATGTATGGTTCTTTGAGCTAAGTAATGACCTCCTCTTGGTTCATCATGACAAGCTCTAATGATATCATAAGCTTCACCATTTGTCACACACCTACGAAACACATGATCAGGGCCAAGTTTAAATAAAATTCCATTAATCTATTTAAAAGAATAACTTTCTTTGATTAAACATTTCTTTTCTTTTTGTGAAAAGTGTAGAGGAAACTTCCTTGAGGTGAGGTAATTGGCTATATCAGCAAACCATAGAGATTGTGCTAAAATAACAAATAATTGTTCATCTATAAATTCATCTTCCACTAGTTCTTCTTCACCTGTAGTATTCATTCTTGACAAGAAATCAACAACCACATTAGACTTCCCTGGTTTGTCTATAATAGTAACATCAAATTCTTGTAAGACTAATAGCCATCTAATAATCCTACCTCTCACAATTGGTTTGTTAGTAAGATATCTAATAGTTGAATGGTATGTATAAACAAATACCTTATAGCCTATTATGTAGTGTCTGAATTTGTTGATTGCATAAATTACAGCTAATAATTCCTTCTCAATTGTGGTGTAATTTCTTTCAATAGGTCTCATGTTTTTTCTAATATAATATATAGCATACATGTTACCCTCTTCATTATTTTGTCTAAGAACTACTCCTAGTGTTGTATTGGAAGTATCTATGTATATATGGAATGGCTTAGTCCAATCTAGTTCTCTCAATACTGAATCAGTAACAAGTTTAGCTTTGATAGTCTCAAAGGCTTGCTGGCAACTATCACTCCATTCAAATGTACTATCTTTTGTAAGTAAGGCAAATATAGGGGAAGCTATTTGACTAAATTTATCTATGAAGTGTCTTTAGTAACTAACATGTCCCAAAAAACTCTTAACTTTAATTTGTGTTTGTGGAATGGGTAATTTGGAAATTATTTCAACTTTCTTTGGATCTACTTGAATGCCTTTTGTAGAAATATGGTCTCCCAAGACTATTCCTTCATCTATCATCGACAAACATTTCTCATGGCTCAAAGATAATTGATGTTCCTCACATCTGATCAGTACTCTTTCCAAGTTGGTAAGAGCTTCTTCATAAGTTTCACCATAAATAGTGAAATCATCCATATATACCTCAACACAATAATTTGTAAGGTCAGAGAATATTGCCAGAACCATTCTTTAGAAGGTTGCTGGAGCATTACAGAGTAAAAATGGAAGTACTCGGTAAGAAAAATTTCTCCAAGGGTAGGTAAACATGGTTTTATCTTGATCTTCAGTTGCTACCATTATCTGGTTATACCCACTAAACCCAGCCAGGAAAGAAAAATATTTCTTCCCTACCAAGTTATCAAGAACTTGATCAATGAAAGGTAAAGGAAAGTAATTTCTTAATGTTGCTTTATTTAGTTCTCTATAATCTACACATACTCTTAACTTTCTATTTTTCTTGGGCATAATTACTAGAGGTGACACCCACTGGATGTCTGAGATGGGGTAAATAAACCCAACTTCTAGCAACTTTTGGATTTCTATTTTGACTATTTTATTTAATGCTAGGTTTATTCTTCTTTATGATTGTTTGATCAATTTGATAGATTCTATGTAAATGTGATAAGTGCATATGCTGGGTTGAATTCCTTTCATGTCGGTATAATCCCAAGCAAAAGTCTTGGTATGTCTTTCCAATACTTCAAAGAGTTGATCTTCCTCTTCATTTGTGAACCAACTATTGATGTTCAAAAAATTTCAGGTAATATCATGATTGGTTTTGTACCTAGATAGTTGGATTCTATTTTCTTAAACTCAATAATTAATGAGTTTAGAGGACATGGATGAGGAAGTAGCTTATGAAACATAGTTACATTATCAACAAACTCTTTTCTAGGAGGAATCAGTCTTGCTAAGGAACAATGAAATGTATCTAAGAAATAAGTTTTTTGTTGTTCTACCAATTTCTACACATTTTTCTAAATCAATCTATTATCATATGATGAAGAAGTACTAGTAGAAGTAGAATTGGAGGTTTCAAAATTTTCCAACTAAACAAAGAATCCTAAACTAAGGCAGTTCGTAGCTTTCAAACTAGCAGTGTCCATAGTTTTTGGACTGGCATATTCCATAGTTTTTGGACTGGCATGGTCCATAGCTTTCAGACTGATAGAGTCTGTAGATTCTGGGTATATATCTCCATTCAATTCTTCCAAGTGTTTTTTAACTGTGACCATGGCTAAGGAGGAAATGTTGTTTAATGTGTTGTCTGGTTCATCCACCCAAAGTTCTTGTATGCAATTTGTTGATGGTTTTGTAGGAGAATACAAGGAGATTCATTTAGATTTTAACCCATTATAAATGGTCATGTCTCTTGACCTATAATCAATTAATGATACTACATTATCCAACCATGGTCTACCTAAGATTATAAGATATCCTAGATTCTTTTTTTTAGGTTGTAAGACCATGAAATCTACTCGATATTCTCAAGATTCTATTAACACTTCAACATTTTCTATAGTTTCCTCTGGTTTTGTTACTGACTAGTCCACCATTTGAAGAATGGTAGTTTTGGGCTGAATTTTTATAAGAGATAATTTATAGAGAGTATTATTTGTCATGACATTGATTGCTGCTCCCAAATCTACCAAGACGTTAGGAATTTCTTTCCCTTTGATTGTAACTTTGATCACTGGGCTTCCCAGATCTGCGTAGTTTGGAACTAATAATTTTCCAGCTAATAATCAGTAACTTTTCCATCAACATGAATGGTTCCTAGATATTTTTCTTTCCTCCCAAGTATTTTGATACAAAATTTTTTGATGATTTTATTTAATTTAGGTATATCCCTAATAGATTGTAGAAGGGGTACCTCAATATTGATATTTTGCAACTCATGGATCAAGTTTGAGTATGGTTTAATATTAATTTCTCTTAACCTTTCAAAAAAAGGAATTATTGGTATAATAGTGTTTCCTTTATTTACTTCAAGGATCATTTTGATTTCAGTTTCTTCAGTGCCTAATTGAGATGATTTTGTCTTTTCATTTTCATCAGGTATCTCAAAAATAAGTACTAGAGGTTTTTGTATAGTTTTTATTGATCTCAAATGTATGTTTGAACACTCAATAGCTCCAACATTGATTATTTCTTCCTATTAATTAACATAAATAGGTGTTGGTTGTTTATTTTTTAGTTTTTCTATTGGTTGTGCAAGCATTGAGGGCTGATTGATTTGTCCTTATTGCTGAAAAATTGGGGGTGGCATAATGGTTTGCTGTTGAAGTGGTCTTCTTGGTTGGGTGAATTGTGACTGTGGTTTCCACTATTGATTCCATTGTTGATATGGCTATGGCATCTAATGCTGCTATGGTACCCATTGTTGATGTGTTATGGCACCATCCATGGAGATGTTGGCATCCAATCTTGTCCTGCCCATGGATTTTGAATTGATGGAATTTGGGGTTGATTCCAAAATGGTGAAGGAACTGAAACATTCCATGATGCCATCCATGGATTAACTAGATTTCTTACATTAAACTATCCTTGAACCTGGTTTTGTGGGGCAAAGTTTTATCTCTGAATATAATTTACTTCTTTAGTGGACTGGACTTGGGTTTTCATTTGATTTTTTAAAGTAGGCAGAAGGGTGAAATATTTAGTATCATGATCTATTGCATCATAGATCCCACATGATGAAATATTGGTTTTATCTAGGGGGTAGTCCCTAAGGGTGTGTTTCTATCTACACTTAGGACAATAGATTGTTAAAGGCTCTGTTGCATTTGCTTTAGCTTGAAGGCCATCCAAAGTACTGTTTAGTGTAACTAGAATATCTGTTCTGAGATTAGCAAATTCTTCCATTAATTTTCCCACTTCATTATATTTTCCCAATTTTTTTCCTAATTCCAAGTTTTGTTTGAGAGTAATTGGTACAAAGCTCATAAATTTGATTGAAAGCCAATTTATCTATATCTCCTCCGCCCATCAAATTTAATGCATCTCTAGTGTCTTTGTCTAATCCTTTCAAGAAAACCAATTTTTAAATGTCTTCAGTGAGTGGATAATTGCTTCTTTTATGAGTGAACATGAATCTATCCAAATAATCCTCTAAAGATTCATCCTCATTTTGTTTGATTTTAAAGAAATCCTCTTTTCTTTCTCGCACTCGACAATAATCTTAGTATTTATTCAATAATTATATTTCCATATCATCCCATATTCTAATTGAATTTCCAGGTAAACCCATAAACCATCTCATAGCTACATCTTTAAGTGTAGAGAGAAAAAGTTGTAATTTCTAGCTATTAGTTGTGTAATTATAGGTTTGACATAGCACCTTAAACTCAAACAAGAATTGATCAGGATCTTCTATAGATCATCCCCAAAAATTTGGTAGATTAGCTGGTGAAATATTTTTCATGGGGGTTTGAGCATTAGGATCTGCAACAATAGGAAAGGAAAAGTCCTTCCTAGTTATGTGAATTGTTGATTTTGTTGGAGAGCCATTTATTCTTTTGATGATATTTCAAAGCTAGGATGATCTTCCCACTGAATATTTGTGGCCTCAATTATAGGTTGTTCCAAGTTCTCAAAAATTTCTTCAGCTATGGATATTTGGAATGCTTCTTCTAAGTCTTTGGAAATCTCTAGGTAATGTCTTCCTGTAAGAGATT
The DNA here is from genome assembly GCA_037957365.1 of Torreya grandis. Classification (NCBI taxonomy): domain Eukaryota; kingdom Viridiplantae; phylum Streptophyta; class Pinopsida; order Cupressales; family Taxaceae; genus Torreya; species Torreya grandis. The sequence continues at coordinate 743,676 of JARHVA010003007.1, forward strand.
GATCTTGAGGAATTTGTCTTATGGGGCTTACATGTGGCAATGGTTTGGTTCCTATCCCAGTTTTAGAGGATTCTTGCAAATAGGTTTCACTTGTATCTTCTGGTTCACTACTCAAAATGTTGAAGGAGTGTCCACTTGTATTCTTGGTGGAAACTTTGGAAAATATCATTCTTTATAATCTTTAGGATGGTACATCAATTTATTAATTATTTTTGGATTTTTACAAAAAAAATTCACTCTAGATCAATAATTATTACCTTACTAACACCTTGTGTTCCCTGACAATGGTGCCAAAAATGATGAGTGTCATCTAAATCCTCATTTAACTAATATTCAATTGGTGTCTTATCAACCAGTGCTGGTGTCCAAAGCTATATGTAGTAAGGTATGGGATGGTAGATCTAGAAGTCTGCTTATGGGGATGCTTGTTGATCTTATTCTAACTTTGACTAAACTACTTGATTCACACTTTTGCTAAAAAGGAAAGAAATCAAATCAATCCACTCTTTTGTTGGAAGTAAAAGATCACACTCCTATTTTATGTCTACAAGGAAAGTAAATTCACACTTCTACTTACAAAAAAAAAATTCTTCACACTTCTGCTGTAAAAGAAAACATACTTTGTGTAGAAAAGAAATGAAATAATAAAATTCTCTTTTTAGACTATGAATTTGTTTTGATGGTTTTATAAATAAATTCAAATAGTAACAAGATTCTAACTAATAAAATAGAACATAAATACCATACATAGTTCCTGGTTCCAAGGAGAGTAGGCCCTGACTCCTCTCAGACTCATGAACAAAGATTAATCAGTGCTAGAAACTTGAAGTATTAATTCATGGAAATGAAATGATTACAATCTTATTGAAACTTGTATGCTTCTAAAATATCTAATTTTTAATTTTCTATTTTTTCTATATACTCTATTTCTTCTCTTTTTTTCATATTTGAAAGTCTTAAACTTTATACTAATACAATCAACTCGAAATAAGATGAAAAAAATATGACTTATGGTTGATCCCTTCATCCAAAGATAGGAGATTAGATTTCTAAGAGATTCAATTATTTTGATGAAATAAATATCATATCCTATAATATTCCTAAAATATGATTACATATAAATTTATCAAAAGCAAGTCCTTCAAAACATTAGGTGATTATTTTCCTTATTTGGTTCCAGCTAGAATGGTTCTTTCTTATCCTATCTGGTCTCCAGCTTCTCATTTGTGGTGTTGTCCTTACAGAATTCTTAGAATTAACCCTATAGATTCCATATAAATGAGCATATAGAGTCCATAGAAATAATCTTGTGAATTCCATAAAAACAAGCTTGTAGAGTCCATAGAAACAAGCTTGCAGAGTCTGTAGAACAAGCCTATAGAGTCCATAGAAACAAGCCTACAAAGTCCTTAGAAGCAAGCCTACAGAGTTTGTAGTTCTGTTGGATGGAGATTAAAATAGAATGTTTACTATACATCACCTGTGTCTTCTTCTTGAGTATTCTTCACACCAAATATCATTAAAACATGCTATGTATTAGACATTAATGACAAAGTAAAGGTTCAGTCTTTGGTTTAATATAAACAAGACAAATATCTATTATCCACGTAATAACTATCTAAGAATCTAAGATTTGTATAAGATAATATCCTTCGAGAGATGATTTGAAGGAAATAACATGTCAATAACGATCCATATGTTGAGCTCATCACTAACCTATTTTTTATTGATAGATACATGTACAATAGGTAGAAACTAGGGTTTGAGTTATACATTGTCATATAGAGCCTGTGCATGTGATCTAGATGCATCAATAAAAAGGTGAAATAAAATTATAAAAGGTCTAAGTGGTCATTTATTAGTACAATGAATATTTTTATAGGATATAAAAATCAAACGATGGATATAAACATCAATTCAAGAGTCCACAAGTTAATAGAAGTGTCTAGGCTTCTAAAAAAAAATTATAAAATTTGATGATGGGATACTAAGTATTATTATGATTGTTATCATACCCATACATATTATATTTTCTTATACATTTGAAAAATTACTAAGAATTATCTATTGTTTGTGTTACTATTATCATATTATCCATTTTTTTTGGATATTGGTGGTAGTGATGTGTTTTCATTGATGTCAAGTGTCACTAGTGATGATAAAGCAGTATGAGAGTGTTCTTGGTCTAATATGCATGATCTTAGCCTTGGTTTTTAGAGAGAGCTTATGGGATCAATTAGTTATATGGAGGCATGAGTAGATATCATGGAGCTTGGAGAGAGAGAATTTTATATGTTCTTGGTATGATCCTATCAGGAGAAGTCTTCTCATATGGTCTTTAGGTGGAGTGCAAGTCATCCTATGCCCTGTGGGCTTGATCATGTATGATTGCATATGGAGGTAAGTGTTGAATGACTTGTATGTTCTCATTAGGTGATTCTAGTGATTTTATTAATTTAATTGAAGACATCTAAGGTTCTATGAACTCATTTTATAAGTTTCTAAGTACCTTCAAGAGGCAAGTTGGCATGATGGTTCTAGGCCTAATAGGCAAGGTGGGCTAATGAGGTCCTTATGAGAAATAATGAAGAGATTATAGTTGGTAGAGATTATGTAATCATGGATTATGGTATGACATGGTTGGTAAAAGGTGTTGACCAAGTTTCAGGGCCTGAGGAGGAAGAGAAAGCAAGTTAGTACGTTGGGATGTATTCTGTGCATGCAAAATAGAGGTTTCCTAGCTCGAAAATAAGTTTGTGATGCTCATTGGCACATGTAGACTTTGAATGGGGATATAAGCCTTTTATTATAGGTATAAAATGTACCTAATAATAATTTATATGTATTTTTTAGTGGATTGATGGATAGAGCTTTATGAACATTCGTTAAGAATGTAAACTAGTTAGAAACCCTTTATAAACCCTCATAATGGAGTGATTGGAAAGAAATTACTAGGATATACAATGGATTGGTTTAAATTTTTTTAATATTTAAAGTTATATAGTACTCCTATAGTCATATCTAGGTGGTATTGATGTGTCAGGGTAATGAGCAAAAGGTATAATAATATGCTTATTTCTGAAGATTTTAGTGTTACAGGTAGGGTTGACAGAGTCAATGCATAAGAGTTATTGGAGATTGAAGGCCATGAATTGTTATTGAATTAAATAGATTTTAAAAATAAAAATAAAAAATCACTATGTCAATTATCTAAGTCAATTAATTTGACTATTCACTAGAGTGGAAATGGAGCAAACAGTGAACAAAAGCCAGTCAAAGTGAGAACCTATTTAAGGATTGATTTTAGGTGTTTATGGATGGAAAAAATGGTTTGGGTATTATTTAAATACCTATACCTCCTATTTCATATTTATGGTTCTTATAAAATAGCTATAAGGAGTTCACAAAATGACTAGTCTGTGTAAGACAAGATATTAGAACCCATGACAGTGAGAATGGTTTGCAGTAGAAAAGTGACCATTAAATAATATGAATTTTATGATTTTAAATTTTATAAGGTTTTTAATTATCACATTAATTAATCATAAGATCAAGGAAGTGTGTGCACAAGTTTTAGATGTCATATTCATCATGACTAGTTTGTGGAGCTTGTAGGCAGTCTGAAATGGCCTATTTAGAGAGGCTAGTTTGAGTTATTCTAAGAATATTTTGATGTAAGATCTTGGTGTTATTTTATGAGTTTTATATATTTATTAAATGTATTTTTTCTTCATCATTTTTATCTATTTTGGTTGGAGTAGTCAAAGTTATTTAATTGAGTTTCTGTTGTGCATAACTAGATTGAGTAATCAGTTTGGTTGAGTTAGTTTGGATGGTTATAAGCTATGTTATGATGAATAATGGATTTGGATATATTTATTAGGTCATGGAGGACCTATACATGTGATTTTTTTATGTAGTTTTTTGAGAAAATCTAGATCATGCCTCAGTTCTTCTTGGCAGTATTTTCTAGGTGCCTGAAGGACTTGGAGTGAGAGAGAAAATGGCTTGGTTCAAGGTATGAATTGGAGTTACAGATTTTTTATACCCATTTGGGAGTGAGATATGATCTATTTAATTCATTTTTTATGTGTTTAACCTATTTTTGAAGTTTGAAGGTGGTCTAAAGAATCCAAGGTATAGCATGTTCTAATGAAGGGCTAATGCATTAAGGCCTAATTGGTATCTAAAGGAGGATTGAGCTTGTTTTGAAGTATGGATGACCTATGAAGTGTTTGATTTATATTTATGAAATTTATAATGATATTTTATAAGGTTAATACAAGTGTGGAAAATATCTTGGCCAACCAAGATGGGTTAGATGATGGAGTGATATATATATATATATATATATATATATATATATATATATATATATATATATATATAAGGTCAAATTGGCCTATTTAAGGTAGAGTAGAGAGTAAAGGCATTAAAGTGAAGGAAGGATCTCAGTTAAGGAGTATATATTAGTCATTGATGACCATTAGAGGTTAAATATACTAATTCATGTTTGACTGATCATGTTCATGAGATAACAAGTCATCAGACCTAATAGTTTAAAGGGTGACTTAGTTGACCAAATGAGGTAGGTGTGCCTACCTTGAGAAGAGAAGTTTTTTTACAAGTGTTAGAGAAAGATAAGGTCATAATCAGGTGTTTAAGACATTATATTAGTGGTATAAATCATATTAGAGGTGTTTGAGAGGGTACGCAATCACCTAGGGGTTTATATCCTCCTTGCTAGTTGGATCTAGCTAAAGGTCTAGTTGGAGTTGGACGAAATTGAGGGGTGGATGATGCTTGATCAGTTGGTTCTGGTCTAAAGTGTTTTGTTTGATTCATATTATAGGATATTATTACATTATTTTTTTAGGCTTGAGAGTGGGTTTTATCCCCCTAGAGGGTTTCTCACATTAATTTTCTGTTCATGTGATGTATGCTCGTGTTCATGTTTTGATGTATAAGCTTTCATTTTCATGTATTATGAATGAGTTTAAGGAATTTAATAAGCATTTTTAACTAATTATTCACCCCCCCCCCCTCTCTTATTATCTACTCTCAACACCATTGGATTATAATTTTTGTATGTGGCAATTTTATAGATTCAGTATATTATGTTAATTAAATTAATTTAATCAGCCTACTTTATAATAGTTTTATTCATCCATTTGATTAGGCTATTATACCCTTTTAACCCTCATCCAAAAATATAAAAATGGTTTAAAAATTACATCAAAAATGGTATTCTTATCTTTATTATTTCCATATAAACATCAAGCATAATAAGGGAAGTGTCAATCTAGCCATAGATTATCCAATCCATCCACCAATTTAATATCTACATTATATACTTGATGCATATGGACATGAAGTTGTTTAATGGTCAAAATTGTATCCATTTAACATGTATTTTAAAAATATTTATCATAACTTATTTTTTAGTAATTTAGTTCCTTATTTATACTTGCAAGATTAAATCTTATATTACCTTGGGCACTTATGATTTCTACATGAGGAAGATAAATATAAATTAATATGGGAGACTCATTTTTAAAAAGTTTCAAGACATATTGGTTTTTAAAATACTCTTTTGGTGTTACATAAGTACTTATTATAGACATATATCAAGTATGATGTGTCCAAGTATATCATGTATTATACTACATGCGCAATTTACAAGCCACTAGACCATGGAAGTAATTTTTTTCATTGATTTTTTATTAAGATACCATGATACCAAGAATGATAATTATTTTTTTCTTGTAATAGTTGATATATTCTCAAAGATGGAAATCCCCATACCTTGCAAGAAAAAAATATCAGATCTAGAAACCACTCAATTCTACCTTCAACATGTTTGTATCTATTTTGGAATCCCAAAATCTATCCTATATGATAGGGACATAAGGTTCTTGAGAATTTTTTAGAAAGTGTTTTTGTCTATGTTAGACATAATGTTGAAAAAGTACACAACATTTCATCCATATATTCATTGATAGATAGAAGTGGTAAATAGGATAATAGTGAACCTTATGAGAGTGTAAAATTATAATAATAAATTTACTTAGGATGAAATTATATCATTCATTCAACACAAATATAACATATCTCTGCACAATTTTACCACACACATCTCTTTTCAATTCTACTTGGGTTTCTAGCCTCTCATACTCATCGACATAGTTTATCCTATTGTGCCATCAATAGTAGAAACTCCTTTAGCTCAAAAAGAAGATGGATTGTTTTTATAAAATTAACTGATCACATTCAACACATTTAATATTAATTTCAAACCATTTTTTAATAGGCCAAAGTAAAATATAAGTAGTGACATGATAAGAATCAAACACCACACACCTTCCACATTAGTGATCAAGTTTGGCTACACCTTCAAAAATAAGGACTAATAATACCTTACTGCAAGCTTCATCCACTTTGGTATGGACTCTATACCGTCACTGACTAATTATGAGATAACACTTTCAAGATCAATCATCATTCTTATCTTCAATTACATTTAGTCTCCAATGTATAAATCTTGCATCATTACATTCCATGCCTATTGAATACTTAAGATAATAAAAATACTCTTCATTAGATAGAGAATATCTAAGAGAATTATATCAATTCATTGACTCTTAGGTCAAACAAACATGCCAATAATAAATACATCTCTTCCATAATGTCAAAGTAGGTGAAATACCTTCCATGGGAGAATGGTTTATAGAAATGTAAGATTCCAAATTTTTTCCATGTCTTCTTCTGTAACTTCAAGTAATGGGGACCATTGCTCTTCAATAGGGGCAACTGATCCAAAAGGATTTGGGTCCATATATATTACCTCAATTTTTTGGTGTTGCACATCTAACCTTGTGATAATTCCATCATAATATTAATTAGTTTCCTCACCTACATGATAATTTTTAAGATTGAATTATTCTTCTAATTATCACATAGATCTTATAGGTGAACACTATAGAACTTAGCTCATTAGTAACAACCTATAGTGACATCACTAGATCCTTCAATTATGAAGCAATTTTTACCTACTTTTGTAATGGTTCAATCGATGCTTTAACTTATTCCTTTGTAATTAAACTACACTTTCATTTCTTATAGTTGGTACAAATAAATGTAAACATTCATATTCCCTTACATACCCTGAAAATCCCACTAACATTCATAGATTAACATTATTGACCCCAAAAAATCCCAATGACATTCCTCACACTGACATTCCATGATTAAAAGCTATGGAAATTACAAAAAGAAAAATTAAGCCCTTTGGCTTAATGATTTTTTATGTTTTATTTAATTTTTGCATTATGGAAATCTTGGATAATATGGGTGATGTTTGGAACATCACACATACATTTTGTTATATTAGGGCCTATGGTAGCATTTCTAACATCACTAGTGAGTTATAACTTTGGGATCCATGTTGTGTTTTGGGATGTGGATTAAAAATATTATATGTTGGGTATACAATAGAGTTTTGAGCATGTTTTTTTTATCATAAATATTTTTTGAGCCAAAATAATGGTTTGGCTAGGTTGAGGCCATCTTTTAAAAATGAGAGATAAGTTTACATATAAAGTAATGAATCAAATGATCAATGGTGAGGGGGATTTATTTCCCCTAATTATGTCCCCTATTGAACCAATCATAGAGTTAATTAGGGAATATTGAGACCCAAATCACATTATGTAGTCACAATTAGGTTTAGGGGTTTTTATTTGCCTAATAACATCCCCCACTGAACTAATCAAGTGACTTTTTAAATAAAGGATGTAATTATGAGAAATTAAGCCTCCTCAACCTCATTATAACCACCTAATGTGATTTGGATCTCAATTTCCATAATTAATTCCATCACTAAACCAAATATCTAATTAGTTTAATTATGGGAAATTGAGGCCCATGATCCTAATTATGACTACCTCATGTGACTTGGGGATTAATTTCCCCTAATTGAGTGCCCCATTGAAACAATTACTTGATAAGATTATTAAGGGACAAAATCATGGGGAATTGAGGTCCCTCAACCTAATTACAACCACTTAATATTATTTGGGCTCAATATCCCCTAATTTACTCCCACATTAAACTAACTAGTTAATTAGTTTAATGGGGGACTCAATTAATGGAAATCAATCCACCTCAACAAAATTATGACCACATAAAATAAATTGTGGTGATGAGTAGAATCAAACCACCAATCAAGCTAATGAAATACCATTCTCTTACATTTAACCTGACACACCTCTTCTAAGGGGAAACCACTTGGTTTATCAATTATTTTACTTTCATTAATTATTAGCCTAGGGTTCATTAATCTTGGTAAGATGTTGGCATTGTATGTGAAGCACTAGTTTCTCTTTAATATTTGGGTCTAATGATTGTGTAATTTAAAAACACTTACATAAATTAAATTGAAGGAAATGAAAGTACAATAAATTAGAGCACATTTTTAGGAAAGTAATTGACATAAAGGAAATTTGAATTTGAAATAAAAATGTTGTGTTTAAGATTCCCAAACTTAATGGATTAAATGTACTTAATTAAATATACATTTAGAGAAAACCAGATGTGAAATCAAATCACACACATTATAAAAATTTAGAAAAAGATAATAAATACATATAAAAAATGCATAAATAAATTAGTCTAATGGATGAGAAATTAGTCTGAGTGGGGCCTACCTCGTTTAGACTAGAGTATGACTCCTTTCCTCCTTAATAAAACTAAATTATTAAAAATTTAATTCATTTCATAACATAATAGTTATTCTATATCAAAATTATAGAATGATTGTACTCAGACTTCTAATTCTCTAACTATTCTATTGACTTAACTCCTTGAATATTTCAATTGAAACCTAATCACTTCCATTTATATAGGAGATATAGGTGTCTTATTTAGAGGATACATAATTTGTGAGGTTAAAAAAATATATATATGGTTACACCCAAATAAAATAAACAAAAGTAGTATTTATACTTATAACAATGGAATACATATGAGAATAATAATTTATTTCAATGGAGAGAGAAGGATTTAGTTAAGTGAATCATTCCTCCATAGATTCAAGGCACTATATTTTTTCCATAAATTATGGAGGAGATATTGTTCCAAAATTCCAAATTAATAAAACAATGAAAAAAAATTTATAATAAACTTGTTTAATGGCTATATGAACATATGTTATAGGAAGTTTGTCAGGTGGTTATAAAAATTCTAACAGATGCTATAAGAACATAACAAATTCTATAATATATATGTTACAAGATGTATAAAAGGAAGTAAAAATCATACTTAATATGTTTTCTTTTTATTCTTTCAAATATCATAGATGATCTTGAATTCCTCCATTAGCAAAAACATATCATAACATCATTTATTCATATTATTGTATTTAGATATCACTATTTTATGTCATAAAAAAATGAAAAAAGGATAGGAATAAGGATGAAAACATGGTTTAGGATTATAAAAATAGATAAATTGGACATGTTTATGGATTAATAATGTGTTATATGAGTGCAATTTATTGGCCTAGTCATATGGAACAATTTTACCTTATCGATTCTTAGTATAAATAAATTACTCAATTGGCTCATTAGTGGACTCAACTAGGGAAACTTGAGCCCAAAATAACATTAGTGGTTGTAATTATGTTGAAAGGAATCAATTTCCCATAATTATGTTCCCCATTTAACTAATTGAGTAATCAATTCAATGGGGGACTCAAATTGGGAAAGTTGAGCTCCGAATCACAATCGATGGTCACAATTATGTTAAAGGGTATTTATTTCCCCTATTATAATCCCAAATTAAACTAATTGAGGGATTATTAAATGGTAGAATCAATTAGGTAAAATTGATCCATAAATCATATTAATTGGTTGTAATTATGTTGAGGGAGCTTGATTTTTCATAATTTTGTACCCCATTGAACCAATCAAATCATTGGCTCATTGGGAAATCAATAAGAATAAATTGAAACCCAAATCACATTAGGTGAGTGTAATTATGTTTAGGGGGGTTTATTTACCCTAATTTAATCCCCCATCCATTAAAATTATTTATTGGTTGAATGGGGAACTCAATTGGTGATAATTGATCCCAAATCACATTATGTGGTTATGATTAGGTTCAAGGGGCTTGAATTTCCCTAGTTATATTCCCATTTAAATTAATCGAGTATTTGGTTCAATGGGGAACTCAATTAGGTAATATTGACATCCAAATAACTTTAAGTAGTTATAATTAGGTTGAGGGGGATTTATTATGCCTAATTATGTCCCCCATTCATCAAATATAGTGGTTGGTTCAATATAGGACTCAATCAGGGCTAATTGAACCCCAAATCACATGCAATGATCATAATTAAGTTGATGGGGATCAATTCCTCCTATTTACATCACTTATTCATACAATCAATTAATTAGTTTAATGAGGAACTCAATTAGGGTAAATAAATCCCAAAATCACCTTTCATGGTCATAATTAGGCTAAGGGGGTTCAATTTCCCCTAATCAAGATAAATTTTAGAGTTGAATATTTGTTAAATCATGAATATTTCAATATTTGGATTTTGGTTTTGGCAAATTTTTAGGGCTATAAAATAATAATGGATCACCAAAATTTTAGGGATATAAAATATTTTGGGGCTCAGCTCACCAACCATTTACAATAATATATAATATTACACTTTAATTTAGCACATATATAGTACAATCGCCCATCAATACCAACCAAGCAAAGGGGACAAGAAATATAATACAACCACCCACACTTACATACATAAAAGGTTCTTAAAATTTTATTTTATTTCCATGGTTGGGGAATTAATATAGGTGGGGGAAAGGAGGGACAAAAAAAATCTTCTAAAAAATGTTTAAAATGAGGATAAAGGGTGAGTATATATAGAACAGGGGCATTTAAGCAATGAAGTAGTAGACCGACTACACAAGTCACTTAATAATGTGGCCCAACATCATCATTCAGTACTAGATGCTTATAAAGCCATCTAACACAACTGTCTGATGATGAACATCTAGTGTACCCCAGCCACCATGTACCATTCAGCTAAGCCATTCATCTCTACTAGATGGCATAGTCATTCAACATAGCTAGATGGAATACTCATTTGGCATATCAAGACTACACAACCATTTAAAATGATCATTTGGCACAACCAAATGGCACCATCATTTGGCATAATCAAATGACATATTTGTTGATGTGGACATCTAACACAAATGTCCCACAAAGATATTTGGTATATCCTTTTAGTGCAATCATTTGACATCTATCTTATAGTATAGCTAAATTTTTGTGAGCAAAAAATAGGCAACAGAAGATTCTACATCACCCATATAGGATTTTCCACATGTATGAATCAAATTTCCCTATATTTGCCAAATATTTCCAATAGGATTTCTAATAAAGCCTCTTAAAATTAACCCTACCCCTAATTAGAATCTCTATTGAAATAATTAACCAATTAGTTCAATGGGGGACTTAGTTATGGAAAGTTGAGCCACAAATCAAATAATATGCTTACAATTATGATGAGGGGGTATTTATTTCCCCTAATTATGTCACCCATTCAACCAATGAATTAATTGGTTGAATGAGGGACTCAATAAGGGGAAATGGATCCCTAAAACACCTTAGGTGGTCATAATTTAGTTTAATATAGTAAATATGACCTTAAGTTAGAAACTAAAGTCACATTAAATATGGAAATAATTTCTCATGTATGGACACCACAATGTCACCCACTAAATATGGACAAAAAGTAACAAATAAACTCAACCCAAAGTCAATAATTAAGTCACCCCAACATCACTTTTGAAGTACCCATAACATTACCTCTAAATACTCCCTAACATCACATTTAATGTAACCATAATGTCACTTTCTAAATTCACCGTAAGGTTAGTTCTAACTTTATCCTAACATGACATACTAAAGTCATGTGTTCTTAAGACACCCTAGTGTCACCCTCTAGAGACACATCCCAAATGTGACTTTAAATTTTCCTCAAGATTTTTAATTTTGACAAACAAAAGCTTATTCAAATTTATATATGACTTAAAGGTGATTTCAGAAAGTGAATATTTTTTATCTTTCCTCAATATTCTTTATTCAATGGAAGGAAACACAATGCTAAAAGTAATTTTTTGCCTCCTTGCCTCATTGGTTAGATGGTTTCAAGTGGTATTATATTCAGCTTGGAGAGAATTTAAAATTCCTTGGAATTCCATTTGTCTTTTAGATGTATCCATTTGATTTATGGAATCATGTGATATAAAGGGCTAAGAAATAGATTTTTTATTGGCATACCAAACTTCTCTCTACAACTATTAAGTTATAATTTTGTGCTAAGATAATTGTATAAACCCACATGAATTACTCCTCTTGTTGGTCACCTTTAAATAATGCATATGTTAAGTTTAAATTCCTTTTAATATATTTATTTTAGGTCAACTATAAATGGTCTAAAAGTTCTCACAAATTTTATTGGGTTATATGTTATTGACATATGGAGGTAGGATATTTTGGCCTTATTAATGTTAAAATCCAAGGATTTACCCTTTGTGCCAAATGGATTATATATGAAATTCAATAATATGATTAATGGAATATTCTTATTTTCCATTTCATAGCTCAAACTATTCCCTATGGTAGAGGGACTTGGAAAGGTCATTGTATTAAGCTCCTTCTAATCACTCAAGCTCCAATCAAAATTTTGGGAACAATTATTGTTAAGAGTGTGTGGAAATCTTGGGAACTGCTAAAACCTCATCTACTATGTGATGGTGATGGTTGCATCTGAGCTCTTAATAAAATTTCATTCCCTATGGTGGTCTCTAGTTCTCTCTTAACCTCAAGAGTTTAACTAAGAATAAGCAATTATAGGAGGATGTGTCTGATAAATGAAGGTAAAGACCAAATCCATTAATCCAATAGAGTAGAGAGTGGCACACATAGACCTATAATTCTACGTGTGTTCTCCCAACTAAGATTAATAAAAAACATAACATGAGTCAAAAATACCTAGTCAACATACAAAAATAACAATATAATAAGGTCAAGACATGAAAGACCATGTAAATATAAGCACCTTTCATAGATCATAAGAATAAATGGTGGGAATTATGTATGATGGTTTTATTTTGATAGGTATTTGATAAGTACCAAAATATAGCATGGTAGGTAACTTGGAGCAGAGTATCACATTAACTATCAAGGAGAAGATAAAGATATTAATTGTTGATTGGTGTTACCTACCAAGTGACATGCAAGGCTTTGAAACACCTATATAAGACAAAGACATAGTAGGAAAGAAAAGGGGAACTGGATAGAGATAAAAAAAATATGTTTTCAAATTTTAGGTTATAGATAAAAGAGTAAGGAGATGGTACTAAATTACTATTATAACTTTGAGATAGAAAGAGAGATAATAGAGTCAGCAGTGTAATATAAATGAGTTACTATGAGCACCTTTCAAGATTTGTAGTTATGGAATATTAATTAATTAATATAATCATTGTTATTAATATCAATATATTTTTTTATGACTATAGATTGATGTTTGTATGATTAATTTTGTTCTTACACTTAGCATTATCTTGTTTATTCAAGTATGAATACTCTTATAGGCTAGTGTTTCTTTGTTATTGCTTATATGAATGAACATGTGGATGGAAAATTTATTTTATTACTTTATTAATTTGAGTAAATACTTGTCTACATGCATTGATGGGATAGTTTAGGGGAGTATTTGTGTAACCCCATGCAAATAAAGTGCATGTATGACATTATAAATTAATTCATTTTTAACTAATTATAACCCTTACTAATTTTCATCTTTGTGCCTCAGGTGAGAATGCAAGTGAATAGGCTTGATGTTCCAATGCAAAAATTATAAATTTTAAGTATTGGAATTCATGAAAGGAATATCATGTGAATGACCACTAGACTAGCTAACATTTTGGTTATGTTGTCAAGAACTAGTTGAATTTTATTGGTAAAATGGTGAATAAATATGATGTGTTAGAATTCATTAGATAATATCGAGCATTGGTTATAAAAATAAGAATAAAATTTTGTAGATAATCACCCCATCCATGGTTGTCAAGAGCCAATATAATGGTTAGAATTCAATTTGCATGACAAAATTTATTAGGTTTTCTTCTATAGCTACCAACACATATACATGCATGGATAACAATTACTATGTACTATAGTTTGTTGTATCCATTTACTATTGTCTATAGAAGGCCAAATATTAGTTTTTTCATGAATAAAAAGTTTTATATTTTAGTTATTTATTATTGGATATCAATAATTTGATGGTGGATATCAGAATAGATAACTTACTGATGGTTAGCTAAGTTCTCATGCGTGTGAGTGGCATGGATGGTAGAAGGTGAAAACAACATGGTTTTCATAAGGTAGTGAGGAATAAAGTCTTTATCCTAGATTAATTAGGTAAGTGTGAGATACAAAGGTGAAATTATGATGAATCTTAGTGGAAAGTGATGGAAAAAAATGACTCTAGATAGAGGGGAGAGTTTGACTTAAGAGATGTTTCAAGGACCTGTGCACATTGAGAATGGCATATAGAAGACTCTCGCTTGAGTATGTTCAATTTGAGGATGATAAGTGCATGTTATAGAGTTAGATAAAACATTAGAGAGATAAAATAAAGATCTTAATGTAAAAAATATAGATATGAATCTATTGAGGAAGTTCCCATTACCTTTTTTCTAAAATGCATGCTTGGGTACCTTACCCATAAACAAAAGAAATTGATGAAGACATTGTACCTTTTTCATATGTAAGATATTCTTTAGAACATAAAAATGAATTAAGTGTGTTGTAGTAGATCATTCCTTACTAACCATTCATACCTATGGTCACACATCTCATACAAACTTTGGTTTCAATGATGATTGGTATGCCACTAGTAAGAGGGGTTCCAACCCCTCAAATAAATAATATAACATAATGTGGAACAATATGAGCTGGAAAACTGGTGATAAATCAATAGGCCCTTCATGTGGTAGGATGATTCATGGTGAAGTCCATTATGGGAACTAATTAAGTTCCATAGACAATAATAGGAATGGGGTTACCCACAAAATAAGCTAGAATTTGGGACACCTTCAACTAGAGTAATAATATAATAGGTGCCGCAAACTCTTTTTACACCAGTAACTACTACCTAATTCTTTTATGATATGTATTTAAATATACCTAGATATTATGAATTGGAAAATGTCATGGAACATGTTCACAAGTGTGATCTTATATGGCACATGGAGGTAGTTATCTATTAGAGCATAAGGCAAATCCATTTTACATAACCTTGTTGGATCACATCCATACTTGGTACTAGAAGCTTAATCAAAACAAAGCTATTTTGGATTATAACATTCTAAAAGTATCATTATTGAAGTAATTTTACATATTTTATATTATGTAGTAGAGTATTTTTATACTAAAGGATACCAAACAAGACTTGATAAAGAGTATTTTCACCTATTATGTTAGATTTAAGACTATAGTGTCCAAACTCTCCTATGATATTCATAAAATAAAACACATGCAGTGATTTTTTGGAGGGTTATTTTCTCCCTTTAAATTCACCTTGATGAATAAATTTACCAAGCCTTAAGAATCCCTAGAGGTGCCATTGAGATATAAATCCATTGGAATTGTAGACACAAGAGTTAACCTATTCATGGAGGTGTAGATTTCCTTGAGGGTTTCCTAGATTTATAAGATTACAACTAACAGTGCCCACGATACTAGGAATGAGTTATGATGCAAAGACTATTAGGTTGAAGGGAACAATAAGAAAACCTACCCTAGATGTAATATGAGGGCCATGTTACTCTCCTCAGATAACTACCATTAGGATCATGATGTGTGCAATTGTCAACTTCTTCAACACACAAATCAAGAAAATATCTCCCTCTACTATAGTATTTGTGACACCTCTAATCACAACACCAAGGATTTCATGATGATTTATGAGCTCCACAAATAAAATGACCAAGGCATAGGAAAAATTACATCAAGTCCCTGTAATCAATATTGTGGTGGGTATGAGTAGTCATGAAGATATGGAGGCCTTGGAGGATGTGGAGATGGAAGGTTTTTCCCACACACTTGATATAAGTTTAGGTTACTATAAACACCAAAAAACTGCACACCATAATTCTAAATGTCAAAACACCCCTACATTACCTTAAGACCCCCTTGGGACCAATTCGGTCCTTTGACCCCTAACTGAGCCTAACCATGGTTAGTTTAACCAACTGACTGAACCCACCCTTTAACCTACTTTCTACCTTGGCCCTTGACCATTGTTGGTTAGGATGATCATTGATGATCACCTTCACCACTAATGGTTAAGGTCCACCATCCCAAGAACTAACATTCAAACCAATCCACCTTGCTTTTCTAAAATTAACTTGTCTAACTCCATGTGTGAGCCATTGTATGTGCAATTTATAATTAGAAAGCCTAGTTAACATCTTGTTTCACCTCTCCTTCCTTGCCTATAGGAAGAGAAGAGCAAGAGGTGAAAGAGACTACATCCATAATGATCAAGAGATTTTGCATCCATAATGATCAAGAGATTTTGCATCCAAAACTTCTTTTGTAGGTGTTCTTCTAGCAATCCAATAATCTAGTTATCTAGTCATCATGATAGAGAGCTAATTTTATTCTACCCGTTGGTCAATAGCCAGGTACTATTAATCTATTAGAATCATGCCAGACTTTATCAATGAGCCAACCACTTCAACCACTCATCCAATTAATCTTTTGCAAGCTAGGTATTTGTTTTCAAGTATTCAATTACTTTATTTGTATTTTGTAATCAGCGTAGCACAAGCCAACCTCTTGGAATTACCTTCTATAATTTTGTCAATCAGTATATTATTAGCCTAAGCCTACACATAGTAACTTTTGATGGTTTTCTAAACCATCGTGGTCTATCCAACCATCGATAGTCACACTTGACCATCAATAGTCACCTTAACTACTGAGGTCATCCCAACAACCAATGGTCACTATGATAGAAAATAATAGCAAGTCATTTTCACCCTTTTACACTCAACCAAACCAAACTTTCGATGTCCTTTCCTATTCACAAACCCATATCCTATTTTTTTAAGCACACTTGATCCATTTAGCATTAGTATTGACTTGATTATTTTTATATTAGTCATTTCTAGTCTATTTCTTTAGCAAGTATTTATTATTCAATTTTAGTACCTTTTGATTATTGATGTAAGTAATTTATCTTCTATTTTATAAAGTTAATTGTTTAAAATGTGTGAAATGATAGCACTTGAGGAAGCTCCAACTTTTAGGATCTAACTAGTGCTAAGCAATCCACCCAGCTATCTATCTAACAAACAAATCTTCTTAGTGTTGTCTTATTTTCAAGTCATCCTCCCAAGACAAAGAGGATTTATTCACAATCATGTGATTCAGTGCATGGATAACCAAATAGGTTTTTCAATAATTCCCATATTTAGTTTATTCTTCTTCCTTTCTTAAAATACAAGATAAAATTCTCTAAAAAAATTTGGCAATCCTAGCGGGACCTTGAGTCTCTACTCAAGTTTTTTCCTATTTGTTTGCATCTATATGTCTTTCTCCTATTTTGGGCTTATAAATGAAACTAAAATTTCTTTTGGGATTAAAATCAATAGCATACATTAATTTATTGCAAGTTTAGATTACATAGTCTAAATTAAAGAAAAGTAATTCAATCATGGCATCACTCTTGTTTCACATACTAAACCAAACCACCTTCATCAATAAAACATCAAATGAACTTAAGGCAAGCCCTAAATAGGATTTCATCACCTAGCAGTCACCTTACCCTTTCCCAACAATCTTACTTGGAGGTCATTACCAAAGGGAGAATATAAACTCTAAAAATTAGTATATACTGACTAAGCACCCGACATCGGTATCAATACAATGTGTGAACTGAGGGGGTATTCCCCAATACCAAGTCATGTATTGATTTACAATACATAATTTTTTTGAGAGCTTGAACAATGTGAAATCAACCATAGACTTCTTTTCTAGTACCCACTCTACAAGCCAATTTTAGTCACACTATTTCTTGAGAGCTTAAGGCATAAGCCAAAAGAGGGACTAAAAGGAAATCTAATATTTAACATACTTTTTAGCATGTTTTTGGTTTCCTTATTCCTTTCTTGTCTTATCTTTGTTTGAGTGGTGAGTTTGTTTTTGTATTCTCTCTCCCTTATCTTATATGGTTCTAACTCACCATTAGTAAAAGAATCTAGTAGAACAAAACACATCACCAAACCAATCAACCTCTTCTACCTCATCCATGGAGTACATTTATAAACTATAAAATTCTCCTCATCCTTTGGGAAGCCCTTCTCTCCCTTAAGAAGTTACCAAAGGGGATACAAAATTTTCCACCATCTTAGATAACAATCATGTGGCCCTTCAAAATTATCTTAACAACATGCCACATCATACCCTTACTTTGGTTCCATCTACGGACCAACCTTATGGAATGTCATCCCACCTTATCAAAAATACTTTTTTTTCCACAGTCACCACCCAACCATTGAATATCCAAGCCTCTTCATCCATCAACAATTCCTTTGATACTACTATGAAAAACTAACCTACCCAACCCAAAAACACCCTTATACCTTCCACCCCCACTAACAGATCTTTTACCCTGGGAACAACCCAATCATTATCCACCTATACTCCTCTCACCATGGGGATGCCTACCACTATCATTAACAACCTTCCATCGGCTACCCCCAATCTACTAACCACTGCCTCATTTCAAAATCTTGTACTACCTATACCTTCTACCTTACCACCAATTACCATAAAGGTTACTACTCTTCCTTTGATCACCAACCTAACCACTGCTCCTACCAAATAGGTTCCCATTTTACCAAACCTAGGATACATCCCTAACCCACAAGGGCATGTACCTTTACCTACTACCCAACCACCTACATCCCCCTATCCCTACATAATTTCCACCCAACCACTTGTGTCCATGTACTAATATGTGGAAGCCCCTCAACCTCTTACCAATTATCATTATGTCACCCAACCAACACAAAAATATGTACGTTAAAACCTTCCAGGTGCCTAACCCCAAATGGATCTAATGAAAATGCTAATGGATAAAATGACTAGTCTAGATTCATCTATCATAGGGGATCATAACATCCTATCATATGATCAAATCCATAATGAACCCATTCACCCATCTATCCCTATCAAACCATATCCTCCTTAGTGGGAACTTCTCAAGTCCTCTAAGTTTCAGAGTAAGGAAGATCCCCAATATTTGATTGCTTATGATGATTCCATCCTTCTTTGTACCTTCCCCATGTCCCTATCCTATCCAACATTAGATTGGTGTAGTGCCATGGCCAAACATTCCCTTTTATCTTTCACCTAATTAGCTCAAATTTTCTTGGATCACTTTTTGATAAACATCTCCAAGAAAGTTTCTACCACTGACCTCTACTTTATCCAATAATTTTATGATGAATATATTGCTCATTTTGTAGCTCATTGGAGGAACCTAATCAATAAACTTTCCTTATCCTTAGCCCAAACTAAACTGATAGAATTTTTTTCTTGATCATGTGCCAAGAACATCTATTCTACATAGTGTGTTCATATCTTCATAACTTTTGATGAAGATTTTACCATGGCATGTAAGCTAGAAAATAGAGCCATCGACAAAAGAAAGATAAAACTAAAAAATAATAACTCTACCTACAAAACCAATGAGGCTTCCTCCTCTAAATCAAGTAACCAAACTAATACCAATACCAAGATTAAGGGAACTATGAATGTTTTTGTCCTTAAATTTGTTTCTCCACCATCTATCAATCAACCAAACTCTTCTAACTCCTCAAAACAAAACACTAGGAACCAAAATGAGAACAACCAGAAGTAATTTACTCCACTTGGATAATCTTATGCTTTAATCTTGGAGAAGTTGATGAAGGCTAATATCATACAACTTAATCCTATCAATCCTCCTCAAAAAATTTATTATTATTGTCCTTCACCTAGTTGTTACAATGAAAATGATCTATGTGCTTTCCATCAGGTAGTAGGGCATGACGTTAGTAGGTGTAATACCTTCAAAAGCATTGTGCAATCCCTCATTGATAAAGGAAAGATTGTGTTGGATAATCCCAACTCACCTCAAAACTAAGCCCTTGACATTTTTAATCAACCTTTTCCCAATCATGAACCTATAAAAAATCAAATCAACAAGGTTGAGTGTCTTCATGATACCCATACCATCAATATGGTTCTTGACATACTCATTATTGAAGAACCTACTACCCAATCTATCTATTATTGGCCCTATCCACTTATTGAGGTAGTGGAGTTACCTTCCCTTATTTTGGATACCCAAAATGAGGAACCACCCCTTTTTCCTTATCTACCTATTGAAATAGTGGAGCCATCAACCCCTCCTTCTAATGAAATACTAGATAAAACAACCATCACTACTTTACCTTCTCCCCCAACTACTGAGTAATTTACTACCCATTTGGAGATCATTCCCAAAGATTAATCCCCTATGTTTGTACCTCCCACAAAGGAGTCACCCACTCAAACCCTATATCCTTTGATAGATAAAAAGGATGAGGTCACCATTCCCCTTTTTCAACCTATGGGCTTATCTGTCAAGTCCACTATCTAGGGAACAAAACTAGTCTACAAACCATTCTCTAGGTTAGTGAAGAAATGGGAATTTGTCTCCAACCCTGATATAGATCGAGCCACATTTTAGTATAAATTTGGGCTCCCTTATATCACCAAATAGAAACCTCCAACCACACCTTTATCAAACTAACCCACCACTCCTATTATCTAAACCCCTATCTTACTAACCAAATTGATAAAAACCTCTATTGACCTAATAGTTTCTCAACCATTAAATGTACCTAAACCCCAAACAACCAAATAAACCCCTCTAACCAAACCAACCAAAAACCTTAGCACCCTCCCTACATAGATCCTTAATCACCCACCTATGAAATTGGAGCTAACCTCACCAAACCTAACAAACAAACACAAAACCAAATCAACCAAGGAAGTAAAGCCACCAAAAGGCGAGAGGACCAAACTTTTTACTCCCTCTCCCTTGCCCTCTACCTTGGGGCCTCATCCCTACACTTTGATTAGGAAGCTAATTATCTCAACCAAAACCCAACCACCCATTGTTGGTTACACCAACACACTTGCTTTTATACACTCCTATCTTCATCGAGACATCACTAACCAAACTACCTACCTTAAAACCTCTTACCTCCAACTTATCGACCTCCACCTTACCAAAATCAAAACCATAAACTAAGAACACTACCTTACCCAAACCTCCTACCACCAAGCCCATCACCAAAAAGACTACCATCTCACCAACCAAGACCAAAACCTCTAAACCCTCTCCACCTTTAGTTAAATCCTACTCAACTATTTTTCAATGGTTATTATAAGCTTCTTGCTTAACCTTACCCTTTATCAGGTCATTTGACCCTCTTAGTTTATAACTAGTCTTGTATAATGATTTCCAAGTGTGTTCCTATCATAGGACACTAGGGAATGATATGGAGAACTAAAAATCTCTCCAAACCATTATCTATTAGCTTTATGACAAGGATGATCTATTAATATATGAACCTCCCACAATCCCATCAACAATCCAACAGCCAACAACCACTACCCAACACCTACATATTCCCCCACTCTCACCTCAAAGTGATGAGCAATGAAGCTTATCTCCTACCCCAACTCTTCTTTCTATCCATACTATCTATGTGGTTAGATGATCACACTCTTAGTAGAAGGATAAAGGGAAGGCCAAAGTGTCCATCCCATGGACATACCCATCCTCCACCTCTCAACCAAGTCAAATTCAAACATCTTCACCTTTAAGCAAACCCAAGGTATATATCCTAGGTACCTTCCAATCCAACCCCTCCAAATCAATCAAAAAAGTGGTGCTCAAACAACTTCACCATATCCTAATGAAGATGAGCCTATATGAGTTGATTATCAAGGCGTTACAATTAGTAGAGGTCCAACCTGAAGAACCTAAACCTTTTGGTAGCCTTTATTGGCACTCCCCAAATTTCTAACCTTATCACCTTAAAGGATTTGTAAATACCTTCTATCCACCTTGATGACCCAGATCCCCCTCTCTTTATCACTACTTATATCAACTAGATCCATATTAAATGGGTCATGATTAATGGGAGAGCTCGTATCAATATCATCTCCTCCCATGCTTATAACCAACTTAACCTACCAGACAATTCATGTCTAAAACCTTGGTCATCCTTTGATCTTTAAATGACACCATGACCACTACCCTAGGAACTATTGTCCTTCATATCCGTTTAGGATCCCAAAGGCTCCCCAAACTCTTCTATGTAGTGGAAGGAACATTATAATACAATTTTTTACTAGGATGACTTAGATCTAATCCATGGGTTGTGTTCCCTCTAACCTTCATCATTGCATTAAATTTGAGCATAAAAGGTCATGTTATCACTATACAAGCTAACCCAAGCTCATTTTCATCATGCAACATGACTTACCGACCCAACAACATCTTCATACCTCCATCTAAAACACCCTCCTCAACAAAAGATAAGACCTCAACCATGAAAGAGGAAGTCATGTCTTCTTCTTAAAATGAGGCATCAATTAGCTCATCCATCCCCTTTGATCAGATCCCCACCATACACCACTTAGAATCTACATTCTAACATCTTTCACTGGGGGAATATCAAGTCCTTGCCCTTGATGCTTTCTCTACTCCCCAAGAGTATGGGAAACTTGACCACCAACTTAGATATGACCCAAATATCAAATCCATTATTCCATTTGGACCTTCAGACTGCCAAACCCATTTCATCTATGGGGAAATTAACAAACCACATGACCCTTCTAGCACCTCCTCTTCACTTTGACCATTTACCTTCAGCTTCTCCTATCTAGACAAGTCAAGTTTCACCAAGACATACCTCCACATATATGCTTGGAAAGGATTTTATCTTAGATGATTTGATCACAGCCCACATGACTTGATTTCTATTAAGACCAAAAAGCCTCATGATAAATAGGGCCTTAGATTCACTCTACCCATGAAGAAAACCAAACCACCTACCATCACCATTATTGAGGAAGACATCCCTCCCTCACCAATTTCTCCTCCACCTATGTGTGAGGATGAAGACATCATCCCCCCTAATTTTTTTATCAACATGATCAGCCTTGAACCCCTAACTTATCAAAAGGAGGGGCAATCGTAACCATTCTTTAACACATCTTAAGATGATAGGAGATGACTCTCCTACTATTAATACCATTTAATGCCAAGATGATGATTAAATTATCACCTACCTTGGTGC
Source organism: Torreya grandis (assembly GCA_037957365.1). Lineage (NCBI taxonomy): Eukaryota > Viridiplantae > Streptophyta > Pinopsida > Cupressales > Taxaceae > Torreya > Torreya grandis. The sequence goes on from JARHVA010003007.1 coordinate 767,177, forward strand.
CCTAGATTATTCAATCCATATATCCCTTCCTCTTGAGACTTCAACTATGTTGAATGAATCCACCATGGATATCAAATTGGGCACTCTAGACAACCCCTACATTGTCAAAATTGGCCAATCATTGAATGCCAAGGAACTTTAGGACTTCCCCTCCTTCCTCTAAGATCAAATTATATATTTTTATTGGTTTTATAATGACATGTTAGGAATTGACCCTACCATTTCCACCCACAACATAGTCACCAACCATGATGCCAAGCCTGTTAAGCAGAAACTTTGATACATGCACTCACACATAACCCTTCTCATCAAAGAAGAGCTTCAGTGCCTCCTATCTATAAATTTCATTCAACCCATTGAATATCTCCAATGAGTCTAAAATGTTGTACATATCACCAAAGTAGGGGAACTATGCATTTGTGTGGACTTTTATGACCTCAACCTTACTTACCCTAAAGACAACTCTCTTCTACCAAACATCAACCAACTAGTTGATCTTATAGTTGGCCACAAGATGTTATCTCTCATATATGGACTCTAAGGTTACAATAAAATCCTAATTAACCCCAAATATCAACACAAAAATGCCTTTATCACCTCATGGGGGACCTTCTACTATATAGTCATGCCTTTTGGACTAAATAACATTGGTGCAACCTACCAATGTGCCATGACTTATATAATCCATGATTTTATCCACAAGATTATTGAAGACTATGTGTATGACCTCCTTGGGAAATCCAAATATCATAAGGACCATTAGTTGTTCTCAAAATTATCTTTGAGTGACTCATCCATTACCATGTCCACCTTAACCCCAATAAGTGCATTTTTGGGGTCTTGTCAAGAAAGCTTCTTAGATTTATTGTCTCCCTTCAAGGAATAGAGGTTGATCTAGCTAAAATCAAAGCCATCCTTAATATTCTTTCTCCAATAAACCTCAAACAACTCCATATTTTGTAAGGGGAAATCCAATCTATCCATCTCTTTATCTCCCAACTTTCAGACTAATGCCAACCCTTCCACCACCTTATAAAGAAGGATATGTCTTTCAAGTGGAATATCAACTATCAAAAGGGCTTTGATTCACTCAAAACCTACCTTTTGTCTCCACCTATCCTCACCCCTCCTAGGGACAACAATTTTTTTTACATTTATATCTCTCTGCCACTAACCACTCCCTAGGGGAAATTCTTGCTCATCAAGATGAACAACATAGACAACAATCCATCCACTACATCAACCACATTCTTGTAGAGTATGAGACTTAGTACACCCATATCAAAAAAATTTGATTAGATTTAATATTCATGGCCACCAAACTTTACCACTACCTTATTAATCACAAAACCTATGTCGTAACCAATACTGACCGACTTAAATATATGCACTCCAAGCCATACCAGAACTAATGTATGGCCAAGTGGATCATGCTCTTAGCAAATTTTGATCTTGAATTCCTTCAAAAAAATTATATTAAGGGTCAATTCATTACCAACCAATTAGTTGAAGCACCATTATCAAACAACCAACCTCTTCTTCTTGAGTTCCCAAATGAGTCCATCATGACCCTCTCTCAAGTAGACTTCACCTATAAAGTCACCATGTTCTTTGATGGATCAAAATGTCAACATGGTGAGGGAGTTAGTATCATCTTTATTCCCTTAAACATTTAGCCTCTTCCTTTATCCTTCAAACTTAAATTTGAATGTACCAACAATATGGTTTAGTATGAAGCCCTAGTGATAGGACTTTAGATTGTCTTAGCCTTGAGAGTCAAAACAATCAATATCCTTGGTGATTCTCAACTTGTGGTCAATCAAATCAACAACTCCTACCAGTGTAATAATGATGTTTTGAAACAATACACATAACTAGTTGATGAACTCTTAGCGTCATTTAAACACTACTAGATCCAATTAACCCCATGATCTACCAACAAGTTTTCCAACACCATGGCTTTTCTTGCCTCTCAAATTTTGTCTGCACCCTCTGAATCTAAGCTATTTTTCATTATCCAAGGAATTACCCAAAATTATTACATCAAATCAAATTATCCCACCATCTTCAATGTGGAGGAGACCTAACCTAACCTTTGGTATTAGTGGACCTTTGACTATCTCAACCTTAACATCATTTCTTTTGGCCTCTCTAGGAATGCTCAAAGAGAATTTATCCAGAGTACCTCACATTATACCATTATGGGAGGAATTATTTATAAACATGGCTTTGAAGCTCTCCTCTTCTATTTCATATGCAGTCATGAAGCCTCTCATGATATCAAGGAAATACATGATGGGATCTATGAAGGATAGTTTAATGGCCTCATTGTAGCTAAACACATCTTTCACCTTGGTTATTAATTGCCTACCCTTAACCAAGGCTATTGTGATTATGTGAAAAAGTGTACTAAGTTTCAATAGCATGTCAATCTTTATCATGCACCTAGACATATTCTTCATATTTCTATTGATTTTTGGCCCTTCTCACAATGGGGTCTAGACCTTATTGGTGAAATTAATCCCCATTGTTCATAATGAGATCATTATATCATCACTATGATTGAATATTTTACCAAATGGGTAAAGTATATTCCTTTAGTCTTGACCAAAGCAAAAAATATTGTTGATCAACCATCACATCACCTACCATTTCGACGTCCCTCATAAAATTATCATCGATAATTGTAAATCTTTAAAAATAATCAAGTCCAAGATCTTTGTGATGCATTTAGTATTAAGTGAAGTTTCTTCTTCCCTATCACCCTCAAGTGAATGGACAAGCTAAGGCCTCCAACAAAACTCTTAACAACATGTTCACTAAAATCATTAATGCATCTAGTTAGGATTGGCATTTACACATCCCCTTCACCTTATGGGCATATCATACTAGCATCCAAAACCCTACATGTGCTACACCTTTCTCTCTTGTGTTTGGAGAGAAGGACATCTTACCTCTTGAAGTCCAAATACCTTCTCTTATATCTTTTCAAATTCTCATTACTGAGGATGATTATCATTGCACCATTTAGCCCAGCTTGAACTACTTGATGAGCATCATTTAGCCACCCTTACCCATCTTTAGGTCTATCAAGAGTGTGTTAAATGTGCCTATAAAAAACACATTTAATTGAAATAATTCAACATTAGAGACCTCATCCTAAAGGAAAATCAACACCAATATGGAGAAAAGTAAGCAGGGAAAGTTTGATTTCAATTGGCTTGGACCCTATATCATAACCCAAAGTATGGATCAGGAGCTTACCAATTATCCTCTATTAAAGGCAACCCAGAACTTGATCCCCTTAATGATTCACATCTACATTCATTATTTTATTAAAATGGATCAAATTCACCTTCTATCTAACTTAAGTTCATCTCTTGCTTTCACATCACATTCATCTCCTTATTTTAGGTATAATCAATTAAAATTGAATCATGTGATTATCCATCACAATTATATCTTAATCTTGAACAATGGATACCATGGCCCTACCCATAACATGATTCTCATGGTAATTTTTGCCCCCTTTCAAGATAGATTCCCATGATCATTATCACCTAAACCCTTTTTACACCTAATCAACCTTCTTGTGATTTTAGTTTTGCCTTCATAAAGGTGAAGCCTTTAAGCCCATATAAGCATGTCTATGTCAAGTAAAATCAAATAAGAAAAAATGAAACCAATAACAATCATGGGTCATTATTAGCATTTGTAGATTGCTCCCTTGAAGGATAGCTATCGAAAACATATTTTAAATTGGTCAAAGTAAGGTAGACTACTCCCTTGAAGGACAAATATCAAGAATATTAACCAAAGCATACAAACTTAGACCACTCCCTCAAAGGATGGTTAGGTAAAGTATTTCTTAAAATAAGAAATTTTTTGGAAGCTTCCCACATCAATCAACTTCCCTAACACTCAATCAAGCAAAAGACCCATTATCAATCAACAACAAAAACACAATAATTTTAAAATCCATGATCGGATCTCATAAGCAAAAAAATATTAAAATCCACAATCGGCTTTCATGAGTAGGCTTCTACATCGATCATTCTACACTTTATATGATATAGGCTTATTTATAATGACTCTTCAAAAACCAATAAAAGAGGTATGCTAGTCTCACAAAGAAGGTTCCATTTCAATCAATTCCATTTCATACACTATAAGTGAGGGATTTTGAGCTTACTTGACATGATGTGATTAAGACACCCTTTTAACCAAATAATAAGTGTTAATGAAAAGCATTCAAAGGGATTATGTTCCTTAAGCCAATCCAAATTTGATTTTGTTTTCAGTCCTTGTAAAAGAAGAAGCATTGTACCCTCTTTATATCTTATCATGACTAGTTGATATATGCACTAAGATGTGTGTCTCTTGATTATATCCTTTGTTCTCACATCTAGTGTTGTTAATTAACTTGTTTCATATGATTTACCCTAAATAGAATAACAACAACCATAATCATCACATCATATCAATGTATGCCATAAGCCAATGCATAACCATAATCATAACCATAACAAGCATAATAACATCATAACATACATAATCAATAAATTAATCAACCATTTTAACTACATGTCTAAATCTAAATGATTAAACATATACTAATTAAAACTTAGCATGTCATAAGCATACATGTCATAAATCAAAACCATAAATGAAATCCATTGCATACCTATTTGGGTGAGTCTACATCAGTATCCAATATCCATAACGTAAGCATAATCAACATAACATGAGCATAATCAATATAAACATCATCCCATAACATCAACTCAAACTATAGAGCATGAGTAATAAATAAAGATCATATATATATATATATATATCCCACCTCAAAAAACATCATAATGTATATAAAAAAATATACATGTCTCTCTCTCTCAAAATGTACATCTCACTGCATCACCTCACAGTCTGGTATCAAAATGATATACAATAATATATAGCATGTCATAAACCATGTCATAGTTATGCCCTTAGGGCACCACTATCTCTTGGTACACCACTAAATTCTAGTACTTATCCCCCTATAGTACCTATCTATCCACCTATAGAAACTACCCACTGACCTAGATTTGCTATGATAACACCACCTACCAAAATTTCTCTGTACTCACCCCATTAGGGCTCATCAAGACATCATCTTAAGACTATATCCTCATAATACCATATTTTCTCTATAGTGGCTAGGTATCATGTCATGGAAATGGTCTTTAGTGTTCATATATGTGTCATTTCTCCTCCTCCTTTTTGCCTCAAGGATTCCCTCTCCTATGTAACTATGGATAGTGAAGCTCTAGCCTAGTCTATATCACTTATAAGAGTATAAACCTAACCCTATAAGGCATCCACCTTACCCTATAGTGTTGTGACTTGTGATTATGTTATGGCTAGCACCGCTTCTACCTATGCATCTGGGGTACCTCCCTATACCTATGCCCTCTAGCCCCCTCTCCCAACTAGGTCAACATCCATCAACTTCCTACCACCATCATCCCCACTAATGGTTTTTGTTGTGTATATATCTTGGTACCATGCAATTTAACCATCTATAAAACCTACATCATCAATCACTAGCTTGGTTGGTATCTCCTCATAGTCAAATAATGTCCACACTAGATGTGGATCTAACAATATGATATCTAAATCATCATGCCTATACCTAACCCTATAAATGGTATGAGCTTGACCTCTTCATCCTTCTGGTCAAGAATCCACTTATAACTCTAAGTATAAAGTATATATCTTATACCCATCCCACTTTGGGAACCCAACATATGGTTTCTAGATAATGTCTCTAATCACTAGTGCATCTAAAACACCCCTAAACCAATCAACATTGTGGGATCCTCCTATAACTAAAGTGGAAAAGTCACCTCTCCACTACATAAAATTGACTAGGAAATATATTTGAGTTTATCCTTCCCATAGAAGCCCCATTGGCCTTAGCACTTGAATATGCTTGTAAGCCCTTTAGTGTAAAACTATACTGACACCAATACCATATCTCCTATGGGCCCTAAAACCCTATAGCTCCTTATATATCTACACAAGTAATACTGGTATCCATAAAAATAATAACTACCCCAACAACATCTCCACTAACACCCCCAATAGTAAGTATTAGAACCTCCCACTACTCAAGTTGAGAAGGGCAAAGCATGACATTACCATCATCATCAGCATCATTATAACCAATATCCTCTTGTCCCTTGCCCTCTGATGAGCATAGAATAACTAAAGTGCCTAGCATGCCATTTAACATGATCACCATCATTTCCATATATTATCTCTAATAAATCATCTCATTCCTCCTACTCTATATGGTAAAATAGATCATTCGTAGAGGCAGTCGAGTGATCTTATGGACATCCTCTCATAAGATAGTCATCTCACCAGTCAGTAGTAGGAAAGTGTTCATGGTTGGATCCCGTCTCTCGATGAGGGCCATGATCATGGATGCATTGTGTGACACATATTGGTAATGTCACATTGTTCCCAACCTAACCTCTTCCATGTGAACCTAATCAGCTAGGGTCATCTTCTGGTGAACTTATGTGAAGATGTACAATAATTGATCATGCATCCATACCTACTCTCATGCTTGTAAGTAATCAAAAACAATAAGCTTAATTACCTATACTATTGTTTCTTATTAACTAAGAACCTTAAACCTATCTAACCTTACCCATTTAACCATTTATTTGACTCCTACCTACTGAGCCTAACATTTAAACCCACCTAATCTACCATTTAACCTACAAGTCAACCTATACTAATAAATTAACATCTAAAATGCCTTGAACACTTTAAAAAATTCCAAAATCCCATTTTAAACTAGGTGACCACCAACGTTCATGATGACCTTTGATAGTTAGACGTCCATTCCCTTATGAATGTCAACCATCGATGGTCAGCCCCAACCACTGATGGTCATTGTGGGTGTTCCAAAAATGAAACACCCAAAACCTAAACCTACCCAAAAACCACCAACAAACTACCCTTTTTTATACTGAATCCTACAAATCCTACCCTCCACCTACCCCTAACTATCCTACCTTCCCAAAATTGGACTTTACCTACCCAATTTTACCAAATTTAAACAAAACCCTACCTAGGGCATAACTGAGAAAAACCCACATTTATCCCTAGCAATCTAGTAGATAAATTACAAAACCAATTACAATGTCAATTCCAAAACTACCCTATCACTTTATATATGCCGCTTACCTCATTCCTCAATTGTCATTAAGGAGGAATCCTATGACCCTTTACTTGGCCACATCTGCATCCATGCTACATCTTGGTTCGATCACTCTCATTTAACCTCATCCAACTCAGTAGCCTTACCCACTATAAAACATTCACTGTCCATAAATCTTTCCCAAGTACAACAAATGGCCAGAGCTCCAAGTCAAAATAGTTATAATGATATAAATGACTCTCTTTTTGCTTTTTAACCATGATGTTTTTAGGGTTTGACCCTAATCATCGATGGTCAAGGTGACTATCAATGGTCGCCTTTAGACCCCCTAATCATTAATAGTCAAGTTTTGGACCCTTTTTCCTTTTTTTCCTTAAATATACAAATTTTTGGCACACCTTAACAAGTACCTACCCATGGAGAGTACCTTCTCCACCCACCTTGACCACCTCATCAACTCGCCATTGGTCCATTTTGACCCAACTAGTTCATGTTTTATGATGGCTTTTGCCTAGTCCTTTGACTATAATGATAACATTTTCCATATTGACCCTTTTTTAACTAGCACCACCTTATGCATACCAAACCCACTTGTGTCTTCTTGGGAGCACTTCCTACCTCAGATACTTGTGACACTTGACCAGTTATGTTTTCACCAAGAGCACTTCCTACCTTGGATACCCATGGAACCACAGACATTGTCTTGGAGACTTTAGTTTATGAGTGTAACCAACCACCATGGTTAAATGTGGTCACATGGTCCACTTGTCACTTGTCCTTCTAGCACCAACCTTTATTTTTACCAACTATGGAAACCTAGTCTATGCATGATATTTTTTATCATGATTTTTATCACACTTTATGTGCTTGTTTGTGATTTAGTTCCCAACCTATTACCAACCTTCATGACATCCACCTTCATCATCCCCTTCACCCATATCATCAAACTCATACCCACTTCTATTTTACCTCATCAACTCCCAGTTTGAGGGGGAACACCTCCTCCCATATTTGGGATAACTAGACCTTCGACCAGTAATCAATTTTTATTTTATAGCTTATTGATTCAAAGCTGCATAACAAAAGGGGAAAATATTGACACCAAAAATCCACACACCACAATTCTAAATGTCAAAATACCCCTACACTGCCTTAGGACTTCCTTGGGCCCAATTTTTCTCTTTGACCCCTAACCAAGCCTAACCATAGTCAGTTTGACCAACTAACTAAAGCCACCTTTTAATCCACTTTCTACCTTAGCCCTCGATAATCGATGGTCAAGATGACCGTTGATGGTCACCTTGACCACTGACTATCAGAGTCTACCATCCCAAGCACTAACATTTAAACCACTTTGCCTTGCTTTTCTAAAATTAACTTGTCAAATCCACATGCGAGACATTGTATGCATGAGTTATAATTAAAAATCCTAGTTCACATCTTTTTTCACCTCTCCTTCTTTACCTATAAGAATAAAGGAGAAAGAGGTGAAAGAGACCGCATCCACAATGATCAAGATCTTTTACATTTAGAGATTTTTTTGTAGGTGGTCTTCCATCAATCTAATGATCTAGCTATCATGATAGAGAGCCAACTTATTTCCATGCCTTAGTTGATAGCCAAGTATTTTTACTTTACCATAATCACACTAAACTCTATCAATGAGCCAAACACCTCAACCACTCATTCAATTAATCTTATACAAGCTAAGTATTTATTTTCCAATATTTAATTACTTTATTTATATTTTGCAATCAACCTAACATAAGCTAACCTCCAAAAATTATCTTACATAATATCATTAATTAGTATATTTATCATCCCAAGCCTATACACAATAACCACTGATAGTTTTCTCAACTATCGATGGTTTGTCCAACCACTGACAGTCAAAATTGATCATCAATAGTCACCTTAATTGCTAACAGTCATCCCAACTACTAATGGTCACTATGGTAGAAAATAATAGCAAGTCATTTTCACCATCTTACCCTCAACCAAACCCAACTTTCTATATCCTTACCTATTCATAGACCCATGTCATATTTTTTGAATCAAACTTGATCCATTTAGTATTAGTATCAACTTGCTTATTTCTATATTAGTCATTTCTAGTCTATTTCTTTAGTAATCATTTCTTGTGTTCAATTTTAGTACCTTTTGATTATTAATGCAAGTACTTTATATTTTGTTTTATAAACTTAATTGTTTAAAACATGTGGATTGATAGCACCTAAGGAAGCTCTTAATTTTTTGATAAAGATAGAGTTAAGCAATCCACCCAGCTATCTATCAAATAAATAAATCTTCTTAGTGTTGTCTTATTTACAAGTCATCCTCCCAATCCAAAGAGGAGTTCTTCACAATCATCTAATTCAACATGTGCACAACCAAATAGTTTTTTCAACCATACCCATATTGAGTTTTTTATTCTTCCTTTTCCAAAATGCAAGCTGAAATTCTCTAAAATAGTTACCATACCAATGCCAGCATGATTTCCCTAAGTTTTCCACTTATTGATATTCTTAAGACAACCACAAGGATAAATATTACCTAGATTTATATGTTGATCTTACACATAAGAAAATGCATGATAAGGGAAAATGAATGATTAGGATTGATCATAATGTAGATAAATGGGTCCTAAAGGCCCAAGATAAAAATAATAACAATCCCAAGGTTTAGGTAATAACTCATAGTGGTAGAACTACACAGCTACCAGTTGCTCCCATTAAGAAGGTTTAAATAGAGTATGATTCAAGGATACCTGAAGAAATGGTGGCATGCCTTTAACCCTATGTAGTTACCTCTTCAAAAAGATAGTATTATAAATAAGTATTGCATGAAGCCATGTATGTTATTAATAATCTATAAAGTGAATTATAGTATGTGTGACTTAGAAGAAAATTCAATAAATGAGCTCAAACACCAATAACAAGTTGAAAATTAGTAAGATTTTCTTGCTACTATATTATCTCTCCTATGCATTGAGTGAATGGCCCCTATCTTGAAGAAATGTTTGGTTGAATAAAAGGGAAAGTAACCCACTAATGTGATAAAACACTATCTAGTGTAAGGGTGTGAATTGAAGATAGCCTAGAACATAGGTTATGATAAAGAAATACTTATGGATGTAGACATAAATGTATTTTTTTAATGCAAAATTCTAGTGTACACTAGCATTAAAGTCAATATTTTCATGGGAGATATTTTACACAAATTGGGTATCCCTACCTTTCAACCCTCAACACATATTTTATTCATAGTGGAAAGAACATGAGCTCATCCTATGGGAATCTTGTACAATGATAGTATTTAGATCATGGGTGCATTGTTTCAAGTATACTTTGAGGTGATCAATCTTACCAAGGTATAAACTACCCAACTTTGTTTGATCAACCTTAGTGCTATGCCAACAACATAAACATACACTTTAATACGTGCTACATGATCTTTGAAAATGGAAAGGAACTGTGGTTCTTTCACTATCAAATGACCAAGGACCCACAAATGTTAATAGTTTAAATTTTAAGGATGAAACAACCCATATCTAAAACATTATCTCATAAGGAGTATAAAACTTGGAACTAAGTATGAATGGAATCCTAACCTAGAATGAGACATAATCCATTTCTAACACTATGGTTATTTAGTGTGACCCTTAAGTACAAGATTAGTATGATTTCAAATGAAGTAAATGTGTCATAGTGAAACCAATAACCCAATCAGTATAGGCATAAAATTCCTTGCACACCACTGTAAATCCTATTTCAAATGGCAAGTAGATCTAGAGGTTATGCACACCAACCACATCCAACATTAATAGAGTGATCCAAATTAGCAAAATAAAGATTAACGCATTACCCAAATATGACATTTCCATATGTTCTACCCTTTTTATATGACTTGAAAGCATATGTTCCCAAGAATAAAGATCACATGGGTGATTTAGTGTATACCTTGAAACACAATGTTACACATTGGTAGGCTACAAACAAGCCAACTCTTCCAACTTAGACAAAAGTCAAGAGTTTCATATGCTTGAGGTTTGAGTAGATAAATGACTACAAAGGATTTCCTACATGCAATGGTGACTTTGATCCATAGGTGCATATTCATGAGTGTGCAGACTGGTTGACAAGACATGCACCTTGTATCTTGGTAGAGATATGAGTTCATGCATTCTATAAAAATCTAAAGACTTGGGCCTAGGCATGATATATTTTCAATGAGATGAACTTGGATATGAGTGATTGGATAGTTCTAAATGAGAGTTTCATCCATACATTTTCCTTCTCCTTATCTAACTTGGAGCTAGTTGATCCCCTACACTACATTTATCATGTTATCTTGGAAGATGAGGAAATAATGGAATAATGAGTTAGACATGTGTTCAAAAAGAAAGGCCTTGCCTTGCATAAGATATTTGAAGACTTTATAGTTAATATTAAATTTAATGAGGATGATGAATTAGTGTGGATGGAATGAAATTTAAAATTCACAACCATAAAGTAGAAGCTTATGTGTAAGGTGGAAGAATATTCCTAGGAAGGTTACCCAAGCTAGTTATGGGTTGAAAATTCTTAGGGAGATCAATAATTAGTATACATATAGTATGATAAAAACAAGTGATTTCATAAGCCATTAAATAAAACTATGATAAATATCAACTCAAAAAAAGAACCCAAGATTGCAACCATTTTATATTATTAATATGATGTAGAGTTGAAGTGCATCATATAGTTACTCTGGGAATTATAACACCTTTTCCTTATAGGCTATCAAGATATGAAGGGAGTTCACCCTTCATTAGGAAAAACCCTAGGCACAATAAGAGACATTTAATACACCAATACAAAAATTGGTCAAAGCATCAATATTGTAGTTTCCAAATTATAACACTCTATTATATGTACATGTTGACACCTGACACAACTATTGACACCATTATATCTTAGCTAGAAGATAATAAATGGTCTACGTGCTCCAAAATTTTTGGTAGTCCTTGTTAGCCACTCCATTTTTGTTCTTTACATATCATGAAGCTTTGAATTACTTGGTGAAAAAATTAGTTATCCTTGGGCACTTTTGTTGATGAATATTCCTATTCATATAGTTCCAATTTTTAGTGGTTATGAAGTTGAGAAAGAAAAATTTAGGTCTAGATCCCTTGTAACACCTCAACACTAGAGATGACATGTTCTTGATTGAATATGATATGATGGATGATCAATTTTATAAATTATATCAAGTCCTAGTGTATGTGGTCAAGATTGATACATTTTTATACATTGGTATTGCACCTAAAATTACTTTACTAAAGAAACTAGCTATCCATGCCAACTCCTATCAAATTTTTGGATATGAACCATATAAGAAAGAAAAATATTAGTGGTCTATATTGAAAAAACATTGAGGTCCCTAGGAAAATTAGTTTCGTAATGGTGGTGAATTAGGTTGAAAGGTGTATATTAATCTAGATGAATTATGAGGTGGCATGTAGTGAATGAAAGAAGGTATTGAAGGATAATAATAAGGTGTCAAATGATATAAATCAAAGTAGGAAATTAGCTAATGAGGTGTGTTGATGCCTTATATATGTGATTAGAGGGGGCTAATCAAATAAAGTGTCCATGTGTAGTATAAATATAGGTGAATGGATGATGTAGTCAAGGAACTACATCCTACAATCAGATGATTACATGATACAATTAGATGACTACATCCTATAATAAGATGATTACATAATGTAGTTATCTAACTACATAATGTAATCATTTAAATGCCTCATATAGTTATTTGATTGTAAGATGTAGTTTCTTGATTGCATCATCCAATCATCCTTCAACATGCTATATACGGTTGCTTTCTTTAACTATCCCCCTCCAATTACCTATATAAATAATCCACACACCTCATTTTCCAATCACATACTTTAGTTATTATCATCTAACACCTTCTTTTTATCATCCAAAACCTAGTCAATGTCATCTAACACTTGGTTGATGTCATATATCACTTGGTTGTTGTTGTACAACACTAGGTTGTTTTCATTAAACACTTGATTGTTATCATCTGACACCTAGTTATAGTCACCCAATTATTGGTTACATAATATTAATAGTAGATACTAGTGTTTGAGATAATTTAATGTACTTAAGGAATGAATACTATCAAGGTATAAAGTTTAATATATTATATATAATGGAAAATTCCCCCATATTGGATTTCTTGGTACCTATGACATACATTTATAAGAGGAAAATTATTTTTAAAAGTAGGTAAGCCAGCCCTTAAATTTAAATTCTACCCTAAAATTTAGGTGATCCCACAATATTGGCTACCCCATAAAATTTCCAAATTGACTTTGAAAAATGGAATATTCATAAATTAACAAATATTTGACACTAAAAAAAAAATTTGCATATAATTTGTGGCATGATGAAGTCTTTTGCTAATGTGTTTTAGAACATAAGTGTGAAAATATGCTACATGAGGGGAATAATGGCATAGATGGTGGTTATTTAGATGATGAAGCCATTACCCACAAGATATTTTTGTTTGGCCTCTGGTGGCCTAATATATTTAAATGTATGAAATTACATGCATAAATATGACATGTGTTAAATAATTGAGAAGCCAAACCACAAAGACAAGCTGATCTTAATTCCAATTCTTTTGCTAGCACCATTCTAAAATTGGTCCATAAAATTTTTGTGCCCTGTCTCCCTAGATATGTGTAGGATGATGTGTGTTACATCATCACTGCAACTAATTATTTCACTCTGTGGGTCAAAGCCATGCTAACTAAAAACTATACTATAACTATAATGATATTATTTTTGTGGGTGAGTATAATTAATTCGTATGGATTCCTCCCTAAGGCTGAACAAAAATTAGGGAATAAACTCATTTCATAAATTATATAGTGTGCATTTTATTATTTATGTTCATGATCACACACCAAAATATGACATTGTACCATTTGCATGTGAATAGGACTTGGGAAGCCTTCAACAAGATCTTGAGAAATTACCTCACTAAGATATGATATTTTTGGAGCAAGCATTGGGATCACAATGTTTTATCAGTATTGTGGGCTTATAAAATAACTTAAATAAACTTAAATTAGTCCACATATTTTCAAATAATGTAATAGACTAAGTATATACTACTAATGGAGTTCCTAGTATCACATATACACATTGCTTGTGTCAGACACGTTGATGACAATGAGTCATTAGATGCATGACTAGAAGACCTATGAAGCTAGATTAATGACTTTCCATTGCTCAATAGAACCAAATTATGGAAAAACCCTAACAAAAACATGGCATGACTGGTACATAAATGAAAATATATTGTTAAAAATTTCCCTCATTTACATATGAATAGAAGTGTTTGAAGCATCCAAGGAAGCTTCAAATCCATTGGTTTGGGCCCTATATAATCCAATATTTTTTTAAAATGGGTTCATGTAAGCTCCATATACTAGATGTAGAAATGCTCCTTGGGCATTCCAATGGCATCCAACTTGAGTTGTATTATGCTTAACATGTTTAATCAATGTTCTAATAAGGTTTGTGCAATTTTATTTATGTATTTTGTGTTTGGTAGGTTAGATTAGTTTTGACACAATAGTTTTACTTCATAATTTTATTAATACATGTCACCTTTTAAATCTATTCAGGAAATTTGAGCAAGGGATTTCCTATCAATCCTTAAGTTAATTTTTTTGGGTCAATGATACCACACATTTTTTTCATAAACTCTCTCTCAATTGAATACCAACTTGATAATTTTAGGTAGCCTAAAACATGCACAATGTAAGGAAGGTTGAAGGGTTATTTTTACATTGGTGACCATTTCAATAGTATTTTAAATATTTTTATGAGTTTTATGTTATATTACTCAAAAAAAAATTCACACAACCACCCACTCTTTTAATGCACATTAATATTTGCCACACTTGAGGACCAAACACATTATTTAGTGTGGGGTGGGGATAAAAAAAAGTGATGAAAAATAAAATATAAATTTAGATGAGCATGGAATGATATTTGAATAAGTGACAAGGATAGGAATGAAGTAAAAGTTCACCTAATGAAAGAGAACTAAAACGAAAGGAATCATGCAAAAGGAAGGAAGGTGTAGCAGTTAGGAACATAGTAAAAGGGATCAAGGTGAATATTTCACTAGAAGTGAAACCACATAAAATTATTTCCTTCCCAAGAAAATTATTTTGTTTAAAATTTATGACTAACAACTAGCACACAATAGGAGTTAATGCAAAGGCATCAACATTAAAATTTGCAAGCATGTTAAGCTAAAAATATTGTTGCATGTATGTCCAATGTAATGAATGAAAGTGTTGAGACACACACAAAGAGGGATAAATGGCTAAATACATGTCATTTTACCACTTTGTATTTGATAATTTTGACTAATCCTAAGAGCCTAAAAAAACTAGAGTGATAATAAACCTACATTTTGAGCCAGAAACATTCTATAAACACCACTTGAGAGATAAAAAGAGACCTTTAAGAGGTTAAAAATTGAATTCATTAATATTCAAGGAAGTTAAATGATTAGAAGGAAACCATTTAGTTTCAGGTTGTATGTCCTGACTGACCACCATTGAAGCTTTATGAAGCTCAGATCCAAGTGCTAATACACAAAATCTTGTGTAGGCACATGTTGGATAAAATTAGATGATTCAACTAATTATTAAATTTAAGGGTAAACTAGATGTATTTTAGGTTGATTACGATACCGAATAAAAATACATTAAAAACAAACCTTTCATTGGTGATGTGAGTGTATATACTTAAATTCTCATCATATAAGAAGTAGCAAATAACACACATTTCAAAGGACCATATATTATAATAAGAGAAGAAGTATAATTTGTGATAGAGATATCAAGTGAAAAACTGAGTAAAATTAAGAGTATGTTCATGAGAAATGGAAATAAGGTTACTCTAATTTCACCAAAGGCATTAAGCAAACCAATACCAAGCATAATGAGTTTCACCAAGATGCAATACCCTGAGAGTGTGGTGTGTGTAGAAGAGTGTAAGTCAAAGTTTGAAAATTTAAAGGTGGAAGAATAAAACCACCATGGGTGAGGTGATGTGGTTGATCTACATAATTATTACATGATGAATATGGGGAGGAATACCCCTAAATTAAATGTAATTTTTGATGAATCTATCAATTAAATATTTGATAAAGTTAGAGTTATCAAAATATGAGATCTTGTATTTTGGAAAGGTTGAGGAGATAACATGCTTCCTAATCTCACACATGCACTAAAATTAATTATAATTCACTAGTGGTATAATGAAAATCATACCACCCTATATTCATAAGGCAACTGGTATGGTTCAGTCAGGGAAAGACATCAAATAAGTATTGGAGACTCTAAAGAAGTTGAGTTGTGGAAAGTAATATGGAATATAATAAGGGATGTTTCACCTTCTCTATTGAAATATAAAATATAAATCCACAAGGTTTGTAGTGTGTTTGGTGAGAATCAAGCTACATAGATCAAGGTTCTTGGGGGAAATAAATAAGAACTTAATTTATGTGGTGTATGAAATAGCCAAAGGAACATTGTTTAACATCTCCAAGTTCCTATCCAATTTAATAATTGAGGGTGAAAATAATGTGCACTACTTGGGGGATGAGTTTAAATATGGAACAATATTTATGTTACTATTATTTAATGATAATAGCACATATGAAGGCATGTAATAAGGATAATGTATGTACCCTTTTGATGAAAAATATCTAGTGTTAAAGTATCACATTTATATTTGTCATGGGGTAGTGTCCCCTTAGTATAAGTCTAAATTAAATAAATGTTTTACATACCTAAAGGATTCTATCAAAGATTAGTGGCATGTATTGATGTTACTACTAGAAATAATGAAGGGTTAGGTGTAGTTCACAATCATGAAACACTACTCATTATCAAAAATAAAAATATTTGATGGCAACATGATGGGTTGGTTGAAGTTTCCATATGTCCAATACTTAATTTATGTGGTTAGTGGCATCAAGAACACACAAAATATAACATTGGATGTACAATGGATAAATGTATACATCCACACCCTCCATGCAAATTATGTGCACCCTAAAAAAGATGTACTAAATGAGGAGGAGGATGAATATATTATTGGATGTGTTATTATCCCAATATAAAATTTTACTATTCAAGTTAAATTGTGCATGCTAGTCTATTATCTAAATCCAAAGAAATAACTTATTGGTGAAGAGGTGCAAGGGTAAGGTATATACCTACAAATTAAAAATAATTTTTGTAACTTGCACTCCTCCCTTCCAATAATAATAATCCAAATAATAAGAATCCCATGTCTAATAAGTCTCAAAGGAGACAGAGTCAAAGGAGGAACCCTTGAAGAAGCATAAAGTATGATTCATGTGACCAAAGTTTATTGACACATGGTCACCTTAACCATATGAAGTGAAATAAAAATATTGTGGGGTAGGGGGGGTGGTGTGGGGGCAGGTGCATTGAGACAAATGTGGATCAAGTAATAAAAACTACATAGAAACCAATGAATTAAAAACATAAATTGATCCAAGGCTAGAACCCCAATTGCAACCCAAGCATAGGCAAAGAGTACCAACCCCCATAGCCATAGAAATAACAACAACAAGAAAAAGGGAAAGGAAAATAAAAATAAAGGATTTAACACAATATATTTCCAAAGGGCTTGGAGATAAATATACAAAACAATACTTCCCCCACATAGATGAATAAGGATGGGGGAAGGTAGATAAAAATATATAAAAATAATCCCCCCACATAACATAAGAGTAGCTAGAAGCATAAAAAGGACATGAAAAGTCAGGGCTGAGAAAAGGAGGGCTTGAAGTGGATATGTATATTGCATAATACTTGGAGACAACCATGGGAAAATTAGATGAGTCCATCATTTATAATCTTTATAAGTTTTACCCCATGGTGAATCCCTAAGAAAATCAACCCAACATAGAATATCTAAAATGGTAATAGTTAGAAGCTGATGAATAAGAAAGGAGGGTGGATAGAGAAGATATAATCTTGGTATAAGATAGTCCTCAATCCCCCTCCCCTAAAGATAAGGAATAATAATAACAAGACACCATCTACTCAAACATTTAAGTGGGCATGAAAGAATAAAATTGTATTTTTTGGACACAATGAATCCCAAACACATGACAATAACAATGCAAAAGTAGGTGTACTTTAATTTGGACACCTATACAAAGGATCTCATTTTTAAATCCCCATTTGAGCAAGGATATAACCCTAAGAAGAATCCTATGAAGGTTGATAATTATTTCTTGTAAAATAGATGCATATGAGTGACATGAAATTAGGGAATGTGTTGATGAAAATATCTATAGAAGTGACTAGATAAAAAAATTGAATAGCATAACCTATAGGTAATAGATACACAATATAGAATAAGTAATGCAGGTGCTCAAGGATGAGTAAAATAAATTCCCAATATTACAAAATATGCTCAAAACAAGAGTAATAGATGCACAAAATAGAATAACATAAGGTAGAAACCATGGAGTTTAAAGCTCTAAAGTTGTGTGAATGTATCATAAGGGAGTAGTTAATCCTATTATATGAAATAAACATATTTCAAGCCACACCTATGGAGAGGCTATAAATAGTCATTGATCAATTCTTAAAAATAGGAATAGGTTCCAAAAATGCACAAGAGGAAATAAATAAATCCTAGTTTGATTTCACAAAACAATTGAAAAAAATTAAAGATGCACTAAATAATCTGTCTAAGAATGTAACTATGGTAGAATAATTGTTTTTTGATTTCTTTAAGTAGATGGAAAAAATTAATGCATGTCTCTCCGAATAAAATTAAGAATAGAAATCACTAGCTGCCCAAGTATACACCAATAAAAATTAGGAGGAACACACCAAACTAATGCAATAGGTGGAAGATTTGGCTCATGAAATAAATGTGAATAAAAGGGAGATAGAGTGGTACTTAATAGAGATAAAATTGAATAATATATATGAATAAATCTTCCTCATGAATCAATCTATCAAAAATCTAAAAAACATAAAATATCATGCCAAGCCACTCCAAAAAAAAGCTCTATATTTACAAGGATTTGGCACCCAAAACATTAGGTATGATGCAGGGAATTCATAATGTATTTAAAAAGTGAAATAATTTTGAAGAAGAGTTGAGGAAGGATGCATTGTAATTATTTGATTCAATAAAATAATATTTAATTATTTAATTCTTTGATTCTTTGAAACTCAAAAATTTGGCTAAGTATTGGTACACACACGAGTAACCATCACAACTCAAAAGAGGAACCTATGTGAGTGACACATGATGAAGGGGTAGGATGATCCTAGAGTAGATGGATCTAGGAAAAATGTAGGGCACATTTTGGCATTAATAATTTTAAGGAGATTCTTAAATCATATAATCACTATGATCATGTATAAAGAGAATGACACAATAAGGGGAGATATGAAAAAGCAAAACATCGAGTGGATAAATTTGAAAAGGATAAGACCTATAAGGGAAAATAGTGACAAGGATATAAAAATAAATAGGTGGAAAACAAGGTCACACAAGAGGAAATATGAGAAAGTTTCTCAAGGATAGGTAACCAAGTGGTGTGGGGTGATGTTAACCTCAAACTTTTGGCTAAGTATAACTAAGTAGGGGATCATGTGCATGATAGATAAAATAAGAGACTAGTGCCAATAGCACAAGGTAGTAGAGAGTGGCACATGTGTTCCTAACTATTTCATGCACATGTACCCAATAGAGATTTATAATAATCATGGTGCAAGCTAACAAGACCCAATCCATATGCATATATAACAAAATAATAGGATCAAGACACACAATATTACATAAATCTAGGAACCATAATGGATATCATGGGGATAAATGGAGGGAGTTATAATCAATGAATTAATTTTAATAGAAATTTTATAAGTAATAGAAGACAACGTGGTAGTTTACTTGGAGAAAAGTGTCACATTAACTATTATGTGGATGAAAAATATATTAATTATTGATTGGTATTAGTTAAGAAACCAAGTGACACAAAAGGTTGTGGAACACCTATATAAGGAAAAGACTTGGGAATAAAAAATGGATTTGACTAGATATAATTAAGTGCTACCAAATTATATAGGATAGATAAAAGAGTAAGGAGATACTATTGAAATAATGTTAAAATTTTGAGATGAAATATATAGAATATATTCAGGCTTGTAATATGATAAAGAGCATACAAGCACATTATAAGCTTTGTAGTCATGGATAATTAATTTATGAATCGATCAGTTGTTATTAATATCATTATATTTGTTTATGACTATAGATTGATGTTCATAATGAATACTTGCATAGGCTAGTGATTTTATGTTATTAATTATATGAATGACTACGTGGATGGAATAAATTTTTTATGTCTTTGTTCCTTTGAGTAAATACTTATTTCCATGTGTTGATGGTATAGTGTAGGGGAAGATTTAAGTAACCACATGCATGTGAACCATGCACATGAAAATATAAATGAATCCATTTACAATTGATCTCAACCCTTCCTAATTTCCCTCTCTATACGTCGAGTGAGAATGCAAGGGAACTTGCATGATGAGCCAACATAGAAATTAGAAAGGTTAAGACTTATAATGTGCTAAAGAACTAATGTGTGGGTGACTGCTAGACTGCACAACATTTGTTTTATACTACAATGTTCCCTTTCCAATACTCCCTTGGTTTAAGAGTATGAGATTATTTGAAAAGGTATTTAATGTTATTCTTTAATTGTTTTAAAAAGGTCTCAAGATTGGCTTTCATGGCCTATTATATGTGACTATTTTCACCATAACAATATTGATATTTCATTAATAATTGAGATACAAAACACTATATTCCATACGAGTGTCTCCATACGTTTGGAGTTTAGTCACCCTTTATTTAGTGGGCAAATTGGAAATGGCCTGTGGATACCTTATTACACCAATATAAACCCTAGATTGGTTACCATTTACTCTTTCCTTAGTGCATTCAAATGGATTCTATGAATGGTCATTATAAAGTTAATTTGTATATAGATACTTAGGGATAAAGTTTTTCAAAACTTTAGAAATCTACCATAAAACCCAAATAGGCTTATTTTATTCATTTCATTCTACACCAAGACATTCCGATAGAAAACATGTGTGTTCACTTAGGGGATAACAATCTTTTATGTCCCTTGTGCCAATGACCTAAATCTCTCAAGCATCTCTTTTAAGTTATAGGCATGTCCAATAATCTTGGAAGTGGACTCACACCAATTTCCAATCATTTATTCTAGAGTTTTTTTCCTAAAAAATGGTGCTCTTAGGATATTCAAATATATTACCTATATAATACAAAAAATAATGACTTTTTTTTTTATGAAATTATTTTTATTATGGAAAAAAAATGTAATTTATAATCATTAATATATTTATGGTTGTTTTAATATTACTAATAAGGTGTGAGATATATAGAATTTATAATGTTATAGATAAAAGTTCATGTTGAGAAGGTTCATCTATAGGTTGATCACCTTCAATTTTTGATGGAACATTATGAAAATAAGTCATGTGAATTTATTTGGGCCCTCTAGTTTCTCTCTACTGACAATCTCCTTCTCAAGGTCATGGTTATGGATTTCATGGTAGGCACCATTCAAGGAGTACAGTCTGAATTACTTTGATGCATTCACAATGTCCTTCACCTAGTCATAACTATCATGGAGTTATATTTACTTATGTGTTTTCAAAAACTAATGGATAGATGGCTTAAAAATAAGGGAAAATATCTCATTTGGCCATGGAAATTTCCCCATGCAGTCATTATCCAAAGTATGATGCACACAAAGATGAAGTTAATGATAGGTGGGAGTCGATACTTGATACCACATATCCACCCAATAATGGTATTTGGGGTGACAAGATGGATGATCCTCCACCTCCACCATATTCTATGATTGATCTCATGGCCTAATATTTTTATCCCTTAAAATTGGTTGTTATGTGGGCTAATTATTTGTTTTCATGATATGCTAAACTTATTTTGATTGAAAAGTTGTATATAAGTCTCTATTTAACTTGTTTAGTTAATAAAATTTGATTTGCATTCTCTCCATTATTATGATAGATATTATACTATTTTTGGTGTGATTCCATTTCACTTGTCTGAGTTTACCAAGTATAAAGATGTTATAGCATGGTCCTATAAAGACTTAAAGATCTTTGATCCTAGAGTAATTACTCATACCATTCCATTAAAAGAGGCTTGCAAACCTTTTAGGCAAAATAAAATACCTATCAACCCTATTCTAGAACCATTGATCTATAAAGAGGTCAAGAAGCTATTGGATGCAAAAATAGTTTTTCCCATTAGACCCTTCACCTAGGAAGCTAACTTAGTACCAGTTAGAAAGAAAAATGGATAAATTAGATTATGATATACTTTAAAAATTTGAATAGATATTATAAAAATGATAATTATACTTTACTCTCTCTTGACCAAGTCATTCAAATTGTTAGTGGTTCTGCTAGGATGTCTTTTCTTGATGGGTTTTTAGGCTATAATCAAGTACTTCTCAATAAAGAGGACATAATGAATAATCCATTTACTACTAAGTGGGGAAATTTTTCCTAAAAAATAATTCCCTTTGGACTTATAAATTTAGGAATAACTTTTCAAAGAGTTATGGACCATGATTTTCAAGTTGTCATAGGTAAGTTCATTATCATATATATGTATGATCTAACTGTGTTTTTTAAAAATGAGGAAAATAACATTATGTATTTACAACAAGTATTTGAAAATTGTAGGAGGTATGAAATTTATCTCAATCCCAAGAAAAATATATTTTGTGCTACAGAAGGGAAGTTATTAAGACATTTTTTGTGATAGAGTTAATGCCATATCCAAAATAAAACCCCCTAATAGTAGAAAAGAAAACAAAAATTCTTTGGGAAAATTGATTTTGTGAGAAAGTTCAGTTATGGTTTTTCAAAAATTATGAATCCACTTAATGACATGTTGAATAAGGATTACATGGTCATATGGAATGAGGAGACAAAGAAAGCTTTCAAAGACATTAAAGAAGCAATAGTACAGGCACTAGTGTTGATAAGTCCTAATTTCACAAAATATTTCTATCTCTATTCTTTTACTTCTGACCATATAATAGTTGTTTTTTAACTTATAAAATATATAAGTGTGATCACCCTATTAAATTTATGAGCACTAATTTTAAGAATGTTGAGTTAAACTATTCTCTTATTGGTTAATAAGCACTTGATTTAGTTAAGGTAGTTTAGAAGTTTAGAAACTATATTCTTAGGAATAAAGTACATGCAGTATCGCCAAACCCTAACACTAAGCTTATGTTAAGTCAATGTGAAATAGGAGAGAAAAGAGGTAATTGGATGTCTATTCTCAAAGAATATGATCTTGAGATGAAAACTACTATGTTGGTAAAGTGTCAAGGATTGATTCAAATGATTGCCAATACTAATCCTAAAGTGAATGGCATACAGGTGGATCAACAAAAATTTAAACCCAATGATTGGTATGATACAATTATTCATCTTCTAATCAATGCTTCCTTAACTGTAGGATTGACTAAAGAGTAAAGAAGAAATTTGAGTCTCAAGGTAACACATTTACTGATCAAGGATGAGGTGCTCTTTAGAAATAACTATGAAGGTATTTACTCAAGTGTGTTTTCAAAGAAGAAGCAACTAAGATCCTGATTAATTTTCATGAAAATCTTGGAAGTGAGCACCATTTAGGAAAAAAAAAAGCTCACAAGATCCTTAGGGAGAGATAATATTAGACCAAAATATTCAAAGATGCATATAAATATGTTAGAGAGTGCCATCAATGCCAGGTATTCAACACCAAGGAACCAAAATCAGCCATGCCATTAAAGATAGTTATGGTTGATAAACCATTTGCTCAATGGGGTTTGGAATTTTTAGGGGTCATCAAACCTAACTATTCAAATGGACACAAGTATGTGCTTACTTCTATTTATTAATACACAATATGGCTAGAGGTAGTGGTAACCAAGCAATGTAGAACTTAATATGTGATCAAGTTCTTGGAAGAGAACATTTGCAATAGGTTTGGGACACCAATATTTCTAGTTTATGATAATGGATCAACATTTATATCCATTGAGATGATTGAATGGGCTTATGATAACAATATAATTCTCAAGTTTTTATCAAACCCTTACCCTTAAGGTAATGGAGTCTCAGAATCAATAAATAAGAATTTGATTAAAGCCATTAGAAAGTATATAGCTAAAAACCAAGGACATGACATTAATTACTTAAATATGATTTGTGGGTAGACAGAACTAGAGTGAATAAATAATTGAAAACATCACCATTTTTTTTGGAATATGGTCAAGAACCAATATTCCCCATTACTCTCAAGTTTCCAATGTATAATTTTATGCAAAAGTATATGGATAAAGATCAAGAATTTGAAAATTCAAGACTACTTGACATCATACAAATGGAGGATGCAAGGGAAGAAGCATTTGCCAACTTCAATAGACATCAAACCATAGTAAAGATATGGTTGGACAAGCATTCAAGGATTAAGGTGTTCAAGCAAAGAGACATATTTCTTCTTTGGGATAAAGCCTCATAACCAAAAATAAAGCATGGGAAATTCACTCTGTGGATTGTTCCATATCAAATTGTTCAGACATTAGGAGACAACACCTTCAAACTCAAAGACTTGCATGGAGAAGAATTTACTTGAACATGTAATGGGCAACATCTCAAACACTACTTCTCTACTTTTCCACCATAAGTCTACATGGAGTGATTTGTAAGCTTAGTTAGGGTTAATGTAGGTAGGTTTAGATTAATTTATTTCTTGTTTATTGTTTGTAAATAGTGCTTATAAATATTTATTTATTTTCTTATTATTGTTTGCTTGTTTTATATTTTGTTTATTATTTTTTTTTACTTTTGCTTTGTTCCCTGCTTTCAATAAGTCTTTTTAAAGATAGTTTTTAGTTCTAGTTCATGTAGTTTCTCAAAGGAATTTCACAAAACAAGAATGTAGGTATGAACCTTATACAATGGTTGATTATGGATTCTAGAAATTTGAGCCTGATGTTAAGATTTTGATAAATTGTTGAGGATTGATATCTAGGTTAATTGTTCCTTAAAATCTTAAACCTTGTTTTGATCTAAGTTTGATTCTAGTAGGGATTACATGTGTTGAGTGAAATTTTGAATTATTGGAGCAATTTCATGTTAGCACTTAAATAATATTATTGCATGGGATGAAGTTTATAATCAATTATGATTGTCTGAAGATCAAACATTTGACAAAATCTTAGGACCTAGTTAATTTTGGTTCCCAACCTTAGTTAAAATCTAAAAAGACTTGAAAAATTAAAAAAACCAAATAAGAGTTCTATTGAAAATTTGAAATTTTTCTAAGCAAAGATGATTTTTATAACTTCCACCAGGGCTATGGATGCTTGGATGGAAGTGAAGCAACTCGTTGAGTGGATCTAAAGGTATCTTTATAGGGTATATGGATGCCTGGTTGGATGTAGAGCAATGCTCAAGTTTTCCCTGTTCTAAAAACATGATTCTTAACGAATATCTAAATATGCTATAACTCAATGTTAATGATTAAGGTCATGAAATTTGGAAGTTGTTCTCTAAATCCCATGGTAATCAGTGAAATAATCAAAGCACACACACATGAATAACTTTTGATGTTTGAGCCTAATTCTACATTTATTTAACTTGTTTTAAACATGAATTAATCTCAATGATGGTACTTGATCATGTGGAATGAGTAGTATGGTTATTAATTCAAACCAAAAGTATTTGAGTTCTAACATTTTATAATGGTTCCCCCATAAGTCATCATTTTTTGAGGTCAACATGCACCTATTTTTGAAAATGATGACCCTTGTTCAAATTCTACAAATTTGTGATTTAAATTAAACATTCCACTTAACCATAGTGCATTATTTCAATATCATGGTTCTCATCATGTTTACATTTGGCATGTCAACATTAATTTTCATTTGAATTTATCTAAAATTACTATTTTTTTGTCTTTGTTTCCATGTTGCAGGTTTAATGGAGTGTTATTGGAATGAACATTATTTAGGGTTTATGCTTTAAATGCTAACTTAAACCTTTTTAACTAAGCCTTTGGTCTTTGGTCAATTAATTGAATCTATGTTTAAATAGTGTTATAAAACCTTAGTCTAAATGTTTTAGCTTAAGTCCCTTTTGAAATAGATTAAAATTTACATGGGGTCATATTTATGTGAGAACATTTTTATATTTTATACCTAGTTTAAAACTTTAGCCTAAGTCCTAATTGTATATATTAATATAAATAATACCTTAATATAAAATTTTATACCAAGTCTATATGTCCTAAGAGCTTATGTCTTTAATTTTATGTCTACATTTTCAAATTAAACCCAAGGATGCCAAGTGTTAAGATCACGGGAGCTTGAAGCAAAGATCAATGATAAGTAGGCAAAGATTTAAGTTAAGAAGTCTAAAGGATTGATTGTTGATGAAGATTTGTTCATACAATGAAGATCTAATGGTGAGCGAGGAATTAAAGTGTTATAGGTCTTGTGAAGGAATGAAAGATTGACAAGTTGAAAGATCTAGGTAAAGTAGTAACATATCTGATGGTAAGCATGAGTCAACAAGTCAAAGAACCCATGAAGGAACACAAGATCAATAAGTGCCATGATCTCGGCAAAGCTCAAACAGATCGATGGTCTATGGTTGATCATGCATCAAGTAGATCGATGGCATGGATGACGGTAGAATTTTTAAAGTGCCCAAATTGAATGTAGTGGTGACACATGTCATAACCATAATAAACTAGATAGTGATTGATGAATATAATTCAACCTTATAGATAGAGATCAATGATGTAGGGCAGGTCAAGAATTCAAGAGCCTAGATGGAGTGAGAACCCACCACATGGCACAAAGGCATTTAATCAATGGAAAAGGCTTGTAAGTTACATAAAGAGCCCATGGAGTCAATAAGTGGCATGATCTTGGATGTATTGATAAATATCTAATGGCCTACGATGAAAGCTAATGCTAAAAGGCTCCAAAAGACACAACAATCACTTTTTAAATAAATAGGCATCATGACATGGCATTGCCACATAAGTAGAACATGTCAAATTGAGAGATATTATGGGATTAACACATGAAATTTATAAATATGCACATCAAATGCAATCTAAGCCACAAGAGATCATTGTTTAAAATAACTTACTAGCATTAAAACCTTCAAAAAATCCCTAAGGTTTATATGTTACCTTAAATTACCTCTAGAATCACTATAATTGAATAAAAATAATTGAATGGTCATCCCTAATTGGATAATTCAATCAATATTATAGAAATGGAAGACCAGAATCATGTTTCAAAGCAAGATGTGGAGCTATATTTAACAACTAACATAGAAGGTGCATGTTCAAGGACATAAAGTTTGTAGCAACTACTTTGAACACCAAATCTATCAATTATTCTAAATTATTCTAGACAATTGAAAATCAACCAGTGATCACCAAGGAGGAGGAAAATATTCTCTCTACAAAAAGGCTCTACAATGACATTGTGGTAATACAAATGACTAGAATCCACTACGCAGTTGCAAAGCCTAAGGTACTTCATTGCATTGGCATTCTTGGTCCCATTTTTAAGGAAGCTAACATAAATAAAGGAATTTTAATCAATGAACATAACTAGAGGAAAGTTGCTTACATTTCTCCAATTTCCTTTGAGTCCTATTACAAACTCCCCAAACCCCAGATTGACTTGAACTCAATTAACTCATGGGATAAAGAGCATAGTTTGATCGACACCCTAGCTCTATGGTTAGAATTTGGTAGACCAATTGTTGTGGACCTTGATAAGAAAATCCCTATCAGTCAATTTGGACCAGGGGTTGGGATGATAATGATAATGTTGAAAAAATTGTATAGATGTCCAACCATAGCATATGTCAATCCCATGTGGGTATCAATAGTATATTCCATTATTGAAAGTATGATAGTCCCTCCATTAGGTGAGATAATTAGTATCTCATTGAGCAAACAAATATATGTAATTAAGCATAGGAATAAAAATAATTTTGTCATGATTTATTACCTCCTGGATGTCCTATGTGTAACAACAAATATTCCCAATCAAAGGGAATGATCTCCAAGTTGAATTTAGACTATTTAAAATTACTATTCAAATATGCACATCTTTAAATATAGGGATCATATTGAGTTCATATGTGATTGTGTCTACATAGATCTAAGTTAGGCTATAACTAGTATTCTCATGGAGAGAGTAAGCCCTATAATCAATAAATCCATAGAAGCAATGGGATATATATGGTTATATCCAGACTGTATAGTCATTAGGATTGTGGGAACTCAAAATTCTCCTCTCAAGCTACTTGTCCATGTTATTCATAAGTTGGTTGAGAAAGAGGTAGCCTGCCAATCATTCCATGTTATTGATGGTCTTTTCAAAACTGAAAGGAAGGGACTCCTTCACAACCTCCCTATGAATATTGGAAAGACAACCTTTAGATAGTGGGTTCACATTGAGGCAAGATAGAAACATAGATCATCTTTCAATCTACAGATTGATGAACTTAGATAGTGGGACCCCTATGGAGAGATTAAGGAGAATTTGAAACACAAAGGGATGTTAAACATGCCCTACAAACATGATCTTGGTGCCTTTGATCCTATATACACCAAGGCATCTACTTACTTAGAAGTCACCAAAACATTGAAGGAACACAACCTGAGGTCTGAGTCAAGACGAGAGAAAAATTGAAAAATGGATGATAGATGGCAATTGGGACCCAGGAAATATCATTTGATTATTGGTAAATCCTCTAGAACTCCATCAGTTAGTGCACAAGATAAGAAACAAATAGATCATAGGCCTGAGGAGAAAAGGCTAGATGAAATTCCCTCAAGTTCATCCATCTTTGAATCATCCAAGATAGCAAGGCATGATCTACCTTTAGAGGAGGTTTTTATGATAGCCCTTTATCTTAATGAGACTATTGAGGATGCATTAAATATGTTATCCATGGCATATGATATAGAGTCAAATGATGAAGAGACAAAGGTTGAGGAAGACAAGGAAAAGAAGGGAAAATAAAAAGTATTGGACTTGGTGGTTGTCAATCCTCCAAAAAGGAAAGCTGAGACATCCATTATCTCAAATAAAAAGAGATCTAAAGTGACTATCACTACTCTTTTAATTGAATTCAATTTGTTCAGTGAAGAAAACATACTATATGGCCCACCTATTCCATAATTTTTCTTGTATGAACCTAAATTGGAGAGAGTGCCTACTATGCATCACCCTTGGGATATGATGAAAGATATTAACATTCATGTGCATCAAGAGCTTAAGCAATGGATATTTGCTATACAAGAAGAGGAAGCAAGGAGACTAGCTACATCAGCTGATTCAATAGCTCCATCACAAATGGAGGTCCCTATCCCACATGTGACCCAATCTATAGTTAAAGTCAAGTATGATTTAGAGATTGCCAATTTGCAAAGAGTGACTGAGAAAGTATTCATACAAGGTGGTGAGGAGGTGACATATCAAAAGGTAAAAAATTTGACTAATATAACTCAGAAGGAAAGATAGAGACCAAGTACATATCTAATTTTTGGAGAATATATCTTGGAGTTGGTCCAAACACATTCAGAATAGCTACAAGTTGTTATCAAGGGCCTATAATAGAAGAATAAGAATTTAGAAGAATAGACTATCTTGTCAGTACAAGAGACATGGTCAAGTAGTTTGAAACAACCATGTATGACTTATTCAGCTCTTTGAAGGTAGTAAAGTCTAAACAAGACTTGGTAAACAAACAAGGTACTTTGGCTACAAGCCAACTTGGCCAATGGTAGGATTCAAGCCATAAGGTGAAGGATTTTATCAATGTTTTGATAGAGGATCAAATTCCTGAATTTAGAAAAGTCAACCTAGTCCATTTGAATATGGCTATGGTAAGATTGTTAGATAAGATCAAGACATTAGACAAATGGTCCAGGGGTATGGGAGATATCTCTAATGATCTCCAATAGTTAGAAAATATAATGATGCACATACTTGGGAGTTTGATCAAGGATACTACTTAACTCAATCCCCTTGGCTTGATCACTAATGAGGAGTTCAAACATAGAGCTACTAAGTTATGCAAGAGGTAAAGAATCAAATCCAAAGCAAGACTGGAGTAGATAACAAAAAGATCATGGACATGATTTTATCAGCTGAAGAGAAGATGGGAGATGTTAGGAGCATCAAGGAATCATTGGACAAGGTAGATAAGGACCTCAAAGGCCTAGAAGATCAATAAAGATAGCTTTTCATGGAACTCATTGTCAACCTTAAGTTAATTAATGAACAATATTATATAATGTAGATCCTACACTAGAGACAAAGGACTTCAACAACAAACGAGTCTCAAAGTCAATTTTGTTGATTTACGTATATTCTTTTTGTAACTTGACGTGTATGTTATTTTGAAAAGGGAATATTCTCTTTATAAAAGCATGTGCAATCTAGTAAAGTGCAATGCTTATAGGTTAGTCCTTTTGAAAGTGTCATTAATTTTAGAACATTATAGAAGGATAGCTATCCTAGACACTTGTATAATTGTTATTTGACATGAAAGACTAGCATACCTCCTTAGTATTCTATAAAAGCGGTATTGTCATTTATAAAAAGAGAGGGAGTTTTTGAGAAAGAAATTTGTGTAAACTTTGAGAAATTAATATAAGCAAGGAATTATACAAAGATTGTCTAATATTTATTTGTATGTTTACTATTATGGCTTCTCTCTCAATTATCTCTGTGGATGTCTAGATTTGAATTGTTTTTATGGATTCTTGATGTGTTCATATGAATGTAGAGTTGTCAATCTATGCTTAAGCTAGGTTGATTGAAGGATGTTAAGTTCATTTCATTTTCCATTCTTTCTTTATAGATGTGCTATTGTAATTGTTTATGTAAGTAAATCTCTAAAGTGAACTTGATTTCTTATTTGTATTATTTTACTTTTCCTTAGACATTTCCCTGATATATGATAGGATATGTTCCTTTGAAATTTCATGTCATATATTGATTTAGTACATGTATAGATGAAATTTAAGCTCTGTCATAATGTCTAGATTGAAAATTAGAATACCTTCGTTTTGCCCTACCCTTCCTTTTTCTTATTTTTTTTATCAATTCAATTTAACTTATCTCCCATTGTATATATTCATGTTAGCTTAGACTTTAGACTTTTAGGTTTTGATCATAATTCACTCTATTTAGTCCAAATCATCTTCATCTTTCACAAGAAAGCTATTAAGCCATGGTTGATCCCAAAAACTAAATAGTTACATTATAAATTTCATGACATAGTTTATTTTCTTTGTTGCTATTCCACCAAATATTTCAGGAATATCATAACCAACTACTTATGCTATGGATTATTTGAATCCAAAAATGAGAAGAGTTTTTCTCAACACTCTATAAACCCTATGATACACTTTTAGGTATCAACAAGAACATCCTCCTCTCATAGTAGTTATAATTTAAAATCCATGTCATGATTCTCATAAGGATCGCATGATAATCATGCTCATTTTTTAAAATGCATCATTAGCAATAAAACTCGTGTTCTTAATGAAACTCAAGATTTCAATGCAACTTAGACTCCCAATGCAACTTTAGCTAGAAATGCAACTTGGGCACGCAATGCAACTCAAACTCATAATGCAACTCAGGTTAACAATGCAACTCACACTCCCAATGCAACTTAGGCTCCTAATGCAACTTGGGATAGAAATGCAAGTTGGGATGGAAATGTATCTCTCTAAAGAAAGCATGAAAAATGAAATGAACATAAAATCCTTCAATTATGCTTGTAATACAACTCAAATAGTAGATGTCATGTATGAGTGATCGTATAATTATTATATGTATGTTATAAGTTACATGCTATAGGGTAGTCATTTATGCATATTGATAGACCCATTAATTGAAAAGCCCATAAATTATTTAATAATCTGCCTTTAAGTTTGGGTATTCAATCGGGTAGGTCATACTCAAGTAGGTAAAGTAGGTAGGACATACTCAATTAGGTAAAATGGGAGGAATAATCAATGGTATAGATATATTACATACATAACATGATTTGAAACCTTATTTCTCATTCTATCTCCCAATCCTAAAATTTTGAAAACTAAGTATTGACTCGATTGAATTTTGAAAAATTAACTTGTAAATGGTAACTCTTACAAGTCTAGAATCAATTTTATAAGATACAGAGTGGCCCTAATTTTTTATATTTAGTAAAATAAATTTAAATTATAACATTTATTTTATTAAATATATCCTTTCACACACAAATAAAAATATAACAACACAATAAAAAAACCCAACTCAGATTGCACACAGAAACAAAAACACAACAAAAACAATATGTGTCTTTAAATGCAAAAATAACCAACTCACACTACACACGACAAAAAAATACATCTTTAAAAGGGCGTACACCCTTTTCAAAAGGAATACACCCTTTAAAAATTTCAATATTTTAATTTTTTAGTTTCCCTCTGAATTTGCTTTGGTTATAGGCTTGGGAGGTCTAAACCTAGCCGAAAACTAGCCATGGAGTAGCCCACTTGGTTTTTAATAAATTTAGGAGTCTTTTTTGTCTTTATGGACACATCTGATCAAGCATATTTCATTATTTAAAAAAAAAGTATGGGTTTGTAGAGAGGAAAGCATAATTTTTGAATATATAATTTTTTTAATGCTAAACTATTTTTTATAATGTTAAACTATTTTTTATAATTATTACTTAATTTGTACACAACATAAATCATTATGGATTGTATACAAATCGTTATAAATACTTTTATAACTTTTTGACTATTAATAAAAAATTTATATAACTTATACCTAACCGATCTACACATTGTTGACTATGATTTAAAAATAAAATTGATTTTCATGAAGTTAATGTCAAAAAGTTGTGTCCTTACACTTGCAATTCCAATTTTTCATGTACCTTGACTTGTAAAATTATTTAAAAAAATAAATTTATTACAAAATTAATAAAAAATACCCTAACCAATCTTTAACATTTCATCTATGCATATATGAAATTTCATACATCAATTGATTTGTTTACTCAAACAAAGTATGTCTATACATATGTAGTCTCTTTATTTTTTCACAAAAAAGGGTCAAGTCATTGTCATAAATGCATCTATTTCACACACTTATATATATATATATATATATATATATATATATATATATATATATATATATATATATATATATATATATATATATATATATATATATAAACTACATTCAAAATGATGCAATTTATATTCTTGCGTCGTCATCAAATTCTTTTTTCAAGTGTATCTAACAGTCTCTCCAACTATTGTAATTTTCAAAAACAAGTGTCATTTTATACCCTCTTTTACCCCCCGTTATCTTGCATCTACCCTCTTAGGATGAAAATTTAGTGTATATTCAACATTATTATATTAGGAAAGTGTTATCTTATACTAACAAAACTCCTTTTAAAATTTGTTTTAGCTACTTACCTCCATGTGCATTTGATGTTGTTTTTGAGGAAAGCCTAGAAAGGAAATGGAAAATTGGATCAATAAGTCCACAAAGCTAAAAAAAATCATTGAGAATATTCAACAAGTCCACTTCCAAGTGAAAGAGAGGTTGAAGGAGTTACAAGCCAAGTACAAAGCAAAGCATGTTCAACATAGGATTGAGCATAGTTTCTTTGTTGGAGACAAGGTATGGTTGTTTTTAGTAGAGATAGAGTGTAAGGTAGGACTAAGAAGCTTAAGCCTCTTAGCTATGTTCAATTTGAAATTCTGAAACAAGTGGGCAAGAATGCATTTAGACTTGATTTTCCTTATATGAAAAATTATTCAGTTGTCAATGTTGAGAACTTAAGTCTCTTTGAGCTTTCTATGTCAAACAATGAAAATGAAGGGTTGTTTCTACCTTCAATTGAATAACTCACTCCTAATAATCATTTGAAATTATAGGAGGACATTGTGCTATGGTAAAAGGAGAGTACAATATGAAGAGGAGCGAAAGAGTATTCTCTAGTTGAATTAAATCACCAACCACCCAGAAATGCCAAATGGTATTCTAGAGAAGATGTGGGGAAGATATTTCTTCACTTATAGAGTTCTTGAAACTTTTATGGACTTAAAATCCTCAAATTAGGGAGGTATGATCTAAAACATGGATCTAATATACTAGATATGCTTTCTAGATGATTCCACTGTTCTTGATTTATGTAATTCATACTTGTAGGATGCTATATTAATAAAATTTATGTTAAAAGATTAGTTCAGATAAGTTATAGTGGCATAATCAATATAAAGATGATTTAGATATCTTTAAAATGATGAAGTTGGTAGTTTGCAGCTCTTGGATATAAGGGGTTTATCATAGATTATGAAAGTGTTGGTTTGTGTAGGTGGAAATTGCATAGCTACCAGTGTTTGCAAGTGAAGATTGTGTAACCAATGTAGTAGTTGTGTAACCATCAGTTTGCATATTCTGGCGGTTTCACCACCATACAAAATATAATAATGTAAATAGTTACCAAACATTAACACTTCCTTACAATGATTCATTTGAGTTCTTTAACAGGTTCTAAGGTGAGAGGGCATAAGTAAAACCTTTTTTTAAGATAGCAAACATTAGAGAAGTTAGTGAGAATTCTTGGAGTTGGATTCACATTGCAATTTGTAAGTTTAGGTTCTTGTTCATGTTATCTCACTATTTCCTAGCTGCGAGTGATTGTTTCAATCGTGTTGGTTCTTTGTGAAGTATTTGAAAAGTGCAAAGTAGTTGTTTGTATAAGTTTTAGATAGTGTGCTAGTGAAAACTTTGTCTGTGAAGGCCATGTTTGGAAGTCACTTATACGTTTGTTGAATTTCATAGTAGATGGGGAGTACATTTTCCTCGCCCATTGTATTTTTTCCCACACCGGGTTTCCCCATGCCAAATCTTGAGTTCATCTTATGCTTTGTATTATCTTGTGCTTCCTTTTTATGTTCAATGATTTGTATATTTCATTTTCAACACTTGTTTATCTCTATTATAACATTTACAACAATTTAGGATAGTCATCTATCAAACACTAATTGAGTTAGGATTATATGATATGTTTTGTTGAAGGAATATCTACCTATTTTATAGATCAAAGTTGAGTCAAGGAAAGATCAATTTCAAAAGAAAGGTGACTATTAATCTACATGGATGATTGCATAATTTTTAC
This sequence comes from Torreya grandis, assembly GCA_037957365.1. Lineage (NCBI taxonomy): Eukaryota > Viridiplantae > Streptophyta > Pinopsida > Cupressales > Taxaceae > Torreya > Torreya grandis. The sequence goes on from JARHVA010003007.1 coordinate 802,855, forward strand.
ACCAATAACAATAAGTGACAACATTCGTGTAAAAAGAAGACATTACAAGTTAGTAGGAAGCATTCACAAGAAATACACACATCTAAATGATCCACTAGATGGGGTGTATGAATGTATAACCATTCCAAAACAATGTTGGGAGAAGGCCACTAGCCTTATGAAACATTAAGTCAAACAATTATGATTGGTAAATGTTATATATAAATAACAATTAATATTTATACATGTATACGAAAAGTTTTTAAGTTTATATATTTATTTTTTAATTTTTAAAATTATATGAAACCCATTATTTATGTATATTGAAAACATATTTAAATAAATTATTTTTTAAATAATATTAAATCTCACTACTTTTATTAATACATAATTTTTATTAAACATTGAATGATAGTTTCAAATATATATATATATATATATATATATATAAACTTTTATAAAAAAAAAGTTTATATTTTTAATATTTTTTATTTTATTCAATGAAATATAAGAAACAACTGCTACTTTATTCATATATATATTGGCTAATAGCAGCCATAAAACATCTGTCTAAAGTTTCAAAAACAGTGACTGTAAAATCAAAACTACGTGCTACCGTAGATATTTTAAACAGAAAGTGCTAGATTTCATATAGAAAAATATAGGTTTTAAACCTTTCTAAACTAAAGGATGCTAACTGACAAAATAGTTAGATAATCGGATAACTGATTTAAAAAAATTAATATTTAAATTTTTCAAAATGCAATGAGAAATTTAGAGGAATGATAACAAGTTATTAAAAAATTGATAGATTGGAAATGCTGACGTATTTGCAACAGTTGATTATTCATTTATTAAAAATTATGTCATCAATATTCAGCTTGAATCGTATCACAGAAGTATTATAATTATAAAAATTAAAATAATTAATTTAATGTACTAATAAAATAAAAAATAATAATAGATTATTAAATGTAAATTTAAATATTAATATAAAAATTATTTACACAATATTATTTAAAATAAAAATATTATCTCTTTTTAATTACATTTTTTAAAAATAATTATGTTTTAATTTATTATTTGATGTTTAGATCTTTTATCAGAAAAAATGGGTAAAAATGACTAATAATGATTCTTACTTTTTTCCTTCACTTAATAAAAGGGTCATGAATAGTAATCAAAATCGAATAATAAATACAAATATAATTATTTTAAAATGTTATAATTAATTTGTATGCAATTAAAAACATAAAAATATTTATTCTCTTTTATAAAAAAGAGATATAAAATAAATAAAATTGATATTAAAAGTTGTATAACCCAATAAAATCTGCATACATATGCATTGGGCGATTATTCCTTCAAGATCCAATCCCAGTTTTGTCGTTTGTTAACATGTAGGGTGATCGCAAAAGCCACACACGTGAACACCACTCGAACACTATTATATCTTAATAATACTATTGGCTTAGCTTAGGTTGCACGCAACTTATTTGACTGCATCTGCATATACAGCAGGGGTGTTTGTATTGACTGGTTTTAATTTTCAAATTGTATAATATTTTTGTTTGGAAATGTTAACTTACATACGTTTTAATGTATTGGCTGTTTACTTTTAGGTATTTAAAATTTTATCGTGAAGTAGTAGATGTTTAAACCAGCCAACCACACCATGAAAAACTTTTGTATTAATCTATTTGTTAAACTTTAAAACAATTAGAGATTGGTTTCACTATTCATTTTAAGAGTAAAGTTTGGTAGAGAGTGATTGTTCACCCCAAAAAAAAAACAACTATTAAAAATATTAAAATAAAGAATAAATCTGGGTGACATTAAGGACATATTAGAACCCACCAAAATTCAATTCCTTAAAGGACCTGATATAAGCAATGAGGTTGGGCGAGATCAGGCACAAACTAGGATTGACGCTAAGCCAAAAGAGACCGTGCACTCTATATCATAAAGATTAGTTTGTTCTCCAACAAAACAATAATAATTCATTCAAAATGCCTCAAATATTAATGTATTGGTTTTTCTCTTAAAAAAATATATATAAATAATTAAAATATAGGACAATAACAATTGTTTGCTGCCGCTCTTTCTTGAAGATAAATTTAACGGTGAGATCCAAAATATTAGACAATAATAATTATATGCAATTAAATTCAGAAGAACTTTACTCAACAATTTAAAACATGTTACCAACTTCGATACAAATACAAATGCCATGCTCTATGTGTGAGGGGGACATTCTTCAAGTGGGACTAATAAATTTGATTCTACTGGTATTGATCTGTAATCTTTTACCTTTACTATATACAATGGGCACAATTAACCAGTTCAGGAAAGGAAAGACTTGTTAAACTCAGGGCATCCAAACTAAAATTATATCAACATCAATCCTATAAACACTTACAATATTCAAAATTTTCTTGTTCTCTGAAAAGTTTCAAGATTCCCAACTTTCCTCCTTGCTCATGAAATTCTGCAAAGACAGATACAAATAAATACACCACCATCAAACATCAGAGTACATTAATAATAATATTGCAGCCATATCAATCTCCTGAGTGTGAAGAAAAGCAAATCAAAGCATAGCAAGGAATCAGGCAGCAGATAGGATGCAAAAGGTCTGTTACACAAGAAGAAGAAAAATGCAATCAGTAGCAGACTTTTTGCATTCTATCAGCTTCCTCCTCACTCCACCACAAACCGTATTGATAGTTTCAAAGGCTACATAATATATAAAAGATAATAGTCACGGGGATGTTAAGAGAGGAGACAAAGACCAGACGAATCAAATGAAAGGCACACTCGTGATCACAAAAGCCTGGCTTCCATTCCTGCCTATCCATTATGATAAACAACCAAACAAAATTTGTACTAATTTGAGCGTCATTTTTAGTGTGGAGTGTACATTTGTTATGCATACTTTTTAGTTTGATTATTTCCAAGACATTGTAGACTTGTCCTAGTTTGTGTTGTATGCCTGCAATTTCAAAACGTCCTTATGCGAGAGGGCATTGGATTCCTTTGTCAGGATTGATATGCTCACGTGAAATACCACTTTGTTAGAGACTCCATCTTGGTATGCCAAATTAGAATTGGCAACTCGTGTTGTAGGCAAGAAGTTTTTTTTTTTTTTTTTGGTTGGGTATCTTGTGCATTTAGGTTTAGTGTCTTTTTTAGGGAGTATATTTGTTAGGATGTTGGACAAGTTTCACTTCATGTACGAGTAGTTATTTGAGTATTATTCTTATTGTTTTGTACTCTAGATTTAGTTTTATAAATAGTTAGATTGGAATAATATAAAACATAAGGGTGGTTGTTTTTGGGCAAGCAAAGGAAGTCATGTATTATTTTGGTTTATCGGGGATAATGAGGCCATAATAATTGTGTAAAATTATTATGGGAAGAAATTAAAATAGTTATTACATTATCGAAAGGGTTATAATTTAATTGGTGAGAGTCATGGTTGCTTATAACCATCCAGTAACGTACAATTTTTTTTACATACTTGACATGGAGAATCAAGTGGTTAAAGCTAAGATCACGCATTGGGTTATTTTGATGGTATGGATGCCCCTTACTTATGGTTGCTTAACCAAAAAAGCTCACTAATTTAGATGTATGCCTATTCATGTTGGGTTTATGATCCAAAGTCTTTTATTTTAAATTAGTTTTTATTTTAATATTTTTAATTAGCTTGCTTTTTTAGTTGGTTAGTTACACAGGAAAGTTGGTTTTCTCTCGTAACCTCTCGTGAAATTTTTATAAGGTTTCACGCTCTTTGTAAATATTATCCAGAAATAATGCAATGTCATTATTGGTGTGAAATATTGTCTTCATGATGTGATTTTCTAATTTCTTCCATTGGTCCCGGTGCCAACAGTGGTATTAGAGCCACGGATCATGAAGGAGGATTGATGAAGTTAAGACAACAATTTGGAAAAGAAGAATTTTGCAGTGCCCAGCAATTTGAAGAAAAGGAATTGCAGAGTCATGTTGAAAGAAGAGAAGCGTTCCAAATTATTATAGAAAACCTGTATGGTGCATGAAAGTAGGTACCTGTACAATGCTTAAATAGAGAAAAATGCAGTGTATGTTAAAGGCTAGGCGCATTGATTTAAATAACATGGAATTTAGAGCATACAATAAAATATAAAGAGAAGGAGACAAACTGCCAGCTAGTTGTAGGGTTATTTTGATTGACGAGACTCCACATCAGACTAATATGGCGTATGAATGGTTGAATAGAAGATATAAAATCAGTAATAGCCTCAACCTCAAATTGCAGATCCGTACGGTATAGGGTAGCGCTCATATGGTTCAAGGATTATAAAAATCCTTCATTTGATTTTTTGACATATTGTGTGGGCTCCACTAGGCAAGTAAATGTAGTTTTTTATACACAGTGAAGACATTTGATCAAAAATTACTACATTTAAATTTCCCTTTATTTTTCCTCTTTCAAAAACTCATATTTTGAATATCTTATTTTTTTAAAATTCAACATTGTTGAAGGCAAGTCGGTTAGAGGGATTTTTTTGGGTTACTTGCATACAAGAGGTCAAGGGTTCAACCCTCAAAAGTGCTAAAAAATATCTTTTTTTGCAAAGGGGTTATTTGAATTAATTATGGTGACCATTTTTACCATATATTAAACACACTATCATATTATTTTGTCAAAGTTACCTTTTTGGAAACTAGACTCGGATAGCTTTTCAACAAGTATAACCAAAGAGGGATCCATCATGTCTTTCTATGATATTTTAATCCCCATAAACTAGTCAAATTTTATGAATTAGCATTGAGGGGGGGTTTGCCTAGCCTAATAAAGGAGCAAAATTTTAAACTATCATATCTTCTGCATATGGTGGCCAAATTATTCATATGACCACTCATTTTTTAGGAAAAAATATTTTTAAGAGCATCAAAATGAGCATTTTTTTATTTTGGCATGCGTAAATATCTTTTTACATATTTTGAATAAATTATGCATTGTAATGAAATTGAGTGCATTTTCGATGGAATCTGACACTCCATTTTTTTTTTAAATGGTAAAAATTTGTCGTATACATCAAACAAAGATCATAATGACATGTCCCACTTCTTGTGTTGTTGGTGACGATGGTTTTAAATTTTGGCATTTACAAGTCCCTGAGGATCTGTTCAGCTAAATAGAGCCAACTAGAGGTTGGAGGATCCATGGAGGTTGGAGGATATTTTTCCTTCTCCAATTCATTATTTACTCAGAGTATGGGTTCACTATTGGGATAAAAAATTTTGACTTGTGTTTTTGCTTTCAGTTCCATTTTTGACTTTATATATCTAATATTCATGACATGGAGCAGATAGAGTAATTTGAATTTGTTTTTATGCAGCATAACTTCTTATCTCTTGCATAGTGGACTTTGATTAGTTATTGATGGTTGCATGAGTTAACATTAGATTTTATAGCATTTTGAGTGTTGATCAAAGGCATGCGTGTGATGTTGGTGATTGTTGGGCATCCGAGAGATGTGTCATACAGAGTACTGGAGGATCACTTGGACGGGTTCATGTGTGGGACCTTATGTGAGTTGATGTAGTTGGAAAAAATTTGATTGGGTTCTACTATAGTATGGTACGATGGTCAAAGGGGATGAACATGCCATGATCATGTTCATCATTCATAGTTTGATTAGTACCATGATGTACAATGTGATAGCTTACATATGTAGCAGAGATTCATTGATGAATTCATAGTCATAGCTCCAAATATTCATCATCTATACCCATTTGGATCAAGGGGGAGTTTGTTGGGTTTATGATCTAAAGTCTTTTATTTTAAATTAGTTTTTATTTTAATGTTTTTAATTAGCTTATTTTGTTAGTTGGTTGGTTACATGGTAAATTTGGTTTTCTCCTGTAACCTCCTGTGAAATTTTTATAAAGTTTCACGCTCTTTGTAAATATTATTTGGAAATAATACAATGTCATTATTATTGTGAAATGTTATCTTCATGATGTAATTTTCTAATTTCTTCTATTGGTCCTAGTGCCAACAACTCAACATTGTAAATCTACTATATTTTTATTTTCAAAATATGGGCAAAGATGATAATATTTTATGTAATTAAATGATTCCATGTAATGCCTTCAGGGATACAATAAAAAAAAGTTGTTACTTTGGATTGGATATGATAGTTAGATAAAGAAGAGAAAGTGAGGCTCAATAAAGGTTTTTATAATTGTTACATATCCCATAATTAATGATTGGGATTTATTAATGAGAAAAAATAAATTATATTGTATTAGATCCAGTTATTAAGAAAGAATTTGACAATACTATTAATCTATTGACAACAAATGATAATGTACATGATTATAACAAAAATAAATTGAATTCATTGAAAAGACTAATTGCACGTAGCATTGTAACCAAAAAATGGAATATGGATCTAATAAAATGTCAAAACAATGAAGTTGATGTGAAGTTATTAATTTATAAGAATGAAAGGGTGATGTTAACCTCCAATCTATGAAAAAAATTAGGCCTTGTAAATGGAGTTATAGGATATATTTGAAGTATAATATACAAACCAAGGAGTACCTCACCAGAAGCACCAACATATGTTATGGTGGAGTTTAGCAATTACTCTAGAATATTATTTGAAGATTAATCTCCTCATACAATTTCAATTATTTTGTTACAAATGTCATGAATGAACATGCCAACTGCCCTTACAATTAGCTTGGACATTAACAACAAAAAAATCATAAAGCTTGACTCTATCCAAAGCAACAATTGATATAGGATAAAGAGAAATGACATGCTTAACCTTTATGGCTATTTCTCATTTAAAGAAGTCCTTCGATGCACTTAGAATATTAACACCATTTTTGTGTGACTGTTTATGAACACATAGAAACTAGGAAACAAATTTCCAAACATAAGGCTAAGGAAGAGAGACTCAAGTTCTTAGAACCGAAACAATGTTAAATTATTTCATGTACATATCGATATAATTTTTCAAGTATACCTAATACTCCTTTAATGTAATATATATTAAACTTTTAGATGAATATGAAATTATATTATTAATTATCATTTAATGTAATATATATTATTCATTTAGATGAATATAAAATGCTTTCTTAAGTTTTCATTAATGTGATGTCAATTACACATTTTGATGAATGTGTAATGCTTACATATTTTTTTTTGTTAAAAATGATTTTTTTTTGGGTTTTACATCTATAAAATTAGATATGTAATTAATATTTTACATGCAACACCAATGGATGCTACTAAAATATGTCTTAAAGACATGAATCTAAAAGATATTAAGAGATATTACTCTTGAAGTATCTATTTAAATATCACTCTCGAGGTGCCTATCTAATATATGTGAAAAATCTAATATAAGTAACTAAATGTATCTTTTAAATAGATATATTTAAAATATATATGCTAATAATATAATATTTATAATATTTTTATAAATATTTTTATAAAAAATTTGTTAATAAATATGTTTTTTTAAAGGTTACTTTTAGTCTTATGTCCTCATTATTTATAACACAAATATTTTAACAACTCATTGAAAATTTTAAAATGATGGATTATATGTATTCATCCATTGTTCTTTCAAAAACTTAAAATAATATAATTATATTTATTTAAGCTAATATAGCATATTTACTTATATATACAATTAATTTAGTCCAAACTGAAATATGTGTTCTGTACATTTTATATCAATTTTAATTCAACTTTATTCTTATATTAATATAATATAAATTAAACAAAAACATTTTAAGATAAAAGTGTGTGTGAGTTTGAGCTTCTTATTTTTTATTTATTTAATATTAGATTTTAATTTTATTGATTTAACATTCATGCACACATTTTTATCCATAAATATTTTTCTTTAATCTTATTCAGAATTATGGAAATATTATCTCTATTTTTTTGGGATAGATATAGGGTTGGTGGGTCCCTTGCCCTTAATTAAAAGAATTGAGAATATGACCAAAAAATAAAAAGTGTATCAACCATAATAATTACTTCTAGGGCAAGCATGACTGCATTATCATAAAAGATACATTAAGAACAACAAACTACAAAACAAACCAAATAAGCATATATAGCTAAAATATGTTCCTCTTTTACCCTCTTTTTTATGAGAATGAAGTGTCATAGAGGAAGTTTTAGGGATAATATTCCATTTTTTATTACTCTTTATAACCATCCATTCTTCTTGATTATCTAAGTTCTTTGAAACTGCTCCAAAAGGTGAAAACTTGTCATTTGAGATCCCACTGGAAGGATTCTTTTTCCCCACACAAAGGCCCTACTAAACCAGCCTTAGAAGTCATAGACAAATTCATAGGTTGAATCAAAATAACCTCCACCTCTTTAGACATTCCCTTAATTTCATTTGTAGATTTAGAAGAAGCAGCAAAATGATGAACTAAGAGATGATCCTCACAAACATCCTTCCACCATGAAGAATCCACTTTACACTTAGAGCTAAGGTACGAAGAAGCCAAATGACCAATTTCAAAGCATCTCTAACATATAAAAGGCAAACCATCATAATTAAGGGTTTGAGTCCAATAATGGCCTTTAACCTTTAATTCCATGGTGGTTGGGAGAGCTTGAGAAATGTCCAAATAGACAAGAATCCTTGCAAAGGTGGTTTGGGAAAAATTTGAAGTAGAAGCATCAATTTTTAACAATTCTCCCAAGTTTCCACCAATGGCTAACAAATAGGAATCAATCCATAACTAAAGAGGAAGCTACAACAACCACAACCAAATGAGTCTAATAGTGAGGTTTTCTAGAAGAGGATTGAAATAATGTAATCAAGGTTTTAAAAAAGGAGACGTTCATCCCAGCTCCAAGAATTTTCTTGAATAACCTTATCACAGTTAGCAAAGATGTCAAAAAACATAATGAAAAAATATCTGACACATGGATATAATTCCAAACTATCCTCCATTAAAAGCCACCACAAATCCAAAATCCACTGATGTATAACATGGAGGTTAGACCAATATATATCAAATATGCACACTAAACCCTATTCTGATAACCACTCCTCATTTTGGATCACCTCCTCAAGAACCTCATGTACAAAGGACATAGATGGACTAGCCTTAGCCACTTTTACCACTAAATTCTCACCTTCATATACCAAATCAGCATAGGATTTATCCCTAGATGAATCCTTGAAAACAAAGTCCAAGCCTACCATATTTTTTACATACCTTACTACAGAGGAGTGAGAGTTTGAATCATCTACAAATCTACTAGAAGGGCTCCTTAGAGATCGCTTAAATTACTCTTTAACCTAACCTAAAATTTTAGGGCATCCATCCACTAAAGCCTCCAAGTGCCTATCGATCAAGGATCCTTTTCACCCTTAAACTAAGTTTGAGACAACACCGAACTAGATCTGGATGGCTCCACAAGTAATCTTTTGGGCTTCGATGGAGCTCAAGACACTGACATTAGGGAGACTGTCATCATGGAAGGTAGTGGAAAAATGTTTCTCATGAAGTTTAAATGTTGGGTAATAGGAGTATTAATATTATCTTTATTATTAATATAATATATATTTTAAATTTTAAATTTTACCTTAAGATTAAATATGAATTTGAATTTGTTTAATATAATCTCTTGAATCAATCATATCCTTACAAAAATAATATTAATCATTTAACTCTAGTCTAAATTAAGTTTCTTAAAATCTTTATCTTTGTGTTTATAATATAAAAAAAGACTAAAACTAACAAAGATCACTAAACAAACCCAATTTAAACCATTTTTTCATCAAAAAGCTAATAAGAACCCACATAGACCCAACCCAAGATCAATAAGAAACCCAACAGTACTTTAAAAAAAAATTAGAATAGAATTAAACCATACTATTTTAGAAAGACCTCCTACCCGTCATGGACAAATTCCTTTAGACTCATTATTCTTTTTGGTGCCAACATAATCTACGTTTTTGGTAACCTCCTTCTTTCTTAAATGTTACCTCTCGTTATTTTACTAAGACTCTCCATGTGATATATCTTTGGTGGATTCTCAAGGACCTCAATGTACATAGTTATTTTAGCCATATTTTTGTTATGGGATATCTCTTTTGCTTCTCCCTAATCTCATTTTTTTCTTTTGTAACTCATGCTCCTCTTTAAGAGCTTCTTCTAGCATGGGGTTGAGCATACTAATTGGATTTTTCCAAACCTCACCAACCCTACTCCCAAAACTAACATTGGATGGGATGACTTCCCTAATATCCTTAATATCCTATCTAATATTTTTAGCCTCCTTCACTAAAAGCTTTAGTCTCTCTTCCAATGCTTTTAGAATGTCATTCAGGGTCATACTAGGCCCTTCCTCCCCCACCGATTTTCTCAACTTGCTCAGTCACCTTCCTCCCATCTTTTATTTAGATAATTCTGGTCTCTATAACATTTACAATGCCACCTCCATCCTCTTATTTATCCTTTGTGTTTTTTATTGCACAAAACACCTTAATTTTTTCACCAAAATAATGGAATATCTTTTTGCTTTGGAGTCTAATGTTTATCCTTGAAGGATTTTGATATGTTTACTTATTTGGGTTGTTTTATTTTGAGTCCAAGTTGTTAGGTGTGAAGGTCTCATTTTGAGTGTGCCTAATAGATACACCAAGTTTCCATTGTAAATCTAAATCATAGGGACTTGGTCTTGAATTTGCATTTAGGACTTGCTTGGTTTGAGTGTCTGAATTTGCACAAGTTAAGGGTTTGCACTACTTTGAAATTATGTTTTGAAGTGATTTTGAAAATTACCTTTTGGAATACCAAATAAAGTTTTGGGACATATTATAAGACCTTTTCATAGTGATTTCAACATTCCCCTCAATAATTTGATGCATGGATGCTTATTTTCAGGATAAAATGACTAATTTTTTTTAATGTTTTCTCTTATAGATTGGTCACTTCCAACATCATGGACATTTTTATAATTGTCTAATTATTTGTTCATTCTGATTGGGCCTTTATCATGATTTATTTTGATTAAGAGTGACCTGGTATTTATAATTTTCCATTATAAAGACTTGGTCAATATTCAATTTTAGGTTTGATTATAAAAAGGTTTAGAGATTTTAAATGTTAAATATTTGAGCTTTAGAGCGTGGTTTATTTTATGGACTTTGGGCTGTTATGCAATTATATTTTGGCTTTGAAATTAAGGTGGTCAGGTTTTTTAAATGATTGTAGTCTATATGTCTAGTTTAAATGTTTTAGATTGTGGGCATGCTTATTAAATGTTTTATTTCATGGATATGGACTACCAAAATATGTTTTAAGGCTCAATAATGGTCTAAATTTTGAGCTTTCTAAAATGCCTTCAATAATTTTCATGTCTTATTGACTAAATTAACTTTTCCTTTGAAAGTATGATTTTATTTTAATTTTTGTAGCTATTTAATTTTTAATACCTTAGTTAAATGAGATCATGCCATGCCACATGATCTTATTCACTCAAGAGCTTGGTCAGTTAAAAAGGCTTCAATTTTTTTGTTGAAAGTTGTTGGGTTCTTAAGGTCTCAAGATCAAGCCATGTGGCATGATCACAAGGACCTGAGGACTTGATTGAGTGATGATCAATTCTAAGGCCCCTAAGAGCCCAAGATCCCATGATGATGCCACATGGCCTCATTATGAAGACTTAGGAACTTGAGAAGTGTGTGGCCTCAGGGTTATATAGCCATATAATGGTGCCATGTGGTAGCATCATGGAGACCCAAAGACCTAGGGAATGTTAAGTGTAGTTAGGATAACCCAAAGGATAGAGTGTCTATGATTATTCCCATGTGACACAATCATGGTAGCCTATACCAGACCAAAGTCTTGGTGAGGAGAAGTATGTAGCTAAAGCCCTGAATCACTGTGATGATGCCATGCAGTATCATCACATGATCCTAGATATGGAGGACACAAGCAATGGTATGACCAAATAAAAAGTAAAAAATGAGCTGAGGGGAGTAACCAAGTGACTAAAAAGTGGCAAAGGTCAAGTAAGTAAAATAAATAGTGCCATATTTAGCTTGGGGAGAAAAGGTGATTGTTGAAGGCAAAGCAAAGTACAGGTGACACATGACTAAAGTGATGGCTGGGAGAGTTGGGAACATAATCAACATGACACATAGTGAGGAACTATGGAAAAATAAGATTCACAACCCATTTATCCTAACTAGGTCATCAAGAGTGAAATAAGATTGTTATATCTACTTGAGAGCAAAATTGGGCACAAAGACTAGAAACCTAAATGTAAAATCGACATACTTCAATGTGATAGTGACTAAGGACATTGATAATAGTGTTTTAGGAATGTTTATATCATGGCAAGGACAAAATAGACAAGAACATTGTCTTGAGAGACAATGGGGATCTATTACAATTGTAAGGCATGGCTTAGTTGGCAAATCTGTCAGAAATTTGAAACACATTCAACAACCTTCTCCAATCAACTAAAAATACTTATGACTACCCCAATATTAGAAAATGATATTTTTAATTGAGATCTCCTTAGATAGAGATATATAAATTTCATACCATTGGTGTAATAAAGGGGTGGCTCATTGTGCATTGAAAAATACATTGTGAACCCATAAATTTCTTCTCGATGCTTTTTCTTACTTTCCTAGTGTAATTTCTCCTTGTTTCTAGTCATGTTGATGATTTAGTTGATGCTTATAATGAAAATTTTATATAAATCCCATTATCTATTAATCAAATAGCTACATATTGATATTCTAAGTGTTGTGGAGCCCTGAATCTATTTCTTATGCATTTTATGGTGGTTATGGTCTACTCTCCTCTTAGTGACTTCTCCCCAAACTCTCATACCATCCTTTAGTTGGAATTGTGATAGGTCTAGCTCAACTAAGGCCAATACAAATGATTCACTCAATTAGGCATTATAAATTTGGCTTTGTGTCAACATGATCTTTCTTTTCCCTTTTCTCTCTTACTTTTGCATTTTTTTGATAAGTTTGGCTAACTTAGGAATTAGGTATCAATAAATGCAATATTAATTAAATGTTTATCTTTATTTTTATCTCTTATTATATTTATCATTCTTGTAGTATTTTAACATCTATGAATGTGGTCAACTAGTATATAAATCAACCTTCTTTCTATGAAAATCTTAGGAAGCTTGATTTCAGTTGAAGGTAAGAGGATGTCAGTGTTGGCATTAAAACTTTTATCCTCTTAATGAATGTTTATGATTAGAAAACCCTTCATTTGAACTCGTAAAATAGGCATAAATTTCAATTTCTAGAGGCTTAGTAAACAATGGTGTACCAGACCTAATAATGGGAATGTGTCTATTCCTCTTGACAATAGTAATTAGAATAGTAGTAATACTTCCCATTCTATGAATTTATTAGACTTAGCTTTAAATACTTGGTGTATGGTGCATAACATGGTTGACCATGCAGAGACCAATTGTGTTAAGTTTATAACTACCTCAAACATATTTTAAAAGGAGATGGATAACATGGAAATAGTGTCTACTCCTAATGATAACCCAAAATAAAATTGAGGGAACCTAGGCACAACCTTGGTACTAGAGAATTTTGAATTTCCATTTGAGGAAGAAAATTAACTTGATGATGTAATCTAGATGAAGTCCATGCATTTAAGAAATTATAAAGGGAAAAAATTATAAATTGAGAAGTAGATCAACAATCCTTTGACTTCTTATACACCTCCAAAAAACACTTAAGTCACACCTATGTAAACTTAGATAATAATCTTCCCCTTCCTAAATGAATTCCCATGTCTTAACATCCAAAGGACTATATATCACACACCCCATATGGAAAAAAATAAGAAAGAGTCAAACTCAAATATGATATTGTTAAATATCTCAAGAAAACTAAGGCTAATATTAATATGTTTAGTTTACTTCAAATTTATAATCAAATATAATTGATACTAAAAGAGTTTTCTAATCATAAAGTAAAATATTAAAATAAAAATTATAATGCTCATGTTTATCTATATAAATAAAAAATAGAGACTCCACCTTTTATTCTAACCATTAGGATTTTCATAAAAAACTTAAATAATTGCTTGGTTGATTTAGGTGCCTTCAAGAATGTGATTCCATATAAAATTTTCTAATAGTTGGGTCTTTCACTTGTGAAGTTAAATTGAAAGGTTTGTTAGCTTGATAAAATAGAGGTGAAAGTGGTGGGTTAATTGAACCATATTCATATGCAATTGGCATCAGATCCACTGTCAACATTTTATTGACATCTAGGTTGTGGATATACTGGATGCCTATGGTATGCTCTCGAGTAGATACTAGTCTATGACCCTCAATGGTTACATGGCCACCAATTTTTATCACATGTGGCTCCCCTAGAATGGTTTGCCTAATCAAAATAGAATTGAGTGAGAGCTTAAAATGACTCAGATGATCATAGAGTACAATAGAAAAAATGAAATACTCTATGGAGAGTCATAAATGGGAGTGTATTTACTTGAAAAATAATAAATAATACACAATAGTATGTCTATTAACATTTTGAGTGTAAATCAAAACCTATAATTGGAAGAACTAGACTAGTTGGATGAAAAAGACTTATTTTTTGCCTTGAATATGATCTCATTTCAAAATGTTGCTTTGACATGTTAGGATTTAAAGCATAATGATATAGGTCAAAATTTTTATCTAGGCTATTCCAAATACAAAATAACTATAGTGGATATATCTATCCTTGATCATCCCATGAAATACATGTCTAAAGTGTCATTGTCATCTAAAAGACTTAGTGTATGCTTAATGAAGGATGAAGAAGTGAGGTAGATCCATCTAAATGAGAATGAAGAGTTCATTTTCGAGTTCTTACAAGAATGAAATGACAATTATAGATACCACTAGACCTATTCTTAATATTGAAGGTAAATTTGAAGGGCATTTATTACCTACAAAATAGATCATGTATTCAACAAAAGATGAGGGAGTATACCTAGAAGTTAACATTATAATGATACTTCCCTTGTAAACACCATTAAAACACACTATAGGGTCTAAATTTTGGATATTAAAGTTTTATGGTTCCAACTCTAAGAGTGGATGTGGTGCTATAGTCGAGTTGATTAATTTGAAAGGTAAATTTTATCTATCTTAAAAGTAATGTGTCTGAGTATAAAGTGTTATTCTATGGGATTAAGTTCACTCTTGGATAGAAAGTGAAGAAAATCAAAGTGTTGGGTGACTCTAAGTTATTGGTTAGACAAGTGAGGATCTAATATTCATGCAATTACAAGTGCTTTTCCAGATACTGCAGATGGGTTTGGAACTTAATAGAACATTTTGATGTATTTGACATTCATACATTACCTAAGAAAAAAACTACATAGTAGATGCCTTAGCAACCACTACAAGTAATTTGGAACCCATTTCCAATTCAAGAATGAGAATATTATCAATAGATATAATCTCTACACCCTTAGTCTTAGATAACATTACGAATTTCCAAGTATTTAATGATGATCAAAACATCTTAGATTTCATCACCATAACTTAAGTATTATCTAATAAAATTATTGATGAAGATGGTCAAGAGGATTTTGAGCTAAATGAGGAAGAGACAATAAATTTTAAGACAAAAAACATACCTAAATGGATAGTGTCCCTGGAGAGACTATTTGACATGGATTTAGTGAGATAAAAATGGAAATCAACTCATATTAAAGACATGCCACAAAATTAGTGCAATTTAAGTGATGCAAATGATTTAAAAATGTGATTTTAGGCACAACATATACTCCAAATGAGAAGTATAAAACCATATGATCTCTCAAAGATTTCATAGAGGTGATTTCATGGAGTTATGAAGATCTAAAATCATTTGATACTTATATCTAAATGCATACTATTCCATTCAAATTTAGAATTAAGCCCTTTTCTTAGAGATAAAGACTGGTCAATCTACTGATTGAGCCACTAATTTTCAAAGAGGTAAGAAAATAATTGTATCAAGGATAATCTTCCTAGTAATACACTCCACATTGGTGTCAAATTTGGTGATAATAAGGAAGAAGAGAAGATAGATAAAACTTTATGTCAATTTCCATAATTTGAACAAGGCATCTAAAAATGATGACTACCTTTTTTCCTCATTATATGAAGTTCAAAAAATTATGAATGGGGCTCAAATTATGTCTTTCTTGGATGGATATTTTGGTTATAATTATGTAATAGTTGACTATGAAGATAGAATCAAGACAACATTCACAACCAAGTGGGGAATGTTCACATAGAAGAGGATGAATTTTGACCTAATTAATGTGGGTGTCAATTTTCAAAAGGCCATGGACATTGCATTTAAGGACCTTATGGGAAAATGAATAGTGGTGTACATGGATTATTTGACTATCTTCACCAAACATATGGAGGATCATGTGAAATATTTGAATAAAGTGATCAAAAGTGTAGAGATCATGGGATCTCCCTGAACCTAAAGAAGTATATATTTGGGGTTATAGAGGTAAATTTATAGGTCACATCATCTCTAAACAAGGTATATCAATATAAATTGAAAGAGTGGAATCCATTTTTAAAATCTCACTACTTAGAACTAAGAAAGAACTAAAGTCATTATTCAACAAGATAAAATTCATAAGGAAGTTTATCTTAGGCTTTGAAAAGATAGTTTGACCATTGAACATCATGCTAAAGAAGGAAGCTAAAATTGCATAGAGTAATGAAGCACAAACAAATTTCATCCATATCAAATATTCAATAGTGAACACATCGGTGTTAATCAATCCTGATTATACCCATTTTTCTACATAAATTTCATTGCCTTAGAACACTATAAAACTACTATTTTGACACAAAAAGGGGTTGGGGATGAATGACCAGTTTCATTTATGAGCCAATTATTATCTAAATTTTGGCTACCATTTCCTAGGTTCACAAAAAACTTTGTTTTCATGCCTCATGACCTTGTTCATAAACCATTTCATGTTTTACAAGGTCTTAAAAGGGTATTTATAAATTCTTATTAGCATAGATTAAGGTTAATTTGATAAAATTAAGGTAATGTTTTATTTTGGTCTTGTACTAGGCTAGTCATGTCATGGTGTAAGGAAGATGAATTAAAATGGTTTCATAGGTTCATAAGTTGTCCCTCAAGTCACATTTATCATTAATCACCTTGTATAAACATTTCATGTATGTTTGGAAATATTAAGGCTTATTTGCAAAGTTTAAGGTAAGTGAAATTGATGAGAATAGTGTTTTTAACTAACTCCATTTCTTGTCAAATGTTTCTGGTTCTACTATGATGTCCTTTTTTAATGTGTTTTCAAGGTATAATTATTTGCTAGTAAATAAGGAAGATAGGATGAAGAGTGCCTTTAATACTAAGTGGGGCACTTTTGCCTACACAAGAATGCCCTTTTGATTAATAAATGTAGGTGTAACCTTCTAAATGGACCATGCTTTCAAGGGGATGATAGATAAGTTCATTATTATATACATAGATGATATAACTATATTTTATAATAATAGATAAGATCACATCATGCACTTGCAATAGGTATTTGAAAGGTGTAAAGGGTATGGAATTTCTCTTAACCCAAAGAAGACCATTTTTGTGTAACTAAGGGAAAATTATTAGGACATGTTATAACTAAGGAGGGGATCTCTATAGACCCACATAGATTAAATTCAATATCAAAGATATAACCCCATAATAGTAATAAGTAACTAAAGTCTTTCTTTAATGTAGAAAATATCAAATGTATTTACATTATACTTGTCAAAGCTTATGGAGGAGTTATATAATGTGAATCTATGTCAGGAATGTTAGACTTTGTTAGTTTTGTAGGTGTAACTTCCAAAAAAGAGAAAATAACTCCAAAAAAGTCATTTTCAATCACTTGTATGGACTTGAGAGGATATAATTTTAGGAAAACACATCTTCAAAGTGTCCCTTCAGCTTCTCCAAGTCATATCCATAAATATCTAACTTTTACATGCCCTGATAAGTCAAAAAATTCACTAGAACCTCTATTGCTTCCTTGGTAAGCTAGTAAGGGTCAACTTCAAATGAAGGTTATATGAGGTTAATGAATATAAAGGGAAGGAAGATCATTGGAACAAGTCAATATGAGTGTCATAGAATTACATAAAGTGTTTAGAGATTAAAAATACTCTAAAATGCCATTCCAAACTCACTTTCTCTCTCAAGCTCACCAAATGAAGACTTTATAGATCAAGGAACACATTCTCAAGCTTGGAATAATATAAACAAGATTCATGGGAGCCCAAACTCATAGGGGATGTTACGGGACCTTGTCTACTTATGATTTATGGAATTTTTTCTTTGGTTAAGGGCTTTTAATTTATGAATCATCATTAATGTTATCAACCAAATTTTCACCCTTTGGAAGGTACTTCAAGCCTTCTAAATTTGGAATAACATTGAAACACCTCAAGGTTTTGGGTGACCTATTGGAGGTGTGAATCTCTAGTTTAAAGGGATAGCTCCCTTGATGTATCACTTAGGCTCATCAAACTAATCTATCAACTTAAAATGAAAAGAGAGAAAAACCTACTCTAATGGAGGTGATGCACCATAATTGTTGAACCACTACCAACTAGCTTTAAATGCACTTCAAACATGAGACTAACCTACAATAAACACTTCTCCAAATCCACTTCTCTACATCAATACTTCTCATGAAGGTTGTGAAGAATGCCTGAGATAGGAGGAATAGTTAAGAGGTCATTGCATGACACTAAACCCTTGCACCTCTCTTAGACACTTCACTAGATCTGTAAAAAGGATTCTAAATTGAACATGAATGCAATAAAGGATGAACATTCCAAGGAAGCAAGACTATCACTTGTCAATATGAACAAGTCAATCATACACATTGAAACATATCAAAGGAGGAGGTAAAACCAAAATTTTATCATTGAAAAATGCTTTCAAATGGTCAGGGCTTTGCCATACCCAGGTGTAGGATATAAACTTAGCCTATCAAGGCTGAATATATAGAGAAATGTGAGAGAGGAGAAAATGGCATGAGAGAGAGAGAGAGAGAGAGAGAGAGAGAGAGAGAGAGAGAGAGAGAGAGAGAGAGAGAGAGAGAGAGAGAGAGAGAGAGAGAGAGAGAGAGAGAGAGAGAGAGAGAGAGAGAGAGAGAGAGAGAGAGAGAGAGAGAGAGAGAGAGAGAGAGAGAGAGAGAGAGAGGGAGGGAGTGCCAAGTGTCAAAAAGAGAGTTAAAATAAGGATTTTAAAAATATCTTAATAGGTCCTCAATTCCATGTGTATCTCTTTTGAATATATTATTCTCTTCCAAGTGGTAGGGAAGTTTGAAACTTGGCTTGACACCTTGCATTTGCTCTTCAAAACTGCCCCTTCTTTGGCTTGTGAATGGACAAGTGGCCTTACTAATGTTCAGGTCATGTTTAAATGATATATTTATCTACTCTTGATATATTTCATCTGAAATCTAAAGGATACCTTTAACACATCACTTTATTCTCTTGCTAGGTGTCTTAAAGTCTCTTTGTCTCACTAGGCCAATCTTGCTTACAAGTGTGAAAACTTGAGTTCATATTATCCAATTCATTATCTCTATATTAAAATAATATAAATATAATATAATATAATATAATACCTTAAATAAAATCATTTAGTGCCATCAAACTACCCCCAAGATATTATTTTACACACCAAAAGCTCTCATTTGGCCTCGTTCCTTGTAACATTAAAAATGTGTAAACCTCATTTTTAAAAATAATGTAAAAATGATATTGATAAAATTATCACATATTTGAGGACCCAATATTTTTTTACATCTCCATGATAAATTTTAGGACCTAACTCGAAGTGGAAGTGTCCTTTTTCTTCCATTCTCTCTCCTCAATTAAGCCTCAATTAGGCCTTCTTGCCTAGAAACTAAGTTTTGGCCAAAAATAACTCCCACACATGTGAAAATTATTGGAATTATGTCATTAAATTTACCCATTATAATTATAACCTCCATTCGAATTTTTAGTTCCTGATACCCTGTATGGATAGGTCAATCATGAAATGGTCAAAAAACCCTCGTCTAGGAATTTGAGATAGTTTGAGTGTTTTTTCCAATATTTTTTTAGGTTTTGAGGATTTTAATGAGTTTTTTTGAGGTCTAAAACATCTTTAAACATATCAATACACTATTTATAATTATCTTTAAGTGCTTTATAATCTTTTAGATAGGCCACTTAGCTTGCAAAACAATGTGTTTTTTACCTTCTTGACCAAGTAGCTGACTTGCAAAGCTTGTATATCATATTTAGGGACATATAAAAGTGTGTAAAATTTTTCAAAATATTTTAAAAGTAATTATAAAAATATGCAATTGGCTTAGAAACCAATCTATACCTTGTATACCCACAAGTAAACATATAACTATGTATCTACCCTATTTCATACACCCATACACCTGCATAAGTCAACCAGTAACATGAAATGTTGTTTAGAAGAGTTTTGAATAAAAATAAGGAATTTACAAGGTTTAAAAAAATACATTTTAATCCATTTGAAATCATATTTCTCACATTTGATCTTTAAGATGGTTTTAGGAGGGTTTAAGGCATGTTTTATTCTTAAGGATTATTCATAAAGACCAGATCTTATTTCTCTCTCATAATGCCAAAATATTATAATGAGGGGATATATAAAACAACTCCAAACACCATTTTTCAGCATTAAAAGTTTCATAAAATATATGAGCAAAATTTGGTAGCCTTTCAGGTTACAAGCATGCATTCTATGAGGTCTAGAAGTGAGCAAATGAGTGGAAGGAATTCATAGTGATTAGTTAGACCTTGGATACTTCAAGGAGGTCTATGAAATCATTACCAATGTTTGTAGGTGGTTATATTTAATAATTATCCTCTAGACCTATTGTGACCAACATTCTTTCATGCTAGGGTGACCAACATCTCCCCAGAGTCTACATATCTTCATGTCACCCATACAAACCATCTTCCATCACATAAAGTCCACACACAACATTGTATGCTTGGTCTAGGCTCAATTAGTCCTAAAAAAGATTATCTACCTTTGTACTATTTTTTTTACTTTGAAGTTTATGTGGAAACATGATGGCATTATAGAATCACTTCAAATTGGTTTGATTCTCCTTTATACTTCTATGTGTTTAAAAACCAAAGATAACCTTTAAATTTAAGAAAGTCTTTAGATGTCACATCAGCTATGTGTATATAGGGTTTAATGAGTTTACTTATATTACCTTCCTTTATACCTCCTTTATGTCTCTTTGATCTCAAATGACCTGAGCACTTTGTCCATACACCTCATATTAACTCATTTTTCACTATATGTGCATTACCTTGTATTGTTAGGTTTGGAACCAACTTAATTTATCCAAGTAGACCTACAAGTAACCATTTTATGCCTTACTATGCATGGAGTTTAAGATTATATATAAGTGAGTGAGAAACTCAAGGTCTTTTTCATGATGTTGATAACCTGATCAACACTTCTGAGCCTTAGCTTTTTTCAAATCCTCATATCTCCACAATCACACACTTGTTCCTTGATTATTTGGACCTGGTTGCAGGTGGCCTTTAGAGAAGAATTTGACATGAACTTGGAAATTGATCTTTTCAAAAATATTATGGACACCTTGATAGTATCCAAAATTCATCTAGAGTTATTTTATCACTTTCTTACAATGTTCATTGACCTTTTTATAACATTTACAACTCTACCTTCTTACCTTCATATACAAACATATGTATGAGACTTAAGCTTATAAAATGAGTAATTTCAGATCTCATTTAACTCTCAAATAACTTAGGTGATTTCATTGATATTAACTTTCTCATTTCATAGAGTCATGTGTCATGCTTCTAACCAATTCTTTCTTCCATAGCAATTAACTCTTTTGGTCAAAATATGGACGTATAGGTTTAGGACCTATAGGTTTGCCTTTTGATTATATAGACTTGTAAGAATAAATTCCTTGAGTCTTTAGACTTAGATATTGTATCAAGTCTTTTTCAATTCCATATCACCTTATCAATAAGCCTATGAACCTCTAAATAAGCATTATACCATCTCAAAATTTATTTATTCATATGTGTAGGCATGTATGTTTATTTGTTGGGTGCTCATTAATTGTGTTGAGCACTAGGTCTTGAGATCAGACCTCCTCCATTAGCCTTAAACTTTTATAAGTGTAAAAATACTAAACTTACTTCATTGATTAGACCCTTAAAACACTTTTTGATGCATGTTTCAAAAGCATTTCTCATGGAATAGAAACCTACAAGTCTATAAACCTATAGGTCTACATTTATTGTGTTTTTAAAGCCTCTTATAATGTTTTCTTGGTTCCTTAAACCTATGATATATTATTAAATGTCTCATCACCTTGTTAATGAGGTCAAGACCCTCATACAATCTTAAAACATGAAGGATAATACCTCTTTGTTTCATCTATAGGAAATGCTCAAAATACAATCTTGAACATAATACATGAATACCATTGAAGGACTATGTATGGAGTTGTCAACCATCTTGAGGAGATTTTAATCAGATAAATAATTTTTGAAAGACATTCAACCATATCTTATATACATTTAAGCCTACAAAAACTTTCAAAATTTCAAATGTAGACCTGTGGCATATCTTTTATGGAGATTCTTCTTGATACTATGAAGGTTTGTATGTGCCAATCAGGTGAAAATAATCATGAAATGGTTTGGAATTAATATACAGGCTTTATACAATTCTTCTCATACTCAAATGAGTTCATATTTGCATGAGAATTTACCCAAAATAGAGCCACTGGGTATTTGAGCCTTAAAAAAGCACTTTAAATCCTTAGTGTTTGTTCATAAATATAAGGAGTTTAATCAAATTATCAATGACACTAATTGTGACCTCATAGGGTTCCTCAACTTTGGTCAAAATCTTAGACTCCAACTCCACCTATACGACTTGTACCATTCACTTGAAAATGGCTTTCATGAGTTTGTGAAGAGAGTGATGGGAGAGAGAAAGAATACTATACCTTCCTAAGACCTATGAAATATTTATAAGGGTGAATATGAATTTTATAATCTTAAAGGACACTCCTAATCTATTTTACCTATAGAAGATCTCAACAAGTCCATACAAGTGCCTTAAAACTCCTTCTTTGGCATTAAAATGCAATATTATGACTTATTTATGAATTGATGACATATATGGAAGTTATGTAACTAATATAAGGACCTTGTAAAGAGTATTAAACAAACTATACACTTTTTTTAGCTTTGGCATACCTAAAAGTTATCAAAAATCACATTTTTACTCATAAAACATTACCTTAAAGTTCACAAAAGAACCTTAGTCTCTCCAAACCATCATAAAATGTTTATGCAAGTTTTTGAAGGGATGAAAAAAAATTGAGGGTCCTCTAATAACCTATGACAAATCTTGATATATTATCATCACTCTATGACATGGATAGGCTAGTATGATGTAAAGATAAACTATTACCTCAATTTCTCCAAATTTACCTTAAATAATGCTAATAAGGTTCTATAAAGACCCTTTGAAGACTATTAATGCATGGAAAGGACTATAAAAAAGATATTAAGACACAAAAACTCAAGTTTTTACCTATAGGGGTTGAAATTTTAACCATGGGGATCAAATTGGTCAATAAATTGGTGATTCATAGGGGTAGCATGCCTGATATAATAAATAGACTAGTAGCCTTGTCCTTCCATTGGGAAATGCATTCACTTGCACTCATATTCAGACCTAACTAGACCTTGACCAATAAAAAACAAATTGATTTGACCTAAAAACACACAAAAAATAAGGAAAACACACACAATTAAATAAAAATACACACATATGAGATAACTAAGCACTTAGGGAACATAACGAATAAGAAAGCAAACTAATATATACAACTTACCTAAACTTTTATTCTTCCCCCTAGGTCAAAGGGGAAGTTTCTTGGATCCTTTAATCTATGATATGATAAATGGCATGAGTTAATTTGATTCTTGAACCTTGATCTTGTTGTCTTCATCATTCTCTTGCTTTCCACTCCTCTTCGTGTGTTCTCAAATGAAGCAACAACTACAAACTAGTCACCTATGAAGATGAAATCATCATATGGATCAAGATCCTTATCATGATTCCTCTTGATGTTTTTGCCTATCTCAAACATGACCATCTCTTGCCTCATAGGATAACCTTCATTATTAGTCTCTATGGATTACATGACATGAGGTACTTGGTCTTGAATGAGCTCATGTAGATCATCACATTATTTTTCAAGTAAAAGAGAAGCCTCAAAATCTTATTCAATCAGTCCAATAATAAGTATAGGCCCTTGAAAAGCCTCAAATTCATTGTAAACTTCCCAATACTTCTTCCATAAGTCTCCTTGGTCCATGAAGACAACATCAGCCTTAGCCTCAATTGTCTTTTCCAATCCAATCTCTTGCTTTTCTTGAATAATATCTTCATCATAGATTACTCTGCCATGAAATTGAAAACATATTAGCTCATTAATAACCTTGCATTGTTCATCATCAACCTGATCTTGTTCTCCTAGAGGTGCCAACTTATTAAAACCTTCATATTCTTTAAACATGTGCATATAAGTCTACCACATGTCCTTTAAATATCCTTGAACCTTCTCATTTGACTCAACAAAGCAAGTCAACATGATTTTCTTCTCAAGAGCCTTTTCTTTCATATCTTCACCAACTTCTTCATTAGCTAAGATATTAATGTTAACACTCTTCTCTTAGGTAGTTACATCATCATCAAGATCATTCCTTTATTCAATTATGAAGATTGATTTGTGCCTATCTTCACCAAGTGGAGTACCAATGGTGAATTATTCATCATATACACTTGAAATATATTTTTCACATTCACTTTGAACCACACTTACAACTGTAATCTCTTCTTCATTTTCTACCCATAGGATAAGTTCCTCTTTAATAATGGGAGATGGTGGGAGGGTGATGGATAGGTTCATGAGTTTGAGAGGGAGTATGAGGTATGGTGGATGGGTCATTAATGGGTTTGGTAGTGGAAGGTTATTTTAGGAAAGCTTGAATATAAGGTAAGTTCATTTTGTCTTAAGTGCTTCATTCCTATCAACCACCACTTCATTTTTCTCATACCTTTATTTAGGCTTTTCAAAAGCTACAACTTTATTTCAATCCTTATCAACTAGGGCCTCATTATTATTTTTATATCTTGTTGAATAGACTTCTAAGATGGAAAAGCTAGAGGTTTTTGAGGAGATGGAAAAGGATCTTGAATAGGCATAGGGATTTTTTTAATTCCAATATTTTAGTCTTGGACCTCTTTCTCTTTCTTCATTTTCAACACCAACTCTTCAATTTTTTTGTCTATACTCTCTTGGAAAAGCTTTTATTAAAGCTGGTTAGTGACCTCATGAGTATAAGGAACTTAATAAGGCTGATATGGGAGACAAGAGATCTCTTGAGGAAGGATGGGAAGGACTTGCATAGGTTCAAATTCTTTCTTGACTTCAGCTCCCTAATATATGCTTGTCTCTCTTTGCTTACTCCATGATTTCATCACTTAATTATAGCTTGGGGTATTGAAATAATTATTGGAGGGTTCTTTAGGAAGATAAGTAGAATCTTGGTTATCAAAAATAGGCTTCTCAAAAATAATCTCCTCCTTCCTTTGAATGTTCTCTTGGATTGAATTCCAAAAAGGGAAAGTTTTAAGAGCATAAGAATTCCAAAAAGGGAAAGTTTTAAGAGCATATGAAGGGCTTGGAACACTTTGATACTCACTTTAAATGGTCTCTTGAGGAAGAATAGGTGGCACATATGAAGGATGAGGTGGTATATATGAAGACACAAGGGGCTTATAGGATTGAACCTGATATCTTTCATGAACTTTTAAAATATCTTTATTTTTTGAATAGGACCACATACATCCAACATTTCACTTGAGAGGATTTGCCAATTTTCTCTCTCAATAGATGCCCATTATTATTTAATTATCCAAAATGAGTCCTTCATATCATGATTGAAATTACTAGGGACATCTTGACCATATTCCCTTTGTGTGTTAAGACCTATCATGTACCTCTCATAGCCTAAGAGAGTTTACTTCAAACTTGAAATGGACTGATTTTAGAAATGACTATGTTGGCTAGGAACATATTAAACTTGAGAAGGATGATCATATGCAATATCATAGTCATGTAATGGGAATGTAGGCTGCTTTTAGGCATAGTATAACCCATGAAAAGATTCATAAGGATCATAGTGAGGCTGATAGGGAATATCATAATCTTGATATGCCTCATTAACTTGCATGAAACTAAAATTCACTTCAAACCTGGCCATAACAACTTCATCAAGACAATGAATTGAAAGTAAAACTTATCTTGATCAAGTGACTAGGCTACTAGAACTAACTGATTATGCATGGAATCATAATTGATGTTTTGAATGCCTTTAAAGGATGATGTGTCGAAGAACAACACTAAGAATCCTTCTACAATGTTGGACCTAGGTCCCACTGGACATGCTAAAACTATTATCAACAAAATTTTCAACCTTTGGAAGGTATTTCAAGGATTCCAAATTTTTAATAACATGGGAACACCTCAAGTTTATGGGTGACCTATTGGATAGGAAAATCTCTAGGTTAAAGGGCTAGTTCCCTTGATGTATCACTTAGGTTCATCAAATTAATTTATCAATGTGTAATGAAAAGAGAGAGAGAGAAACCTAATCTAATGGAGGTGATGAATTATAATTATTGGATCACTACCAACTAGCTACTAATGCACTTCAAACATGAGACTAACTTGTAACAAAAACTTCTCCAAATTGCCTCTCTAAATTGATACTTATAATGAAGTTTGTGAAAATTGTTTGAGCTAGGAGGACTACTCAAGAGGTCATGACATGAGAGTATTGAAAAGACAACTCACTGAATCTTTACACCTCAACTTAAACACTTCACAAGATCTATAAAAAGGATTCCAAACTGAACATGAATGCAAGTAAAGTCAAACATGCCAAGGAAGTAAGACTACCACTTAGCAAGATCAACTAGTCAAGCATACACATTGAAGCCAATAAAAGGAGGAGGTAAAACCAAATTTTTCTCATTGATTAAAGGCTTGAAAATGGGTAGGGATTTTTGATACCAAGATGGAGGATACAAACTTAGCCTATCAAGGTTGAATATATAGAGAAATGTGAGAGAGGAGAGAAGGGTGTAGGGGAGAGTGTGTGCCAAGTATCCAAAAGAGAGTTAAAAAAAAGGAGTTTAAAACTATATTAATAGATCCTTAATTCCATTTGTATCTCTTCAAAATATGTTCTTCTCCTCCAAGTGGTGGATGTTTAAAACTTGGTTTGGCACCTTGCATTTCCTCATCAAAACTACCCCTTCTTTGGCTTATGAATGGACAAGTGGAATTATTTATGGCTATGTCATATTGAACTGATATTATTATTTTCTCTTGACACTTTTCATTTTATCTCTAAAGGTTCCCTTTGACACATCACTTTATTCTCTTGCAAGGTATCTTGAAGTCTCTTTGTCTCATTAGGCCAATCTTGCTTACAACTGTCAAAACTTGAGTTCATATTTTCCAATGAATTCTCTCTCTGCATGTAAGGAATATACATATCATATTATATCTTTAAAAACTCATTTTGAGTCATAAAACTACCCCCAAGATCTCATTTCGCTTCATTCTTTGTAACCTTAGAAATGTGTAAACCTCTTTGTGTAGAATAATGTACAAAGGTTATTGAGAAAATGAGAACATATTTGAGGACCCAGTATGGATTTACAACTCCATGCCAAATTTTAAGACCTAAATTCAAGTGCAAGTGTCCTTTTTCTACCATTCTCTCTCCTCAATTAGGTTTTAATTAAGCCTCCTTGCCTAGAAACTGAGTTTTGACCAAAAACCACTCCCACAAATGTGAAGATTTTTGGAATGTGTGATTAAATTTACCCATGATAATTCTAACCTCCATCCCAATTTTCATCTCTTGAGACTGTGTATAGATGAGTCAATCATGAAATGGGCAAAAACCCTAGTCTAGGCATTGACAGGCATGAGAGACAGTTTGAGTGTTTTTCCAAGAAAATTTTAGGTTATGAGGCTTGGGATGAGTTTTTAAAGGTATAAAATATCATATAAAATATCAATACACTTAGGAGATATATCTTGAAGTGCTTTATAGGCCTATAGATAGGCCACTTAACTTGTAAAATAATGTGTTGTTACCTTCTTCACCAAGTAGCTAACTTTTAAAGCTTGTATATCATATTGAAGGACCTAGAGAAGAGTTTATAATGTTTTAAAACCTTTTTCAAGTCATTATAGACCTTTTTAATTGTTTTAAAAACTAATTTATGCCCTGTATACCTGTAAATACACCTACAATTTTGTATTTTACCTTATTTCATACACCCTTGTACCTACATATGTCAATCGATAACATGAAATGGTGTTTAGGAGAGTTATTAATTCCATTATTTTTATTATAAGGTAAAAAAAATCATTTAAATTCATTGTAAAACATATTTCTCATATTAGGTATTTAGAAGGGTTTAAGGCAAGTTTTGTTCTTAAGGATTATTCATAAAGAATATATCCCATTTCTCTCTCCTAAAGCCACAATATTGTAGTGAGGGGAGATATACAACACCTCTAAACACAATTTTTAACCATGCAAACTATCAGGAAAGATATGAGTGGAAGTTGGTATCCTCTCAAGTTACAAGCATGTATTATATGAGGTCTAGAAGTGAGTAAATGAGTGGAAGGAATTCACAGTGTTTAGTTAGACCTTGTATAATTTAGGTAGGTATATGAAAAAATTTAAAATTTATGTAGGTGGTTATATTTTATACTTATCCTCTAGACCCATTGTGACCAACATTGCTTCATGCTAGGGTTCTTGAGTACACTAGCTCACCTAACCCTAACTAATGTGTTTTCTTCATTTTCTCCATTGTTAAAGGATTATAACTTTCATGGGATGATTAATAAAGTTTATCAATATCTCCCTAGAGTATTAATATATTCATGTCACCCATAAAAACCATATTCTATCACACAAAGTCCACACATAGGGCAATATGCTTGGTCTGGGCTCAATTAGTCCTAAATAGGCTTGTCTACCTTTGTAATATTTTTTTACTATAAATTTAATGTGGAAACATGACTGAATTATAGAGTCAATTAAAATTGGGTTGCTTATCCTTTTTAATTCTATGTCTTTCAAACCAAAGATACCCTTTAAATCTAAGCAATTTTGTAGATGTCAATTTTGTAGATGTCACATTATCTATGTGTATTCATGGTTTAATAAGTTTATTTTGATTACCTTCCTATATACCTCCTTTATGTCTCTTTGATCTCAAATTACCTGAGCACTTTTTCCATACACCTCATATAAACTCCATTTTCACTATATGTGCACTACCTTTTCTTCTTAGGTGTGAAACCAACTTAATTCATCCAAGCAAACCTATAGGTAATTATTCTGGGCCTGAGTTTGCATGGAGTTTAATATTTTATATAAGTGAGTGATAAAATCAAGGAATTTTTCATGATTTTGAGAACTTGATCAAAAAAATTTATCCTTCTCAACTTTTAAATTTCAAAACCTTGTATCTCTACAAGCACACACTTGTTCCTTGACTATTTAGACCTAGTTGTAGGTGGTGTTTAGAGAAGATTTTGACATGAAATTAGATATTGATGTTATCAACCATATTATGGACAAATTTATAGTAAAAAAAATTCATTTGGATTTATTTCTCACTTTCTTACAATGTTCATTGACCTTTCCATATCATTTATAACTCTGCCTTCTTACCTCCATATGCAAACCTATGTATGAGCATTAAGCTTGTAGACTCAGAGATTTTAATTATCGTTTGACTCTTAAATAAATTAGGTTATTTAATTTATGTATGATTTATAATTTCATGGAGTCATGTGTCATGCTTCTAACTAATTCTTTCTTCCATATCAATTAGCTCTTTTGGTTAGAATGGGGACCTATAGGTTTTTGACCTATACGTCTACCTTTTGCTTATATAGACTTGTAAGAATAACTTCCTTGAGAATTTAGACTTAGATACTATATGAAATATTTTCCAATTCCATATCAAGTTCTCAATAATCCTATTAAACTTTGACTAAACATTATACCATCTCAAAATTTGTTCATTCATATGTACAAGCGTGTAGGTCTATTTGTTGGGTACTCATTGATTGTGTTGAGAACTAGGTATTGAGACTAGACCTCCTTAATTAGCATTAAAATTTTAAAATTTTAAGGGAACTATAATTATTTCATTACTTAGACCCTTAAAACACTTTTTGACACATGTTTCAAAAGCATTTCTCATGGAATACAAACCTATAGGTCTGTAGACATGTAGGTCTGTATTTATTACATTTTTAAAACATCTTATAGTGTTTGATTGGTTATTTTAAAATGTGATCTATTATTAAAAGTATCATGACCTTTTTAACGATTTCAAGACCCTCATACAATCTTAAAACATGAAGTACAAGACATCTTTGCTTCCTCTATAGCCAATACTCCAAATATGATCTTGAACATAGAACATGAATACCATTGAAGGACTATGTATGGAGTGGTAAAACATATTGAGGATATTTTAATGAGATAATTAAATGGGGAAGGACATTCAACCATCTCTTATGCACATTTAAACTTGTAAAAACTTTCAAAAAATCAAATGCAGACCTGTTATATATCTTTCTTGGAGGTTCTTCTTGATACTATAGAGGTTCACACATGATAATCAGATGAAAATAATCATGAAATGGTTTTTAATTCCTATATATACCCTAAAAAATTGTTTTCATAATCCAACAAGTTTAGATTTGCATGAGAATTTGCCAAAAATAGAGTTAGTGGGGATTTAAGCCTAAAAAATCACGTTATCTCCTTAGTGATTTTTCATAAAGATAAAGAGATCAATAAAATGACCAATTCCACTAATTTATATCCCATATGGTTCCTCAATTTTTTTCAAAATATTAGACTCCAACTCCACATGTACGTCCTTTACCATTCACTTGAAAATGGCCTTCATGAGCTTGTGAAGATAGTGATGGGAGAGAGAAAGAGTATTCTACCTTCCTTAAAATTGTTAAATATTAGTAAGGGTGAATAATAATTTTATAATTTAAAATGACACTCTTGAGATATTTTACCTATAGATGATCTCAACAAATCCATATAAGTGCCTTAAACTCCCTTCTTTAACATTGAAATGTAAGATTCTAACTTATTTGTGACTTGATGACATATATGGAAGTTATGTAACTACTTCAAGTACCTTGGGAAGAGTATTTTATATATTATATAATTTTTCAGCTTTGGTATACATGAAAATTAGCAAAAATCACCTCTTTCCTCATAAAACATCACCTTAAAGTCCACAAAAGAACCTTAATCCCTCCAAACCATAATAAAATGTTTATTCAAGTTGGTTAAGGAATTAAAATTATTTTATATCCCCATAATAACCTATGACACCTCTTGACCAATTCTCATATCTTTATGATATGACTAGGCTAGTACAATACAAAGAAAAACTATTACCTTAATTTCTCCAAATTTACTTTAAATAATGCTAATAAGGTTTTATAGAGACCCTTTAAAGAATATCAAGGAATTAAAATGAATATAAAAGAGATATTAAGACATGAACACTCAATTTTTAACATATATGATTTGACATTTTGACCTTGAGGGTTAAAATTGGTCAATAATTAAGATGATAAGTGTGTTTTTAGCTGCCTAGAGGACTAAAAGTAACACGATGGATAAAATGGGCTTTTGAAGTGATTAAAATGAGTTTTATTGATCTTAAAACACTTGGAAATCATTATTCACTCTCAAGAGATGCTTACCATGAGTTTTGTTTGTACTTACACCTATACATATGCATTAAATACTATACTTTTGTGAGGTAGCTATTGAGAGTGGGGGAGTGCATTAGTAGAAAACAATGTTCATTCAATTCCAAAACTCATTCCATGAAAATGAATTCACATAAGATCAAAAAATGCATAGAGAAACAACCAAATAATCACAACACAAGAACACAAGAGATTATGTGGGAAACCCTCTTGGGGGATAAAACCCATTGAACTAAGCATATGGACTTCTATTTTATAATGCCAAGATTCAATATAGACCAGAACCAACTGATCAAGGAGCACCCACCCCTTAAATTAGTCAAGCATCTACTTGACCTTTAGCTAACACCAAATAGTAAGGAGGATACAACCCCCTTGATGATCAAGCACCAACTCAATCACCTTAAAAAATATCTCCACCTTTGATTTGATGTCTAACACACTTGATGATGGACTTCCCTTGCTTGAACTCTTCACCCTTCAATCTCTCTCAAATATTTCTTGATGACTTTTTCCTTCTCTTTCAAATGTTCTCTCCTTCGTTTAAGTCTACACACACCCCACTCACTCAAATAGCCCTCCTATCAGGCTTTGCCTTTATACCTTACTCTTTATCTAACCTATCTTAGTTGGCCAAGATAGTTATCACACTTTTTTTACAATATTAATAGGTCCACACACACATTACATGGGTGAGACAATCCACTCCATAGGTTTAACATTGTCCTTAAGATCCAAATCCTCCATTAGGCCTAATTAAGACCTAAAGCAAATAGGTCTTCACACCCACACGTTACACTTATGACCTCTTGGACCACATTAAGTATTTAACAATGGATGAAACACATAAAACCTACCTCCAATAGACTCTTTCTCACTCCCACATATGCCCATACCACCTGGAACTCCATCTCACCACTTGAACCTAACAATTATGTCTCCTTGCGAATAGGCCTTTACACACAAAAAAGTCTATCTTCTAGAACTAAGGCATGAAATTTATTTTCTCAAAAAAAAACCTCAAAAAATTGCATTAATATATAATACATGACCTTAACAACATCATGTCCATTGGAAATCTTTACTAAAGCTCTAAGACCTCAAAATTAACTCTACAATAGGACCAATCAAACTACCTACAATTTCCAAAAGTATAATCATGAACAAGTTCATGTTTAGAACTTGTAGGAGTGATTAAAAGACATATAATTAATATGGATATGTCATTTTAGTCTTCTATATCAACCTTAAATAGTTATTTATCTTGTTCTAGTAACATTCATGGGTCTAACAAACCAATTTCTCAGACCACTTTCACACTATGTAGACACAGACAAGCTCTTTTGGCTTTCTCATCTCAACATATCAAACTATTTGTCTAGATTACACAAAGATTTAATAGATAAAATAGGTATAAAACACATTATGATATTCATTATATTCATCACCATTTATTAAAAGGGCTTAAATCACACCACTTTCCTTATCATACCTGGGGCAGTCAATCTAGCTCAAAACACAGTCATGTTGAACATGGCTTCTCATACCTTAGTAAACACTTCCAAGATCTTATAATTAATTTACAAGGTAATAATAACTTATTATATCATACTTAAACACAAAATTCATATGCTTTAATGACAAATTTTCTCCTATAGATCATTCTCACTGTCTTGGGTTCCACTATCTTGTCTTACATAGACAAGTCACTTTGTGAGCACCTTCTAGATTTTGTATAGGCATAAAAAAAAACTTACCAATCAAGGGAATATTAGGAATATGTATTTAATAAATACCCTAAACCATTGGATTCATCCCTTCTCACTTGGAACTCTTCCTTAATCATTTTTTCACTCTAACTAGATTTTTTTCACTATTCTTAGTATCTATAGATTAGTGATAGGTCAACTTGATTGAAAAAAATTAATAAAAAAGTGATTGTTTATTTCCAAACAAACTCCTTGAACCTTAATAATAAGTCTTGGCCTTTAAGCTCCATCAACTTGAATGTGTTGACCTGGTTAACTTTGCTTGTAGCATTAAAGTCTTTAGAAATAAGCACTTTTATATATCTTCTATTCACTACTTTGACAAACCAAAACCACCTGGAGATGGCTAGAGAGGTCCTATACATTATTTAATTAACAAAATTTATTAAACAATTCATTTTGGGCCCCATCCAATAATTTTTCTCCAATTAGGTCACTATAAGGGTTTATAGGAGGGTTTTGACCAATTTACATTCTTAATGAATGTTCATAAAGATCTATACCTAAAACCATGAAAAAATTCTTATAAAGTCTTCTTATAACCATGTGTCATCTCTCCCAAAATGTTTAGGTCACCATGCAAAATCTAAACATACCTACTATCATCAAAACTTATTTTCTTACCTTTAAACAGGCTCTTTAGAACTTCAAACAAACTCCTCAAGTCACTGATTCTTTATATAGCTCATGGAACCTTAAAATAGAAAATATCAACCACTGGGCTTATATACAACTTTATAGGCATTGTTACTTTCCACCTGATCCTTGGTTCTTAGGCTCAACTCTACTTCTTAGTCAATTTGAACATCAGAGATCATCATGAACTGTTCTCATATGATTCTCAGGACAACATAAAACTAAAATTTAATAACATATATTATTTATGATATTAACATATGATAAAACCAACATTATTACATTCATTCAATTATATTTGGGTCATTCTACCTCTCATGGAACCATTCATCTTCTTGGTAAAGCACAATAAACATTTCTATTTGTCAATATTCTTCAAACTCTATTCCACTATTCTAAATATTGCACTTTAGATATTTTATTGATCCAAAAAGACCACTCACATAGATGATGATAAATTAAATAAGGTCATAAAAACATAAAATAATCACCTTCATGCTTTACAATCCATCAAGACTCAAAACACTACCAAGAACCCTTACAGATAACATGTTGTCAATACTAGGTCTGAAAGATCTTGTTAACTTTTAGGAACTTTTGATACATTTTGACATATTTATATATGAAAATATAAACTAAAAAACATGTTAAAATCATTATCATATCACCTCTAGTACTTATAACATATGAACAACATCTCTTTACCATAATGGCATTGATCTTAAAAGACCAATCTTCAACTTTCATACCCTTGCTCAAATCTTGACAACTAAGACCTCTATTATGAATTAAAACAAGTATCACAAGCATGAAAAACATTGTAATAAACATTGAATATTATCCACAAAAATATTACTGAGCTTCATAATCCATCACAAGCCCATCTTGACCAAGAACATTCTTCTTAGGGTTTGCTAAGACCAAACCCTCATTTCACTATCTTACACCTTTAGAGCTTGATCTTATTTTTAAGAAACAATATGATCATAAGAATATCATATAAAAGAACTAAAATACATAAATAACATATTTACACACCTTTACCAATCATTTTGAGCATCTATAAACACCAAACAACTCTGTAAGTCAACACTATTATGCCATTCAGAGGACGTTGAGACACAATTAACTTATATAATGATTTCTTGTATAGATGCACACTTTCAAATATTTTTTAATGAAATATACCTTATAAAATAATTTTTTATATTTTATATTATTATTTTTACATGATTAATAAACTTCAAATATTTCACTTATACTTTGAAACCTTCATTAGGCTTTAAAGACCTATTAGGCCTAAATAGCCCCAAAACACTATCTCTATATATCTAAAGCAAACACTCAAATATTCCACACACACACACACACACACACACACACACACACACATGAATAGATCACATGGGTGGATAATTCAAGACCTTATATTAATTTCCATGAGCTTAAAACACTCCAAAAAAGTATATAAGACCTCCAACTCATCACGCTCAAATGCTCACTTAGACCTGTCAAGAACCTCAAAACCCAGTCATCAAAGACAAAGCTCAAAAAACCTAAATACACTTAGTCTAGGGATAATATAAATATTTATGGAAAGATAAATATCTCAATAAAATCATAAAATACATTATATATCTTATTTTAGGTTCCATAGTCTCAAAAACAACACTACAAGTTGGTCACTTAGAATTGTCAATAAGCACCAAAACCTAGTCAAAGCAACTTTGACTAACCACATCAGCATGAATACTTTAAAAAGTTATAAAAGTGTTAAAATTAACCCTAGGAATATTAGGAACACATAAATTCATTTTTATCCAAAAATAATTTTCTTTTACTTATAAATCCTCAATAGCTCTCATACCCTCATTAAGTCTAATGGAGACCTAATACAAATAGGACTATCCTTCAACATGTCTTCAAGGTCCTTTTGTTTATAAATTTAGGTTTGATATTGGATTTAGATTTAGTATGTTACTTATTATTAAACCTTTAAAATGCCATCATGTATAATTTTATGCTGACCTCAACCATGATCTTCATAAACTTATCCATCACTGCAAACAAGATGAGCATTGTCCTTATTATACTTCAAGCTACTTAGGATCACATATAGGCTATCAAGCATCCTCAAAAGGTGTGGATATGATTAAAAAAATTATAATTAGATAATTATATGGTATGGATTGAATTATTAGACAAAAATGTTCATTTAATTATAAAACTCAATCTATGAAACATGAATTCACATAAGATCAAACAATGCATAGAGAAATAATCAAATAAGCACAACACAAAGAAACACAAGAGATTATGTGGGAAACCATATTTGGGGATTAAAAAAACTGAAAAATAACATGGACTAATATCATATAATTAAAAAAATTAAATTTAGACCAAGACCAAATGATGAAGGAGCACCCACCCCTCAATTTAGTCAATCACCCACTTGACCTTTAGCTAACACCAACTAGCAAGGAGGATAAAACCCCCATTGATGATAAAGAACCAAATAAATAACCTCAAAACTTATCTCCACATATAATATGATGTATGACACACCTAATTATGGACTTCTCTTTCTTTCACTCTTCACCCTTCAATCTTTCTCAAACAACCTCTAGGGCTCACTTGCTTAATATGCCTCTTCTAAGCTCATTGGGTCTAATGACCTATGTGATCACCTACATAACCTTGATAAAATAATATTGAATGATATTATTAACCATTTTATGGTCCTTTATGATCTTATCCTTTTATTTCAAAGGTTCTCTCCTTCTCTTAATTCTACACACAACCAACTCGCTTAAATAGGCCTATTAGGCCTTGCCTTTATACCTTACTCTTCATCTAACCCATATTGGTAGGCCAATATACTTATCATAATTTTTTTATACTATGAATAGGTCTAAATTTTTTTTACATGGGTGAGAAAATCCAATCCATAGGTTGTCCATTTTACTTAAGACCCAAATCCTCTATTAGGCCTAGTTAAGACCTCAAATAAATAGGCCTTCACACCCACACATTATACTTGTGACATATTGGACCACATTAATACTTTAAAAATAGATGAAACACATAAAAAATACCTAAAATATAATATTTATCACTCCCAAATATGTCCATGCCACCTGGAACTCTAGCTCACCTCTTGAACCTAGGAATTATGTCTTCTTGCTAATAAGCCTTTACACAGAGAAAAGTTTGTCTTCTAGAACTGAGGCATGCATTTGATTTTATAAAACAACCACAAAAAAAATTACATGAAAATATCATACATGACCTTATAAACATAATCATGTCCATTGTATATCTTAACTCAAGATTTAAGACCTCAAAATTACCTTTACAACGAGACCACTCAAACTACCTACTATAGTCTCCAAAAGTATAGTCATGAACAAGTTCATGTTTATCACTTGTAAGATTATTTAAAATATATATATATATATATATATATATAATTCACATGTATATGTCCTTTGAGTCTTATATATAAACCTCAAATAGTTATTTATCTTGTTCTAGCAATATTCATTGGTCTAACAGACTAATTCCTTAGACCACTTTCACATTGTGCATACATAATTAGACAAGCTCTTTTGGATTTCTCATCTCAACACCTCAAACTATTTATCTAGATTCTAAAAATATTGAATATATAAAATAGGTTTCAAAAAAATTAGGATATTCATTATATGCATCACCATTTATCAAAATGGTTCAAACATATCACTTTCCCTATCATACCTGGGTTAGTCAATCTGGCTCAAAACACAGTCATGTTGAACATGAATTCTCACACTTGGGGAAACACTTAAGAGATATTATAATGAATTTAAAAATTCATAATACCTTATGAGATAATACTTCAACACAAATATCATATGATCTAGAGACTACCAGTTTATAAAGAGTGATTGAGAAAGTAGTCATACAAGGTGGTGAGGAGGTGACATATCAAAAGGTAGAACCTTTGACTAATTTGACTTAGAAGGAAAGATAGAGGACAAGTTAATATTTTATTTTTGAATAATATGTCTTGAATTTAGCCTAATAAAATTCAAAATATCTATAGGCTACTATCAAAGTCCTAAAATATAAGAACACGAATTTAGAAGAATAATATATCTTGTCAGTACCAGGAGACATGGTCAAGTAGTTTGAAATAACCATGTATGTCTTATTAAAATATTTGAAGGTAGTAAATTCCAAATAGGACTTGGTAAAAAAATGGGGTACTTTGGCTACAAGCTAAGTTGACCAATGGCAGGCTTCAAGCCACAAGGTGAAGGATTCGATCAATGTTTTGATAGAGGATTAAATTCCTAAATTTAGAATAGTCAGCCTAGTCCATTTGAATATGGCTATGGATCACCTTAAATTGGTTAAAATTGAAAATAATCTCTTTTTATGATACCAATTATTATAGGTATAATCACTGGGGGTGAATCAGTGATGCTAGATAATCCAATTCAATTCCTAGCTCTTAAATATTTAGCATACATTAAATTGATCAAGCAACATAAACATGAAAGCACATACATCCAAAGCATACATAAGAGAATACATCAAATGAACACATCATATATGTGGGAAATCCTCTTGGGGGATAAAACTCACTGAACCTTATAAGATAGACTACAATTATATAAAAATAATCCAACATTTAGACTAGCACCCACTATCAAAGAACACCCATCCCTTAGTTTAGTGAGACACCCATCCCACAAGGAGGAACCAACCCCCCTAGGCAACCAAGCACCCACTCAACTACCTTGATCTAATCTCAACCTTTGATCTGATTTCTTCTACACTTAATGATGGACTTCTCTTACTTACACTCTTTCCCTTTTACACTCTCACAAATGTGCACACATAAGTGATGCATCCAAAATACCCTTTTGGATCAATATTCACTTATAAGCACATACACAATTAAAAAACCTATAATAATTCTATCAAAAAATCAGCAACATGACCTATAGGTCATGCACACACTCCTCAACCTACTCAACTCTTTAATCCATCCACTAAGCACACTCACACAAGCAACCTCTTCTAGGCTTATTAGGTCTAATGACGTATATGTTAACATTTATCAACTTGATTAGATAGATATGATTGATCCTCTTTGATCTTTGATGGTCCTCATTGACCTATACCTTCTTTTTTAGAGGTTCTTTTTCTCAATGTCACATCTGCTCTTCTCTCCACTCACAAGTCTAGAAACCATTG
This sequence comes from Torreya grandis, assembly GCA_037957365.1. Lineage (NCBI taxonomy): Eukaryota > Viridiplantae > Streptophyta > Pinopsida > Cupressales > Taxaceae > Torreya > Torreya grandis. The sequence goes on from JARHVA010003007.1 coordinate 842,529, forward strand.
CCTAAGTCTCCACTCTTTATAAAGTCTTCATGAATATTATCTTCTTCGTATATCATAAGACTTACATTAGCCCTTAAGACATCTATAATGATAATACATAGCTCAAATAAATTGTCATAGGTCAGCCATAACATCCATGGGTCACACTTAAGTAGCTACACGTTTCAATTAGGCCTTAGTAGCCCTCATAGGTCTCATGGAGACCTATTCACCCATTTAGCACTTCATCAAGAAAATTAATAACATAGGATCACTATCAACTATATTGTTTTACTTTATATAACCTCCAAACATCTTCAAGTGATTTATCTCACCAAAACACTCTTCTACTAAAGCATAAATTGCTCAAACATTATTATGTACACATTAACATCATGAATGAACAAATAGTCAAATTTGAATCTCTATAAATTTTACTATATAAATATTTAGACATTCTAACTAGATTCTATGGATGTACCTTGAAGTCCTTTAAATTTTTTATTTTGAATTACAATGGTCACTATTTAGACACTAGACATCAAAAACCTTTCTTTCATCTCATGTTCCCAATAAAATTTGGATAAATGCACTCCATCAATCTCCTCAAAGTAGCTCAATCTTTATCTTTTATCACTTACCAATTATCTTATATCAAAGCTCCCATGATTAAGCCACTTTGAATTTTTGTGTGCCTTCTACACCTTTAACTCTTTGACTTGACCCACACCATTGATTTCTATCTGTAAAAACCCCATAAACCATTAATCTTCTATCAACTCAATGAGATAGTGACACTTATCATAATCACATTTAATTTGAGAAACCTTTCACATGTTAACTTCACTCACATTGTTGGATCACTACTAATAAGATCACGCACTCAATTAGATCATTATCTAGATAGAATAAATGTTGACTATTAGATCTATGATTTTATTAAATATTGACTGTATATCTTCTATAATGCAAATTTGGTTAAGTATGGGAACTTGGTAAACTCTATCTAAGAAGCTAACTTTGTAACTTAATAAATTTTGATACACTCAACATCATGACCTAAATACAAACCATATGATCTCCTTACATATGGGAATCCATCCATGTATCAAAATACTCCTGAAACCTTCAAACATGTGAAATATAGCATCATCAATCTACTCACTTAGCTTTATCTTTCAGGATGACTACTTGAGATTAAGCATACATATGACTATTTTGATGAATTTTGTTCACTTACATAAGCACTCTAAGCACTCATAACATCCCATAAGGTCTCTAAAACATGTCCATATCATAAATATAATCCATCAATTACCTCATTAATTCAAATAATCTGCAAACCATCAATTTGATCACTTTGTCATTAATTGACATCAATGACAACTAAACATCAATGACTATGCTCAATAGTGTCATAAATCTAGATATTTGACACTTAATACTTTTTGAAATTATTTTTTTATGACTCAGATAATCAGCATTTAATTACTTTTACTACTTTGATTTAGTAGTGTATATGTTGTGGTATATTGCTGATGTTTATTATGGGATTAAGTTAGATGATTTGTGGTTCAGTTTTCTATTGAGACATTGTTGTTTCATTGAGATATTGATGTTGTTGTGAGATTTTGAAATGTCACTTGATTACTAAATACTTTTATGAATTTTTGAAAGAGGTTTCAATATAAGATGAATTGTAATTGATTCAAATACATTACTTAGTTCATTTATTATTCTTATTTTTTTCAAATATTTGTGATGGTCTATTTTGTGATTGCATGGATAGGTACAATGAGCTAGGTTACTTACGAATCTTGGCATCCAAAATGTGGAAAATTGGAAAAAAAAAGTTTAATAAAATTTAAAATGTTTTTTAACTTTTCTTTTTCTCTAAGTTATTTTTTAAGCTACATTTTTTTGCACGTTGGCATGATTTTTTCCTAGTGTTAGTTTTGAGTCAATTAACTTAGTCTAGAATTTTCAAGTCACATTGTTTTTTATTTTTGTGTTAAGTTTTATTTTTGTCACCAAAATTTTAACCCTAGAAGAGGGTGTTCAATCCTTTTATAGATTTGGGTAACATGGGAACACTTCCAGGTATTTGAGTGTACCTATGGTGGAAGTGAGCCTCTAGATTTAAGGGATATCTCCTTGAATATGTCTTGAAGTAATTTCACCTATGCTAAATATTTGATTTTGGGGATAAATGGATAAAATTTATATGAAATAAACTTAATATAAAAGGGTGATGCACTAATATATGTTCCACATGACCATTGTACTTCTTTGATAAAGTAACAATGCCTGCAACACTAGCATAAGAGTCCTAAAATGCACTAGCATTAGTGTTTCAATATGAAGGTGAGATGCATGAATACTATCTAAGGTAATTAAAACCATAGATCATTTATAGATACTAAGACTCATTATACACTTAATATATATTCATACACTTAACTACACTTTATATGATCTGCTAGGCTGAAATCACTTGCATCAAACATGGAAGGACTGAGAGAAAGCAAGGATATATTGATATCACTTAGCTATTCACTATCCATATCTTAAAACACTTTAAAGAGATGATATATGAACTCAAAAAATATTTAATTTAATGTTCTATGTCAAATTACAATGTCAAAACTAGTAGGGATTCACCATTTATGGTGTGGTCTCTCTTTACAAAGGCCAAAATGGCAGCTACATGTAGAATTAGATAAGGAAGTGAGAAAAAATAAGTCCAAAGGTCACATGCCACATGTAAAGGCATGAAAAAAAATTAATTGTATGGGAATGGAGTGAAAAATATACCATGTACAATATAATAGGACAAATGGTCCTCTAAAGCATGAAACTTTCTGAAATGTGGTATAGGGCTCTCCTTACTTGTTCAAGAAACTATTTTCATCATGGATAATCTCTAGAGAATTTGAAAATAAATTAGGAGAATTGACACATATTTATTGTACAAGGGGAGTTTAAACAAGCTATGAAATTCATAATATGTTCTCCTAACTGCTAGCTATCTTCTAGACACTTGTATTTACCATCTAAAATTATTCATTTGTCTCCTGGACTTCATTCTTCACATTTGGAAATCATTATTCATATATGATTTTGAATAAGCTTTAATGGTAGCATATGAGTCTAATGTGCTTTATTTTCTATATAATACTTTGATCCTACATGGATACTGATTTGAGCAACAATTCAGGCGATAATTTGGGTGATAGTTCTACCCCAATTGATGATGGAACTTCCAAGAGCCATAACTTTTGCACCATAGCTCCAATTGACTCACTGTTTGAACCATTGGAAAGATAATAATGAGGAGAACATCATGAGATTACATAGATATCTTCTCAATGAAGTTTTACCCTTGAAAACCTAGTGGAAGTTCCCCAAATTTCAATTTTAGTAATGAAGTCTAAAAATAGTAAGTTTCTAAAAATAGTAATTCCTCAAATTTTGTATTGTTTTAAAGTGTGAAAGTTGAACCACTTAATCTCCCTCGAGATTGGTGACCTTAAAAATGTCCCCATTATTTAAAAATGGGTATAAATTAATATGTAAGCCAAAATGGAAAATGGGACATCTCTTCCCAGAGATAAACATATAGTTGTATTGCAATCTTGAGTAATAATACATCTCCTCTCAGAGAATTTATTGTTACTTTGTTATTTCTATGTTCTTGAAATATTTATCAACTAGAACTTCTAAGTTTTGGATTAGTGGTATCAGAGCAATTTGTCTTGAGAGTGTATGATCTTGAGGATAAGGTCAGGCTACAAGAAGCTTGGGTGGAAAATAATAGAGCTTCCAAACTATCCACCTATTCACTCCAGATGACTTCAAATGGTAGATGACACCGAGACATCTGATATTTTTAAGGAAATGGTGAATGAAGCCCTCTAATGGAAACAAGCATAGATGATGTAAAATTTTTCCCAATTTCTTTAATAACTCTTGATGGGAAATTATGGCTCCTCAACTACACTTCATAGCTCTTCATCCATGGAACATCCTTTCAGTGCCCCAACACCCTTCAAGGTTCAAGTGAATTTTGATATTCCTACATTTGAAGGAAAAATTAATGCTGATGTAGTAAAAAATTGGTTAGATCAATTGTCTTCCTACTTCTCCATAAATAAATTCACTGATGGAGAAAAGATCACTTTTTCTCTTTTGAAAGCATCATTTCCCATGAAAAAATAGTGGGAAGTGTACAAAAAGAGGTTCAATATAGATGACATTGGATTTGAGGTGGAACCTACCTGGGATGATTTCATGGAAGTGGTGAAAGAAGAATACTATCCCATTGGAGCATATGATTATTTATACACACAATGGCAATGACTTTGCCAAGATAAGGACCAATCTATTCAAGATTACATAGACATTTTTCATTCTTTGTCTGTAAGATTGGGCATCCAAGAAAGTGAGAAATATAAGAATCTCAAATATCATGGTGAACTACAATGGTACATATGGGGGGAAATGGAACTCTTTAATTTGGAAACCCTCGGCGAGGCATACAAATTCATAATGAAGATTAAGCATAAACATGGTAGAAAGAACATGAAGAGTCAGCCCTCAAAATGGAAAAGTGACAAGGAAGGTCAAACACCCCCAGAAGGGGAAGGATAGAAAATGGTGTGATTACCACAAAACTAGAACTCACTCTAAAGAATAATGTTGATCCATCAAGTCATTATTTTCTAAGTCACAATAATTGACATCTACTACTTTGTCTTGTACATAACCCATCATCAAAGAGGATGAAGAAGAAATTGTAGATGTTGAGCCTAACACCATCATCACTTCATCACAAACCTACGAGGAAAGGCCAGATGACAAGGAAAGATTATTTCACTCCAAACTATGGGTAAAAGGTAAGCCTCTGCATTTTATTCTTGATAGTGGGAGTTAAAATAATTTAATCTCTGCTAAAGTTGTGAAAAGTATAAATCTATCCATGAAGCCTCATCTAAAGCCATACAATATTGGATGGTTGAGCTCAGGGAGAGACCTCCATGTCACCCATCAATGTCTTCTTTCATATTCAATAAAACCTTTCCAAGATGAAGTCTTGTGTGATGTGGTCAATCTAGATGTTTGTGATGTACTCCATGGTCAGCCATTCATGTATGAACAACATGGCATCTATGAATCACAAACTTGAAGAATAACCCTCACTCTTGGAACATGGTGTTATAGGGTACCAAAGGTACCACCTCCCACATTTGTCTCCTTGACCAGTGCTAAGTAATGTAAGAGATTGGTGGAGAAGATAAAGAAATTTATTCTCATGGTGGTTAAACCACAAAAATCTAAGAAGGTTGATGTTGTAATCCTAACTACACAATCAACACAACAACAAAAGTAGATAAGACAAATCATAGGAAAATATGATGACTTATTCAAGTCACCCATAGGAGTTCCACTGTATTTCTAAGTAAAACATTCTATCTATTTGATCCCAGGATCACCTTTGCCTAATAGCCCTGTGTATCACAAATCAGTTTTGGAGAATGGTGATATAAAAAGATAGATTCAAGAATTGATCCAAAAGGGTCATATCAGGCCAAGATCTTCACCCTATGGCATCTCAATTGTCTTGGCACCAAAGAAATATGGAACATGGAGGCTTTACATTGACTATCGAGCCCTAAATAAAATCACTATGAAGAATCACTATCCTCTCCCCAGGATTGATGACCTACTGGACCAACTCCATGGTGCAAAGTTCTTCACCAAAATTGATCTCAAATCTGGCTATCACCAAATTCCCATTGATCCCACCGATGTCTGGAAGATTCATTCAAATATAAGGAGGGGATCTTTAAATGGTTGGTTATGCCTTTTGGCTTAACTAACGCACCTACAACCTTCATGAGGTGACATCCTATGACCCTTCACCAGCTCATTCATGATTGTCTACCTAGATGACATACTCATCTATAGTAAAACATGGGAGGAACATTTGAAACATTTTTTTAAGGTGATTCAAACTCTTTAGGAGCACAAGTTGTATGCAAATATTAACAAATGCACATTTAGGATGAAAACAATTCAATACCTCAAGTATGTTATGAATGAGGAAAGGGTCCATGTTGATCTAGAAAAGATTTTGGTTATTTGAGAATGGCCCACACCAAAGACCCTCACAAAACTTCATAGCTTCTTGGGTTTTACAAATTTCTATTACAGGTTTATTCTTGGATTTTCACATGTTGTTTGGTCACTAACCCAAGTGACTAAAGGAGGAACTAAAGCTACACTTTAGTGGGGTGAAATATAACAAAGGGAATTTGATAATTTGAAGAACAAAATTTGCTCAGCCCCTATTCTTGCATTGCCATATTTACATCAACCTTTTGAGTTGATGACAGATGCATCTAAATATGCCATGGGAGCTATCATCATGCAACATGACCATCCTATTGCATATCATAGTGAAAATTTCATTGATATAGTCAAGAAATATCTGACATATGATAAGGATCTCTATGCCATTTTGTAAGCCTACAAACAATGGAAACACTACATCTTAGGGAAAGAGACAGTCATCCACACTGACCACATACCATTGGAATTCATCCAAACACAGAGCAAACTATGAAATGAGAGGCACAAAAAGTGGGCCATATATCTTTAGCAATTCCATATAATCATCAAAAACAAAAAGGGGAGATCAAGTATAGCTGTAGACTGTCTGATCCACCCACTAATTATTGCACTCACAATAGTTCTTGACCTACGCAGACATGAGACTACCACTTGGGGTGCTCTGTATGAAGCAGATCCTACCTTTGCTGATACATATCAGGTGATTCAAAAGGGTAAACATGTTTCCAATTTTTTTTTGCAATATAATTTCCTCTATCATATGGGGCACATCTATGTTCCAACTGTAGAGCAATAGAAGATGATATGGGAAGCACATTTTAGTAGGACAGTTGGACACTTTGGTATAGAAAAGACATTGGCAATTCTTCAAAAACACTTATACTATCCCCATATGCAAAAGGATGTGGAAAAATATCTCAAATATTGCATCCCATGTGCAATATCCAAGCCAACAAATAAGAAACAAGGATTATACATACCATTTCTAGAACCAACCAGGCTTTGGGAATCTATCTCAATGGATTTTCTCTCAGGTTTGCCCACTTCAAAACATGGTAAGGACTTTATTTTTGTGGTAGTTGATCATTTTTCAAAAATGGATATCATGATTGATTGTAAGAAAAATATATCTATTGAAGAAACTGCTCAACTATATTTTAGTCATGTATGGCTCCATTTTGGTCTCCCCAAGTTCATTGTCTCAGATCAAGATGGCAAGTTCCTAAGCATCTTCTGGTCCACTCTATGGAAGATTATGGATACCAAGCTGATGAAGTCCATAACCTTCCATCCATAGACTGATGGTAAGATAGAGGTGGTGAACCACTTGATTTTTCACATGATTTAGATGTATCACTCCAAACATCCATGCACATGGGATGAGGGGCTTCTTTTCATACAACATGGATACAATCATGCCCTACATAGCTTGACCAAGCACAATCCATTCCAAGTATGCTTTGGGTTATAACCCATGGAAAAAATTGATATATCCATTCCATTCTCCACCATGGAATACACACCTCATGGAATATCTGAGGTAGCAAAAGTAATAAAGTTCATTGAATAAATGCAACACATCCAACATCAAGTTCATGACATCCTGGAGAAGATGAATCAGAAGTATAAGCAATGCCATGACAAACATAGGATTGCACACCATTTTTTATGGGTGACAAGGTTTGGTTGAGGCTATAGAAGGAATGAATTGCAAGCCCACATAGAAAAATTTGGCCTCTACGATATGGTCCCTACACCATCACTAGAAAAGTTGGAGAAAATGCTTTTGAGTTAAACCTACTAGCCTACCTTGGTCTGCATCCAATATTAAATGTGGAACTCCTCAAACCATATCATCCACCTTTATTGGACACTTTAGTTGTAGCAGAACAACTAGACATTGATGAGATTGATCCACATAGTTTTTCTCTAGTGGAAGAGGATCAGATTCTGTACACCTAGATGAAGACAACAAGAGGACACTCTATTTTGCTTTATCAAGTGGTCAAAAGGGGCCAGCTTAGCCACCAAGGTGAGTGGATCATAGAGAATCAAATCAAGACACAAATACCACACTTGATGAAGAACATTTATGCAATGGGGACCATTGATTTTCAAGGAGGGAGGAATGATTTAGGTAACAATTCAGGTGATAATTTAGGTGACAGTTCCACCCCAATTGATGATGAAACTTCTAGGAGCCATAACTTTTGCATCATAGCTCCAATTAACTCATTGTTTGAACTGTTGGAAAGCTAAGAATGAGGAGAATGTCATGAGATGGTATAGATATTTTTTTAATGATTTATGACTCCAAAAAACCTAATAGAAGTGCCCTAAATTTCAATTTTAGTAGTGCAGTCTAAAAATAGTAAGTTTCTAAAAATAATAATTCCTCAAATTTTATATTGTTTTAAAGCATGAAAGTTGAACCACTTAATCTCCCTCGAGATGTTTGACCTTCCACATCCTCCCCATAATTTCAAAATGTGTATAAATGAAGATGTAACTCAAAATGGAAAATGAGACATCTCTTCTTAGAGATAAGCATATAGTTGTATTGCGATCTTGAGTAATAATATGTCTCTTCTCAGAGAATTCATTATTACTATTTTATTTTTATGTTCTTGAAATATTTATCAACCAAAACTTTTAATTTTTGGATCAGATACCTATGTGGTACTCCCTTTCCATGTTATTCATTCCATTTTAAAATATGTCTATCATCATTTGGACACATAGCCTCATCTTGTCCATTTATAATTTAGTAAAATTTTCTTTGTTGATCTCTTCTAGAATCCCTTTATTTCAAATTTTGTGTCATCCATTTATCTATGACCTAGCCATCTAATATTATAACATTTAGAGCATTGCATGCTTTTTATGAATCTTGTTATCAACCCATCTGGTTAATACTTTAATGTAATTTGGCAATCTCACATTTGATCTGGGATCCTTGACCTTCACTCACACTGTTAGGTATTATATACATGATTTGATGCACTACATTGGATATGTGTCTTAGTCATTAAATATGGATCATTTATCTTATATTCACGATTCAATGCATGTTGTTGATCCTTGATATGGTCACATTTTGAATTTTTAACCTTGTTAAGCACCCACGTGTCATTGATCTTAGATTTATTGAATGCCATTTTTATACTTGGAATCTTTGTGTTCAAGATCAATATCCTCTTGATATTTTGAGCTTAATGGTTATTTCCTAAAACTTGAAATTGACATCCTCACACACATCTATCTTTACTAGTTCAATTTTAAATGCTTATATCTTGAGATAGCAAACTAATCAAGACAAAAAATTTGTAAAGGATGATGTTGGAACCAAAATAATCATGTACATGTAGTATTTTTTTCCTAAAATGTTTTCTAAGCACACTTTTAAAATTTAAAACTAGACTATCCTATTTATTCCTATGTGACATGCCATGACGATCTGATCCCCTAAATGATTCCAAATGACATAAGATTAAACTAGATCATAACCAAGGTTATAATGGCATTAAATTAGATCAAATATACCACAACACACCCTATGAAAATATGTTATACCCCCATATAAAGTCTTGACTATAAGGGGTTGACCCATTTTGACTTATGGTCAAAATGGTCAACAATTACTATCATAATTTATTCCTACATAAATTATCTTCAAACCATTAATGGTTAAGGTTTTTTCAACCTCTATTATTTCTTTTACTACTTATTTTGACATGGTATTAGCCTTGTATGTATATACATTCAATTCCTATCACTATTTTTTTAAATTGTCAATTTAAATGATATTTCGTGGCAACGCATAATCTGAACCAAAATCACTAAAATGCTCTAAATCATTTGAACTTGTCACATACTAGTGCTGATTGTGATAATGTATTATTTAATAAGGAAATGCATTTTATATGGTTTTTATCTTTTCTTAAATCATTTTGAATCAAATTGTGACCACACAAAATGACATCTTAGACCATTGAATTCTTCTAATTTGGCAGCACACATCACATGCATCTATTATTTTACATCCATAATAACCTAACTGGGGTATTACCCCATATTTAATTAACACCTTATTATGATTATACTTCATTTAAATTACAACTCAATTAATGACATTTCCAACTAGGTTAATTAAGCATGCAACAAATTTCCAAAAAATTATAGGACAATAATCAAAGTCACCTAAGAAAATTATTCTAAATTAAGAGCTTAAGTATAAATTCCATGATATTTTGGAATATATATTTATTGTAAATTCATAATCCAAAAATACAAAATATCAAGATTATTCATCATTGCTTTTGTGAGTTATCAAGCCACTTACAAAATATCTAGATTAGGTGGAAGACAATCATTTTGACCTATGTCTCTCACATGGCCCTCATGGTTACCCTCACTCAACTCAGGGTTAGTTTGAACTCGTTTCCAATTAACTATAACTTAACTACACATGGGTTAGATTTAGTTTTAAATTATATAAATATAATCCCTCACCAATTTATCTATAAGTTTTATTTATGCAAACTTATTATACATAATTATCTATAGATAGTCTTCACTTATTCATCTAATTAGACCATAAATCAAATTTCCTAATCCATTGGTGAACTAGGAGATGATGGAGGCCCATGACAAACATCAATAATGAATACTTAGAGCACAAAATATGGGTAAAAACACATTTCTTGGCTCCTTATGAGGGAGAATAGCTACTTGGAAGGTATATCATTATCATACTTTCATAACTAGTTATTTCATTTCATTAGCAACACCCATTGAGGGAGTAATCTTGATAAGTTAATTATTTATGATTATTTTGGATTTTTTATTTAATAAATCATGATATAGCCTATATAATAATCATAATCTACATTTTGGCATGCCTGGTGGGATAACTCTTCATGACCATGCACCCCATAAAAATATTTTTCTTAGTCTTTTATTTTGATTTGTTTTTGTTTGTTTTGTTGCTAAAAATGGGAAATAAAGTATTCATAAATTTTTTTGTATTTATTATTTTTTATAAAAAAATTTATGGATGTATTTAAGTGTTTAATTAAATTATCTAAAATTTTCAAAAATATCCTAGTTATAGTTTAGTAATTATCATTAAATTAGTGACTACCACTTTTATTTTCTAGTTTTTTGCTAAAAAATGTCTGATACAGAGATAAAAAACTTTTTTATATTCATTTTTTTGATATGAAGATTTTTTAAGAGGTGATACTTTGACCTATGAACAACCTCCAAAAATTTCATGAATCATTGATGCATAGTTTATAAGTTATGATCAAAACACTAACTACTACTTTAAATGTTTTTGTGTGTTCAATTTTATTTTTAACATTGATTTTGTAGGTCAACCTTATAACTTATTACTTTCAGGTTTTGATAGTTTAATATTGATTTTTGTCTTATTGAGATAACTTAAAATAATATCACTTTTACCAATAAATAAGAAAACCCCCTAACACTTTTTACAGGACCTTAAGACTAAGGAATGACATTTTTAATACTTTAAGATTCAAATCACATTTACATTTGGTGTTTAAAAATCATTTAATTACTTTATTTTCATTTTTAAAATTTCATAACTCAAACAATGCCAAGGGGATAAAATTCAAATCATATTTATCTTTGTGATCTAAAAAATAATTCAAGCTTTAGTTAATCTCTCTTAAGATCTTTGTCTTTTTTATTATTGTTGTGTGTTTGTTTTGCAAACCAAGTCTAGCATGTATGCTCTCCCCCCATCCCCTTTAGGGAACTTGGGTTATAAAAAATGCTTAAATTTTTTATTTTTTTCACTTTGTCCAAGTGTTGAAGTAAATTTTCTAAGGCTCTTCCAAAACTCCAAGTGATTTTGGTGATCCCAAAACAACCCTAAAGTTCTTCGACAATTTTTATTTCTTACATCTTAGCTTGTGGGTGGGAGATCGCTTCTCCCTCATAAGTTATTTAGGGGTGCATTGACCTATGGATTCATATCCTATCATCATACCAACACCACTCCACATTATGGGTATACAAATTGAGGTTGACTTGTTGGAATGCTTGTTTGAGTAGTTAAACAGGCTCCATTAGTAAGATACTACCTCAGAATATATGATTAACTCAGACATCACACTACACTAAGAAATTGACTGATGTAGTGGTTATGAAAAGTAAAATAAATTTTCAAAAATTTTTGGCTAATGTTTATCCAAATTATTTATTTCTCCCTAGTTTTAATCACATATTTGGGACCATTTAAAATTTATGAAAATTGATAGTTTTATAACAACCCCACTTACCATGGAATACTATTGATGCAGGGTTAGTAGCCTAAAATTCCAAGTCATATTACAATTTATAAAGATAAGAGGGGGATTAAAAAACATAATTTTATTTTACATCTAAATTTATTGGATTTATAAATCAATATCCTCTCAATAAGGAGTATATAAATGGAATCTAAGAGTACAAAACCACCTTATCATTTTTTTAGGATAAGATGTACACTTCAGTTTTTTTTATTTTTCTTAATTTTTTTCATTGTCTTTTGAGTCTAAAACTATTTGTATGAAACTAAAACATGTAAATAAATTAAAAACTCATTATACACCATATCTTTTGATCAAAGAGGCATTACGCTACTCAAATCCAAAGCACTTCTTACCTTGGTCATAATTCATTCAAAACATTATGTTTGTATTTTCCAAATAGAATTATTATGTTTTCCATTTGAGTCTAGACCATTCATCTACTTTAAAAATATCAAGTCATTTTTTATCTAAATTTGAAATCTTGCTTTTCTAAGTTTTAATCCAATATGCTATTAGTTTACCTTTTACACTTGGTTAGAGTAACTTGAGTGAGATTTTCTATTTGGATTGAAGGCTATTACCTAGACTCATTCTCATTTTATTCTCATTTTGAACTTATATTATCTTACATTCACTTATGCTCTAATTTCTTGGACCGTTCTACCTCCTTTTTTCATGTGGCATCATTGTGTTTACCATTTAGTTTTGGCTTTATACTTAGGAGTTATTGTGTTAGTTCACACCTTGATCAGAAAGACCTTCTTATAGATTATCTATCCATGAATCACAATAATTGTATCTATATTTTATGGTATTGACATATTTTAGACCTAAGTTTATTGTGTTAGCCTACACTTTAGGTTCCAAACTTATTTTACCCTCTTCTAATTTAATGATTTCAACTAATTAGGGTTGAATAAATTTGTAATATCTTTAGTCTAATTTTGTGGAACTATGCCATTTCCTTTTATTATAGTCTCATTTTACCATGTATTTTATTTGATTAAAAAAATATAAACACCCTTTTTTTTAAACATTTATGAACCGCATTCCAAATCTTAGCAAATGTATAAAAACCATATTCAAACATGACATAAAGGTATATTTGTAGTGTGGTATATTATGCCCCTAGTTATGAGAAAGAGCATTATTATGAGGGATAAGAACACTCAATCATGTTTGAAGATATCTCAATAATCATAAGATCTAAATAGGGTTATTAACAACACTAACCTTTAAAAAATAAAGACTAATCCCTTTTAAGGTTGATAGAATCAGGTGAAAGATTGACATCAAATTTCCCAATGGAGTAATTACACACACTTTTTTTAGTAGCAGAGCAATAGCCAGAATAAGCTCACACTCATATAAAAATGAATAATATTACTTCAACTAGTAGAGGAAAAGAATAACTTATAGATTCCTCTCAAACTGATCAGGATCTTGCTACCAAGATTCATAAAATCATCTAATACTATGTAGATCAAATTGTTGTAGGCCTAACAACATCTTTAACTATGAATTCAATTAATAATAATGCTTCTAAATAATAATAAAATATGATGGACCAAATGTAGCTTACCCTAGTCGAACCTACATCTATAATAGACTAAAGGGTTTCATTTGAACATAACAAGTCGAAAGATGCTTTACAACATGTTTTACCTGATGCATAACATACGTTTCTTAACCATAGGAGGCTCTTGCCCCTTCACAAATTTAAGGAAAAAAAAAACTCAATGTATATTGGGGGTATTATGTAAAACACTTTAGCAAGTTCATACCAACTAGCATGTCCTTTGGTGAACCAATCATAGACTCCCAAAAACCAAGATTATACCTATAGCTCATAGTGGTAGATTCTAAGGACTATTTATAAACCACCTAGGAATCAATGGTTGACCTACAAATCAAGGAGTAAACCAAAACAAAAAAATGATCTTAGGGTTTATATCCCTAGCAAGATCACACAATAGGGTCACATTCCACCCCAATAAAATTATATTCCACCCATAAATGCACGAAACATATAGAAGTGGAATTTGATGAAAGAGATAGTATCAAGACTTGAGATAGGAAATTGAGTTAATAAGTATAATTTTGATGAGATATGTCCATATTAATTTGACTTAAGAATTATCCAAGTCCCCTTTCTACCTCATTTTAAGGCACCAAAATTTTATAAATATAAAGGGAAGGGTGACCCTTGATATCATATCTAAGCCTTTTTTGTACTATGCCAAGTGTTATCCTATAGCAGTGTTTATTTACTTCTCTTATTTCCATGTAGTTTGGTTAGATAAGATTTATAATGTGTCTTCAAATTTCCTAAGGTATTAGTGATAGATTGGAGTGATTTACTTGAGAAATTTGTCAACCATTTATCTTATAACATTAAGCATGAGTTAATAGTGGTTGACTTGTGCAAAGAAAAACAAAGAGATGGATAAATATTTGTAGTATACCTACATTGATGGAGAGCATTAAATGGATGCTTTCAACACAAATTACTAGATAAGTAGTTGGCTAATATTTTTGGCCAAAACCTGCACCCTGAGGTGGCTCATAATTTATGACTCACTTGTGCCAATACATTTGAGGAGATAATTGACAAAGGTGTGCAGATTAAGAAGGAATTCATTACTAGGGGCCTTATAAATATTTATTCATAGGGTCAAATGTCTAATCATACCCAACCACCTATTCAATCTATTACTATAGAAAAACCTAAAGGTTTTAACAAGAATAAGAACATGGTGGGAATTGGAGTGACAAAATCCAGACATATGTAAATAGTACAG
The DNA here is from genome assembly GCA_037957365.1 of Torreya grandis. NCBI lineage: Eukaryota > Viridiplantae > Streptophyta > Pinopsida > Cupressales > Taxaceae > Torreya > Torreya grandis. Next base: position 857,764 of record JARHVA010003007.1, read on the forward strand.
GCTCTGATAGCTCTAAATGTGTAACTATCCCCACCTAATCCATCAACCACCTTAAAAAGGAATCCTCCATGTAAGTAATTTAATAATTATAGAGTATTCAATAGATTGGGAGAGCTTATTGAGGACATGTTCCAAAATCTGGTGGTAGCCAATCTGATTGCATGTCCTATACCGAAGCCATTTTTAAGACAACAACCCAAACTTGATTAGTATCAATAATATGAGCTTTGTAATTTCCATTGTGTTTTTAGCCATGTCATTTACTAATGTGTTCAATTAATATATCTTATTGAGGAATTGATTGAAAGTGGTGAAATTAAAATAAAGTAAATGGTGCAAAACACTAATCAGGACATGGGCATCTATAAGGACACATTTTCTAAACATAATCAATATCCTGTAAGGAACAATCAGAATCAAGGTTAGGGCCAACATCAATAGGATCAAAGTCAGAAGCCTAATCAACCTATGCATAATCAATATCATAATACCCATGTTAATAACTTGGGTTACAATAACATGCCATATGATTATAATAGCATTATGGGACATGTTTTTTAAAATCACATTACTACTATTGAAATCAAATATCATGAACTATACAACACTTATCAAAGTATTAGACCACATATTATAGGGTTAACACCCTCTTCCTCATGTAACTCCACACTAGACTCAATCAATTCTATTGTGCCTCAATTTCCTTGGGTTACTATTTTTGTACCTCTACCCACTTCTTATAATTATAATGACTCCTTGTTGATTCAAAATTATACAATTACAACTAGATGCTCATGAGTCACCATTCAAGGCCCTTAACCTTCTTCTTCTAATTATAATGACTCCTTTTTGACTCAAAATTATGTAATCACAACTAGATAATCATGAGTTACCATCCAAGGCCCTTTACCTTATTATTCTAATTATAATGAATCATTATCAACTCTAAATTGCAAAATTGCAACTAGACACTCGCAAGTCACCTTCTAAGGCCCTTTGCCTTCTTCCAACACTAGACCAAACCAAAACATTGTGCCCTCTGATCCAAAGTTGAACAATATATTGGCCAAGGCCAAACCCTCTCATTCCTCTATTTAAAAACCATATAGTATATAGGATCAACTAAGTAAAACCCCTACACAAATTTCTATCCTAGATATTTTACATATGTCAAAAGTCAACCAAACTATATTAAATGACTTCTTTCAATGTTCCACTATTCCCCAAGATATTAGCCCTAACCAATTCCATACACTTTTAGGGAATTTATCTCCTAGCTATCAAATTACATTTGATCATCAAGATATGCCTTCTCTTGGTCCTAACCACAATAACCCCTTATACATTGAGGTCATTATATAAAATCATAAGATCAAGCAAGTTATTATAAACAATGGTTCAAGTTTGAATGTAGTGTCACTCAATTTGTTACAATGATTAGGTTATAATACTAAGGACATCTAACCTGAGACAATCACAATCAAGGAATACAATAACACCAAAAGGGAATCTTCTGGAACTATCTATTTGCCAATCATTTTTGGGTTTGTATCCCATAATATTATATGCCATGTCATGGATATTAAATTTCAATATAATATATTTATAGGTCATTCTTTGATCCATGAAGTACAATATTAATATGTATCATCTACCTTACACTAGTGCCTCAAGTTCCCCCATGCTAGAATTGAGGTTACCATTCATGCTACTTTGCATCCCTACCAATATTGTAAACACTTAGAGGCTGAATTTTGTAATTATAAGTATTTCCCTAGTTCTAAATTCATAAAGAAGAATAAAAAAGAAATAGATTTAGAACCACCAAAGTTAAATTATATTAACCTAAGTGATCTTGCTTCTACTTTGATGGATCCATTCCCTGCAATAGTTACAAACTAGCTCATTATTGAGGATGCAGGCATTTCCATGTACCATCTAAAATATGCCTTCCATATTGCAAAACTACCTAAGTCTTCTAAGTCTTACTATAGACCCAAGCCTTCCCAAATCCTTTGTATTCCCAACATGATTTAGAAAAAGAAGAAAGACATGTAGAAACCACCAGTGGTATTTGTAACAATAACTTCACCCAATCAAGATAAAGATGCCTTTACTAAAGGAGGTTGGTTATATTCTAACAACCTTGCTAATTGTTTTTAGAATTGATGTAGAGCCTAGGCATGCAACTTATTAGCTATAAATTTCATATCTTTATTCACATGATATCTCACTATCTTGACTCTCTTCCATGTATGGATCTTTACTCTTTATTAGGCTTATTAGCCTTCTCATGCATAACCTTGTTCACTAAGCACCTCCAAATAAATTCTCACTATCCTTATACCCATCTTAAACCTATTACTCATATACTCATCTCATTTCAATCATTGATTCATGTCCTTTCATTTTACTCACTCATTAGCTCCACATAAGTTCATAACTCAAATCTCAAAACCTTAATTCTTGTTCTAGATCTCATAAATAGATCCTTCCATCATGGATGACCTATATAGCTCATAGCATACTTGTCTCAATTCAACTCAAACTCTTTCTCATCCTCAACTACTTCCAACATTTCTCAAGCTCTCAATCAAGCTCCCCTTCCTATAGCCTTTTTTATGCAATTTTACTTACTTTGATCATTTTTTAAGTGATATATAATATCTAAGCCCATATTTGGTCACCCTCTATCTCCACTTTCTTTCTAATAAGTTTCACAATTTAACTCCTTATGCAAATACCCTTTCCTTTGCAATTATTTCACCAATTAGGCATCCTAAAGGACAAATCTCCTTTGTTTGACTTTAATACAAAGCCTCTATACAAACTAATCCCATATTTTTGTATCCTTTTCCATCATAAAAACTATCACCAAGTTTCACTTGTTAACTCTTCATGCATTTCCACTTTCTCATCACCTCTACTAGTTTAATTAGGTCTATAGGACTAATTACCTTGACACAGGATGGTAGACCCTCTGTACAAGGCCGTACAAGTTCAAAACCACAAAAATACTTGACCCTTGTCACAATACACCAAACTACTAAGTTTTAGGACTTTTCATCAATTTAAACTCTTTTTATTTGACTTTTTTCCAATTCTAACCCTAATCTAGGGTTACACAGATAACAACTAACTTGAGAGATTTCAAACAAGTCTAGAATGAATTCTAAGAAAAATTCAATGATGTCATGATCATGATAAGGAATTTTTTAGTTTTATTAAACACTTACAATGACTAATATATCATTACCAACTCTTAACAAACTCAAATCATCCTTTAGACAGTATTCTACAAATATAGTTTGGCTATGTAAATTAATAGAGAGGTATGTTTCCATCACTATGCTCCTAGATGGGTATTCTCCTCAAACTATACTTATAATACAACATACTCCCTCTCCATAGTTTCAATATAAACTCTAACCTTCCATATCTATGCATATATTACTAAATGTGATTACCTTATTTATTTGTCTCTATGAATAGAACCTTCAATGACTGTAAACCCTATCTTTCAATACTTATAGATAAACCTCTCAAACTATTATTTACACAATCATGATATGCCAATATCATTACATGTCTTTGTTCTCTTATTATGCTCCCTCTTTCCCATTAATGATCCCTTCATTAGGTTGTTTCTTGACTAAAAAATAGAGATACTCAAAATTTTGAGTTTAATCTTCACCTACACCTATAATCATCAACAAAAAATTTATCACAAGTATAAAAGACTCTTTTATTATAAATAACATTTTTTACCCCATAACATTCATCACAACCCCTAAAATTTCATCTTTCTAGTGTTCATATACATACAAATGGAAACACACAGAAATGTGATATAGTCATGCATATATCATTCTAAATATCACAAATAGAGTAAGTTAAAAGAATATAATGATTTATTTATTCATCTAAAACATATAACACATTAGTAAACACTAAATACAATGTATTTATCACACTATAATACTTTAATACTATTAATTTCATACATATATTCATTGTTTCACTATCATTCCCTTTGTCCTTCATGGACAATGCATATCTTCTTTATTATCTTTTATTATCTCCACTCTCATTTGTACCTCTACCTTATAATAAACTCAATATTACCCTCTATGAGTCTACCACCTTCCTTACATCTAAAAACTTATTACATTCTTTTTCTACTTATAATGGAAACCTCCCTACTTTCATGACAAGTACCATTATGTGGCAATTACATTCAAGATTATTAGTTTGTGTATTTTATCCTCATGATGTGCACATATAATACCTTATAGTACAATATTATACCTATTTAATACCTCATAATAACATATTACCAACATTACATTTCATAAGAACCCTCAACATACTCTTAAACTCTCACATTATAATAAAATTGGCCCTTTTGGTGTGAAAATGCCAAAGGGCTGCTAAAAGACACCTAGAGACTTTTTCAACCACTAAAATACCTTAAAATTGATCTTAAGAGACCCCAAACACATGTATAACAACTATACATATAATAATTACCAAATCTACCTTGTTTTCTTTGATGACCCAACATCATACTTCCCTTGAGGAAAATATTTTAGCTCTAGCTCAAATAATTTGTTTATCTTTCTTCCTTAATTTTCAATTCCTAATATTATCTCTCAATTTGATTCTATTTTTATTATTTTTATCCTTATTTGACTATATCTAACTATATTCTCACTCTTTGCCTTTTACTCTTCATCTTGTCTTGCCATATGAAGAAGTCTTCCTCCATCCTCATATACTATATCTACTCGTCTATGCCCTGATCTGATTTATTCTCCATAGCCTCCACCTTTGTTTAATTGAACTCATATTCCTATTTATTAACCATTTTTATATCAGTTGCATATAATTTATTTTTATTTTACTCATCTTTGTTTAATTTTTGATTTTTTGATATTACTTTTTTCCAATGTGCCTATATACCTTGTTCGTGCTCCTCTTTTATACCGACACTTATTCTTTCTCTAGCTTGAAATCTCTTCATATATTTTCTAATCTCAATATATTTAAATTATTCATCATTACTTGTTTCATATTTTATTTCTTTGTGTACAAATACCTCTTATTTAGGGTCATTTTTGTGAACTTATTGACTATCTTTGATTGCCTTCAAATCTGACCAAGTATCTGTTGTCACTAATTGATTTGATGGATTTAATAGCTCATCTATCAACTCTATCTCTTCTTTCCAAGAGATATATTCTAATTCTTCACTTGACTCATCAAATTTTGGCAATGTTTACCATATTTCCTTTTATTTTCCTTCTTGAATTCCAAGTTACTCCTCATCAACCTTATAGCCTTCAAATGTTTCTTCTTGCCTTATCAACTCCCTATTAATGTTTTCATTTATAGATATCAACTGGACATCTCCTTATAGATGCACATTATTACTTTCAAACATATTCTACCACTTCTCATACTCTATTATAAATAACTCATTCAATGCTTCATTATATAAGTTATCACAAGCAATATTCTTACCTTTATTTTCTCTTGGACTCTCTAGGGACATGTCTTCTTCATCATGACTAATTACAACATCCTTTTCTTCTTCCATTTTGCCTTTGGAAACCCATAATTTAATTTTCATGTGTTTAACTTATCTTATACTCCATTTACCTATTTGTTTATACTAATTTTTTCTTACCTTATTTGTTGGTCCTTTGCTTGTATTTCTACCATATGCTTCTCCTTGATAAAGCCCTTATACTCTTACTTTTGCAACTGGTTGTTTTAGCCATAATGGCATTTTATATCCATGATCCTTTGACAAATTTTTAGGCCTATTATTCTCCTTGTTACTATCAACTTGTTGATGCACATTTTCATTATCATTTTCAATATAAATAACAAAATATGAATATACCTCCTCAATGGGTTGTTGTATGTTTTTCTTTTCTACCATGTTGTTTTTCTTGGTAATCTCTCTAATGTTTCTAGATTTTACTCTTTTCTCCTCTATGATTTCCAAGGCATCAAATAATTATGATTTAGATTCTATCTCTTCATGGACTAGTTTTAAATATCTCACACTATCATCTTCTTCACCTTTAACCTTTTCACAATGTTTTCCTTCCTCATAGGCAATAACAATTTGGTCCTTTTTGTTTGCACACTCATCTTTGTGCAGGGATACTTTTCTTGCCCCATTTATTTCCAAATCATTGATCATGAATTTCTTCATACCTACATATATACACTCAAATATAATATTAGATAAAAAATAAGAGACCACAATGTCCCTTTGAGTGCCTTCTTTATGGACACTCTCCTCTTCTTCTTACTATTTTGTCTAAGTGATTCCTTTGGCACATCTCTTTCATCTTCCTTCATGTTATACACAATGATAACTCTCTTCACCTATTCTTCTTCATTTTTCTCATTTAGAAACTTACACTTCTTTAAGCCTCCATGGGAATTTCTCTTTACCTTCTCTTTCATCAAGGCATTCATCTTAGGCCTTTTTTCTCTCATGAGTATCTCTATTGGCCATTTCACTCTCTTTTTCATAACCCAACCAATCCATGGGTTTCCTTATTGATTTTTCATCTATTATATCATTAGTATTAACTATATTATACTCTTGAGACCTTTCCTCAAGTCTCTTATCTCTTTCTCTAACATTCTCTCTCTTCTATCTTCTTTCATATTCTTCTCATGGCAATTTTGCTTGGCCATGTCCTTCATATTCAAATTTTCATTCTTATTTTCATCTCTAAAAGTGACTCCTAACTTTATTTCATCTCTTTGGTACTTCACTTGAGTACCCTTCTAGTCTATAATTGAGACCTTCTCATCTCTTGTCTTCATTTGGAACCTTCCTTTTCCTTTTCCCACACATAAAACTTGCTTACTATTTTGAGATTATTTTTTATCTATTTTCACACAAGCCTTAATGACCTTATAATTCATCTTACCTTTTTCTAATATCTTCTTTATTTCCTCTTATAAGATCTAATTGACTTTAATTTTAATAACTTTACACTTTATTAAAATCAACAAACATAACATACCTTGACTTGAGTCTTCATAGTCTTTGTCTTTGCTTCTTGGGATTCAATTTCTCCTATATTTTTCATTACCAACTATAATTCTCATTTTTACCCTTGAATACATTCTTACTTTCATATTCTCTCATATCTTTATTTGTCTTTTGCTTGCTCACTTTTTTTCTCAAAATTTTTGCCTGTAATGCTACTATTTCCTCTCTAAGAAATGATTGAATCTCCTAGTTGGTATCTATTTACCTTCCACCTCTAACCATATTTTATTTCAAAATTTGTCACTTATCAGTTTCAATCTCTATATCACCTATATTTATACAATCTTCTTGACATCTTTTCCATTTGATACAATCATTGACAATGATAAATAATCAACATGCCACATACCTTTGTTTTGTTCTCCTGTATATATAATATTTCTCTTGATATGATGCCAAAATGATTCACATCCTAGGTATAAAACCTATTATCTATAACTTTCATATATTTGTTCACATGACATCTCCCTATCTTGAATATTTTCCCTGTATGGAGCTTTACTCTTTACTAGTCTTATTAGCCTTCTCATTCATAACCTTATTCACTAAGCACTTATGAATAAATTATCACTATCCTTAGACCCTTCTTAAACCTCTTTCTCATACACTCATCTCATTTCATTAATTTATTCATCTCCTTTCATTTTAATCACTCATAAGCTCCACATAAGTTCATAACTCAAAACTCAAAATCTCAATTCTCACTCTAGATCTCATAAATATAACCTTCCATCATGGATTACCTCTCTATGGCATAAAAAACTTATCTCAGCTCAAATAAAAATCTATTTCATCCTCCACTACTTCCAACACTTCTTGAGCTCTCAATCAAGCTCCCCATCTTGTAGCCTTTTTAGTGTAAATTTATTTTCTTTGACCATTATATAAGTGATCCAGAAGATATAATCCCATATTTGGGCACCCTCTATATCCATTGTTTTTTTCAATAAGATTCACAACTTAACTCCTTATGAAAATACCCTTTCTTTTGTAACTATTTCACTGGTTAAGTCTCTTAAAGATCAAAGCTCATTTATTTTACTTTAATACAAATCCTCCATATAAACTAATCCCATATCTTATTACCCTTCTCCACCATAAAAATTATCACCAAGTTTTACTTCTCAACTCTTTATGCATCTCTACTTTTTCATTACCTCTACTAGTCTAATTAGGTCTCTAGGCCTAATTACCTTGACACATGTTAGTAGACCCTCCGTACAAGGCCATACAATTTCAAAACCATCAAAATCCTTTGACCCTTCTCATAATACATCAAACTACCAAGTTTAAAGAATTTTCATTAGTTTAAGCTTTTTTTTTTACTGTTTCGAATTCTAACCTTAATTTAGGGTTACACATGCTATAATTAACCCAAGAGGCTTCAAATGATTCTAGAATGACTTCTTATAAAAATTAAATGATGTCATGACTAGGATAAGTAATATATTATTTTCATTAAACACTTCCAATTTCTAATATCTCATGATCAACTCTCAACAAACTCAAATCATCATTTAGATAGTATTCTACAAATATAGTTTAACTGTGCAAATTAACATAGAGGTAAGTTTACAGAACTAGGATATCAAATATACTCATAAAAATAGACATATAATCCAAAATAATCCCTCTCTATATTCTTAATACAAACTCTAACCTTCCATATCTATGCATACATTACCAAATGTGAGAACCTTATTTTCTTATCTCTATGAATAGAGCCTTCAATGACTGTAAACCCTATCTTTCAACACTTATCAAGAAACATCTCAAACTCTTATTTATACAAACATGTTATGACAATATCAATACATACTATTGTTCTCTTATTACAATCCATATTTTTTATTAAGAATGCCTTCATTAGTTTGTTTCTTGACTGCAAGACATAGATTCTTAGAATTTTGAGTTCAATATTCACCTACACCTATAATCATCAACACAACATTTCTCACAAGTCTAAAAGATTATTTTATTAGAAAAAAAGTGTGTGACCCCAAAAAATTCATCTCAACCCCTAAAATTTCATCTATCTATTCTTCATATACATATAAATGGAAACACATAGAAATGTGATGCAGTCCTACATATATCATTTTGAATCTCAAAAATGGAGTACTTTAAAAGACTAAAAAGAATTATTTATTAATCAAAAATGTATACAACATTATTAAACACTAAATTCAAGGGATTCATAACATTATATGACTTCAATATTATTAATTTTAGACATATATTCACTATTTCACTATCATTCTTTTTGTCCTTCATGAACAATGCATATATTCTTCATTCTCTTCCATTCTCTCCACTCTCTTCCATACATCTACCCTTTACCAACCTCAATCTGACCCTAAATGAGTTTACTACATTCTTTCCACCCAAAAACTCATTACATTATTTTCTTACATACAATGGAAACTTCCCTACTTTCATGACAACTACCATGATGTGGTAATTACATTCAAGAATCTTGGTCTATGTATTTTATCCTTATGATGTGCATGTATAATACCTTCTAGTACACTCTTATACTTATGCAGGATCTCACACTAACATCTTACCAACCTTACATTTCTTAAAAACTCTCAACATAATCTTAAATTCTCACATAATATTCAAAATGGCCCTTTTGGTAGGAAAATGCCAAAGGACTATTAAAAGACACATAGAGACTCTTTCAACCACTCAAATACCTTCCAAATCATCTTATGAGACCCAAAACACATGTATAACAACTATACATCTACTCATGATGAAATTATCCTTGTTTTCCTTGATTCCCCTACATTAAGAATCCCAAGTACCCTATCCTTAATTAAAATATGGACAACTTGGATTATATAGGTAAAGTCCTAGGGTCATGAGGGTAAGGTATACTAAAACCATTGTCAATTGCTAAACCTAATATGATTCAAGGTCCCAAACTTATATTAACTAGGGGTGACCTCATGTATTTTAATAGTGATTCATCTGAATTGACTAGTGATGAGACTCCTAACAGTGATGCGACATCCCATTATAGCACTTATAATGGGCTATTTTGCGCTAACCTATTTGACTTTAACTCTATTATGACCATTATATCCTATTATCCAATTAACTTTTTCCATCTTGACCTCATTTATTGGGACCAAAAAAATTATGTTATACCCTTTGATAAATTTTAGAATAAGGAATATACTATTGAATACATGGGCCTTAGATATGGATTTCCAATTAGTGATCCCAATCAAGGATTTGACTTCTCTTTGGACTCTACCACCTAATTTGGAGAGTAAACAAACTTTTTAGTCACATAAAAGATAAAACATCAAGAAATTTGAGAGAAATCCTCTTTGAGGCACTCGTTAATAAATGAAAAATTAAAGACAAAGATAAGTCCTCAAGCAAAAAACTATTTCAAGCACTCTTGGATGGGGAAGTTTACTCATCTTCAAAGGAAGTACAATGTCCACCAAGTCCTAGCTCTATAGTCAGTGCCAGTATCACATCTAAATAACATTAAATCTTTGAGCATCTTGATCTACACTTTCTATAGATATTTTCTAAGTGGCCACTACCTATAATAGTTTTAAATTCATCTCATTATCTTGAGGTTTGGGAGGAATAACCAGAAGCTAAATCAAAAGAAGAGGATTAGGATCAAACAATGCCCACTATTTTAGAGGATGGTTATATTCTCCTCATATAAAACACCACTAAAGTGAACCTATGAACTTATAAAGATCCTAAATTTTTTTATCTCAAAGCATACCTCATTGATTAAGAGCTTGAATACATTGTCACCATTCTAAAGGATTTTATTGACATCTTCACATAGACTTATTTTGACATACCAAGCCTAGACCCTGACTTGGTTATGCATCACCTTTTTATACATCCAGATGCGAAGCTAGTCAAGAAAAAATTGAGAAATATGCATCCATACATCAATATTTTAGTAAATAAGGAGCTAGAGAAACTATGGGAGTTGGCTTCATCATACCACTGAACTATTCTGCATGGATATCAAACATATTCCTAGTAAGAAAAAAGCCATAAGGCATACACATTTGTACTTAATTTTGAGATATTAATAAAATTTATCATAAATATTATTTACCTCTACCTAACATCAACATGATTTTTGAATCTACTTCTAGGTACGAGATGTTGTCCCTCATGGATGGATTCATAGGATACAATCAAATCTAGACAACTCAAGAGGACTATCATAAAATTATGTTCCCCACACCATGGGGAAAATTTTGTTACCAAGTCATCCCTTTTGGCTTAAATAATGTTGGTGCCACCTATCAATGTGTTATGACTATCATCTTCCATGAAATGATGCACAATATTATTTAGGACGATGCTGAGGATATTCTAAAGAAATCAAAAGCACATGTTGAACATCCTAATGTTCTACAAAGAATCTTTGAGAGACTTCATGAGTATAAGGTTCATCTGAATCCTAATAAGTAAATCTTTGGAATCACTTCAATAAATTTTCTAGGATTCATTATATCACAAAGAGGGATTAAGTAGATCCTACTAAGGTCAATTCCATCATGGAAATGCTACCACTTTCTAATATGAAATATTTCCACAACTTGCAGGGAAAGATTCAATCCATTCATAGGTTTATTTAAAAATTGGAAAATAAGTGTCATCATTTCACACACCTCTTGAATAAATGGGTTACTTTTCAATGGGATACTAAATGTTAGCAAGAATTTGTAAATATCATAACATACAAGGCCATCCTTCTAGTTTTGATACTGCCAACACCTAGACAACCATTATTTATTTATATCTCAACCACAAAACATGCACTGGGGGCACTCTCAACCCAACATGAAGAACAAGGAAAATAAAACATAGTCTATTATTTGAATTTAACACTTGTATCATATGAGAAATATTATATGCCTATTGATAAGACTTGTTTGGTAATGGTGTTCTCTTCCTAAAAGTTACGACACTACATGTTGAATAATAAAACTATTTTTATTGATAAAGTGGACCCTCTCAAGTATTTATTATCCAAAGAAACTCTTACATACTACATGGCTAAATGGGTCATGCTCTTGAGTAAATTTTATGTTGATTACCTGAACAAAAAAGATATTAAGGGGAAGGTCATTTCAGATCAACTTGCATAAGATACTATTGTAGATACTCAACCACTCACCTTTGATTTTCCCTATAATTCTATCATGATTGTAGAATATGTGGTTCATGAACATAATAATGGAAATTATACTTTGTTGGCACCTTTACATCCTTAGGATCTAGAGCTGGAATTTTATTGATCACATCACAAGGGGACGTCATCCCCAAGGCTTTTCATATCAACTTTCATTGCACAACAATATGGTCAAGTATGAATCTCTTATTACAAGACTTCATCTTTCAATACAATGGTATATAGAATAATTAATGGTCTTTATGGATTCTTAATTGATCATTAATTAGACCAAAAATCAATTTTAAACTTGATATGGCAATCTTGTACCCTACAAGAACATTATGGATTATCTCAAATCCTACTTCAAGTCCCTATAATTTGAATAGGTACCATAGTCTAGTAATAGATCAGTCGATGCAATGGAAATAATTGGGTCCATGGCACAAATTGACAACAATGTTAAAGAGTATTGATTTTTTGTTGAAAATATTCTACAACCTACTCATATATTTCTAGATTTAGAGAGGATATGCACAATTGTTGGTCTTAATCCCCCCTAATATACCTTGGTTCCAAGACATTTATAGCTATTTCCATGACCAAGTCTTTCCTCCCAACTTGTCACATAATTTACATAAAATCTTACTACATCACTTGTCCCATTATACCCTCCTTAGAAACACACTTTATCATAAGGGTTATGATGGAACACTTATTCATTGTTTATCCTCAACAGAATCTAAGTTAGCATTTAAAAAGGTTCACAAAGGAATGTTAGGGGACCACCCTAATAGTATAGTCTTAGACAAAAAAATCCTAAAAATAAGATACTGTTGGCCCAAGATGGAAATAGGTTCTTTTAATCATGTCAATAAGTGTGTTACTTACCAACAACATGGTAATTTGATACACTTACCTTCCTTTCCATTATAGATGATTACTACACCATGGTGTTATCTATATGGGGTCTTGATCTCATTATGAAAATAAACCCCACCTCTTTTTATGGACACAAACACATTCTCACTATTACTAAGTATTGTACTAAGTGGATTGAGGCCATTCCTCTCACTTACATCATTGGGGAGTAGATTTCCAAATTTATCCATTACCATATCATCTGTCAATATGGTATCCCAACCTATAATATATTTGATAATGGTAGATCCTTTATAAACTATCATGTTAAATATATTTGCACCATGTTCAAAATCAAACATAATAAATCCACACCATATAACATATAAGGCAATGGTCAAGCTAAGGCATACAACAAAACCATTGTTGTAATCCTGAAGAAGATTTTCAATGACACTAGCCGTAATTAGAACTTGAAAAAATTTCCTACCCTTTAGGTTTATTGTACTAGTAATAAAACCCATAATGGAACCACTCCATATTCCTTATTTTATGGCATAGAGGATATTATCACATTAGAGATCAAGCTACCTTAACTATGGGTATCTTTGGAGAACATTGTGGATGATGAAGATTATAGATTTTCCATCTTGCAAGAACTAGATCTCTTTAATGGCAAGCATTTAGCTACCCTAATTAACTTAAGAGCATATCATAGTAGATTTATTTCATATATAAAAATTACATTCTCACTTAGGAGTTTAAATTTAGTGACTTGGTCTTGAAGGAGAAATAAAAGAGCATTAATGTTGAACATTAAAAATGGGTAAGTTTCAACCCAATTGGCTAGGCCCATACATAGTAACAAAAAAATATGGATTAGGGGCATAAAAATTATCTACTAAAAATGGTGAAGAGATAATAAAACCCATGAATATTGTACACCTCAATTATTTCTATGATTGACAACCTTTTTGAACCATTATCTACAAGATCCCTTACTTGGGGTTAACTTGTGCCAAAGTCATTTATTCCACCATCATACTTATTATTTATATCCTTCTTTTCTAGAACATTATAATTTTATACCATTATAACCCTAGACCATTATAACTTTGGACCATTGTACTTAGTTTTATTCCATTTTAGATTATTATAACCAGACTACTCTAGACCGTTGTAACCACATTACCTTGTACCATTTTATTTTGAATTATTGTACCCCTGGGCCATTGTACCAAATACAAATTATGATCTTGATTATGATTTATATATCAATTATAGGCACATTAAATGCCCATTCTATAAATCAGTTCAGCCTGAATAGTATTTTCTAACTTCATTTTGTAGATAAGTCTACAAGGATATGTCAGCACATGGTTTTTGCCTACTAGCTAGTTCTTTAGATTTCTTCATCACTAAATATTATTCTATTATTATTATTTTTCTACTTGGTATTTATTTTTTCATTCATAGGATCACATGGGTCATTACATTTATTTGTAGGCTTTTATTATAACTACTACCCTTAGATGTGCATTTCTTTAGCTAGTCAATTTTTTATACCATTATTTATATTCATAATCCCTGTTACAACCAATTTATTTTTTGTTTGAACTCTTACCTATGGAAGTACATCTCCTCAGCTAGGTATTTAATTTTTCCTTTTTTTAATATTTTGTTTTTATTTATTATCTTAAAAATATAGAAAATATTATAAACTAATATGGAAATAAATTAAAAATATTACCTTGAACCTTTGTTTATTTTGATCCTAAGCACTCTAATTATTTTATGATAAACTTGAACCATGTTATTTCCATTTTTCAAGTTGGACCAATTAGTCTCTCATAATTCTCAATTGATTTGAGACACTTAGAAAATCCATAAACATTTGTAAATGTTGTATAAAAACCCTAAAAATCACAAAATCATGAAAATTGGCTTAGGATTTCCATGAGAAATATAAATCCATCAAAATTTTTGGGTTGGGTTATCTTGTTTGTTTAGTTTATTTCTAGACCACCTTGGTATTTTTACTCCCATATCATGGGATAATTACATTGGCCTGAGGTCCACATAGAATATGTAGGCAACACTTGGATACATGGGGCATCTCGTGTTAACTTGACCACATTCAAACTTTCTTTTCTTTTTAAACCACTTATTTGCCTTAAGGTTAATGGGATCCCTAGATTTTTCCAAAGTAACCACTTATACTTTAGTTTACCCATCATTATTTTCTCTCATTCCATGTTCTCACCATTTATCAAGACCCTTATGTGCATTGTTCATTTGAACAAAATCCATTTTTTCACTCTTGGTTTTTATTATGCTCTCACCATTTTGTGTTTTTTTCTCTTTCTCAACCTTAGATGCAATGGGAACTATAAATTATTAATTTAGTTTATTTGTGAAAGTTTTTATCTTATTTTTTAGTGTGTCTTCAACTTAAAACCATACTCTCTATTTTATGCACTCACCATTTTGTGAGACCATCCTCCTATTCTTATACAATACAATCATGTTTTCTTGTCATTAGTTTCTTCTATTGCATATCTTAGGAGAAATACATTTGGCCTAAAGTTCAAGTTGGATATTGCATCCACAGAACTATGTAGACAATTTCCACTTACTTTATGCATATGGAGTTAGCTTGACTACTCCTTTTCTTTTATCCCACCACATTTTATTTGTTTTATGTTCATTGTTTTTTTCATTTAACCAGTATCTATGATCATGGAATTTGAAAAAGAGAGGAGGTTAGATCAAGTGTTAGTCCATAAAACTATGAAATCAACACACTAACATACTAACATCTCTAAGCCTAGATCTTAGGGGGAGCTTAATGAACAAACAATAATTAAAAACCCAACTAAAATGTAAATAACAATAATCTTTACCTTTCTTGAGAGATCCAAATGATTTATTCATTGGCTTGCTCAATTTATGCATAATAAGTCTTCATCAATGACATATGGCTAACATCATCTCCTCTATACACCATTGTTGAATACTTATCTTGATTGATATGGCTTGGCTCAATTTTAACATAATAACACTAGGATTTTAGTTTCATAAATCTATTCCTTCATTATAACTCTACTTTGATTGAGCTCCCTAAATGATGAACTCTAGGATTGCTTTTATAGGCTTTCAAATCCCTTGAAATGGGTTAAATATGACCATGGTTGAGTTTATTAAGCTTGGTTAAGTTTGGCATATTCCTAGAATATTCTCTTTAGATATTTTCTAAAAGTGATAGCTTACAACCATGATTGAGTTTATTAACTTTGGTTGAATTTGGAATATTCTTAAGATATTTTCTAAAAGTGACAACTCACAAAGATAAGATGCTCTTTAATTTCCTTTTTAGTAATTGATTTAATTGATTTATTATCTCATGGGTAAACTCAATTAGAATTTGAAATTTATTTAACTTGATAATTGATTTTGATTAGGGTGTGCAAGTTAATTAATTATTTTTAGGCATTTGGTCATTTTTTTTATTTTGATTAATTCAATGTGTGTATATACCTTGTTTAATTGATTTAATAGGCCAAATTGATTTAATGTAGTGCAAGGTTATGAAGCCAAATTTGAGACTAATAGAAATTTTCGGGCTAGATATTCAATGATTGGAAAGAATTGGTCTAAAGTTAGATATGAGGCCATTGGTAGCCAAATTTAGGTGTCTATAGTTTACCCCTATTTGGGAAGATGTTACAAGTTGTAAACATAGTAACATATTTTCAAAGAACAAAATGGTTCTTTATGATTATGAATGCAATGGTAATGATTGAATTATAATTTGCCCCTCAAGGGAGTGGTTGGAAAGTGGGTTGATAAATGGTCCCTCAAAAGAAAGAAATGAAATGAGGAGACCAAACAAATGAAGATGATAGGGTCACAACATAATGATTTACCCAAAGCTGGGAAAAATAATTGAGAAATATAAGTGGGATGGTGTATAAGGGTTTTCTCAAAGGTAATTATAAGCATTGTACCTTGATTATGGCAACATGATATGATAACACAATGATTTGCCCTAGCAGGAGATATAATCATTGAGAAGATGGAGCTGCCCCAATTAGGATAGACAAATAAGAAAGGAAATTTGGTGATAACATAATGATTTACCCCAATGGGAAATATAATCATTGAGAATGCATGTGGGATGGTGTATAATGTTTATGCAGTATACCTCAATTATGAAAACATGATTGATGGTTGATGATTGATAAGTTGATACAGAGGATAAAGATGAACTAGAATAACCTGTTAGTAGGGAGATGCTCATATGAACTAATAAAGGTTGAAATTATTTTGTTACTTAATTACACTATTTGGGATATGATTGGGTATTGGATTAGGATTTTTTTTAATGTTAGTACCAAGGAGATGGTGATGCTACATTGATGTTGTAGACCTCTAAAAGCTGATTTTTTATATAGCATTTGATGGTAGGCCTCATGATAGAACACCATGGGGGCTTGGCTAAAATATGCATAAGGATTGACTCTCGATATTTGATACTCAATAGAAAATAATTTCATCGATGATAAAAACCATGATAAAAATGTAGATGTTTGAATATGGATAGGTTCAAGAATAATGTGCAAGGAATCACCCAATGAACATTCATAGACTGAATCACAGCCATAGTGATGATAACAAATAAACAAGCACACAAACAAACAAACAAACAAACAAATAAATAAACAAAATAGACAAATAAAGTAACAAACATGACAAACAAATAAACAAATAAGTGTTAGTCCCTATGTTAGTATAAATAACATGAAAAACATTTCCCCTAGAAACTAGGTGACAACTAAACAAACAAACAAGATGGGGGAATAGAAGAAAAGGAAGGGGTGGTCAGGTTGTCTCCATATACGCTAGGTAAGTGGATGCTGCCTATATAGTTATATGGATATGAAAATCCAACAAAACTTTAGGCCAAATGTAGTTCTTCTAAGAAATTGGAATAAAATGATGATTGATAGAATACATGATGGATATGATAAAAGAATAGGGATGAATTTGAAAAATGGGGATAGTGTAGGATAAAAGGCCAAAAAGGATGGGGAAAATAATGAACAAGTGGTTTGTTTGTGACTTAGTGAGGGTTCCTAGAATCCTTAAGGGAAAGAAGTGGTCAAATTTTTTAGTTTTTTAAAATGATTTTCAAATGTTTTTGGAAATTTCAAAGAATCTCAACTCAATAGAGAATGACAAGAGACTAAAATAATTTAAGCTCATAAAATGGCAAGAGCCTTATAATTTGAAGTGATGCTCATAAAATGGAAAGAATATTATAACTTGAAGTGATTATCACAAAATGATGAGAGCATTATAACTTGAATTGATGCTCACAAAATAGAGATAGCATTATAAATTGAAGTGATGTTCACAAAATGGTGAGAGTGTTATAACTTGAAGTAATGCTCGTAAAATGGTGAGAGCGTGAGAACTTGAAATTATTCTCACAAAAAAATAAGAATGTGGCTAAAGGGGGACTAAAATAACCTCAACATGAATTAAACATGACCCACATAGTCCTAAAATGGCTTTATCTCATAGTAGTTCACCTCACAATGAAGGAATATAACTAGTGTAGTAACCAATTCAAATAAAATAAGCACAATTGGTATGATGGCATAGTATGACATAAGAATGGATAGGTGATATGTCAAGGCATAATAGACAAATTTTGACCCTAGTTTTCCCATAGGCATTTATAAATAGGATATAAATAATAGATCAATGATATTAATTTGCCCCAGTCGGTGATATAATTAGTATCAAGACCGGTGAATATGGATTTACCCCAATAGGTGATATAATCAGGCTCACATAAACAAAATTGATAAGAAGGGAATAAGAAATGAAGGATGAAACTACCAATACTTATATCATACTAATCCAAAAATACTACCTTTATCTGAAGTGCTTGAAAAAATTGGTAAAACTGGTCTAATTTTGTATGCTAAAAATTTGAAACTAATGGATGAACTAAAGTCAAAAGGGCTAGGTTGATAGGATTCAAAACATGTTTTTTCAAGTAGGAATGGAATGGTTGGATGGTCTGGTTGGAATGTCAAAATGAGAGGATGGTAGAACAAATAGTTTTATAATGGTATAAAAAATAATATTGATAATATGGTATAACTTGAAATGGTCCTTATAGACAATACATCAAGTTACTCAAGCATAGTACCACTTGAGATGAATAATTTTCATCCGCTCATCAATTTCATTTCCATCTAGTGTGGAAAGCTTATATGTTCTAGCACCATAATCTATAGTGATGACGAAAGGACCTAACTAGTTGGGTTTGAAATTTCTTTTATGTTTCTTTTCAGCCATGGTATTCTTCTGGTTCTTTTTTAGGACAAGATCACCATGTTCAAATGTCATATTTTTTACATGTTGATTGTATTAACCCTAAAGTCAATTTTGATAGGCCTATAGATTTTTCATAGGATCCATACACTTCTTATCGAGTAAATCTAGTTCTTACAAGAGAGTTACTTGATAGTCATTATCATCGAGAACATGCTTGAAAGATATGTGTAATGAAGGCAAATCGACCTCGATGGGAAGTATATGCCATAAACAAGTGAGGATGGAATGGCTCTTATGGGTGTACGATGATTTCTATGGTATGCCTAAAGGGCATGGAATATCTAAAGGTGTCAATCTCAACCAGCATCATTGATAATATTTTTGAGTATGTTGACAATGGTTTTGTTTGATGCTTCAGCGTAACCATTACCTTGAGGCTAATACACCATTGAAAAGTGTTGTGTGATCTTGTATTTAACACATAAGTTGTTGACATATTTATTCTTAAATGGTCCTCCATTATCAAATATAATGTTAGAATGGATACCATAGTGTTATATGAGATGGTTAAAGATGAATTTGGAAATTTGCTTTCTAGTCACATAAGTGAGGGGTATAGCTTTGACCAACTTAGTGAAATATTTGGTGGTGGTGAGAATGTGTTTATGGCCATCTAATGAGGTGGGGTTTATCTTCTCAATGAGGTCAAGGAACCATGTATCAAATGGCCATGGTATCAACATTAGTTTTAAGGTCCCTATGGGTGCATGAATCAAATTAGCATGGCATTGACACTTGTCACATTTCTTGACATATGTAGTTACATCTACATCAATTTTTGGCTAATGGTAACTAGTATGCAAGAGATTTTTTGATAGGACTACCCCATTGGTTTGGGCTCCATATACGCCTTCATGAACTTCTTATAATGCTAGTTTAGATTCTATCAAAGGTAAATAATGAAGTAGAGTTCCATAAAAAATACAGTGGTATAGGGTTGGTCTGAGTAGGGTGTAGCATTAGGCATTGTGGATGAAAGATTTATTTTATTTCTAGGGTAAGTCTGGTGGGAATATTTTCTCATGTAAATAAGCATATAGTTTTGAGTACAAACTAGAGATGGGACCAACAATATCACATATCCTTGCAACAGTTGAAGGTTTATAAGATGGTGTTGTTAGATTTTATACAAGAAATTGATACTCTTTAGTTGTGTCTGCATGATGTGTCAATGATCCAACGATATCCATGCATCTGTTATTCTATTTCTCATTCTTGGTATATGCTCAAATTGAATTATGGTGATCTAGTGCTTGAGATTTACAACCATTGCCCTATATGGAACCAACTTATCATCTTTAGTTTAGAAGTGGTATGTAACTTGATTGATGATTAACTAAGAATCACCATAAATTATTATATGACATATGTTCCATTGTACTGCTTGTCTAATCCATGTGATGAGTGATTCATATTTATCCATGTTATTGGTACAAGGAAAGCTAATTCTAAATGACTTGGGGATTAGATCCCCCTGAGGTGTTATGAATAAAAGGCCTGACCTTGATCCATGTGTAGTGAATAATCCATAAAAATATAGTTTCTAAGGTAGATCCTTAAAATGTGTTTCAATGATGGTCATGATGGATTCACCAATAAATTAAAATTTCTAATGGCTCTGTGTCTTTAAAAGGTGCTTCAGTAAGTTGATCTATGAAAACTTACCCCTTAATTACTTTTTGGTTTACATACTCTATCTCAAACTCAATGAGTATCATGATCTATTTGGCCATACAACCTTACAAAGATATTTTTGATAGTAGATACTTAAGTGGATCTACTTTGGAAATAACCATGGTCTTATAGTTCAACATGTAGTGACATGGTTTTTGAGATGTAAAGACCATAGCGAGACAAGTTTTTTTGATGGGTGTATAGTTGTGCTCATACGTAACCAATGTATAGCTTAGATAGTACACTATATGCTCTTTTCCCTTGTCATCATGTTGAGCTAGGAGTGCCCCCAGAGCATTATTAATAGTAGAAAGATATAACAAGAATGGTTTCCCTAGAGTAAAAGGTAATAGAACTAGGTGATTTTCAAGATAGTTCTTTAGCTACTTAAAACCCTTTTGATAATCATTATCCTAATGAAATGTGACACTTTTCTTTAGTAGGTGTGTAAATGGATGGCAATTTTCCTATAATTGGGACATGAAGCATTGGATGGATTGGATCTTTCCCTACAAACCATGGAGCTACTTTAGATTGGTCAGTGGAAGCATCTTTGTTATGGCTCTTATTTTAGCTAGATTGACTTTAATGCCCCTATGAGACATGATGAAGCCTAATAATTTTCCTGATGTAAATCCAAACACACACTTATTGGGGTTGAGCCTAGATTTGTATTCTCATAGTCACTCAAATATCCTCCTTAATGATATTAGACAGTTGACCCTAGTTTTGGATTTGCCTTGTATGTCATCGACAATGTCATACATCATATCATGAAATATGATTATCATAGCTCTTTGATAAGTGGCCCCTACATTCTTAAGGTCAAATTTCATGACTTGATAATAGAATGTTCCCAATGGATTGGTGAACATTGTTTGGTGTTGGTCTTCTGGTGTTATTTTGATTTGATTATAACCTAAGAAACTATCCATTAGTGAAAGCATTTCATAACCTACTATAGATTTGACTATCATGTCAATGTTAGGAAGTGAAAATTCATCCTTATGACATGCTTTGTTAATGTCATGAAAATCAGAACAGATTCTAATTCCCTTAGGTTTCTTATTAATAGGTACTATGTTAGAAATCCATTTAGAGTAGTCAATTAGTCTAATACATCCTGCTTCTAAGAGTTTCTCCAACTCTTTCTTCACTAATATAACAATGCAAGGATGCATCTTGCACAAATTTTATTTACTAGTTTGGCATCAAGATTGACCACAAGGTGGTGCAAAATCAAGGTGGGGTCCAAACTAGGCATGTTAGAATATGCCCAAGCAAATACATCTACAAAATATCTTAGTAGGGAGGTGAAGACTTCATGCTCTTCATTAAGGGATTCACCTAGCTTGATCTACTTTGGGTCATCTAGGGACCTGATGTTAACCTCTATTGTATCTTTGACTAGATGAGTGGAGCCATCATCAAGGATAGTTGGTAATTATTTGAACTGATTGGTAATATTAGAGTCCTTTGTTTAAATTGGTTCTTCAACAAGCTCTCCAAGACATGATGAATCAAAATCTCATAATAGGAGATCAGGTCATGTGACAAAGATAGTATAATATTATTAAATGACTTGATCAAATGCTTCCTACCTTTCAATATTGAATTTAGATCCATTATCACATTCATTTTTAGCATCCTCTTGAATAATTTGATCAAAATCATGTTGTTCTTTATGGATAAACTTAGATCCATAGTGAACTTCATCATTATTAGTTTCTTGCATGATTTCTGAAAATCTTGATGCTCCTCAATATTAAATTTGGACCCGTAGACAAGCTTGTCGTTGGTGGTCTCCTGGTCTATACATAAAGAAGGTTAAACACCCCCATATAGTGGTACCTAAAATAGGTTTTCACTACTAGACTTGCCTTTATCTTTACTATTTCCCTGGTCAAAAAGTGCCTCAAATAGGTTTTCACTTTGAGACCTTAATGTTTTATTTATTTCCTTTTGGCTAAGGGTGTTTATCCATTCTCCAAAATAGGCTTTAGGAGCCAATTTGATTCAGAATCTTGATTTATGATCTCCCAAGGAATATTGTCCCTAAGCCCTAAAAAATCATATAATGCTTCATCATTTTGAAACTCATCAACTGGTATGTGTGTCTCTTATTGGTCCCAATATATTAATTGGGGATAATATAATGGTAGCGGATTATTATGAGTGATTGGGTGAAGGGTACAAATGGTGTGATTATCAAATAGGTTGGTCTAGGCTAAGTCATGAATAAGCTATGATTAGACTCTACTTCACTGCCACCATCCTCATTAGTAGTCGATGGTGATTGAACATGAGTAAGGTATATGGGGTCATCCCTAGGTGGTTTAAGTCCAAGTCTATAGGATCCTTCATACTTGGTCATAGAAACAGGTTCCAACATTCCCTATAGATTTAATTAGAGGCCCCTTCCTTCATAATCTTGATTTTCTATGATGTGATTGGGAATGAGATACTTGGATTTATTTTAATAATTGGCCAAATTATCTTTATACAACCATGACTAATCTCTTTTGAGAGGGTCTTATTCTAGGCTAGAAACTGGTATGAAAATGATTAGTCCTGGATTATGAATGTGGCCTTTTCCCTTTCTTTTCTAGTGCATACATGGCATAGCTTTAGGTCTTCCAAAGGCTTTTGGGTTATGAAAAATCTTTGTGATATGAAATGAATGATGATTCAAGTAATCTCTTTGGCCATTAGCTGAGATGGTAAAATGATTGGATACTTTAGGAGGTGGCATGTGACCAAGAGAATCAAGGATATTAGGGTCAATGCAGTTGTCTTTTGGTAATTTTAGGAGTATTGCCTTCCCCTTATCCTACTTATTAGATGGATTCAAGTCTAAATGGTACTTTTAACTTTATAACTCAGCCTGTAGATGTTTACAATGCTTATATAGATGCAAATCTCTTGGAATGTTAACCTTCATCCCTAAATGGGAAAACTTAATACATTGGTGTAATGTTGATGGAACTACATAGATATCATATAACAAAGGCCTACCCAAAAGCATATTGTATGAGAAATCAATATCCAACACATGGAAAATGGTATCATGAGTCAAGGGCCCAATGATAACTAGCAAGCTAATGGTGCCTTATGATTCATGCTATTGATTATCATATGCTTTGATGGAGATTGCTTCTGCTTGGAGATCCATCATTATGTACCTAAGAAGCTTGATGAACTTTAGAGACACTATGTTTAGAACTGATCCATTATCTATAAGGACACATTTCACTTTGTAACACATTATATATACTTCAATGTATAATGGATTATTATGTAATGGGCCAAGAAGTGACATATCACTTTGGTTGAATGTGACTTATCAGGTTAGAGATAGGTGTCCAACCAAAGCTTGAAATTGATCAGGGGATATGTCATTCATAATAATGGATTGGCTAAGGTATTCATTCAAGATTTGCTTGTGGATTGTTGATGTGCACAACAAATCCAAAATGGATATTTGTGCTAGCATTTTTTGTAATTGTTCCACTATATCAAATGTCTTTTCTTAAACAATGTTAAATGGCTTATTCTAAGGCTGAATGGTGTGTTGGATTGATGGGTGAAGTGGTAGGTGGTTGTGGGCCTGGTATGGTAATTTTAGACCATTGAGTTATGATTACACAATTAGGATTAGATACAGGACTATTATTGTTAACTGATGATGGTGGAGGGGGGCCAAATAAAATAAGTCTTAATCACTGATGTACTTGAGTGTGGTCATAGGCCAATGATGAGTTATCATTATAAGGTCCTAATGTGGGAATCCCTACTTGTTGGTTTGCTTGTGTGTAGTCCTAGGTCAAATAAAGGTTATCAAAACAATTAGATTAGTTGGTATGACTATAAATGGTCTTGTCTAGTTGAAATTTAGTCTAATATTGATGGAAATGGTATTAATTTTACCTCCTAAGATATGACCTAAAATAGAGTTATATTCATGTGCAATGACATGGTAGGTTTATTGGTTTTGGCCACTATTCTAGCCTTGGTTTTGTCCATTATTTTGGCTTTGTTGGTTCAATTATTGATTCTATTGACTTGACCTTTGTTATTGATGTTATTGTTGTTGTTTCATTGACTGATTGTTATGTTGAGGAAATGGGTTCTGATAGATGCCAAGATTCTAATTAGATGTGGAAGCTCCATTATCTAATGTGATCTCACCATTATCTAACATATTTTGGATGACATGTTTGATTTTCACACAACATTACAAATTATGGCCTTTAACCCTATGAAACTCATATAATTATTTGGCTTGTACTAGTCTGAAATGTTTGTACCTTCATGATATATATATTTTAGAATGGGGTATCTGATTAGGTTATCTATTGTGAGGTTTTGAAAGACTACTTCGATGGGTTATCCAAAGTTGGTAAAAGGATGATGAGTAGGTGGGTTTCTCCTTAGAGAAGGTGGGTTTCACAAAGTTAGAGGCTATTATAATTGTTGCATTTATTGTGTTGGCTTAAGTTATGCTTGTTTGTGCATGATATGGCTATTGAAGATGTTATTGGGTAGGAGTAAGATGAAAAGGTGGTGTTAGCTGAGTAGATGGTGTTTTCACCATTTGGACATGGCATGAATTTTTTACTTCATTCTTGATAGCATTCTTATTGTGGTTAAATTGTTTTGGCCTATCACTATTATTGGTATGTGCTGATTACAATGCTTGCACTTGGTTTGGATTTTGATGTTGATTATTGGTCTAATTTTGGTTCTAGCTATTGTTTTGATAAGTTGAGTTTATTTTTATGATCCCTTGGTCAATAAGGGCTCTTTTGATCACTAAAACTTTATTGATGATCTCTTTGAATGTATGCACACATTGTAACTCTAGATAGTAGGATATTTCACTATGTAGATTTTTGGTAAACACAACTGCTAGTTACTTGTCTAGTAGACTATGGGTAAGGTGGCTACCAAAATCTCTCCATCACTATAGATAACTTGTGAATAATTCTTAATTAGCTTACCTAGTTTATTCATAATAAGTCTGCATCAATGAGATGATGTTAGACATATGTCATTGATGAAGACTTCTTATGCATAAACTGAGTAAGCCAATTAACAAATCATTTGGTGATCTCAATAAAAGTAAAGATTGTTATTCTTTTCATTTTAGTGGGAGCTTAATGAACAAACAACAATTGAAAATCCAACTAAAATTCAAATAACAATAATCTTTACTTTTATTGAGATCTCCAAATGATTTCTTAATTGGATTACTCAGTTTATGCATAAGAAGTACTCATCAATGACATATGGCTAAAATCATCTCCTCTATGCACCAGTGTTGAATGCTTGGCTTGATTGATATGGTTTAGCTCAATTTCAACATTATAACACTATACTTTTAGTTTCATTAATTTATTCCTGCATTATAATTCTACTTTGATTGAGCTCCCTAAATGAAGAGCTCTAGGCTTGCTTTTATAGGCTTTCAAATCCATTGGAATAGGTTAAATATGATCATGGTTGAGTTTATTAATCTTGGTTAAGTTTGGCATATTCCTAAAATATTTTATTTAGGTATTTTTCAAAAGTGATAACTCACAACTATGGTTGAGTTTATTAACTTTGGTTGAGTTTGGAATATTCCTAGGATATTCTTTTAGATATTTTTCAAAAGTGACAACTCACAAAGGTAAGATGCTCCTAAATTTCCTTTTTAGTAATTGATTTATTAGCTCATGGGTGAACTCAATTAGGATTTGAAATTGATTTAAATTGCTAATTGATTTTGATTAGGGTGTGCAAGTTAATTAATTATTTTTAGGCATTTGGTCATTTGTTTGATTTTTGATTAATTCAATTTGTGTATATACCTTGTTTAATTGATTTAATAGGCTAAATTGATTTAATACAAGGTTATGAAGCCAAAGTAGAGACTAATAGAAATTCTTGAGCTAGATATTCAATGATTGGCAAGGATTGGTCTAAAGTCAGATATGAAGCCATTGGTGGCCAAATTTAGGTGTTTACAGTATCTTTATCACTTAGCTTAGGGGTCACCCTATCATAGAGTGTAATTCCTCTATTACACATGCACAAACAATTTTCTTTTTATTTGCACTAACATTCTAATTAACCATTATTTTTGCATTTTTGTTTGTTTCAATTCATTTGTTTAGATTATTTTGTTTATTGTATTGGATTTTTTCATTATTTGTTATTGTTTTATTCACTTTGATTATTTGTGTGTTTTGTTTATTGGTGTTTTATTTATTTTTATTGATGTTTTGTTGTGTTTTATTATATTTTTTATGTTTTTATCTCTTTTTTTATTTGGTTTTTATTTGCTTCTTGGTTACCATAGGATTATTACAATTCTTTTACAATTACGTATTGATTATCCATATCATGTACTTCAGTTGAAATTTTTTGTATTTAGTCTTACCTTGATTTATTTTTTATATTTACACTTAGGATTCAAATATCCATTTTTTTCATAGGTCATTTATATTTTACATTTAAACTAGTGTTTCCATTCTTAGAGTATGTCTTTTCATTTTAGCTATTTATAACTATCATGCATAATATCATAAGCTAAAACAAAATCATGCTCACAAAGTCTATTTTATCAATGAAATGGAAAAATATCTCTAATATATTAAAACCAACCAAATACCCAAACAAATGCTTGAATCCATGAGTCATAAATAAGATTAAATGTGATTTTTTATGTGTTTATATAGATGTGCATCTCTAAATAAATACCAATATAAGTCACACACCATAAGTAGATGATAACCAATAGATTATCTCATAATCATGGCATAATCAATGATTAAACAAAGCATACATAAAGGGGTACACACCAAACATATGATAATATGATTATATAAATATTGCCTAAGATACATACACACATTTTCATACTTAGGCACTATGCCTTAGTCTAGTTGTTATCCTAACATTATATCGATTATCTAGTGACTCCAAATTTAAATCAAGCCATCTTTCTTATTGATTGCTTACTAAAATGGCATCAACAACATTCCTCCTTAGACATGTTCAAATTTCATGGCCTATTTCCCCATAATTTTTACACATTAGTGTAGACTGCACTAATTAATATGTGTTCCTCCTTGTGTCAATGGATATTGGTGGGTGTATTTTTCTCCCATAATCTAAATACATTACCCTAGAAAAAAAATCACAATCAATTCTTGGTCTTGCATCATGCTCATATAACACAACCATTACATATATATACTCATTTTATTAAGATTGCATGAGTAACACCTTTCATTGCCTCATCATTCATCCTATTAGATAATGGTGAATCCCTCAATGAAAAATTAGTAGATAATAATTTTATGATGGCATTGTGTTACACTCCCTTTCTTTGCATCTTGTGTAGTGAAACTCACACCTTTGTTGTGGATATGGTTGAGGCTCAAGATGAGGCTATAACCAAATATTTTATGGTTTTTATTATCATAGTAGTTCTTCTATAAGGTCCATAGCTTGGTGTAACATCTAGAAAATTTTCACATTTACCTCATAGATAATTTTAGGCCATGGTGGTCATTGATCATCCCCACCTTCATTGCCATTATTTCCATTTTGTGCCCTTATCAACCTTCACACTTCTTTTCTTAGTCAAGACCCTATAAAAAAAATATGTTCACATTATAAATATATTCTTAGATCGAATGGATTATGTATCATGCATGACCATTTCTCCTCAATGATTTGCTATCCACTTCACCTAATGAAAAGGTCCCATGATGTCATTGATTCTATAAAATAATTGTGCCACTTAGATTAGTTATGTCTACTCACCTTTTGGTGTTGATAAATAATGCTTGGTTATATGGTCATATTGACAAAGTAATTATGTATGGTCATAGTCCCCTTTATTTATTTTACCATGTACTAGTGCATTATAGATGTCCTTATCATAGGATCTACATCTGATGTTTTGTTTTATTTTCATATCTCACGGTCCTTATGGGGATGGTGGTTTCTTATATAGTTGTTAACTCTACCTACCTTCTCTAGCTCCATATGTAATATCCTAGGTCATAGAGCTTCATGCTGACAATACCTCACTTAATGAAACCCACTAATCATTGGTAACAAGGTAATATGACAAAGGATTCAACATACCCACCATTTTCTAATATTAGATCTATAACTCTTGAATTAGGCACAGTCTATCCCATATCGCTCACCACATTGATGATTTTTTTTCCAAATAGACTATGTAAAACCTTCAAATAAAATATTTTTAGGTCTCCACTCAACTACAACCCATAAAACTTAACTCATAGCAATGTTGGCCTTTTTCCAAAGATACTTTTCATATCTTGATAAACACCCATCTTATAAAACAAAACTCATAGTGATAGATGTTACCACTTTGTTTATGCCCTCACACAATTTAAGAAACTATAGCCTCCTCATAAATGAACCCTTCATTTGGCTCAGCTCCATCAAAGGCAATTTATGGTGTTTAGCATTATGTTAGGCTCTTATTTATCCTACCTTATCCATCAGTAGTCTTTAATTCCAATGAATGTGGGATTATTATGTTGACTTATTATTGTTTAACAATATTGTCACACCATACTCTCATCATTTTGTGAGAAACATAAGCCCATGCTCTCACCATTTTGTGAGTAGTATATTGTCAATCTCTAATGAGTTAAAATATCCTAAAAATTAAAAAAACATTAAATTTTTTTCAAAATCCTAAAAAATTAGAAAAATGAGCTTACAGTCTCCTAAAGAGATATAAAGAACAAAAATATAACTAAACATTGACATTGTCTTGAACCTAGTCACCAATCCTTTATCCTCTTTACTGGGGTAAAATCCATTGTTTATTCCAATCCATTCCACAACCATTGGGGGTGTGACTTTCCAATTTCATGTGACATTCACTTATTATGTCTTTGTTTTTTTCTTGGTGTTTTGTTGTGCTTTTCTTCTTGTTTTTTATTTTACTATTTTGTTTTATTTTTTACTATTGTCTTTGAATACATTTCATCAACATTTTGAGTCTAGCCTAAACTTGGGCTTGACTTGTTTACATTTGTATTTAACATTTTTTTATTATTTGTTTATTTTTCAAGTACACATTATTAATACATGTGGATCTTGATTATTCATATCTTGACTCTAGGTTTTATTTAAAAATTTGTTTTTGCTTTATTTTTAGATACATTTTTCTTCCTACTTGAATCTTGATCATTCATATCTTGATTTTAAGTTAGGTTACATTTTTGTATTGTTATTTTTATTTAAATGTAAATAGTTGTAACTTTGGTTTTGGTAATTTTTATCATTATCTTTAGTTATTAATATTCACATTTGAATCACTGAATCACAAATGAAATATAATGTAGTTATAAGTTATTCATACTTATGATATATAATTTCATTTTGCTAAATTAAACACCAAGTGCTCTAAAGTCCAATAATCAATGTGGTACCGAAGATCATCTATAAACACACTATCCTACATATTTGATACCTAAATAGGATATCATAAACACAATTGAACATTAGTCCATATTTATTCTATTCATCGTTCTTCATTCTATTTTTTCCCATTTTTGGGAGAACTACATTGGCTTGAGGTCCATCTAGACTATGTAGGAAATGTTTGGATACATGGCGTATCTTGAGTCAACTCGACCACCCTTATTCTTCTAATCATATCTTTCATAACTTTTTGCATCCTTGTATGCCTAATTTTTTGTGGCTTGTTTAGTCATTATATCATTTCATCTACATTTGTGCCTGCTTATATTTAATCTACACAGCAGGTTATATCCTTGGGATATTCTTTCCAATTTACCCTATTGGGGCACAATATTTAGACCAATCAACTAATAAAATATACTCTACTAGATAACATTATTAATTCATTAACCTCATTTCTCTAGATCAATGCTCTCTTTTTTATTATAATTCCAAGATCTATAGCTTTTGACCTCATTCTAGAAATTTAAAGTGTGCAACTTATCTCGACATTGATAATTCCTTAAACCTGTAACTTTCACCCTCTTTTGGGTATGTCAAAGTGTGTCACTTTTATTTTTGGATTGCATTCTTCCCACTTTCCCCTACCTTAGGGCCCATTATATTTTATTCAATTTTTTTATTATTGAGAATCAACATGTGCAAGCATTAGCTCATATGGATTTAATCTCATCCATTAGTTAATTTCACTCTTTCTCTCTTTTTTGAGAGTCAATTTCACTCTTTCATCCCTACATTCCCTCTTGAGGGGGAATCTTGAATAACTAATAATTTATTCAATCATTACCCTAAAAATTCTTCTTAATAACCTTTTAATTCTTTGAAAGGACATTTCTTTAACCAAATTTCTCACCATGCCTTCTCAAACAGAGAAAAAATGTAGACATCTAATTCCTATCACTATTGTGCTTAAATTTTAAATCTAAATGATATTTTATGACAATGCACAATTTGGACCAAAATCACTAAAATGCTCTAAATCATTTGAAATTGTCACATACAAGTGTTGATTTGTGTTAATGTATCCTTAAATATGGCAATGCATTTTATATGATTATTATCTTTTCTTAAATCATTTCAATTAAAATTGAGACCACACAAAATAATGTCTTGGACCACTTAATTATTCTAATTCAGTAGCATAAGTCATGTGTATGTGTTATTTCACATCCATAATACCCTAACTAGGGTATTACCCCATACACAACTAACACCTTCTAATTATACTCAAGTCAAATTATAACTTAGTAAAATGACATTTTTGACTAGGTTGATTAAGCATGAAATAAATTTCCAAATATTTATAAAAAATTAATCAAATTCACTTAAGTAAATTAATCTAAATTAAGAGTTTAAGTGGAAATTCCATGATATTTTTCAATATCTATTTATTAAAAATTCATAATCCAAAAATGTAAAATATTAGGTTTATTCATCATTGATTTTTTGAGTTGGTAATCCACTTATAAAATATCTAGATTGGGTGAAGACATAATCATTTTGACCTATGTCTCTCACATGGCCGTCATGGTTAGCCTAACTCAACTTAGGGTTAGTTTGAACTCAACCCTAGTTAAATCTAACCTAACTACACTTGGATTAGAGTTAGTTTTAGAGGATATAAATACAATGCCTCACCCATTTATCCCTAAGATTTAATTATGAAAACTTACTATACAAAATTATCTATAGATAAGCTTCACTTATTCATCCAATTAGGCCAAAATTGAAGAGCCTAAGGCATTGGTGAACTAAGAGATGATGGAGGCCAATGCCCAATCTCATTGACAAATACTTGAAGCACCAAATTTGGGGGAAAGCACTTTTCTTGGCCACTTTTGAGGGATAATAGCTACTTATAAGGTATAGCATTATCATGCTTTCATAACTAGTTATTTAATTTCATTAGCAACACCCCTTGAGAGAGTAAGCTTGGTAAGTTAGTTCTTTATGTTTCTTTTGGAGTTTTTATTGACTAACTCATGATCTAACCTATCTCATAATCCTAATATATAGTATTCATGTGTTACATTCTTATTTTTCTTGGATCTATAAAATTCATAGTTGATGGCATAATCAAGTGATTATCTTTGTCAAAGACTTGACTAGACTTAGGCAAGTTAGAAAGAATGGCCATGAGCCACATGGGGTTTGCATTAGTTAGTTGTTTTGTTTTTTTATGGCCTTATCTTAGGTTGATGGAATTAAATATTTTTATGAGGGTTTAGGGGTCAATAGAATTATATTTTGTTATATTATTTTGATTTGGTTGTTTGATGTCATTTGGAATCTGAATTTGGAGAGGAAACTCTGTCAAAATTTTCTTATGGCTACGATTAAGGGTTTAGTATAAATAATGGCCATTATGTCCTAGAGTTTCTCATAGAGACTACCATTATAGTGATTTATATATTTTTCATTAATGAGGGATATTTATATCAAGTTTTTAAAGGGGTTTTTGAGCTTTTGGAAGCAAGCTAGAAAAACACAGATGACTCAACATTTTGGCAGAGGAAAAATGAAAAGGAGAAAAAGGAGGTGAATAAAACTATTGCATTTTAATTTTAAAAGACAAAAAGTAAGTTTTGTTATTTTATTATACAATTTTTATCATTTGGCCTTGTATATCTATTGTGGTTTCATTTTTAAACTAGTTCAAAATCTTTTTCTTAGCATGCAAAATTTAAAAAAATGGGTTTTATTTGTTGTTTATTTTTATGAAAATATTGAAGGTTATGGAGTAGGTATTTAAACCTATATATTTCATCAATTATATGATGGGTTTTATGTGGTTATTCAATCATGGAAAAATACTAATGATTACTATTTATTTTTCATTATTAGGGTTATTTTTATGACTACAGTATGATTATGGTTGACCCTAGAATAACCTCTTGAGGGTTTATTTTTCCATTTGAATGCAAGAATTTTTATGGGTATATTATTTATTAGGATTAAGTCATCATTTAATTTTGATTATTTGGTGAAATCATTTATTGGCCATGTCAATTCAAGGCTACACATTTTTCAATCTATTTACAATCATTTATTGAGAAAATGCTAAAACATATAATGAGGGTTTTGACATAGAAAAATATTGATTACTTTACCATTTTGAAATGATTATGGTTTTGAGGTCAATTCTTAACTATTGAACTTTTTAATTCCTTCTTATTATCAAAAAGTTATATGGTTGTATTTTGGTATTGTAAGTTGTTTACTTGTGTGTTATAAGGAGAATGCTTGTAAGGTATTCATAAATCATTTGGTTGTTTAACTAATTGTATGAATTCGAAGTCTAGGTTATTTTTTTCAACTTTATGAGTCAAGGGTTTTCTGTATATTATCATAAATATTTTATTTTAGTAAGTTGTTGAGGTTTGATCTTTTTCATTTATCATTTATTATTATTAAAAGAACTATGTTATTTTTCTAGATTGCCTTATTTATCATAATGGTAAATAATTTAAAAGCTATAATGCATATAATTAAATTTCATACTTGTATTCACTTGAATATAATGTGAGGTTTAATATGTTGAGCTCAAGTATATGAGTTTTAGTCTTTGGATTAGGTGTTGACACACTACTCTTCGTGAACTTGAATATGAATGAGTTCATCTACTTGTTTTATATAAGTTATGTTTTTCAAGTCAAGATCATAATTATTTTGTTTGTTGTATTTTTCTTCACTTATCTTGCTACCTAGATTCACAACCAACTAATGGTTGGGGTGGTCTAAGACCATTAATGGTCTTTCAAATCAAAGGATTGATAATATGCTTGAAATTCATTCAAGATTTTATTTAGATGAACATTTGATAAAAACTCTTATATTATACCAATATTTTAAATTTGATACTTGTATTGGTTTATCTCTCTTGATGATAATATGATTTTATTACATGAGTTGTCATTTATTTTAACATGATTATTTTATATTTCTCTCATAATAGATTAAATACATTCTTTTGATGTTAAGTTAATACAAAACTTAATTAGTATAATTACTAGTATTTAGTAACATTATTTGATATATTGATGAGTTGTGCTATTAGAGAATGTGCATGAATAAAATAAAGATGTCTCTCATTGATGTTGATTATTTTGTTAAAATTTTTAACTTCATACTTATAGTGATTAATAAGTGCATATAATTTATGCCAATATGGTGGAGGATAAAAGTAGTGAAGTTTAATTTAATGTTTATTTGCTTAAAAGGGAAAATAAGTATGAATATGTGTTATTTATGTTGCATTTGTTGTTAATATTTATTGAAAGATTTAGATGTTAGTGTTGAAACTCTAAAATTATGATTATTGGGACAATGATTATATAAGTATATGATTTTATCTTGAGATCTTAATAACATATTGTTATTGCATTTATTTTGAGACATTTATATTAATGTATTCAAACCATTTGAGAAAGATAATTAAACCTATTCTATCTTTAATTAGGTGAGTTATAAGTTGACATGATATGGTTAATTATTGATAAAGGTTAGAATAATTATCTTTTTCAACATACTTGGCTAGTTATTGTTGACCAAATTTGACCCTAGGTCAAACTAGATCAACCCCCTATATATTCAAACTTTATATAGGGTCTTTCTAAGTCATAAAATGGTCACATGGTCATTATTAAAGTCACATAAGATGTTTTACCTTGGTAATATTTGTCTTTTGTCCTAATATCATTTTTCATCCACCTTTTGGCTATTTGGATGAAGATTTATCATAAAAGACAAAGGTTTCAATATGAAGGCTAATGCACAATATGTTAGGGAATGTTAGAAAACTATTTTGAAATTGAAAGGGATGTAGGTTCAACATGGAAAAAAGGATATCACTATAAAATAGGTAGTTTTAGGTAGTTTTATGAACAAGGACAACCTATCTAGCATGTGTGGGGCTTTAGGGAGGTCTTTTAATATCGCCATAGGTCTTTTATAGGCTTAATAAGCTTCAATAAGTAAAAAAAAATACAAAAAATTGGTCCATCTCTCTTATTTCTCTCTTAGACAAGGTCAAATAAGTTAAATGGAATTTAGCCAGTATGAACATGAGGATGAGATTTGGAGTGAATGAATTTGGGGAAAGTTATTAGCCTTTATGGATTTTTTTCCATGGAAATAGTTTATAATTTGACTATTTGTGCCTTATAAACAATCTTTAATATTGTTGATGCCTTTAAGTTGCCTACACATCGTTAACACCTCATTTTTCCTTCTATATCTGCATTGATATGATTAAACTAGGTGGTGTATGTGGTCTTGCAGAGTATGACCATCCTTTTCATATGGTGTTTGGTCTAATTTTCATGTGTGAACATGGAGGGATAGATATAAATATCAACATTGTGTTAGGAGTGAGAATTATGGTATGTAGAATAATTATTTTCAGTTATAGAGTTTCATCTTCTTATAAGTGTCTTCATATCAAAGATAATGTACTAGTTTCAACCTATCAAATCATGGTGGTTAGCTTATTCATTGAAGGGTTTTACCCAAGAAGCATAATGTTAGTAAAGAGAGGTATAAAAATGTAATCATAATTTATTATGCCTGTCACCTACAGTAAATAGCTAGAAATAGGCCTTCAATGGTCCTATTAATGAAGATTGGAGTTTCAAGGTTTTGATGAGGGTCTCAAGGTAGCAATAGTAATAATTATCCTTTCAAAGGATTAGAGATTAGTTATGAGAAATAATTCAACATAAATAGTTATCTATAGTACAAGATTGATAAAGTTGCTTAATAAGAACAATTACCTTAATCTCTTCAAAGATGGTTTTTGCTACATATAATGTAACATCTATTGGTGAATATCCTTGAGGTCTGAATAGGTCTAGTTATTTCATGATAGAAACCTAGGCTTAGGAGTAATATATTGACATAATAGGGTCATTTTTATGTCAAGGATAATGATGGTTGAGTGATATTTCAGCCTAGTTAGGTATCTATTGAAAATACTTAGTGAGATACAATCCCATAAAAACAAAAGTGAGCCTCAAACTTACAAACTCCTATTACATTGATAGTATAGAGATGAGAACATGGCCTACAGGTAGAGGTGAATAGATCTAAGTATGGAATGGTCCTTAGTGACCTTAAAATAATATATAGGTGTGAAAAAACAATGTTTAATCATAAATAGACACCTACATTAATCCCATATTCTCTAAGATGTACACCTATAGGTTGGTTCATATTGTAGATTAACCTAAGCATATGAAAGGTACAGGTTTGAAAGGTAGGTAGAGGTTTAATATGTATAAACAAGTTGAATACAATATCATAGTGATTATATGATATTTCCTTGAGATTATTAGATGAAAATAATCAAAAATGATGTTGAACAAATAGGTTTCTAACATTAACCATGCATAGTCACTAGGCTTAAAAAGTTAGTTTTGGTATTTGAAGTGTTGAGAGATTTTTAGGTATGATATATCTTTAAAACCTAGCACATAAGGTCCTCATGACCTAATTAAAAACCCCATGGACTCCTTAAATCTGTACAAATAGTGGAGTTATCCTCTATTATATCTCAGATAGAGGATACTCCATGAATAATAAAACCTAGAGACTTTGCACATGAATAGTAAGAAGATGAATGAAAAGTCTTAGAATCACTATGGAATGATGTGAAAGGTTTATATTAATATTAATAATGGTATAATATATCCTATATCCATTTTAAACCATCTCAAGTGATCATACACATAGGAAATATAATCCTACAAACTAAGCCTAATACTAGGCCTAAACCCTCAAGGTGCCTAATTTGATTCACATGACCATATGATCTTTCAAAAAAAAATTAGAACATCTAGGAGAGAGTTTAGATAATAAAATGATCATTGGTTTGTAAGAAACAACACATGAGTGGTCAATTTGGCCTAATTCTATCTCAAGAATATCCAAAATGTAGTGTACGAGTTCAAGAGCCATGTTATTTCACTCATATCTATATAGATGGTGTGCATGGTGACTAAAATAGATATTGATATTTTAAGGGGGTATTATACTCCAAATTTTTTGAATTGGTTCAGGGGTTTAATGTCTAACCTTTATGAATCATCATTAAGAAATAAAATGTCCAAAAACCCTATCAAGAATCTGATGGAGAATAAATTAATGGGAAATTTGGACTTGAAAGTGTTTTTTAATTATTTGAAAATATCTTGGTATCCTTTACACCCAACTTTTTATTACTATCATTTGTACAGACAGTATAAAATCTAGGGGTTCTAAAATTTTTGATGTGTTTTACATGTGCAAAAAGGAATGGATAGATAAAAATCACTATGGAAGGTGTGAAGAGAATTAATATAACTCCTCATAATAAAATATCACCATGGTTATGAATGTGAACCCCTTTTCTATAAAATTCATTACAAGTAGTCTGAATAGGATCATGAGAAAGCAAAGTGACTACTTAAGTGTGATAGTGAGAAGAGTGACATTGAATATTTTGAGGTATATTTTATATAATAGAGGATAAATAAGTTTTAAAAAAATGTCCTAAATTCTTAAAATGAGATTTATTAGACAACTTCAAGTCACTTAAGTGATAAGTGTGAAGATTCAAGGCCATAGGGCTAATGAGTGACTACAAATAGTGAATACAAGTGTCAAGAGGAAGATCATTAGTTGGGAAAGCATAAAAAAAAACTTGAACTAATCTCATTTCCATATTATCATGTCTAATAATATGTGTCAATGTTTTCTAATGTATTTCAATATAGATGGACTACTCTTCATCATGAGGGTAGTTTCAAGAAGGACCATAAAAATTTCCATGCCAACTTCAAAGAAGGTGTCATATTTGTGATAGACACATGTATAATAGGAATTCATGAAATATTTTCCACTTCATTCTCTTTCATTGTAACTATTTTTTAAAATTTTAAACTTGGCATTATGACCCTTCACGTTCACTTCTTCTCTCTCCTCTCCTATGCTCTATATATTCAAGCCTTTTTGGATTTGCAATGTATCCACAATTGGTATGGTGAATACCTTCTAGTTTGACATATTAATTTGCATTTGAATGAAGTTTTGAGACTTTATTTTATCTATTAAATATATTTCCTAAGTTTTTAAATTATTTTATGTGGTTGAATCGTGATGAATGTCTTCTCCTTGCTTCCATTATGCTCTTGCATGTTTTATGTGAGTGATATCTCTTCTAACATGTCTCATGAAATGTATATATTTGTTAAGTATATTTTTAAGTATGAGTGATTATTATTTATAATATCAGACCTTATTTTCACCCACATTTGGATATACATAAAAATCTACCTCTATGAGAAACACTTATGCTAGAAAAAAATTGAGTTGAAGTCAGTTTTACAAGTCTCCTTTCTTAGTGCAGATGTAAGTGTGTTGTGTGGACTTATCTTTGGTGTATCACTTTCATTATTATAGGTTTATTTATTTTTCCTTATTCAATTTTCACCCATAATATTTATTATCTTAGTGTAGTGTGATAATAATATATAGATCAAGGGATATATCCTTTTCAAACCTAGAGATTTATCTCTTATAATAGCTTGTTTATGAGGAGAGATGGTTCCATGTTATCATAAATTTAATAAGGTATAATTGAATTATATAGAGTGAAATTTTATATTATAATGGTTATTGAATACCTATTTGGACATGAAGTACAATAAGTTTGTTCATGGTGTATGTTGGCTTTGACAATAAGGAGCTATAACAATCTACTTCCTACGGTATCTGGTGACTCTAACATTTCAATCTTGGTTTTAGACTAGTGCACTCTTTCATGCCTAATGTAAATAGAAGGTATCTTACCAAATTAATTCATTTTTATTTTCAAGAGGTTCCTCATTAATCCTAAAAATCAAGTATATTTGAAAATACCCATCCTTTCCCAAATAAGTCATACCTTGTTTACAAGCCCATAAAAAAGTCCTTGATCACCCCATTCTTGAAAATTCCTAAAGCTACCACAATAATGAACTTAAATGTTTTAGCCTTAAATTGATATAAACCTATAATAATTTCCCATTATAATGAAATATCCATATTTACCCTCAAAAGTATTCCATCATACACTAGTGAGACTTCCATCACACCTATTGATCATACTAGAAATATTGCTAACTTTTGTAATATCCATCACATCATAGAGGAGAATAATGAAATCAAGTTTTTAGTTTTATCCTTCAAATTAAAATCTCTTGAATGGTATGGAACATTGGCACCTAAATCAATCACCACTTGGGATGAGTTGGGAGATGCATTGAGAAGAAGATTTGAGGACTAGAGTGACAAATTATCACTAACTAAGTAGCTGACTAGCATAAGGAGACAACCTCAAGAATTAATTAAAGACTTAAATACAAAATTTTAGAAGACATGGGATAAAATCCCAATATTGGTAAGACCCATATCTCATTATGCTTTCCTTTACTATCTTAAAGAATTTGATAGTGACATTTCAATGATGATACAATCTATGGGAAGTAACACTTTACATAATGCATATGAAGTGGCCATTAGGGTAGATAGTTGTTTGATCCAAGATAGTAATATTTCCCCAAGACCTCCCATGTATATATTCCTTGATTTTTAAACCCCTACACCTGTTGTTGCTCCCATTCCTACACATAAACATAATCCTAGTTCCGCTAGTCAACCAACCAAATCTAATGAGGTAGACAAGATGAGAGCTATGGAGTAAGATATCATAGGTCTAAAGAGGATTATACAACTATAACAAGTGAGGCCTTTCCAAATCCATTATCAACCTAATCATTCCTACCCTAACTATCAAGGCAATAGGCCACCTTTTCAAGGTCATACTCAAGGTCAAGATCATCTAGTCTAATATATGTCATATAATGGATACTATCCCTTTACTCCTTCCACCTTAAATATGTTAGTGTCTACTCAAAATAACCTTACCTAAGATCATGGTATTTATCCATTATGAAATCAATGTAATGATCCAACTTCCTATGTCAACAAGTCCTTCAATCAACCCTTCATGGTAAGTTTGGGAACTATGTCAACTATGAAATAAGATGAAGTACCAAATGGATGAGGAAGCAATGGAAAGGGTGTTCAAGTACGGTCTACATTTAGAAATTGGTAATAAGATGCCTCATGTGTTGTCAATTATCAAGGGTAGTTAAGCATAGATGTAAGTTCTATAGCTGCAAACATAAGGAGCAAGAGAAAGGTAGTTCAAGGAGTTCAAGGGGATTTTAGTCATATAAAATTCAAAATGGGTAACTTGAGTGTGGATAATGACACACAACTCATAGTTCCCTCTTGCTTTCTCTCATGACCCTTCTAGGCACCTTTTTGATGATTCCTAGTCATCCATAGGCTTTCAAGACCACATTCTAGTTAGTCGATACCCTTTTTCCATGCTTATTCCATCCCCTAGGTCCCATACGCTTCGGACAATAGCACCTAACTTGGACTATATAATTGGACCCTAGGGTGTCCCATTTTTAGTGCTCCTATCTAATCACATTTTGAGCCCAGATTACCATTTTTTATTGATTCCTTATCTTAATTATGTCAGCCTAACACAATTGCATTTAACCCATGACCAATAGATCCCTATATAATCCCATTCAAATATAATTTGGAAAGGGTTTGAAAATATCACAAAGCAAGAATACAAGCAAGACCACTGAAGAACATTTCTCTATTCTCTACATACAACCATCCAATACTATTTCCAACTTATTCAAATTCTTACACCAACCCCTAGTCATCTCAAGCACACCCAGTTTATAATTTATTTACATTATCATATCACAATTACACCAAGCACTTTCAAAGGGAGAATTATATATGGATTGATCCCTCTTTAGAGTATTAATATGTAGGCAACATGCCCACACAAGGGGTTTAGATCTATGTCTAGTGAATATTACACACTCTAACCCCCCTCTTGATTCAAAATTGGTCAAAGTACAATGAAATATGGGGTTTTAAGATAAAATTTTATCTATAGGGAGATTTACAGACTTTCAGGTATTAAAACTTCAGAGATAGGGTCACATAGACCTACCGAACAAAACTCAAAAAGCTTAAATCCTCAGGACAACAATGCCAGACAAGGACTATAGATTTTTTGTCACTCCTATCCACTTTCAACACTCCTATTCAATCATAAAATTAAATTTAGAATCTTGTTTGGGATAGTGTCCTAGGCGTATATAGTGAATATTAGATCTTGTCTCAATTAGATCAGCACAGTTTAAGCTAAGTCTTATTTTTTCCCTCTTATTACTATTTTTGGAAAATATCTAATTACCAATAAATTTCACATATCAATAGCTTATTTACCACTTATTATTTATTTATTTATTTATTAATATAGACCCTTTAACTAAATTAGGAATAAAACCCAAAATTATTCTTAAAATTATTAAATCATTTGGTGAACTTAACTTACTTCATTTGTGCATAAAAATCCTAGAAACCCAAAGGTAAAAAACCTACTATTTTTTTATATAAATTTATAATTTTTTTATTAAATATTTAAATCAAAATTGCACTTCAAATTTTAAAATTAAGTAGTAAATTTTAAAATAATTTTCTTGTAAACCCTAGTTGCCCATACTAAGTCCTAGTATTTTTCTAGTAATTTTACAACCATTTTCTAAATTTTTACTAGCATATTAAAATCAAAAAATCCATTCAAATTTCAAAATTTAATAGTAATAAAAAAAAAAACTCAAAACCCTAGTTACACATACTATGTCCTATTCAATGAAGCATTTTCCAATAATTTTTTGAATTTTTAGTTACATATTTAATCAGAAATATAATTTTAATTTCAAAATTCCATAGTATTTTTCAAAAATATTATTATCAAAACCCTAGTTGCATTTACTAGCTCCTATTCACTTTTTGAGGTATCACCTTACATGTTTGTGAGCTTCGTATCCTTTTTCACAATTTCCAATTCACTATTTTTAGGACTTTACATTTTATATACTCAATACTTTCCTTTTATAGCACTTTGCCTATTACAAATTTTTGAAAAAACTTTAAACATATTGTCAGTTGTTTTCCTACCTTAACAATGGCTTAATACACCAGTTTTGATGAAATTGATAAAAGGGAACTTCAATAACTCTTAAATAAACACCCTGACATGCAAGATGACATGCTTAAAAAACTCTAAGAAGAAGAACAAAGAGTAAACAATGGTCAATCTTCTCAAATCATAGAGAAACTAGTTATAAATGACACTACTGGAGTAACTATGTCTCAACAACCCCCTATAACAACCCAACCTTCTTCTATTCCACCTTCTATAACTAGTACATCTTTGTCTCCTGATGTGATAGCCCTTATGAAAGAGATAAAATCTATTCAATCCAAGGTGCTACATCTTGATCAAGGTGTATCTAGACCTACATAGGCTTTACACTCTTTTGCTTTATTGTATACACTATTGGCACATCACATTTCTTCCACACCCTTGCCACAAGATTTTGTTCAACCCAAGCTTACTCTTTATGATGGCAAGGGTGATCCAGAGACATATTTAAAATATTTTCATGTAGCATGCTTGGATTATGTACCAAATGACTGGCTACTTACCAAACTCTTTCCATGGAGCCTAAAGGATTATGCTTTAGAATGATTCTATAGTTTACCAAATCAGTCAATCAATGTTTTCAATCTTATAGCCAACATGTTCCTAGCTTATTCTAGCATTAGCATTAGTGACAAGGTTTTATACACCCAAGTTGCATAATAAAAACAAAGTTCAAATGATCATCTCATAGATTATGTTCTTCGGTATAAGACTATGTTGGCTAATATGACTAGCCCCATGGCCGTTCAAGAGTTACAAGATCTCTTCAGACAAAGTCTCTTACCAGCTTTGCATGAATCAATTATGTTTAAAATATTCTCTTCCTTCATTTTATTATGTCACACACTAAAGGAAAGAGAATTTAAGTTAATTTTAATGGGAAAACTCAAGTACACAAGTATCTAAGAAAAAACCAACAAGAGTAACAAAAAAGTCCCATATAAGGTCAAGGTTAATGATAACAAGACGTAGAATCAACTA
This sequence comes from Torreya grandis, assembly GCA_037957365.1. NCBI lineage: Eukaryota > Viridiplantae > Streptophyta > Pinopsida > Cupressales > Taxaceae > Torreya > Torreya grandis. The sequence continues at coordinate 901,576 of JARHVA010003007.1, forward strand.
TTAGTTATTGTAGCTTTAGAACCCCCTCATCATGTGGTTTTATTACTACCTCCTCAACATACATTTACCAATCTACCAATTTCTTTAGCAAGAGTTTTAAAGTATTTATTAGAATGTAACATCATATCTCTCCCTCTTATTCAAGAATTTTATCCAAAAGTCTCTTCCATGAGGATATGATAAGCATGAATTTTGTGAGTTTCATAGGGAACCAAGCTATACAACAAATACATGCATCAGCTTGAGGTGCAAGATATAATATTTAATAGATGCCAATCATATTGATCTTGGCACTTCACTTGAGCCTTCTTAGGCAAAGAAAACATAAGATAAAGCTTTGAAAATCTTCTCAAATCCTTTTTTAAAACATTAAAAATAGGAGATAGGGGACACATCAGGGGTTCACCATGCATATCATGCACATCCACCACAAAATACATATAGGGCACCTCTAGTTGAATCACATCCTTTTATCAACATGATTGGTGTATACAATTTAAGAGTTCTAACTAGACCTTTCATCTCCTTCTCAAAGCAAGATATCATTGAGGATGATTTGGATTATCATGCACTCTTTATCAAAGCTTACATTCATAATCATCCTATTCATAGTGTTCTTATCAATATTAAATCCAATGTAAACATGTGTAATATGAAATTATTATAGCATTTAGGATATTTAGATTAGGATATTACCTTGATGAACAAACTTATCAATGGATTCAATGAACATATATAGAGTTCATTGGGTGAGATTGTACTTCCTCTATAGGTTGGTCCAACACACGTGGCCACACCATTCATTATTATTCTCAATGTGGGAGTTTTTAGTATGTTACTTGGTTGACCATGGATTCAAAAACTTCATGTAATACCTTCTATGATTCACTCATGCTAATTAGATCATTATAGTTGGTGGATTTCTATATGAGTGACCACTCCCCACTTTAGATCCATCTACTATTCCACAATCATCAATTTTAACTTTGCCACAAGTTATAGTTTCTCCAATAATTTTGGTTCTTTCTCTAGTATAGATTCTGACACAATTATGGCATCTATCACTAGCACAAAGGGTTCATACACTTTGATAGCTTTAGGATTCTAGATATCTTCTAGCTACAGTGTTCACACCCAAGGCAGTCTCATTGAGATCTCATGCATCTACACATAGATCACATGTTTAAAGATCTTCTCCTACTACCAGATGGGTCCCTAAGATCCCTATAGTTGCATACACTTTTAATAGTTACAGGAGAACCCCATAGTCAATTCCCACTTTAAATGCTTTAGATTAATTACAACATACATATCTTTTAGAGCCACAGTCTCAGGATCTCCATCTTGCTTCTTGATCATGCATGATTCCTCTCCTTGATATAGGATACCATGATAGGGAGTCTCCCATGAGAATCATTAGTTAGTATTACCTTTTCTTAGCCTACTTTTACATAGTATCATATACTTTATTGTACATAATTTCCCTATGATTAATTATACATAGATCAAATAGTTTTGAAAATACCAAAAATAATACAAAATTTCAAAATCTAAAAACATTCAAATATGTCACAAACACAAAAATATTTTAATTGTATGCATTATCCATGCTTTACATTTCTATTATCTCACTAGACTTGTATATATTGTTCTATGTTTTTGTTTATCAATTTATCTACATTACCATGCTTCACTTGATCTCTTTTGAGTGTGTGTAATGACATCCAGCTCTTTGATTACTTCACTCTACCCATTGATTTGGCATCCTACTTCTACATTGAGACATACATCGATATATATACCCATTGGAGGCATCTTCTATATGACTACACCATACAGGTCATGTCATTCCTACACCACACACTCTAATTATCATGTTGATGTAGATTATTTACTAGCTTACATAGATTACTCTATCAACACTCACTAGTACTTAGTACTTGTGTATTTATTTACATATACATATTCAAACATGTTTTTCATACTTTCATTATTGCTTTTATTAGTTAGATGTGCTTGTATTTTCCAATCTTTTGATGTTTTATCTTTTTTTTTAGCCTAGCTTAATGTAATTGCATTCCTAGTTCCTATTTGCCTCTTATGTATACCTTAGGAGATTTTTAAATGTCCTTTGCTTATATTCATGTGTGTGTCTTTGGACATTTTCCAATGTCCCTTGCCTATACTCTTATATGTGATTATGGATTTCATGTTAACTTGCTTGTTTCAATTGTATGTGTATGTGGCATTTGAACATGCCTTGTATGTTTGTTTTCCATTTTGAATGACATGTGACCATGTCCCTTATTTTCTTGGCCCCTTGGTCACTCTTGTATGCTTCTTGCTTCTTATCTCATGTGCTTGTTTCTTGATTTATTTTGATTGTTTGTAATGCCATGATCTGAATCATTCATTATCTTGATTCTTGGATGCCATAATGGACATCATACTCCATCCATCCATGACAACTAACAATTAACAACTAATACTTCTAGTTTTAATTCACTACATTGCACATGATTTTATATTTTTATATCTATCTAGGCATACCCCTATTGATCTAACAATATCTCAATACAAACCATGCTATATCTTGAGATATCTTGTCAATTATCATTGATATATCATATATTTTGAAGCATAACACACTTGTATGGCTCTTTCTTCTGAGGGAAGTCATTGTAGGTCTCCATTCCTACCCTTAAAAGAGAGGGAAACAAATCAGGGTTTTTTTCATAGAGATCAAATATGTTATCAACCAAAAAATATAGTTTTAAAATACCTAGACTATCAACCAAACATCAAACTAGTCATAATAGATTAGGTAGATAGTCAAGAATCTAGAATAGTCATCAGATTTAGCCCAAGACAATAGCACTAAGACTGGACTACAATGTTGATGGTGATACTATCCATTTCTAGTGATCCTATCCAAATAATAGAAAAACTAGAATTTCTAAAAACAAGTAGAAAAGTAGGTTTAGCTATAAATTTGCACATCCAGACTAGTTCATAATTAGTAGTTTTAGTACACTTTTTGCTTAGAGAATCTAGATATAGGGCTATCAATTTGTGACAAGATAGCTCTCACATTCAATTTTAAATAAGGTAGTTAGTATAAATTTCAAATTAGAATCCATGTTCTAGATATCAGTGATTGGGGGCAATGTGCATGGCACATTTGTTTCTTTTCTTTCTTACTCCAACACTGTCTAGACATTCTCAATGGTTACATGCCGTATTTCATCTATATTTGGTTGGCATCATTTCAAAGTGGCTTTCATAGAAGCGTACCCTACACATTCTTGAGTTCATGAGTTCTTGAGTGGATTCCACATAAGCTAGATTCTCAATTTTGGAGTGGCTTTCATACAAAGCCTAATCTCCATCTTTTAGAGTGGCCAAGAGTGGCCTAATGTATAGCTTACATTTGGCTATCCATGCCAACATTATCATATCATATTACATTCATGGGATTCAAGATCCATCTCATATGACATATATTTCATATCAGTATCATTTCATAGCTTTAATTCATGGGGAAATGATGGAGCCAAAGGACTAGCTAACCTTTCCATTCTTGAGCCACCTATTCAGAGAGATTGGACACATAGTTTAGACATCGATCAACACACACATGACCACATAACTTCACTTATGGTAAATGATTGATCTATAGGACCAACCTTTGAATTTTTTATCCACTTTCTATGGAATTGAGCACTCAGCTCCATTCATGATATTATTCTTGTTACAACACTTTCTAGCACCACTCAACATAATCCAACATTACTCAACATCACAATCGGTTTTGTATTGGTCTGCATACATGGTGAGGTGTATTCATTCCTTTCTCTTCCTATCTCTTACCCAAATTTATATGTTCTTATTTTAGATATATAATATCTAATAAGAAATTTCCTACTCTTATTTTTTATTATAGATTCATACTTCACAATGTGCTCTCTCTATGCACACCCAGTATCACAATAACATCATGAGCTTCACCCTTACAAGTAAGTTCAATTATGCTTTATATTTTTCTTTTATCTTATTATTTTTCTTTTCTACATCACTAAAATAAAGGAGGGGCAAAGGTAGTCATATAAAATACAAAATGGGTAACCTGAGTGTGGTTAATAACACCCAACTCAGTTTCCTCTTACTTGCTCACATGACCCTTATAAGCACCTTTTCAATTATTCCTAGTCATCCATAGGCATTAAAAACCTCATTCCAACTTAACTAGGACCCTTTTTCCATGATTATTCCATCCCCCTAGTTCCTATACCCTTAAGATAATAGTGCCTAACTTGGACTATAGTGTTAGACCTTAGGGTGTCCCCTTTTTGATGCTCCTATCCAATCATATTTTGAGCCCAAATTAATATTTTTTCTTGGTTCCTTCTCTTTATTGTGTTAGCCTAGTGTGATTGTATTTAACCCATGACTAATAGATCCCTATATAAGCCCATTCAAAGATCATTTGGAAAGAGATGGTAAAGATCATTAAGCAAGCAAGAATACAAGCAAGACCACTCAAGCACATTTCCCTATTATCTACATACAACCATTCAATACTATTTTTAGCTTATTTAAATCCTTAAACTAGCCCCTATTCATCTTAATCACACCTAGTTTAGCATTTCCTTGCATTATCATATCATAATTGCACCAAACACTTTCAAAGGGAGAACTACATATAGCTTGATCCCTCTTCAGAGTATTGGTATGTAGGCATCATACCCACATAATGGGTGTGGATCTACATCTAGTGAATTTTACACACACTAACCCATCTCTCTTGATTCAAAATTGGTCAAAGTATAATGAAAGATAGGTTTTGAAGAGAATATCTACTATATAAGGAGCTCTACAAACTTTCAACTATTGAAATCTTAGATAAATGGCCACACAGACCTATCGAACAAAACCCAAAAATCTCAAATCCTCAAGATAATAACATCAAACAAAGACTACAATGTTAGTATCACTCCTATCCACTTTTGATGCTGCTACCTAATCAAAAAATGAAATTCAAAATCCTATTTTTGATAGTGTCCCAAGCCTACAAAGTGAATATTAAATATTTTCTTAGTTAGATAATCATATTTTAAGCTCTCTTATTTTCTCCCTCTTATTACTATTTTTAGAGAAGCTCCTTGATGCCACTTATATCTAGATTCTTTGAAAAAAATATGTACTAAAACTACTAATTATAAACTAGTCTGGCTCTAAAAATATATAGATGTACCTACTTTTCTACCTACTTCTAAAAATTCTAGTTTTTCTATTATTTGGATAGGAGTGATAGAAATGGATAGTAGTCCCACCAACACTATATTCTAGTCTTAATGCTATTATCCTAGCCAAATATGATGACTTTTCTAGATTCTTGATTATCTACGTAGTATGTTCTAACTAGTTTGATGTCTAATTTCTATTTGTTTTTTTAGTTGATAGGAGCTCAGATCTCTATGACAAAACCCCTATGTTTCCCCCTCTTTTGAGGGTAGTAATGGAGACCCTGCAATAACTAACCTTAGAAAAAATATCCTTATAAGTGTGTTATGCTACAAAATATATGATATAACAATGATAATTTACAAGATATAGCATGGTTTGTATTAAGATATTGTTAGATCAATAGGGGCAAGCCTAGATAGATATACTAATGTAAAAACATGTGAAATGTATTGAACTAGAACTATAAGTGTTATTTTTTAATTGTTAGTTGTTATGGAGGGATGGAGCATGATGTCCATCATGGCATCCAAGAAAGAAGATAATGCATGATTTGGATCATGACATTACAAAAAATTGAAATAAATCAAGTAATAAACACACAAGTTAAGAAGTAAGAATCATACAAGAGTGGGCAAGGGGCCAAAAAAATAAGGGACATGGGCACATGTCACTCAAACTAAAAAATAAATAGACAAGGCATGTTCAAATGCCACATACACATATAGTTGAAATAATCAATTTGGTGTGAAATCTATAATCACATAAAAGAGTACAGGTAAGGGACATTGGTAAATGTCCAAAGGAACATACATCAATAGAAGTAAAGGACATTGGAAAGTGTCCTAAGGCACACACAAGAGATAAACAATAACTGGGAATGTAATCACATCAAGCTAAGCTAAGCAAGAAAATAAAGCATGTAATGAATAGAAAATATAAGAACATCTAACTAATCAAAACAAGATTAAAAGTATGAAATACATGTTAGTACAAGACTAGGTATATTCAAATAAATACACAAGTACTAAATACTAGTGAGTGTCGATAGAGTAATCTATGTAAGCTAGTAAATAATGTATATCAACATGATAACTAGAGTGTGTGGTGTAGGAATGACATGACCTAGATGGTTTAGTCATATAGAATATTCCCCCAATGGGTATTTATATCAATTTATGTCTTGATGTAGAAGTAGGATTCCCTCTCAATGGGTAGAGTGAAGAAATCAAAGAGTTGGATGTCACTGCACACACTCAAAAGAGATCAAATGAAGCATGGTAATGTAGATAAATTGGAAAACAATCATAGAACAAAAAATGTAAGTCTAGCATGATATTATAAATATAAAGCATGGATCATACATATAATTGAAATGTTTTTGTGTTTGTGACATATTTGAATGTTTTTATATTTTGATATTTTGTATTATTTTTGGTATTTTTGAAAATATTTGATCTATGTAAAATCAATCATAGGCAAATTATGTACAATCAAACATAGGAGACTATGTATAAGTAGGCTCAAAAAAGGTGATACTAACTAAAGAGTCTAATGGGAGACTCCCTATCATGGTGTCATGTATCAAGGAGAGGAATCGTACATGATCAAGAAGCATAATAGAGATGCTAAGAATATGGATCTAAAAGCTATATATGTTATAAATTATCTAAAGTCTCTAAAGTGTGAATTGTGTATGGCCCCCCCTATAAATTTTAGAAAGAGATTCAATTTTAGGGCTCTTAGAGACCTATCTGGTAGTAGGAGAAGCTCTCTAAACATGTGTTATACATGTAGATGCATGCGATATCCATGAGAATGCTCTAGGTGTGAACATTATAGTTAGAAGCTATCTAGAATCCTGAAGCTATGGAAGTGTATGAACCCTCTATGCTAGCGATGGATTCCTCAACTATGTCTACATCTATACTAGAGAATGAACCAAAATTGGTGGAAAAACTACCATTGGTGGCAAAGCTAAAACTAGTGACTGTGGAATAGTAGATGGATCTGAAGTGGGGAGTGGTAACTCATATGAAACACCAATAACTATAAAAACATAATTAACATGAATGAATGACATGCATTTTTAAATATATAAGGTATTACATGATGTTTTTTAATCCATGGTTGACTAAGTAACATATTAAAAACTATTGCACATGAATAATAGTGAATGGTGTGGTCATGTGTGTTGGACCAACCTGTAAAAGAATTACAATCTCAAGTAATGAAATTTGTATGTGCCCACTAAATCATTTGATAATTGTATTTTTTGGGGTAATATCCTCCTATAAATATCCCAAATATTGTAGTAATGTCATAGTGCACATGTTTACACTAGATCCATTATTGATAGGAATAATATGAATAGGATGATTATGAATGTAAGCTTTGATTAAGAGTGCATGATAATACAAATCATCCTCACTAATATCCTAATCTGAGAAGGAGATGGAAGGTCTTTTTGTGAATCTAGAATTATATATACCAATCATGTTGCTCAAAGGATTTGATTCAACCAGAGGTGCCCTATATGTATCTAGTGGTGGATGTGCATGGTGAATCCTTGATGTGTCCCCTATCTCCTATTTTGAATGCTTTAGAAAAATATATAAGGAGATGTTCAAAGCTTTATATTATGTTTTGTTTTGCTGAGGAGGCTCAACTGAAGTGCCAAGATCAATATGATTTCCATCTATTAAATCATGTATCTTGTGTCTCAAACTGATGCATCTATTTTTGTATGGCCTGATGCCTTGTGAAACTTATAAACTACATGTTGATCATATCCTCAAGGAAGAGGATTTGTTGGGTAAAATTACCAACTATGAGGGAGAGATATGATGTTACATTCCAATCATTATTGTAAAACTCTAGCTGGAGAAACTAGTAGATTGGTAAATGTACACCGAGGAGGTGCTGATAAAACCACATGTTGAGGGGGCTCTGAAGCCACATTAACTATCAGTTGATTATGAGTTTTTATATCATTGAACTTAACCTTGTATGGGACTTTGTTATTACTTTTGTTGGCTATTTCTAAGATACTTATGTACTTGAGTTTGCCCATTAAAATTAACTTGACTTCTCTTTCATTTAGTGTGTGACACAATTTAATGAAGAGAATATTTTAAACATAATAAATTTGTGAAAAGATGGTAAGAAACTCTATTTGAAGAGATATTATAACTCTTCATCGGCCATGGGGCTAGTTAACTTAGCTAAGATAGTCTTATATCAAAGAACATAATCTGTGAGATGCTCATTTGACCTTTGTTTTTGTTGTATAACTTGGGCATATGAAACCTTATCACCAATGTTAATGTTGAAATGAGCTAGGAACATGTTGGCTAAAGGATTGAATATATTGATTGACTAATTTGGTAAAATATAGAACCATTATAAATCACAATCCTTTAAGATATATGAAAAGATCTTGGGAAGTAGCCAGTCATTTGGTAATTAAAGATTTTCTAAAAATAGTAATAAAAGGGAGAAAATAAGACTTACCTTAATCTATGTTGATACAATTGAGACAAGCTCTGAGATTCACTATGTAGGCTTTGGAAACTATCAAAAATAGGATTATAAATTTCATTTTTTAATTAGATAGGAGAATTTAAAGTGGATAGGAGTGGCACTAGTACTTGTAGTCTTTGTTTGGCACTATTGTCCTAAGGATCAAAGTTGTTTGGGTTTTATTCAATAGGTCTGTGTGACCCTGTCTCTAAATTTTTAGTAGGTGAAAATATATAGATATCCCTATAGAAGATATTTTATCTTCAATACTATATTTCATTATACTTTGACCAATTTTGAATTAGGAGGGGGGGTTAGTGTGTGTAAGATTCACTAGATGTGGATCCACACCCCTTGTCTAGGCATGCTACCTACACACCAATACTTTGAAGATGGATCAAGCCATATGTAATTCTCCCTTTTAAATTTCTGTGTAATTATGATATGAGAATGCAAGGAAATGTTAAACTAGGTATGCTTGAGATGACTAGGGGTTGGTGTAAGGATTTGAATAAGATAGAAATAGTATTGGATGGTTGTATGTAAAGAATAGGGAAATGTTCTTGAGTGGTCTTTCTTGTATTCTTTCTTCCTTTGTGATATTTTCCAACCATTTCTAAATGATCTTTGAATGGGCTTAAATAGGGATATATTGGTCATGGGTTAAATGAAATCATGCTAGGCTGTCATAATGAAGATAAGGAATTAGGAAAAAATGGTAATCTAAGATCAAATTATGATTGTATAAGAGTGTTAAAAAGGGAACACCATAGGGTCTAGTGCTATATTCCAATTTTGGTATGATTATCTTTAGGGTATAGGACCTAGGGGGTCAAATAAGCATGAAAAAAGGGTCCTGACTAAGCTGGAATGAGGTCTTCAAATCCTATGGATGATTGGGAATCAACAAAAAGGTGCCTAGAAGGGTCATGAGAGAAATCAAGATAGAACTATGGGTTGGGTGTCATTAGCCACACTTAATTTAACAATTTTTCATTTTATATGACTAAATTTGACCCCCTTTATTTTAGTGATGTAGCAAAGCAAAATACTAGGATAAAGGAAAAAGAGAAAGTATACTTGAACTTACCTATAAGGGTGAAGATCATGATTTTATTATGATGTTGGGTGTGCATAGAGAGAGCATGCTATGAAGTATTAATCTATAAGAAAAAATAAGATTAGATTAGTTCTTACTAAATATGTTATATCTAAAATAAGAATGCATAAAGTTGGGTAAGAGAGAGAGGAAGATAAAGAAACAAATACACATCAACAAGTATGTGAACCAATATAAAACCTGTTGTGATGTTGAGTGATGTTGGATTATGCTAAGTAGTGTTAGAAGGTGTTGTACCAAGAGTAATATCATGAATGAAGCTGAGTTCTTGATTCATCAAGAGTGTCTCAATAATGCAAAGGTTGGCCCTTTGGATCCATCATCATCCACTAAGTGAAGCTAAGTGGTCATTCATGTGTTGATCGATGCCTAGACTATGTGTCCAATCCCTCTAAATATGTGGCTCAAGAATGAAAAGGCTAGCTAGTCCTTTGGCATCATCATTGTCCCAAGAAGTGAAGCTATGAACTGATATCAGTAAGAAATATATGTCATATGAGATGGCTCCTAAATCCCATGAATGTAATGTGATCTAACAATGTTGGTGTGGATAGATGAATGTATGCTAGAAACTAGGCCACTTGGCCACTTTGAAAGATGGATATTAGGCTCTATATGAAAGCCACTCCAAAATTGAGAATCTAGCTTATGTGGAATCCACTCAAGAACTTAGGTACTTGAGAATGTGGAGGGTAGGCTTGCATTAAATCCACTCTAAAATGATGCTAACTAGTTGTAGATGGAATAAGGCATGTAACTGCTAAGAATGTCTAGATAATGTTAAACTAGGAAAGGAAATAAACAAATTTTCCATGCACATTTCCCCCAATCACTAATGTCTGAAACATGGATTTTGATCCAGAAGTTATAATAATTATCATATTTGAAACTAGAAGTGAGATAAATCATTTCATACATCATGTCCCCATATATCTAGATTCTCTAACCAAATGTGTACTAAAACTAATGATTCTAAATTAGTATGCCTATGTAAATCTATAGTTAAAGGACTTTTTTGCCTTCTTTTGGAAATTATGGTTTTTCCACTATTTGGATACAAGTGATGGAAATGGATAGTAGCATCACCATCACTTTAGTTCAGTATTAGTGTTTTTGTCCTAGCTAAATCTGATGACTATTATAGATTCTTAATTATCTATCTAGTCTATTTTGATTGGTTTGATGTCTAGTTGTTATGAGTGTTATAAAACTAGATTTTTTGGTTGATAGAAACTCTAATCTCTATGAAAAAACCCTTGTTTGTCACCTCCTCTTTTGAGGGTAGGAATGGAGACCCTGTGATGAATGATCTCAAAATAAAGAGCCCTACAAGTGTGTTATGTTGTAAAATATATGATATAACAATGATAATTGACAAGATATCTCAAGATATAACATGATTTATATTGATATATTTTTAGATCAATAGGGGTATGCATAGATAGATTTAAAAATGTAAAATCATGTACAATGTATTGAACTAGAATTAGAAGTGTTAGTTGTTAATTATTAGTTTTCATGGAGGGATGGAGCATGATGTCCATCATGGCATCCAAGAAGTAAGATAATGCATGATTTAGATCATGGCATTGCAAACAATCAAAAGCAATAAAGCAATAATAACATAAGGTAAGAAGCAAGAAGCATACAAGAGTGTCCAAGATGCCAATAAAACAAGAGACATGGGGACATGTAAGTCAAACTGGAAAACAAACATACAAAGCATGTTCAAATGCCACATACACATATAGTTGAAACAAGCAAGTTGGCATGAAATCCATAATCACATAGAAGAGTATAGGAAAGGGACATTAACAAATTTCCAAAGGCACACACATGAATATAAGAAAATGACATTGGAAAATTTCCTAAGGCACACACAAGACATAGAAGTAAAGGACTTTGGCAAATTTCCTAAGGCACATACTAGAGACAAACAAGAACTAGGAATGCAATCACTTCAAGATAGGCTAAGCAATAAGATAAAGCATGTAAAGATTAGAAAATAAAATCACATCTAACTAATAAAATAAAGAGTGAAAGTATAAAATACATGTTAGTACAAGACTATGTATATGCAAAGAAATACACAAGTGCTAAGTAATAGTGAGTGTCGATAGAGTAATTTGTGTAAGCTAGTAAATAATGTACATCGACATGATAACTAGAGTGTGTGGTGTAATAATGAAATAACTTGGATGGTGTATTCATGTATAAGATGCCTATAGTGGGAATTTATATTGATGTATGTCTTAATATAGAATTAGGATGCCCCCTTAATGGGTAGAGTGAAGCAATCAAAGATCTAGATGTCACTACACACACTCAAAAGTGATCAAGTGAAGCATGGTAGTATGGATAAATTGACAAGCAATAGCATAAAACAACATATGTAAGTATAAGATGATATTAAAATTGTAAATCATAGATAATTCATACAATTGAAATGTTTTTGTGTTTGTGACATATTTGAATGTTTTTGGATTTTGAAATTTTGTATTATTTTTGTTGTTTTTGAAAACATTTGATTTATGTAAAATCAATTGTAGGAAAATTATTTACAATAAAACATATGAAACTATGCATAATTAGGTTAATAAATTGTGATTATAATTGATGAGTGTCATGGGAGACTCCTTATCATGGTGTCCTATATCAAGGAGTGGAATCATGCATAATTAGGAAGCACAATGGAGATACTAAGACTATGGCTCTAAAAGCTATATATGTTATAAATGCTCTGACGTATTTAAAGTGGGAACTGACTATGGGATGCCCTATAACTCTAATAAGTGGATGTAACTATAGGGATCTTAGAGATCCATTTGGTTTTAGGAGAATCTCTCTGAACATGTGGTCTATGTGTAGATGCATGAGATCTCAATAAGACTACCTTAGATGTGAACACTATAGCTAGAAGTTATCTAGAATCATAAAGGTTTGGAAGTGTATGAACCCTCTATGTTGGTTATTGATGCCTTAACTATGTCTAAATATATACTAGAGGAAGAACCCAAACTAGTGGAGAAACTATAACTAGTGGTAAAGTTGAAACTGATGATTGTGGATTAGTAGTTGGCTCTAAAGTGAGGAGTGGTAACTCATACAGAACTCCACTAACCATAACAACCTGATTAGCATGAATGAATTGCATGCATCTGTGAACTATAAAAGGTACTATAAGAAGTTTTTGAATCCATGGTCGACTAAGTAACATATCAAAAATTCTTACACTGGGAATAATAATGAATGGTGTGGCCATGTGTGTTGGACCAACCTATAGAGGAAGCAAAATCTCACCCAATAAACTCTATATGTGCCCACTAAATCCATTGATAACTATGTTCATTGGTGTAATATCTTGCTCTAAATATCCCAAATGTTGCATTAATGTCATAGTGCAAATGTTTACATTATATCCATTATCAATAAGAACATTAGGATATGATGATTATGAATGTAAGCTCTGATAAAGAGTGCATGATAATATGAATCATCCTCGATGATCTCATGATCTAAGAAGGATATGGAAATTCTATTTGTAACTCTAGAATTTTATGTACCAATCATGTTTCTCAAAGGATGTGATTCAACTAGAGGTACCATGTATGTATCTAGCAGTGGATGTGCATGGTGAACCCCTGATGTATCCCTTATCTCTTATTTTAAATGTGTAAAAAAGGAACTAAGAAGATGTTCAAAGCTTTATCTTGTGTTTGATTTGCCTGAGGAGGATCAACTAAAGTGCCAAGATCAATATGATTTCCACCTATTAAATCATGTATCTTGTGTCTTAAACTGATGCATCTATTTTTTATATGGCCTAGTGCCCTATGAAACTCACAAAATGCATGTTGATCATATCCTCATGGAAGAGGCTTTGTTGGGTCAACTTCTTGAATATGAGGGAGAGATATGATGTTAAATTCCAATAACTAATATAAAAATCTATCTATATAAATTGGATTATTGGTGAATATACATTGAGGAGGTGCCGATAAAACCACTTGTTGAGGGGGCTCTGAAGCCAAATTAACTATCAATTGATTATGACTCTTATTATCATTGACCTTGACCTTATATCAGACTTTTTTGTTACTCTTGTTGGTTGTTTCTAAGATAATTTTGTACTTGAGTTTTCCCATTGAAATTAACTTGACTTCTCTTTCCTTTAGTGTGTGACACAATTCACTGAAGGAAGAGAATATTTTAAAAATAATTGATTCATGCAAAGCTGGTAAGAGAATCTATTTGAAGAGATCTTATAACTCTTGAATGGCCATGGGGATAGTCATCTTAGCTATGATAGTATTATATCTAAGAACATAATCTATGAGATGCTTATTTGAACTATGTTTCTATTATGCAACTTGGGTGTATGAAACCTTTTCACCAATTTTAATGGTGAAATGATCTAGGAATATGTTAGCTAATGGATTGAATACATTGACTAACTGATTTGATAAAATATAGAGCCATTATAAAGAATAATCCTTTAGGCTCCATGGAAAGAGCTTGGAAAGTAGCCAATCATTTGGTACATATTCCAAGCATGCTATGTGAAAATATCTTAAATATGTCTTTAGATCACCCTTGTCATCATAAAGAGTAAGCTTAGGTTGAACAAAACCTTATGGAAAGGGTGTGGAAGTAATGTGATTTGCTAATGGTGTATGTAGTATAGCAAAAGATTCCAAAGCTTGTGTAGGTCTAGAGGCACCTTGCTCAAGATGTATCACCTTGGATTGAAGAGATATTATCTCTTGCACAAGGGCTACCACATCAGGAGATAAAGATGTACTAGCTATAAATGGTAGCATAGAAGAAGGTTGGGCTGATGTAGGCGGTTGTTGAGACATAGTTGCCCCTATAGTGTTATTTGCAATTGGTTGTTCTATAGGAATGGAAAACTCAACTTTTTTATTCTTTTTGATTCCCATGAGAGATTGTAATATAAGAGTATGATCTCAAGGCTGTTCCCTAAGTCTTTCTCTAAAAATTTGGAGGATTAAATATTTGTTAACTACAACTTCATTATAAATAATGAAGTAGATCAGTAGTCCAATGTGGTGGAGCATGAGTGTTGGTGTGTACATCATCATTTTTATTCTCATATTGCTCATTTTCTAAATTATTCTCATTTAAATTGGTGTAAGCTAGATGTGTAGAATCTATAGTTGATGTGATTACATTCCTAGTTCTTATTTGTCTCTTGTGTGTGCCTTAGGACATTTGCCAATGTCATTTGCTTCTATTCATGTGTGTGCCTTTAGACATTTCCCTTACCTTTAATCTTCTATGTGATTATGGATTTCACACCAACTTACTTGTTTCAATTGTATGTGTATGTGGCATTTAAACATGCCTTGTATGTTTGTTTTCCAGTTTGAGTGACATGTGCCCATGTCCCTTGTTTTCTTGGCCCCTTGGCCACTCTTTTATGCTTTTTGCTTCTTGCCTTGTGTGTTTTTTTCTTTATTTATTTTTATTGTTTGTAATACCATGATCCTAATCATGAATTATATTGCTTCTTAAATGCCATGATGGACATCATACTCCATCCCTCCATGATAAGTAACAATTAACAACTAACACTTCTAGTTTTAGTTAAATACATTACACATGATTTTACATTGTTATATCTATCTAGGCATACCCCTATTGATCTAAAAATATCTAAAAATAAACTATGTTATATCTTGAGATATCTTGTCAACTATCATTGCTATATCATATATTTTGTAGCATAACACACTTACAAGGCTCTTTCTTTTAAGGGTTATCATTACAGGGTCTCCATTCCTATCCATAGAAGAGGGGAAACAAATAGGGGTTTTATCATAGATATAAAATCTCTTATCAACAAAAAAATCTAGTTTCAAAACACTTAGAACAACAACCAAACATCAAACCAAATAGAATAGACTAGGTAGATAATCAAGAATCTAGAATAGTCATCAGATTTGCCTAAGACAATAGTGTTGAGACTAGACTATAGCATCAGTGGTGTTACTATATATTTCTAGTGCTCTTATCTAAATAATAGAAAACATAGAATATATATAAGAAAGAAAAAAGTAGGTTTAATTACAAGTTTGCATATCTAGACTAGATTAGAATCAATAATTTCAATACACATTTTGCTTAGAGAATCTAGATATGGGGGGCATCATGCATGACATGATGGTTCTCACTTCTAGTTTTAGATATAGAATTTTGTATAAATTCAAGATTAGAATCCATGTTTCATACATCAGTGATTAGGAGAAATGTGGACAACACATTTACTTCTTTTCTTTCCTAGTTTAGCATTGTCTATACATTCTTAGAAGTTGCATGCCTTATTCCATATGCAAGTGGTTGGCATAATTTTGGAGTGTCTTTCATACAAGCTTACCCTCCATATTCTTGAGTTGTAAAATTTTTTAGTGGCTTCCACATAAGCTAAATTATCAATTTTAGAGTGGCTTTCATACAAAGCCTAATCTCCATCTTTTAGAGTGGCCAAGAGTGGCTTAGTTTCTAGCATACATTCGACTATCTACACTAATATTGTCAGATCACATTATATTCATAGGTTTAAAGAGCCATATAATATGACATACATTTCATATTGGTATTAGTTTATAGCTTCACTTCATGGGGAAATGATAGAGCCAAAGGACTAACAAGCCTTTGCATTCTTGAGCCACCTATTTAGAGGGATTGGACACACAATCTAGACATCAATCAACACACACATGACCACCTAACTTCACTTAGTGGGTGATGATGGAGCTAAAGGGATATCCTTTGTATTCTTTAGCCACTTTATAAAGAATTGATCACTTAGCTCTATTCATGATATTAATCTTGGTACAGTACCTTTCAGCACTACTCAACATAATCCATCATTACTTAGTATCATAATATATTTTATATTGGTCCACATACCCGGTGAGGTGTATTCATTCCTTTTTCTTCCTCTCTCTTAACTAGCTTTTTACATTCTTATTTGAGATATAATGTATCTAGTAAGAACTGATATACTATTATTTTTTCTTATAGATACATACTTCATAGCATGTTATCTCTATGCACACCCACCATCACAACAATATCATGAGCTTCACCCTTGTATATAAGTTCAGGTATGCCTTTTCTTTTTTCTTTATCCTAGTCTTTCACTTTGTTACATCACTAAAATAAAGGGGGGGGGGGCAAAATTTAGTCATGTAAAATGCAAAATGGGTAACTTGAGTGTGGCTAATGATACCCAACCCATAGCTCCTTCTTATTTACTCTCATGACCCTTCTAGACACCTTTTTTTAATTTACCAATCATTCATAAGATTTCAAGACTTCATTCTAGCTTAACCAAGACCCTTTTTCCATGCCTATTCCATCCCCCTAAGTCCCTTACCCTTAGGACAATAGTTCCCAACTTGGATTATAACATTGGACCCTAGGGTGTCCCCCTTTTGGTGCTCCTATTGAATCACATTTTGAGCCTAGATTACCATTTTTACCTGATTCGTTCTCTTCATTATGTCAACCTAGTGTGATTGAATTTAACCCATGACCAATAGATACCTATATAATCCCATTCAAATATCATTTATAAAGGGTTGTAAAATATCACAAAGTAAGCAAGAATACAAGCAAGACCACTCAAGCACATTTACCTATTCTTTGCATATAGCCATCCGATACTATTTCTAGCTTATTTGAATCCTTACACTAGCCCCTAATCATCTCAAGCACACCCAATTTATAATTTCTTTGTAATCTCATATCATAATTTCACCAATCACTTTGAAAGCGAGAACTACATATGGCTTGATCCCTCTTCAGAGTATTGGTATGTAGGCAATGTGCCCACACAAGGGGTGTGGATCCACATCTAGTGAATCTTACACACACTAACCCCCCCTCTTGATTCAAAATTGGTTAAAGTATAATGGATGATAGGGTTTGAAGAGAAAGTCTACTCTATAAGGAGTTCTACAAACTTCTAACTACCAAAACTTTAGAAATAGGGTCACATAGACCTATCAAATAAAACCTAAAAAGCTTAGATCCTCAAGACAACAACACCAAATAAGGACTACAATGCCAATTCCACTTCTATCCACTTTTGACACTTTTATTGAATTAGAAAACAAAATTCATAATCCTATTTTTGATAGTGTCCCAAGCCTACACAGTGAATATTAGATCGTGTCTTAGTTGGATCAGCATAGTTTAAGTTAAGTCTTATTTTCTCCCTCTTATTAATATTTTTGGAAAATATTTAATTACCAATAAATTTCTTATATCAGTAGCTTATTTACCACATATTATTTATTGATTTATCAATTTAGACCTTTTAACTAAATTAGGAATAAAACCCTAAATTATTCCCAAAATTGTTAAATCAGGGCTACTAATGGTTAATTAATGAATTTTCAAACATCTCAAAGTGTAGGTATGTCTAATATAATTCAAAATACACAAGTAGCTCAAAAAGATCAAAATGTTAGAAGAAGTTTCATACCTTAAAATTCTCAAGGTTTAGGTAGTGATATTCCTAATAGTTGATAAGTAAACATTAGTAGCTCTTTCACTAACATTATAGAGAAAATGAAGAGGTGTCATGTGAATGTAATAATGTGGGATACTTTAAAAATACCTAGAAAAGGATACCTACTTTGAAAGGATCTATCCAAAATTATTTTGATAACCAAGTAGCCTAGTGTGAAAGAGGCAACCTTGACAAACACTATGAAGCCTAGTGAAGGATAATAAAACAAGGTTGAAAATGTAGACAAACCTCCTCCTTTATATCTATCCATCATCATTGGAGATTCCTTTGTATATAATTATTTTATTAATAATGGGTCTAGTACTTGTGTCATGCCCAAGAAATTAGATGATAAATTAAACTTGAAGTATGAACAACATGCCAAAGGAGTGCTACAATTAGACGGGTTAACTTCAAAGACAATTTTCATAATAAGAGGTTTCTAAATTATTCTTCATGTGTGTCCTAACTTCACTAGTTCTCAAGATGTTGTAGTGGTAGATATGCCTCTTCATTTTGGATTTTGTTTGTCAAGAGATTTCACTACTAAAATTAGAGGTTATCTAAATTTATACTAGACCTACATGGGTTTTAAGACTAAATATGGTGCAAAAGTGAAAATCAAATCAGAACCTCTTTCTAGTTTTCATGTAGAGACATATGTGCCTTATACCTCTAATATGAATTACAATGTCATTGAAGAACATGATCACCCTCATGATCATGAACCTATAACAATCCTTGATGTCATATCTGATCTGTATCTTGATGAGTGGGGATTTGAACAAGGTGGACTTAAAAAAATAGGACTTGGCACTTACATACTCCATGAAGATTTTAATGGAGTTCTTGAGGCAGATGCTGATAACATCCTAGAGCAAGTTACATGGGGCAGCTATCTTGTACATATCCCAACTATGGAAAATCATGATAGTCTTTGTGAACATTTAATTCTTATTGATAGGGAAGAGAACACTGATGAGCAAAAACGTCAAGAAGAAGTAGATTACATTTGGTAATAGTTTAATGCCATAGTTCAGGAATTTGAGGAGTTGAATAGACCTAAAACTTCTCAAAATGAATATAGACCTGATGATAAGGTTAACCATGCACTAAATGAGCTTGAGGTCTCTACCAAATAAGAAACAACCTTAGAAGACTAGAAAGTATTTAATATGCATAAACAAGAGTGTGAGTTCTTTACTAAGCAAGAAAAAATAGTACTAAATTAATAAGTGTTTGGTAGATCTGATGATAGTCTTGATGACTCCCAATATAAGACATATCATGTTTCAAATGCATTTAAAGTTGAGAAATATTTGGTGATCCCATATGATCAGATTGAAGACTATAAAGTGATCATGACAAAGCCCAAGCAATATGCAAAGCCAAAAAAGACTCCTATAGGGATAGATTGAATGTTCATGAGAGATCCAAGTGACACACTTGAATTAAATAGAAGATCTAATCATGGTAAGTCATTTGACTATCTACATATTAAAGTGTTCATTGACAAGTATGCATCATATGAAGGTTTATTTTATTGTAATAGAAGTGATGCAAGAAGCATTGTATTTTACCTTGGTTGAAGCAATGAAGAATGGTTCTTCACTTGAAGTGTTTTGAGGTCTTTTACATAGTAGGATAGGTGTGTGTCTCCTTTCAGTTTGTTATGGGTTTTCCCTAAGTGTTCATGAGAGCACAAGTGCGTGCTTTAGTTTCTTGTATTATTTTTTTCTTTGTTGTGTTTTGTTGTGGTTTTGTGTCCTTTTATATGTTTATCAATGTTAAATGTAATGTATATGTGACTATATTGCCTAAGGATAGGAAAAGGCAACTGGTCCTTAGTATAGTAGGCATGCTACCCCTAGGATATCACCAAAATGTTGAAAATTTTTGAACCTAGGTCAAATAAAGTCAACCCCATATATGTTAAAACTTTATATAGGGTCTTGATAAGTCATAAAATGGTCACATGGTCATTAGTGAAGTCACATAAAATGTTTTACCTTGGTCATAACTGTCTTTTGTCCTAGTATCCTTTTTTGGCCACCTTTTGTCTATTTAGATGAAATGTATGGATTTATCACAAAATATAAATGTTTCAAGATGAATTCTAACATTAAATAGGCTAGGGAATGTTAGATAACTATTTTGAAACTGAAAAGGATGCAGGTTCAACATGAAAAGGAGATCACTACAAAACATGTAGTTTTAGGTAGTTGTACAAATGAGGACAACTTATCTGGTAAGTGTGAGGCTTTAAGGAGGTATCTTAAAATGCCCAAAAGTCTTTTTAAGGCTTAATAAGCTATAACAGGTCTAAAATTACAAAAAACTAATCCATCTCTCTCATCACTCTCTTGGACAAGGTCAAATAGGTTAAACAATTTTCAATCAATATGGACAAGAGGATGAGAGTTGGAGTGAATGCATATGATGGAAGTTATTAGAATTTATGGAATTCCTTTCCATGGTAAATTTTTTTGGTTTGGTGATCTATGATCTATGAATAACATTGAAGATTGTTTATACCTTCAAGTTTCCTGCACATCTCCAACACCTTAGTTTTCCTTCTCTGCTTTCTTTGATCTAAGTAAACCAGGTGGTGTATGTGGTCTTGTAGAGTATGACCATCCTTATAATATGGATTTAAATTTTATTTGTATGTGTGAATATGGAGGGATAGACATAAATATCCTCATTGTACTAGGAGTGAGCATTATGGTATGTAGAATAGTTGTTTCTAGTTTCAGAGTTCCATCTTCCTATAAGTGTTTTCATATCAAAGGTAATACACTAGTTTGAACCTATCAAATCATGGTGGTTAGTTTCTTCATTAAAGGGTTTTATCGAATAAGCTTAATGTTATTAAGGAGAGGTCTAAGAATACAACTATAATTTCTTATGCCTATCACCTACAGTCAATAGCTAGAAATAGGCCTTTAACAATCCTATTGATGAATATTATAATTTCAAGGTTTTGTTGAGGTTATCAAAGTAACAATAGTAATATTGAGACTTTTAAAGGATTAGAGATTGGTTGTCAGAACCAATTAAACATAGATAGTAATCTATTATGCAATATTGAGAAATTTTTTAAATGAGAACAATTAACTTAATCTTTCTAAAGAAGGTTTCTACTACATATAATATAACATATGTTGGTGAACATCCTTGAGGTCTAAATAGGTCTATTTTTTCATGATAGTAACCTAGGCCTGGGAGTAATATATTGACATAATAAGGTGATTGATATGTCAAGGATAATTATGGTTGAGTGATATTTCAACCCACTCAAGTTTCTATTGAAAACACTGAGTGAGTTATAATCCCATCAAACCAAAAGTGAACCTGGAACTTGCAAACCCCTATTACATTGATAGTATAGAGATGAGAGCATGGACTATAGGTAGAGGTGAATACATCAAAGTGCGGAATGGTCCTTAGTGACCTCAAGATAATATGGTAGTGTGAAAAAAAAATGTTCAATTATAAATAGACACCTACAATAATCCCATATTCCCTAATATGTACACCTACAGGTTGGTCCATACTGCAGACTAACCTAAGCATATGAAAGGTAGGAAGATGTTTAAGATGGATAAAAATGTTGAATAAAATATCAAAGTGATCATATAATATTTAATTGAAATTATTAGATTTAAATAATAAAAAATGAGGTTGAACAAACAGGTTTATAACCTTAACCCATAGTCAATCCAAAACCCTACGTAGTCACTAGGCTTAAGAAGCTAGTTTTTGGATTTGAAGTTTTGAGAGATTTTTAGGTGTGATCTATCTTTAAAACTTGTCACATAAGATAATTATGACCTAAAAAATATCCCCATATACTCCTTTAGTCTATACATATAGGTTAGTTATCCTCTATTCTATCTCAGACATAGGGCACTTCATGAATAATAAAACCTGTAGACTTTACACATGAATATCAAGAAGATGAATGTGGAGCCTTGGAATCACTATAAAATTATGTGAAATATTTATTTAAATATTAATAAGGGTATAATATATCATACATCTATTTTAAACCATCTCAAGTGATCATACACACAAGAAACACAGTCCTGTAGACTAAGCCTAATACTAGGCCTAAACCCTCAAGGTGCCTAATTTGATTCACATGACCATATGATATTTAAAAGATATTTTATAAACTTTATAATAGATTGTAGAGTTTTAACTAATCATTGGTTTGTAGTAAATAACACAAGAGTGGTCATTTTGGCCTAATTCTTTCTCAAGCCTATCTAAAATGCAGTGTAGGAGTTCAAGAGCCATGTTCCTTCACTCATATATGTACATATGGTGTAGATGGTACCTTAAGTATCTAGGGATAGTTTATTTGGGTATTATAATCCAAATTTATGTAATTGGTTTAGGGGTTGAATGTCTAGCCTTTATGAATCATTATTAAGAAATAAAACATCCAAAAACCCTCTTAAACCCCTCTCAAGAACCTAATGGAAAATAAATGAGTGGGAATGCATATATAAGGGGAAATTTTTCCTTTAAATTGTTTTTTAATTTTTTGGAATATTTTAGACTCCTTGACACCCAACGTTTACATATTGTTATTTGTACAAGTAGGCTAAATTTTGGGTTTTCTACAAGTTTTGATGTGTTTTATAGGTTTAGAAAGGAATGGATAGATGAAATTAAATATTGAAGGTGTGTATAAACTTAATATAACTCCTCATACTCAAATATCATTATGGTTATGCATGAAAACTCCTCTAATAAAACATTCATTATAGGCAGTCTAAATAGGACAGTGAGAAAACAAAGTGACTGCCTTAGTGTGATAGTGAAAAGAGGGACATTGACTATTTTGAGGTATATTTTATAGAATAGAGGAAAAATAGGTTTTTAATATATTTCCTAAATTCCTTCAATGATATTTCTAGGATAACTGCAAGTCACTTAAGTGACAAGTGTGAATATTCAAGCCTAGAGAGTTAATAAGTGACTAAAAATAGTGAACATGAGTGTCAAGAAAAATATAATCAGTTGGAGAAGTGTAAAAAAAATTAAACTAATATAATTTACATCTTTTCATGTCTGATCATGTGTTAAGGATTTATAAGATAGTTCAAGATAGATGGACTACTCACCATCATGAGGGATGTTTCAAGAAGGACCATGGAGATTTCCATGCCAACTTCAAAGAAGGTGTCATGTATATGATAGAAAACTATCTAATAAGAATTCAAGAAATTTTTTCCACTTAATTATCTTGAATTATAACTAGTTTCTAAAGTTTTGCACTTGGCCTTATGACCCTTCATCTTCACTTCTTCTCTCTCCTCTCCTATGCTCTATATATGCAAGCCTTTTGGATTTGTAATGTATCCATAATTGGTATGGTAAATCCCTTATAGTTTGGAATCTTTATTTTCATTTGAATAAAGTTTTGAAACTTTATTTTATCTCTAAAATCTCCTGCCTAAGTGTTTCAAGTGGTTTATGTGGTTGACAAGTGATGAATGTCTTCTCCTTACTTCCATTATGCTCTTGAATGTTTTGTGTGAGTGATATCTCTTATAACAAGTCTCATGAAGTGTATGTGTTTGTTAAGTATGTTTTTAAGTGTGAGATGTATTATTATTGTATAATATTGTACCTTATTTTCACCCACATTTGGATATGAATAATAATCTACCTCTATGAGAAACACTTATACTAGAAAGACACTGAGTTGAGGTTAGTTTTAGGAGTCTCCTTTCTTAGTGTAGATGAAAGTTTGTTGTGTGGAATTATCTTTGGTGTATCACCTTCATTAGTTTATTTTGATTTAGCTTTAA
The DNA here is from genome assembly GCA_037957365.1 of Torreya grandis. Taxonomy (NCBI): domain Eukaryota; kingdom Viridiplantae; phylum Streptophyta; class Pinopsida; order Cupressales; family Taxaceae; genus Torreya; species Torreya grandis. Next base: position 925,829 of record JARHVA010003007.1, read on the forward strand.
TTATTCCAATTTCACCCCCAATATTGATTATCCTAGTGTAGTGTGAGCATAAAAGATAGATCAAGGGAGCTATCCCTTTCAAACCTGGAGATTTATCTCTTGTCGTAGCTTGTCTATAAGGAGAGATAGTTCCATGTTATCCTAAATTTTAAAATTTCTACTTGACTTATTTAGGGTGAAAATTTAGACTATAATAGTTATTAAATCCCAAAATCTTAAACCATTATTGTTTTTAACTATTAAGTCACCTATGTTATATTGTATCATATTGTTGATAAAACATGTTTGATACTCATAAATAAATTAATAAACAAGCATGTAATGATGTGGATTTTTCATAATATTCTTCTTGAATTTAAGGTGACATGATGGAATGTTAAAGTAACTAAACTTTGTTTCGATGATGGCTACTCTTGTAGATTTATATGCTTGAGTCTTTATTTTTAGGACCATCTTGATGTTTTAATTAATAACTTATAATCAAGTTGAGAATTTTGTTTGTCATTCCTAAATGTGAATCATTTTTAGGATTTATGATAATAAATCATATTTTTTAAATAAATAAAATTAATTAAGTAAACTTTAAGGGTCATAATGGACTAGGTGCAATTTATTTATCTTTTCAAAGAAAATTAAATATAGTCTAAAATATTTGTTGATCTTATCATTGGTGACATTGGTAGTTATACCAATTACACTAATGGTAGAAGTGTATTTTTTAAATTTTCACATGCAAAAATTAATAATGGTTATTAAAAATTAAGATAAAATGAATTACATACTATTATGACATGGTTTGTAAATGTTTCATGCATATTAACCAAGTGATGCATAAGACTGAGAAGCAAGGGTTTGATCTCTATACTGAAGCTTATAACATGGTTAATTGGAAAATTATGTGAACTTGATTTGAACATTTTGGTGATGATATGTCCACTTATGTGCTTATTTCCATCATTATGGAATTAAATAATACTTACCTAAACTTTAAAATTGAACATGTGAATTTAAACTAAATATGTAATTAATGTCTTTTTAAGATTATGAGAATACAGAATGTAATGATTCTTAACAATGCTCATGATATAATGATCATATGGATAACACTTGAGTATGGTATTCATTGGTTTAAAAACTAAGTGAATAATTTTGTTAAAAATACCTTTTATTGTATTACTTTTGGAAATACTCCTCAAAATAATCACTGGTTGTTATCTGAAGTTTTGTAGATATTAATTAGTCAAGCTTAGTATGATGATTCTTCTGATTCTTCTATTTTCTCCTCACATTTATTTGATGAACTCCTTGTAGTTTACTCTATGAGGTGCAAATTTCTTTATGGTCTATACAGGTACTTGGGTAAGACTATAATTTGGTAATGACTCTACTAGGAAGGCCATATAGGAAGTGCACATAGAGGAGTGTGTGAGTGTATTATTCATACACTAATCTGACCCTATTCAATTATAAAGTGGATAATTGCTTCCTAATAGTGTCATTAGTGATTTATAACTTGGTTGAGTTCATGTGTTGTCTATAACATAGTTATGGGTCACATTACATTTTTTGTGTTAGTTTTCCTTTGTAATCCTTACACCATAGTTGCTTTATCTCAATGTTTAAAAATAATAATTTATCACATTTTGGTATCAGAGTGAGATTTAATACTCTATGTAACTTTGGGGAATGCTTATTACTATTTTTTTGACTATTTTTTTATTTGTTTTACCTTAGGATGTAAGAATAAGATTATTAATGGTAGATAAAAACCCAAGACATGCTAACCTAGGTAGAGGTAGAGGTCATAGAGCCAATGATACTATAAGAGAATAACCTCCCCTTAATAATGTGGGTAGTAATTTTGGATCACCTAACAATGATGAAAACAATCCAAAAGGTAAATAATAGGTAGTCTTGAATAGGATTCTAACTATTTTAAATTCCCTACAAAGTAAGATGAAAACCCAAGAATGTAGATTGAATAGTCTAGATGGTATTCCACCTGAAGAAGTACCTCTTAGATAAGAAGGGAAAGGTGGTGAGTAAAATACCCCAATATAAGCCTATAAATGTGGTTAATCCCACTATCAAAGAATTGAAAAATCTTCTCCCACCAACCTTTTTTGGTGAGGAATCAAGTGAGATAGTTGATGCATGGTTGGTTAACCTAAAAAAATATTTTAGCCTACATAGCATGCCCTCTAATATAGAGGTAAGGGTGGATTCATATTAGTTGGTTAGAGCTATGGATGTTTGGTAGAATCCTCTCTATGCTTTAGAGGAATACTAATCAATGAATCTTACCTGGCCTAGTTTTAAAATGTAGATTAAGAAGAGATATCTTGGTTCTAATTTCAAACAACAAAAAATAATTGACTTTCATCTATTAAAGTAGGAAGGTATGACACTATTTGAATATGAAAATAAGTTTTTGAGCTCGATGCATCATGTGAATTATATGCATAATGAATAAACTAAAGTGATCAAGTTTAAGTTGGGATTGAAATAAATATTTATGCATGATGTTAATATGATTAACCTAAAGACTAGTTTTTTCCATTGAATATGCTCATAGGGTAGAAGAGAAAGATAAAGCTCACAAAAGGTGAGACAAGATTTTAAGTAGAATAGATAGCAATCTATAAGCACAAATATATCCCCATCACCCAAAAAATTTAAGAAAAATGATCAAAACCATATATTTATTAGATGTACTTATGGTTTTAATAAATATTAGGGGTAGAATCATGGTTTTTATAAGATTGGAGATTATAAGAAAAACAACAAGGAAGTCAAAATGTTCTTACCATGAGGTCAAACACCATTCTTATAGCACCCAAAAAAATTGTAGTGTGTTCAAAATGTGGTAATAATCATTATTGTAAGAACTATCCAAAACTATAACTGGGATAATTAGCTAACCATAGAGTATATGCAATCATAATATAGATTACCAAACCACTCCTATAGATATCAAAGGTAAATTAAGTGGTTTTTTAGTTTTTATTCTAGTTGATTCAGATTAAACAATAATTTTATTTCACCTAAGGTTGTCAATAAATGTAGTTTGAATCATGTGACATTATCACAAGGTTAGGAGGTTGAATTTGGTATAGGAAAGAGGATACCAATATCCAAATGTCTTGAGAAAATAACATTGGATTTATGGAGTTTTCAAACCAAAACCAATCTATTTTTAGCTCCTCATGTATATTATGATTTAATTTTGAGAATGGACTTATTGCAACATCATAAATCCATTTTGGACTATTATAATAAATTGATAAACTATTTTGAGGACTTAAGAAACACACCATAAACTCAAGGTTTTCCTAAGCCTAAAATGTATAATCTTATATCATATTTAAAATTGAAGAATTTTGTATGAAAGTGCTGCAAACTATATGTTATTTAAATATAGAAAACTGCACCTAAAAATGAAACTGCTTATAAAGAGTTTACATTTCTAAACAAAAATTTTGATGTGTTTCTTGTAAATATGATTAGACTACCTCCTAAAAGAGAGTTTGATTTTTCTATTGATATAATGTTAGGGATAACTCCTACATTGAAATCTCCCTTCCACATAAACATAGTTGATTTGTAGGAACTTAATGTTCATCTATAAGAGTTTCTAAAAATGGCGGCATTAAGCCAAGTGCGTCTCCTTGGGGTGTACCTATGGTATTTGTAAAAAATAAGGATGGAACTTTTTGGTTATATGTTGAATATCACATGTTCAATAAGGTTACCATAAAAAACCATTATCCTTTGCTAAGGACAGATGATCTATTTGATCAAATGAAGGATTTAGTTGTCTTTTCTAAGATAGATTTGAGATCAGGTTATCATTAGCTGAGAATCAAGGAAGAAGACATCTATAAGAATAATTTTCATACTCGATATGGATATTATAAATTTAAATTAATTCCTTTTGGTTTAACTAATTTTCTTACTACATTTATGAACTTAATGAAAAGTGTATTTAGATTTTCTAGACATGTATGTGCTAGTATTTTTTGATGACATACTAATCTATTCTAAGAATGCAATTGAACATGAGAAATACTTTCATTTAGTTTTATAAAGGTTAAGGCAGCATAAATATTTTGATAAGTTATCTAAATGTGCCTTTTATCAAGCTAAGATTCATTATTTGGGTCACATAATTTATAAGGATGGTATTTTTATGGATCTATCTAAGATTAAGGTTATCCAAGAATAGCCTACTCTTAAAAATATACATGAAGTACATAGTTTTATGGGCTAGCTAATCCAACAAATTCCTTATATTAAAAGGATAGAAGATTTTTAGAATTTTTTCCAGATTAGCTAATCCAACAAATTCCTTATATTAAAAGGATAAGAAGTTCATTTAGACTTCATATTTCAAGAAATATTTTTATAATCTTAAGGATTTTTTAACAATATCACCTATACTTATTATATCAGATCCAAATGGCAATTTTGAGATTTGGGTTGATTCATCCAAAGAAGGATTTGGTGGTGTGTTAACATAGGATGATAAGATGGTGGCTTATGATTCATAGAAACATAAGGATCATGAGAAAAAATATACTACTCATGACCTTGAACTTGATATCATTTTACATGCACTTAAGCAATGGAAACATTTTCTATTGGGAAAACATTTTAAGGTCAAATATGATCATTGTAGCCTAGAATACATGTTTTCCCAAGATGATCTGAATGCATATCAATGTAGATGGTTAGAATGTCTAAGTAATTTTGATATGATTATTACATATGTGAAAGGTAAGTAGAATCATGTTGTTGATGCCCTCAGTTGATGCATGTATCTCGTTTCCTTGTCTATTTTGTATAATAATTTTAGATCTGAAATTTTAGAACAACAATGTTCTGATGAATTCTACCATGAGGTAAGTGCAAGTTTGGCTAATGGGCCTAAGAAAAACAATTATTTTTTTTAAAGATTTTTATAGCCTGGTTAGGTATGAAAATAGAATTTATGCTCCCAAATAGGTGATTTATAGACTATTTTTTTAAAATAAGTGCATACAACACCTTATTTTGCTCATCTATGTGTCACAAAAATGACACTTGAGCTTAAAAGGTTGTACTATTGGTATGATTTGAAACATGAACTTGTTAGCTTTGTGGGTAAATTATTTAAATGTCATCATGTAAAAGTTAAACATTAGCATCTATAAGGACCATTATATCCTCATGATGTTCCACAAGGTAAGTGGGTTGTTATTTCTCTTGATTTCATAGTTGGTTTGCCAAAGTTTTGAAGCTAACATGATATTATTTTATTTGTAATAGATCAATTTACCAAATTTAGGAATTTACTTAATGTAAATATCACTGATGATGCATATGTGTTTGTTGAAAGGTTTGTAAAAGAAATAGTATGGTTATATGTCATGTCATAAGGCATCATAACTGATAGAGATAAAAAATTAATTTAAGATTTTGGAAAACATTGACTACTAATTTTGGGACAAGATTGATTTTTTGTTCTTCATACCACACAAAAATAGATGGTCAAATAGAAAAGTGTAATCAAATTGTAGAATACATGTTAAGAATATGTGATGGATCAACAAGGTAAATGGGAAGATTATTTACACTTGGTTATATTTACTTACAATAACACATCATTTTGTGATTAAAATGGATCCATTTGAAGCTCTATATGGGTGTAAATTTAAAACTCAACTTGGTTGGGAAAGTTTAGAAATTATAACTATTTATGGTCCTAATGTTCTATAGGAATATAATAAATAAATGAAAATCATAAGGAAAAATCTGAAACCTACCTTTGATAGACAAAAACATTATGTAGATTTAAAGAGGTCACCATGAGAATTTGAAGTTGGTGATAATTTTTTTGTGTGTTTGATTGTATAAAAGTTCAATAAATTTTGGAAAATCCTCCAAACTAGCTACCAGATTCATTGGACCCTTTGAAATTTTGAAGACAATCAATCTTGTTGCCTATCGACTAGCCTTTCCTCCTTTTATATTCAATATTCATGATGTTTTTCATGTTTGATTATTAAGAAAATACATACCTAATCCTTCTCATGTTTTGGATTAGAACCATATTCAAGTTTCATAAGGGGAAAAGATGTAGTTGGAACCAGTGAAGATCCTATAACATCATAACATTAGACTCTAAAATTGTGAAATTTTTCAAAGTTTGGGTCTAATGGGTTCCTTTTTCTTAAAGTGATACTTAGAAAGATGAAAGTATTTTTAGACAACACTATCCCTTGCTATTTTAGTCATCAGAATGGCTCCTTTCCAAGTGGGGGAGTATGTCATGACCCTAAATATTTGACACTTGATAATTTTTTATAGTATTGTTTTATAACTCAAACGATGACTATTTCATTGTTATTTGATTATTTTTATTTCTTTTATTTAGTAGATTATATGTTGTGTTATATTGTTGATATTTATGATGTGATTCACCCAGATGATTATTGGTTTGGTTATTTGTTGAGACATTGTTGTTTTATTGAGATATTGATGATGTTGTGTAACTTTTATAGTGACACTTGATTATTAAATGATTTTATGAATTGTATTAAGTGTATTCAGTATAATATGAATTGTAATTGATTTGGTTATATTACTTAATATATTTATTATTCTTATCTTATCTAGATACTATTGATGGTTTGTTTTATTACCATAGGGATATGTATAATGAGCTAGGTTGCTTATATGTCTTGGTAGCTAGATAGGGTGGAAAATTAGAAAAAATGAATAAAATTTAAAATGGTTCTGAGTTTTTCTGTATTACTGATTTGTTTTTTAAGTTGCATTTGTTTACTCATTGGCATGATTTTTTCTTGGTGTTATTTGTGAGTCAATTGACTTAGTATAGAATGTTAAAGTTACATTGTTTTTTGATTTTGTGTTAAGTGTTACTATCAAAATCGGTGCTTGTTTTAATTGTCTTATGACCATTAAGGGTCAAGGCTTGTTTGACCTCTATTGTTTCTTTGACTACTTATTTTGACTTGGTCTGAGTCTTGTATACATGTGTTATATTCTTATGTTTATTGGCTTAGTGTACTCCATCTTTGGTGGCATAATTAAGTGACTAAGTCTTAATCAAAGACTTGACTAGAATTAGGCCAGGTAGAAAGAATGGCCATGAACCACATGGGCCTTAGATTAGTTATTTGGTTTTGTTTTGTTGTGTCCTTGTCTTAGGTCAATGGCATTAATTCATTTTATGAGGGCATAGGTGTCAAGAGACTTATTTTTTCTTATATTATTTTGTTTTGGTTGTTTGATGCCATTTAGAACCCTAGTTTCAAGGTGGAAAATCTATCAAAAATTTTCTTATGACCACCATTGAGGGTTTAGTGTAAACAATGGCCATTATGGCTTGAATTTTTTCATGGAGACTATCATTGTAGTTGTGTCTCTATTTTTCACCCATGAGGGGAGATTTATGTGGATTTTTTTAGGGATTTTAGATCTTCTAGAGGTGACCTATAAAAACACAAACAACTTAGGCTTTTATTAGAGGAAAAATGAAAAGGAAAAAGAGGAGGTGATTTAAACTCTTACATTTTCATTTTCAAAGTTGTCAAGTAAGTTTTTTTTATGTTTTTCTACACATTTTAGTTTTTGGACTTCTATATGTATTAGGGTTTTATTTTTAAATTGGTTTAAAATCTTTTTCTTGGCATGCAAAAAAAAGGGTTTTGTGTGTTATTTTTTATGAAAATCCTAATTATTAAGGAGTAGGGTTTTAAAATTATAAATGTTGTTGGTTCTATGATGGGTTTTGTGTTGGTTATCTATCCATGGAAAAATAATAAGGAATGTTGTTTTGTTTTTATTATTAGGGTTTAGTTGATAATTGTAGTATGGTTACAATTGACCCTAGAATAATCTCTTGAGGGTTTATTTTTCCATTTGAATGCAAATAATTTTATGGTTATATTCTTTAATAATATTTGGTCACCATTTCATTTAAATTATTTGGTGAAATCATTTCTTTATCCTTTCGATTCAAGGTTGCACATTTTTCAATTTGTTTATAATCATTTGTTGATAAAATAGTAAAATGTATAATGAGTGTTTTGAATTAAAAAATACTTATTATTTCACCATTATGCAATGATTATGGTTTTTAGGTCAGTTCTTGACTATTTAACTTTTTAATTTTGCCTTATTGACAAAAAAAATTGGTTTCCTTTTGGGACTACGAGTTGTTTTAGCTGTGTGTTATAGGGAGAATGATGGAAAGGTATTCATAAATCAATTCAATGTTTACCTAATTACATGAACTCAAATTTTAGGTTATTCTTTTCAACTTTATGAGTCAAGGGTTTTCCTACTATTGTTATAAATCTTTGATTTTAATAGGTTGTTTAGGTTTGATTTTTTTGTTTATCATTTATTGTTATTAAAAGAACTATGTTATTATTAAAGATTACCTAGTTTAGCATAATGGTAAATAATTTAAAGGTTATAAAATGTATACAATTGCAGTTCATGTTTGTATTCACTTGAATATAATGTGAGGTTCAATATTCCAAGATCAAGGTTATAAGTTGTAGTCTTTGGATTAGGTACCGAGACACAAATCTTCATGAACTAGAATATGAATGAGTTCATCTCCTTGTTTTATATAAGTTGTGTTTTTCAAGTCAAGATCATAATTTTATTTTTATTCACCTATCTCATTTCCTGGATCCATAACCAATTGATGTTTGGGGTGGTCTAGGACCACCAATGGAGGGGCTCATTAGGACTAGAGATGTGGGTGTCAATTTATCTTGCAAAACAAAGGATTGATAATATGTTTTAATTTATTTAGGATTATATTCGTATGAAAATTATATAATAACTCTTATGTAACACCAATATTTTAAATTAGATACTTTTATTGGGTTGTCTCTCTTTTATGATAATATGATTTGATTCTATGAGCTATCATTTATTTTAATGTGAATGATTTATGTTACTTGCATAATAGATTAAATGGATTTTTTTTATGGTAAGTTAATACATAAATTAGTTAGTATAATTTATACTCTTTAGTAACATTATTTGGTATCATTATTTGATATATTGATGAGTTTTGATATTAAATAATGTGCATGCATAAAATCAATATGTTTTCCATTGATGTTGATTATTTGGTTAGATTTTTGAACTTCATACTTATAGTGCTTAATAAGTGCATGTGTTTTATGGAAATATGGTGGTGGATGAAAGTAATGAAGTTTCATTTAATGTTTCTTTTCTTAGAAGGAAAAATAAGTATGAATATGTGTTAGTTATGTTGAATTTATTGCTAATATTTATTTAAAGGTTTAGATGTTAGTTTTGAAACTCTAAAATGATGATTATATAATTATATGACGTATTCTAAGGTCTTAATATCATATTGTTATTACATTGATTTTGAGGCATTTATATTAATGTGTTCAAACTATCTGGGAAAGATATTCAAACTAATACTATCTTAGGTGAGTTATAAGTTAACATGATATGGTTATTTATTTATAAAGGTAGAATAAGTGTATTTTTCAACATACCTAGATAGTTATTAAATCCCAAAATCTTAAACCATTTTTTTTGTCAACTATTAAGTCACCTATGTTATATTGTATCATATTGTTGATAAAAACATGTTTGATACTAGTAAATAAATTAATAAAGAAACATGTAATAATTTGGATTTTTCATAAGATTTTTATTGAATTAAGGTGAGATGATAGAATGTTAAATTAATTGAGATTAGTTACAATGATGGCTAATCTTGTAGAATTGTATGCTTGAGTCTTAATTTGTAGGACCATCTTGACATCTTAATTAATAACTTGCAATCAGGTTGAGCATTTTGCTTGTCATTCATAAACATGAATCATTTATAGGATTAATAGAAAAAAATCATCTTTATAAAATAATGAAGATGAATTAATTAAAATGTAAGGGTCGTAATGGCCTAGGTGTAGTTTATTTATCTTGTTAAAGGAAATTAAATACAGTCTAAAATATTTGGTGATCTTATCATTGTTACAATTGGTAGTTATACCAATTACACTAATGACAAAAGTGTATTTTATAAAGGTTCACATGTAAAACTTAATAATGGTTGTTAAAACATTAAGACAAAATTAATTTCATACTTTTGTGATATGGTTCATTATTATTGCATGCATATCAATCAAGTGATGCATAATACTAGGAAGAAAGGGTTTGATCTCTATCCCAAGGCTTATGACATGATTAATTGGTAACTTGTAGGAACTTGATTTTACCATGTTGGTGATGAGATGGCCACTTATGTGGTTATGTACATAATTTTTGAATTAAATAATACTTTCCTAAACTCTTAAAGTGAACATGTGAATATGAACTAAATTTGTAGTTATTGTATTTTTAAGAGTATGAAAATATAGAGTGCAGTGATTCTTAATAATGATCATGGTACAATGATCATATGGATATCACTTTTTTATGGTCTTCATTAATTCCAAAACTAAGTGAATAATTTTGTTAAAAATACCGTATATTGTATTGCTTTTGGAAATAGTCCTCAGAACAATCACTTATTTTTATCTAAAGTTTTGTAGATATTTTTTAATCAAGTCTAGTGCGATGATTCTTCCATTGAATATATTTTCTTCTTTCACATTTGTTTAATAAACTCTTTTTTGTTTACTCTATGAGGTTGAATTTTTTTTATAGTTTGTATAGGAACTTGAGTAAGACTATAAGTTGGTAATGGCTCTACTAGGAGGGCCATATAGGATGTGCATGGAGAGAAGTGTGTGAGTGTATTTTTCATACATTGACATGACCCTATTCAAGTACCAAGTGGATAATTTATTCCTTGTTGTCTCCCAAAAATAATAGTCATTTTGGGAACAACATTTGAATTATTTTGGTTCTACAAACCAAAATAATATCTTCCATTTTCAAAATTTGTCTTAGATATTCAAATTTCTCATTTTCAGAGCTTCTCAGGCTTGAATCTATGGACTCTACAGGAAAAGGAAAATCTACAGACTTCTGCAGGTGGTTTTTAGTTAAAAGAATTGATTTTCAACATTTGTTCATTTTCCAGGATTGGTTCAAAGTTTTGGTTCAATTGAAAATCTTCATCAGCAAGCATCTGAATACAAAAGGAGACCTAAACCATTGAACTATTGAACCATTGAACCAATTTGGTTCAAAGGTTCAATGGGTTCAAAGTTCAACAAGTTCAATGTCATTGGCGAAAGTTAAGCGCTTCATAAAGGTTCAAAGTTTAGTCGCTTCAACAGGTTCATCGGCTTCCAACCATTTGGTCAAATCAAAATGACTTGAACTATTGAACCATTGAACCAATTGGGTTTAAAGGTTTAACAGTCAGTTCAACCAAAGGAACATTTCAATCACTCAGTTTAACCAAGCAGTTCAATGCTTTATTTCACTCAGATGGTTCATTTCCTTTGTTTCAACGTCTTTTGGTTCAATCATTTGGTTTGTCAGTTAGTTCAAGGCTTTCATTGAACCGTTGAACCAAATTTTTGGTTCAACATTTTGATTCAACGAAAAGGTTCAACAACAGGTTTATCTCTTTTTGGTTCAAAAGGCACTTGGCATGCTTCGTTGAACTATTGAACTAGTTCAACGGATAGGTTCAATCAAATGGCTCAACTCTCAATTTAAAGGCAAGTACAAAAATTTGGTTTAATGCTTAGTTTATAGGCCTATTTTATTCATTGAACCATTGGCTTGAACCATTTTGGTTCAAAGCCTTGGTTTAACTGATTAGTTTAATGCATTGGTTTAATGACAAAAAGTGCATTCAATGGTTCGTCAGTTGTTTGCTTCAAAGGCTTGGCACGCTTCATTGAACCTTTGAACCGGTTCAACAAATGGTTCATCAACTAAGTTTAAAGGGACGGTTCAATGCTAAAGAACTTTTCTGAAGGACAAGTGCCCTTACAGAGGACACTTCATCGACCAAAGCACCCTTTGGCTTGTTCAAAGACTTGTTCAAAGCCCAGGGGAATTTTCCCTAGACTTTTTATCTATGGGAATTTTCCCCAAGGAAAATGTATGTGGGAAACATTCAAAGGGAATGGCCTGAGGAAAAACCCGAGAGAAATTTACGAAGGGCCAACGAAGGACCCTGAAGGGTAGGTGCCCTTACGGGGAACTCTCAACCATTAATTTGAGGATACTTCCCAAAACCGAAGGATCATTTCTCAAGGCACAAAAGGGCAAAGTCCAATCTAGAAAAGTGCCAAGTGGAAAGCCAAAAGAAGACCAAGGGGTGATGTGCCCGAACACATCAAATTCAACACAGTCAACTAGCCATTGGAAACATAGTGACAGGCGTGCGAACATCAAATTAAAGACAACAAAATAATTGTTGATCCTTTAAACATAAAGAATAGAATACATTCACAATTTTCAAGGCCAAGACCAATAGAAAGTAGGGAAGGAACAAAACATCAAGCTGAATCTAGGACCTGATTCAATTAATCAGAAAGGGAGGAATGATGAAGATAAGATCAGACTGCTAGGCAGACATTGAAATTTGTAAGACTTTTAATTACACAAATTATCTATCTACATTGAGAAGATCAAATGGGTAAGAGGCCTCAAAGTTCTAGCTTGTCTTCCTAACATTTCCCAATGCATCATGATGTATTACTGTTCTCGAGTCCTTCTTGAAAGTGGCTATATAAGGGACTTCCTATCATTGTAAAAGGATCTTTTTGATAATCTGAATGAAACTCTACTAAAATTGAGAGGCATCATTGAGACTTTGTGCTCAGTCTGTTTATCATATTTTGTTAATGAAAACAAGGGACTTTTTTAGACTTTGTGATGTGATATCTTGTTTGTTTCATTGATCTAATAAGCAAGATTAGTAAATTTGTCAAGAAGGTGTCTTGAAGAATCAACTGTGGAGAGACTTTGTGCCCCCATAGTTGCCTTCAGTGTGTTTGTTTTTCATTGATGTGTAAAGAACTTTGAAAAGACTTTGAGCTTTCATTGTTCTTCATATATCACTCTTGAGTATTTCATGTGCAGACTTTGTGTTGTGTCTTGATTTGTTGGTTACCATACTTTAGTCATATTCTGCTTTTATTTCCAAGAGTATTCTTGTGGTTGGTTGAACATTTCTTCTAAAAGAAGAGGAGTGTTGTTTGTCATTCTCTTGAGTTCTTCCTTTGTTTTGTATACATCATCTTTGAAGAAAGAGAGATGGATGTTTGGTCCTACCCTTGAGTATTATTTTTTGTTCATATATATACATAGCATATCCATAGGGAACCTCCCCTTGATGAGAGGAGAGAACAATCTCCTTTTGATGTGATAAATTTACACATTAGGATGACTAATCTTCTTGCTTTGGCTAATAAGACCTATTTTGTTTACCAGTATGCTGATAGATAAAGTATTCAACCAACAGTTTTTGGTGACTCTGCTGGGGATATACCCATTATCCATTTATAGTCTATCTATTTCATTCACCTCTACACCAATAGGAAAAGAATGCATAGTTCAAAGCCTCAAGCTTTAACTGAAACAAAGTCAATTCTTTTCAAATTTTGTTTTACAAATTTGGCAGATTCAAGGTATAACACGAAGCCAAAGGGATAAAAGTGTCATTGATCATGTGTTCGAGCTGGTACAATAAAGTGATTTTGATCTATTTCCTTCACCATCTCATCTGCAACAAACCAAAAGCTTCCCTCCTACTAAAGCCAAATCTCCATTACCAGGTGAAATATCAACTTCTGCTATTGATAAAGCTATGCCTGTAATTACCCCTTTGAGATTTGTTATCCCTCCTTTTCAGTACCCTATAATGGCAATTCAAGGCCCCTAGGGTAATGTTTTTGGCCCTCTCAATCTTACTCCTCCTCTACATGAACTTCCACGTAGTTCTAGGAAGAATTTATTGAAATTCCATAGTGATGGGAAAGTTCATCCTGATGAACATATTGCAACATTCAGTATAGCTTGTGGAGTAATTGGGGTAGAGTTTGAAGATGTAGCAGTCAGGCTTTTTATTGAAACACTACAAGGTCCTACTGCAGATTGGTTTTACCATTTACAGGCTCTATTTGTGACTAACTGGAATACTTTGAAAGCTAAGTTTGAAGCTAGATTCAAACCTGTAGAAGATACACATACACTTCTGGCTCAACTTACACAAATGAAAAAAGAACTGCATGAGCCTATGAGAGACTTCATAGCTAAATTTGACAAGTTGAGAAATAGAATTCCTATGATTGCCAGACCTACAGCTAAAAAGCTTAAATGCTTTTTCAATAATTCTCAGCTACCTAAAGTTAGTTTCCTCTTGAGACATGCTGGCCAAATAGATCTAGTTGTAGCTCAACTTTTGGCCACTGAAGTAGAAGACGATCTCATCTTAGTAGGGCAAATAAGAAGAGATCCTAATAGAAATAGAGCTTCATCATCATCTGAATTTGCATCTAAAAGCACCACAGATCCAATGGTGTAGAAATTAGTGAATGAGCTCCTTGCACTCAAAAAACAAATGGCTCAAGGAATGTATTCTACTCCTACATACAGAAGAACATTGCCAAATCAGTCATATCAAGGCAATGTTGCCAGAAACAAGGACAACAAAATCGCCTTCCTCCTCCACAAGGAAAACTTGCCTAGGAAGCTCCTCCAACTAATTTAGCAATGGGATATCTTGAGACAAAATCAGATTTTTCTTATCAGCCTAAATTAAATCAAGAAAATGATGCTGATATCATTGAAGATAGTTAAGAAGAATCAGCTGGTGACTCCCACATTAGTTTCTTTAATTATCAGGATGAACTTAGAAGCAAAGGAAAAGCTTCAAATGGATCATATGCAGTGTTTACCAGGTCCAAGACCTAATCAATCCAATAGGCTGATAAAGGAAAGATAGAAGAGCAATCACAACCAATAGTCACAATTGCCAAGCATGGGATAGCTCTACCCTTTCAACCAAAAGATTCGGTAATCACTCAAAAGGTAAATACATCTATTGTGCCTTCCCCTTCTACTTCTAATTTGCAAACCAGTATACCTCTTGTCCCTTCTAAAACTCAGAAAGCTAAATTACCTTTCTCTGTATCTAGTTCAATTTAGCCATTTGACATAATTGATCATGTCAAAAAGACAAAAATACAAATGTCTAAATTTGAGTACTTGTAGTCCAATCTGGATTAACTGAATAAGCTAGTCCAATATGTTAAAAATCAAACCATCCTTACAGTACAAAAGGCCAAAAAAGTGACTTTTTATTCCCCAATAAATATGCCTAGTCCAAATAATCTAATTATTACTCCTCCAGCTATTTTTATAAAAATAGAACCCTTCTATGTTTCCCTGTTAATCAATGGCCACAAGCTGAGTAATTGTATAGTAGACTCAGGCACATCTGACAATGTTATGCTTGCCAAAGTCACTGAGTCTCTTGGTCTCACATTGACCAAGATGTTTGGTAGATGTTTCTCCATGGAGAACAAACAAGTGCCATTGTTGGGGTAGATCAAAGATGCCCAATTTGTATTTGTAGCCTTTCCAGACAAGAGGATTAAAATGACTGTATTAGTGGCTAAAGTCCTAGCATCTTATGGTATTTTACTTGGACAAAATTTTTGTAAACACATGAGAGGAGAGTTGAACATGGATCTATCTAAGGCAAGGATCCCTGTACAAGGTGTGATGAAGAGATTACTTCCTGAAAAGGAAGAAAAGTATGTAGTCACCAAGATGTCAACTCCTGAAGCTCAAATCCTTTTTGAATTTGTAGGTATGGGTAATTACTTTTTATATACAGATCATGAAGAAAGACCCTCCATCTTTGATGAAGGAAATTCTAAATTAAAGCCAGTGTCTGATGAGATTTGGACTCTAGAATTTGATGGTAGTTGTTCCTCTTCTGGTTCTAGAGCTAAAATTGTTTTGATATCTCCTCAAGGAGATATGTTCCCTTCATCATATAAGTTACATTTCAACAACACAAATAATATAGCTGAATATGAATCGATGTTGTTGGGCATGAAGGTTGCTCAAGAAAGAGGCATCAAGTGTCTTCATGCTAAAGGGGACGCCAAATTAGTGGTCTACCAAGTGAAAAATACATATCAAACCAAGAATGAAAGGCTGCACCATTACTGTAATCTTGTTTGGGATGAAATTGAAAGCTTTGATGCTTTCAACATTTCTTCCATTCCAAGAGAATCCAATGATAGAATTGATGCACTTGCTATTTTAGGAACTCTTTTAGTTCCACATTCTGATTTTAAAGAATCCAAATATACCATTGAGCTAATTTATAGGCCGAGTGTTCCTGATAATGCTGATCATTGGCAAATTTTCAATGATGATAATCAGATCATTGCCTTTTTGTAAAGAAAAGACAATTTTAAATAGCTATATTTTGAAGGCAGCGAATCTCAGAAGTCTGAATTAATTTTTGAATCTAGTTCAGATGTAAATGAAGAGTTTATACAGCTGAAAATAAATAAAATTCTTAAAGGCCTGGTTTCTCTTGAAAAGCTATTTGACAAGCATGATAGATTCATCAAGCAATAGCAGACAGATTCAAATTTCTCTCAGGGATTTGCCCAAGTAAATCTGACCAATGAAGAAAATCCAAAAATGGTCAACATTGGTAAGTGTTGTACACCTGAAGAAAAATTCAAATTTACTTCTTTGCTTCATCAATACATTGATGTCTTGGCATATTCATATGAAGATCTGAAGTCTCTCAGTCCTGATGAAATCTGTCATCATATTCCTCTCAAGGCTAATTCAACACCTTACAAGTAGATATCCAGACAATATAGTCCAAAGATTTCAGGTATAATTATGTCTGAGATTCAAAAAATGTTAAATGCTAGAATTATTTTTCCAATCCATCATTCTACATGGACTGCAAATATAGTTCCTATAAAGAAGAAAAATGGTGAAATCCACATTTGTGTTGATTTTCATAATCTAAATTAGTCTTCTCTGAAAGACAATTACCCTTTTTCAATCATGGACCAAGTGATCCAAATAGTAATAGGATCAAAAATGTTATCAATGTTGGATGGCTTCTCAGGCTATAACCAAGTTGAAGTTGCTGAACCCAATCAACACAAGACTACATTCATCATGCCTTGGGGTACTTTTGCATACAAAAGAATGCCTTTTGGATTAATAAATGCTGGTGCTACCTTTTAGAGAGCTATGGATATGTATTTTAAAGATGAAATTGGCAAATTCATAGTTGTATATCTTGATGATTTAACTGTCTTTTCAAAGCGCCGATCTGATCATATGTGCCACTTGTAACAAGTGCTAGAGCGCTGTTGGATAAATGGTATTTCTTTGAATCCTAAAAATTCTATTTTTGGAGTGACAGAAGGAAAACTCCTTGGACACATTGTGTCCAAATAAGGCATAAAGATTGACTCAGACAGAGTCAAGTCTATTCACGAGCTAAATTTGCCTGCAAGTAAGAATGTTGTTCACTCTTTCTTTGAAAAATTGAATTTCTTACAGAGATTCATCCCAAAATTTGTTGAGAAGACAAGATACATTATAAATATGATGAAAGGAAAGACTACCTTCAGCTAGACCAAAGAAGGCAAAGCAACATTTCAAGATATCAAAGTCGCTATTGCTCACGCCCCTACCTTGGTCTACCCAGATTACCACAGAGATTTCACTATATATAGCTATGCATCTAAGCATACTCTTTTAGCTATTCTTGTCCAACAAGACAAAGAAGGTATGGAATCTCCCATCTCTTTCATGAGTTGCCCTCTGAAAACTCATGAATTGAAGTATTCAAATATAGAGAAGCATGCCTATGCCTTGGTAAAAGTAGTCAAACACTTTCACTTCTATATTCTGAATTCACATACTATTGCCTTAGTTTTTGATAATATAGTCAAGTCTATTTTAACTCAGTAGGAGTTTGGCACAAAGAGAGGTAATTGGATTGCAAAGATCCAAGAATTTGATCTAGATATTAAGCCAACAAAGCTAGTCAGAGGTAAAGGTCTTTGTCAATTAATGGCTGATAATAAGCCAGAAGATACACAACTCGAAGAAGCTAAAGTAGACAATATGCCAAAAGTCCTTTTTGTTTCTACTACCAATGAATGGTATTTAGATATTGCCTATTTTCTGACTTATGGAGAATGTCATGCTCATTTGTCTTACAAAGAGAGGAGAACCATCAGATTGAAAGTTGCCAATTTTGTCCTTTGGGACAACGGCCTATACAAAAGAAACATAGATGGAGTTTTTCTTCACTATGTAGACAAAGAACAGCAGACCCAACTCTTGAAATCTTTCCATAATCTAGCTTGTGGAGGACATTTTTCTACTCTTGTGACTGCTCACAAAATTCTGAGAGCCAGGTATTATTGGTTGACTCTTTTCCAAGATGCACATAAATGGGTAAGGAAATGTGAACTTTGCCAGCAATTTGTTGGAAGACCCAAGTTGTCTACTCTACCTCTTAAGCCATTAATCATAGAAGAACCTTTCCAACAGTAGGGACTCAATTTTATTGGGACAATAAATCCATCATCAAGCGCTGGACATGATTATGTCCTTACAGCGACTGATTATTTCACTAAGTGGGTAGAAGCAATCCCGACAAAGCATGCTACCTCAAAAGTTATATGCAATTTCCTGAAAGAGAACATCATTTCCAGATTTGGAGTCCCACTCAAAATTGTTACTGATAATGCAACTTATTTCACCTCTCAAGAAATCACGCAATTCTATTTTTATTATGGAATTACGCTCTCTCATTCTTCTGATTATTTTTCGTAAGGGAATGGATAAGCTGAGTCCAAAAATAAAAATTTGGTAACTATTATCAAGAAAATTGCAGATGATAATCAAAAGACATGGCACAAAGCATTGGTAGATGCTCTGTGGGCTGACAGGATCATGCCAAAAAGGGCAATTGGTATGTCTCCTTTTCAACTTCTCTCTGGTATTAATGCTGAGATAAAAATCACTTTAGAGTTACCAACCTTGAAATTGGTGAAGGCTATTAAAGATCAGACATATGAGAGTTCTCTTGACAAAAGAATCATGTGCTTGACTCAGTTGGAAGAACAAAGAACCATGGTGGTGGATAGAATTGTTGTTCATCAAAATCTGATAAAAAAACTTTTTGATCAGAAAGCCAGAAATCATGATTTTCAGATTGGGGATAAAGTCCTGCTATGGGACAAAAGAAGAGAGCCAAAAGGGATGCATGGAAAGTTTGACTCCCTTTGGAGAGGCCCATTCACAATTCATCAACACATGGGTGAAAATAGATTTTTGTTAAAATACCAAGATGGCACGCTCTTTTCTCTATCCCATAATGGGCAGCATCTGAAACACTTCAATTCTTGAAGTGTCAGATAATTGCCTCTATATATATGTATACTTATACAGTTTTAATTTCTATTTTGTTTTGTTTATTTTCATTCTTGTTGCCTTTCATTTCTAGAAAGCATGACTCTAAATCCCAATGATTCACTTGAAGACACTGGAGTTTCTGAATTTTACTCCTTCTAATTCATTTTGCAATTGACAGAAGTTCCCCAACTGGAGCCAGCTGTTGTCTCCCAAAAATAACAGTCATTTTTGGAACAACATTTGAATTATTTTGGTTCTACAAACCAAAATAATATCTTCCATTTTCAAAATTTGTCTTAGATATTCAGATTTCTCATTTTTAGAGCTTCTCAAGCTTGAATCTATGGACTCCATAGAAAAAGGAAAATCTACAAACTTCTACAGGCGGTTTTCAGTCAAAAGAATTGATTTTCAACATTTGTTCATTTTCCAGGATTGGTTCAAAGTTTTGTTTCAATTGAAAATCTTCATCAGCAAGCATCTGAATACAAAAGGAGACCTGAATCATTGAACTATTGAACCATTGAACCAATTTGGTTCAAAGGTTCAATGGGTTCAAAGTTTAACAAGTTCAATGTCTTTGGTGAAAGTTAAGCACTTCATAAAGGTTCAAAGTTCAGTCGCTTCAACAGGTTCATCGACTTCCAAACATTTGGTCAAATCAAAATGACTTGAACCATTGAACCATTGAACCAATTGGGTTCAAAGGTTTAATGGGTTCAAAGGTTCAATAGTCAGTTCAACCAAAGGAACATTTCAATCGCTCAGTTCAACCAGGCAGTTCAATGCTTTATTTCACTCAGATGGTTCATTTCCTTTGTTTCAACATCTTTTGGTTCAATCATTTGGTTTGTTAGTCGGTTCAAGGTTTGTAATTTGGTTCAAGGCTTTTGTTGAACTGTTGAACCAAATTTTTGGTTCAACATCTTGGTTCAATGAAAAGGTTCAACATCAGGGTTATCTCTTTTTGGTTCAAAAGGCACTTGGCATGCTTCATTGAACCATTAAACCAGTTCAACGGATAGGTTCAATCAAATGGCTCAACTCTCAGTTCAAAGGCAAGTACAAATATTTGGTTCAATGCTTAGTTTATAGGCCTATTTTATTCATTGAACCATCAGCTTGAACCATTAGCTTAAACCATTTTGGTTCAAAGCCTTGGTTCAACCGATTAGTTTAATGTATGGGTTCAATGGCAAAAAGTGCATTCAATGGTTCATCGGTTATTTGCTTCAAAGGCTTGGCACGCTTCATTGAACCTTTGAACCGGTTCAAAAAATGGTTCATCAACTAAGTTCAAAGGGACGATTCAATGCTAAAGAACTTTTTTGAAGGATAAGTGCCCTTGTAGAGGACACTTCATCGACCAAAGCACCCTTTGGCTTGTTCAAAGACTTGTTCAAAGCCCAGGGGAATTTTCCCTAGACTTTTTGTCTATGGGAATTTCCCTGAGGAAAATATCTATGGGAAATGTTCAAAGGGAATGGCCCGAGGAAAAGCCCAGGGGAAATTTGCGAAGGGCCAACGAAGGACCCCAAAGGGCAGGTGCCCTTACGGGGAACTCTCAACCATTAATTTAAGGATAGTTCCTAAAGCCAAAGGATCATTTCTCAAGGCCCAAAAGGGCAAAGTCCAATCTAGAAAAGTGCCAAGTAGAAAGCCAAAATAAGACCAAGGGGTGACGCGCCCAAACATGTCAAATTTAACACAGTCAACTAGCCATTGGAAACACAGTGACAGGCGTGCGAACATCAAATTGAAGACAATAAAATAATTGTTGATCCTTTGAACATACAGAATAGAATACCTTCACAATTTTCAAGGCCAAGACTAGTAGAAAGTGGGGAAGGAATAGAACAGCAAGCTAAATCCAGGACCCGATTCAATTAATCAAAAAGGGACGAACGATGAAGATAAGATCAGACTGCCAGGTAGACATTGAAAGTTATAAAACTTTCAATTGCATGACTTATCTATCTACATTGAGAAGATCAAATGGGTAAAAAGCCCCAAAGTTCCAGCTTGTCTTCCTAACATTTCCCAATGCATCATGATGTATTACTGTTCCCAAATCCTTCTTGAAAGTGGCTATATAAGGGACTTCCTATCATTGTAAAAGGATCTTATTTTTGATAATCTGAATGAAACTCTGTCAAAATTGAGAGGCATCATTGAGACTTTGTGCTCAGTCTGTTTATCATATTTTGTTAATGAAAACAAGGGACTTTTTCAGACTTTGTGCTGTGATATCTTGTTTTTTTCATTGATCTAATAAGCAGGATTAGTAAATTTGTCAAGAAGGTGTCCTGAAGAATCAATTATGGATAGACTTTGTGCCCCCATAGCTGCCTTCAGTGTGTTTGTTTTTTCATTACTGTGTAAATAACTTTAAAAAGACTTTGATCTTTAAATATTTTTTGTATATCACTCTTGAGTATTTCATGTGCAGACTTTGTGTTGTGTCTTGATTTGCTGGTTACCATACTTAAGTCATATTTTGCTTTTATTTCCAAGAGTATTCTTGTGGCTGGTTGAATAGTTCTTCTGAAAGAAGAGGAGTGTTGTTTGTCATTCTCTTGAGTTCTTCCTTTTTTTTGTATACATCATCTCTGAAGAAAGAGAGATGGATGTATGGTCCTACCCTTGAGTATTATTTTTTGTTCATATATATACATAGCATATCCATAGGGAACCTCCCCTTGATGAGAAGAGAGAACAGTCTCCTTCTGATGTGATAAATTTACACATTAGGATGACTAATCTTCTTGCTTTGGCTGATAAGACCTATTTTATTTACCAGTACGATGATAGAAAAAATATTCAACCAATATTCCTAATAGTTTCATTAGTGATTTATAACTTGGTCTAGTTCCTGTGTTGGCTATAACATAGGTATGTGCCTCATTATGTTTTGTGTGTTAGTTTTCTTTTGGAATCCTTGCACTATAGTTTATTTATCTCAATGTTTAAAAAAATCAAGGTATTACATTAAGTCAATGGATAGAGTATTTACATTTTGAATAAAATGGTGATATGCCTTGCAATGTGGTTTATAAAACCAATGTTATTTCTAGTGACATAGAATGTGATTTTTTTTGCTCATCTCAAATAGAATGTGATAGAACTAAATTGTAATGTTATGTTATTCCTTATTCTCTATAAATTAAATGGGGTGTTATTACTTATTATTTAGAAAATAAATATGATGATAATTATATGTTATGCAATGATGTCTATGTTTTTTACCCTATTTTGGTTTAATGCTAACATAAATAAGATAGAAACTAATGTAATTAATTCATATTATTATGTATTATAATGAATTATAAATTTTAATGTAAAAGATTTAAATTGATTTAGAATTATAAATTTATAAATACATAATTTTAAAAAATGAATAAGATACTTATTAGTTTGTTGTATTGTGTAGGATGGAGATCATATATGGATGGTAGGAAAGCCTAAATACTAGAGTGTGAACTGTTCAAATCAAGATCTAAATTTGTGGGTGTGTTATAACACTACCATCAACTTTTGGTTTCCACTATCTAAATTTTTGTTTCAGGTATAAGTGTTCTATATTTGTATGTTTTGTATCTCTATTTTTATATAGGAATGTGTTCATGTTTTTCATTTTATTCTTTGTGCAATCTTGAGGTTTGATGACATGTGTGACTCCAAAAAATGTATATCCTTCACTTTAAACCCTAGTTCCACTTACAATGATATTTTAGGCCTATAAAATTAGATAAAAGTGGGTTAGTCTGACCCCAACCACTTCCTATTGAATGGTTGAGTGTTGCCTACATATATAATACTCCAAAGAGGTAAGTCAAACTATATGTAGTTATACCCATTAGGTCAATGTTTCATAATATTGCTTATTCAATGGATGAAACCTATAATATAGCCCTTGATACTTATAAATTAGAAACTTTGGTTTGGTTCTAGAGTGTTTTAAACTTGGTTAATTTATTGATAAAATGGGTGTACTCTTAAGTTTCTTAGACTTGGATAAGACCTTATCCTAGTGATTGCTTGGTAAATTAGGAAGAATAGAGTAGTCCCTTTAAATGCGTAAGTGTTTGAGTATGCTTAGTAAGTACTTTATAGATGTAGGTTGGATGAATAATAGTCTATTTTGTATTTATAAGGGGCTCTTTTGGTATTTTATCTCACAAAAAACATGAAAATGTATATAATTACCCATATGAATGATTTAAATTTTAAAAATGATCATTTTTTGGTGTGGTATGAAACTGTTAACTCAGATAGTAGCATCAAATAATATTTTTTAATCTGGGTATTACTTTCTAGGAGATATGAACACTAATCTAATGATCTAGATATGTTTGAGTATGATAATTAATTTGTTTACTGACTAAGAGAAACTTGTGAAGGTTAGACCTGTATAAGGCATGTGTATGTTATAAAATGGTGAATGAGAGTCATGTATGTACACAAGTCATGTAGGGCAAAGGTAAGTCAAAACTAAAATTTAAGAATATCAATTACTATATTTTAGTGTTTAAAAAACCCACCATTTGATTATATTATTAGAATTCAATAAAATACAAAAGTAAAAGAATAAAGAGATGTACCTAAGTATGTATAACATAGTTTATCTTTGGGAGATGCTCTAATCATACAACTCAATCCAAGAAAATATGTAATGAAAATACAGTAGTCAATGCCCACAAAATGAAATCTAAAAATTCATAAATTTAAACTTGAAATTTAAGATCAAGGAAAGATTACACTTGTATTTGGGTGAACCATATTCCCCTATAAAAAAATTAAGATGATATTTACTTGTTGAATCATTGGAGAATGGTTCCTCTTATTTAACCCTTTGGATAATTTGGGTTAATCAATCCTAATTTTATGTAATTAAGGTGAGGCCATGGCTTGGGAAGGCATAATATCCCAACCCTTATTATAAAATAAAAGGGAGTAATCTCACAACTATTGAACGTCGTAGAAACCTTAACCACACTAACCCATTTAACTAAACTTGCATTGATATTAAACTACTATTATATCCAAAATATGGAAGGTGTGAACAACATATTTGGATGACAAAGGAATTCCAAGGCCATTGAGGCAAATGAATATCAACCACATTATTTATTCAAACATTAATCAACCACTACAAACATACTTATACAATCAAGGGTGCTCAATGCTAGGTACCATGGAATGTGCATATAAAATAGAAATAGAAAAAGTTTGAATGTCCATGAACAAGATTCATGCCCCATAATCGATGATAACATTTAAATTATGATAATGTGTATGCATTAACTAGATTCATACCATATAATTTCTATTGCTCAGTGCTAATATGATATATAATGCCATACATATATATGACATTTATGTTTTATAATTTTTTTAAGAAAAACCTATAACTCATGTCCTATAAAATAAGTGCATATGCCTTTCATATTCCCCAAAATGTATTTGAATATGTGAAAATATTCAAAACATGTAATGAATGGATTATGAAATGAGTGTATTTGCATGGCACATGACCTTAAAACATATCTAAAATCTATCAACCTTTATCCCAATCTAATATCTAAACCACTCTAAAATGTTTGTAATATGTATAATCTATGCCAAAAAGTATTATGTGCTCTAGAGGATTAAAACTCCATTAAAACTTCATTAAAATTCCCCCCTTTTGAGCTGACAATCATATCCTATGATTCACATCTCAAAAAGAAGAGTTAATTGTATCATGTTATGTATAATTATGTAATTATGTATAATCATGTCAATATGTGGAGATTATATCATCATAGTAAGTAATATGTCATCAAATCATGTATGAAACACATGTAATTTAAGGAATTTAGGTTTATTGTCAATACATATATAAAAATTAGGCATGTAATATAAATAAAAACTAGTAAATGTACTTAATAAGACTATGAAAGAAGGTGCACGATATGGATCATAGCACTGCACACAAGGGGGAGATGTATGATATGGATCACAAGACCCTCAAACTAAGTAATCAAAACAATCAATTTCATGGCCATGACACACATAATAATTCACATGTAATTGTGAATAATATCTCACATAATTATAAAAGGATACATACAAGGAATAATAAATGGCTTGCATCTATAAGGATAAGGAGCTAAAAATAAGGGGAAATAAAATTTACACACACAAGGATAAGGAGTTCAAAATAAAGTAAAATAAAGGTCACACACACAAGGATAAGGATCCACAAATATGAAACAATAAATTTCACACATGTAAGGCCAAGGGGCCACATATAATATACAAGAAATGAGTAAACTATTATAAAAATAAACAACATTTAAGAAGCATAGAAAATATAAGATAGTCTATACCATCCAAGTGTGTAAATGTCACAAAATATTAAAATAGCAATTCCATGTAACATTGTATAAAGTATAAGTTATCCTAAGTCATGTGTAAACAATCAAGGTGGCTCAATATGGTAATTGTAAAGGTCATATAATGGCATTACCTATAATATTGTAACTTTTGTAATAAGATGCCCCTAGAATTAGCATAGTCCCTAGGAATAACAATGGTCCAATATCTATGTATCCATTTACCATGTGTATCTATATGTCCTACATGTCACTCATGTATATTTTTAATTCATATGTATATGAAAATGAAATGTAATCTAAAAACATATGATAAAAAACATATATCAAAATAATAATTATCCATCATGTCATGATCAAATATTTTTTTTTTTGAGTATTTGAAAGTTTTAGTATTTTTGAAATATTTTAAATTTTCACATAAATCATTACAATCAATCAAGGCCAAGTAACAAGTCTTTGAAAATAGAAGAATGTGAGATATCTAAATAATATGTACCATGTATCAAGGTAGTAACATGGAAAAGTAGAAGGAAATAAAAATTCTCCCTATGTATATTTTAATCTCTATATCATAACTCAAAAGATTATTTGAGTGGTGGAGGGGGTTAGGTTGATTCCATGTATATATTAATGTAACTTGTATCCATAAATTTATGTGATCATGTAATCAAAATGTAATACATAGTGATAACAAGTATAAATAGTCATCATGTGTAAGTGAGAAAGTAATATGCCAAAAAGGAGGTGCATTATAATCTCTATAGGATATGTGTCACAAATTTATGGATAAGAATAAGAAATCGGAGGCAAGGACCAAAGGAAAAATAAGCTAAGGGATAAAATAATGATCAATTCAACAACATATATATGTAAAATAGAAAAGTAGAGGAAATAAGAAATCAATAATCTATGTATAATTATTTATGTTCCTATCGATAAAATATCCCATCAAGGGGATGCTCAGATGCATGTTTTTTATTATACATGTTAGAATCATCTATTATTTTTCCATGTTCATCTTATATATTATACATGTCATTCTAATCATCTTTTGTATTTGTATTAGGATATGCATAACCAATTGCACCACATGTCATTTTTAATTTATTACTATGTTACTTTTATATGCTCTATGTATCATTCTCTACTACTTTTATTTCATTAGATGTCTTTGAATGAGTATTGGTTAGAGGAATTATTTCCACTTTTTATACTTTCTATAAAAATATTTCCTCTATTGATATGTAGATAGTCTTTCCTTTATGATAAAATGTAACATAATCATGATTTTTACCAAATTTCCCCCCCATTACACTTATACATGACCTTCTTAGTATACCATTGTACTAATATAAGTTAGGAACAATATTAAATAAAAAATTACACAATTTATGACCAAGAGTTATAGGTAATGTAATGGATCCAATGCATGCCTTGGATGAAGTAACCTTATCTAAATGTTGAGTGTCATATCTAATATATTTTATAATTTTATGCTACATACATTAATTTCTTGGAAATATGTAATCTCAACATTGGTGCTTTTTTTTTATCTATGTGAGGTATAATAATCAAAGGATTTAGATATGAGAAATTATTTATAGTTATCCCCTTGGAAATTATTCTTGTGATATTATTCATCTTAGGCACATATTTATTTTGAACCTATTTCTTAGTCAAATTTGATTTCTTAGTTTCCTCTATCATAAATACACTTTCTTATTTGGCCTTTGATTATTTTTTCAACTTTTATTTTTGTAACTTTTCTAGTTGTAACTTTTTTTTATTTAACTTTTCCTATTGTAACATTTCGTAATGTATCTTTTCTTATGGTAACTTTTATTATTGGAATTTATCCTTTTGTAATTATTCCCTATGAAATTTTTATTTATGAAACCATTCTTTTTCCATTTGTTCTTTTTGTAATCTTTCCTTTTCCAATTGTGCCTTTTTTAACTTTTCCTTTTCTAATTGTGCTTTTTCTAACTATTCCTTTTTTCACTTTTTCTTTAGAAGATATAATCATTGTTTAATTAGGTTGTTGAACTATAGAAAGTGTGCTTGATTTAGGTAGCATATTTTTGGAAGTATTTTTTTTAGTATTACCACTAATGATACTTTGTATTTCTATATTGACATACTAAAAATTATTTGTATTATGTACATGCATTCTATGATAGGCACAATAACATGTTTATTTCCTTAGAGGATGCATAAGAGGAAATGTGATAATATTTTTTTGAATGATATACCTTAAATTTTCACTTATAGTGATTTAAACCTTATGAAAACTTATTTAACCATTATTTGTATAAGTATGTCATTTTTGAGCCCATACGTGAGATAAAATATTTTGAGGCACAAATCTCTTCAATGGAGAAGGTGAAATGTAATTGACACTAGCATGCTAAAGTTTATTGATGCATGCAATATTATCCTCAAGTGATGAAATATTTAGACACATTTAATTATTTAATTCCTCTATATAGACCCTCATAATGACCATTTGATCTTAATTAATTCACAAGCATAAGCCTATGTACTTTTGAATGAATATAAATACAAAGCCCTTCAAGAAGATGTGTGGGATGTGGATGTGGATGAGGATGAACGTTATAATAACCTCCAATTTTTAATATATATGGATCACCCTACCTATTTGGATAGTTACATATTATACATCCAAAACATAAGGATGTTAGTTATCAAAACCTTGAAGCGGGACCAAAAATGACATATGTAAAAGTACTTGGGACTCCACATTCATAGCAAATGTATCATAATTAATTTCAACCTTAATTTTATGGTACAATAATGTTACCCATTTTATTACATAATTATAAAATATATTGTGTATTGCCAGCTAATAATATGTAATAATTACAATCATTACTTGAATTATAAAGTACACACTATGAATATATATTATAGTTATCACACTATGTGTAAAATAAATAATAAACCACTCAAAGAAAACCATGAGGATTTTTAAAAATATAATAATGAGGATAACAATTAGTATACAAATGAAACCTAAAATTAATTTTAAAATAGGTACATCATTAACCCTTTAGATGGAATTTACTAAAAATAGTAAACCATAAATTCTAGAAAATCTATATAGTATTTGGTAAACAAAATTAGGTTTATTATACATTAAATATAATTAGAAAATAAATTTTAAATTTTTTAAAATAGATCCATTTAGAATTATATATTGGCTAAACAAGGAACAACCATGGTAGAGCAAACACTAATAGGAGGATGATCATGAAACCATTGGGTAAAAGGGATAAATCACTAGGTATTCTCTTATGGAGATGGAAACAATTGGGAACTAGGTCTAAAAATAAAACCCTAATGCAAAAATGTGAAAACCCTATAAATAAGAATGAAAATTTAAGAGAAACTTAGGTTTTTTCAATGTTTTAGACAATACATCAAGTTCACCAATATGCCTTACCCTATTTTGGAGTAATTTTAGCCCTAATAAGTTGCAAACTAATGTAATTAATTCATATTAATATTACAAAATGAAACTTAAATATAAATGTAAAAGTTTTAAATTTATTTGGCACTATAACTTGATAAATATATAAAGTAAAAAAGTAAAATATAATTAGCATCTCAATATACTATGTAGGACTAAGATAGCAGGCAAGTGGTAGGAAAGGTGAAATACTAGATTGTGAGCTACTCAGATTGAGAGTTAGAGTTTTGAGTGTGTTAGAATACTTCCATTAGAATCTAATCACTATCATCTAACATTGTGTTTCAATTTTATAGTTCTATCTCTATATATTTTTCCTCTCTATTTTGATACATAAAGGTGCACCTATTTATCTTTCAAATCTATTTTTAATGTTGAGGTATGATGATATGCATGAATCCTATAAATATAACTCTTTCACCTAAAACATTAGTTCCAATTTCAATGATATATTTAGGCATAAAAAATAGGATGAAAGGTGGGTTGATTTGACCCAAACCACTCCATGTTGAATGGTTGAGTGTTGCTTGCATATCCAATACTCTAAAATGGGGGAGTTAAACTTCATGTATCTATCCCCATTAGGTGAATATATGTAATAGTTATCTTTCAATTAATTCAACCTACAATGTATCCCTTTTTACTTGGAAAAAAAATGTTTATTTTGGATATTGAATGCTTTAGACATGGTTAAGACCTGCTCCTAGTGACTGATTGGTGAAATGGGAAGAATAGGGTAGTACCTTTGAATTTTCAAGTGTTTGAGTATTCTTAGTGATTTCTAGATAATTTATAGATGGAAAATATATCTATAACTATTTTGGATTTATATGGGACTATTTGAGTACTATCTCACACCATTGACATGTGAAATGTAATAGTTGACCCATATAAATGATTTAAATTTGAAATGATGCCTTTGTTTAACATGTGATGAAACCTTCATACTCATATGATACCATCAAACAATATGTTTTGAATATTATGTTACTATCCATAAGATATGAACACTAATTTGATGATATGAATTTGTCTGAATATGAGAATTAACTAGTTTGATACAGACTATAGGATTTATAGTGAGTAACTGAGAGAAATTTTGGAAGGTTATAACCATAAAAAGAATGTGGATATAAGATAATAGTAAATGCGATTAATTTATGTACACACAAGTCATCTAGGGTGAATGTAAGTCAAATTAACATTGATAGGTATCAATCACCAAATTTTAGTGTCTACATTATGTAATGTGATTATTCTAAGTTTTGCAATGATATAAATATTTCTGATGAATATTTTACACCTAGGTATAATATAGAGGGTAACATGAAAGATTTTTGTGAATATCATCAAAATATTATAATAAATATCCATATGGAAACCATTAAAAATAAAATTCAACCATTGAATAAGCCTCTTAAATATCATAATGTAAATTCACAATAGGTCATAGTCTTAATGCATGTTGTAGGTACCTTACAATAAAAATTTCAGCATTTATATCTAGAAATTAAGTCACATTATGCATGGGTTCATTATAATGTTATTCATGGAAATATCATATATATTAATATTATTAATTAAAGATTACCCCATGACTTCATCATGTCTAAAATTTCATTATTTGATGGAAGTAGTGATCCATTATCACACCTTAAGAGCTTTGTATCCTCTATGTTAAAATATAGTACAAATGAAAAATAATTATACTTAAGGCCTTCCCTAAGAGCTTAACTATAAAATATTTATAATACTTTCACCATCTCCCTATTTACTCTTTCCTCTCATATATCAATCTAGAAGAGACTTTCTTAATGAAATATATTTAATTTAATGGGCCCTGAGTCACATATGAGTGGCTTCCTTCTCTTCACCAATGGAACTCAAAACCAATTAATTATTACACATTTCAAATCAAATATTATTTACATAAATTGATAAATAAACCCATAGATTTGGAAAATAAATAATTTTTTAAAGGTCTCGTATTTTCTTTAAAATATAGATTTTCTAGCAGATTTGTGAATTTTTTCAATCTCTTTGATTTGAGACTATTTTAATTGAAACTTAATTAGAAGATGGTAAATATCAAGATCAAAATATTACAACTTTATTAACTCATTAGAAGAAAGTTTCATATGATTAAATCAGTACAAGTACATCACCTTATAAATAGAAAGGGATATCTAAGTTTATTAATAAGAGGGAAGATATAAAGAAGATGGTTTATAAAGAAACAACATGCATGAGTCATTCTCTTTCAAAATTGAATAAACCATTACAATTCTATAGTTTCAAAGATAGGCCAAATTATTTTTGTTAAAAATTATTGATAATAATTTTATTAGGCTATATCTTAATCACCATCACCCTGAACATCACCATGAATGGGTGGGGGAAATATCATTTTGTAGCTATCATCATATCAATGGACATAAAGATTAAAATATTCTTGCATTGTGACAAAAATTTGAACTTATCAATAGAGTGTTATTACATTTCTAAAATGTAACATTCCCATAGACTTAACCTATCTATCTTCTTCAACATTACATTCTAAGATGTTTGATGTATCATGATATATTCATATAAATGAACAAATTATGAATCAAACATATATATATATATATACATATATATATATATATATATATATATATATATATATATATATACATATATATATATATATATATATACATATATATATATATATATACATATATATATATATATACATACATATATATATATATATATATATATATATATATATATATATATAATGTACAACTAGGATAAGATAATCTTATAGTTCACATTATACACAAAAATATATTTCCCAAGACTTTCCTATAAAGGAACCAATGGTCATTCATGCTCTTGTAGAGGGTGAAAATAGAATGGGAATAGTTGTGGATGATAAGACATATTTAATGCATGCACAATATTATTTATGAAATAATTAGGTCATGGTGAGTGATAATTACAACATTAAACTACATATGAGAATTAAATTGGGCATCTTATTCTACCAATTACTATTAGGTGTTGGGGATCAACCAAAAATATGATTACACTTATGAAAGCAATAAACCGCAGAATTAAATCAAATAGATAAGTAAATAGAATGATAAATAGCAAAGAACAAGAGATACAAGAAACCACCCTGAAAACTTGTATTAAACTCTTTACAGAAGGAATACAATTGAATAAACTTCTTTCTTCCACACCTCACTCACATGTATAGATCTCTCTCTAGATCTCTTTCCCTCAAGAGCTCTCTCTCTCAAGTACACTCAATTCCAACAACCTAGAATGATTCACCTATACAATTCTGTACTATTCTTCAACATTCACATACAATGAAATACTACAATAAGCTAAGAAGATCTTTCCTACATATAGAATTAGGAAACTTGAGCATGCACTTACAACCAACAGTTAAGCCTCTTGAACAAGGGCTCTAAAAACAGTCTTGCTAATAATAGAGATGCAGACTTAAGACTACAACTTAATCTCATCATGCAAACACTCAGTTCTATCCTTGGAAATAGCTCTCTGGACACACAGGTAATTGATGCTGGTTCCTGCCTGCTTGCACCTGATTGACGTTGGCCGATCCCTGTCGACACTGGTGTCTCTTCAACTGCTCCTGACTGATGTCGGTCGATCCTGACCAATGCCGATGACTGTGTAAACCTGCAACTTTGGTAATGCGCTCCTTGGTGAAGCTTTTAGGCTCCACACCTTAACAATCTCCCACTTGGAGATAAACAACTGCACCAGTACCTGTACAGTAACATCTTCTAGCTCCTCCATCTTCAACTCAATCATGAAGACCAATAGAAGTTGAATGAAGATTCAACTTCTCCTTTGTAACTGGCTTGGTTAACATATCAGTAGGATTCCTATCTGTATGGATTTTCTCCAACTTCAACTCACCATCCTCCAATACCTATCTTATGAAGTGGTACCTAAGCTGTATATGCTTGGTTCTTGAATGAAAGGCCGAATTATTAGCCAAATGAATGGCACTCTGACTATCACTGTATAGTCTGCAACTCTCTTGCTCCTTTCCAAGCTCTTCCATGAACCGTTTCATCCATATCATCTCTTTGCTAGCCTCTATGGCTGCAATATACTCTGCTTCTGTAGTTGACAAGGCAACAACCTTCTGTAACTTTGATATCTAGCTAACCGTCATTCCACCAACAGTGAAAACATATCTTGTGGTGCTCCTCCTGCCATCCAAATCACCTACCATATCTGAATCTACATAACCATGTAGAGAAGTATCTAAACCTCCATAGCACAAATGCCTACTGCTGGTTCCTCTCAGATATCTAAGGATCCACTGAACTGCTTTCCAGTGTTCCTTTCCTGGATTGGCCATATACTTACTTACAACTCCCACTGCTTGGGCAATATCCGGTCTAGTACACACCATTGCATATATTAAAATCCCTACTACGGAAGAATATGGAACTCTACTCATGTACTCTACCTCATCATGTGAATTAGGACATTGTTCTTTACTCAACTTAAAATGTCCAGCCAAAGGTGTGCTTACCGGTTTAGCATCCTGCATATTGAACTGTTTCAACACCTTGTTCACATAATCCTCTTGAGACAAAATCAACTTGTGATTTTTCTTGTCTCTCTTAATGCTCATGCCAAGGATTTTCTTTGCTACTCCCAAATCCTTCATGGCAAATGTTTGAGCTAATTTCACCTTAAGCTCAGAGATATCCTGCATGTGTGATCCTGCAACCAGCATATCATCTACATACAATAATAGAATAATATATCTACCATTATCCAATCTCTTAAAATACACATAATGGTCAGATTGACACCTACTATAGCCATGCTCAGTCATAAACCTCTCAAATTTCAAATACCACTATCTAGGAGCTTGCTTGAGGCCATACAAGCTTTTCTTCAATCTGCACACTAACTTCTCCTTACCTTTGATATCAAATCCTTCCAGCTATTCCATGTATATTTCCTCATCCAAATATCCATGAAGAAATGTTGTCTTAACATCTAGCTACTCAAGATGCAAATCCTCAATAGCAACCAAAGACAATACAACCCGTATAGAAGTCATTTTAACAACAGGAGAAAAAATCTCATCAAAATCAATACCTGGCTTTTGTGCAAATCCTTTCACTACCAACCTGGCCTTATATCTCATCTGTCCATTCTCACCTTCCTTCAACCTATAGGTCCATCTATTCTTTAGTGTCCTCTTACCAGCTGGCAACTCAACCAAATCCCATGTTTGGTTCTCTTTCAAGGACTCCATTTCCTCAACCATGCCACACTCCCACTGACTCTTGGACTCCACCTATAATGCTTCTTCAAAACTCTTTGGTTCTCCACCATCAATTAGCAATAAATAGAATAATGAAGGAGAATATCTAATTGGAGACTTACTTACCCTTTTTGATCTCCTGATGGGCGTCTGAGACTCATTCACAACACGTTGTCCACCCAAATTCTCTGACAGTGACCAACCTCAGTCATCTCCAGACCTGTTATTGGCCGACGCCGGTTCTTCCTGACCGACATCGGTGCCTATCCTACCGACGTCAGTCTCTGTATGATCGACATCGGTTTCTATTCTGCCGATGTCAGTTCCTGTGTTTTCCTGCAAGTGATTATTTCTTTTTCTTGCGAGCTCATTTTGGACCGTCACCTCGTCTAATTCTCCATTGCTCTACCCAAATTGATTCAGCTTCTTTAGCTAATCACTATACATCACTTTTTTATTGAAAATAACATCACGGCTCCTAATTATCTTGTTAGTTCCTAGATTCCAAAATCTAAAACCAAAATCATCTGAGCCATAGCCAATAAATGGGCACCTCATAGACTTAGCATCCAGCTTCTTTCTATTTTCCTTATCTATGTGCACAAAGGCTTCACAACCAAAAACTTTGAGATATAAGAGATCTACCTTTTTACCTGTCCATGCCTCTTCTAGAATTCCACCATCTAGAGCTGTAGAGAGTCCTTTATTAATCAGGTACACTGTAGTATCAATAGCTTCTAACCAAAACTCTAAGGGCAAACCAGCATGCAATCTCATACACCTTACATGCTCCATTATTATTCTATTCATCCTTTCAACAATTCCATTCTGCTGAGGTGTCCTTGGAACCATCCTTTGCCTATGGATTCCATGCATATAACAATAATCTCTAAACTTATAACTGCATAACTCACCACCATTGTCAGATCTTAGGAACTTCAATCTTCTGCCTGTTTCATTCTCAACCATAGCTTTCCAAATATTAAAAGTCTCAAATACATCAAATTTCTTCTTAATACAATAGATCCATACCTTTTTTGTAGCATCATCTATGAACGTAACATAGTACTGTGATCCTCCAATAGAAGCTACCTGAGCCGGTCCCCACACGTCTATGTGAACAAGCTGCAACTTATGCCTCTTCTTTGTTGACCCAGTCTTAAGAAAACTCACTCTCTTCTATTTTCCAAACACACAATGCTCACAAAATTCTAGATCTATGTTTTTCAAATCTGAAAGCTTACCTATAGACTTAAGAATTGACATCCCCTTCTCACTCATGTGGCCAAGCCTTGAGTGCCATAATTTAGCATCCACATCTGAAGTAGTTAATACAGAAGGAGAATTGTTAGTAACACAATTACATAAATAGAGAGTACCTACTCTCTTACCTCTGGCCATTACAAGTGCACCCTTGGTCACCTTCCAAGATTTAGCTGTGAGAGTTACTGTACAACCCTCATCCCCTAACTTTCCTGCAGAAATCAAATTCCTCTTCAAGCTAGGAACATGCATAACATCTCTCAACACCCATGTGTTGCCATTCTGCATTTTCAGCTAAACTTTACCTTTGCCAATATTTTACAAGGCTCATCATCCCCTAAGTACACTATTCCAAAATCTCTATGGATATAGTCACTAAAATATTCTCTATTAGGGGTAGCATGAAAAGATGCACCAGAATCTAAAACCCAAGATTCTATATTATTATGCAAATAGAATATTAAAGCATCTTATGCAATACCTGCAACCTTTGCTTCTTCCTTTCCTTCATGCTGATTGTCCTCCTTAGGCTTTGACCAGCAATCTCTGCTTATGTGCCCCATCTTTCCACAATTCTAGCATTGTGGCCTCCTGCCATTTCTGGATTTGGATCTACCTCTCACCTTAGACTTAGATCTTGATCTCCTCTTGCTCTTCTCTTTTTGCCTTCCCTACTCTCAAAATTTAAAGTGTTCCCTGATGTTTCCTCTGTGATTTTCCTGGGAATTTCTTCATTCAAGATAACACTAACAACATCCTCTACTTTTAAAATATTTGAAGCAGATGCAGTATTACTAACTGCCATTACTAAGCTATGCCAGCTTTCAGGCAAAGAACATAATATTAAAAGATCTTTAATTTCATCATCAAATACAATATTGACTGAACTTAATTGATTAACAATTCCATGGAAATCATTCAGGTGATTAGATACAGATCCACCTTCCTGCATACACAAATTAAATAACTACTTCATAAGATATACCTTATTAGAAGCTGAGGGTTTTTCATACAAATTTGCTAAAGTAGTCATCAACTCTATCGTAGACTTTGCTTGTGATAAATTAGATATCACAGTAGATGCTAGACTCAGTCTTATAGACCCCAAAGCCTTTCTATCAAGAACTTCCCATTCTTCATCATCCATGTCTGTGGGCTTCTTTGCAATCCCACCTAATAGTAAGTAAAGATCTTTCTGATACAAATAGTCCTCTATCTGGATTCTCCAATGTTGATAATTTTTGCCATTGAACTTCTCCATTCTCAATTTACTTTCTTCTGCCATTGCTTCTCCCACTCAAACAGAAATCCCTGTAGAAACCCCTGTGAGTAACCTGTAATCAATACACACTACATAGATCTGAACCACCTGTTAGTGATCCTAAGCTCTGATACTACCTATGGATATCAAGCTCTAAACTTGCAACCAATCTCTAATACCACTTGTTGGGGATCAACCAACAATATGATTACACTTATGAAAGCAATAAACCGCAGAATTAAATTAGATAGATAAGTAAATAGAATGATAAATAGCAAAGAACAAGAGATACAAGAAACCACCCTAAAAACTTGTATTAAAATCTTTACAGAAGGAATACAATTGAAGAAACTTCTTTCTTCCACACCTCACTTAGATGTACAGATCTCTCTCTAGATCTCTTTCCCTCAAGAGCTCTCTCTCTCAAGTACAATCAATTCCAACAACCTGGAATGATTCACCTATATAATTCTATAATGTTCTTCAACATTCACATACAATGAACTACTACAATAAGCTAAGAATATCTTTCCTACATATAGAATTAGGAAACTTGAGCATGCACTTACAACCAATAGTTAAGCCTCTTGAACAAGGGCTCTAAAAATAGTCTTGCTAATAATAGAGACACGGACTTAAGACTACAACTTAATCTCATCATGCAAACACTCAGTTCTATCCTCAAAAATAGCTCTCTGGACACACAGGTAATCGACGTCGGTTCTTGCCTGCTTGCACCTGACCGACGTCGGCCGATCCCTACCGATGCCGGCGTCTCTTCAACTGCTCCTGACCGACGTCGGTCGATCCTGACCGATGCTGGTGACTGTGTAAACCTACAACTTTGGTAATGTGCTCCTTGGTGAAGCTTTTAGGCTCCACACCTTAACATTAGGCCTAAGATAGTGGACACAATGTTATATGTCCATCATACTATTATACAAGGTGATGTAATTTTGGGACAATATTGATTGTAAAAATGAAAGAAAAATTATAGAAGGATGATATGACTATATCATTTGATTTCTAAGGTGGTTTACTCAAATATCAAAGAGAGAGAATAAATACTAAAAATATTCCTACTAAGATTATAGTTTCATCTCATACTACATAGTTATGGATTCCACAGTAAATACAACAAGTTGCACAACAAAGAATTGAAAAAACTAAAATTATTACACTGGAAAAGAAAGAAAGTAATCAATATAACCTATCATTATTGTTCAAGTATTTAATTAAATTTTATATTTGATCATTCCATATATACATTATTAGGAATTATTAGGATTAATATATTGCACAGTTGTTATACCCATCTAGTTGGGTAGATGTTTACATCCTAATCAATATGTCTAATTGTGATGGAATAATTAGTTATTTTATTCATACATTTGTTGTGATTCAATGTTATATCATTAATGTGTTAAATCAGTACATATCATTTTTTTAAACATGAAAATTTTAAATAATAATTAACACAAACATTGCAATAACATATATCAAAATTAAATATTACAATTTCAGAATGTAAGCATACATGAAAATAAATTACAAATTTTAAAGCCACATTATCATAATATATAATCAAAAATAATATACATATACATATACATACATACATACATACATATATACATATATACATACATACATATGTATGTATGTATTAAATCAAATGTTTAAAACATGAAAATAAAATTCTTTTGATTTGTTAAAAAAGTATCACTCAATAATAGAGCCATGATCACCCCAAATCTCTATGTCAATCTCCACATATATGTATATAATGATAGGGTCATTTGAATAGGATGCTTTATTATCCTCATGTATCAATCTAGACATCAACCTACTCCACCTAAATTTTTCCTCAAATACAAATAATATAGCATGTAGTGTCATGTGATTTCATTATACTCACACATATTATGTGAACACAAAATTTCCTAAAACCAAACCAAAAATTAGTGGAGGCATTTTCTACCTTACTAGTTTGGCCCTCAACTCATCATGATTATGCATAACTATCACATATGTAGTGGTAGCCATCATGGCATAATTAAAAAGTGGGGCATGAATACACACTATATCATCAACTCACTTTAGTATTCTAACAAAAATTGTATCATTAGTAATTTGTCTCATAAAAACTCATGGGTATTCCTCAATAATAATTCTATGTTAATCATCAGCTAAAAATATATATATTTATTTGTACAATTTTAAATCATTAGCAATAAATAAATAAAATGTGATAAGACACTAAAATTATTTTAAATGCATATATTTCTATACCTCTATCCATGGGGGTGTCATTATCCTATGTGGTTGCATATCCCTAATGTCTTTATCCATATCCATATTAATGTGTCCCTATGTTACGCCCTTGATTCCCTCTTCAATAATGAGAAATATTATGGCTCATTGACTCCATATACACATAATATTTTCAAACTTTTATCAATTATTGATTCTTTCTCTCTTGCAATAACTCATTGAATCTCAATATCTCTATGTGTATACATTAAAGGGTGCACTATGAAAGGGTTGGATAGACCATTGGTGATTCACAAGATTATTGTCCCCTATACCACCACTTGTTATCAATCCAACCATCTCCTGAAGACTTCCCTAATCTTTGTCTCCCCTTTTGCACACTCCTCCAAGCTTTTACCACTTTCATTAGCCCCTTCCTAATCCTAAAACCCTTTTTGATAGTTTATGTGACAATGTTAGCCCCATCAACCCTATATTAAATTTAATAAAACATGTTAATGGTCTAGGTTAGATCTTAGCTAAATTAGACCAAGACCTAATTTTTTTTATCAAAAATGATATAGAGTTAATTGGACCAACCCTATCATATAAACTTTTGAAAAGTTTAGGGTTATATTCAACTATATATACACATTCATTTCATCATTTATTAGAGGAAGACAAGAATAATAATATATTATACATCTACTTATCCACTATTCTAATTGAGGAGCATAGCTTAGGGTTTCAATACTTTCTTTAGAGATACAAATATTATCTTATGGAGAATTATTTTGGGTTCATAGAGAATTTGTGTAGCCTAGAGCTGACTTGTCCTTGTTATCCTTACATACTGCAAAAACCTCTTGTGAATCACCTTGGCCAATGGAGAAATTGAGGATCAGTAGGTTCATATTTAATGGTAAGCATTCGTAACTTTCTTCCTCCTTTATAAGAGTAGATAGATCTACATTTTCACTTCTCTCACATGTATTAGTATTTCCTATACATTGATGTGAGTATAGATCTGCTATGCATGTTTACTTTTTATATTTATTACCCCGACTTTGTGCCACAAGATTTGGTGAGAACCAGATTAGATTTTACTTTTCCTCAAATTTACTTAGTGAATATGAAAACATAGGACCTATCTAAGGTTATTGCAAAGTATTTCTTGACTAGAGGCTTTGGAACCCTCTCTAATGATGTTATTGTGGTAAGAGATCCCTTAGTTAGGTCTATTGGATCCATCTTGGTCATGACCTTGAGTATATAATGTATCAATAATTGAAAGCGTAAGTAGGATTTATCTTCTCTGAGCTACTATGGATTAATAGATCACTTGAATTTATCTTTTTTATACATTTTGGTGAACCCAACATGAATGAACTAATTGTAGGTTTTATTTCATGATTTCATTTTGTCATCATATTATATTTTTCTATCTTTGCAGTATTGTATCATACTAGTCAATATAGTTATTAGTCTATGTGTATATTTAACACACAATCAATCCAAACCAACTATGTTTTTTCTATGTGAGTCTTCTTCAAATACATGTTACTAAATTGATCAGTTCAACATAATATTCTTTTTTAGGTCTAGATTTGCATTACATAGTTGAACCAATCAAATTTATTCATAATTTTGTTCTTTCGGTGTATAGGTCTATAAACATAGTCAAGCTTATTGAATCTATTTATAAACTTCCTTTTTAGCACACATGCTTTGAAAACTCTATCGAATTAGTTGACATAGTAGAAGAATTATTGAATCAACATTTGAGCATCATATCATAAAATTTTACAATCTAAGCATCAACCAACTCACTAAGGTTCATTATTCCTCTATCTGTCATTTTAGTTATTTCTTTTTAGTAATATTTTTCACAAGTTTGTAGTCTATAAAATTGTAGCCCTATAGCCAACTAGGTCAACCTGCTCGACATAGTTATGTAGTCTATCTTTTATGTTGAAGACATAGTTGAACTATTTGATTATGTTGTTACAAATATTTCTTTTATAGAATATTAGTGACCCAATCAACTATGTTTTACACTATTTGCATGTAGTTTCACTTGATCTGACTCTATACTCTTCATAATCAAGGATTAACCTCTTCATTATATTAATTAATTCACATTTATTTTTAGTTGATCACATGATTAGAATAATGAAAATTTATTAAATAGGTGATTTTTCAAATTACTATTTTAGTAACACTATTTTCCTCTTTTTCACACACTTCTAAATCACTTTACTTTCAGAAAGCATTAAATATTTATCTTTTCAAGGTCTACCTACTTTGATGTCATCACCAAAGGGGAAGCCAACTTGGTTTTAAGGCCAGGTATAAACACATTATTGATTATATATATTGGAAAATCACCTGACAACCTTATTACTATAAGATTGTGAAGTGAGGGGGTAACCCCAATACCAATCTAGTACCATCACCAATACATATCCCTTTCGGCCTAAACTTCGTGAAACCAACCTTATATTGATTTTTTAGTTCATAATTATAACCAATTTCCTAATAAAATTAAAATTAACCTTAATTAAAACTTAATAACACTTAGGATGACCAATTAGTTAGTATTTATTTTCAAATTATTGCTTGTTATTTTATCATTGTATGTTGTATTGTAAAACTTCCATTAGCTAGTGTTGGTACAAGGTTTGTGATGTGTGTTCTAATAGAATAAATTGTATTGATCCAATTTTTTGTGTGCTTAAATTTATTTTCTTATATTTTATCCTATAAAACCTTTTTTATTTTATAATAATGTCACTTCTATAAACATAGTCTCTCAAAAAATGTTTATCCTATCTACATGTAGTACATAGTCGACCCGTCTGACTATGCCTCTTTATCTTTATGTTTAGTCCCTTGTCTAAGCAGTACACATTTGACCTATTCAACTGTATCTTATTACTTATTTCCATGTTCCATATTTAGTAATACACAATAAACCTATATAAATGTGTTCTCTTTTTCTCTATTT
This sequence comes from Torreya grandis, assembly GCA_037957365.1. Classification (NCBI taxonomy): domain Eukaryota; kingdom Viridiplantae; phylum Streptophyta; class Pinopsida; order Cupressales; family Taxaceae; genus Torreya; species Torreya grandis. Next base: position 968,201 of record JARHVA010003007.1, read on the forward strand.
TATTCCCTAGTTAACATAACATAGTCGACTAGTTTGACTATGTATCATATTTTATAAAAAAAAAAAATTCATCACCTATTTTTCACATCATGAATTTCTTTTTTAAGGATAATATAGAGTTGAATACATCAAACATGATGAGCTTTATCCATCCCAATAGGTTTCCCCACAAACATCTTGTGGTTTCCACTTTAGATGAAAGTAATGTGCACGTTACCACTCACACTACCAATTATGAGAATCCTCCTCATTCATAATTAGTTTGTAATCATCTTTTCTCCTTAAAATATGGGATTGAATTAAAGTAAACACCTAAAATGATTTTATTCATTAAAAATTTTCCTAAACATAGAGGAAAGGACCCTTCAACTAATTATAATCTAATGATAGGTGGTCAAGTAGAAGAACCTCATTCACTCTCTCATAAATTATCCCATGGATTTTGGGTTGACACCTTCTTTTCTTCTCAACCTCTCCCTTCTATTTTGACTCCTTCCCACACCTTGACCTCTTCTTTTATGATCTCTTCAACCTCCATGACAAGTATCTCCAATAACATAGTAGGTTAAACATCTAGTGGGCCTTTTCCAAGGACCTTCCTTCTTGAATCAAGACATTAGTACATCATTGACTACCAATTCTAATGATGTTACTAATGCTACCTTTTCCTCCAATGTTAATCATTCCACTAGTGAATATTTCACTACACATGTTAATCATGTTACTAGTGCATCTTTTTATACCAATACTTCTCACACCACTAGTGCTACACATGCCACTAATCATAGTGCAATCCAATCCACTAATACCAATACTAATGCTTCACATGCTACACAAACTAGTCAAAACACACTCAAACTCATCAACTCTTACTATAAACTCTTAATCAAATAAACACTTTTTAAACCAATAATGACAATCAAATGATATATATGTAAAATCATTCACCTTAAAAATTAACTCCAATAGGTTCTATGTGGAGAGTAAAATCCAAATGCCCCCCACCCTCCCTTAGGGATTCCCATGGAAACCTCATTCCTCAAACAAACGTCATCAATAAATTGATCAAACAAATCCAAAATGAACCTCTTATACCTCAAATTTATAATATTGACATAGGAGGTATCACACCTACCATTAGTTGTATTTGGTCAACTAATATTATATTACATTTAAAAACATTTAGTAATCTCTACAAAGATTGGGTAAAAATTAATAATTTTGTTCATACTAAGCTAATAAATAAAAAACTCTCTATATATGATTTAGATTAATATAATCGACTCAAATCTCATTCTATCACTATCTTGGAAGATCTAGTTAACTCTCGAGTATAAGAGTTTCAAACTAGTGATCTCCTTGAGAATACCTTGGCTCACTTCATCAATTGTAAGCAACTTAAAACCAAAATGGCATAAGATTTCATCAAATGATGGAATAAATTATCTAATAAATGTGATAATAACATGGTAGATAATAATATCTTTCATGTATTCACTAATCATCTTTATCCCAAGTTGTAATATTGGGTTAGGAGTCTCTCCCATAAATTTGAAAGAAGCCCTTAACCAAGATAAATTCCAAGATTTTCTCATGCACCAATTTGAACCATCCCAACCTCTCATGGGCACTTGCATGCTCATTAAAATTAAAAATCATCATATTACCAATGATGGTGTCATTGATACTTATGACCATTCATAACATTTAAGCCATCACTCCCAACAATGTTGTGGAACATGCCTCCCCCTCCAAACAACACTCCTAATCCTACATTTTCCTAAACAAACACATTAATGTCCACAAACCATTATCCTTAGTTGAGATTTAAAATCATATGACAATGCCTCTACCATGAGATCTTGACCCCACTCATCCTATGAAATCATGGTATGATCTAATTTTTTTATTGGTTTCATGTAATTTGGGGCCACTCTCATGAAACTTGTAGATAATTATGTAATTTAGCTATGTATTTTTTTCTTGGCCCAAAATTTTATCATGAACCAATCATTTACAAGTGCAAATAGGCATATGAAATAGCCTTTAATGCTCACAAAACATAAAAAAAGCATCATCATTTAAACCAAGCTAATGCTCATCTTGCCATATATAAATATCCTCTTCCTAATCATCAAGATAGCAATGACAAGACCAATCCTTCCACTAACAACATTGAAAGTCTTATAGAACTCAATATGAAATAAAATGTGGTAAATATGGATAAAATGTGAATAGGATTTTCTTTCATTAATTTTAATCCAACACCCATGCACCAAACCTCCCAAACATTTTGCATCATCCAAGACTCTTCCCCATTTCATCTCATAGAGTTGTGATAAGAGGACCTTATCTCTTTCCAAGAACCACTTATAACATCTCTACTAGATAATACCTCTCACACTATCTCTATTATCCCTCCAAAAAATACACCCATCAACAACATTTCTTAACCTTCCAATAATATTTCTTCAATTCAATCACAAGAAATACCTAAATTAACTATCCCACCATCTATATAAAATCAACCAATTTGTCCTCAAACTAAACCAACTACATCTTATCAACACAAGTTTGAATTCACTTCCAATCCTCCTTCCCAAGAGATCCTATAATAGTATGCACTTTTATATAGTTTCCCCCTAGGTTTTATGATGAATGGGACCCCATATTGAAAATTTCTCATCTCCCATCTCAAATATCTTTCCTATAACTCATGCAAACTTCTACCCATCATCACAATCATCTAATGTAATTATTAATTTAAATTAACATCCTCATCCTCCCCTAGTAGAATATGAAGCTACTTTTTCTTGGTCTAATGATAGTATCTTACAAAAATGCAAAGAGATGTCCATCCACATTGATGAAACAATGGACACTTTTATTTCATTTAAATTTCCTATCACTTTCATTTCCAGATGAGATTTGACTTCATGCAGATGGTCTTCCAATATTTATTAGCATCCAAATTAGTGATATCCAAGTCAAATGTGTTTTGACTGAGGAGGGTTCAAGCACTTGCATCACTTCCCTCAATTTCATTAAAACTCTAGGATATTTTAAGTGAAGTATTAAGTCCACACATAGTACATGTTAAGGTTATTATAATGCAAATGCCTCCTTTAGGTTGTGTGTGGCTTCCTATTATTATCCCTCTTATCATTATTCATGTGCAAGTTATGATACTTAACTTTCCCCTTTCCTATAACATTTTTCTTAGTATACCTTAGAATGATTGCATGAGGATGTTACCTCATATATCTACTAATGTGTTAAATTCCACCATATGGTTTTATCTATAGGATTCAAGGAGACACAAACCCTTAGAATTTTGAAAAATTCCAAGAATGTGGTGTTTTAAAATTCTAACCCTTGAATCCTTACCTTGTATCCCATTTTAGGAAGATCAAAATTTTAATTATCATATAAATTCTACCCAAGATTATCATGGTCACCCTAAATTCATTGAGAAAATACCACTAATATCCTATATTTTGATGATGATGAGCGAGATGAGATTAGCCTCAAGATCAAAAAATTGAATCTTTCCCCTCATCTCATTGCCCAACTTCCACCATCCTTGAAAGCATACTCTTGTTATTCCCTATTGATGATATACTCATGGTCTTAACCAAGACTCAACATTATATTCATCATGAAACTTCTAATGAAAATATCATACCTACTTATACCATTAACCTACATACACTCGATTATGATGAGGTTTATACTTTAGACTATCCATTTATATAAGTCTAGAGATGTTGAGATTCTTTAGTATCATACTTATTTATTTTAGTGTTTTTTCATCTTATCGTGTTCCTTATTTCATAGTGTCTAATCTTATTATTATTCCCATTTTTTATTGGTTAGAGATGGAGCAATCATATGGTACACCTCCAATTTTATTATATCATCTTAGAATAATGTTCATGGATCATGTTATGACTGGTCCTTATCATTTTTCTAGATATCAAGATTCCTCTATTTTTTTCCCCTAGAGATGCTAACTACTCCTCTTAATCCTTCTGCACATATTGATTTACCCTTAGTTGATCCAAGTCTAATTCTTACTCTTGCTCTACCTTTAGTTGAGCCTCATCTTGTATCTCATTTTGCTTCTCCTTTAGATGAGCCTTGCCCAGTCTCTACACTAGCCTCACCTTACCTTGGTGATGACCTTATTCCTTCATCATAGTTTGATCTCCTACCTACCTAATGGGTTGATCAAACTTACTATGATATTCACAAATTTTGTGATCATTGGACTAGAGACTTCTAGTTATATCAATCCCTAGTTTCTACTTCTACCTCTTTCATTATTAGAACCCCAAAGTCTACTAATAAGTGTATCTATTGATTCTATGAAATAGATAATCATTCTTCCACCCATTTTTAATAACTCCAGAAGTGTATTGACACATTGCATCCTTCCCTTCCCCAATTCAAAGATAAGGATATACTTCTTCCCAAGTTGTTACCTGAATATATCCAAAAATATAGGGAGGTATATTATCTTTGGCACCAGTGTGATACCCATCATACTAATTGTTATCCCATTTTCTAGAAACACCTTCATGATCACCTTATGACCATTAATTTGCTTACTATTCCTTTTTCTATAGGTCACCCACATAACACAGATCTTCCTTATTCCCATATGGTTCCTTCTTCCCTTGTGTCTTCTTCCCCACCTATATCTCTTTCTACATTGGTGGTTCCACATTCTTGTTCTATTGATACCATTCCTATGCTAACATTTATTCCCCTCATTAGGTATTCTATGCATGAGATCCCTCATGAGCATGATCCTATAACTACACCTACATTTTCTATTGAGGAGATTCAATGAGAGGTATTTTCATAACTTTCCATGAGGATAGATGAGACTCTATCTATCATTAAGATCCATGACCATAAATGTATTTTAGATGTCATAGATAATATTTATGGATAGATTTATCAATATTTGTGAACACAACATGGTGTTCTTTCACTTTATTCTTCATTATGATTTTAGATTGGACTTATGATCCACTTTTATATATATGATATCCTTTGACTATGTGTCAAATGTGGCTTCATTTATCTATTTCACATGGATCTTTATATTATGAATTATGTATTGTATATGGTTTCATTTCTTTTTTCATGTTTTCTTATGGTTTATTTTTGTGCTTTCCATGATTTCATGCTTATAGTCATGAGTTCATTTCTATTCATGGATGTCTTTGTCTTTCCCCATGTTTATTTGCTACCTTATCTCAACAACATAGATAGTTATTATTGTGACATGGTTATATAGACCTTGCTCCCCTTAGTAATCCTTATTTACGATGTGACCAGTTAAAAAACAAGACATCTCATTTTAATCTTATCTTATAGATCTAAATTGGATCTCCCTATATTCACTTATCTCTTTTTGCATACTAAGCATACATACGGTTGAAACTTGAGATAACATACTATTTCATAGGTAATCCTAAGTTTTTATTAAGTCCCATCTTTGGATACTTAACTCCATTTAAGCAAATTCTAAATCTCATTCATGTGTATCACTCATGTTGGTTATTCCAAATTTATAAGGAGGAGGAATCATAAAAGCCATAAAATTTAAAATCCAAATAATTTAAACAAAAGACAATGATACAAAAGGTCAAATCACACTAAAATATTTGATTCATAACACACCTCATTTTTCTAATCAAATATCAAACTCCATAATTATCCTCATGATAGATTTGAGGTCCATTTGGGTGTGATAGGCCAGTATATTGGGAAAGGAGAAAAAAATATTTTAATGCTACCTAATTTCTATAAGAGTTATTAAGGAATGGTGAACATGTTGTGGGAAGGTAGGTCCATTTTAATTTTATTGTTCATATAACCAACATAAGCTCATTTTATTATCTCACCTATTTACCTATCTAACTTTATGCTTATTATGAACATGTATCCTTTGTATTTTGACTCTCACTAGACTCTTAGTGTCTTTCTTGTGTACTTTGAATGCTTCTTATTTTAGAAGGTTTTTTCATAGGTACCCATGTCATTCTTTTCACATTCCTTATTTTATTTACAACATTCCTAATTTTTTCCCTTGATAAATATTATTTTTTAACTAATCATTCCCCCTTAGGGTTTCCCTTTTTGAGTTGTAGTGTAAGACTATGGATAGGACTAGGCCTTCCTCACAAATTAACACATCACAAACATTATTTTAAAATCATTCCCATAGTTATTTCTACCTTTTTGGTGTTCACTTTATGAGTTTCAGTGTAAGACCATGGATAGGACCAAGTCCTACTCACAAAAATTCCAATACCCAAGTCATAATGAAATTACATGTGTCAAATTTGAGATTAATAGTGTTTTATTATGAGTCACACATATTTGACATGCTTCCCAACTTGATTTAGTATTTTTTATGCTTACTTTATTAATATTTCACTTTTATCTTCTAATTTTTTGATTGCATGTATGTTTACAACCTTTTTATTAAATTTTTCATACTTCCTAGCTTGAATTAGTGCGATCAATTTAATTTTATTTTCAATTTTTATATCTCTTTTTATACTTTCCAATGTGATTTAATATGATTTATTGACTTAATTGATTTTTTTTATACCATTGGTTTTTTATGAGCCTTCAATTTTATTACAACATTTTTCATACTTCCCAACATGATATAGTTTGATTTTTATTTGTTTTAATTTTTTATAAATCTTTGACACGGTTTAAAAACATTTTTTACCCTTCTTACCATCTTTGGTTTATTATATTTAGTCATATTTTGTCATTGCACATTTACCATCATGATATAGTGTATGGTACATTTTTTTGATTAATTATACTTTTCCAAGTCATTTTTGCCTTTTTCTTTTTAACCATGCATGTGTATCACATAATGCTAGAAAAGAAAACACTCATCATATATATCATATAACATAAACAATAAAAGTTAAATACATGCGCTAAAAATAAATATATACATGCATCAACATCCACATCCAAGTACAACTCATGAGATCAATACAACTATCAACATCATTATATATATATATATATATATATATATATATATATATATATATATATATATATATATATCATGTGTTTTATATAAAATAAAAGTACAATAACTCCATATCTAAGGTTGGGATCTATCATGTCTATCATGTGGCCTAGCCACACTACCCATAAATGCTTATCACTATCCCCTATGAATAGTGCACTATAAAAAGGTAATCTAGGATCTCAAACCAACAACTTGTATCTATAGATAGGATACCTGGGCCTGCACATATCCTAGTTGGATGGTAGTCTCCATGTGCATGACTCGCTCCTATACAATGGCCTATCAGGCTTGTGTCTCTCCCTATCCAACCCATACTATTGGGTTTATCCCATCATCATATAATTGTAGATTCCTTATGAAATCTCCCACTAGTCTAAACCATCCCACCTAGGCTGGGGTAGATGAAACCACAATATCATCTTATGTGGTTGGGTCATATGGTGTCAGCACCTCATCTAAAATGTTATGGTGTAGCTATAACTAGAGATCCCCTTCTTATCTCATCCATCATAGTATTTTTAAAACCAAAAATAGATAGGAATAAAATCACATATATATCTCAAAATCATTTATATACCATAATCATAATGTAATTAGTATCTTATATCAAAAACTTAAATCAAAATTAAAACATTTCTCAACAATGCTAGTGTCACCAATAACGGTCGTTCCATTTTCTTTCCCACTAAGCACTTCCTCTGTAGGCTACCTCTATACTAGTGCAAATCTAGGTGTCATCACTTGAGCATATTATGATCCTTTCCTCAAGGGTGCCTACATAGACAAACTATGTCTTAGAGTGACTATTAGGTCCCCTTATGTAGCAACTCACATCTACATTTCCTCACATTGATGGTGCCTTTATCTATGATGAGGATGTGATGGTCATTATTTCCTCTAATATGGTACCTATTGTATGCAAATGGAAATGTAATTGATCTATAAATCAATCTTGTATCAAAGAAGATAAATCCTACCTACACTTCTAATTATTAATACATTAGATATTTATGGTCGTGACCAAGATAGATCTATTAGATCTAAAAAAGGGATCTCTTACCACAATAGTATCACTAGGGAGGGTTCCAAAGCCTCTAATCAAGTAAAACTATGAAATAATCCTAAGTAGGTCCTATGTTTTCATATTCACTAATGTATAAATGATAAAAGCAAAGTAAAAGTTGAATCTAGTGCTCACCAAATCTTATGGCACAAAGTGGTGGTAATAAACATTAAAAGTAAACATGAATAGAATGCATATACTCATGTCAATGTATATAGAATCCTAATACATAGGAGAGAAATACAAATGCAAATTTATCTACTCTTACAAAGGAGGAACAAAGTTAGGAATACTTACCTTTGAATATAAAATTGCTAAGCCTCAATATCTCCCTTGGCTAAGGTGATTCGCAAGAGGTTGTTGTGGTATGTAAGAATGACAAGGATAAATAAAATCTAGGATACACAACCTATAAATTCATCCATAAGAATTACCCATAAGACAAGATATGTATCTCCAAAGGAATTATGAAACCCTAAGTTATGATCCTCAAGTAGAATGGTGGATAAGTAGATGCACAATATATATCTATTCTTCTTTTCTCTCCTTATAAATGATGTAAATGAATGTGTATATATAATTTAATATAACCCTAAGCCTTTATAAAAATTTATCCAACATAGACAAACAAATCAACTTTCTATTATTAATTGATAAAAACAAGTATCAATTAGAATACAGAGTTAGCCCAATCGACTATGTATTGTTAATTAATAAAAACAAGTATCAATTAGAATAAATATTCAAACCAATCAAATATATATTTTAAATTGTTAAAAAATGTATTAGTCTTAGGAAGGTGCTAAGGAAAATGGTGAAAATCTTGGAGGAGTGTGCAAGAGAGGAGATAAAGCTTATTGAAGTAGACAGGTGAAGGTTATGTTGATAGCAAGTGGTTAGAAAAATGGTAGGAATGATACAAAGCCACAAAAATATTTTGAAGAACCAATGGTCTACCCAACCCTTTTTTATTACACCCTTTAAGGTGTGCACTCAGAGAGACTAAAACTTGATAGGTTCTTGGAAGAGAGAAAGTGTTAGTAAGTGGTAAAGTTAATAAAAATATAATGTGTATACATATTCCCCACTCAAAGCTCATCACGTGTCATGTGAGTGTAACAAGGGATGGTTATTTTATAAAGAACATAGTAACACATGAAAATGAGCTTACTAAAAATGAAATGAAATGAAAGTAACTAAAAGTACCATATACATATTGTTAACCAAATTTGACTTTTAGGTCAAATTGGGACCCCTATAGGTAAAAACTTAAATTTTAGGTGGTTTAGGGGTCTAATACATATGTCACAAGGTGTTTAATAGGTTAGTTAATGTCATATAATGTTATAATAGCCTTGGTCCTTAGTCATTTTAGTCCTTTTAGTCATTTTGAGTCATTTTGAGGTCAAAAAAGGGGCATTTAATGAGTTTTACAAATTTATTTAGAATTTTGAAGGCTATAAAAGGTTATGTCACATGAAATGTGTCTTCATATGTCTTAATCAACTGTTGGTAACTAAAATTGGTAGGTGCTCCAGATGAAAGATCAATTTTCTTGGGGAAAAAGGTGAGTTTGGAACTTGTATAGCCCATGGGGAAGTGTGCCACATGGGAGAATATCATGGTATGTCTCTTAATATTAACCAATCTCAAATAAATGTTTTAATTTCTTTGAAAGTTCCATTTTTATCGCAAAACTATTATGCTCCTTTTTCACCCTTCTTGGCAAACAAACGTAGTCTTTAGGTTTATACTTGGTATGGCCATCAAAGGAGTTTTTAGATTAAAAAATTTGGGTATGTTTCATTACACTTATATACCTTAATTTTAATATAAATATTTTTAATAATGGTGGCTTGTGCTTCATGAACCATCCTCATGAAGCTGACTATACTTTTATGCTTACTGTTTCATGCACCCTATAGGTTTTACTCTATTTTTAAAAATTCAATACAATCCAATTGGTCATATTGGATCCATATGATTTTTTACTCCTTATATAATTATATTTATGTTTTTTTTCATGTTTCAATTTGATTTGATAGTCTAAATATCTCACTTTGTAGAAAGGTGTCAGCATGTGAGGTTTCAGTCAAAGATATTTATTTGTAGAGTGTTGGTTCTCAGAGGAAGATTAATAGGAACATGATGTGATTTTTATCATATATTAATTCCATATGTATCACCTCCCTTAATTTTTTATCTCACTACATCATGCTTAGAACAACTTGTAGTCCACTGTCATATGCATTCAAATTCTTGCTCATTCCCACTTAAAGTAATGTTGAATCATCTGTGAAGAGCCAATTTATTATGTTCATGGAGATGTATTAGATGATTAAATAGGTTTTAATGTTTTTATAAGAAGGAAAAAATAGGTTAAATCCTCTCAGGAGTGTGAAAGAGGAATGTGATAGTCATATTGAACAGCTTCATATAGTCAGCCATGAACACATACACCTTTAGGTGCTCTCATGGAAAATTTATTGATGAAAGGTATATTTTGATCCAAGAATGTTTTTTATTGAGAAATTAATACATTTATAAGTTTTTATATGAGTATACAACTCATAAAGGGTCAAAACAATACAAAATATCCATCCTCACACTTATTGCCTATATTTGCAAATAATCACCTACAAGATTTGTTGATAAAGAGCTGAGGACCCCTTGTGAAGTGTTAAAATAAAAAATAGAACTATTCATAAAGTCCTATTGAATTAGAGTGGATCATTACAGACTTGATTAAGATGTCTTATGGATAAATGGAAGTATGCATTACTCTCAAACACAAAATGACTGATACAAGGACACTTTCCCTAAAAATGCAAAATAGAGGTCGGGGGGGCTTTTGTGAATCACATATGACATGGTTAAAATGATATTTAAAGAATATAGATAAGTAAATATTATAGCCCCTATATATTATAAATATTTTTCAAGGTTTAAGGGGTAGAGGGTTAGTGTAATATGGTCACTTTGGATCTGAAAATTACCTATAAAATACTAAAATCCTATAATATCATCTACAAAATTGTGAGTTTGAGCAACCTTTGTTTGCAAGTTGTAATATAGACCACATATTCACACTTGAATGGTTACAATTGGTTATAACAAGGAATTTATGACCTAATTATCACTAAGAGATGATCATATACTATGTTTTAGACTCCTGAGGTAACCTATAGGCTTGTCCTCATTCCCAAAATGTTCACCTATAGAAATTAATGTAGACAATGGTTTAAGCACGATAGCCTTATGATGTTTTTAATATATTAAAAATGGATAAAAGCATGATAATATAATTTGTGATTTAAATGTTTTAATAAATTCCTCTACACATTATGACTAAATCCAAATAAAGGCTTACACACCTATAGGAATCAATATGTAGGGTTTCATAGTCAGTACAAGGAAGGCTCAATTTGGTAAGTTCAAAGTGCATATAAAGAGGATAAGTGAAGTTAACATCATAAAATATATTTTTAATACCTTTATTAGATCCATGATGACCTTATAAAGGTTTTTAATGTATGAAATAGACTTATAAACCTCTTAAAACCCTCTATATACACCTACAACCACGTGTTGACTGAGTCAAGCAATGAGTGGAAAGGAAGTATGTATAGGTGTTTGAAAATAATGAATATGAATCATATATACCAAAAAATATATAAAATTAACCTATGATACCATAAATAAGTCTATGGACATTTTATATAAGCAATATTATGCAGAGTTCACCATTTGAATGAGGAAAATAGAGACACAATCAGGTATAGGTCACAAGCAGTCCTAATCAGTCAAAGTATAAGGAGAGTATAAGGAGTATGTGGGAATTTTTAAATATTATTAAATGGTATAACACCTTGGTTATGATAATAATACCATAATAAATGGAGAAACAAGCAAATTAAGGACCTTGAGCAAGTAATATATAGCCTACAGTCTGAAACCCTACTGAGAGTTTTTTCACACAAGTTTGTTTTGGTTTTGGAAGAGATTAAAGGGTCAAATGGATATAATAGAGGCTGGTTTTTTTTATGGTATCCTTTAAAATTTTATAATTCCCTCTAATATTCACATTTTTTTTGGGAAATATGGGAGTTCCCTCTATTTTGTCTCAAATAGAGGGCATTCCCCTTATGCACAAGTTGACAGGTTTTGAGGAATTACAATGGCCAAGAGATTTGGATGTTGGTTATACATATAAATAAGTATTTAAAAGTTTTAAAACATATTAAAACACATCAAAATAATTATTAATAAGGATTAAAACTAATAATGGGACCAAACCATCAAGAGTTGCAGATAGACCCAAGGGTAGGGTTTTGGCCTAGAATCCAAACAAGAGATCACCTTCAATTCTATATCTAAGTAAGATTTATGAACTATCAAAACATTTTTATTTGATTAATATATAGTTATAAGTGATATTATATATATAGGAACCATCAAGAACTCATTTTGGTTTTCAAGGACAACTCAAGCCTACTTGACATGGTTAATCCTAGTCTTCAAATGATAGGTCATTTTTTTTTTACCCTTAACAAAAATTTATTATATATTTGAGAATATTTATGGGGTTAAAATAAAATTTATACATATTTTTTAAGGCAAGGAAACCCTAAGGAAACCATTTTGGCTCAAAAATCAACACTAGGCTTATAGGAAAAGGAGAAAGTATTCGATAAGATAGGTTTGAACACTCATGTCTCTCTTGATGCTTTGTATGGGAGAAAATAGGTTTATAGGAGTTATAAGTGGTATTTAATAACTAATTTTTGGAATTTTTAAACAACTTCAACATGAAATATTTATGAACATACCTTAAAAGTGAAAATAGGCTTAAAACCCTTGCAAACCCTCAGTCAGGACTAGTTTGGATAAATGGAGTTATAAATATATTGTAATGGACAATTTTTATCAATAATATTATTATAAATTATATATTACTCTCTCATGGCACCTCCCATACTTTTTAGTTTTATGTACTTGTACAGACATGGTGCAAAATAGGGTATTTTTTACCACTTTTTGTGTTTTGAAGGTTATATAAGGATTATAAGGATGAAATAAAGTTTAGGAGTAATATATATAATTTTTATAACTCTATATATTAATTTAATTTCAATAAAAAACTCCTAAGTGTCCAAACTAGAGCTCTTATCTTAGCTAGTCAAAACTAGCATAGTGGACAAGCTAGTGAAAAGGGTGGAGATCTTCAAGTGAGGTGATTTTAAGGTATCCCTAAAGATTATAAATAAATTTAGGGTATTTAAATGTTTCATCCACTCTATAAAATGTATTTTCATGATAAATTTATCCAAATTTGAGGCCAAATGTGTAGGTTTCATGAAGGAGGAGTTTTTTGGACTGTAGATGATGATATCTCATTTTGGGATGATTCTAGAGGACCAAAAATATAAATAATTCATGTATAGGTATGTATGAAATTATCCCCATTCATTATAATTATTGGGCCTATTCTTATTCAGTTATGAGGTGTTCAAAAATCTCAAATCATGAAGGTAGTTTTTTTGAGCCAGTTAAGAAGATTTTATGCCACATGTTGCTTATGACCTTTCATGGTTCATCAAATATCCTCTTCTCATGCACAATTAACTTATATTATCAGATTTATAAGTTTCCTTATTACCCTTATATTTCTCTCTTATCCTCTCTCTCAAGTTATATAAGAACTAGCCATTTTGGCCATTGTAGCTTATGCTCCACCTAAGTATGGCAAAGCCCTGCTCATTTTCATACAATTTGATCAATATGACTACTAATTTTTACCTCTTCATGACTATTCATATATTTTTTTGATTGGATGATTAATATTTCTTAGTGAATATTATGGATTCCGTAGCATGTTGTCTCATTATTTCACCTTATTTACAGTTATAAAGCTTCTTCTTGCAGAGCATGTGAAGTGTTCTAGGAAATGTAAAGGATTGAGTGAGTTAGTATTTTCATTAGTGTCATTCAATGCCTCTTTTCTATTCTTCCTAGCTTTGTACATTCATCAATAACCTCATAATGTAACATTGATGTGAGAAGATGTAGATTGAAGGAGTGTATGTTTGGTTAGTCATTTGTTCTCATGTGTAACATGTTGCTGGTTAGAATTCATCATCATATTTTGTGTATCACCTCTCTTAGAATAGTTTTATTTTAATTATCTCTCTCCATTTTCTCCCCCCAAAGTTTAGGTTTAGTTATAATCCAAAGTGTTATACTAAGGAAGTTATCCCTATCTAGATATTCACCTTGTCCTTAGGTTACCCGCAACCCTAGAGGTGTTTCCATTATGCCACTTGGATGAGTAGATCTTAGGAATATTCTCAAAGGGTGAAAATCTAAGTGACAACACATACCTTGACTTACCTTTTTACTAAGTGACTGCATGCAAACATCCTAGTCTTGATCATAGAGGGTGTAGTACCTATATTTAAGAAACACTAGTGATACGAGATTAACAATAGAAGCAATGTGTGTGTGCATAACAAGGTTAAAGTAGCAATGAATTACTTATAAAAAAAATAAAATTAGGACTATTAATGTTAGGTTAAAAATAAAATATCAATCATGGAAATAAAAAAATGTGATAAAATGAAGGACAAATGATCATAAAACACACTAAATCATGTTGGGAAGCATGTTAAACAAAAATGGAAAAAAGGAATGTAGAACATATTAAATCACATTGAGAAACATGTAAAACATAAATTAAAAATGAAATATCAATGTAATAAAACTCTAACAAAAATATGTACGTGAAAACATAACCTCATGTAATATAAGCATGTCAAATCAAACTAAAGAAACAAAAAATGATTGAAAATAAATTTAAATCAAGATGTAATATGATGATGGTCATCAATGCTCTTCATTTAATAATATCAATCCAAGGCTGATGTCCAAAGGCAATATGTACTAAGAGAAAGAGATATCTAGTAAACAGTCCCTTTTACCACACTTCACACTTACAAAAATTAAAAAACACTCTTGAAAAAATTAAATAACATATACATGAATTTTAATTACACTTTCAAGAAAATAAATTGTTGTACTAAAAATAAATGATAAAAAAATAAAACACTTGTAGGTTCACAACAAATTGTAAATAAAAATAGTTATAGACAAAAAAAAATTAAAATAACAATTTACAACAAAATAATAATTATGGAATAAATAAATAAAATTACATTGATCCATCTTCTTTGAAATGAGTAGCCATCTCATTCTTTGAAAGATGATTTATTTAGAACACAAGCTTCATAATAGATTACTCAGAATGATGGAGAGAAAAGTATATTAATTTATTTCATTCAAGTGTGGGAGGTTGAATTTATAATATAATGCTTTCAACCAACATCTTATTTAGGAGCAACAACCTAGACATTCAAGCCTATCTCAATCTCCACAAAATATGGAGAGATATATTTATTATAAGTATGTAATATATTACAACATATTCTCAATCTCAATAAAATATGGAGAGAAATATTTATTGAAATTAAATTACATAAATCTATATTTGGATACAATTTTTAAATGGAAAGTGTATATATATATATATATATATATATATATATATATATATATATATATATATATATAAAGAATAAAATGGAAAACATTCTTATGATAACTGGAATAGACCAAGAAATCATTAGAATACATTTAGAAATACTTTCCAAATAAGTCTATAGCGGTTATGTTGAAGTCTGTAGTAGTATTGATGCACTTTGTAGCAACTTCAATATAGCCCATAGCACTCTTGATTTTGTTCATAAAAAGTCTAATGTGGTTCATAGAAAACATGATGTAGTCTATAGCAAGTCTAATACAGTCCATAGTAAACTTGATGTAGTCCGTAGCTAAATCTAAAATAGACTAGGTGAGCCAGTATCATGCTAAAATACTAAATACTATTTTAGGAGCTACTAAAAAAGACTTTGACACTACTCTAGCATTGTTCTTGAATGGTTAATATTCATAGTTTGAATCATTATATCTTAGTATGGACTGTGTATGCACATACTTACATCTTTTTCCTGATAATTATTATTATTAACTAATGAATAGATAACAATGAATTCTAAAAAAATAACTATGATATATACTTTTTATTTTATTCTAAATAAACCATAAGTTTAGAAACTATATTTAGATCCACTTTCTATGAAAGAAAAAAGATGTTATTTCATGGATATAATAATCCATTTTGTGGTCTCATCATCTCTAACACCTAATTTTATGCATGTCCTCATCTATGCTACTGTATAAAACATCATGGTACATATGCATGAGTTAGACATAGTCTTGATATTTCAAATGGGTTTCTCAAATTCATATCATTTTTACAAGTATAATGAAATTTATCCTACTAAATTATTTAGACAAAAGTGGCCAATGATAATGGTCATTATAATACATTGTTTAAGGACAGGTTTTTATGTGGAGGTTTTTCCCACTATCATTAGATTCCTTTTTTGACACAAGTTCTTGTGTGGATTTCTCATGTTTCTCCCCTTTTTATTTTTTTTATTGAAATGAGGTGAGAGTAGATTCTTATGTTCAGAATTTCCTATTGTGTTTACATAGATTTATTTTGACCACAAAGTAATTTTTTACATAAAATTTTCTTGTTGTTTTCAAAACTATGTACCATGATCAAAATCAAAATATATTTTCATTAACTTGTTTTTTTAAATAATCCCAATTTATTTTTTCCTAAATCTATTCTCGGCCACACCTAATGTCATACATATCCTTATGCATGCCAAAATAAAAAGTAGGATGGGATTACATAGGTCAGATTTAAGTTTGTTTTCATTTTCCCTACACTAAAGCTTTTACAAGAAATGAAAAAGTGGATCTTTATGTAATAACAAAACTTATAATTAAATTTAAATTTAAAATAGTAAAGTAAAATACCTTGGCATAACTTTAGTATTCAATTTTTATTCCATGGTAGCTAAAATGAAATATATTGAGAATAGGATGGATAAAATTATAGTCTTGTTATGCTAAGAAATAAGAGCACAAAAGTAAGAAATTATATACTTGACTAGAAATGTCACATCAACTATTCCATTTGACATATTAAATTTTTATTTTATTTTTTTACCCTTGATTATCCAATAAAATAATTTTTTAATCAAGGCTCTTATTCCAAAACTTGGTTCGCCAGCAAGGTGGTTTTCAAACCAAGACTTCAAACAATGCCTAAAGGTGTTTTTTTTTTTTTGTTTTTTTAGACATAGTCATGCAAACTAGATTAATTAAATTTTTTGAGTATCTAAAATTGTAATCTATTCTTTGAGAATATTGACACTTTGCATGTAATTAAAATATATTTATATTTTTTATCAAACATAATTACATGTTATAATTTAGCAATAATTCCAAAAATTCTGCACAAACTTAGCAATAAGTTATAAAGAAAATAGAAATTGAAATGCTTAAGATCCTCCAATATATCATAACAACCTTAACAATCATACATGATAAAAAGTAGTGATTTTTTAATAAAATTAATAGTTATGTAAGACTTACCATTATTATTGGGATGTGGTTATTTTACCCATGTAAAATCTAGAGCAATAATTTTATTTTAGTACATGTAGTGATGTTGAATCCATTGTATGGCTCATTCTAATGATTGTGTGATATTTTCATCTATTTTTCACATTGACTATTCCAAAAAATATGTATAAAACAATAATGCTCTTCCTCTAGTAAAAAAAAATATCTTATTTTCAAAAGAATCCATTTCTACTGTAATCTATGTTCCATGCAAATTTTTATTATTTTGAACCTGTCAAATCTGTTTGACCCACTTTAAATTCATCCAAAATAATTATCTTAATGTATGGTTATATATTTGCATGTAATATTTTTGGGAGGATATATTTGTGCATTCTATCTAATATCTACATGAATTTTATCAAAAAACCATTTTAGTCGTGAAAAGAATAAATATATCAAAAAAAGTGTTAAGACTACTTCTACCTTATCATGCATAATAAATTATGATGGCCATACTAGATCAAAATGGAGTCAATTTTATAGGCAAAACTACTACATAAAATCACAATTTTTTTTGGTTGGAATAACAATTCCCTTTTCAACATATCATATATAATTTTTTAGATTCAACCTTTCAACTATAGTGTCTTGATCAGTTATAACTACATCAATAATTTGTTGAAAACAAACTATTCTTACCCAAAATATTGAGTACCCAACATTATTTTAGCTTCGATCCCCCACATTAACAATTAAATTAACTAGATTATAGACCATTTTCATTCATTTTAGCAGATCATTAGTGTGATTGTCTTTTGAAAAAATGAGCAGTTGTAAATTTCTAATTATTGTAATGCTATCTCCTTGTAAACTTTAGCCATCCCTTCGTAAACTTTAGCTATCTCAAGATTTTATTCCCAATTTGCATCAATTGTTAAATGTTCCTTCATTGTGTTAGCAATTATATTTTTTTTACACATCAGTGTTAGTATTTATTGGGGGTTTTGTATAAAAATAAACTATAATCTATGTTTACAGGAAAATAAAGTATAATCTATTTTGTAGGAAATTAAATTTTAAAAGAACCATCAACTAAGTATCTCCTATCACACAATTTACAAAGAGACATTCCCTCTAAATAGGAACTTTATTTATCTAATACCATTATAGAAAATTTTGAATCTCATAATAACACCATGGTCCTCAACAATGATGCCAAAAATGATGAGAGTCATTAATACTCTTCATTTAATAATATCAATCTAGGGTTGGTGTTCAAAGGCAATATGCACTAGGAGAAAGAGATCTGTAGTAAACATTCCCTTATACCACACTCCACACTTGCATAAATTAAAAAGAACTCTTGAAAAAATTGAAAATCACTCTTTTAAAAATTAAATCACATATTCATGAAATTAAATCACACTATCAAGAAAGTAAATCATTGTATTGAAAAGAAATGATAAACAAATAAAACACCTATAAGTTCACAATAAATTGTAAATAAAAATAGTTACAGACACAAAGAAATAAAATAATAATTTATAAAAAATAATAATTATATAATAAAGAAATAAATAAAAATATATTGATCCATATTCTTTGGAATGAGTGGCCATATCATTCCTTGTAAGAAGATTTGTTCAGAACATAAGCTTCATAATAGTTTACTCAGAATGATGGAGAGAAAATTATATTGATTGATTTCATTCAGGGGTGGTAAGTTGTATTTATAATATCATGCTTCCAACCAACACCTTATTTAGGAGTAACAACCTAGAAATTCTAACCTATCTCAATCTCTACAAAATATGGAGAGAGATATTCATTATAAGAATGTAATCTATTACAACATATTCTCAATCTCCATAAAATATGGATAGAGTTATTTATTGAAATGAAATTACATAAATATATATTTGGATAGAATATATAAATGTAAAGTGTGTGTGTGTGTGTGTATATATATATATATATATAAAGACTCCAAATGGAAAGCATTCATGTGATAGCTAGAATAGACCAATCAATCATTAGAATACATTTAAAAATAATTTCCAAACAAGTCTATAGCAATTTTATTGAAGTTTGTAATAGTCTTGATGCAATTTTTAGTAGCTTTGATGTAGTCTATATCATCCATAATGTAGTTTGTAGCAAGTCTAATGCAATCCATAGAAAACTTGATGTAGTTCATAGAAACCCGATGTAGTCCATAGCTAGTTTGATATAGTTCATAGAAAACTTGATGCAATTTGTAGCTGAATCTAGAATAGACTAGGTGAGTCAGTATCATTCCAAAATATTAAATCCTATTTTAAGAGATATTGTATAAGACTCTGACACCACTCCAACATTGTTCTTGAATGGCTACTCTTCATACTCTAAATCATTCTAGCATGGACTGTGTATGCATATATTGACATCTTCTTACCAATAATCATTAGGAATAACTAATAAATAGATAAAAATGAATTATAAATAAATAATCATGATATATAATTGTTATTTTATTATAAATAAACTATAAGTTTGGAATAAAAACATTTATATACACTTCTTATGCAAGAAAAAGAATGTTATTTTATGGATATAATGAACCATTTTATGGTCTCATCATAATACAAGTATGTCAAATGAAGATAAAGAAAGAAAAAATAGATGAAAATGAAATATAATACAATCACGAATAATTCATACATAAAGTGAAGCATGTAATAATGTAAAATGTTATATGTAAGATAATTTAAGTCTACAAAATCAACTAAAAACATGATGGATAAATGAAAATCAAAATCTCTAAAGGATGAAAAATCAAACTTAGTGCTTATTCTAAGATACAATGTAAACAAACACAACCACATAATTACATGAATAATATGATAATGAGGTGGTGTGGTAAAAAAATGGTGTAAGGGTTTTTATGAGGAAGGCTTGGTCCTATCCAAGGTCTTACACTACAACTCATAAACTATAAACCAAGAGGCATAATAAGGATAATGTGATCAAGGATGTGATCAGATAAAATCAATATCCAACAAGGGTAATATAGATAAAATATGATGTAAATAAGGAATTTGAGGTACCACATGGGTGATGTGAACATCCTTATCAAGAATGAGACACACTATGCAAGTGAGAAAGACTAAAAACTATCAACACCAAGGACTTAGGACATTTTGACTAATTAACACAAAGATTGGGCTAACAAGTCAAGTACATAAATCAACCCATGAAGGCTATATATATGAAAATTAAAATGGACCTACCTTCCCACAATGTGATCCCTATTCCTCATGACCCCTTATAGAGTCATCTACCAAGAAGATTGGGTACTTGTATGATAAAGTAGGTGGCACTAGATAATATAGGATATAATGAAAACCCCTACCCTAGTTTATTAGACTATCACACCCCAATGGACCTTGAATCTATCATGAGGCCAACTATGGAGTTTGAGCTTTGACTAAGATAGGAGATGTGCCAAATATAGATCATGTCTTTTATTATGATCTAACTTTTAATATTATTTTTACCTTTTAATCATTGTCTTTTATTTATATTTTATGATTTAGATTTTAACCATTTTTTTAGATTTTTATATTCCTCCTCGATATGGATTTGGAGAACCAATCATGAGTAGAATAAGTGACAAACATAATAAAACTTACACTTGGTTACTATAGAAAATGATCTAAAGAACAAGGTGTCTAAAGACTCCTAGACTTGCCCACAAGTAAGTGTGAAATCTCAAAATTGATAGATGTGAGCCTCAAATGAAAGTAAATAAGGGAAATATGGGGATCATGAGAGATATATCTATGTAATAAGTGATATAATGATAAATATGCTCATAGTTGATCACAAGGAGGTAGAATAGTTCTATGAAGGGGATGGGGCTTTTCTATGATAGTCATGTCACTAGAGAATCCATACTATCTTACAAGGGATGTATCATAAGCACCAAAGAAAGAAGTCATCTTAAAAGAGAGGAAAGGTAAATGGTCATCTCAAAAGAGGGGAAGATAAATAAGGTTCAAATAATGATAAATATACTAAGGCAAATAATGACATAAATGGTTAAAATGATAATAATAAAAGAGATATCTAAGATATAAAATGGAAACAAATGCCAAATATAATGTGAAATAAAACCAAAGAATGTAAAATAAAATAATTATGTGAGTAAAGTGTGTTTTTGAAGATGACCTAGTCCTATCTAAGGTATTATAATGCAACTCACAAACTATAAAGTGAAAAAGAAAACCAAATAATCCAAAGGAAATAATGGTGTAATTAAAATTAAACTAAAAGAAGTAAAGTGAACAAAAACAAAGAAATATGAGACAAACATAACTAGAAAAATCTATGCTAACATCTTTATCAAAGATTAGCATGTTAAATACAAGACTATGTGTCTCAAAATATTTTTTGAAGTTGAATTTGTTTGTTATTATGCATTATAGAATAAGAGTGGGCATCGTAAGATGACCCAATAGGTAATTGTATTTAGGGATTGTCATCACATGATTCCCCAGGATCTAAAGTGATATGTGGATGGGCATCATAATATTCCCCAACATGTGAGATGGTTTAAGGTGAAACTAAACCATTAGAATGATTTGCATTGGGTTAACTTGTGGAGTTGGAGATAGGTAATTTGGTTGAGAAGTTATAGTTTTAATATGTTGGTTTATTGGATGTATAAGATGTATGAAGATATCTATAAGGTAAATGAGGACCATGTATGATGCACTTTGGAGTAGGAATTTGAACTAGGTGATCCTTTGGCTCCTATGACTTAAGAGGTTGAGGTTTGATAAATTCAAGCACCCATTTGAAGTTGTTCATATTAACCATCCTGTCTTTATTGGTGTAGGAATAAGGATCAACTATGGTTTGGACAACATTAGTAGATTAGGTGTAGGAATGAGGTAAATTTTGTTTATCATTAGGTAAGTGATGTTGATGTGATTTTAGTTCTTTATATTGAATTTGTGAGGCTTAAATATAGACTTGATAATGTCATTTTGTTAGAGTATCAAGATTGAAATTTGGACCAAGCAAGAAAACAAGAAGGAATTGATGAAGATCATGACAAGACTCATGAGAATGACTTATAGTAGCATGTCACCAACAAAACTTATTAATATTGAACCATTTTCTAGGAGGTTCAGAAGGATCAAAGCTTATGGGTTTAAATGTTGGTAAATTCTTCTTAAGTTATTCTAGACTTAAGGGAGGGTGGGTTGGTTTAAAATTGGTTGAATTAAATGCTCCATTTTGAGTTTAGGGACATTTATGTAATTCAATGTTATGATAAAATGATTTTAAAGGTTCTTTAGTGGTTTTCTAAGGTGTTTCAAATTAGGTCATAAGAAAGTCTTACCTTTTTTCTTTGTCTAAGGCTTCTTCTAAATTTTTATGGAAATGATTCAAACTTTGTATTGAAGGGGAAATTTAAGAGCATAAACAAATAGTTTTAAAAGAGTATCATCATTCATGTTATGGTTCACTTTATAAGATAAATACTTCCATTATTTGATGAAATTTTGACCAGATTCATTAGGAAGTTGATTGGCATAGATGAAATGGTGAATATAATTTTTAAGAAGCTCATCGTGTTGGAATTCATTCACTAGAGCATTGACTAAATCCTCTAGTTTTGAGATGGAATGTCTATGAAGTTGGTTGTACCATTCAAGTGCATCACCAATAAAGGTTTTGGCTAAGAGCTTGGTTGTATCAAAGGTGTTAGTTTGGGTTCATTCCTTATAGAGATTACCAAAAGATTTAATAAAGATAGTAGGGTCCTTAGTCCCATGATATGTGATAGTTGGAAAAATATTTCCAATATTTATGGATGCAATGAATGGAGCTAAAATTTCATTTTGAATATGTTAAATCATGTTTTAATGCATTACAGATTTAGGGATGATCCCTTTGGCATCTCTAAGAGGAGGTAGGATAAAAAATCTATTTGGTTGAGACATGATGACTTTAGGTAATTGAGTAGTCATGTGTAATAAGTGTTCTTACATTTAAAACATTTGGGAATGGTTAGTTTTTTGAATAATATTCATTTGTTGAATAATTTGAGCAAGAATTTGAATTATGCAAAATTTTTCATTAGTAGTTGAAGGTGGGTTATTAATGTTGGTGGGAGAATTATTAGTGTTGGTGGGAGGAGGGTTATTAGTGTCAGTTAGAGGAGGGGTATTGGGTGGAAGATTCCCAACATTGGTATTAGGAGGAAGACTCCAAATATTAGTGTTAATTATCCTAAGTATGCTAGAGTAAGGACACTTGGTAAAGCCACCATTATTTTTAGGAGTGTAAATGGTATTATAATCAAGTTTTTTGAAGAATTTTGAATTATCTAGGTCATTATTTTGATTTATTTCAACCATGTTACTTTTTGAGTTGATGATTCTAGGTGTTCTTGTTATGTATGTAACAAGAGGATCATGTGCATTAGTTGTAATAGGTGGAACAAAATGTGTAGTTACAACTTATGAAGTGGATGTGTTGATGATTATATGACTTCAAGGTTTAGAAGTTGTAAAAGTGGTATAAGGTTTATAATTTTCATGATTTTGGATTTATCTTTGAGGATTTTTTGGATCAACTATACGGTATGGGGTAGATCAAGATTGATAAGACTTAGAGTGATTTGATGAAAAGCTACACCAAGAGTGATAATCTTCTTGTATACCCAAGTTAGGAAGGAAATAATATCCCATATATCATATAAATGGATTAAGGATGTTAAAAAACATTATGATAGGGGATTTCATGATGCTTAAAGGAAGAATCTAAGATCAAGAAAAATAGAAAAATAGAAAAAAATTCAGCCACACATAGAACAATATCAACCAACATGTATAGAGTTGATGAGGTTGATATAGTATTTGATAAAAATATAGTAAATAATATGTAAAAATACACAATGGAACATGTTAAGAGTAATCTATTACTTAGAACAATACACAATCGTATGGGTCAACTATTTACTATAATGATTAAATTGAGATAGGCTAGAAGGATGAAAAATCATATGGGTTGACTGTGTATTATAAATTATGAAACTAAGATAGGCTAAAAGTATACATAATCATATGGGTTGATTGTGTATTGTAAATTATTAAACTCAGATGGCCTATAAGGACACATAGTCATATGGGTAGACTATGTATTGAAAATGATGAAATTGAGATAGCCTAAAAAGGACACATAGTCATATGGGTTGATTATGTATTGAAAAAAATGATGGCATGAAATAAAACCTATAAGGTTTTGATTCACATTGATTTCACCAAAATGTATGCAAAGGGAAATACAAATGATCTATAAATCAATCTTAGCTTGGAGAAGATAAATCTTACTTACACATGATTATTGATACATTAGATATTCAAGTTTATGACCAAGATGGATTTGTTAGACCTATCCAATGGATCTGTTACCATAATAGTATCACTAGGGAGGGTTCTAAATCTTCTAGTCAAGTAAAACTATGTAATAACCCTAACTAGGTCTTATTTTTTCATATTCACTAATGTACAAATGACAAAAACAAAGTAAAATTTGAATTTAGTACTCATAAAATCTTATGGAATAAAGTGGGTGTAATAAACATTAAAATTAAACATGCATAGAAGACATATACTCACATAAATGTATATGGAATCCTAATGCAGGAATAGAAGTAAAAATTCAAATCTCTCTACTCTTACAAAGGAGGAACAAAATTAGGAATACTTACCTTTGAAGACAAACCCACTGAGCCTCAATCTCTCCCTTAGACAAGGTGATTCACAAAGGGTTTTTGTGGTATGTAAGGATGACAAGGATAAATCATCTCTAGGCTACACAACCTATAAATCCATCCAAAATACTTCTCCATAAGACAAGATCCATATCTCTAAGAAAGTATGAAACCCTAAGGTATGTTCCTAAAGTAGAATGATGGATAAGTAGATGCATAATATATATATCTTCTTCTTCTATTATCTCCTTATAAATGATATAAATATATTTTTATATATAATGGAATCTAACCCTAAACCTTTCCAAAATTTTAACTAACAAAGTCCATTGGAAATATTGTCATTGATGTCAAAGGTGTAGCATTATTGGTGATAAAGGCCCCATTGCATTTAATGTTGTTTGTAATAGATATATCTTGGATAATGTGAGTTAATATTTATTTAATATTAACAAATATATTTTTGGTTGCATATGAGATAAAATAAGGGCCCATGGAAAAGTCAAAGAGCCACGGGATAAAGATAAAAGAAGGATGGGATGCATTTTCCCATGAAGAGTCATCTTGAGGAATTCCAAGAGTCGCCAAGTGAAGACAAAAGAGGAAGGGCACAATTTCTCATGAAGGGACACTTTGAGGAATACGAAAAATCACCAAAATAAAGACAAAAGTGGGAAGGACATTTTTGGTCATGAAGGGTCACCACATGACTTTTCAAAGGCAAGAATATGAAGAATCATACAAGTTTGGCACCATTTTCCATGAGGATTGAAGGGTCACAAATGGGTAAGGCCAAAGGTCATTTGGAAAGCTATAAATAAAGGCTTGAGAAGCCATTTTTAATATGGAAGAGAGAGGTTGATTTGATATTGTAATATCTAGCTTAGAAGAGCAATTGTGAGAGATGAATATGATTTGTATTTGTTATATCTAGCTTAAAAGAGCAAAGGTGAGAGAGAGGAAAGAGATGTTGTAATGAACTATCATTTGTTGAGATAGTAACATTGAGAGATAGGTGTGTGGTATACACAACGGTGTTGGTGCTCATGAATTGTTGTTGGGTTGGTGCTCGGCAAAGGGGTTGGTGCTCCTGTGGGTTGGTGCTCAGCAAAGGGGTTAGTGCTCTTGTGGGTTGGTACTCAGCAAATGGGTTGGTGATCCTACAAGTTGGTGCTTGTGAATATTTTTTGGGTTGGTGCTCATTCATATACTTGAGATTATTCTCCATGGTTTTTCCCACATTGGGTTTCCATGTTATATCTGGTGTCTCTCTCTATCTTGTGTGGTGTTTATTATTTGTATTGCATATATTTAATGTTTGATTAAGTGGAATTTGGTTAAAGGAAAGTTTTATAAGATATATGATATACTGATTCACCCCCCTCTCAGTATATCCCATGCTTAACAAAGTCCGTGCAATTGACTTTATATTACTAGTTGATAAAAACAAGTATCAATTAGAATACAAAGTCATCCCAATCAACTCTGTATTGTTAATTGATAAAAAAACACCAATTATAATATATATTCATCCCAATCAAATCTATATTTTAAACTATCAAAAAGAGTTTTACTCTTAGGAAGGTACTAAGGAAAGTAGTGAAAATCTTGGAGTGTACAAGTGAGGAGACAAAGTTTACGTAAGTACACATGAGAAGTTTGTGTTGATAGTAAGTTTTTGGACAAATGGTAGGAATGATATAGTGCCACAACAATCTTATAAAGCATCAATGATCTGCCCACCTCTTTCCTGATGAATCCTTTAAGGCATGCACTGAAAGAGATTGAAACATGACAGGTTCTTACAAGAGAAAATGTGTTAGTAAGTGGTAAATTTAATAAAAATATTATGTGTATACACCTACTATATGCCTATATCCACATACATAACCTTTCCCCTTGCTAGTTCTATTTTTGTCTTCTATCATGATCAACCACTCCATGGTCTAGCACATCGAGGCTTGATCTTCAATATCTCCATAGGTACCCCTTCACCTCTCTTCCCTCTCAACCCTTTATCATGTTATGCCCAATAATCAAACACTACTATAGGGGCCACCAAATGGGGGATTATAAAATATCTTGGTAAACATGCTATTGAATGTGGATCCACCTATGATGTGTAGTGGCCTATGATACACACCCATGCCAACCCTATTACAATAGTTGACCAACTAGGCCATATAGAAAATATGTGTGTATATTCTAACTAAATCATCCTATTTGATACTAAATAATTCCTCTAGCATACTATATCGACCCTATGGTACATATTCATCCAACTTTTACCAACTATATTGGCCACTTTATACCAACTATATTGGCCCTCTAGTACATAGTCAGTCCTCTATTCCTTTTATATTACATCATCCCACTACTACATAACCAACCCCCTTTAGCAATACTATGTTGACCCACTGCTACACATTTGCCTCTACTTTTTTTCTCTCCTTATGAATTGAGTCAACCAGGTTGACTTTGTTCTTTCACTATAATATTTTTTTGACCATTTACCATAGATGCCTTATGCATTTATTATCTTGACTTCTTCTTACCTAATGCCCCATTTTACCCCTAATCTACCTAAAAATTTCCTAGGTTTAGTTTCAGTACCTAGATTTTGCCTACCAATTAATTATACTTATCTATCACAAATTCAAATAAAATTACATAATTTGTTTGAAATTCATGATTATTTACCTATGTTGTACTCACTACAACTGCTAGGCATCCTCTCTATCTTATCTATCATATCCTCACCATGGTGGCTCTCTAGTCTCAAACTAAGTCTCTTAGAGCTTTGTTTTCTCAAAATAGTAACAATAACAAATAAATTATTTTTCACCCTATTTATATTTACTATTCAAAAATTATTTACTTGTCAATTATTTACCACCAAATTCCATTTTTCAAGCATATATTTATTTCTCCTATCTCCTATTTTGAATTGTAAGATGTTTCAGAATCATAATGTCATAAAGAATATTTTCACATATTAGATGTACATTTTGCAAAAATGTCAATTTTTCTCTCTTTTTTTCTAAATTATATAGGTTCAACTAATGTTCCCTACATTGAACACCTTCACATTTCTTTTATTTTATTCCTTATCTATAATAATAAGGTAAGTAAAGGTATGTGTTTTTCAATTCTATCCTTTCATTTATCTTACTTTATTTTTATTACAATTTATTCAACATGAACATTGTGTGTTGCTATGTTCTTTTCTTGAAACACCATTTTGCACCTACATGACATGTGATGAACTTAGAGTGAGGTATATTTTTACACAATATTTTCAAAATTTTATCAATTACTGACATTTTTTCTCTTGTAGGAACCCATTGAGTCTCAATCTCTTTGAGTGTACACCTTAAAGGGTACATTAAGAAAGGGGTGGGTAGACAATTGGTGTTTTACAAGATTTTTATCCCCTATAACACCACTTTTTATTAATACAACCATCTCTTAGACACTTACCTAAGACTTATCTCCCCACATACACACTCCTCCAAGCTTTAATCACCTTCATTAGCCCCTTCCTAAGATTAAACCCCTTTTTGATAATTTACATTACATTGTTTGCCCCATCAACCCTATATTCAAATTGATAAAACACATTAAGCATCTAGGTTGGCTCCTAGACAACCTATACCAAGACCTAATTTTTTTTATCAATAATGATACAGAGTCAATTGGGCTGACCTTATCAAGAAAACTTTTGAAAAGTTTTAGGGTTATATTCAGCTATATATACACATTTATTTTATCATTTATTAGAGGAAGAGAAGAAGAAGAAGAATATATTATGTATCTTTTTATCCATCATTTTAATTAAGGAGAATAACTTAGGGTTTCAATATTTTCTTTAGAGATATGAATCTTATCTTATGGAAAAATATTTTTGATGCATAGAGAAGTTGTTTATCCTAGAGATGACTTGTCCTTGTTATCCTTACATACCAAAACAACCACTTTCAAATCACCTTGGCTAAGGGAGAGATTGAGGATCGATAAGATAGTCTTCATAGGTAAATATTCCTAACTTTATTCCTCATTTATAAGAGTAGATATATTTTCATTTGTAGTTATCTCCCGTTCATTAGGATTTTGTATACATTGACATGAGTATATATCTTTTATGCATGTTTAATTTTTATTTTTATTACCCCCACTCTATGCTACAAGATTTGGTGAGCACTAGATTAAATTTTACTTTTCCTTGCATTTACTTATTGAATATGAAAACATATGACCTATCTAGGTTTATTGCATAGTGTTGATTGACTAGAGGCTTTGGAACCCTCTTTAGTGATGTTATTGTGGTAATATATTCCTTGGTTAGGTCTATCAGATCCATCTTAGTTATAACCACAAATATTTAATGTATCAATAATCAAAAGTGTAATAATTATTTATCTTCTCCAAGATATTATTGATTAATAGATTAGTTGCATTTCCCTTTATATACAGACTTTAACACCACCACTACATATACTATATTGTATAATCTACAACATCCACATCATGTATATCAATAACATAATCCACTTTTCCCACTAGAATAAGCACTAACTTTGTAACACTAGGTTTTCCCATATCACTTAGATGTCTATCCAATATGTATCCATGTCTAAGCCCATAAGGTTAAAGGCTATTTTATCTAATACTAAACTACCAAGTGAAGCACTTGTACTAAAATTTCTCATATAATCCTAACCATTGATCATAAACTAACAACTAACCCTTATCTTATGTAGTTGTACATCATCCTTATGCCACCCTAAAAAAACCTTAGTATGGCCTAAAAATGATATAATATAGTGTCAAATAAACAAGAAACACATGACACTCCATGGGAATCCTTCCTATGATACAATATTTATTTACCCATCTCTATGCATAGGCCTTTGAGAGAGCCTCATTTTCACATGACATGTCTAAATATTACAACATTAAATGATAATTATATGCCCATGCATGAAATAAGTTTGAAAATCCCAAGGCCTTACTCTAATCCTCATGTGTGAAGTGATACAAATATTTATACTAATGGGTAAGCATAGTGCTTCCCCATGAATATGTCATGCACATTTATTTTTTCTAAAAGATAGACATGAAAAGATTGGATAGATACAAGATTATAATCCAAGAATAATAAGAATCATCCCTACCAAAAATTTCATATAGGCATTAGCCACTAATTTAGAATCTCACAATCTTGGATCATTTGGCTTAACACTCAAAAATACTTTCAAGGCTTGTGCCAAATGATAACAACATAAATTAAGTTGAGATGGATATTAAATTTGACCTCAAACATTGCTAACATAGCCATGCTCGACATGGATGCTTAGATAGTTTTCTTAACCACACTAGCTTCCCTTTAATCTCTTGATGCCACTCTTGCCACTTATCACTTCTTAGGCATCTTTACAAAAGCACCACATGGTAATAATTCTCTACTCATTGTCCTACCACTCGATAGGGATAGAATGACTTTTTTAGGGTTACAAAGTAGTGGAAATTATGCCATGAAATAACATTTTACTCACCCACTAGCTTGTTGGCTTCACTCTCGATACATACAATTCCTTGTAGAGTAATAATATTCTATTACATGGTGGCATCTTGCTCACCTACTTTCCCATGGGATTCATGTCCAATATATACATCTCTAGGATAGTGCTTTGTAGATATGGTTACACATGGAAAAATTCTATGAGATCACTTATTCAAATGTTTTGAACTTAGTATGGTCATTTTTAGGTTTACAAATATGTAGGATTATGCCATGTGGAAACATCTCGCTATACTAGCATTAATTATACAAAAAATGAAGCTAATGTCACTCCCAAGTTCATGGGATAGTGACACATGGATTCTTTCTAACCACTCAACAAAACATCATGAAATTAACTAAGGAAAAATTGAAAAAAATACCAAAGCAAAAAATTGGCTAAGGTAAAAGGCCATGAAAAGTTCCAACTAAAAATCTAATAGGGCAAGGTATTATGTAAGGGAACCCAAAATAAGGATAAGACAAGCATTGCACAAAACAATGTACATAGGGAACTCATAGAGAGGTTATGGTAAATGCTATGCAAGGTCACCTACCCAAACAACTATGAAAAATATTAAAATAAAAGACCCAAAACTCATGACATAACCCTTGAATATGTTGACCAACTCAGTTATTTGGAATGCAGAAGCATTGGTAAATTGACCCTAATGGTTCAACCCCTCTAATATTTCATCCTTTTTGATTTTATATCCATAATTTACATGGAATTTATATTCATTAGACGTTTTTCCTTTCATCTAATCCCTTAGGATATCAAGAGAATGTCATGTGGTATCATCTGGCCAACTTTTAATAAAAGACCAAAATTTTGGCTACGGAAAAAGTTGAAAGAAACCTAAATCAAAAGTGTCTAAGTAAAAAACATCTAGTTAGATAAAAAGGAAAATTACTAAGGAAAAAATCCATCATGAGCTTGGTAATTTTCTATGGCATGATCTGAAGTAAAGCACAAAGATAACTCTATAACTGGAAATACAAGGTATATATATATATATATCCCTAAATTATTTCTATCAAGTCTAGGAAGAAGCTAAAGCTTGATTAGAGAAAAGAAAATGATTTTAAACTAATAAACTCATTAGTTGAATTAATTTATCAACTAAATGCAAAGTGATTTTACTTGAGCCAACATATATAAAGTAATGGCTCACTTTAATAAGTTATCTAATCTAGTCTTAAGTAGATTGTGCATCCAATAATGACTCAAAGGATCACTCTTATAAATTAGGTTATGAGGTTGACTAAAAATTACATTAAGGTGTAAGATTTCAAACTAATCTAAGGTTGTAGCTTCACTAAGGTCATTATAAGAGAACTAGGCTTCATAAGACTCTTCCATATAATTAATTGATCTTGTTATTGGTAGGGTTTATTATAGGCAACATAACTTGTTTATAAAATCCTAGGGGGAACATTCATAAAGCATCCTCTCTATTTATAATAACATCATAAATATTCAATAAGATAACTATATTATTATTCCCAATAATAAATCATTAGTCATGTCTACTCATTCTTGCACAAGTTCAATCTAAATAATTTAACCATAACAATTATAAGGAGAGACATAGGCATAAGTAGGAATGATTCTTAAAAAAGATATGATCAAGTAACTCACTATATTTTATTTGAAAATACATAATACCAATGGTATTTATTCCATTCCATCATTAATTCTTCTCAAAGGTCTAAATACAACACTCCTAATGAGTTTAAGACTCTTTTTACCAAAAGAGTTCAACACAAGATAACATAGAATTTATTCATGACTAGCATAAATATACTAGAAACATCAATGTTTAGTTCATTTCAACAAGATATATTGTTATTCCTAATAAAAATTTCCTATTGTTTTATCTAAGTTACACTCATTCTTAGATAATTTTAATTCCATTAACTCTTCTCAATTAGATATAAATAGATGCACAATGCTTAAAAGACCTGCCACTCATGATAAATATTTAATCAAGGAAACCATTCTATCAATCTATTTGAAAGTAAATATAAGGCTAAATACTTTTGATACATATAGGACTCTTCCAAAGATCCTATCAATCAAGAACTTATAAGCATTTACATCTTATTTTAATGTTGAGGTTTCAATAAAAAGGAAAATAAATGTTTTAATCCACACTTGAAATATTATCCAATCTCTCTCTTTTACAAAAATATTACTATCAAGTTGGCTACTAAATCATTAAAATTAAATCATATTCCATCCATTTATTCACATAAGATAAAAAAACATTTCTTGGCTTGATTAAATAATGGAAGTCTATTCAGTATTTAATTGTGCTCTTTGTTCACTCCAAAGCATTTTTTTTTCCATTAGAAAGAAGGGTCATCACCCAATCTTTTTTCATCATTAAACTACTGTACTAGACACCCTCAAGATTAAGACTCCCATTTTTTAGCATGTTTATTTCATTTAGTAAAGGTAAGGGTGGATATTTAATCAAGGGTATCTTAACACAAGATAATGACCATGCAACACCTATTTCCCTATTCGTGGTTCTTACCTAAAGAGATTCTAGTCCCTAATACAGAGAAAATAAACATTCAAATGATCATACAAGTGAAGATAAGAATTCATAAATATAGTTAAAGTAGGTAAGTACTTATAACATAATAAGGCCCTATGAAATATTAGAGTAGAAATATGATGTCTCACTCTATTTCTCCATGCCCATGGTCATGGGAGGTTCAAACAACCTATCACCATGAACATGTTATTCACAAACAACCATGACATTACATCAAAAAAACATTAATACACTTAAAGCAATAAGATGAAACATTTAAGATAAGAATCAAGGAATACAACCCCTCCAAGTCCCTCAAATAGGCAAACACTACATGATGGCCAAAGCACAACCATGGGCAAACCATAAAATGGGTAGAATAAACCAAGTGGTCTTATTCTCTTGAAAGCAAAATAAAAAATAGAGAACATAGTCATTTCATTCCCAATGAGTAGTATAAACATAATTTATTAGGAATTACACCTATCGACCTCCAAACGACATGGATGTTATCCTCTAGTTATCTAGACTCAACTCACCTAATCTATGGTTCCTATCTACTACTTCTCCTTCTCTTATTTTATACCTAACTTATTTTTTCAA
The DNA here is from genome assembly GCA_037957365.1 of Torreya grandis. Taxonomy (NCBI): domain Eukaryota; kingdom Viridiplantae; phylum Streptophyta; class Pinopsida; order Cupressales; family Taxaceae; genus Torreya; species Torreya grandis. The sequence goes on from JARHVA010003007.1 coordinate 1,002,362, forward strand.
ATTGGAAAAAGTCTTGAACTAAGGGAGCTTGACTCCTTCATATAGACATCTGATAAATAACCAACCACTAGTTGTTTGCCAACCCATGCCTCCTTAATGGATATTATTTCCCATGTTCCAGTAATGTGCATGGTGGTTTCATAGGATTATATGGTTGATTCCAATACTTACTTACCTTTTTTCCCACTTTATCCTAGTACTAAGGAAATCAAAGGAAAATTTGCTAATCTACCACTAGATATTCTATACATTATCTACAAGATCTTTAGGTTGGGTGACAACAAGTTTCTTTAACTAAGATTAAAGGTTGGTTGCCTAATAAAACCCTATGTCTACTAGTGGTGGACTATTAAAATTATTACTTAGCATGGATTTATGAAAGGTTAAGATAAAATTATTTAGTGATAAAACCATGCTTGGCATAGTCTCTTTCCTTCATAGTCCCTTTTCATATTCCTGTACACTTATTGCATCCATTAAATAAATTATCCTAAAATTAAAATCTTAAATCATGCTATATCATTTAATTAAACCAATGTAAATATATTTCCTATTAATTCATAATGTCATGAAGTAATATTCTTATAACACATAATGCATATGTAATTTCAATTGCATCCTAAGGTAATAATTCAAGTATTGCTTAGCCAACTTTTACCCTTTGCATGAACCACTCACCTTGAAATTAGCACCACCAATGGAGTATTTCCATTTATCTAACATATTAATGTTGTTTTCTCATAAGAGTCTTACATTTTCCCCCTTAAAGTAGAATCATCCTTGATGATACACTATTTTGTTCATCCGACAAGGTTTCTAAATCCAATGGAATATTATAACATCATCTTGAATTATCTATGTGCCATCCTAGGTAGGCAAACAATATGATCTATTTATTGCATCCCTTAATAACATCCTCAAATGTGGAGATCAACTACTACATGGAAGCAAACGTACTATTCATATTGTATTTCTGAAATCCCTTTGAGTTTATTCATTTATCATTTTTAAGGATCTTTAAACATATACGAGGGTCTTAATTACATGAATACATTATTTTGAGTCATTTTTTGCTTCTCAAGGTTTATACAACCTTGGATAATAGATATTTTGATAGAAATTTTCTTACTAGATTTTAAAATAGTGTGACATAATCACTTTGGACTTGCATCATAAGTCATGAATTCCATTTTTAGGATGCAAGCATTTGTTCCACTTTATCAAGCCTTCTTCTTCACATAATTTTCCTTGATATGATCATGGGAGGGTTTAACAACCTACCATCATGCCCAATATATGAGGACTTCATTTACTTCTATCATGATGTCTAGGTAAGGGTCAAATGACATTTCATCATGCCCAACATAGAATGAATTTGATACACTACAAACATGAATATGCTACTCACATACCACCATCACATAGTGTCACAATAATATATAATAATATGCACACAATAAAATAAGCAATTCATGCAAATAAGGGGAATAACTTATTCATTTCCCATAATTTTCCTACAAGATTGTTACTAACATTTTAGCATAATGAGAATTTCCTGAGACCATATCATAAGTATGATTCAATTATACATCATAATAATTTGAATTTCTTTTCAGTAAAATCTCTCTAATTTAAAGATTAAATTGGTCCAATTTTAGACCCAAGCCTTGCTTTATTCAAAGCTATATTTTCACATTGTATTTTACTAATTACTTTGAATGTTGGCCAAATTATAATAAATTTTTGAAAGAGGTGATTCATTTTTCAAAACACATCTATCTCAATCAATTAAGACCCATAATTTATCTATTATGCACATGAGATTTTAAGTGCTCCTTGAATATATAAATTATTCTTAGAGAAGGATGATGATTGCCAATACAACAAAATTATGCCTACTAAAATAGGCATCAATCCTTGGTCATACTATTATGAGCTCATTTAGAGTTATTAAAAACATATGGGACACTATTGATTTAGCATATCTATTTCCATCTAAAACATAGAGGATCTTATGAATAAGTAGAGCATGGGTAAATGCCTCTCATTGCACCAAATCTATAGCATAACAATACAAACATGGGACTATCTCCCTTTTCAATATACCATGTTATTCATGAAATATTTTAGGTAACCTACTATCATGCCACTTAATATATGAGGTCTCTTAGGATATTCATCTACCATCCAATATATCTTATGCAACTCAATATGCAAGAGGATCTCAGGATATCAGCCCACTAGCCAATAAAATTATGTACAGATCAATATATAGGTCCCTGAAGACATCAATCTACCAACCAAGAATCAATATGCTAATCAATACATGTGGCCCTCAAGACATCATCCACCAACCAATAATCAATATTATAATAAATATATATGTGTCCCTCATGACATCAATGCACCAACCAATATAATCAATATGCAAATGGCCCATTAAACATCTGTCCACTATCCAGTTCAATGTGTAGAGTGAAAGAAACACCTTAGTGCTTTTGAGACACCTCAGTGTCTAATACCACCACATCTTATGGGTAACAAAGGATGGGATCTTGGACCTATGTAATAGGCCCCCACCATGAACCACTTAGCTATCATTTTCAAGTTACTTATTATCCCCTATACTCACCTGAAGTGATAGTTATACACATAATAACATATGAACCAACATGAATAATCATCACAATAATTGAAGAAACACTAGCTAATCATGTAAGTGTAAAATCAATAAAATGAAACCAAGTAGTCTCAATAATGAAATCAAATAAAAATTAAAATTCATCAATGAATTCCATGATTAGTCTTTACCTCAAAACATTTGAATTCAAGAAAAAAATAAAGTTGGTTTCCAAGCAATTTAAACAAGATCTCAAACAACTTAAAATAATTTTAGAAAACACATTTAGTAAAATTTATTTCATAATACAATCACTATATGTCTCTGAAAACCACTCAAGGGGAGAAGGAATAAATTAAGAGGGACTCAATGATCCCCTAGCCATATGGAGAATCAAACTAAGTCATCAACATAAGGGATATGTTCCACCATCCATGACTACAAAAAATATTATGGAACTAATTACCACTTTATCATGTTGAATTCATTATTTTTAGATTATGAGTAATAACATGTAGGAGGTCACTACACCACTGCCACTACACAAAATGATAATATCAATTTTAGGAATAACATGTAAGAGGGTACCACATCACTATTACTACATAAAATGATATAGTCAAGTAGATGGTACCCAATGCTTCTCTAGAGGACATACTCACAATTACTCTATATTCATCACCCACCAAGTGTGATTTGGCATTGAAATTGGGCCTTACCTATTTTACCATAAGAATTTAGATATAATGATGCCTATAATCAGGTCCCACTTATATGTGCAAATATAATATTCATGGCAAGAGAGATGAAGAGCTATTATTTCAAGATAAGTGCACCTCCATGATTTCCAATTCTGATTCCAATTGACACACAATGCTATACAAGTTCCCAAGGTAGTTAGTAGTTCCATCTATCAAAATTGAAAAGTTATCATTCTAAGAAAATTTAGTAATACTAGATGTATTCAATCCATTTTATTGGTACATAACTTCATAGTAATCCAACTTGATTATTAACTCTTTTAGGATCTCAATCATTATTATCAGTGTATATTTATCAATTGATTGATTTATCATCATAATATTAAGAATGTGCAATGTTACCTTAATCCATTACATATTCTTCATAGCCAGGAAGATACCCTGGTAATGATTTAACATGCACCCATAAACAACATCTTAAATTAGGCTATGTTTATATTTTCACAATAAGGTAATTAGTATCCTAAATCTATTCAGTTATATCATGATCTTTTATTAAATAATAATTATGTGGAGACACACCTACTTTGATTTATTCCTAGGAGATTCATCTCACCTTTTTAATTCAAAGTGAAAGAATATCACTCAAATGGTTAGCATAAGCAATATTAGATTTATTCATAGAATAAGGCATAACCTTAATATTAGAGATTTACTACTCCCTAATTCTTCAAGTGGTTCTAATTATATTATAAAAAGAATCATTTTTTGTAACATTCCCATAATCAATTCATACATAATCAACATATGCAGAGAATTCACAATTTTACTAAAGAGGTCATAAAACATTTTAATTATGGTAAGTTCAATTAACAACATATAAGCATTAGTTCAATCATTACAAGCCAACTTCATTCTGATTTATATTCCACTATTAACATGGTAACCCATAGTATACATGAATCTATTCAGTTAAGCACTATAATAAGCAAGTAACATGCACATCCACACACATATACATATATCAATTACCATGGGATTCTTAATAAGAAGGCCCATTATGATTTCAAATATACATCATACCATAGTCAATTCATGTTTTGACAAAATAATTATAATAAATATTATAAAAAAAATTGGTTCTCACAACTAGTCCATATCAATATTTGATTATCTCTTGCTCAAGTGTTCTTAGAATAATTCCATGCATAATGTTTGATAGCTCTATAGTTGAAATAATCACCCTAAATATTGTCCCTTCTTGACTAATTTTATCGGGCCTTACTTGGTTTGAAGTCTATGTTTCTCATAGGTAGAGATTATGTCTAAGCACACCACTTCTTACAGTATTGTTGAAGGTATTTCCCACTTTTATTCGTATAATGAGTTTCACAAGATTGTCTAGCTTTTCCATTCCCTTACTAGGGTGAAGAGGCTCTTTTTTACAACATAGAAACTTGGGGAAACATTTCCTCTAGCATAACCATAAATCATTATAGGGTCTCAATAATTTAAACATGGATTTCAATTGGATACATAAATCAAGGATCTTGGTGACATTTAGAAATAGTGTTTTTCATTCCTTCTTCTCATGACATCATGTCTACACAATTCAAGTTTAACAAGGTCAGAAAGAAACATGACCACATCCAATTTACATAGATCATAATTAACTATATTTAGAAAGGTAATGAACTCATATAAAATATGCCTAGAACTCCTAAAGTTTAACTTGAGTTCTAATACCAAAATGTCATGCCCATTTTTTTTCCAAAAGATAGGCATGACACACCATAACAACAAACCAAACACCAACTCACATGGATGGATACCAAAATATATCCAACCACAAAAAGAATCATACACTACCAAAAGGCTCATACATGCATAAACCACTAATTCAGAAGCCCACAATCATAGATCATTTGTCGTAGCACTTAGAAATCCTTTCATAACTCATGATAAATGATAATGACATAAATAACATTGAGATGGCCATAAAATTTGACCTTGACCACTAATTATGTAGTTGGGCTCTATCTGGATACTTAAATGTTTTCCATAGCCATGTTAGCTTACCTTTAGGCTCCCAAGGATACTCTTTCCAGTTGTCACTTCCTAGGTAACTTTTCAAAATCACTGTGTGGTGATAATTCACTACCCATTTCCCTACCACTATATGGGGATAACATAGCTTCCTTAGGGCTATGGAGAAACATAAATCATACCACACAAAAAAACTACACTATCTTAATGGCCAGTTCGCTTAAATATCAATAAATATGTATATGGAATCATGGATTAGAAGGATTTTACTATGTGACAACATCATGTTCTTTTACTTACCCATAGGATTCATACCCAAAATAGACATCTCTAAGATAAAAGGTCATAGGGATGATGTCATTTACTAGCATACCATGAATTTTCTTTTCTATAGGTTATACACTCAGTATAGTCATTTTTATGACTATGGAGTTATGAAATTATGCCACATGGTAACATTTTTATAGCCTAGTGCTAAGCTTACAATTGATGACACTAATGTCACTCTTGAATTTGTGGGATAATGACACATGGCTTCATCCAAAACATTAACCAAAATTTCATGAAATTGACTAAATCAAAATCAAATAAAAGGCCAAATCAAAAATTTGGCTAAGGCAAAAGGCTGTAGAAAGTTATAACTAAAAAACCTATAATGCAAGGTGCTACATAAGGAAACTTGAAGCATGGCTAAGATATATGTTACATAAGTAAAGCTTCATAGGGAATTTATCAATAAGATATGTAAAATTATGTGTAAGGTAATAAACCCAAATGGCTATGACAAATATGAAAATGAAGGGCCCCAAACTCATGGTGCAACCCTTCAAGATGTTGACCAACTCAATTATGTGGAATGTGGAAACATTAGGGCATTGGCCCCAATGGTTCAACCCCTTTGAGCTTCCATGATTCCAAATTCAAGCTACAAGGTTAAAATTAAATTCAAAGGAATTATAGGCTTTGCATTCTAATTAATCCCTCAGGATATCATGAGGATGCCATGTTGTATCATCCAACGAAATTTTAACAAAATATTGTAATTTAGCTAAGGAATAATCCAAAAGAAACCCAATAGAAAATCAACTAAGGTAAAAACATAAAATTATATGACAAAGAAAATGACTATGGAAAAAATACATTGAGAAATTAATAATTGTCTAAGGCATTATCAGAAGTAAAACATAGAGATGGCTTAATAAATAAAAACAAAATAAGGTAAATATATATGCCTCCATTATTGTTATAAAGTCTAAGAAGAAGTCAAATATTGATTAGATAAAAGAACACAAATATAAACCAATAAGCTCATTGGTTTAGTATATTTATCAACTGAATCTAAGGTGAGTTTACTTGAGCCAATATCTCTAAAGGAATGGTTCATTTTAATAAGCTACTTGGTCTAGTCTTAAGTAGATTATACATCCAGTAATGACTCAAAGACTCAATCCTATAAATTATACTATGAGGTCAATTAAAAATTCCATTAAGGTTTAGGAATATCAAACTAATATAAGGTTTTAGCCTTGCTATGTTTATTATAGGATAACTAGGCTTTATAAGACTCATGCATATAATTAATTTATCTCATTGTTGGTAGGGTTTATTACATGTAGCATTACTTTTCTACAAAATCCTAAGGGGAACATTAATAAATCTTCCTTTCTATCCATAATAACATCATAAAGATTCAATAATCTAACTATATTGTTATTCTCAATAATCAACCATAGGTCATAAATATGTCATCATTCTTACACAAGTTTGATCTAAATAATTTAACCATAACAATTATAAGGAGAGACATAGCAATAAGTAGGAATTATTCTCAACAAATATATAATCAAATAATTCACTATATTTTATTTTAAAAGCCATAAAACTAAAAGGATTTATTCATTTACATAATGACTCATTCTCAAGGGTCTAAATACAACACTCCTAACTATTTTAAGACTCTTTTTACAAAAAGAGTTCAACACAAAACAACATAGTCTTTATTCATGACTAGCATAAATATGCTAGAAACATCAATGTTTATTTTATTTCAACAAACTATATTGTTATTCTTAATAACAATCTCCTAGATTTTTATTGAAAATCAACTCATTCTTAGATAAGTTTAAATCTATTAACTCTTATCAATCAAATATAAATAGATGCACAATGCTTAAAAGACTAACCACTCATGACAAATATTTAAACAAGGAAATCATTCTATCAATTTATTTTTAAGTGCCTCTAAGGATAAAGACTTTTGATACATACAAAACTCTTCCCAAGATCCTATAAATCAAGAACTCATAAGTAGTTACATCTTGGTTTAACACTAAGGTTTAAATAGATAGAAAATAGATGTTTTAATCCATAGTTGAAATATTATCCAAGCTCTCTATTAAAAAAATATTACCAGTAGGTTGGCTACTAAAGCATTAAAATTACATCATATTCCATAAATTTATTCACATAATCAATAAGAACATTTATAGGCCTGATCAAATAATGGAAGTCTATTTAGTCTTCAATGACATTTATTTTCCACTCCCAAGCATATACTAGCCATTAAAAGGAAGGCTCACTGCCCAACCTTTTATCATCATTAATATACCATTCTAGACACCCCCAAGCTCGAGACTCCCATATATGATCATATTTATATCACTTGGTAAATTCAAGGGTGTATATATAAGCAAGGGTATCTTAACATAAGATAATGACCAAGCAACACCTACAGTCATATTTTTATTTCCTAACCAAAGAGATTCTAGTCCCAAAAATAAAGCAAATAAGAATTCAAATGATCATACAAGTGAAGATAAGTATTCATAAATATAAGTCAAGAATGCAAGTAGTTATAACATAATAAGTCCCACTCAAATATTAGAGTATCAAGAGGATGTCTCACTTTATTTTTCCCTACCAATGGTCATTGGAGGTTCAAGAAACCTACCACTATGAAATGTTTTTCAAAGACAACCACTTCATTATATCATAATATAATTAATAAACTTAAATCAACAAGATGAGACATTTGAGACAAGCAAGGAGGAACACAACCCCTCAAAGGCCCTCAAATGGGCAAGCACTACATGGTGTCCAAATCATAACCATGGGCAAACCATGAAACAAGCAGAATAAACTAAGTGGTCTTATTCTCCTAAAAATAAAAGAAAAATATATAATAAAATGATTTCATTCCGAATGAGAACTAGAAACATAATTTATTATGAATCCCACCTATCAACCTCCAAACCACTTGGTTGTTGTCCTCTAGTTATCCAAACTTGGTTTACCTAACCCATGGTTCCTATCTGTTGCTTTTCCTTCTCTTATGCTATGTATAACTTATTTTTTTAAATTGGAAAAAGTCTTCAACTAAAGGAGTTAAACTACTTCATATAGACATTTGAATAGTATTCAACCACTTATTACCTACCAACCCATGGCTCATTAAGGGACATTCTTTCCCATGTTCTATTAAGGTGCATGATTTCTTTACAGGATTGTATGGTTGATTCAAAAACTTACCTCTTTTACCAATTAATCCTAATACAAAATAAATCAAAGGAAGATCTATTAATCAACCACTAGACATTCTAGACATTGGATATAAGATCTTTAGGTTAGGCAATAATAAGTTTCACCAACCAGGCTTAAAGGTTGTTTTCCTAGTCAAATACTATGTCTACTAGGTGGTGGAATAGGCAACTAATTAATTGGCATGGGTTTAGTAAAGGTTAAGATAAAACTATTTTGTGATAAAACCTTGCTTGGCATAGTCTTTTTCCTTCATAGTCCCTTTTCTTATTCTTTCACACTTATTTCACCCATAAAATTTGATATCCTAATAGCTAAGGATTGAAATCATAAAGATGATAGATCATTTACTTAACTAATGTGATTATATTTCCTATTAATTCATAAGGTCATTAATTAATATTTTTAGAGCACCTAATGCATATGTAATTTTATTTACAGCCTAAGGTAATAATTCAAGTATTACTTAGCCAACTTTTTCCATTTGCATGATCCAATCACCTTGTAATTAACATCACCAAAGGAGTATTACCTTTAATCTAGCATAGTCACATTATTTTATCATGAGTGGCCTTATATAATACACCATCTTATACACCTTAATATCCTATATTATAGAGTGCATCAGATATGAGATGACTACACCACCTCCATCCATAACTATGAAAGAAGCCACTAATACACATAAATAATTATATAGGTGTGAAACATCTAATAACATAATCTCTAACAATGTGATAGGTGAATCACCTAAAGTATAATGTGATCCTAGAGCATGACCAATCTTATACCAATGAGAACCCCTTCTAGAACTTATCCCTATGTAACTTGTATAGTAGTTTGGGTACCTACCTATATAAATTTTATAATCCTCAAAACATCCTCCAATGTCATAGTCATCTCTCCTATGCAGAGCCATAAAGTACAATTTTTTGCATCCCATCTCTTTGTAAGAGAGTTTATTAGGTCACATAATATTTCATGATGTCAAGGTGGCCAACATGGACTAATCCTACTTACAATAAATCACCCTTTATGTATCACTCAAATCTAAGTCTATTATGGTCTCTATATGTTAGATGCATCTAAAATCATGCATGTGCATGTTACTTTGTCATTACATAAAAATACAACATCAATTCCATGTTAAATACTCAATATAATCAATTTCTATGATTAAAATTATAAAATTATAAATTTATTATTCTTTTACTCAATTTCAACACATAAAGGACCCTTACGATAGAGAGTTTCAACAAGAAAAAATATAGGTTTGGCAATGTCTAGATGCCTCCTATAGAGGTAAGGCACATTATAAAAACTTTAAATCTATTTTAAAAATTCATAAATTTTGAAAAAAATTCAAAATACTAAAAATAAGGCAAAAAAGTCAAAATCTCCAAGCATACCAATGCTAACAGTTAATCCACCTGTAACACAATTTCTAGTCAATCAAATCAAGTAGAGATCACCCCTCATATCAGTGGAATTTTCATAATCATATCTTATAAGTCATTATTAAATTATTTTCAAATTAATAATATATTTCAAAATTCAACCTATTTATACTCAGTTATTTTTGTGCTATAAAGTACAAATTCCAACTTTACTATCCAATATGGTGTGCATCATATCTTGAAACTCATATATCATTTTCTCCTCTCATCAGCTATGTCAAAAATCACACAAGATTCTCTTCCACACACTAACTTTTTCATAGTAATTCGATGCTATTTTAAGACATGAATATTCTACATGCCTATCTTTAAGGCATATTGTTTACTTTGACTCTAACCTTCACCCTTGTGAATGGGGGAATATAAATACATATGATATGTTACACATATTTCTTATGAAAATCTCCTACCATTTCATAAATAAATACTTACTATGGTACTTTGTTTCTCACTATGTTCACTTTCCCACTTGGGGATAATTGATACACTCAAAGCTAAATGATAATTTTCTCAAATTTAAATATAAATTCAATATCAAATTTGTATAATTCAAAATAACTATCAATATTAATAATTGGTAAGTAACATTTGATACTTGATTATATTAGGACCTCTATAAGAAACTCACTATGTATGGCACTATGACTCAATGATTCACCATGGATTATATATTGTCACATATGATCACACTATCCTTTGATGACATAGATCCCCATGTGAATGATTATAATTAACATTATCAAATTTACATTATGTATCTATGGGTCCCTTTTGATACAAATGACTCACACATAGTCACCCCTCTTATCAAAAGGGTGCATACATTGGGACTCTTTCATAGATTATATATCTCACATTGGGTCATATTGATTAATATTGGGTTATAATACTACATTTGTGTAGATTATGTTACTCATATTGGGTATATTATTTTAAATTGGCACATATTACATATATTATTACATATAAGCAAAATATTGATATAGATTGGGGGCATATATGACATATTCTCTAGGTTTATATGTTGGAAATTCATAAATATTATAGTATTATGGCACAAATTACTTGACATAAGTTATCATATTAAGGGCATATGTTAGATATTATATAATATTATTTACTAATTTTTTACTCAATTGTACTCAAATTCTTAGATTGAATCATAAAATCTATCTACAATAGATGATTCAAAAAACTTACTCAAATTGTCAAGTTGTAATTAGGCATTATACAATTATACTTAGACTCTACATTTGAACCCAATATAGGGTTCCTTCTCCACATGAAGTGATAAAAAATTTGTTTATTTTTCTATCCAAGAAGAGAGAAATGCTATAGGAGCCTTCTCCATATGGAATGGTCCACTTAAACCCATTGTATTCCACTATGTTAGAATAATTAATTAATCCTAGCCTATTGTAATAAATATCTCAAGGTATTACACCTTTGATTGACATAGGTTAGTTAGATGGGGTATTTTATAGATGTGTGATTAGTTTGTGTGAGTCATAATTTCCTACAGATTAGGAGATCTAATCTCACTGAGTATTTTATAAATAAGCACCTCTTTTAGTGCTTTTGTTAATTCAATTCCATTCTAGCTTTCATCTTTCATTTGGTACCAAAGTAGGTAATCCTAAGGTGTTTTTTTTGAGAAAGAGAAAATTCTAAGTTTTTCAAAGATTTATTTGAATTCATTATATCATGTTATTCAATATCTAGTATTTGAGGGTTTGAGTGTATATTTTTAGATTTGGTATTCAAGATTTGTTTGTCAAATCCTGCATGTCAATTCAGGTAGGAGAGGGTTTGAAATTATTTGTTTTCTTCATATATGGAATTTATATTAGGTATTGGTCATTTTTTTTGGAAATATTAAAACATTTTCTTGAATTTTTATGTTTGAATCGATCTTCTTAAATTCCACGCCGAGCCCATAGCAGGCTGTCAGTAGATCTAAAAAATCATTGAATTACTTATACATCGCCCATCTTCAAATTAGTCTTTTTGCATCACCCAACTACAATAGTTGTGTTTTTATAGATATTTATAGATATAATAAAATAAAATATATAAAGATCGATGGCTTTCTATTTTTAATCACATTTGGATCAATGGACCTTAGTTGCTCCAACTCCATGTCTAACCCTTTGGTCACATTTGGTGAAACAGTCAATATTCTATAATCTACAATTTCAACCTCTATTTTTCCATATCTCCCTCAATGGTGTTGATTTCATCATATTCAACTAGAAAATTCCACATGAACTCATTTAGATCTGATCAAGTTTGGCACTAGAGAAGTTTGTTTTTGGCATTGGAGATCTACAGGAGAGAGGCATTTTAGCTTGGTTAGGAGGCACTAGAATTTGTTTCAATATATTTGAGGTTTTATGATGGATCTATAGTGGTAAGTATAGATGAAACAAGGAATTGTAAGTATAATAGTAATGTTGCATTATTTTTTAACATGTAACATTTCAATTTGGATCTACATTCTACCTTAAAATTTTAGTTTTAAAAACCTGTGTTCCATATTATTTTTTAAATATGAATGTTGTGTTAGGAGTTATTGTTTATATATATAGAAAACACAAAAAATATTCTTCCTTTTTCTCTTTAAAATTATCTAGAAATACAATTCTTTTTTAGTTAAATCTATATTTTTGCTTAAAGAGGAAGTAAAACTCATTTGCATGCATCCTGAGGTAATCAGGAAGATTATTTTTCACTTCTGTTGACTTTTATAAGTCCATGGTAAAATCATAATTCCAATGAGTGGTTGCATGAATATTTTATTTTTTGATTTGGCCTCAAAAATTAATTTCTAGTGTTTTTTAATTGATTTGACCCATTTTTATGGGGAATCGAAACACTTATAACTTTTGAATCATAACTCAAATTTGAGTTCCATTTTTTTTTAAAGTGTGTATTTTTTTATTCTCTATCTATTAGTGTCATTAAATTGTAAAAATTAAAATGGGAAACTTTTAACCTCATTTACTCGTCAAACATATTTTCAATTGAAACTAATGTCTAGTTTTCCATTGAATATTTGGATGCGCTTTCGGTGGATCTGTTATCCATTATGTGATTGTGTGTGATTTTCATCTTTGTGTATGCATTTTTTCATTTTATTTACATTTTTAAATTCACATTTTATTTCCACACTTCATCACACTTGTATTTATTTATTATTTACAAATTTTATGATGTCTAGTTTTGGACCACATTTTGTACTCCCCAACACATAATTGCTTCATGGTGATAATTATGCAACATGGAAAACAAAAGTATAAACACATATTGAGTTTGAAGACATTTGGTTAGTAGTATAAGGCCCATGGGTTAGACATGCAATAGATTTTGATCAACAACAAAAATCTAGCAAGGCTAATAAAAAGGCTAAGTTAATAATCTTGTTTGGAGTTTTGGATGAGGTAAAACCTCATATACATAGTGATATAACTAAAAAATATTCTTTTGATAAGTTTAAATTAGTATATGAAGCTAATAATCAAATCAAATCTTACATCTTTAAAGCCAGTTGTACACTCTCAAGCTCAAATAAGATGAAAAAGTACAAGCATTCCTTAAAAGTGTTACAACTTTGTAGGCTTTGCTTCAATCTTTGGGCAAATTGGTGACAAATGATTCTTTAGTCCCTATAGTCCTTAGAACATTTCCCCTCGTATATAGGATTTTTGTGACCACATTTAATCTAACAGAACAAAAACCAACCTTTGAGGTGATGGTAAATTTATTACAACAAAAGGAAGCTATGCATAATTTAGAGGAAGCAAATGACAAGCATGCACTCACATCGAATCAAAAGGGGAAGAAACCCATGAAGGGTCCAAAGCAATCTCCAAAGACAAATAAATATCAAAACAAATAATGGAATAATTCATTTTTTTTAAAATCATGTCAAATTGGTGGAAAATAGGGACATGACTTAAAACATTATTGGTAAAACACATTTCAATAGGGCTCATCAAGCAAGAAGCCTTCTTTCAACAAGTCACCACAAATAGATAAGAAGTAACCACAACAACAAAATGGGTCGAAATAGAAAAATTCCAAGCCTAAACAACATGGCAATGTTGCTAAAGATAATTATTCTTCAAATGAGGAATATGGTTTAGCTACTCAAACACATGAGTCTACCAATCATCCAAGTGTAGTTTGGTATGTTGATTCAGGACCAACTAGACACATGATAGGAAGAAAAGTATATTTTTTTACTTTAACAAAAATAGAATCAAAGGGAAATGTTTCACTTGGAGATGATACCTCACATAAAATAAATGGTAGTGATGACATCAAACTTCAACTTGGAAACATAAATTGTAACATTTCAAATGTTTTATAAGTTCTAGGGCTTACAAAATATCTATTATATGTTAATCAACTACTTGACCACAATGTCATGGTTTAATTTGATAACTAAATGGTCAAAAGTTTTACCACATTAAAGATAATTCTAGGCATTTCAAAGTGATTAACAAGGCTTTCAACATTGGCAAAATATTTCAACTTGATTTTGTTCAAAATGATCATCAAGCACTTGTCGTCAAAGATACAGAACTAGGAAATTTATGGCACAGAAGATATGGTCACTTGAGTTATGGTTATTTGGTACAATTGAGCAAACAAAAAATGGTCCATGGTTTTACCAAACTCTATAAATCTTTTGATATATATATATACCATTTTCTTGGTAGTAAAACAAAAATAAATACCTCTTGAAACACTGAGTATTGGTCACTTGGTAAGTTGGACTTGGTATACACCGATCTTTGTATATATTTTGCTCCTAGTCTCAGAGGGTACAAATACTTTTATATTTTTGTTAATTATTACTCACAAAAAATGTGGATATATTTATTGAATACTAATGATCAATATTTTCAAGTCTTCAAAGAATTCAAGGCCATGATTTAAAATGAAACTGGTAGGAAAATCAAGACCCTCCACTCAAATTATGGGGGTAAATACACCAATAGAGAATTCTCAACCTATCTTAATGTGAATGGAATCAATCAGTAATTGGCATATCCATATTCACCTCAATAGAATGGAGTATTATAATGACATAATACATTCATAGTGGAAATTTTTTGTAGCATGGTTGAGGATACAAAACTTCCTAATACATATTAGGTAGAAGCTTGTCACACTATAGTCTACTTGTTAAATAGGTCACCCACCAAAGCTCATGATGGAATCACACCACATGAAGCTTCAATAGGAAATAAACAAAAGTTAACTCACCTTAGATTTTTTTGTTGTAAGGCATACATGTATGTTCCTAAGAATAAAATAAATAAGCTAGATAAGAAAACAAAAGAATGTATTTTTGTGAGATACATTGCACAATCAAAGGCATACATGCTCCTTGATCTAGAAACAAAGAAGGTACTAATCAACAAAGATGTAGTTTTTGATGAAAATATTGGAATCAATCCAAATTATACATAGGCAAATGATACAATAAAAATTCTTATAATATTTACAAATTCTGATGATAAAAGTGAAAAGTAAGATAGTCAAATAGGACCTCTAGTACCACCACCTATAGTTTAGCATATGCCCAAGTGGTATACAAGTACAATATGAGATGATAAATTTAATGGAGTGCCAAATAAATCCACTTCAATACTAAGTAAATGAAGCATGTATTGATAAGAGGTTAATATATCCCTTATGAGTATTTTGCAAGAAATATATGAGCCCTCTATAGTAATAGAATCCCTATAGTATAAACCTTGGAAAGATGCCATGGATGTAGAATATCAGTCAATGATAAAGAATAACACTTGGAATCTTATTGATCTTCCACCAAGGAAGAATCATATTGATGAAAATGGGTATTTAAGACCAAGTACAAAGTAGATGGCAGTATTGATAAGTACAAGTCAAGGCTTGTTGTAAAAGGGTATAATTAGAAAGAAGGCATTGACTATGAGGAGACTTTTGCTCCTATAGCTAAGATAAAGACTATCAGAATGGTTTTTCCTATGGCTATATAATTTTTATGGAAATTACATCAAATAGACATAAAAAGTGAATTTCTCAATGGATATTTAAAATAGGAAATTTACATGACTCATCTTGAAGGATTTATGACACCTAATCAAGAACAAAAAGTGTATAGACTTATCAATTATCTCTATGGGCCAAGATAGGCTTATCGATACTAGTACATCAATATTGATGAGCATCTCATACAAAATGAATTCAATATGATTCCATATGATACTAAACTCTACCTCAAAGAGCATGGGGAGAGGTTGTTATATGATTATTTATGTCGATGAACTAGTCATCAATGGTAGGATAGTGAAGATGATCAATGCAACTAAGAATGATTTAAAGTGATTATTTAACATGATATATCTCATGTTTTTACACTATTATCTTGGTTTATAGGTATATTATAAGTAATATTTCAATTTTGTTTCATATATGAAGTATACCAAGACATTACTAGAGATATTTAGGATGATGGACTACAAGCCTATTGTAATACCTACAGAGACAAGAATTCAATTATCTCATACATTTCCATCACTAGAAGTAAATGCAACTCTCTATCAGTAGTTGATTAGGAGTCTCATTTACTTGGCATATACTAGGCCAAATATTAGCTATGCTATCAATTATTTTTCTCCATTCATGTAGGAACCAAAGGTAACACATTAGAAATTAACAAAGTGGGTATTGAGATACATTAGAGATACAATTGAATATGGCCTAGAGTATAATAAGAATGATAAGTTCTTATTGACAAGATACATGGATGTAGATCATGCAGCTTATATTAATGACATGAAATCCACTTCTAGATTTGTGTTCTTTCTAGGATCTGGTCTGATTTTATGGGGAAGTAAGAAGCAAAATTGTGTTTATAGATCTTCCATAGAGGTATAATATTGCATTACATTAGGAGTTATCTATGAATTGATATGGATACATCACATTCTTATAAGTCTTGGAGTTCTATAGACTCAACCTACAATATTTAATTGTGACAATCAGGATGTTCTACATCTTGTTCACAATCTAGTGTTTCATGAGAGAACCAAGCACATAAAGGTTCAAATTCATTTTATATGTGAACATGTTTAGCATCACAACATACAACTCCATTATTTCCCCACTCAAGATTAATGTGCAAATGTCTTCACAAAGTCACTTACACATGATAAGTTTGAGGCATTCAAAAATTATCTCTCTTATTATCTTCAAGCTATGATCAAGTAAGGGGAGGGAATGTTAGAATAATCAATTAATATTAGCCTATTGTAATAAATGTCTTAAGGTATTACACCTTTAATGACATAGGTTATTTAGATGAGGTATTTCCTAGATGTATGATTAGTTAGTGTGAGTCATAATCTTCTAAAGATTAGGAGATATAATTTCACTAAGTATTGTATAAATAAGCACCTCTTGTAATGTTTTTTTTAATTCAATTCCATTCTAGCTTTTGTCTTTCACACTCTAGTTTCATGAGCATACTCCATGAGCATTATAAAACATCATACTACTAGGTTTAGTAATTATCTGATTATTTTTTATCCAAAAATGCATCTTATTTGTACTTAGTCCTTTGTAAAAATTAATTTTGCTATGCCCAATTATATGTAAACATTATTTTAGGCACTTATGTAAGACCCTTCATGTTTAATCATTTATTTAAAATATATAAAATAGGATGGGGATGATCGGAACACCTTCACATTGATCAGGTAGGAATTTCTTAGTTATTAAACCTTATGGTTTTATCTAAAGGATGGAACCACCTCTATTTTATGTATAGTCATTATGAAACCACCCTAGAGGATATGTAACCACCCTTACATAGAGTGAAAAATTTGTAACTATCAACATTTATAGGTGTCAATTGCATAATTTCCCTAGTAGTTATGTAGTCATCACTAGCAATCTACAGTGGTTTTGTTACCTTTAAAAATGTGGGGAAGGGAATGATTGAAAATGATTCCTCTCCACATGGTTATTATTTATAATTTATTAGTGAGATGTATGGTTGATAAGGAATATAAATGAGTTTTTAAAAATAAAATAACACATTAGAGAGGTAGTGAGTTATTTTGAAATTGGATTCACATCAGTAATTTTGAGTTTGATTCTTGGTTTTTAGTTTACTCGTTATTTTTTATCATTGATTGAGGTGTATGGTAGTTATGAGAAGATTATTGTAAGTGTAAAGCATGTTTTTTGTGTGATTTTGGGTATAATGGAATTGATTATTTTATTTTTATAATATTTTGGTAGTACCTTGTATACATATGCATAACATAGTGGAAAGGGGAGTTTGTTTGTTCACCTACTAGAGTTTTTCCCACATTGGGTTTATCCAAGATAATCCTTGTGTCATATGTTTTTTTATCATTTATTTATATTTTTTTATGTTATGTATACTATTCATTTCATTTTTGAGCATTAGTCAATTCTATTTGCATATCACAGTCTTGGAATCAATTGTTTAGCAAGCTAAGTTTGTAGTGTCCGTGTGGATGAAGTTGAGAGTGGAATCTCCACATAGTGTATGGATTAGATTAGTATCATAGATATTTTAGTTTTAATTCTATTGTGTTTTCTATATTTGATTACATTACAAGTTTATGATCATCACTATAGCTATTAGTGTTAGTGGTCAAGGTGTCCTGGTTCCCTTTAAAGCAACTATTTACACAAGGAAATGGAAGCAAAGAATCAAAAGTATGGCCTATGTTGATTAAGAATATTTCAAAATAGTTGAATTGTATTTTTTGAACATTTATTAAGGATTAGAAATAATCTATCTTTCTATGATCAAGATTGACTGGTTGGATTCTATCATGGGTCTTATCATGGAGAAACATGGTATTTCCACATTGGCATTGAAATAAAAAAATGATGATGTTCTCAAGAACCATGAGAAGCATGAATAAAAACCCCCTAGCAACCCAACTCCACATCCATTCAAGGTTGAGGCAAATATTGAAGTTTAGTAATATTATGGAGACATTAATGAAAAAATCTAAACTATTGGCTAGCCTAACTTGAGTTATATTCATTTTGCATTAGATTAATGAAGATAACATATTTATTTTGTAAGGTTAAATTTATCTAATCATGATTTAAATTGGTTTAAGGGATATGTTAATTATTTAGTTGTTAATAATCTTCTTCCTATTTTTATGTTGAATAATTTTAATATGTTGATTAAGAATCAATTATATCCTATTTTTTTGAGGAGGAAAGTTCCATGTATTAGAAATATATTAGGCAAAAATAAGCCCAAAGGATTACACTAGCAAGTTCCATAAGAAGGCTATACAACTGGGAAATATATAATGGACCTTGATATTTTGATGAAGTATGTGGGTGAACTCCATAGTCATTTGAGGTAATTCATCTTGGTCAATCCTAAAAATTTAGATGAGGCTTGTTCTCAATTTCACTACTTAGAGATGGATAATAATAAGTCTTTATATACCTCTCAAAATAAATCCAAGTAAATGGGGAAAGGTAAAGGGAAAGGTAAGAAAAATGCTACTACCATTTATAAAAAGTTGTTAAAGTAAATTATGGTTAATTTAATATGGATACTCATTCCAAGGATAAGCATTGGAAGCTCCATCCAAAATTGCATCCATTCAAGAACAATAAGAAGAAAAAGGCTATGTCTTCACTTCAAGTTGATAATATTGGTTGCAACTTTGAGATTGGTGATACTTTATGTTGTACCTCCATCAATAGAGAGATATTTTTTTATAATATTATTGCTCAAGAGAGTGTCAAAGTAGGGGTTTTATTTTTCTCATATTTATTTATTATGTACTTTTTCCTCTCACTTAGAGTTTTCCTACTTTCATGGATAATCTTGATTAGGTGTAATTAGAGTTACATTTTAATCGGATCAATAGGAAGTAAATCCCTTGACTAGATATTTTGGTATGGGAGTTCCTCTTCTATTATTGGCTCTCTGAACACATTTCTTAGGGGATTTACTCATGCACTCATATTTTTACATCTTTCTTATTTAGCTATTGCTCCATAAAATATTAGTTTTGTCTCATATCTTATTTTTAAATATTCTCATTTATGTGATTTCATTTTCTTTCATCCATTGTGTTGTGTACATGCTTGACTCATGCATATCATAAACATGTACATTTCCTTAATAAATATATCTTGTAATTCACTATAATATGGTATCACAACCATTCTAGTATTCAATTGTGTGGTTTTTTTATTTCCTTTAGTTTCATTTGAAATCATAAGATTTATTATTCACAAATAAAATCTAGTTTTCACAATCCATTTCTGGGAGTTTTTCATCTTTTGTGGACACATTTTTTTGTATAACTAGTTCATTGGTAGACATTACCATAGTTTTAGTGGTTTATTTTTAACTATGTGACTTGGTGTATTTTTATACAAAAAACTTGCATGCCTCCATACAACCTTGGGTCGAGTCTCTTATATTCGATATCAGCCTATGCTCAACCTTAACTAATTATGCATGTTTGACCCTAGTTTTTAATTTATTATAGATGTCCCTTGGATAAATTTTTTTCACCTATTGAGACTACTCTCATTTTTTATCAGTTAGAACTACCATTCCATGCATCCTCTATGCCAAAATTGGCTAGCTCGGCCTAATGGCCTTGCTAGAAACACCCTTAGGCTATAACAAGGGGGTTATAGCCTAACCCCATAAAACCCCATATATAGGCCTTAATTAATACATAATTAATGAATTTTTGATGAAAATAAACTAATATCAAAGTTTTAACCTTATAACTGACTCCCACTTGACATAACCTCAAAGGCTTCCTTGTAGCCTTTTTTTTGCTTTTCTTAATTATACAGATGATCAACAATTGGATACCAAAAAATAAGGTAATTTTATAGTAAAATATATTTAAATATACCTCTCAAAAAAAATTCCTAGTGTGAAACCACTCTTAGATCACTTTTCTAACCTCTACCCACTCTTAATTAGGTTTTTGAAGGGCTAATTACACACATTCATCTGTTTCTATACACCAACCATCTGTATAGGTATAAAACCTCATAAATATTTTATATAACCTCATTACCAAAAAAATAAAAATATTTTGTGGAATTTGACTAATTAAAACTCCTATAAATTAATTTTTGGTTTCAAAACCCTAATGCAGGGTTACACTCCCCTGTGCAAACCCAAGAGGACAAAATTTCTTGTTGCACATTGAATAAAGGGTTTCAATACACTATGTGAGTCAAATAAGTTATATTAAATACCTAAAATCCTTCTAAAATCACTAATTTCACCCTATGACTCCTTTGCTACACACTTTTTTAGTGTTTTGTGTTTGACTATATACTAATATACTAGTTCCTATAGGACTGTGTTATCCTTCTCACAAATAAATATGGAAATGATCAAAGAAAAGACTAAAGAAAATTTAAAAATAATGTAAATAAATTAATAAATTCAAAATAATTATCATAAATAAGTATTTATTGAATCTATGTTTGATGTGTAGTCTCACATAGTCAATTTCTAATGCATACAAACAAGAAACAAGGTCTGCAAACACTTTTGTCTCCAAAATGTGTCATTTTCATCTTTTTATTGAAATTATTATATATTAACATGTAATTAATGATATTAAATCAAAAAAAAACATTATATACGTCTTGTAACTTCTCTAACTACCATTGGACATTCTAACAGTCACGAGAAAGCTAGTTGAGTGATGAGAACTTATACCAATGTTGATATTCTATAAAATTATGTGTTAAGACCCATAGTATGGATTCATAGTGTATTAAATAGATAATTAAAACAAATTTACATATTAATAAGTCCTTATAAACACCACTGTAACATCTAATCTAAGAAAAACCATTCAAATTTTTAAAAACTCAAATTTGGCATTTTTTAAGAAACTAGACCTAATAATAAAACCTAAAATTGAAATATAATTATGTTTTAAGCATAATAAGACCTAATATACCATAATAACACCAAATTTGAACAATAAAACCAAAATTTAAAAGGAAATTAGCCTAGGAGTGATGTTCCTACATCATACTCCTAAGGGAAAGAGAAAAAGACTCAGAGACTATTATCCATGAGTGCTTCCAGATTACTCCCATGATATTTGATGTCATGATATATCATCCATGTATAATATTAATTTTATTTATGTTTCTATTTGACCAGATACTTGAAATATTACTTGTCTCTAGTCTATTATCACTTGCTTGTCTAGAATGCACTCTAATTCATCTAATTTGGCTTGAGGAAACTATTTTGCCCAATTTGTTCTTTTTTTTAACTTCTAATTTTTATTGTCCTTCACATTTTACTCCTTTTTAAGGGCACAAGTCTACAACATTGAAGATTGGTGATATACCTACATCACTAGGTAATTCCAAATCATAGGCATTATTAGTAAACTTCTTAAGTACCTTACATGGACCAATTTTATTCATCTTAATATTATTTTACTCACCTATAGGAAACCTCTCCTTCCTAATATTATCTAAAACCAAATTTCCAATTTTAATACTCACCTTTCTTTTACTTACATCTGCTTATTTTTTATAGTTTTTCACTCTATCTTCTAGATGCTTTATTACCTATTGATAAACCTCCTTCATGGCCACTACAAGTTATTCTCCTTCAGCACTCCTCTTGTCCATATGATTTATATTGTTTAGTTCAGACACTCCTTTAGGTTGCATACCATATTTCACTTGAAAAGGACTCATGCTAATGCTCCTATTGGTAGAGTCATTTAAGGCAAACTCTACTTAAGGTAGCATAAGATCCCACCACTTAGGATTATCCTTAGATAGACACCTCAATAGGTTCCCTAGGCTCTTATTAACCACCTAAATTTTACCATTTGTCTTAGGGTGGTAACTTGAATTGAAAATAATATGTGTGGCTATAATTCTCCATAGTTTCCTCTAAAAGTGGCCTAAGAACTTAGTGTATCTATTAGATACAATGTTTAGTGGCAATATATGAAGCCTTACTACCTCCTTGAATAATAAATTTACCACATGGGTGGCATCATTAGTGGTCCTACATGAAATTATATGTGCCATTTTGGAAAATCTATCCACAACTACATATATGGAATCAAATCATCTGTATGTTCTAGGTAGTCCCACAGCAAAGTCCATACTTTTGGATTCCCAAGGTTTATTTTGGACTATTAGAGGTTGATACAAACCTGAATTAGTACTCTTCCCTTTGGCCATTTGACAATTTTTACACCTCTCAACATATTTACTCACTTTTACTTGCATCTTAGGCTAGTATTAGTGTCTAGTGAGCTACTCCAATGTTTTATCAATCCCAATCTAGCCTACCATTTTCCTGCTATGATTTATTTAATAAAATTATCTCTTATTGAGATTTTTGGCACACATAGTTATACCCCTTTGAACAATAATCCATCTTGTATGACATATTCCAACTATAGATATTTTTTATTGTAGTTGGATTCTTGAAAGCATTATATACTTCTTTTAATTCTTTATCATCTTCATAAATTTCTTTGAGTGGCTCAATACCAACACTCACAAGTTGTATCTCATTCACCAATAAGACTCTCCTACTCAATGCATCTTCTACATTATTATTTTATCCTTGCTTATGATTGATGGTGAAGGTGAAATTTTTCATGTAATCCATCCATTTCATGTGTCTTTGGTTTAGCTTAAGTTGATTGATGATGAAATAAAGTACATGATTGTCTGTATAGGCAATAATCTCCTTTGGAATCAAGTAATGCCTCCACTTCTTTAAGGCTTTCACCATTGCATAAAATTCTATGTCATAGGATGAGTATTTGTTTTTGGAATCATTTATATTTTCACTAAAATAGTCTATATGTATGCTCTCTTATCTTATTACAACCCCTATTGCCACTCCACTATCATCACATTCTATTTGAAACATTTTTTTGAAGTCTGGTAGTGGTAAGATAGCTTGTTCTATTATCCTTTATTTCAAATATTAGAAACTCCTTTCATCTTTCTCATTCTAAACAAACATTTTCTTATCTCCTTTAATAGTGTCTATTATGGGATCACATATTCCACTAAATTTTTTAATAAACTTATTATAAAAACTTGTAAGTCCATGGAAACTTCTTACCTCTCTAGCTATTCTAGGTGTTGGCCACTCCATGATTTCCTTAAACTTATCCTTATGCATCTTTAGTATACCTTGAGATATGACAAATCCTAGTTAAAATATTTATAACTTCATAAATTCAAACTTCTTGAGGTTTATTAGTAATCTTTCCTCTTGCATCCTTTTCATGACTAGATACAAATGGTGAAGATGTTCCTCCTTACTAGGGTTGTAGATAGGTATGTCATCAGAGTAAACCAATAAAAAATTTCCTATAAAAGGTTTGAGGGCTTCATGAATAATCCTCATGAAAGTGATTGGTGTATTGGTCAAACCAAATGGCATAACCAACAATTCATACAATCTTTCATTGATCTTAAAAGTATTTTTCCACTCATCCCCTTGTCTGATCCTAATTTGATAGTACTCACTCTTGAGATAAATTTTGGAAAAATATATTTCTCCACTCAATAAATCCATCAAATCTTCCATCCTAATAATTTAAAACCTATATCTAATGGTGATATTATTGATATCCCTAGAGTTTGTATACATTATCCACTCACTTTCCTTCTTAGGCACCAACATTGTAGGCACTATACAATGACTAAGACTTTCTTTGATCAATACTTTTTCAAAAATATCTTTCACTTGTCTCTTAATTTATATATTTTCCTTATGGGTAATATTGTAGGTTTCCTTGTTAGGAAATATTTCTCCAGGAATAAAGTCTATCTAATGAGTGATGTTCCTTATACGTGGTAATGTACTTGGTAGTTCATCAACTACAATTTCTACATACTCTTATAACATTTATTGAATTTTTTGAGGCAATTAATTTATCTTTATGGATATCATAACATTCCTAGGATTTACTACCAATTCAAAGCCTAACTCCTCTTCATTCATGGAATTTATAAACTCTTTACCACTTACCAACATCACATTTGACCCATCTTGTTGGTCATTATCTTCATCCTTCATATGCATCAAGGTATGACTAACTCCATCTTTGACCAAGGTGTACACATTACTTATACCATCATGAGTGGGTTTTCTATCATATTTCTAAGGCCTCCCAAGAAGCACATGATAAACATCTATGGAAATAATGTCACAAAGGACCTTGTCATTGTACCTTCCAATTTGAAATTCCACCCAAATTTTCTCACTTACCAAAACTTACCGAGATTTATTCAACCATGATACTTTATATGGTTTTGGGTGAGGCAAATTCTTCAATCCAATTTTATTGACCATTTCAATAGAAACTAGATTATCTATACTTATTGAATATATGACCATTTTACAATGTTTACTTTGGCATTTGCAAGAAGTCCTAAAATGAGTTTTCCTTTAAATTCATAAAATGAGTTTTCCTTTATGGTGGGTCCTTCTCCTTGAGAGTATTGATCATCACTCTCCTCATTAGTAATGATTTTCCTACATCAGGTTCCTCCACAAGTGATGGAAAACAAACACTCTCCTCCTCAACTACATGTGTAATTTGATTTATTCATTTAGTTCTTAAACTCCTTACAAGTTTATCCTTTAGGCATTACTATGACCTATTTACAACAAACTTGTTGCATTTGAAACATATTCCTACAAAACCACTTGATCCTATAGCCCATGATGCATATCCACCCCTAAAATAAGGCCTTCTACCTCTAAATCCTCCTCTTAAACTAGATGGTTTCTCATGTGAAGAACTAGTCTCTCCTTGGCTTCTTTGGGAATATCCTCTGCCTCCTTGCTGACCTATACCCCTAAAATTTTTGCCTATACCTCTATTTTTTTGGGATTTTTTCCTATTGAGTTTGTCTTCAACTTTCAAAGCCAACTAGTATCATTCTTCTAATGTCTCTAGACTAGTAAGACTCAACTCATCATGAAAGTTATATCTTAAAACATTTATATACCTAGCCACCTTATCATTGTCATCTTCCATATGACTTGATCTAATACTAAATTTATATAACTCTTCAATATATTCTCTTACCCCCGTCTCTTTCTGTTTCAAGTTTTAAAGTTTCATGTACAAATTAGTAATGTAGTCACTAGGCAAGAACTTTCTCTTCAATTTGGAAACCATTATATTACAGGACTTGATCTTAGATTTTCCTTTATTCCTTATCTCATCCTGTATGTAATCCCACCATAGGGATGCATGACCCTTCTTCTTGGTTCTACCAAACTTCACTTGTTTCTCTTCTAGTACATATTCAAAATCAAAGTACTTATCCAATTCTCATATCTAATCAAGAAGTTATTCTCTTTTGAGGATACCTACATATATTGGAAGATATAGTTTGGGATTATATTCCTATCCTTTCACCACCTTCATTAATCTCTTAAACTTTTGCTCTTCATTTTCTCTCTCTCCTTCATTTTCCAACTATATTGTCTATGCCTCTTCTTCTTCTTAGTCACTTAAATCACTTGTGATTATTCCCCTTATCAAATTAACCTCTACTAATATGATTATATAATCAAATTTGGATCTGAGGTTCCTTAACTCCTATAATATTGCATCTCCCATCTATATGGATGCTTCTCTCTCACTAGTTGCATACCTCCTTGGTGGCATCTTGTCTGCTCTTAAGCAATTTGTCACACAAATCCTAGATTTTCTTCCTCTCAGATAATACCACCTTATACACTCACTTCTAAGTGTCTTTGTTTGAAATTTATACTAAAATTATGTAGAAAAAGTACTCTCAAAGTTTCAACCTTGCAACTTACTCCCACTTGACACAACCTCACAAGCTTCCTTGTACCCCTTTTTTTTCTTTTCCTAATTATATGGATGATCAAGGATTGGTTACAAAAAATTAATGTCATTTTATAGTAACATATATTAAATTATACCTTTCCACAAGTTTTCTTGGTTTATAACCACTCTTAGATTACTTTTCTAGCCTCTATCCACTCTTAATTAGGTCTCCCAAGGCCTAATTACACACAATCCTCTGTTTTCATACACCAACCATATGTAAAAGTATAAAAATTAATATTATATATCACCTCATTTCATAAAAAAATTAAAAAACTTTGTGGAATTTTACTAGTTTTAACTCTTGGAAATTAATTTTTGGTTTCAAAACCCTAACTCAGGGTTACACTCCCCTATGTAGACTTGAGAGGATAAAATTTCCTATTGTACTCTATATAAATTTTTTTAATCCACTATGTGAGTTTAATTAGGTTTTTAAAACACCTCCAATTCTTCTCAAATTACTACTTTCACCCTTTGACTCTTCTTCTACACACTTTTCTAGTGTTTTGTGCTTGACTATGTACTAATATACTAGTTCCTATGGGATTGTGTTGTCTTTCTCATAAAGAAATGTGGAAATGATAAAATAAAACAATAAATAAAATTAAAAAATCATTTAAATAAGTTAAAAAATTAATAATAAGTCTCATGAACAAGTATTTATCGGATCTCTCTACACTGTCAAGTCTCACACAATCAATTTCTAATGCATACAAATAGGAAACAAGGTCTGCAAACACTTTTGTCTCTAAAATGTGTAATTATCCCATTATTTTATTTAAATTGGACTATATCCACCTCAAATTAATGATATTAAATTTTAAAAAAACATTATATATGTCCTACAACTACTTTAACTACCTTTGGACCATTCAATCATCATAAGAAGGTTAGTTGAGCAATGAGAACTTATACCAAAGGTGATATTTCATATAAATATGAGTTAAAAACCATGGTATGAATTTATGGTGTATTAAAGATAAAATTAAAATAGTTTACATATTAATAATTCCTTATAAACACCCATGCAACATCTAATCTAAGTAAAAGATTCAAATTTTTAAAAACTCAATTTTGGCGGGAAAGGCCCAATTTGAATTGTTTAGAAATTAGGCCTAAGACTAACACATATAATTGAAAAAATAATAATGGTATAAGCATAATGATACCTAATATACCATAATAACACCAAATTTTAATAATAAAACTAAAATTTGATAGGAAACTATCTAGGAGTGATGCTCCTACATCATGTTCATGTTTAAGTTTGTCAAGAAGTAGCACAAAAGACTCCTACAATTTCAAAGGCTTGAAAATTATTCCAAAAAAAGATAAGTATATTCAATTTTTCCCTAATGTTTTTTGAAATATATATATTTTTTTAATAGATTGATTTAAAACAAGGTTAAATAAGATACTCTTCTTTTAATTCATAAGTAATGCATAAGAGGATTGGTCAGGTTTAACATTATTAGTGGAAATTTTTTAATGTTTTTATAAAAAAATATACTATGGGAAATATTTAAAAATGAAAGTGTTATTCATTTTTTCACTTTATCACATTTTACTTGCTTCCTTAGATGCATTATCAGCTAAGTTTTATGTCTTCTTTTGTTTAAAAAATCTCATCTTTTAACTCATTGCACTGATTGCTCAATCCCCACTATTGGCTGATTTTGGAATCTTTTGAGCATGCATTTATAAAATTTGTGGGGTTCACTATTTCATAGTTCAATGGGGTGTGATATGATTTTTTGGGTCACTCTTTTCATTATGCTTGCACTTTCATTTCTTTAACATCTTTAACTTACACTGCTACTACAACTCATTTATGCATTAATGGATTCAAATTCAATCAATCCACTAACTCCCTTTAGCTATCATGAATTTAAAATAAATATGAAAATCATTCTAAAGAGTAAGGTTTTTCATAGGATAACCATGGGTGATGAAACTAAACCTAGCACATATCTAGAGATAGTTAAGTGGTATAACCATAGTGATGAAGCCTATGGGATATTATGTCTTTCTATAGCACTTAATCTCTTATTTCACTTAGAGCCTATGAAATTATCTCATGATGTATGGACCATTAT
Source organism: Torreya grandis (assembly GCA_037957365.1). Classification (NCBI taxonomy): domain Eukaryota; kingdom Viridiplantae; phylum Streptophyta; class Pinopsida; order Cupressales; family Taxaceae; genus Torreya; species Torreya grandis. Next base: position 1,031,756 of record JARHVA010003007.1, read on the forward strand.
GGTTAAACTATGTGGGGAACAATATGTGATAAGAGGTCACGAACTTGATAATAAACACATTATCCTAAGTCTTTAAAACTTTGACACCCTTCATGATTTCTTCACTATGTTAAAGTCCTTAAGATTATAATTGAAATAATGTGGGATAAATAAATAAGATGACCAACTTGTTATTTCTCTAATCTCTAAAATAGGTCTTAAATATTTAGTCTTTGTCTCTAATTTCCATGCTCTAAAAGTGCTTTGCGCATTGCATGGAAAATTCCCTCTTTATATTGCATTTCTGAATAACTATAGAGAAAGATAAGTTGATCCAGATGGGCAAATTGAATTCCAATAAATCTCATTCCCTAATTATTGAGAAAGGGAAAAAAAGAGAAGAATAAAAATAATAAGTATCAAGAGAAGAAGAAAGAATCAACCTCTGCCAAAACCAACATTGATTCCTCCTCTTCTAATGGAAAACCTAAGAAAGAGAAGGTTAAGTATGACTACTTTAAGAAAAATGGGCATGATGAAAAAAAGTGCATGAAGAAGAAAATATATCACCTAACTCATCTCCTAGAAAATAATAACATAGGTGTTACTAATTCAATCAAGAAAAATTAATCTACCCAAGATTATACTAAGTTAAATGGCAAGGGGAAAGAGAAAGAAAAAGGAAAGGCTCTTGTAATAGTTGTAGATTCACCATCTTCATGGGTTATTGAATTTAGTGTTTCTCACCATGTGGGATCTTCACTAGTTGAGTTTTATTCTTTAGAGCCTTGTATCATGTCTTCTATCAATTTAGGTGATGACACCTTTGTACCTATTATAGGGAGAGGGTTTGTTGAAATGGAAGGAGGAACATTAAATAATGTTCTAAGTGACCCTTATCTTTTAACCAATTTCCTATTAGTGTATCAAATCACTCATATCATCAAAGGCATGAAGGTTGAGTTTTTACTAGATTTAGTTATCATCAGGAAGTTGCATAGTGATTCTATAGTGTCTGTGGGTAGGGAAGATCATGAAGCCATATTATACACCTCACATTTTACACCTAATTATTTTTTGACAACATTAGTGACTCATTAAAATTACCTTAAAAAATTATGGCATGAGTGGTTAGGCCACCTTAACTATTGTTACCTTGAATAACTTATAAAAAATGACATGGTCATAGGTTTTCCTCTATTCCAATTCTCTAATGGACTTTATGAGTGTTTTTATCTTGGAAAGCATCCAAAAGTAAAATTTAAAAAAGGCAAAGCTTCGAGGGATTTACAAGAATTGGAGTTAGTACATAGTGATGTATCTAAGCCTTTTCCTAGTCTATCATTTACAAGGGCTAAGTACATTCTCACTTTCATTAATGATTTATTGAGATATACATGGGTCTACTTTATTAAGAAAAAGTATAAAGTGTTTGAATATTTTCAAGACTTTAAGGCACTTGTTGAGAAATAATTTGAGAAATCCATCAAGGTTATTCGAACTGATAATGAGGGTGAATATGTTAGCAACAAATTTGAGAAGGTTTACATCAAAAAGGGGATTTATTTATAGTGGATAGTTACTTATAGTCCTTTATATAATAGATTTATAAATTGCAAGAATAGGTCCTTGAAAGATATGGCTAGTTGTATGATTGATTCTAAGTCCTTGGCACCTTAGTATTGGGATGAAGCCATTAATTATGCTTATTATATTTAGAACAGGGTTCCTCAAAAATATTTTAAAGGCAAAACACCCTTTGAATCTTAACATGGAAGGAAACTTGATGTTTATAACCTTGGGGTTTTTAGATCTCTAGCTATGGCACATATACCTAAGAAGATATGCAAATTTATGGAACCTCAATCCAAAACTTACATCTTTTTAGGTTATCTAGATGGTGTCAAGGGGTACCACCTTCTACATCCAACCACACATGAGTTTTTCATAGAGATAAGTGTTCAATTTCAAGTGAGTCCAAAAGACTCAACATTTGACACTTATCTATCATTAGATTCACTTAAACTTGATTCTTCTTCTTTTGACTTGGATAATCTAGAGCATGTTTCTTAGCTAGGTTATTCTTATTCTTCTTAAAATTATGAAAGTGATGGGGAGTACATCCACCTATATTCATGTTTCAAAGGATGAGGAGTTAGCACTTGACTCACCCACATCTAGTCCCCTTTGGGCTAGGCAAACACTTCAAAGTGTAGCCACTTGGGTAGGGGATCTAGTAGATGATATACATACTCAAGGAGATTATCAAAGTGATTCACATGCTTTCTTTACTTTAATTTTGGATCCATATTAATTTTAAGAGGATTTATTCATACTTGAGTGGGATAGTTCCATGCAGGAAGAATATTCTTCCTTGATCAAAAATCATAATTGGGATTTGATTTTGGTACCTAAGGGAAGGAACATGGTTTGATGTAGTTGGATATATCAGACCAAATTTGAATTAGATGGGACAGTTGATAAGTATAAGGTGTGATTAGTCACTATGGTTTTTTCATAGGTAGCCATTACTCAAATACCTTTGCACCTATTTCAATGATGACTTCGATCCAACTCACACTAGCTATAGCCAAAACACATTGTTGGGATGTGCACCAGATGGATGTGCAGAGTGTTTTTATTCACAAAGAACTTGAGGAGGAGATATATATGGTACTACTACCTAGGTTTGTTTAGGATTCATCCTTAGTTTGTAGACTTAGGAATTCCATCTATACCTTTAAATAGGCTCTTCAGTCTTCATACCCCAAGATGGATTCCTTCCTCCTTACTTTAGGTTTCACCAAGTGTCATTTAGACCCTAATAATTTTTATGTTAAGGTGATTCTTTACTAGTACTGGTATTTTATGTTGGTGATCTTTTGATCACCAAGAGTTCCTCATCATCTATTACAGTAGTGAAGATAGATCTATAGGATATATTTAGTATGATAGATTTGGGTCTTCTACATTACTTCCTTGGCATTGATATTTCACATTTTATCAAGGATTTTACTTGCATAGCCCAAGTATGATCTCAATATTTTGGCTTAGTTTCACATGGTTGATTGTAAGCCATCTCTGACTCTATTTCTTTTAGGAGTCAAACTTGAGGCTAATGGTTATACATATTTAGTTGATGCCACTCTGTATCGATACCTCACTAGTAACCTCATTTATTTGACTCATACCAAGCTTGATATTTCATATGTAGTAAGCATTAATTAATTATTTATGTAGGATCCCCATGAGCTATATTGGAAAATAGCCAAGCAGATACTCCACTACATTCAAGGCTCTTATAGATGTAGGATTCAATACAAATTTAGCACAAAGGTTGACATGGTTGGTTTTATAGGTTTAGATTAGACTAGTGATACTCAAAATCAAAATTCCACTTTAGTTTATAACTTTTATTTTCATTATATTCCTATTATTTGGTCTAGAAAGAATAAAAATGCTATTGCTATATCATCTATAGAGGTAGAGTACAAGGGAGTTATTAATGCAATTGCTAAGGCTATTTATCTTTAGAGGATTTTATCTAAGTTTGGCATTCTTTTTAGGTAGCCCATCATCATATATTATGATAACCAGAGTACCATATCAATATCTAGGAATCTAGTTCAACACTAGTGGACCAAACACATTCAGATTTACATCCATTTTATCTGAGAGATTATTCATGGTCAAGTCATTGAATTGATATTTTTCCAATCTTTAGAGTAGGTTATAGATATATTTACCAAGACCTTCATTGAGATCAAGTTCATTCATCTATGGGCTTTTCTTGGGGTTTGTTCTACATAAAAAACAACATCAACTTCAAAGGAGAGGGCTTCTAGCTTATTCACTTCTTCTTTGTCTCTCTCTCTCTTTTTTTTTTTTTTTTTTTTGGGGGGGGGGAAGTTTTTCGTACATGTTTTCTCCTTTTTTTATAGTTTATGGGTGATTGATTTGTATCAGGTACTTGACTAGGCCTAGTTGTATGGACCCTTTTTTTATACTACCCACCTAAGCTATGCTTATGAAAGGGTGTTGGAATAGGGTTTTTTCTTTTTTCCCATATTTATTTATTATGGGATTTTTTTACCTCGCATGTATTTTTCATAGTTTTATGGATAAGATTGCTTAGGTGTACGTGGAGTTATATTTTAATTATATAAATAGGAAGTAGCTCCCTTGACCAACTATTTTGGGTATGAGAGTTACTCTTCTATTATTGTCTCTTTGACTAACTTTCTTGGGGGAGTTACTCATGAACTAATATTTGTACATCTCTCTTGGTGAGCTATTTTTCCATGAAATATTGGTTTTGTATAATATATTTTTTATGTAATATTATCATGTATACAATTTTATTTTGTGGCTTTTATGTTGTGTACATGCTTGACTCGTGCCTATTACAAACTTGTGCATTCTTTTGATCTAAAGATCTTGGAATCTAATCCGTAGAGAGTGATCTTTATAAACTTTTCCATATTAAAATTTAGATGAATAAAACAAAAATGGACACTCTTTTTTATACTTGTTCACAAGAAAATTGATAAGTAAAGAGTTGGTTGAAAAATTAGGATTTCAAACATACAAACATCTAATTTTGCATACATAAGGTTGGGTAAAGAAAGTGTAGACATAAAAGTGACTAAAATATGAAAGGTTAAGTTTTATATTAATTCTCATTTCACTAATAAAGTCATAGTGGATGTTATTTCTCTTGATGTGTGTGGTGTAGTGTTCAACAACCCATACTTATATATCGAGGATGTCATCTTCATGAGGAGAGCCAACCAATACCTCTTGGTAAATTATGGTAAGAGCTATATAATTTTATCATATGAAGGATATTAAAATATATCCTTGTCAAGTGTATCAAAATATAAGAATCTTATTAATTCTAGAAGGAAATTTGCTTTGCTAATTTTGAGAGACATTCAAGATAAAGAGGTTGTTGTAAATAAAACTTCTTGTAGTATATTCACTAACAAAGATCAGAAGCATATGTGAGAGATATGACATTAGTTTAATTATTTTTTTAAGGATCATATGGGGTTAGCTCTAATTAGGTCCATTGAGCATGTAATTCATTTTTTACCTAACACTCTACTTCTAAATCTCAGGTTATATAGGTAGTCCTTGAAGGATGCCAATGAGGTATAAAATAGTTACATTATTTAATTAATCAAGTTGTAATTATTCCTATTAATTATCCATGTGGTTTTACTATTGATTTAATACCTAATAAATATTTCACATAGAGAATGTGTGTTGATTATAGAGAACTTAATAAGATAACCATCAAGAATAGGTACCCTCTTCCATGGATGGATGATCTTCTTGATCACCTTTAGCATGATAAATATTTGAATAATCTTGATTTGAAAGATTGGTATCATCAAGTATGGATGAATTAGTAGGAAATTTTTAAAATAACATTCAAAATAAGTCAAGGGTTATATGAGTGATTGGTTCTACATTTTGGGCTATGCAATACACTAGCTACCTTTATGAGGTTGATGAATGAGGTAATGAGGCCATTTATTTATTAATTTTTCATTATATATTAATATGATATTAATTTTTTATTATAAATGTTTATGATCATGTTGAGCATCTTAAATAAATGTTGCAAGTGTTTAAGGAGAACAAGTTGGTGTTGAATGAGAAGAAATATGAGTTTTCCCAAGAATCACTAGTCTTGTTGGGGAATGTGGTTGGATATGGGGAGTTGAGAATTGATAAAAATAAGGCATATGACATCATTGATTTTATAAATCCATCCAATTTTATTAAGACACCGAGATTTATAGGTGTTATCCAATACTTGAGGAAGTTCATCAATAAATTCTCTTCCATAGTCATACCTTTGCACACCATTATAGTATTGGAGAGTTATCAATGATGTCATGGTGATGTCATGGAGGTGTCCTGGTGAGTGTATGAAGTTATTTTATATTATAAGTGATAATGAAAAAGAGTGAAATGTGTTTTTCCTAGTATGCTTGAAATATGTTTTGTTAATCTTCAATTTTGGTATGGTTAGAGATGTTCAAGAATGTATATGGTGATTTGATTATGTGCAAGGGGTCCTATAAAATATTTTATATGATTTGAGTTCTTGTGTATATGAGTGTATTTCATTTATTTGATCATTATTTTCATCTAGACATTTTGGGTCTAGTGGCAAAAAATTTGAGTAGGCAGTTGTTGATGTCACCATTACCATGTATGGATGATTGAGGGGGAGTTAGTAATATTGTTGTGATCACATTAGTCCCTAGTTAATTTCTTTATAAATTTTATATCATGTACTAAATTTAATTAAAAGATATACAAGTAAACAGTTGGGCTCCTAGGTAGTTTGATAATGTTTTCCCATACTTAGACAAATTTGTATGAGGCAAGAAAGAGTCAAGTAAGCAGTTTGGTGATGGCATATCTCACACATGTAGACATTTTAGGAGAAGTTGATCGTATGGGTTTTTTTAGTTTTTGTGCCTTTTTGATTTGTGATGAATTTTAGATAATGCACCAAAGCATGTCAAAAGCTATGCATGTGCAAATTTGGCCTTTTAGGCAATTCTTAACATTGTTAGCTCCATGGTAGAAAAATATGAGTGAGAAGATTAATGGTATTATATCTTTCACATGAAAAGGTTTAATGATAAATTTGATATATGGTTGGATTATCCTATATGATGATATCATATGAACTAAATTTTAGAACATTAAAGTGAGAGAGTTAAAAGATATGACTAGGCAAAGTTGGCCTTCCAAGCAGATTGCAATGGGTCCCATAGTCATTTTTGCACAAGTTAAATTTTGATCAACATCAATGGAATGAATTTATAAAAGATTTAAGTAATAAATGATATGTTACCAAGTGTTTAATTTTTAATTCTTATTAGAGATAAATATCAAGCTTCTTTCAAGGATCAATGATTTGTGGGAGTTTGTACATCTAGATCTATTGTGCATAGTAAGTCAAAAGGGTCAAAGTGTTTGATGCTTAAAATGAGTAAAGATCAAGATACTTAAAAAAGGATCAATGAATCATGTTAATTTTTAAATATCAATGAATCATGTTAATTATAATATGTATGAAATCAATGAGATGAGTAAAAGTGTTTGATGTTTAACATCAACTAAAGATAAAGACCGAGCTACGTACAGGGGATTGATGAAGTGCATTAAGTCAAATAGTCAATATGAAGATCCAACAATGAGTGATAAAAGGTAAAGGTATAATTCCTTAAAATAAGATATATGGTTTTTAATTTATCTAATTATTGAGGACATGAGATGTGAGTATAGTGTTCAAAGTTTAACTATGATTGTTTCCATTTGAATATTTGATTTTAACAAAGGACAAAGTAGTGCTTTAATTTTTTTGGCCATATCTTACTATCTATGCAGAATTTGATCATAGTGTAAAAAATGAACTTGTATAAGATTATAAGGGACATATATAAATATATATTTTAATATATGAAAGTGTTTATAGTCATAGTTATGAAGTTTCAAAGTTGACTATGTGTTCATATATATTCTACAAGTAACCTGAGAAGAGTGTTCGAGCTTGTTTTGATATCTCTAGGTGAATTGTCTATTATGGAGTGTTTTATACTCCATTAGGAAAATATTTATACATTATTAATGTTTTATCCATCATATTAATCATGAAAAATAAATTATAATTTAATTATGTATTCATTCATGGTGACTATGTGCACAAAATGTTGTTTGAGCAATTTGTCCTTAAGCATAAGGGTAATATGTTGGTTATTAGAACTTAAGAGGGACATATAGATCATATTTAATTTTTTCATGAATTTTTAATTGGTCATATTTTCTTTTTCATTTGATAAAGTGCTAAATGGCTGAATAGGTCTCCATGAGACCTATAAGAGCTACAAGGGCCTACTTGAAAGGTGTAGCTACTTAAGGGTTGTTTTTCTTCAAGGAGGTAAGTTGATATACTACCATTATTAATTATTCCATGGTGTAATATTAAATATTATACATATGAAAAATAATTTTATGTTCTTGTTCAATCGATTAAAAAATGGAAGCACTATTTAATGGGTAAGGAGACTATTATCCATATAGATCACCAACCTCTTCAATATTTACAAGATCAAAATAAGCTTCAACAAGATAGGCACTATAAGTGGATGGATTTATTGCAAAAATTAAATTTTATTATCAAATATAAAAAATTCATGATTAAAAATATATATTACATGTTGTCAATACCTCCTTTACTTATTGTCAAGGGCACCATAACTTTTCTTGAGCCTTTTATGCATGAATATTATGTAGAGGGATATGAGCATGATGCACATTTTGGGGATTTATTTATTTAAGAAAATAATTCCCAAAGTATATTGTTTGAGAAAAGGAGGATTATTATCTTAAATATGGATTGCTCTACTAGTTGGGAAAGCTTTGTGTGCCCAAGGAGGAAAGAGTTTGGCAATTGAGATATACACATAATTCAAAAATTACAAGTCATTTTGGTGTTACAAAAAATTTTACTAATTTGTAAAGGTATGTTTATTGGCTTAATATGCAATTTTATATTGTCAATTTCATAAAATTTTGTGTTTTATATAGTACAATTAAGACTACTAACATAAATTTAGTTTTATATATGTTATTATTAGTTTTTTCTAGGCCATGGGAAAGCATTTCCATGGATTTTGTACATGGGATGCCTATGTCAAAGGAAGGGAAATGGCTATCTCTTTATGGTTTTGGAATGGTTTAGTAAGATGTGTATTTTTATTCATTGTAAGAATAAACTCAAAGGAAGTGATGCAGTTGAGTTTTTTTAACTAATGTGCGAGTTCACTTTGGTTTGCATAGTTATATTTTATTAGATCAACACTTGAGGTTCCTTGGGAAGTTTTGGTCCACATTGTGGAAGAATATGGATACTAATTTGAAATGATCTATCTCTTTTCATCCACAAACTGATGGGTCGTCTAAGTTTGTGACTATAACATTGGTGAAATTATTGATAGGGTATAATAGAGATCATCCTAAGATATGGGATAAAATTTTGTCATATATTTGACATTATTATAATAGGTTTGTACTTTCTTATATTATTAATTATCCTTTTGAAGATAATTTTGGATACTTACCTCCATCTTAATTTTATGTTATTTTTATATGGTCATAAAAATTCAATGAGAAAGTGGATCCTAAGGTCGACAAGGCTAAAAATTTCATTGATAGAATTCAGCTTATTCACCTCCATGTGCAAGAGAGGTTGAAGGAGTCTTAATCTAAATAAAAAGTGACACATGATCAGCATAGGACTGGGCCTGGTTTCCTTACTTGGGATAATTTATTATTATACATAAGTAGAGAAAGACTCTAAGGTACATATAAGAAGCTTAAGACACTTAGGTATGGTCCGTTTGATATTCTAGAATAAACGAGAAATAATGTTTTTAGACTTGATTTGCCTCCTTGTATGAATATATATTCATTTTTCAATGTTGATAAATTAAATTTATTTATCATTATAAGCTATAAAATAAAGATGAAGATATGATTTTACCTTCCATTTAAGACCTCACCCCTAATAGTCAGTTAGAACTAGAAGAACATGATGTTTTGTATAAAGAGATGAAAACACAAAGAGGAGTAAAAGATTCTTGTCTAGTTGTGTTAAAAGGGTAGATACCTAAAAAATCCAAATGATATTTTAGATAATATTTGGGGAATAAATTTCCTTACAAAAATTCCTAACGATTTTAGGGACTTAAAAACCTCAAACTGGTAAGGTATGATCCAAAAATGGATATTATTTGTTCTTTATCCTTTGTGCAAAATAATTCCACTATGACCAAATGTATATAATCATTATTTTAATCACATATGTATTAAAATTAATTTTAAATAATTTATTTTAAGTACATAAAACAATTTGGGGATGATGTAGCCACTTTCACATTGATTAGGCAAGGATTTATTGGTTCTTATACTTCATGTTTTTATTCAAAGCATGAAATCACCCCTCTTTTTAGGGTGGTGGTTAAAAAATCACCTATAATATATTTAAATAACCCTACATAAAGTGATTAATACTGAAATTCAATCATTTTAAGGTTATATTTATGTAACTACCCATCTATATACTATGGCAATTTTGTCACTTTTAACAATACGCGGGAGAGAAACTATTGAAAATGCTTCATTTTCTCATGGAAGTTTCTTATAACTTATTGGATATTTTTATGTTTTATATGTAAAATAAATAATTCTTGAAAAAACAACTAACACATCATATAGGTAGTGAATTGTTTGGAAATCGTATTCACATCTACAATTTTGATTTTGAGTATTGGTTTTAGTTTACTCATTATTGTTAGTTGTTGTAGTTGGTTTAAGTGTATGGGAGTTATGAGAAGATTCTTGTAAGTGCATATATTTTTTTTGTATGAGTTTTAATAGAATGGTATTTATTATTTTATCTATATAGGATATTGGCAGTGCCTTGTATATATTTACAGAACATAGTGGAAAGAGGAGTGTGTTTGCTCACCTGATAGAACTTTTCCCACATTGAGTTTTTCCATGATAATCCTTATGTCACATGTGTTTCTCTCATATTTTTTAATTTTTTATATTATTTATACTACTAATTTCATTCTCAATCATGTATTTAATTTGTTTTGCATATCACTTTCTTGGAATTAATTGTTTAACAAAGTTTGTAGTATCTATGTTGATGAAGTTGAGAGTGTAATATCTATATAAATTATAGATCAATTATGATTTATCATTTATGACCATAAAAAATTATATTTGAATGGTAATCTATGTACTCACACACATATTTTCTTGCACATACACTAGACATAATAAAGCATTGATAGCAAGGAAAAGTCAAAGTTTAAGAACTCTAACATAGGTTTTCATTATTTTTATCCCTTTAATATAGTATTTATAATTCCATTTAAATACTATATTAAAGGATGGAATTTTTAGACACTTTAATTAGGTATAATCCTTATTTTTACAATGTTTTTATGTGACTTTAGATATATAGACTCTTAAAGATGAATAGGGCACTTATTGGTGCATTTCTCTTATTATTGGCTATCCTTCTCTACTTTAATTGATTTTACAATCTTATATTTTAATATTTTAATCTTTATGGCCTTTTTCATAGGTATCCCTGGTCTTATTTTATTATCTTTACTGTTTGTATGGCTTTGGGATAGTTTTGGTAGTTATAGATAGATCTAGTAACTAATATCATCTAGAATTTTTCTAAATGTATCTGTGTATCTTTTATGTCTGGTTTGGACCATATTACCCTTTAGGGAACTTTATTTTACATGTTTGGATCTTGTTTGGTCATATTTTTTGAGCCAATAGTTCCCCAATTCAAAATTGATAACATTATGTGTGTGTGTGTGTGTGTGTGTGTGCGTGTGTGTGTGTGTGTGTGTGTGTGTGTGTGTGTGTGTGTGTGTGTGTGTGTGTGCGTGTGTGTGTGTGTGTGTGTGTGTGTGTGTGTGTGTGTGTGTGTGTGTGTGTGTGTGTGTGTGTGTGTGTGTGTGTGTGTGTGTGTGTGTGTGTGTGTGTGTGTGTGTGAATCCATTAGAGTCATTTAAGGATAAGCTCTCATTATATGAAACAATATACACTTAGAGCACATAGCCATCTAGTTTATTTTATTCAAACTATGTAGTTTCTAAAGGACATATATATTTTCATGCTTGTAAAATTTCACTTAGACTTTAATTCACATGATTTGTCACATATAATAATTAGTAATAATACATGTTGTTTGAACCCTCCTCAAAGTATTAGCAATGTAGGAAACACTTGGCTAGTCACCAAAGATTGGTTGAGGTCAATCCAACCCAAACCACTAACTCATTTCTTTAGGTCACATTGGTCTTAAGAGTGAAAGCTAAGGTTTTGTAAAAAGGATAAGTAAAAAAATATATCACGTAGGTCCACAGATATATTAATACACATGAGTTATTTTTATACATAGGTGCAACGATCCAAACTATCACAAACTTGCTAAATTTTTTTAAATGAATCTAATACATGGTGGATAAATATAGCTTTCATAGGCATCCAAGTAAAATCAGACTTGTCTTGGCAAGTTTCATATTCTATTTCTTAATCTAATCTAGTAAAAATCCCCTATAGATTCTATTTAATGATTGTGATAGAACAAAACTTATAACATAAATTTAAACAAGTGAAGTACTAATTCCTCTAGTCTTTTCTATAAATATTAAATTATAATTAACCATAGTTACAATTAGATTTAATTAATTTGAACATATATTATACAATATAATTAGACTTATTATGTTGTCTTATTTAGACTACCAGATCTAAACGTGGATTATGGTTATACAAGAAGAAGAAAAAAATTGCATAAGGTGAAATAAAGAAGAGGAAGAAGTGGATAGAGAAGATAGAAAGGAGAAATAAGAGTAATAATATCATGTGTGAAAATTAATAAAATAAGGAAAAGGATGAAGAAGAAATATCCCAATTAAAATTTGAGGAAGGAAAGAAGAAGATCATAAATGAGGAAAGCTTGAAGGAAATAGAGAAACACTCAAAAAAGGGAAAGAGATCAAGAATGAAGAGAATTAAAAACTACCATGGTAAGTGGATGCATGAAAAGGAGAAATAAATAGAATAAAATTGTGGGTGCATCGATGCCATGTATTATATAGGATCCCAAGCAAGATGATATTGAAGTGTGCATGGATGGAAGAGCATCACACAATGATTATCTAAAATCCATAGTAAAGATTTATAGTGAGGGAAATGTAGAGGAATGGAGGTCAAAATTTCTAGACCCAATAGAACAACTAATGGCAAATTTTGAGTTATATAAAAATTTAGAATAAAAGAGTTATAAAATGGTAGAGTAATGGCTATTTATTTTTTTACCATATTTATTTATTATGGGATTTTTCCCTCTCTTGGATTATTCCTACTTTTGTGGAAAATCTTGCTTAGGTGTACTATTTGACCAGATGAATAAGATGTAACTCCCTTGACCAAATATTATAGGAATGGGAGTTACTCTTATATTCTAAGGGTCTTTGACCACCTTTTGTGGAGGGGTTACTATTATATTATAAGTGTATTTGACCACCTCCTGTGGAGGGATACTCAACACTCTCCTATATGTACACCTCACATTTGTGATCTTTTTTTATGAAAGATTGGTATTTTGAATCCTATTTTTTTTATGAAATATTCTTGTATTGATTTCATTTAACTTTTAGTTGTGTGTTGTGTGTTGTGTACTTTTTTGTATCTCACCTATCATGAACCTATGCATCCACATGATCTGGTGATCCTATCCATAACTTTGATATGCTATCAGAGTACCATCTTGGTAATCATGTGTCTAGTTTCATGTTGTAAAATTTATTTTAAAATATTGAGATTGTAGTGTATTATGAGGAATTTTTAGAGGGTTTAAAAAAAATCAAGTGCTTTTCTTGAAATCTCAAAAACCTTAGGTTTTATTAAAATCCTTCAGTCGCCCAAAGTGACCAAAAACATTTTTAGGGATCATTTGTTACTAAAATTTGTTATGTTAACTATATTAGGAAGGATTTTATAGATATAAGGGTTTGACTCCATTATTAAATATGGTTTTGAAACATATAATCTTAAGGTTGCATTAATTTGGATCCCTCGACTAGGGTTAAAGTCTTTAGAGTGATGGCCTAAGTAGGAATATAGTCCTACATTGTTTTTTTTCTACTTTCAATGACCTATTATAGGTTTGAATAAAATTTAAATCCAAATTAATATCTCATCAAAGTATCTAAGTGTTAATAACCTACATGTTAGAATACATAAAATAACTGTAAATACTAAATATATATTAATATCTTATTATTTTTATAGAAGGAATCACTTTGAATCACTTGCCACTTCAAGGGGGATACCTCCTTATTAGAGTAAAACTCTAGTTATTTTGTATTTATTTGGATGTAGTACAATATCCTATGCCCCTCTATTTATATTATTATAGTTTATCTCACTCTTACATTCTATGCTTGTGTGATTATTCATCTATGACATTACTATTCATTATTATTAATACTACTATTGCATTTCATTATTCTATTATTTATTCTACTAATCTACCCCTCCATAGGTGTATTACAATCCATCCCCCTTGACAAGTTTCATCCTTAAAACATGTAAATAATTACATATCAAAAATATGTTGAGGATTAGATAGAAACATGTCTATACATCCATTTTGTCTTCCACTTCTTCTTCATGTGTATTGATAGAAGAATTTACAAGAATAATGTGAACATAAGCACTAAAACATGAGGTGGATGTGAATAGATATGGATGAAAGGAATACCTACAACTAAAAACATTTCAGTCTAAAGGTTATAGTTGATTAGTGAAATTTGAAGTTTAGCAGTGATCACCTCAAAGCTAGAAGAAGGATGCTCAAAATAGTCTACCTAGTGAGTTGATGGAGGATACATGCCATCCTTCTTAGAATTATTATTTACACACATTATTTTTGGAGTGGATAACCACAAAAAATAATGGATAGACTTTTTTTTAATCATTGGTGGCTAGTACAAGTTTGTTAGTGGCCTACTCAGGTGCTTCAGATGTCAATGTGGGTACTTCTGGTTTTGGTTTGAGCTCTTCGATCATCAGCTTTAGTGGATACATATGTGAAGTAGTCTCAGCCAAGTGGTAGAAATTAGAATACCAAGACTGACAAGAATCATCCAAATCTATACATGCATCTATTTCCTCTCTATATTATGTGGTTATTTGGGAGTAAAGCTCAAATCTATCTAAATCAACATGTATATTATTGTTGAATTTATACATAGCATTGATTAATTAATGCATTGTTCTAGATAACATGGAAATCTCCATGATAACTAAAAGATGAACTCAAAAACTAAAAAAATATATATATATATATTTTTTACAATAGCAGTTAATAAAACTATGATAAATTTTAAAACACAAAATAAAAATTAAAAATTCTACTATTCTACTATTTTCTCTAATAATCTGAGCTCTTTCTATAGCTATTTAGAATTATAGTATCAGAGATCTTTTTAGGGCCATTTCCATACAATTTTTTTGGTAAGAGGTTGTACAAGTAGGGGTTTATAGTTTTGTTCACCATATGCTCTCATCTTGACTTTGTTATCCTAGTGATCAAAAAGTGGATAAAAATTGAGTTGGAGAGAACAAGTTAATTTTGGAAGTGGAAGTTGTCAGAATTGTAGATGTATTGTGGTGAGTGTTTTTATTTTAGGCACATTTTGGAGTTTCATGTAACAAGTCTAAGTTATCCATTGCATCTTGGGGGTTTTCAAAATTCAGATCTACATATTTCTCTCTTGTCTAAAGTTGCAATATGAAGCCAAAATAAAAGTGCAGATTTCCATTTTTTTCCCTCAAAATCATGATTGTTCTTCTTTAAACTACTATCAAATGGTAACTAATTGCACCAAAAAATTTATTTATTTTGTACAAATCATTTATATATTTTTATAACAATTTAAATTTTTTAATTTAATTAAGTATTACTAATTTTTTTTCAGTTTTAGTAATTATTTTTGTGAAACAAACAAAAACAAAAATGCAATTATTCTTCTACATGCTTCTCTCAAACTAGAAACAATTGTACCAATTAATTTGTGGGTTTTGTTTATCTTGGTTTCATCTTCCTATAATAGTTTGAATTTTTTAATTTCATTTTTTATTTTTAAATTTATCACAACTTTAATAGTTTTTATTTTCAAATAAAAATAAAAATGTTATGTAATTCCTCATTTGCTACAATGGAGAATGTATGTTCCACTTTAGTTAATATTTTATAAAAACTCAACAAACTCACACATGATATACATGTTGGTTTTGATTAAAATGAACTTCACTCATATATCGTAGCACAATATGATGAGGAAATAGTCACATGGAACCATTGGGAGATTAACTACAAAGACTGACATGAGGATTTATTTCCACTTGTCAAGGAATCTGAAGTAGAAGTCACTACATGGATAGATTTTGAGGATACTTACAACACATGGTATATTGATTTTTAATCTTGGAAATAACTGATTCATTTGATATTCTCTTCACTAAATCTTCCATATAGACAACAAAAGTATCCAAGCTAAGAATCAAAGATTTAATACCCTCAAATTCAAATGCCACTCCAAACATAATTTGTGTATAGAACAATGCTAAGGAAGATGGCATGTATCCTCAGTTGGTTCACCAGGTTGATTATTCTGAGCACCCTTATTATAGATTTGAGAATATGATCACCATGTTTCAAATTTCACTTTAACCTTTGATTATAGTGCTCATTTTCACTCTATTGATGTACATGTTCATATCTGATCACATGATAAATAAGTGGAAACAAAAAAGGACACATGGGTATGAGTCTATCTGGTCTTCAACCTATTATAATATGTATGTTTTGGACTTCATTTGGTCCTCCTCTTATTTCTTATCATGTTTTAAGGGTGAAAGATTTTTAAGGGGGATGAAATGAAAAATACCTAGGGAGGGTAATATAATGCATATTGAGGGATAGAATAGATGAAAGTAATAATATAATGAATAGTAGAAAATAATGTATCAAAAGAATAATCCCACATGCATATAAAGGATGAGTGGGATAGAATAGTAGTATAAATAGAGGGGCATAGGCTATTTTAATACATCCAAGAAGAAAAATTGTAAGTGAGTCTTTCTCAAAGGAGGTAGCCCCCTCAAAATGGCTCGTGATAGGATTTATTCCTTCCTTAAAATGAATGTTATGTTTTTAATGTGTGATTTAGGTAATATATAGTTAATTAGTGTTTTTATTTAGTTATTGTGTGAGATAGATTATTAACACCAATTTTTACCTTCTAATCTACCATAGATATTCAAATTTGTGCCACAACCTTGGTGACTTATCAGGCATATTCCACAACTTGTTTTGGATCAATGCCTTCCTCTAGAACTCCCTCCATGACCTAGTTAGAACCTACACATCCTTATCACTCCTCCATGACCTAGTTTCTATTGTCACATGGCTCTACAGTCATTTTGTTGTGTTTCAACCTCCTCTAATTACACCTTCCTCCTTTCTTCATCTTTTGTTGATTTGGTAGGATCTTATTTAAAACCATTCATTTGCATGACTCATGGTTTCTAATACCACTATTAAAAAATTAGTGGTTTTTATTTTGGTGGGAAAATGTTCTTTTCAAAACAAAACATTCTTTACTTTAAAACCATCGTATTGCTTACAATATTTCAAATTCAATGTTTTTTTAACATTGAATATTATTATTTTTTTATAAAACAATATAATATTGTAGAGGTGGATTTTTATTTTTATTTTTAAATGAAGGTGTTTTTATTGTTTTTATTTAAATAATATAATCTTGTGGGGTTTTTTTTCTAAAAAGGGGTAAGAATTTTTTTTATTGTTTTTTAATAAAAATAGTAAATTTTGATGCTATTAAAGGATAGAATGTTTTTTTTTAACAAACTCTTCATTTTTTCACTAGACAAAGACTAAAGGGTAAGGTATGGTTTGGTAAGTGAACAAACCCCCTCACATTCAAATAAACACTTATTTATATCTCCTTCTCACTTTGTATACTCATCTTGGAGGCATTTTTGGTTGAGCTTGATGTCCTCATTTTGTCTTAGAACCCACATCTTTTCCAACATTTGAAATGGTTGTTCAAGTTGCATTCTTAGCCTTATTTGAAATATTTTTGAGTGTGCATTATTTTTAACATTCATCAGGGATTCACCATTAATAGTTCAGGTGGGGTGTATTATGTTTCTAAGTCACTTTTCATTATATTTTCACTTCTTTTTATTCAAAAAACAAATGACTACAATTACTGCTAAAATAATAACTTTATTTATGTATAATGGATATGATTTTAATTAATACTTTAACACCATTTAAATATCATGAATGTAAAATCAAAATGAAATTTATTCTAAGGAAGAAATGTTTACATCGCATTACAATGGGATTAGAAACTAAACCAATTATAGATGTAGAAAATGTTAAGTGGTACAATCGTAGTGATGAAGCCTATGGGATTTTGTGTCTTTTTATGCCTCCTAATCTCCTATTTCATATATAACCTACCAAAACACCCAATGAAGTATGGACCACTTTAGAATTCTCTTTGGGAAGCAATATGTGATGAGAGGTCATGAACTAGAAAATGAACTTATCAACCTAAGTCTTAGTAAATTTGACACCCTTTGGGATTTCTTCACCAAGTTTAAGTCTTTGAGATTGAATTTAAAATAATTTGGAATAGAGAATAAATATGACTGACTTATTCTTTCTATACTCTCTAAGTTAGGTCAAGAAAAATAATAAGGATCAAGAGAAGTTAAGAATCAACTTATACCAAAATAACTAATGAAACTTCCTCTTCTAATGATAAACCTAAGAAAGAGAAGATTAATTGTGCCTATTAAAAGGAAAAGGGGAATGATGAACCCAAGTGCATGAAAAAATTAATTAATCACCTAACTCTTATTCTAGAAAAGAATAACATAGGTATTTCTAAATTTATCAAGTAAAATTCATCAACTTAAGATTATTATAAGGCAAAAGGTAAAAGTAAAGATAATTAAAAGGGAAAGGATTTTATATCATTTTTATCTCCAACATCTTTATGGATTATTGACTTAAGTTCTTTCTACCACATGTGTTCTTCATAGGTTGAGTTTTATTCCTTATATCCTTGTATCATGTCTTCAATCACTTTAGGTGACAATAATTTTGTATCAATTTTAAGGAGAGGGTCTATTGAAATAGGAGGAACATTTAATAATGTTATAAGTGTTTCATATATATCAAATTATTTCCTATTAGTGTAAAAAATCACTCATATTAGTAAGGGCATGATGGTGGACTTTTTACCAGATTTAGTTATCATTAAAGAGTTGCATAATGATTCTACAGTAGCTATTGGAGGGTAAATCACCTATCTAGGTTATATACCTTCTCGCATTTTACACCTGATTCTTATATGATTGCATTTTTAACTCATTCATATGGAGTTATCAAATTATGACATGAGTGGTTTGGCCACCTTAACTATTAATACCTATAACAAATCAATAAAAGTGACATGGTCATAGGCATATCTTGAGTCTATTTCTCTAGGTTCTCTATGAGGTTTACACCCTTGGTAAACATCCTAAATATAAATTTGACAAAGTTAAAGCTTAGAAGGATTCATAGGTGTTGAAGTTAGTACACAGTGATGTATCAAGGCCTTTTTCTATTCTATCTTTCACAAAGGCTAAGTATGTCCTTACTTTCATTGACAATTTATGGAGATACACATGGGTCCACTTTCTTAGGTAGAAATATGAATTTTTTGACAAGTTTCATGAATTTAAAGTTCTTGTATATAAATTATATGATAAATGTATCAAGGTTCCTAGAACTGATAATGGGGGTGAGTATGTCAATAATATATTTGAGTAGTTTAGTACAATAGAGGGATTGATTTGTAGTGTAAAGTTTCATATAGTCCTCAACAAAATAGAGTTTTAAAACAAAATAAAATATCATTAAAAGAGATGGAAAACTATATGATTTACTCTAAGTCACATACACCATAGAACTAGGCCAAATAAATCAATTATGCTTGCTACATTTAGAATAAGGTTCCCTATAAAGCTTCAAAATGAATAACTCCATTTAAATCTTGGTACAATAGGTAACCCATAGTTTATCATTTCAAGGTCTTCATATCTATAGTTATGACCTCTATACCTAAGAAAAAATGCAAGTCTATGTAACCTTAAAGTTTGCATTACATCTTCATAAGTTATCTAGATGGTTTTAAGGGGTATCACATTCTTAATTTGACCACACATGAGTTGTTCGTTGAGAGAAGTGTTTACTTTCAGGAGATTCCCATAGACTCAACACTTGAAAATTATACCACTTCATTGAAATCACTTGGATTTGATTTGGATGATTCAGATCATCCCAAGCACATTCTATAGGTTGAGGACACTTATTCTATTTTTGATAGAGAGAGTAGTGATGGGGACTCATCTCCATCCACATTTGTACACAATTTGAAGGATAGTATTTCTCTACCTAAATCATCCACTTTTGGTCCTCTTTATGATAGACAGACACTACAAAGTGAAGGGACATGGGTTGGGTATCCTTTCGATGATAAGTGGACATGTTTAGAGTTATAGAGTGGGAAACTATTGATGTTTGAATATGTATCATAAGTGCCTAGAGCATTTAAGAACACTTCTCATTTTATAATTCTAAGAATTTAGTACATTATTTATAGGTTGTGATAATCCTATTATCTATTGATGAAATAGAGGCAAAGCAAGTGGACTATTTCACAATATTTATAAAGTTTGGTGGTTGGGAGCCACCGTGGCCAAATAGTTGATCTATGCAAAGTATGAAGTATGTTATGCTAATAATAGTGAATTATGATCAAGAACTAATCTAAAGGCTAATATAAAATGGATATTTATAATGAAAATTAAGTTAGAGCGATCTGGTTAAAAATGAGCAAATGGAAAGGTAAGGCAGAGAAGAGATGTTATTGATCTTTATTCTAAACATCATGACAAAGTTCAAATATCATATAGGCATATACTTAACAAATATATGACATGAAGTATCATAAGCTCAAATTCTATCACACATTAGGCAAGCATCCAAAGAATGTGGGAAATAATGTAAATAAGAACCAAGTTCACTTTAAATATTTACCCCTACAAGCAAACAACATTAGCCCAAATACAAGAAGAGTAAGAAAATGAAATGAACCTAAGAACTTTTAATTAACCTATCATTAGCACAAGTTAACAGCTATGCATTTAAATATACACACCAAGAATTCATAAGAACCATTCAAATATGGAATTTAGAACAACAAGTGAGAGAGAAGCTAGGATAACAAAAGACACAAGCAAATTTGGACAAAATTTACAAAATTCCTTACTTATATTAATTACTCAAAAGTTAAAATTGGTTTTTGACTCCAAAAAAACTCTCCTACTTTACAATGGGAAATTACCTCTTTATATATACATTTTATGAGGTATGCCACTTAGTCATGTTGATATTTCAGGATAGTTGTCCTTTTATAACCTTTTGAGAAACTTCTAGACATTCTAAATGACTAACATGTTAGTGATCTAGATAGCACCCAATAGAGGTCAAATTTATTCAAGTCTAGCCCATACCTGAACTAACATGGAAATGATCTAAAATTTGTGGGATGCTTATATTTAGACTAGAAGTATAGGGTGTTTTATGAGGCTAGTTCCTTATATCTGATTGTTTGGACCTTTCCTTTAAAGACCTAAAATTGGTTGGGATGGAAAGAGTCAAGAGATTTCACAAAATGAAAAGCATTCTAATATATGGTGATGCACCATGAATTTGTTAGATCTACTCTTAAGCTCAGACACTTTCACACACTAATGGACTATGAAATAAGTTAATGCAATGCTTAATATAATTTATATGTAGTGTTATTTCATAAATAGGTTATTTTGATGCACTCAAACTAGGGAGCACTGAAAATAAAGTCTAGTTGAAAACACGTAAATTCAGCTATCCACCATATCCTTGAGAGATCAATGTTAAGACATGTTATATGACTTGTAAAGAAATGTTCTAGTACTTAGGTTGATGTTGGACCTAAAAAAGGAAGACAGCAAACATATTTTCATACCAAACAAACATAGAACACTAAATATAGATTAGCAAATAATTGCAAAATAATCTATTCATTACTCCAAGAGGTTTAGAATACAATTCTAGTAGAGTCTAGTTATACTAGCTTAAGGGATGCTTAACAATAGCTCAAAGGATATATTTATAGAAAATAAGAGAAATAAAAAAGGATTTTGATGCTAAAAAAGGAATCAAAATGAGCATAACTCCATTTGAACCACAATTATAACTACCTCTATATTTATGCTCATTTCAGCTTTTTGATTGATCCAGGTCACTCAAGTATGTTTCACCATTACATTATCCCTTTACTGATACCTATTTATGGTTTCAATAATGAGATAAATTTTTTTTGGTCTAATTTACAAAATCAATACATTTACAATAATTATATCAATCTATTTAGAGTTTTGGCTCATTCTTAACTGCCCCTGACTAGTTTGTCATGGCATGTAAGAGTGGAGAGAGGAGTCACTTTCATGTAGTTGTATTTGGAAACGAATCCATTAAATTATATGTGTTTACATTTATTTTTCATGCCATCCACCACTTGTTACTAATTTTGAGGACTATATCCTCATATCTTGAAACTAATAGAGATATGCCATCTATACTTCAAGTGGTAGATTGTTGAGATATGACTGTGTTGAAAGATAAGAAGCCACCACAATATCTCATTTATCTTCCCCTACATAGTCTTAATGACTCCATTCAATCCTAAAATATCCACTCTTGGTCTAATTTGGATCATGTTGAAGTTTAGTTCCATTCATACTTTCTCACCTTGGTCAAAAATTGACCCTTCAACCTCCATCTAAGTCACTTGGGCTCACCTTCATTTGATTTTCAATTATAAACTGACTCATCTTGATCTATTGATCTACCTAATGTGAATGAATGTGATCCATTGATCTTCTATTAGCTTGAATGTGTTCATGCCACTTATCAATCATGTTTTTATATTGAGATCTTACTATCAGTTTGATACTTCATGCACTTATGCCATGTGGCAACCTCTCAAACTCCTTAACTCATCTCACACCATCGAATCTAGATGTATGAATTAATGTGATATTTTGATCTTTATTTTTTGAAACCAAATAGTTATTCCATGAGGCTTAAATTTGATGTCTATGTACCTGTTAATTAACACCCATGGGAATGTCAATGATGTTTATGTGATAGTCAATATTTGAAACCCAATGGATGACTACTAAACTTTATTTTGGAATTTTCATAAACATCAATGACATCCATGTACTCATCATTTAATTTTTTTATTTTAATAGTTACTTGATGTGGTCTAAATTTGACACTTGCATAAACATCTGCATCTTATTAGATCAAAAATTCCTTGGGATATTTATTTCAGACATTTTGTTAGACATTTGTTACATGCTTTATGTCTCAACCACTTTCTCTGAAATAATTTATCTGTGGCTCTTTTGCATTTGGAAAAAATTCTATGGAAATTATTAGAGGAAAATTTCTTGAAAGAATTAAGTCTGCCATAACTTTACCTTGGAAATTTTTTTTAGACAAAATATCCAATAGAATTCATGTCTTTAGGATTTATGCTTGTAGACAAAATGTCCAAGAGAAATGAGGTCTTCTATAAAAATTTTGCGGGATAATTTTCCTGAAATAATTCATACTTTTTCTGTAGACCTTTTAATTTAGATTAAATGTCTGAAAGAATTCATGCCTTCAATATTTTTACTCAGACACTTTCTTGAAGAATGACCCTTCATAAGTTTTGTCTAGAAAATTTTCCAAAAAATGACCCTTCAAAATTTTTGTATTGAGAAACTTTCCCAAAAAATGACCCTTTGTAACTTTTACATCGAGACATTTTGTTGAAGAATGACCCTTTAGGAAAATTGTTCAAATAATTTTCCTAAAAGAAATGACCTTCAGGCTTTTATTGTGGACAAAATGTCTGCAATAATTTGTGTCTTAGGGCCTTTTATTTTGGATAAAATATCCAAAATAATTCATGATGCTTAGCCAAAAAACCCAAAACAAATTTCCCAAATGAATGAACACTTAGTCAAATAAAGGTCTAAAATAAATTAGCTTTAGCCCCATAAATTTTGAAAGAAATCCCAAGTAAATACTTGGCCCTAAAAGGGTTTTATACTTAGCTTCTTTTAAAGCCTTTAGGATTTTCTAAACTCATGCTTAAACTATTATTGGATCTTTGAAGGCTTGAATGAAATATGAAAACCCTACTCAGCTTCTTGTTCCATACTTGATCTCCAGAACATGGTATTACCTTCAGAAAAAAAAGTTGTATGTGGGCCAAAACTAGCCAAAATTTATGACTTTTAGCCCAAATAACCTATAGGTAATGTGATTTACAAGTTGCACATTCATTTAAAAAATAATATTCTATTTTCAAAAGGATACAAGCTTAATTATAAAAGAATATTCCTATCTCAACTAACTTGGAGACCCTTGTGCTATTATAATCTTTTGCTTTCCCTATAGGATCTTCATTCTATAATGTTATTCAGTGATAAGTTGTAGATAAATGATAAGTATCATGAACAATTCTTTTTCTTGATCTTTTAGGCCCTTGAGATCCCTTCCAGCCCTTTCCAAAGCTTGTTTGATACCCTTGGCATCTCTTATCTTCTCCTCTACTGATAAAAGTAGGATTATGACCTTATTATCAGCCCTTATTTTCTCTTGTCCTTGATTCCTTACTTCCTACATGAATTGGGTAGTTATTTTCTTGAACTCCTTATCAGTTATTAGACCCAAGGGACTAAGTGTGGTAGGCTCTTTGATCAAGATATCCAATATGTGCAACATTTTATCTTCCTATTACTTGAGGTCCTTATAAATATCCTCCAATTATTTGGACTAGTTGTTTAGGGCCTTGATCTTATTAATTAATACGGCCATAGTCATATTGAAGTGGGCTAGGCTAGCTGTCCTGAATTTAAGGATTTGATTTTTAGTCGAGACCTTGATCAAATCCTTCAATTGGAAGCCCAAAGATTTCCATTAACCAACTTGGCCTGTAGGCTTAGTACATTGTCTATTTATTGCATCCTTTTTAGTTTTGATTGATTTTGAATATTTGAATAAGTCAATCATGGTGTCTTCAAATTACTTGAGTTTGTGTTCCTGGATTGACAGGATGGATTTTTCTTTTAGATTCTTGTTTTGATGCAAGATTCCCTTTATAATTATTTGTAATTGATATGTCTGAGCCTGAGCCATTTGAAGAACATTTTATTCAAATATTGGGTCTTCGCTAGGCTTTTATCATCCCATTGGATTCAATCCAACAAAAGGTTCTACTTTTTGAAAAGTGAACTCTTTTCCACCAATCATGACCTTCTTCTTCATTATTCTCTATAAACTAGTAGTGGTTGGATCAAATTTGATACCAACTGAATATTCTATCACCTTAGGAGCTGGGGTCTCAATATGTTCTCCACTTGATTCTCATGGAGTAGCCATTATTTTCTCTTCCTTTTTCTATAATACAACTATCCATGGATTGACTTCTTCATGCACTAGAATATTGATTACTTGCATTATTTCCCAAGGATGGTGCATAGTAGGTACCTTTTGTAACTTGCCATAGATGAACCATTTAGGAATGGTTAGACCCTGAATCAAGTTTTCTTCACTAAAGAGTTTAACTTCACTCAAAGGATGAGTGAATGTCACCTTAGGCCTTTTTATCTTAGCTAGGATAATGGCTAATTTAGTTTTTCTTTTGGGGGTGTCCATAGGAACTATGTCTAACACTTACTTCCCCCTTTCTTCTTTGGCTTCCTCTATTTTTTCATCCTCAGACTCATAGGCTAATGATAAAATTTTTAAATCATCTTCAATTATTTCACCAAGGTTTAGTGCTACCATATGAACCTTTTCCACTGGTGATCTTTTCTCATTTGCTTGAGTTAAAGAAGATGTAATTTCATTAGGCTTTCTCTCCTATATATTTTATTCAATTTGTGCCTTAGGTCTAGATTCTCTCTATGACTGGGATGGTGGAGGTATATAAGGTACACCACTTAATAAATGTTACTACCTTGGTCTTAATTACCAGTTCTCATCACTTCCTTTTTACTCCCTATGCATTCTAGACTCTGGTTTGATGTTGTGATTTTTCAATTGAAAGGTGAACTCAGAGAATGAAGAGGCCTTTGTATATATGGGGTCAAAATAATATAGTTTATGATCATCAGGGATATTGATTCCTTTAGCTTTTAGATGCTCCTTGACCCTTCCATGGGGATCCCACTACCTTAGCTCATCAATTTGGAGATTGAAGGAGGTCCTATGTTTGGAAGCAGCTTCAATATTATCTCATTGTGAAAAAATAGTCCTACCAATGGTTATAGGGAGCCTATGAAGTAGTCCTTTCCTCTTGGTCTTGTAAAGACCATCTATCTCATTGCATAATTAATAAGCCACCTCCTACTTTACTAGTTTGATAGGTACATGGATAGGTAGTCTGAGGGGAGTGCATTGTGTTCCTTCAATCTTGATGATTGTACAATTAGGGTATAACTATATGTCCCCCATGGCCTCAATTAACTTTTTTATCAAGGGATTGACACTGGATATTAGATTCTTAGTTATGGCCTCTGTTAGGGATGGATAAACACAATCACATATAAATTAGATGTGGTCCCTATATTTAAATATGTGCAACTTAGAATAGTATTGGTAGACTATTTATGTCCCATTAGGTGACCATTCTCTAAGGTTAGGGATCTTTTTTGTGGCAAGTAAAGCATCCAAGAGGTATGACATCATGAAGAATTGGTTTTTGGTTTTTTTCTTAACTGCAAAGATTTGCCCACTTAAACAAGTGTTGACAACTTCACCAAAGGGAGGGGTGAGTTGTTTCTCAATCATAAAGTAGACTAAAGACATCCAAATTTTTTCTACATAGGTAGTGGTTAAATTTCCACATAACCTATTCATCACAGTCATGACCATTCTTATCATAGTTTTAAATTAACCAATGGGGATGTTGTCATTGAAGTCTAAGAATACTTGATTCCTGGAATATAACCATAGGGTAAGGATGGTATTTAAATCATTTTTCTTAGCCCAATTATTAATGTCAGTTTGGATTTTTTGGGGTTTAGGTATTTCATAATAGTTTTCAAATGCTATAATAGATATATAAGCTATATTCTTATGAGTATGATCATTGATTAACATGCCCTTATCAATTTTACCATCTCTAAAAATAGAAGAGATAATGTCTATATAGTGTAGTAACTTGGGTTTTGGTTTAGCATAATGGATACCCATCATTTGAATGGAAACTATGTCATAGTAGAGCCTCCTTGTAAGACATTCTTCTCCTCTTCTCTCATGATGGGTTATTGGTTCTCAATGGTCAAAATAGGCTTTACCAATTGTTTTACTAGGTATTTAAAGTTATGACATCAAATTATGTGTCCTTAAAGAATCTTCCTTATACATCTGAGGTTAAATAGAGTTTTACATCCTCTATAGAGATGATTTTCTAGGATACCATGGCTATAATTTCTTATTAAATTTCTCATTAGTGGCTTGTAATTACATTATAGATCTAATGCTCTTTACATAGAAAATAATCCAATATTATTTGGCTTGATTATGATGATCACAAGGTTGAAATAGGGATTCCATATGTGCTAGGTTTTTTTTAAAGGTTTATATATTGCTTTAATGGTGTAAACTATTTGAACTTATGTGAGCTTCAAGCCTTAAATTGTGCGTAGATCTCCATATTTATACCTTTGTTTTACCTGGGTCCACAAAATATTTAACTTGGCATAGTAAGCTTATGTGGCTCTAATGTGGCATCACCATGGTATTTTCATGGTACTTTGCTCATTAATATTTAAAAAGTGATCTCACACCATTATCTTTATTTACATAGATCAATGTTGTTCATTGATCTTGACCCATAAGGTCGAACGCCATTGGTCTTGAGCTTTGTTGAAAATTCTACGTTGATCTTGCACCATTGATCTTGATTATATGGATAAACATAGTTAATTTATCTTGATCTACTTGATTGTACTTCCTTCTCCGTAGACCATTGATCAGAATGTGTACACTCCTTTGCATACCATTGATCTTTTTGCACCTAACACCCCCCCTTTTTCCTTAGGAAATGAAGACCCACTTTATTTCTCAAATGTGTTCTTTTTTATGGTATGGTAGTGCTAGAACTATATATCCTAATGGATTTAGACTTAGTCATTTTAGTTTGGAGATTTTTGAAGTGGACCCTTTGGTACTTCATCATGAACTAATGTCTTACAAAGTAGACCCTTCAGATTGCCATTAGAAATGAAGTACCTTCAACATTTTACCCTTCAAATTTTGTCCATTTAGATTTTATCCCTTATTGTCCTTCCTTAGTCAAATATTTTAGACATTCTGTTTGAAATAATTGTTCCCCATGCATACCCCTCAGACCCATCTTTTTTGCTTTACATAGCCTACCATTCAGGTCTTTCAAAAATTACTTTTTGTCACTTTAAAACATTTAAAATTACCATTTTGCCTATTTATTTGGAACTTTTATTTTAGGCTTTTGTCTGATGCACAATCCCTGAAGGAATTATTCTGAAAGAACTATTAAGGAATTTCTCTAAAGGAATTATTTTGAAATAATTATTAAGGAATTTCTCTAAAGGAATTCTTGTGAAGGATACCCTACCTTTTGAAACTCCTATAATCTACCCTTCACATTTTTTATTGAAGATACCCTTTGGGTTTTGAAAAGGTCCCTTATGTGTATAAAAGTAGCATTTAGACTTTCTAGAAGTGCCCTCCATCCCTTTTCTTTGGAACTTTCATTCCATAATTTCCTTTTCCTTTAAAACTTTCATTTCATACCTTGCCTTATCCTTCAAAGCTTTTTTTTAACCTTTTTTTATACATAAATCCTAAAACATCCTACCCTTCACTTTTGCCACACCTACCCTTCAGACCTATGACAAAGTACCCTTCGATCTAGTCACTAACCCTTTGGAACCCCTTTTTCATAACTTTTATTTTGAACCTTTTAGTCTGATGCACAATCCCTAAAATAATTTTACCCTCCAAGTTAAAGGCACCTACCTTTCATAACTTTTGAAGTGCCACTTAACCATTTATAAATACCCTTCAAAATGTTGAAGGATGCCCTTCAGGGATTCTAGAATGGACCCTTCAAGACTTCATCATGAACTGATGTCCTACAAAGTAGACCCTTCAAATCAAAAATACCCTTCAATAAAATTGAAAAGGTCTTTAACTACAAAACCTACCCTTCAGAATAGTGTTTTAGCCTTTCAAAATTAGTATTTTGGATTATTCACCATGGCAGAGCATTTCCTTAGAAAAATTGTCATGGATGTTTCATCCTAAGCAAATTACTAAAATAAATAATCCACTAGCATTGACCTAAACACTTTTTCCCCTAATGACTATCCAAGTATTTTAAATTTTAAATTGTGCCTTTTTGACATTAAAGGTAAAGTGTTTTCAAAGGTAATATTTTTTTTTGTTCAAATGAAGGTAAAGTGTTTCTTATTAACATTAAAGATCCTTGCCAACCTGAGGTGACTAATTTTAATTGAAAGGAGCCAAGTTAATGTTGCACATTTATGTCACATGAGTTGATATTTAATGCAAGATATTCTATAGATGATACATAGCCATTTGAGCCATCATTTGCACTCAAGATATCTTATGATCAAAACATCCTCAATTCCCAGTGATATCCAAGATCCCTAGTTTCTATTCAAAGAAAACATATAACATACTATAAGTAAGCTAAAGCTAGCTCAATCACATTGATATACGAGTACACACAATAAGTATCATATTGAACAAATCAAAACACAAACATATATCCATGGCATCCTCATCTAGGTCATCATGGGGAACTAATCCTCCTTCTAAGTTCTTGATTAAGGATCTTATAGAGTTCAAAGATATTATGTTCTATGCAAAAATATTTGATAACCAATATCAAAACTACTCATAGCTATGGGATGTCATATATTCAGTGGATGCTTTCTCTATATATGATGAAACAATGCTAGAAAATAATTTGTTTGTCAAATAATTGATGGCTCTCAAGTGCCAAAGGTTGCACTTCATTGCTTCCAAACTAGAGGTCATGCCTTGCATTGACCTTCTCAAAGATTTATTTTTTATAGGGAAAATATCACAAGATGCATATCTATTTCATGCTCCAAGTGATACAATGGTCATGTGCATCTATAGAGATGATTTACAAAGATATTTGTCCCTTGCTACACTAGATACTTTCTTCAACTAGCACACCCTAGTACAATTCAATAAGGATAACTCATTCTAAGGAACACTATAATTATGGTTGTTGCCCAATAAAACTATTTCATTGAAAGGCAAGAATCCAAGTAGGTCATTACCAATCAAAAAATTTATAATGGATATTCATATAGGTATGGCTCTTCTAAAAATATTATATGATATGCCTTCTATTCATTTTGTGAACTTGGATTGAGTGCCTTTGCTTCATATGATAACACACAATGTTATTTATGCCCTGGGAGAAGTAATTACCTTTAGGATAAGAGAGTAAATGTTTCACAAGGATAGATTCCCTACCTTCATAGGGAAATTTTTTATGATGTCATATTTAGTTGATGCAGTCATGGGCACATGTTACAAGGACCTAGCTTATTTATGGTTCTCAACCATTGACTACATCAAGAACATAATATGTGACCACTATAAATTCATAGACATCTATGCCTACCATAGGCATATGGTCAAAATTTGTGAAGATGTATATCCTTAAGTATGGTAGGCTATCTATGGCTCTCCAATGCCATGCATTGGAAAGAACATTGTGAAGATCCTGAATGGGAAGGGTGATTACTTCCTATATCTAGATATCATAGTCATTTTGGTTTGGGGAAATAAGGTGGAGCCTCTA
Organism: Torreya grandis; assembly: GCA_037957365.1. Lineage (NCBI taxonomy): Eukaryota > Viridiplantae > Streptophyta > Pinopsida > Cupressales > Taxaceae > Torreya > Torreya grandis. Next base: position 1,062,478 of record JARHVA010003007.1, read on the forward strand.
TGTATCCCCAAGTATGTGCCCAAAAAGCTAGCAGAGTAGGAAATAGCTTTCTAGTTATGAAATAGCATAGAGGAGGATCTAACAAGGAAAAATAAGGCTTTCTTCTTCGATAATCTTGTCACCATTATCAAAATTACATACACAATAAGGAAACATCTTGATGACATTGCAATGAAACAAAATAGATATAGTTTCCCCACAATGCTATGAATAGATTAGGACCCTCACATGCATGTTTAGAGATACATTCATGGGCTTAATATTCCTTACTACCACTAGTCATACTACTATGACTTTCTCTTCCTAAATTCTATGAATGATGATGAGGTATTAGAATAGACAAGATACCTAGCTTATGAGAGGATCATTTGAGGATGATCTAATCAAAGACAAACACTACCACCAAGGAATTAGAATAAAGACTATAAGAATTCATATTTTTGGAGTGGTTAGTCTCGAGATCAAGGAGCTTCTTCCTCTGAGGGAACCCCCTCAGGATTGAAATTGAAAGTAGTCAAATAAGAGCATAGGGTTCTAAGATAGATAGTGGGTAAAGGAGGAGCTAAAGGATATCCCATTATTTTGGACTCTAATCAAGAAAATAAGATAATTATTAGGGTGTTCATATCATAAACAATAATCCTAGCCTCTCATGACTCTCCTACTTGAGGAAAGGCTCCCTTAGTTTATGCCAAAAAACTAAAGACTCCAACAGGTAACCCAAAAATGCAAGTATTTATATATTTGCTTACTCCATCCCCCATCCTACATTCTTAAAGGGATTAAGTCATAATTTAGGATTGGATAGAGGACTTGGATGAGGAGGATGAATTGGAGAAAGCAAAGGCTCTTAGCCTTTAGGACTCCTACTAAGCTACAACTTCAAGGTACTTTGGGCTTACCCACTTTCTCTTTGCCCTCAATTTCTATTATTGATATACCTATATCTTATGTGGAAGTCCCCTTCATCTCATCCACTCCTTTTATTGACCCTTCTATCTCATCTATTCCTTCTTTTACCATAACCACCCTTTTTGTGCCTACTAGTACTACTGCTGTGCGACTTCATAGAAAGAAGAAAGCATCTAGGAAGGTAAAAAAATACATTGGCCACACCCCAACTTCATGTCCAATCCACAAAAATTTCTCTTCCACTTCCCAACACCACTTCCACAGAAGAAAAAAACCATAGTCAATACCAGTATGGGAAGGAAAAAAAAGCCACACATTGTTGGAGTCCACCCACTTCCTCAAATCAAAGGAGTGGACTAGTCTAAGGTTATATGTCCTTCCATACCAAATGTTTTGACAAAGATATCCAAGAAGTAGGGAAAAGGAGAGGATAGTGAGGTAGAATGGGAATTTCTCATCATAACCTCCAATGCACCTAGTAATATCCCACCTTAAGTTATGAAACTAAGCCAATAGGCTTCCTAAAGGCCTAGTTACAAGATTAATGAGCTACCTTCTATGACCAATTTATTTGATCCTCCTACTAGATCCATTCATAGGGTCAGGAAGAGGAAACTTTAAGATGATCAAGGAGCCAGTATCATCCTTAAAGAGTTATAACCAGTGTTTTCCCTCACCAAGAGGTATAACAGGGAGCTAGGAGAGTTTGTCTTCAAATAAAATCTCTCAGACCTAGCTCAAGTGCACAAGGATGTGGTGGTGGTGATTCATGAAGGTATGAAATTGGCTTGTTAAGAGCTTATGGAGGAATTCTAAGAGCTTTGGCCATAAATTGAGTAGCTGAAGGAATGATCAAATATTGTTCATGTGCCTGCAAGTATAGAAGTTGAAGTGAGGGATGCAGCTTGAAAATGTTACCACTCCTTGGAGGATCTAGAATTTATGGAGGCCAAGATGGTACCCTAAAAGATCTTATCCAACCAACTTTGCATATTTTTATCCCAAGATAATACAAATCATAAAATTTTAGTTTCCTATACAGGTAACTCATTATATAGACACTGAGACCTAATGACCACACTCGAGGCATCTAATGCCTTTAATTTTATAGTTATTAGGCATGAGGAGGTCAAATAATGGTTGAAAGTAGCTACAATTATGATCCTAAATTATCAATCACTCGAAGCCCAGTTCTTACAAATTTTAGAGGATTTAAACCTATTCAAGGTAAAATATTCTATGGGGAGACTAACTAGTAGAATCAATTTTGATAGCATTTTTCAAGAGGTGATGGATAAATTCAAAGGGAACATTCAAGGATTAACATTGGAGAACATTAAAACATAGCTAAGTAAAGTAAGACAGAAGGTGATTGAAGTGGAAATATTTAGGAGTAAATTCCAACTCACTAAAGATGAGCATGTAAAGCTTCTCAAGTAAACCAAGAGAATCCTTTGATCTTATTTACTTAACTTAGACATCATTCAACAATATTATGACATAGTAGAAAAGGTTTAAAAGGACAATGAAACAAAATATAAATAGGTTTCTACTAGTAAGACTACACCTTCAGGATTTTAATTCAACCAAAACTCATGCAACACTCTAACCACCATAACCCTAGCTCAGAATGCACCTTATTTTTGTAATGATTTTTATTTCCTCTAATAAATTACTTATTATTTTTAATGTTCATACATTTCATGCTATTGTAAATTTAATTCTTTCTATTTTTGTCTCCCATTCAGTTTTGACTTCAATTAGAACTACATGTTATAAACACCTTATGTAATCATCATGCAAAGACTTAGAGGATGAGGTGACCCCTCCCCAAGATTTATAAATATTATTGTATCACCCTCATTCAAATGGGGAAAATTTTTAAATATATATCAATGAGCCATTTTGAGTCGTCAAGTGCAATATTTTAAGTATTTTCTTCCCAATCTATATATTTAATAGTTATCTTTCATGTATGTTTGTTTTAATAATATTTAAGTGTGCTATTGTTTCAAATAGATTATTGATTTTTATGATTATTATAATTAATCTAATATGTGAAAATAGTTGTTAAGGATTGGTGAATGTGATTATAATAGCCAAGTTAAATATTGAATCATATTCCTAGAATGTGTATTTGTGTTCTTTTAGTATAGTTTTTTTAGTGTGTGTTGATGCTACCTCATATCATTCACTTTGTCCGAGCCATAATATCCTTTTAAGGGTGTGTATTACCTAATCAACGTGCTTGTCAAAGTAGAATTATAAGAAAAAAATTTAGATACATCTACAACTTATCTGATTTAGTAAATCCAAGGTCAAATAAGGTAATCAACTAACATCCATTATAATACATGTTTATATCAGGAGCATGACCAAATTGGATCCTCTAAACTAACCAAGGGATCCTTTACCACACAAAACCAAAGGAGAGGGTTAAAAATCCTCTGGCCAAATGACACTATACAATAACTCTAGCTAGGTCTAAGTGCATAAAATAAAACTAATCTAGTGTTCACCAAATATTGTAGCACAAAGAGTAATGGTTAAACATAAATAATAATCAAGGGATGATGATAGCCAAATGGGATCCTAGATCACCTAAAATGAAAGATGAAAATAAAAAAAACCTACATCTATACTAATTTTAAGCATAGAGGTAATCTAATCAAGGATTTATACATGCATAACCACATATTAATTATATAATATCTATCTATCAAATAAAATATCAAGAGTTTGGAATATTTACCTTGGGAGAACCTGTTGAGTCTCAATCTCTCCCTTGGCCAATGGTTCTTTTCAAGATTGTTGTGTGGATTTTTAATGATCATACCCTAAGTAATGGCTCCATCAAATGTAAATTTAGAAAAATTATAGAATTTAATGATACAAAAATGAATGTTTTGCTCTATTAGATTGAAATGAGCCTTGTATTTCTAGTAATGGATAAACCTTAACCCTTCCATAGTTTTGTAAAAAAATATCATCCAAATCAATCCAATTAGTTTTAAAAACTTACCATTCGTCCTATAACTAATTCAGTTAGGCCAACTTAGTTTGTAACATGCACTTAATCTTTTATAACTAGATAAGCCTAGCTAACTTAGTAGGAAAAGAGTGTACTTAATTATTTAAGAGATATTTGAAATTATAAATGCTTATGAAAATTTTTAAACAAAATTTGGTTTAATTAGGGAGTTGTGTAAGTAGGGTTTTTAATGAGTTTAAATGATAGATTTGACCAACAATCTTGTGAATCACGAAGGATCTTCCCAACCCTTTATCGATGCATCCTTAAAGGTGTGCACTCAAAGAGATCAAAACACAATGGTTTAATACAAGAGATACATCATCAATACATAAAAAAATTTAAAAATATTATGTGTATACATATTCCCCACTTGAATTTCATCACATGTCATGTAATTGTAACATTGGATAGTGCTTCGATAAATAGCATAGAAAAACATAATGCTGAGGTAGTAATTATAGTTAAAAGTGGAAAATAAATTATAATAAGTAATTATTAGAAATAATTGAGAGTTTTATATACATATCTTGAATTACCTTTATCATTAAATGGTTTTCTATTGTGTTTGTAGTCTTGATCATGGATAACATGTTTAATTACTTTGGACAAACCCTAAGGATACAAGGCTAAAGAGTAAAAAATAATTGTAAATAAATCAAAGTAAATGAAAATTTACATAACTAACTAAGTTACTTGAAAAATTGTAATCTAAGAGGATAAATGCAAAGTTATAACCAATAAACCAATGAAAATAGTTAAAATGAGAGTAAGTTGGGTAACCAAAAATTCAAGGCTACTAAATGACTAACAAACCCAAGAAATGCACCCTAAGTAAGAAAAGTAACAAACTAGATCAAACCAAGGACACATGAAAATTAATTAATGGAATAAAAATCAATGTAAAATAATTAACAATCCATATTTTAAAAAAATATGGAAAAATAACAAAAATATAAAAAACATTGATGAAAGATAAATAATCCTTACTCAATAAAAAATGGGAAAAAATTGAACTTAATGTAAAAGAAACAGAATGAAATGGTCTACAAAAAGGTTGAAAAATAAATTCATAGTCTTAATCATAACTAAGGTAAATCTGAGAAGAATAAGGCAATGATTAAGAAATTATCTCATAACCAGTCAAAGATGTAGCTTCTATACTAATGATAGATGAACTAAAATAATTATATTATGAAAATGTCTAAAAGAGATGAAGAATAGGGATTTTTAGAAGTTGGGAAAATATTTAGAAAAAAAAAATTCCTATAAAGTTGGGATATGAAATGAGTGGTGTGGGGAATGAAGGTGGCACCAAGGTGAATAATCTTAATTGGAAACAAGACACTCAAATCAAATTGGCATGACAAAAAGACTTTTGACATTAAGGACTCTAAAGAACTTGCTGTATCCACACAAATTTGGGTTAATTAGTGAAGTATAAATATCATCCCATGAAGGTTATATGTGAAATAAAATTAAAATGTACCCACCTTCCGAAAACATGTTCCTCATTCTTCAAGACCCCTTATAGAGCCATCATTTTACTACAAATATTGGTTACTTATGTGAGAATTTAGGTTGGCACTATAAACATGTTTTTGGAAGTATGAGACTTCATAAACTAATAAATTATCATACCATACCTCTATTATGAGACCAATAGTGGATTTTGAGCTTCAACTAGGATAGGAGATGTGTCTAATATTAATCACATAGTTTGGTGTGATTTTGAATTTTGAATGTTTATTTTTTCCTTTTGATCATTAAATTTTGTTTTAATGATTTTGATTTTAAATTTTATGGATTTTATCTATTCGTCCTCCATATGGATTCATAAAATCAAACATGGGTGTTAAAAATGACTAACATTAGAGAACTTACATTTGGGGGTTAGGAAAAATAACTAAGAGAGCATGGCGTCTAAGACTCTTGTATTTGTATGTTATATAAGACTATTATCTTCACATTGACCTTGGTGTGCCCATAATGGAATGGAATAAAATATAGGATGGAAAACAACATGGAACAATTGAGTTGTCTCAAATCACAAAAAATGTGTAGTTTAAACACGGTACAATGATAGGTAAGTATGAATCATCATCATAAGGAATTATTTAAGTCAATGTAGACATGAGAATATTTTGGTCAAATTTCATTCTAAAATATAATATTATTGATTTTAAGAGTATGAAATCATAACTCTCAACCATTTCTTTATGTTTCAGGGAAGATACTTAGTTAATATTACAAACAAAAGCAATTTATAAAATGAATATTTGTTAAGAAGGCCTAGTCCTATCTGAGGTATTCTAGTGAAACTCATAAAAGGAAAACCAACAAGGTGTAAAAAGGAAGTATTTTTTGTAATAAATAATGTTTTTTTATGAGGAAGGCTTGGTCCTATCCAAGATCTTACACTATAAATCATAAAATAAAAATCAAGGAGGTGTAAAAAGTAATTAAGTTGTAAATCTAAAAACTAATGACTTGAAAGAGACTTGATTATTTAACTCGAAAATGGAAAATAAAAAATAATATATTTATGAGGATAGTCAAGTCTTGTCCATGGTCTTATAATACAACTCATGAATTAATATATGAAGGAATGTAGATATACCAAAGGACCAATGATAGGAATTAAGGCTACTAAAATTGATATAATGATATACTTTAGGAAGATTTGAAAAACATGCAAGAAGTGTTAACACCACATTATATAGAAATATATGAAAGATATGTAGTATTGGAAATGATATTTTAAGAAAAATACTTCATTAAAATTTATGAATTAGTGGGTTCTTTGAGAATATTTCCTTCATTAGTTTTATATCTATAAGTAATATGACCAAGAATATTTTTATTCTAATAAGGACCCCACCATTTTCTAGCATACTTTCCTTATTTATCATGGTTATAATATAATTTAAGGATTAAGTCACCAACATTGAAGGTATGTACTTTAAAAAATTTGTATGTTTTTTGGAAAATCAATACTTGTATTTTTGGTTATGTTTTAAATCACCCATACAACACTCATCTAGAATGTCTAAAGCATGTAAGTGGGCTTCCCAAAGTTCTTCATCAGGGATACTACGATGAAGAGAGATATAAAATCATGGTAGCTCAACTTAAAACTATAAGAAATATGCAAAATTTTATACTAAATAAAATGGTATTTCCCTAGTAGTAGTATGGATGCTAGTGTGAGATAAAGTTTTAAATGTCAGTCGGAGTGGGAATCTTGAATGGTTATTTATAATATTTTATTAAAAAAAATTTAGTGGCCTCTACTTGGACATTGAATTTATTATGATAAGGTGTGTAAAATTTATTTGTTATTTTGAATTTAGCACATAATCATTTCATATCCTTATTCTTAAAAGGAACTCCAAAGTAACAAATGATTTGATTAATTATTAATTTGGATTTTTGTGACAATCATGACATTAACAAGGAGAATATATTTAAACCACTTATTGAAATATTCCATGGCTATGATAATCAAGACATGGCCATCTTAAGAGTGAGGTAATTTACCAATGATATTTAATCCCCCATGGAGAAAGGCCAATTATATTCTAATGTTTGAAACTTATCTAGAGAAGAGTGGATACAACCATCATGTAAATAGTAGGGATTACCTATTTTTTGAAAATGTGATATCATATTTTTCAAGTGTGAGCTAGAAGTATCCCATACATAGGCATTTGCATTATGTAGCACATTTATTGTAGTGGTCAACACAAATTCCCCCTTATGTTTGTTCAAGAAGATAACTAAATTCATCTTGTGCAACACAAAAAATAAAGGTACCTTCAACATTATGATAATATAAGATGTCATGTCATAATACATAACTATAATATTATTTTCAAATTCTATTTTTTCATGAGAATCAATGTTAGTAAGATAAGTATGATACTTGATAAATTGTATGGTTTTTTGTACCATGAGTTTTATCAGATAGTGGCATCCTTAATATGGTAGATAACATCATAATTTGTGTATGAGAAATTAGGAATAATGAAGATCATAATGAAGGTGAAAAAGAGAGGTAGATGAAGCAAGTTAATTAGCAAATTACATTTTGATATAGTGGAATTGGTTTTATAGTGAAGGATTTGAATTCTTGAGCAAGAGTGGTAGAAATTTGATGATAAGTGATGATATTTTCACTCTTGCATTGGTAGTATCCATTGACTTGATGAAATATGAGTTATGAATCACCTAAAACATGTATGTAAGGGATGTCTAAATCAATGGTGGATTGCATGCCTAGGATGAAAGCTTCATATTCAGCCATGTTGTTGATAACATCAATGGTTAATCAAAAAGCATGAGGTATGATTTTTCCATGAGGATCGACTAAGAAACATCTTGCCCTATCCCTTTGAAGACATTTAGTTTCATAAAAATGGAATGTCAAGGTATTTTCATGCAGGTCAATTATAAATTTAGGTAGTTCTTCAATGATGACTTTGGGTTTTGTTTTAGAAATGGAAATGTTTGGTTAATCAAGATTATGTGTCTTAGGGTTAGCTATAAAATTATTAAAATAATCTTTGAGTGAAATATCATTATTAAGACCTTTGATATAATATTTATTTATTTATAAGAGTGTCGTAAAGATGATTAGTTGCTAGTATATGAATTTTAATGAGTTGGTTAGCAATTATTTGGCCTTTAACATATTTTTACGTAATGATTTATACGTAAACTTACATAAAAAAGACCATTCATTTGCAAATTCTATCACCAGTTAAGAAAAAAAATTTAAAAATGATGAAGAGGATCTGAATGAATGATAACATAAGTTTTTTGATAAAGCATGTAATGGTGAATTTTTTCAATTGTAAAGTAAATGGTGAGATAGTCACATTCAACTTTGGTATAGTATGTCTCATAGTATATTGAAGCATAGCTGATATAATATATGTCATATTCAAAATTTGTTTCATCTTGTTTGGTAATCATTTCTCCAATAGATATGGGGTAGAGAAAGTGTACAAGACCATAGTTTTATTTCCTTAATGGATATGGGGATATGGGAGAATGCAAGAGTGATTATTTCATGTTATCAAATTATTTTTGACATTTAGTCTATTCTATAGATATACCTTTATTAAGGAGGAAATTAATTGAATAAATATAGTAAACCATGTTAGGAACAAACCTTTTGATTGCCCCAAGTTTACTAAGTTATGTTTGTATGTTTGGAATAGATCAAGGAATGGGCATGTTAAAAATAGGTCTAATTTTATTTGGATCAATGTCAATTCCTCAAAGAGAAACTAGAAAACATCAGAGTTTATAGGAGGTGACATTGAAAATACATTTTTAAGGATTGAGTTAAACTTTAAATTTAATGAGGTGATCAAATATGATAGTGAGATCATGGAGATGTTTTAATGATGATGTGATTTGGTAATAAGGTCATCTACATATGTTTCAAGAATTTTATGTATGAGATCATGAAAAATATAGGATATTGTACATTGATGTGTGGCACAAACATTTTTTAGGTTGAAAGGCATTTTAACATAGCAATAGATGCCCCATTCTATTATAAAGGTGGTCTTATGTTGATCTTCAGGAGCAATGTGAATTTTATTATATCCCAAGAAACCATCCATGAGAGTTAACATTTTGTAACCAATAGTGGAATTAATGATGGCATCAATTAATGATAAAGGAAATTTATCTTTGGGACAAGCTAAATTAATATTATGAAAGTATGTACATACATGAATAACCATGGTAACTTTATTGCATATGGGAAAAATATATGTTAAATACCCATTCAAAGTAATAAATAAGTTTGATGAATTTAGCACTTAAATTTTTGATGATCTATTTGTGACATAAGGTAGAAATATTAGGAGGTAATTTATGTTTTTTTTGACACACAAGTTTCATGTTAAGATAAGTAATGATATTGTGGACCACAATCCTAGGGTCAATTTTAGGCATATATTCATATGACCATGTGAAAGGTTCATGATATTTATTGAAGAATAAAATAAAATTATCATATTATATAGGATGAAGTTATTTGGAGACAAGAATGGGTTGAGGAACACTAGTGGTTCAATAATTAATTTCCACATTTTCTTTAATAAGCATAGCATTTTTGTCTTGTAAATGATAGGGAGTAGGAGGGAGTGAATAAATGGGATGTGTGTTATGGTCTATACTAGAAATGAAGTTATTGAACAAGGAGCCTTTTTCTAAAAATGACCTATCTTATGAGGTTGCTATGCTATTTGAGGCTCAAAATCATGGAGTAGCTTTAAGATGGCTTAATTAGTAGGAAACATCGGTAAAGTTCCATAATATTCAATATATACTTCAAGATCCAAAATTTACCTACCTTGATTATAAAATTTAGAACACATTTATTGGATGGCCATAACTTGTGCATCTAAGGTAATTTCAATAGTATGGGTGTGAAATTGTTCAAGATAATATGGTATCAAGACAATGAGATAGTTATTATCACTAGTGTTGATTAGATTATGGATAATAGGCATATATGTGTGTTGTATAGGAGGATCGATGAAAGGTGGTTTATGTGGGCATGGATTGATTTGATCAATATAATTAGGCATTATGGGTTGGATTAGATCACATTAGTGAATTTTTTTGATAACCCATAGAGAATCTATCAAAGGTGCATTGATAGGTGGTACATAGCCTTCTGGTTTCAATTCACTATCAAAGGATATGTGGATGACATGAACATTTTTATTGAATGCATGTAATTAACTAATGTGTTTTAATATTATAATACATGTATATATTTTGATTGAGATTATACCATAATATAGGTATCATCATATCATGGAGATATATCACATCTATTTTTTTTAGTTAGAACATTAATAGTGGAGAGACCCATATTAATTAAAGTGTAAGGAGACATGGCTAATGGATCTTGAAAGATTTTGGCCACCTCATAATCATTACAAGCAAATTCATCTTATGTGTAAGATGTTTCATCTACATTACATGGGGAAGGATTGTAAATGGTATCATCTATTAAATAAATGGTTTAATTTCATGGAAGAAGAGAAGGGGGGTCCATTCTATAATATAAGGAGATAATCGAGTGGTATTGAAAATGTTTTTTAGTTCATTAGGTTCATCGTCATCTAAATATATGAGATTTACATGTAGATCTGAATGCATATTGATAAATTTAGGAAAAGGAGGACTATTTATGTGATTGATATTAGGAATACAATATTGAGATTTAAAGTTTGTAAATTAGACAATCTATGGATTAGGATCAACCTCATGTTTGTAATTATTCCCATTATGTATGAATTTGATACATTGGCTACCATAAGATGTGATAGCTCACATACAATGAGTCCAAGGATGACCCAAAAGCATGTTGTAAGATAAGGGAAGATCAAAGACCATAATTTTGGTTTGGATTGTCATGGGTCCAATGGTAAGAGGGAACCAAATGTATCCAATTGGTTTTTGGTTATTTTTTTCAAATCCATGACATGTGAGTCAAGTTTGTTTAAAATTGTATTTGGAATATCTGATTTGATGATTAATCAAAGGTAGGTAGCATTAATACCTAATCCTTCATCAACTAAGACTTTTTATAATTAAAGTGTTATTGATGTTGATTTTGATAAAGAGAGGTGGATCATCAAATTAAAATATAATTTCATCATTTCTCATATATTATTTTATAAATTCTATGGGGGATTTTATATAATAATTTTTTTCAATTGCATGCACTTCTATAGGTTGGTGGATATTAATAGGTAATTTTAATTCATTAGATGAAGGCTCTTCTATGTCTTGTAGTTATTGCATAAGGAAATTGTGATGATAGGGATGAGTTATTACTAATTCCATGAGAGGAATTTTATAAGGCATAGAATTAAGTTCATCTAATAAATTCTAGTGAGGTTTAGTAGAAGAGTGAGAATGAGGTTTAGGTTGATTGGGCAAAGTAATTTTTAGAAGTATCTAAGGATCTATTGGTGGAGGTGGATCATCACTCATGGATGGTTTAAAATATGTAGGCTAAGAAGTGGTAATGTATTTAAGTAATTGATCATTAGTATATGGTTTCTTAGGTTGGGTAATAGGATCTTTATGACTAGGTTTGTAGTGATAATTGACTTTAATTACATTCACATATTGATAATTCATATAAGATTGATCATAATTGGAATCAATGTCATAAACATATTAATTATAATATTGTGTAGTGGGATCTGAGGGAAGAGGTTTTTGATATTTTAAATTTATAGATTTGGCAAATTTTCACTTTTGATAATATTTAAGATAATTAGGATTTTGAAGCCTAACCATAGTGTCATGATCAAATACCTCACCTAACATGAAATATACTAAAAAATTTATAAGTCCATGATATGTTTCATGAGAATGACCAATGTTATAGTAGAACTAATTTTTTTTATTTGGATCATACCATTATGGGGGAGTAGTGTTATTATAGATAAAAGGTTTATATGAAGATAAAAGTTTTTTCATTTCTGATAGCATCATGGGTGGGTGGGATGGATTTTGATCATCATGTTTGAGTGATATTGTTTTAGTTGGAAGGGATTTAAATTGAGAATTTATACTAATGATGGTGTTAGCTAAGGTTTGTAAAGGTTCTTTTATTTAATTATGAGATGGTTCAAATTGATTCATAAGGAAATCTTATCTTTTAGCTTGGTCAAGAGCATCTTCTAAGTTTTGAAGAGAAAAGATTCTAACCTTATATTGAAGAGAAGGTTTTAAGGTAGTAATAAATATTTTAAATATATTTTCATCACTTATGTTATGATCTACTTTATGAGCTAATTATTTCCATATTTTGATAAAATAATGTGTATATTCAATAGGTAATTACTTAGCATTAATAAAATGACTGAGATAATTTTAAGGAAGATTATTTTGTTGAAATTATTTTACTAAAACATTGACGATATCCTCTAGTTTCCATATAAAATGTTGTGGAATTATATTATGCCATTATATATAATCTCTAGTAAGATTTTTGATAAGAATTTTAGTGGTAGCAAAAGCATTGTTTTGGACCCAATTCTTATAGAGGTTACTGAATGATTTGAGGAAGATAGAAAGATATTTAGTTCCATCATACTTAATGGTTGGAGAGATATTTCCAATATATATGGATATGATGAAAGTATATAAAGTTCATTTTAAATATGTTAAAGTATTTTGTTATGCATGATAGGTTAGGGATGATATTCCCATTAACATATCTAAGAGGGGAAGAACAAAATTTTGATTATTTTTAGCATGATGATAGGGGTTTGACTTTCAATTTGTAGGATATGGTTTTTCACTTGGAGCATTTGAGAATTATTAGTTGTTTTCATATCATTCATGGGTGGAGGTTATCAAGAAAGATCCTAATAGGTGATTTCATGATGTTAATTAGGGTGGAAAAAATAACAAACTATAAGGTCAAGAGAATAAAAAGGTTGATAAAATACACTAAGTCATACAGGATTAATAGGATCAAATGGGATGATTTAGTGGATTTTATAGGAATTAAAAAATTAAACAAGGTCAACTAGGACACATAGATTCAACCAGGCTAATCTAGTGTGATTTCAAGGAAATAAAAAAAAAATGTTGAAAATAAAAATAAGTCTTTTAGGGTATACAGATTAAGATAGGCTAATATAGTGTGATCTAGAAAAGGTTTTCTAAAAATAAGGCTAAGTCAGCCAAGGCATATGGAGTCAACCAAGACAATCTAGTGTGATTTCAATAAATCTAGAAAAGGTTGGATAGAGATAATACTAAATTAGCTAGGGCATACAAATTTGGACAATTTGATCTAGTGTGATCTAGAAAAGGTTTGATAAAAATAATACTAATTTGGATAGGGCATATAGATTCTAATAGGATGATCTAGTGTGATTTTGATAAATCTAAAAAAGTTTGGATAAATATAAGACTAAGTCATCTAGGGCATACAAAATTAGACAAGATGATATAGTGTGATTTTGAGAATTTTAGAAAAGTACCAAAAACCTATTAAGTCAAGTTAGTTGACTTAGTTGGATAGGTAAGAAAAGTGAAAGTCTAGATAGCTAACTAAGTCAAGCTAGTTGACTTAGTTATATAGATAATAAAATACAATCCATACATCCTACTAAGTCAAGCTAGTTGACTTAGTTGTAAAGGCATGAAAAATATAGTCTAGACAACCTACTAAGTTGAATTAGGTTGCTTAGTTATACATACATAAAAAATATGTAATTATATTAAGTCATATTTATTGATTTAGTTGATTCTATAAAAAATGTAATAGTAATTTGAACTATGTAGTTTTTAAGGTAGAAGTAAAGTAAACATAATACTAAACTATCTACCATATAACACATAATTGTATTAACATTGCTTAATATAATCTATAATAAATCAAAGAATGATAAGTATCAATTATAAACTATAATTTTATAATAACTGATGCTAACTAATTATCATAAATTAAGATCAAAAAATTATACTAAAATGTTTTAATTTATTTTTAAGATTCCAAAGATACTCGATTATTCATTAGATAGTGTTGGCCTAATCTTTCAGATCGCTGTGGAGGAATTAGCATTCCCTTAGCCCACTAAACCTATTTTTTGGGTAAGTTGGAAGTAACTTCTCAGTGCTAACCACTAACATCTATCTAATGCACCAAAATATCAAAAAAATGGATATATTCCTAAGGTTCAATACAAATGGAAATTTTAAGCATTTCTAAAATACTATGAGGTATGTGTAAACTAAAAACTAGGTTTAGTTTTATATTATGGCTATGAGTATTAGAGCAAGCCCCTCATACCACCATATCTATAAATGATAGACAAGGACCATAAATAAAGTATCTTGTATCCATTCATGGTACTAGTTAAGTATTTTTAAAACTATCATTACATAGTTTCTATGGAAATTAAAACAAAGTGAAAATAAAGGCAAAAGTCAATTGTATAAAACTAATTTTTAATTTTTAGAAAGTAAATAAATACACATCCAACAATATTCAAATAAAATTTGAGATTAAATACTAATAAATTAATGTGAATTACCTTATTTATGATGAAACTAATAGACAAGAATAGAACATAGTCAAGTAGGTCAACTTTTTGTTTGAGAAATGAAATAGACATAGAACTAAGCTAGCTAGGTCAACGTAGTTGAATGTGTGATATAATTTTGTAGAAACTAGAATACATTCTATGAATTAAAATGTTAACTAATTTTTATAAAAGATAAAAATTAAAAATTAAATTAATTGACAAAGATGAAAGTGTCAAGCTTGTTTAGAGTGAACTTGAAAAATATAACTAGATTGACCAGGTTGACTTAGTTGGTTGATTGAAAATATTATTTTTAACTATATAATTAATACCTAATTGAGTCTTATAGAGGAAAAATATGAAAAACACATAGGTTAGATGGTATCAACCAATTCAATTCATTTTTTTATAAATATAAAAGTTTAAAGTGGTAAAATAAAATTACATCGACTAACAAATTCAGTTTTTTGAAAGGTAAAAAGTAAAAACTATTAAACTAGACTAGATCAGTCAACCTGATTTAGTTGACTCTAAGTGAGAAATCTATAAAATAGAAAAAATAACTAAGTCAACTAACATGACTCATTTTGGAAATGAAACTATGAAAACTAAAAGATAAAACTAAATTGACCAGCATGATCTAGTTGACTATAAATCTAAGACCTACAAATAGAGAAAAAAATAAGATTGACCTACCCAATCTAGTTGATTACATAAATAAAACCTAAAAATAGAGGAAATATACTAGGTTTCCCAACTTGATATATTTCATTATAGAAGGAGAACCTATAAACAAATGATAACATGGGTTTGATCAACATGATCTAGTTGATTTTGGATCCTAAATCTACAAATAGAAGACAAAATGAGATCGAGCAGTATGGTCTAGTTGACTATGGATCTTAAATCTAGAAATAGAAATGAAGACTAGATTGACTAATGCAACTTATTTGAATATATATGAAAAATTAAAAATATTCAAGGTTTAGATTCATGTCGATTTCACTAAAATGTATGCAACAAATTTTAGATATATCTAAAACTTATCTAACTTAACAAATCTAAGATCAAATAAGGTGATCAACTAACATCCATTTTAATACATGTTTATATTAGGAGTATGACCAAATTAGATTTGTTAAACCTAATCAAGGTATGTCTTACCACATAACACCAAAGGAGAGGTTCCAAAGCCTCTATGTAAATGACACTATTTAATAACCCTAGCTAGGTCTACTTACATAAAATAAAACTAATCTAGTGCACACCAAATCTTGTGGCACAAAGGGGGAAGGTTAAACATAAATAAACAATCAAGGGATCATGTTAGTCAAATGGGGGCCTAGACCACCTAAAATGAAATATGGGAAGTAAATAAAACCCTACATCTATATTAAGTTTAATTATATAGGTAATCTAATCAAGGATTTATACATTCCTAACACATATTAATTATATAATATCTATCTATCAAATGAAATAACAAGAGTTAGGAATACTTACCCTGGGTGAGCCTGTCAAGTCTCAATCTTTCCCCTAGATAACGGTGTTTTTCTAGAGGTTTTTGTGTATTTTTTAAGGATCACACTATATAAATCATATCTAGTCTAAAATACTCCTACTTTACATACAATACTTCCCACAAGATAAGTAATCTTCTCTCCAAGGTAAACCCTAAGCAATGGCTCCTTCAAATGAATATTTAGTAGAATTATGAATTGTAATGATGCAAAAATATATTTTACTCTTTAATAGATTGAAATGATCCTTTTATTTATAGTAATGGATACTCCTTAACCCTTCCATAATTTTAACTGACAAGTTTGGCTAGCTCAATCTTGTTAGTTAGAAAAAATATTAGGGCTCGAACTAAGTTGGCTAGGTTGACTTAGTTATATAACATGCACTTAAACTTTTATAAAAATATTGATCTAGATAAATTAGTAGTAAAATATTGTAATTTCTTATTTCAGGTCTATTTTAAAGTATAAATTCTTAGGAAAATGTGTAAATGAGGTTTATATTACTTAGGGAGTTAGATAAGTAGGGTTTATAATAGGTTTAGGTGATGAGAGAGTTGAACAACAATCTTTCAAAGAAAAAATGATATTCCCACCCCTATCCTAATTCACCTTTTAAGGTATGCACTCATAGAGATCAAAAAAATTTATGTTCTTACAAGAGATAAAACTTCAATAAATGATAAAGTTTAAAAACATTGTGTGTATACAAGGATAAATAAAACAATTGGAGTACCCCAATTTTTTAAAACTATTACTTGACTATGGTATCAAAAAATAAGACACCATGTGTGCTTCTCTATCATGTTTGGACATGTCTTCTTTTATCAAGTCCATCCATTCTTCCTTCCTTTGTGGTTATAATCATCAATCTTGAATTTTTCTATTTTCAATTCCCATTTCTCTCTGCACACACAAGTTTTTGGGTATTACATATTAGCTATATGGGATGACACTTATTCAATAATCTATTCCATTTATTCCTAATTAATTTACATAATAACCACTATTTCATCCCCTACTAGCTCTACATTGTGCATATGCTTTTGGTTTTTTGATGCTCCAGGTGCCTTGGTTTTATTAGCCTTTTGTTCAATCTTCATTTGTTATCTAAACCCTTTATAATAAAATATAGGATTATTGAACTTTATAAATCCCCTAATTTTTACTTAGATATAAGTTTCATGGTGTATTAATGGTGGGCTTCACTTTTTATGACATGTAAATCCTTTCAATACTACTTTTTTTCTTCTATTATGGCCAAATTTTCCTTACAATGGGTTCACACTCTCCTTTAGTCATGAACACAATTATAAAATTGCCTTAATTATCTCATCCTTGTTTCAAAATATATTATTTTTATCATCATCTTTTCACTCTATAAGGTCTTAATTTCTAAAATTGACACATAATGAAAATGACTTACTGAGATGACACTTTATAATGTCTATCAACATTTAAATTTTTTAACTACATAAGTTATATAGTTAACTTACTATTATTATTGCTTTGACATGTTTACATTGAATTCAAGTGAAATATAACTATAGTTTTCCTCAACAACCCTAATTAATACTAGTGGTGTTATCATGTTTAGTTTTTATTCGACACTATCTATTCATTTCCCTTTCTTTGTTGGTGTTCTTGGGTGAAACACGTATTTCTCATTTCTTCTATACTTCTCAACCCATAGACCCCATATATATAGATACTTGGTCAAATTATCTCATGTGTGTCTACATTAATTTTACTAATTTGAGTTTTCCCCTACCCCACACTAAATTTCCCACCTAGTCCTCTATCACAATTTATAATATAATGTAATGAAGCAAATAAGAAGTGGGAAATTCTTTTGGTTTATGTAGCCAAGTAACTCTAAAAAACTAAAATAGAAAACAAGTGTTACATGAGGTTCAATATTACTTTCCTATAGGCACTTTGACATTTATCACAAGGGTATTAATGAAATCATTTACTCAAGTCATTTGATTGGTCTTATAAGGATATGTACCTATCATTACAATAAAGTGTGCTTCAATAATTACACTTATTTAAAAGAAATAAACCTACACTACAAAACACAAAAGTTAGAAAATATTACATGACATACACCTTATTTTTTAGTGGCTTAGGTATCACTTAGAGGTGATACATTCTGAGTTGATTTACATTGAAATGTAGAGGAAACATTTCACCATCTAGCATGGATAATTTTTATGAAAAATTATCTAAGGTATGATGGATAATGTATGGACCTATCTAAAGGATTTAAATTTTACTTGTATGTTTAGCATATTTAGAGTCATATAACAAAATATGTGTGCCATTACAAAAAAATTCCTCTTAAAATGCTTATCATGCCAAGCTTTCTGCATAGCCTTTTCAACTATTTGGATCCATTAGGATAGATTATGCCTTTCATCTAGTTTTCAAAAATCTATGAGGTATGCGTCAAGTGATGTATAATCCTCTAATTATCCTAAAAATGTAATGTGGAGTGATGGTAGTAAAAAATCCATATGTAAGACTACCTCTAATCCAAATAGTAACTATAAAGGTATGGATTTGGTTAAGATTTTATATGTTGTTTGATATGCCTAGAGGACTATGGAAACATGATCATCCTAGTCCTTATGCCTAATATAATCAACCTTTGTTAGGGTAGTACCAAGGATTTTATTAAAGACCTTAATAGTCCCATTGGCTTTGGGGGAGAAATGGACTAGTCTTATGATGGGCAATAATGAATTCGACAAGCAAGATGTTCATGGTCTTGTTGAGGAAGTGTGTTCATTGATCACTTGTTAAACTTAAAGTACATCCATGCCAACTAATGATGTTTTCCCATATAAAACACATCTTTGTTTCTGATAAATAGTTATTTTTTGTCATGGCTTCATCTCATCTAGAGAGGTATTATATATCAATGGTGATATAATATGCACTAGTCCTTCATGTGGTAGGAGAGATTGGCTCTATAAATTTAATAAGAGAATTTTTATAATGTATATTGTGCATTGATAGGGAGTAATGTAATTTAAACATGTTCATTAGGTTTTATAATTATTTGACACACATCACACCTCTTAGAGTATTCCTTGGTATCTTGAAACAAGGTGGGTCACTTTTGTCACTCGAACTGTGCACCTAATGAATTGAAATATAGTTTAATGAGATAATAGGATCATTCCCCAAGGTATGGAACTCTTTCACTCATTGGTAAAAACCTCTAATGAATGCCAACTTCCTTATAATCTAAATGCATCTAATTTAAGATTATCATGCAGACCTAAAAGAGATGAAAGGAAATCTATTGTTAATTTTAAATCTAAAATATTTTGAGGGGAAAATGGAGAAGGAATGATGAAATAGAAATGGTGATGAACTAAGATTATATAAAACACCCCTAAAGGCCTTGAAAAAGACACTACAATTTTTAAATGATGAGGAAATATCACACAGACTCCAAAATGGACACTTTAATTGCATAAGTAATTTACATGGAGGTGTAAGATGTAATACAACACCAAGAGGGATGATAAATGATCCATTGGTGGTGTCTATATATAATAGTGTGCACATATCATATGGCATACGAGAGAGAGAGAGAGAGAGAGAGAGAGAGAGAGAGAGAGAGAGAGAGAGAGAGAGAGAGAGAGAGAGAGAGAGAGAGAGAGAGAGAGAGAGAGAGACAAGTTATACATAGAGGTGCTGAGGGATGAAAAATAATGAGAGAGGAATTACCCAATGAAAAGATCAACAAACTAGAGAATGCACATAAAATGTAATAAAAATGGAGAGAGGTGTTCTTAATTCTTATTAAAATGCATAGATTATGTGGTAAAGGGCTCTTGGAGGGAAAATTTTGGTATCATTATTATTCCTATAAATGTTGACCATTTTACAATGTAAGACCTAAGATTTTATAGGTAATATAAAGCCCATGGGTTATTGATTACAATCAAAAATACATATGATAAAATTTAATTAATATCAAAATCTGAGACATGATCTCTATGCAAATCAAATAGGAATGGATAAAATTAATTGGGATCTTGATTACGTCCTCAAATCTTGGTGATGAATTCTTTGAACTTGAACTTGTTATTTCATCCTCTTCTTCTCACTGGTTATGTAACAACCAATATTTAATCACTTAATTTCCATATCTAAATTAGAATTCTTTCATGTATAGGAATGTGGTTGTGGCTTTCTTATAATCACTACCTTGGAAGATTTTTCCTAGTTATATTATTCTTGCATTCAATGTTTCTCCCTAAAGACTTCTATATGATATTTATCATTAAGATGATATTTTCATGTTGGTCACATTCTCATCAAATTTTATAGACTCGAACTTAATGTAATTCACTATGCCAAATTCAACGGTCTCTAATTGTTATGCATTTTAAAAAAATTGTGATCCTTGTGCCACCATGCTTTAACTTTGAAAATATTATTTTTTATGGTCTTAATGACTAAATAACCCATTATATTTAAGATCATCTATTAATGATGTGGTGTTATTTCATTCACTACCTCCTTTATGGTGTCTACTAACCTATCGATCACCTCAACCAATGACTTGGTTTGAGTCCATTTTATATATGCCATGTGGCATTCACCCATTCACCATAGGCCTTGATGTTACTATATATGTCTTCCCTTTCATTATCTCATTTGGGTTCTACCAAGTGTAAATTGTCACTCTTCTACTCACTAGGCATCCTAACACTATTCCTTGACTCAACCACCACTCCCTCTTCTTATTGTGCCTGTGGCTATGTGATTAAGGCCTATCACCTCTACATGGTATAATATCATTAGAACTTGGGTTACTTAGGGTCTAATAAGAGGTAAAATCCTAAATGGATTCTTATTAGTTAGGTTCTTGTGGGTGTTATTTTATGCCTATAAGTCTAGGAGGAGCCTAATCTGATAGGTATCAATGTGTCACTCTTTTATTTTCTATGGGCACTGATAGTTGACAGCCTAGGAATGTTTCAATTATTAGGGCTCTATCAAGTGTTTTGCTATTGGATCTACTTTTATGGATCTCATTTTTTCACTTGGTGGCTTGTCATCATCTATGGGCTTTAGCTTTATTAATTTTCTTCTACCATGTGTCACTTCCTCATTACTTCATGCATTTTGCATTTGTAACTTCTACCATCATGATTTATGCATTCTTCACAAATTTCATTTTCATGAATTTTGTTCCATGACATTTTTTCTGAATACCTAAGTATTCATGAATTTTTTTTTGACACTTTAGCTTTTAAAACTTTTGATCAGGCCCTATCTTTGAAAATTTTGTTTAAAATAAAAGTTTTGACTACTCGCATAACAGTTTTTTGAGGGGGAAAAACTTTGAATAATTTATGTGAAGTCTTCAGATTTTGTGTTCATATAAAAAGTTCTAACTAGTTCATTATCAAAAAGTGTGAAGGCCAACTTTTTTTGAAAATATGTTGAGTATTTTATGTCATTTTGTCTTAGCCCTTATTCCCAATCTTTAGTAAAACTTTGAAAACCTATATGAATGTAGAACCCTGAACTAAAATTGATGGTTGTTCCTCCATGGTAACCAAAAAACCTCTATGGGCTACTTGATTTTTAAGTGGGAACCTATAGCCTTTGAATTAATCCATTAGGCATGGAGTCATAGTATCCTAAGAAATTCTTATTTGAAAATGTAACTCTTGTGTGCATAATAGTGTTGCCTCAACTTAATGGGCATTTTGATTGCCTAATGAATGCTTGGCCCTACATTGAATAAACTAAATTGGGACCTACCTCTAATGAAACAAAGGGAAAGTAACATTAACAAGTGAAAAATGAACTTAAAGTAAAGTAAAACATCTAAACTATGACTATTCATAGTGTGCACATAGGCACCTAGGGAGGTAAAATTGAAAACTAATCTACTCTAATAAATACAAGTTAGAGCATAGGACCTTAGACCACCCAGAGAAAAAAAGAAGCCTCTTAGATATCCCATATTTTTTGTAATCATATTTCCAAGTGAAATTCATATATGAGAAAATACTTGTCCCTCACGGTAGTCTCAAACCCTCGTGGTTGGTTTCAAGGGGATATCCATAGAAAAAGCACCCACTTGAATTTTTTATCATTGAGAGGTGAGTAAGAATTTTGGTCAAATAGCTTCTCTCCCAAGCCAAAGATATATACCATGTATATGGGATATTTTAGATTATTATGAGCACTTGGACACATGACCTACTCATTATAATCTCTCAATCACTCTAATGGCTTGCTTGAAGTAGTTGAGAGATTTTTTTTTTATGGGATATTCGACCTTCACATGGGTGTCCCTAAGTATGTCAACTTGAGATACATATACCATGACCTACTTGGTCTCCCCACCCTTAATAAATGTTGATCAAATGAGCACCTTGAACTCTTTAGTGAGCTTAGAGTACTATTGTCATAAATCTTTATCTCCTTGGAGGTTCAAAAGGTTTGGAGGGTTGAGTCCTTCTCATGTTTATAGTCTTTACACACCTTTGATTCCTCCTTTGGATTCATGAGATTTTGAATTGGGAATCTTCATCATATATGTAATAATTATCCAAGATTATACCTACATTTGAACACATGCCTCTGAATTTTGACTCTTCCCAATTCAATAGTAGGGGTTTACTTTTCACTCATGCTTGTGATGAATCATGTACTTCAATCTACTTGAGGATAGGATCCACTTGACACTTAACCTAAAATGTTATGCATTGAACCATATCACTCTATGTAGGTGCAATATCTTTGTAGGCATTGTCATATTTAAAAGTTAGTACATTGTGTGGCCTAGTATATGTGAGATATGGTTCAACTTATGTACTACATTAGAAGAGTTACCTAAAAGGATGATATGATTGGATCTAATATGATTTATCCTTATTAATAGTTACCAACTCATTCTCAAATCTCTTTAATATGCAATTAACCTCATATAAATCCTTTTAAGTAATAATAGGAGTTGGTTGATTGAGAGTGGAAGAGGCATGAAAGTGGGTTGGGTGGGTGTGTGATCTGGGTAACAACTCAGACGATAATTTGGGTGATGGTTCTACCCTAATTAATGTCAAAAAATTTGGAAGCCATAAATTTTGCACCATAGCTCCAATTGACTCCCTATTTGAACCATTAGAAATCTAAGAATGAGGATAATGTGGTGAGATGGCATGAGTTGTTCTCAATGGCTTTTGACCCCCAAAAACCCAATGAAAGTGCCCCAAATTTAAATTTTAGTATGTTTTGAGTTCCAACCCATGGCACCAATTGATATAGACATTCCATTCTCCACCATAGAATACACACCTCATGGGAGATCTGAGGAAGCAAAAGTAACAAAGTTTATTGAACAAATGTAACACATCTAGCAAAATGTTCATGACATATTGGAGAAGATGAATCAAAAGTATAAGTAATTACATGACAAACATAGGATTACACACCATTTTGTTGTAGGTGAAAAGGTTTGGTTGTATCTTCAAAATGAATGAATTGCAAACCCACACAAAAAAATTTGGCCTCTACAATATGGTCCCTACACCATCACCAAAAATGTTGGAGAAAATGCTTTTGAGTTGAACCTACAAGCCTATCTTGGTCTACATCCAATATTCAATGTGGCTCCTCAAACCATATCATCTACCTCTATTGGACACTTCAGTCATAGTAGAACAACTAAACATTAATGAGCTTGATCGAAAGATTTTTTCTCTAGTGGAGGAGGATTAGATTGTGGACACTTAGATGAAGATAATAAGAGGATTCTCTATTCCACTTTATCGGGTGGTTAAAAGGGGCCAACTTAGCCACCAAGGTGAGTGACTCATAGAGAATCAAATTAAGACATAAACACCACACTTGATGAGGAATATTGATGCAATGGGGACCATTGCTTCTCAAGGAGGGAGAAATGATTCAAGCAACAATTTGGGTGATGGATCTACCCCAATTGATAATGAAACTTCTAGGAGCCATAAATTTTTCACCATAGCTCTATTGACTCCCCATTTGAACCATTGGAAAGCTAAGAATGAGGAGAATATGGTGAGATGGCATGATCTTTGCTCAATTATTTTTGACCCCCCAAAACCCAATGGAAGTGACCTAAATTTCAATATTAGTAGTGTAGTCTAAAAAATAGTAAGTTTTTAAAAATAGTAATTCCTCAAATTCTATATTGTTTTAAATCATGGAATTTGAACCACTTAATCTCCTCGAGATTGGTGACCTTCCACATCCTTATCCTACTTTCAAAATGTGTATAAATGAGTATGTAACCTAAAATGGAAATGAGACATCTCTTATCATAGATAAGCATATAATTGTATTACAATTTTGAGTAATAAAACATCTCTTCTCAGAGAATTCATTGTTAATGTGTTATTTTCATGTTCTTGAAATATTTTTCAATCAAGACTTTTGAGTTTTGGATCTGTGGTATCAGAGCGGTTTGTCTTGAGTGTGTATGATTTTGAGGATGAGGTCAAGCTACAAGAAGCTTAGGTGGAAAATAATAGAGCTTCCAAACTATCCACCTATTCACTCCAAATGCCTTTAAATGGTGGATGACACTGAGACATCTGATCCCTTCAAGGAAATGGTGAATGAAGCCCTCCAATGGCAACAAGCATAGATTCTACAATAATTTGCCCAAATTCTCCAATAATTCTTGATGGGAAATTTCCCTAATACTTTCATTGATATAGTCAAGAAATACCTAACATATGACAAGGATATTTATGCCATTGTGTAAGCCTATAATAATGGAAACACTACATCATGGGGAAAGAGATAGTCATGCCCACTAACCATAGACCATTGGAATTCATCTAGATGCAGAGCAAACTACAAAATGAGAGGCACCAAAAGTGCACCATATATCTATAGTAATTCCATCTGATAATCAAACACAAAAAGGGGAGCTAAAATGCAACCATAGATTGTCTAATCTGCCCACCAATTACTACACTCAAAACATTTCTTGACCTGTGTGGACATGAGACTGCCACTTGGGGTGCTCTATATGAATCAAATCCTACCTTTTATAATACATATCAGGTGCTTTAATAAGGTAAACATGTTTCTAATTTATATTTATAAGATAATGTCCTATATCATATGGGGCACATTTGTGTTCCAGCTATAGAGCAATAGAAGATGATATGGGAAGCACATTTTAGTAGGAAAACTAGACATTTTGGTGTAGAAAAAATATTGGTAGTTCTTCAAAAACACTTCTAATGGCCTCATATGTGAAAGGACATGGAAAGGTACCTCAAATATTTCACCCCATGTGTGATATCCAAGCCAACAAATGAGAATCAAAAATTATACACACCATTGATAGAACCAACCAGGCCTTGAGAATCTATCTCAATGGATTTTCTCTTAGGTTTGCGCACATCAAAACATGTCAATGACTATATTTTTGTTGTATTTGATCATTTTATAAAAATGGCTATCATGATTACTTGTAAGAAAAATATATCTCTTGAAGAAAATGCTCAACTATATTTTAGTCATATATGGCTCCATTTTGGTCTCCCCAAGTCCATTGTCTCAGATCAAGATAGCAGGTTCCTAAGCATCTTCTCATCCACTCTATGGAAGATGATGGATACTAAGCTGATGAAGTCCACAACCTTCCATCCATAGATTGATGGTCAAACAAAAGTGGTGAACTACTTGATTTTTCACATGATTTAGATGTATCACACCAAACATCCATGCACATGGGATGAGGGGCTTCTTTTCATACAATATGGATATAATCAGGCCCTACACAGCTCGACCAAACATAGTCCATTCCAAGTATGCTTCAGGTTCCAACCCATGGAACCAATTTATATATCCATTCTATTCTCCACCATGGAATACACACCTCATGGGATATCTAAGGTAGAAAAA
Organism: Torreya grandis; assembly: GCA_037957365.1. Taxonomy (NCBI): domain Eukaryota; kingdom Viridiplantae; phylum Streptophyta; class Pinopsida; order Cupressales; family Taxaceae; genus Torreya; species Torreya grandis. Next base: position 1,088,970 of record JARHVA010003007.1, read on the forward strand.
GCAACAAAGTTCATTAATAAATGCAACACATCTAGCAGCAAGTTTATGACATCTTGGAGAAGATGAATTAGAAGTATAAGCAATGCCATGATAAACATAGGATTATAGACCATTTTATTTTGGGTGACAAGCTTTGGTTGTAGCTTCAAAATAAATGACTTGTAGGCCTACATAGAAAATTTTTGCATCTACGATATGGTCCCTACACCATCACCAGAAAAGTTAGACAAAATGCTTTTAAGTTGAACCTACGAGCCTAATTTAGTTTGCATCTAATATTCAATGTGGAGCTCCTCAAACCATATCATCCACCTTTGTTGAATAATTTAGTCATACTAGAACAACCAGACATTGATGAACTTGATTTGTAGAGTTTTTCTCCAATGGAGGAAGATCAAATTGTAGATACCTAGATGAAGACAACAAGATGATGCTTTATTCCACTTTATTGGGTGGTCAAAAGGGGCCAACTTAGCCACCAAGGTGAGTGTCTCATAGAGAATAAAACTAAGACACACTTACCACACTTGATGAGGAATATTGATGCAAAGAGGACCATTACTTCTTAAGGAGGGAGGAATGATCTGGGTAACAATTTGGATGACGGTTCTACCCTAATTGATGAAAGAACTTTGAGAGGCATAAATTTTGCACTTTAGCTCTAATTAACTCCCCATTTGTAACATTGGAAAGATAAGAATGAGGATAATGTGGTGAGATGTAACAAGCTATACTTGATGGTTTTTGACCCCCAAAAACCCAATATAAGTGCCCCAAATTTCTATTTTAGTAGTACAGTCTAAAATTAGTAAGTTTCTAAAAATAGTAATTTCTCAAATTCTATATTGTTTTAAATTATGGAAGTCAAATCAATTAATCTCCCTTGAGATTGGTGACCTTCCACATCCTCCTCCTACTTTCAAAATGTTTATAAATGAAGATGTAACCTAAAACGGAAATGAGAAATCTCTTCCTAGAGATAAGCATATAGTTGTATTACAATCTTGAGTAATAAAACATCTCTTCTCAGATAATTCATTATTATTATGTTATTTTTGTGTTCTTGAAATATTTTTTAATCAAAACTTTTAAGTTTTGGATCAGTGGTATCAGAGTAATTTATCTCGAGATTGTATGATCATGAGGATGAGGTAAGCCTACAAGAAGCTTGGGTGGAAAACAACAAAGCTTCCAAACTATCCACCTATTCACTCTAAATGACTTCAAATGTTAGATGACACTGAGACATCTGATCCCTTTAATGAAATGGTGATTGAATCCTTCCAATAGCAACAAGCATAGATGCTACAATAATTTTCCCAAAATCTCCAATAACTCCCAATGGGAAATTATGGCTTCTCATCTACACTTCCTAGCTCCTCATCCATGGAATGTCCTTTTAGTGCCCCAACACTCTTTAAGGTTTAGGTTAATTTTAATATCCCTACATTTGAAGGAAAAATCAATGCTGATGTAGTATAAAATTGGTTGGATCAATTGTCTTCCTAATTTTCTATAAATAAATTCATTGATGGAGAAAAGATCACTTTTGCTCTTTTTAAAGCATCATTTCCCATGAAAAATTAGTGGGAAGTGTACAAAAAGAGGATCAGTACATATGACATTAGCCTTGAGTTGGAACCTACCTGGGATGATTCCATGGAAGTGGTAAAAGAAGAATACTATCCCATTAGAGCATATGATGATCTGTACATATAGTGGCAACAACTTCACCAAGGTAAGGACCAATTTGTTCAAGATTACACTAACATTTTTAATTATCTATCTACAATATTGGGTATCCTAAAAAGTTAGAAACATAAGACTCAAATATCATGGTGGACTACAATGGTACATACAAGGGAAATAGAACTCTTCAATTTAGAACCCTCAGTGAGGCATATAAGTTCACAGTGAAGATTGAGTAGAAGCATGGAAGAAATAATATGAAGAGTATGAAGATTCATCCTTCAAAATGGAAAAGTGATAAGGAAGGTCAAACATGAGGCCAAAATTGGAAGCAAAAGGAGCTTTAAGATAAGAAACCCTAGAAAGGGAAGACTAAAAAATGGTGTGATTACCACAAAACTAGAACTCACTCCAAAGAAGAATGTTGAGCCATCAAGTCACTACTTTTTGAGTCATAATACTTGACATCTATTGCTCTGTCTCATACACAACCTATAGTTAAAGAGGATGAAGAAGAGATTGTAGATGTTGAGCCCGATACCATCGTTGCTTCATCACGGACCTAGGAGGAAAGGCTAGATGACAAAGAAAGGTTGTTTCACTCCAAATTATGGGTAAAAGGTAAGCCTTTGTATTTCATTCTTGATAGTGGGAGTCAAAATAATTTAATCTCTACTATATTTTTGAAAATTCTAAATCTATCCATGAAGCCTCACCCAAATCCATATAGTATTGGATGGTTGACCCCAGGGAGAGACCTCCATGTCACCCATTAGTGTTTTCTTTCATATGCAATAAAACCTTTCCAAGATGAAGTATTGTGTGATGTGGTCAATATATATGTTTCTAATGTACTATTTAGTTAGCCTTTCATGTATGATCAACATGGCATCTATGAATCATAAACCCAAAGAATCACCCTCACTCTTGGAATGTAGTGCTACAGGGTACTAGAGGTATCACCTCCCACATTTTTCTCCATAATTAGTGCCAAGTAATGTAAGAGATTGGTGGAGAAGATAAAGCAATTTGTTTTCATGGTGGTCAAACCACAAAAATCTAAGAAGGTTGATATTATAATCCTGACTACACAATCAACACAACAATCGAAGTAGATGGGAAAAATCATAGGAGAATATAATGACTTATTCAAGTCACCCATAGGAGTTATACTACACTACTAGGTAAAAAATTCTATCAATTTGATCCTAAGATCACATTTTTATAACATTCCTATGTATCACAAATTAGTTTTGGAGAATGATGAGATAAAAAGATAGATTCAAGAATTAATCCAAAAGGGTCACATCAGACCAAGTTTTCACCCTATGGAAGCTTTATTTTCCTATCACCAAAGAAAGATGGAACATGGAGGCTTTGTATTGACTATTTACCCTTGAATAAAATTAGTGTGAAGAATCACTACCCCCTCCCTAGGATTGATGACCTACTGGACCAACTTTATGGTGTGAATTTCTTCACCAAAATTGATCTCAAATCTAGATATCACCAAATTCCCATCGATCCCATTGATATCTGGAAGACTACATTCAAATATAAAGAGGGGATCTTTGAATGGTTGGTTATGCATTTTGGCTTAACTAATGCACTTACAAAGTTCATGAGGATGATGGATGACATTATACGACCCTTCACCAACTCATTCATGGTTGTCTACAACATGTTTTTAAGGTACTTCAAACTCTTCAAGAACACAAGTTGTATGTAAATCTCAACAAATGCACATTCAAGATGAAAATAATTTAGTACCTAGGGTACATTATGAATGAGGAAGGGGTCCATATTGATCCAAAGAAGATTCAAATTGTTTGAGAATGCCCTACACTAAGGACCCTCACATAACTTTGCAACTTCTTGGGTCTTGCAAATTTCTATCACAGATTTGTTCTTGGATTCTCACATGTTGCTTGGCCACTAACCCAAGTGACTAAAGGAGGAGCTAAAGCTACATTTTAGTGGGGAAAAATACAATATAGGGAATTTAAGAATTTGAATAATAGACTTTGCTTAGCCCCTATTCTTACCTTGCTAGATTTGCATCAACCTTTTTTATTTGATGATAGATGCATCTGAATAAGCCATGGGAGTTGTCATCATGCAACATGGCCATCCTATTGCATATCACAGTGAAACTTTCACTGATATAGTCAGGAAATACCATACATATGACAAGGAGCTCTATGCCATTATGCAAGCCTGCAAACAATGAAAATGTTATGTCTTGGGGAAAGAGATGGTCATCCACACTAACCATAGACCATTGGAATTAATCTAGATACATACAAAACTATGAAATGAGAGGCATCAAAAGTGGGCCACATATCTACAACAATTTTATCTAAAAATAAAACACAAAAAGGGGAGCTCAAATACAATCATAAATTGTCTAAGCCACCCACCAATTACTGTACTCACAATATTTCTTGACTTGTGTGGATACGATACTACCATTTGGGGTGCTCTATATGAAGCATATCATGCCGTTGTTGATACATATCAGGTGCTTCAAAAAGGTAAACATGTTTTTTATTTTTATTTTCAATATAATGTCCTTTGTCATATGGGGCACATCTATGTTCTAGCTATAAAGCAATAGAAGATGATATGGGAAACACATTTTAGTAGGACATCTAAACAATTTGTTGTAGAAAAGACATTGGTAGTTCTTCAAAAACACTTCTATTGGCCCCATATGCAAAAGGATGTGGAAAGGTACCTCAAATATTGCATCCCATGTGAGATAGAGAAGCCAACAAATAAGAAGCAAGGATTGTACACACCATTGCCAAAACCAACTAGGCCCTAGGAATCCATTTCAATGGATTTTCTCTTAGGTTTACCCACTTCAAAACATGGCAAGGACTATATTTTTGTTATAATTGATCATTTTCCAAAAATGGCTAGCATGATTTCTTGTAAGAAAAATATATCTACTAAATAAATTGCTCAACTATATTTTAGTCATGTATGGCTCCATTTTGGTCTTCCCAAGTCCATTGTCTTAGATCAAAATAGCAGGTTCCTAAGCATCTTCTAGTCCACTCTATGGAAGATTATAGATACCAAGCTGATGAATTCCATAACCTTCCATCCATAGACTGATGGTTAGATAGAAGTGGTTATCTACTTGATTATTCACATGATTCGTATGTATCACTATAAACATCCATGCACATAGAATGAGGGGCTTCTTTTCTTATAATATGGATATAATTGGGCACTACACAGCTTGACCAAGCATAGTCCATTCCAAATATGCTTTGGGTTCTAACCCATGGCACCAATTTATATAGCCATGCCATTCTCTACCATGGAATACACACCTCATGGGAGATCTAAGGTAGCAAAAGCAAAAAATTTCATTGAATAAATGCAACACATCTAGCAGCAAGTTCATGACATATTGGAGAAGATTAATTAGAAGTATAAGTAACACCATGACAAATATAGGATTGCACACCATTTTTTTGTAGGTGACAAGGTTTGGTTTCAGCTTCAAAAGGAACAAATTGCAAGCCCACAAAAAAATTTAGCCTCTGTGATATGGTCCCTACACCATCACCAAAAAAGTTAGAGAAAATGCTTTTGAGTTGACCTACCAGCCTACCTTGGTCTACATCTAATATTAAATGTGGAGCTCCTCAAACCATATCATCCATCTCTATTGGACACTTCAATCATAGAAGAACAACTAGACATTTATGAGATTGATCCACAAATTTTTTCTCTAGTGGAGGAGGATTAGATTGTGGACACCTGGATGAAGACAACAAGAGGACCCTTTATTCCGCTTTATCAAGTGGTCAAAAGGGGCCAATTTAGCCACCAAGGTGAGTGGCTCACAGAGAATAAAATTAAGACACAACTACCACATCTAATGAGGAATATTGATGCAATGGGGAACATTACTTCTTAAAGAGGGAGGAATGATCTAGGCAACAATTCAGGTGAGGGTTTTACCCTAATTGATGATAAAACTTTTAGGAGCCATAAATTTTACACTGTAGATCCAATTGAATCCCCATTTGAACCGTTGGAAATCTAAGAATGAGGAGAACATGGTGACATGTCACAATATTTTCTTGGTGGTTTTTGACCCTCAAAACCCCAATGTAAGTGCCCCAAATTTTAATTTTAGTAGTGTAGTGTAAAAATAGTAAGTTTCTAAAAATAGTAATTCCTTAAATTTTGTATTTTTTTAAATCATGGATGTCAAACCACTTAATCTCCCTTAATATTTGTGACCTTTCACATCCTCCTCCTACTTTCAAAATATGTATAAATGAATATGTAACCCAAAATGGAAATGAGACATCTCTTCCCAGAGATAAGTATATAGCTATATTGTAATATTGAGTAATAAAACATCTCTTCTCAAAGAATTCATTGTTATTGTGTTATTTTTGTGTTTTTAAAATATCTATTAATCAAAACTTTTGAGTTTTGGATCAGTGGTATTAGAGTGGTTTGTCTTAAGAGTGTATGATCCTAAGGATGAGGTTAGGCTACAAGAAGATTGGGTGGAAAACAATAGAGCTTCCAAACTATCCACCTATTCACTCTAAATGACTTAAAATGGTGGATGACACCAAGACATCTGATCCCTTCAAGGAAATGGTGATTGAATCCCACCAATGTTAACAAGCACATATGCTACAACAATTTTCACAAATTCTCTAATAACTTTTGATGGGAAATTTTGGATCCTCATCTATACTTCATGGCTCCTCATCCATGGAAATTTTGGATCCTCATCTATACTTCATGGCTCCTTATCCATGGAACATCTTTTCAGTGCCCCAACACCCTTTAAGGTTTAGGTGAATTTTGATATCCCTACATTTGAAGGCAAAATTAATGCTGATATAGTAGAAAATTGGTTGGATCAATTGTCTTCTTACTTTTCTATAAATAAATTCATCGATGGAGAAAAGATCACTTTTGCTCTTTTAAAAGCATCATTACCCATGAAAAATTGGTGGGAAGTGTACAAAAAGAGGTTTAGTATAGATGACATTGGCTTTTAGGTGGAACCTACCTAGGATTATTTCATGAAAGTGATAAAGGAAGAATATTATCCCATTGGAGCATATGATGATCTATACATATAGTGGTAACAACTTTGCCAAGGTAAGGACCAATTTGTTTAAGATGACACTAACATTTTTCATTCTCTATCTACAAGATTGGGTATTCAAGAAAGTGAGAAACATAAGACTCTCAAATATCATGGTGGACTACAATGGTACATACAGGGGGAAATAAAACTCTTCAATTTGAAAACCCTAGGTGAGGCATACAAGTCTGTAGTAAAGATTGAGCAGAAGCATGGAAGAAAGAATATGAAGATTCAACCTTAAAAATAGAAAATTGAAAAGAAAGGTCAAATATGAAGCCAAAATTGGAAACAAAAGGAGTTTCAAGATAAGAAACCCTAGAAGGGGAAGACTAGAAAATGCTGTGATTACCACAAAATTGGAACTCACTCCAAAGAAGAATGTCAAGCCATCAAGTCACTACTTTTTGAGTCAAAATACTTGATATCTACTACTCTATCTCATACATAACCTACATTCAAAGAGGAGGAAGAAAAGATTGTATATGTTGAGCCTGATACCATAGTTGCTTCATCATAGACCCATGAGGAAAGGCCAAATGACAAGGAAAGGTTGTTTCAATCTAAATTAAGGGTAAAATGTAAACCTCTAAATTTAATTCTTGATAATGGGAGTCAAAAGAATTTAATCTTTTCTAAAGTTGTGAAAATTCTAAATCTATCCATGAAGCCTCACCCAAAGCCATACAGTATCAGATGGTTGAGCCTAGGGAGAGACTTCCATGTCACCCATCAATGTCTTCTTTCATATGTAATAAAATCATTCCAAGATGAAGTATTGTGTGATATGGTAAATCTAGATGTTTTTGATGTACTCCTTGGTCAGTCTTTCATGTATGATCGACATGGCATCTATGAATCATGAACCTAAAGAATCACGCTCACTCTTGGAATGTGATGTTATAGGGTACTAGAGGTACCACCTCCCACATCTATCTCCTTGATTAGTTCCAAGTAATGCAAGAGATTGGTGGAGAAGACAAAGACATTCATTCTCATGGTGGTCAAACCATATAAATATAAGAAGATGTGTTGCAGTCCTGACTACACAATCAACACAACAATAGAAGCAGATGGGACAAATCATAGGAGAATATGATGACTTATTTAAGTCACCCATGGGAGTTCCATTGCACTACAAAGTAAAACATTGTGAATGAGGAAGGGGTCCATTTTGATCTAGAGAAGATTCAAGTTATTTGAGAATGGCCTACATGAAGGACCCTCATAGAACTTCACAGCTTCTTGGGTCTTGCAAATTTATATCACAGGTTTGTTTTTAGATTCTCACATGTTGCTTGGACACTAACCCAAGTGACTAAAGGAGGAGCTAAATTTATATTTTAGTGGGGTGAAATATAATAAAGAGCGTTTGAGAATTTGAATAATAGACTTTGCTTAGCCCCTATTCTTGCCTTGCCATATTTTCATCAAAATTTTGAGTTGATGATAGATGCATCTAAATATGTTATGGGAGCTATCATCGTTAAACATAGACATCTTATTACATATCACAGTGAAACTTTCACTGATACAATTAGAAAATACCTAAAATATGACAAGGAGCTCTATGCCATTGTGTAAGCCTAAAAATAATAGAAATACTACATCTTAGGGAAAGAGACAATCATCCAACTAACCACAGACCATTATAATTCATCCACACATAGAGCAAACTATGAGATGAGAGGCACCAAAAGTGGGCCACATATCTAAAATAGTTCCATCTGATAATCAAACACAAAAAGGGAATCTTAAAATGGTTATAGATGATTTAAGCCACCCACTAATTATTGCACTCACAATAGTTCTTGACATGTGTAGACACGAGACTACCACTTGGGGTTCTTTGTATGTAGTAGATCCTACATTTGTTGATACATATCAAGTTCTTAAAGAAGGTAAACATGTTTATAATTTATATTTACAAGATAATTTCCTCTATCATATGGGGCACATCTGTGTTCTAGATGGAAAACAATAAAATATGATAAGGGAAGCACATTTTAGTAAGATAGTCGAACACTTTAGTGTAGAAAAGACATTGGTAGTTCTTTAAAAATACTTCTACTAGCCCCATATGTGAAAGAATGTGGAAAGGAACCTCAAATATTGCACCCCATGTGTGATATCTAAGCCAATAAATAAGAATCAAGGATTATGCGTGCCATTACCAGAACCAACCAAGCCTTGGGAATCTGTCTCAATGGATTTTCTCTCAAGTTTTCCCACTTCAAAACATGGCAACAAATATATTTTTGTTGTAATTTATCATTTTTTAAAATGGCTATCATGAAATCTTGTAACAAAAATATATCTATTGAAGAAACTGCTCAACTATATTTTAGTCATGTATGGCTCCATTTTGGTCTCCCCAAGTCCATTATCTCAAATCAAGATAGCAAGTTCCTAAGCATCTTTTGGTCCACTCTATGGAAGATGATGGATACCAAGATGATGAATCCCATAGCCTTCCATCCATATACTGATGGTCAAACATAAGTGGTGAACCACTTGATTTTCCACATGATTTAGATGTATCACTCCAAACATCCATACATATGGGATGAGGGGATTCTTTTCATACAACATGGATATAATTAGGCCCTACATAGCTCGACCAATCATAGTCCATTCCAAGTATGTTTTGGGTTCCAACCCATGGCACCAATTAATATAGTTGGTCCATTATCTACCATGGAATAAACACCTCATGGGAGATCTGAGGTAGCAAAAGAAATGAAGTTCATTGAAAAAATACAACACATCCATCAACAAGTTCATGACATCTTGGAGAAGATGAATTAGAAGTATAAACAATGCCATGACAAACATAGGATTGCACATTATTTTTTTGTGGGTGATAAGGTTTGGTTTCAAATTAAAAAAGAATGACTTGTAGGCCCACATAGAAAAATTTTGCCTCTGTGATATGGTCCCTACACCATCACCATAAAAGTTGGAGAAAATGTTTTTGAGTTGAACCTACCAACCTACCTTGGTCTACATCCAATATTCAATGTGGATCTCTTCAAACCATATCATCCACCTACGTTAGACATTTTAGTTTTAGAAAAAAAAATAGATATTGATGAGCTTGATCCAAAAAAAATTTCTCTAGTAGAGGAGGATCAGATTGTGGACATCTGGATGAAGACAACAAGAAGATGCTCTATTCTACTTTATCAAGTGGTCAAAAAGGGATAGCTTAGCCACCAAGGTGAGTGGCTCACAAAAAATAAAATTAAGACACAACTACCACACTTGATGAGGAATATTGATGCAATGGGAACCACTACTTATCAAGGAGGGATGAATGATTCAGGCAATAATTCAGGTGATGGTTCTACCCCAATTGATGATAAAACTTTTGGGAGCCATAACTTTTGCACCATAGCTCAAATTGACTCCCCATTTGAACCATTGGAAATATAATAATGAGGAGAACATGGTGAGATAGCATGATATTTTCATGGTGGTTTTTGACCCCCAAAAACCTAATATAAGTGCCCCAAATTTCAATTTTAGTAGTGCAATCTAAAACTAGTAAGTTTCTAAAAATAGTAATTCCTCAAATTTTGTATTATTTTAAATCATGGAAGTAGAAAAACTTAATCTCCCTCGAGATTGGTGACCTTTCACATCCTCCGTCTACTTTAAAAATGTGTATAAATGAAGATGTAACCTAAAATGGAAATGAGACATCTCTTCCCAGAGATAAGCATATAGTTGTATTACAATCTTGAGTAATAAAACATATCTTCTCAGAGAATTCATTGTTACTATGTTATTTTCGTATTCTTGAAATATTTTTCAATTAAAACTTATAAGTTTTGGATCAATGGTATCAAAGCAGTTTGTCTTAAGAGTGTATGATCCTCAGGATGAGGTCAAGCTACAAGAAGCTTGGGTGAAAAACAATAGAGCTTCCAAACTATCCACCTATTCACTCCAAATGACTTCAAATGGTGGAAGACATCGAGACATATGATCCCTTTAAGGAAATGGTGAATGAATCCCTCCAATGGAAAAAATCATAGATGCTACAATAATTCACCCAAATTCTCTAACAACTCTCAATGGGAAATTCTAGCTCTTCATCTGCACTTCTTCGCTCCTCATCTATGGAATCTCTTTTTAATGCCCCAACACCCTTCAAGGTTTAGGTGAATTTTCATATCCATAAATTTGAAGGCAAAATTAATGGTAATGCAGTATAAAATGGGTGGTATCAATTATATTCCTACTTTTCTATTAAAAAAATTAACTAATGGAGAAAATATCACTTTTGCTCTTTTAAAAGAATTATTGCTCATGAAAAATTGGTGGGAAGTGTACAAAAAGAGGTTCAGTACATATGACATTGGCCTTGAGGTGAAATCTACCTAGGATGATTTCATGGAAGTGGTAAAGGAATAATACTATCCTATTAGAGCATATGATGATCTGTACATATAGTGGCAACAACTTCACTAAGGTAAAGACAATCTCTTCAAGATTACACTGACATTTTTCCTTCTCTATCTACAAGATTGGGCATCCAAGAAACTGAGAAACATAAGACTCTCAAATATCATGGTAGACTACAATGGTACATATGGGGGGAAATGGAACTCTTCAATTTAGAAACCCTCTGTGAAGCATACAAGTTCATAATGAAGATTGAGCAGAAGTATGGAAGAAAGAATATGAAGAATCAACCTTAAAAATGAAAAATTGAAAATGAAGGTTAAACATGAGGCCAAAATTTGAAGAAAAAGGATTTTCAAGATAAGAAACCCTAGAAGGGAAAGACTAAAAAATGGTGTGATTATCACAAAATTGGAATCACTCCAAAAAAGAATGTCAAGCTATCAAGTCACTGCTTTTTGAGTCATAATACTTTACATCTATTGCTTTGTCTCATACACAACCTAAAATCAAAGAGGATGAAGAAGATATTATAGATGTTGAGCCTGATACCATCATTGCTTCATCATAGACCTATGAGGAAAGACCAGATGAAAAGGAAAGGTAATTTCACTCCAAATTATTTGTAAAAGGTAAACCTCTACATTTCATTCCATATAGTGGGAGTTAAAATAATTTAATCTCTACTAAAGTTGTGAAAATTCTAAATCTATCCATGAAGCCTCACCCAAATCCATATAGTATTAGATGGTTGAGCCCAAGGAGAGACCTCTGTGTCACCCATCAGTGTCTTCTTTTATATGCAATAAAACCTTTCTAAGCTGAAGTCTTGTGTGATGTAGTCAATCTCTCCTTGGTCAACCTTGCATGTATGATCAACATGGCATCTATGAATCATGAACCCAAAGAATCAATCTCACTCTTGGAATGTGGTGTTATAGGGTAACAGAGGTACCACTCTCACAATTTTCTCCCTAATTAGTGCCAAACAATGTACGAGATTGGTGTAGAATACAAAGCAATTTGTTCTCATGGTGGTCAAACCATAGAAATCCAAGAAGGTTAATGTTGCAGTCCTATCTACACAATCAATAAAACAATAGAAGTACATGAGACAAATCATAAGAGAATATGATGACTTATTCAAGTCACCCACAGGAGTTCCACTGCACTGCCAAGTAAAACATTCTATCAATTTAATCCTAGGATCACCTTTGCCTAATAATCCTATGTATCATATATCAGTTTTGGAAAATGATGATATAAAAAGATAGATTCAAGAATTGATCCAAAATTTTCACATTAGGCCAAGCTCTTCACCCTATGGCAGTTTGATTGTCTTGGCACCAAAGAAAGATGGAACATGGAGGCTTTACATTGAATATCAAACCTTGAATAAAATCACTATAAATAATTACTACCCCCTCCCTAATATTTATGACCTATTAGACCAAATCCATGGTGATAATTTCTTCACCAAAATTGATCTCAAATCTAGATATCACCAAATTCCCATCGATCCCATTGATGTCTGAAAGACTGCAATCAAATCTAAGGAAGGAATATTCAAATGGTTGGTTATGAATTTTGGACTAACTAACGCACTTGTAACCTTCATGAGGATGATGAATGACATCTTTCAACCATTCACCAACTCATTCATGGTTTTCTACTTGGATGATATACTCATCTACAACAGAACGTGGGAGGAACATCTGGAACATGTTTGTAAGGTGCTTCAAACTCTTTGAGAGCACAAGTTGTATGAAAATCTTGCTAAATACACGTTTAGGATGAAAATAATTTAGTACCTAGGGTAAGTTATGAATGAGGAAGGGGTCCATGTCAATCTAGAGAATATTTAGGTTATTTAAGAATTGCCTACACCAATGACCCTCACAAAACTTTATAGCTTCTTGGGTCTTGAAAATTTCTATCATACATTTGTACTTAGATTATCACATGTTGCTCGAATACTAACCCAAGTGAATAAAGGAGGAGCTAAAGCTACATTTAAATGGGGTGAAATACAACAAAGAGCATTTAAAATTTTAAAGAATAGACTTTTCTCAACCCCTATTCTTGCCTTACCAGATTTGCATCAACTTTTCAAGTTAATGACAAACATATTAAAAATGCCATGGGAGATATCATCATGCAACATGGCCATCCTATTGTATATCATAGTGAAAATTTAATTGATATAGTTAGGAAATACCTAACATATGACAAGGAGCTTTATGCCATTGTGTAAGCCTACAAATAATGGAAACACTGCATCTTAGGGAAAGAGATGGTCATCCACACTAACCATAGACCATTGAAATTCATCTAGATGTAGAGAAATATATGAAATAAAAGGAACTAAAAGTGGGCCACATATCTACAATAACTCCATCTGATAATCAAACATGAAAAGGGGAGCTAAAATATGGCTATAGATTATCTACGCTGCCTACCAATTACTATAATCACAATAGTTCTTGACCTATGTGGACACGAGACTATCACTTGGGGTGCTCTGTATGAACTAGATCCTACCTTTGATGATACATATTAGGTGCTTCAATAAGGTAAACATGTTTCTAATGTCTATTTTCAAGATAATGTCCTCTGTCATATGGGGCACATCTATGTTCCAATTGTAGAGCAATAGAAGATGATATGGGAAGAACATTTTAGTAGGATAGTTGGACACATTGGTGTAGAAAAGACATTGGTAGTTCTTCAAAAACACTTCTACTAACCCCATATGTGAAAATATGTGGAAATTTACCTCAAATATTGCACCCCATGTGCAATATCCAAGCCAAAAAATAAGAATCAAGGATTCTACATGCCATTGCTAGACCCAACCAGGCCTTGAGAATCTATCTCAATGGATTTTCTCTCAGGTTTGCCAACTTTAAAACATAGCAATGACTATATTTTTATAGTTGATATTTTTTCAAAAATGGCTATAACAATTTCTTGTAAGAAAAATATATTTGCTAAAAAAACTACTAAACTATATGGCTCCATTTTGGTCTCCCCAAGTCCATTATCTCAGATCGAGATAGCAGGTTCCTGAGCATCTTCTAGTCCACTCTATGGAAGATGATGGATACTAAGCTAATGAATTCCATAGCCTTACATCTATAGATTTATGGTTAAATATAAGTGGTGAATCACTTTATTGTTCACATGATTTGGATGTATCACTCCAAACATCCATACACATGGGATGTGGGGCTTCTTTTCATACAAAATGGATACAATCAAGCCCTACACAGCTTGACCAAGCACATTCCAATTATGCTTTGGGTTATAACCCATGGAACCAATTTATATATCCATTCTATTCTCTACCATGGAATACACACCTCATGGGAGATCTGAGGAAGTAAAATCAATAAAGTTCTTTGAACAAATGTAACACATCCAGTACCAAGTTCATGACATCTTGGAGAAGATGAATGAGAAGTATAAGCAACTTATTAAAAGAAATAAGATTACACAACATTTTATTTTGGGTGACAAGGTTTGGTTATAGCTTCCAAAGTAATGAATTACAAGCCCACACAAAAAAAAATTGGCCTCTATGATATGGTCCCTACACCATCACCATAAAAGTTGGAGAGAATGATTTTGAGTTAAACCTACTAGACTACCTTGGTTTGCATCCAATATTCAATTTGGAACTCTTCAAACCATATCATCAACCTCTATTAGACACTTCATTTGTATCAAAATAACTAGACATTAATGAGCTTGATCCATAGAGTTTTACTCTAGTGGAGGAGGATCAGATTGTGGACACCTAGATGAAGACATCAAGAGGACATTTTATTCTACTTTATCAAGTGGTTAAAATGGGATAGCTTAGCCACTAAGGTGAGTGGCTCATAGAGAATAAAATTAAGACACAACTACCAACCTAATGAGGAATATTGATGTAATGGGGACCATTACTCTCAAGGAGGGAGGAATGATCTAGGTAACAATTCAGGTGATGGTTCTACCCCAATTGATGATGGAAATTTTGAGATCCATAACTTTTACATTATAGCTATAATTGACTCCTTATTTGAAATATTGTAAAGATAATAATGAGGATAATGTGATGATATGGTATGAGCTTTTATCTATGGTTTTTAACCCTAAAAAAACCAATAGAAGTACCCCAAATTTTAATTTTAGTAGTGCAGTCTAAAACTAGTAAGTTTCTAAAAATAGTAATTCCTCAAATTATGTATTATTTTAAATCATGAAAGTTGAACCACTTAATATCCCTCAATATAAATGAATATATAACCCAAAATGGAAATGAGACATCTCTTCCTAGAGATAAGCATATAATTGTATTGAAATCTGAGTAATAAAACATCTCTTCTCAATGAATTCATTGTTACTATGTTATTTTCATGTTATCAAAATATCTGTTAATCAAAACTTTTGAGTTTTAGATCAGTGGTATTAGAGTGGTTTGTCTTGAGAGCTTATGATCCCAAGGATGAGGTCAAGCTACAAGAAGATTGGGTAGAAAACAATAGAGCTTTCAAACAATCCACTTATTTGCTCCAAATAAATTCAAATGGTAGATGACACTGAGACATTAAATCCCTTAAATTAAAGGGTAAATGAAGCCCTCCAATGGTAATAAGCATAGATGTTGCAATAATTCACCCAAATTCTCCAATAACTCTCAATGGGAAATTATAGCTCCTCATTTGCACTTTCTGGCTCATCATCTATGGAATGTCCTTTTAGTCCCCCAACACCCTTAAATGTTTATGTGAATTTTTATATCCCTATATTTGAAGGAAAAAATCAATGATAATGTAGTAGAAAATTGGTTAGATCAATTATCTTCCTACTTTTCTATAAATAAATTCATTGATGGAGAAAAGATCACTTTTGCTCTTTTGAAAGCATAATTACCCATGAAAAATTGGTGTGAAGTCTACAAAAAGAGGTTCAGTATAGATGACATTAACCTTGAGGTGAAACCTACTTGGGATGATTTTGTGGAAGCAATAAAGGAAGAATACTATCCCATTGGAGCATATGATGATTTGTATATACGGTGGTAATAACTTTATGAAGGTAAGGACCAATCTGTTCAACATTACACTGACATTTTTCATTCTCTATCTGTAAGATTGGGCATCCAAAAAACTAAGAAACATAAAACTCTCAATGGTACATATGGGGGGGAATGGAACTTTACAATTTGGAAAACCTCGGTGAGGCATACAAGTTCATAGCAAAGATTGAGAAAAAGCATGGAATAAAGATTAAAAAGAGTCAACCTTCAAAATAGAAAAGTGACAAGGAAGGTCAAACACGAGGCCAAAATTGGAAGCAAAATTATTTTCAAGATAACAAACCCCAGAAGGGGAAGACTAGAAAATGGTATGATTATCAAAAAACTAGAACTCACTCCAAATAAGAATGTCGAGCCATAAAGTCATTGCTTTTTGAGTCATTATAATCGACATCTACTACTTTGTCTCATACACAACCTATAGTCAAAGAGGATGAAGAAGAGATTGTAGATGTTAAACCTGATACCATCATTGCTTCATCATAGACCCATGAGGAAAGGCTAGATGACAAGGCAAAAGGTAAGCCTCTGCATTTCATTCTTGATGGTAGGAGTTAAAATAATTTAATCTCTGTTAATGTTTTGAAAAGTCTAAATCTATCCATGAAGCCTCACCTAAATCCATATAGTATTGGATGGTTGAGCATAGGGAGAGACCTTTGTGTCACCCATCAGTGTCTTCTTTCATATGTAATAAAACCTTTCCAAGAAGAAGTCTTGTGAGATATGGTCAATCTAGATGTTTATGATATACTCCTTTGTCAGCCTTTCATGTATGATCGACATGGCATCTATGAATCACAAACCTGAAGAACCACCCTCACTCTTGGAACTTGGTGATACAGGGTACCAGAGGTACCACCTCCCACATCTATCTCCCTGACTAGTGCCAAGTAATGTAATAGATTGGTAGAGAAGCAAATCAATTCATTCTCATGGTGGTCAAACCACAAAAATCCAAGAAGGTTGATGTTGCAGTCTTGACTACACAATCAACACAACAATAGAAGCAGATAGGACAAATCATATCTAGAATATGATGACTTATTCAAGTCACCCATGGGAGTTCCACTACAATACAACATAAAACATTTGATTAATTTGATCCAAGGATCACCTTTGCCTAACATTCCTTTGTATCATGAATCATTTTTGGAGAATGATGAGATAAAAAGATAGATTCAGGAATTGATCAAAAAAGGTCACATCAAGCCAAACTCTTCACCCTATGGTAGCTTGATTTTCTTGGAACCAAAGAAAGATGGAACATGGAGGCTTTACATTGACTATTGAGCCTTGAATAAAATCACTATGAAGAGTCATTACCCCCTCCCCAGGATTGATGACCTATTGGACTAACTCCATGGTGTGAATTTATTCACCAAAATTGATCTCAAATCTAAATATCACCAAATTCCCATCGATCCCACCAATGTCTGGAAAACTACATTCAAATCTAAGGAGGGGCTCTTCAAATGGTTGGTTATGCCTTTTGGCTAAACTAATGCACCTGTAACCTTCATGAGGATGATTGATGGCATCATGTGACCCTTCACAAACTCATTCATGGTTGTCTACTTAGATGACATACTCATCTATAGTAGAACATGGGAGGAACATCTGTAATATGTTCTTAAAGTGAATCAAACTCTCTAAGAGCAAAAGCTATATGTAAATATTGAAAAATGCACATTTGAGATGAAAACAATTTAGTATCTAGGGTACATTGTGAATGAGGAAGGGGTCCATGTCGATTTAGAGAAGATTTGGGTTATTCAAGAATGGCCTACACTAAGGACCCTCACAAAACTTCATAGCTTCTTTGGTCTTGTAAATTTCTATCATAGGTTTGTTCTTGGATTATCACATGTTGTTTGGCCACTAACCCAAGTGACTAATGGAGGAGCTAAAGCTACATTTCAATGGGGACAAATATAAAAAAGGGCATTTGAGAATTTTAAGAATATAATTTGATCAACCCCTATTCTTGCCTTGTTATATTTGCATCAACCTTTCAATTTGATGATAGATGCATCTAAATATGCCATGGGAGCTATCATCATGCAATATGGTTGTCATATTGCATATCATAGTAAAAATTTCACTGATACAATTAGAAAATACCTGACATATGATAAGGAGAACTATGTTATTATGTAAGCCTAAAAACAATGGAAACATTACATCTTAGGGAAAGAGACAGTCATCCACACTAACCACAAACCATTTGAATTCATCCAAATGCAGAGCAAACTTTGAGAAAATGCTTTTGAGTTGAACCTAACCTACCTTGCTTTTCATACTGTTGTTCCCAAAATCAGCTGTGCTTATTTTTGGAACTCCCCTGTGAAACTTGTCTGTTTCATCTTTTTGTCCCCCTCAATTCGTTCTTCAAAATGGTTTTTGAATTCACTCTCATCTTGGCCTCGGAATGAGAAGTGGTTACCATCTCATCCCTGCCAATTTTTCCTCTCTTGGACTCCTTCTAGAGTTAGTCTTTCCTCCCTTTTCCCCTATGCAAGGGCGGCAAATTTTGTCGCCCCTGCATTTTCCTTCATTTTTTGTGCAAGGGCGGCTAAATTTGCCACCCCTACACTTTTCCCTGCAAGGGTGGCAAATTTTTCCGCCCTTACCTGTGTTCTGCATCCCATTTTTGCCGCCTTTGCAGTGGGTGCCAAGTTTGCCACCGATTGTCGTTTCTGCCGTCGTCAGCCGATTTCTGCCGTGGTCGACAGGTCTACTGACATCGGCGGATTTAGTCTGCTGTGGTTGGTAATTTTGCCAACGTTGGCGGTTTTTCCGTCTCCATTCTCCCGCCCATGCAGAAGTGGCAATTTTTTCTACCCTTGCATCTGAAACTCGCATTTCTCCAGCTCTAGAGAAATCTTCATTCTTTTCATTTTCTGCGCCCGCTCCCCTTTTTCTTCCTCTTTTCGACCTGCTCGCATCTCATCCCTTTCAAATGCATCTCCCTGATCGTGACCAGTGAATGTGCAGTTCTCCCAGATCGCTACTTTCTTCCTCTGATTGCCCAATCATGGTTCTTGCTGCAGTTTCTGTGAAGGGTCCCTCTTCGTCAGCGTCTTTTCAGCAGAAGTTCTTCCAGGTCACTGAAGTTTCCCTAAAATAGTCCAAGACCAAGGAGAAGACTGAAAATAAGGACTGACAGCTTAGAGAAAGATCTCAGTAGATGGAAGGAATTGAAAAATCCCAAGAAGAGCACTCTGATGTCTGTTGGTGCCATCTCCAGTAAGGACTCCTATATTGAGATCAAGGAGTCACTGATCTTCAAAATCTAGAACAAATGATCCAAAATTTCAAAGGGATAATCCAGAAAGATTTTGAAGAAGCATCTTTCTTAATGACTTCGATGGACAGCATTTTGGATGCTCAGTTAAATTTGGAAGAATTTGAAATCCAGGTTAACTGGCCACTCTAAAGCCATCACAACATTGAAAGATACATTGATCAAAGCAAGGGTCATCTCTAAGAATGCATTTGTGCCAGACAGCATAGGAATTCAAGCATCGATCGCCATGTACGATGCTCATTTGAAGAAGTTTGGCAGCAAGAATTGACACTCTCTCTCCCCCTTCTCTCTTTTTTTATCCTTATGCATTTCTGTTTTGTGCAGAATGCATGCAATTTTGTAATATATAATTACATGTAAATATTTTGGAAAATATCTAAAAGTCAAAGATGAGTCATCTTTGACCAAGATATTTTATATTTTATTATTTTCTATTTTTGAGGGTTTTCTCCCTATATATAGTGGAGACCTCATTTGTAAATTATCTTGAAAAATTTAATAGCAAACACTCTGCTGAAATTGAAGCAACTTTTGAGACTTTGTGCTCAAATTTGTAAATCATATTCTGTTAAATGAATGAGAAGCAGGTTATTTCAGACTTTGTGTTGAGATTATCTGTGTTATTTAGGAAATAGTTCTTATGTCTTTTTTCTGGTAACATCTTGTTTATCTGATTTAATAAGCAAGTGGGTGTGTTATTATTATCTGAGGGCGCTTCTAGAGGGTAGAAGATAGACTTTGTGCTGATTTTACCTTTGAGATTCTTTTATCTTTTGTAGTTTCAGGTGAAGACTTTGTGCTTCAATTTATTCTACGGTTGTACTTGTTCCGAATCCGTGGAGAAGCTATGGACGACTTTGTGCTTGCGTGAGCATTCTTGTGCCTTTGTTACTTCAGGTGATTTCTTGCTCTCTATTTAATACCGTTCCTAAAAGAAGAGGAATGTTGTTAGCATTAGACCAGGATTTTCTCCCTTTTGTTCTTTATACATTACTTCTAAAAAAAGAGAAGTAGATGCTGTTATACCAACCCCATGTGTTATTTTCTGCTTAATTATATATATGCTTATAGCACGTAAATATTGATAGGGAACCTCCCCTTGATGAGAGGAGAGATTTACCTCGTCTAGATCTGGTAAAGCCACACTCCTCGTGGTGTAAATCTCGCTTATGTTGTGGCTGATATCCCCATTTTGCCATCAATTAGTTGATGACAAAATATTCACCCAACAGTTTTTGGCGACTCCGCTGGGGAACCAAATGTGCAGTCTAAAACCTCAAGTTTCAGATTGAAGTAGTCCCTACCCTTATCCATTACATAATCTAGCAACTCCGTTTCATGTCTTACCCATTATCATTATAGCTTTACCAGCTACCTCCATTATATTATCTGGTCTACAAAACCAGAGCTACTGGGAAGAATGCGCATTTTGAAGCCTCAAGCTTCAACTTGAAGTAGTTTCGGTCCCATTTTTGTTTTGAAAACCTGGCAACTCCACGCTACACTAGGAGTCAAAGATCTAAAGGTGTTTTTGACCCTGTGTTCAAGTTGGCACAACAAAGTAATTTTGATCTGTTTCCTCCATCAGCGTCTCTTTGACGGTCTAGGAGTTTTCGTTCTAGCCTTGTTAGGTCACCAACACAAGGTAGAACTCCTTTTTTCCACTGTCAATCGCCGCCTACCTATAAACACTCCACCAAGGTTTGTTATCCCACCTTTTAACCCTCTTATCATAATGGCTCAAGGCCCATGGGGTAATTCCTTCGGCCCTCTTAATTTAACCCCGCCTCTGCATGAACTACCTCATAGTTCTAGGAAAAAATTTCTTAGGTTTTTTGGTGATGGAAAGGTTCATCCTAATGAGCATATTGTTGCTTTCTCCATAGCATGTGGCGTTATTGGTGTCAATTTGAAGATGTGGCAGTAAGACTTTTTGTGGAGACTTTGCAAGGTGCTGCTGCAGATTGGTTCTATCACTTGCAGGTTGGGTCAGTGACTGACTGGAATACACTAAAGTCCATATTTGAAGCTAGGTTTAAACCCGTTGAAGATGCACATGCTTTGTTAGCTCAGCTAACACATATGAAAAAAGAATCCCAAGAGCCCATGAGGGATTTCATAGCCAAATTCAACAAGTTGAGAAACTGGATTCCAACTGTGGCTCAGCCCACGCTGGAAAATCTCAAGTGTTTTTTCATCAACTCGCAGCTTCTTGAAGTAATTTTCCTATTAAGGTGAGCTGGCCCTATGGATTTAACGTTGGCTCAAAGTTTGTCTACTGAGATTGAAGATGATCTTATCCTGGCAAGTAAGATCAGAAAAGACCCAAGTAAAAATAAATTCCCTTCATCTGTTGAAAACCCTTCTACAGCTACTACAGATCATATGGTACAAAAGTTACCAAATGAAATGCTAGCTCTCATAAGACAGATGGCCCAAGTTATGTCTACTTCTCCTAATCAGGATATGCCAAGGAGGACATTTCAGAATCTAGCGTACCAAGGCAATGCTGCTAGGAATCAAGGGCAGCCAAATCGTCTTCCTCCCCCGCAGAGGAACCTCGCCCTTGAAGCCCCTCCAACCAACACAGCGATTAGATATCTGGAAACAGAATGCGCTCCCCCTTTCCAACCTGAGTTGGACCAACAATATGATGCTAATCTCTTTGGAGAGCAAGAAGAAGAATTAGCTAGTGACTCCGTCATTGGCTACCTGAATTATCAAGAGGAACCCAGAAGTGAGGGGAATGCAACTGAAGGATCATATGCCATATTCACTGGGTCCCAGAAATAGTCAGCCTGACAAGCTGATAAAGAGAAGATAGAGGAGCAACCTTGGCCAGCAATTTCAATTGCCAAGCGGGGAACCGCTCTGCCCTTCCAACCAAAGGACCCATTGACTATTGAAAAGGTACGTAATCCAAGCACCTCTGCCCCCTTTACTTCAACTTCGCAAACCATCCCTTCCCATCCCAAAAACCAAAAGAGTGAATTCCCATCCTCTGTGCCTAGTCTAATACCGACATTTGATATAATTGAGCATGTCAAAAAGACTAAAATTGAAATGTCTGAATTTGAATTTCTACAAGCCCATCCTGAATAGTTGGATAGATTGGTGAAATGTGTGAAAGATACAGCCGTCCCTGTAGAACAAGAAATTTTGAGGGTAACTCATGATCCCCCAAAAGATATATCCACCCAGAACAATCTTGTCGTGACTCCTCCAGTTGCTCCTAAGAAAATAGAGAAAATAGAACCTTTCTATGTTTCTCTGTTAATAAACGGTCGCAAGCTGAGCAACTGTATCATCGATTCTGGTGCATTTAACAATGTTATGCCTGCTAGAGTGGTAGAATCTCTTGGTCTCACATTGACTAAAACTTTTGAGAGATGTTTCTCCATGGAGAATAAACAAGTACCACTATTGGGGCAAATCAAAGATGCTTAATTTGCATTTGCAGCATTCCCTGACAAGAGGATCAAGATGACAGTTCTGGTGGCTGACGTCCCAGCTTCATATGGCATTCTACTCGGATGAAACTTTTGCAAGGATGTCAGAGGAGAATTGAGCATGGACTTATCCCAGGCAAAGATTCTTATGAAAGGCGTGATGCAAAGGTTGCTTCCTGAGAGAGAGGCAAAGTACGTGGTCACCCAAACGTCATCTCCTATGGCTCAGATTCTGTTTGAATCCTCAGGAAAGGGTAATTATTTTTTGACCATGAAAGACGTTCATGAAGAACCTGTTAAAACCCTTGAGAATGCCAACCAGAAAATTGGTTTGACTGAAATAATGACAAGTGGGCCTGATAGTGCCAATCGATGGCGGGTGTTAAATGAGGACAATCAAATCAGATGCTGGATAGAACCAAAAGAGCAACCAATTATAGTAGTTGACCATGTTGTTGCGCGTCATGATCAGAAAAAAGAACTCTTCACCAAGAAAACAAAGATTCATGGTTTTCGGGTCAAAAGACAGATCTTGCTGTGGAGCAAGAGGAGAAAACCAAAGGGAAGGCACAGGAAGTTGGTTTTCTGGTGGAGGTTTCCATTCACAAATCATCAATTCTGGGGAGAAAATGGCCTCTTGCTAGTTTATCAAGACAGAGCATCATCACCACTGCCTCTAAAGGGGCAGCATCTGAGGTGCTTCGATTCTTGAAGTACTAAATAAATTCTCCTGTATATTTGTATAGTCTTTATCTTTGTTTTATTCGTTTCTATTTTCATTTTTTGGAGCCTTTCTTTTTGAGTAGCTTGACCCCGTGGCCCAATGACACGCTTCTAATGCACTGGAGATTTTGAATTCTACTCCCTTCCATCACTTTTTGCAATAGAAGGCAGTTCCCCAACAGGAGCCAGCTGTTGTTCCCAAAATCAGCTGTGCTTATTTTTGGAACTCCCCTGCGAAACTTGTCCGTTTCATCTTTTCATCCCCCTCAGTTCATTCTTTGAAATGGTTTTCAAATTCACTCTCATCTTGGCCTCAGAAGGAGAAGTGGTTACCATCTCGTCCCTGCCAATTTTTCCTCTCTTGGACTCCTTCTGGAGTTAGTCTTTCCTCCCTTTTCCCCTGTGCAAGGGCGGCAAATTTCACCGCCCCTACATTTTCCTTCATTTTTTGTGCAAGGGCGGCTAAATTTGCCACCCCTTCACTTTTCCTTGCACTTTTCCCTACAAGGGCGGCAAATTTTTCCACCCTTACCTGTGTTTTGTGTCCCATTTTTGCCGCCTTTGCAGTGGGTGGTAAGTTTGCCACCGACTGTCGTTTTTGCCATCGTCGGCCGATTTCTGTCGTGGTCGACCGGTCTGCCGACATCGGTGGATTTAGTCTGCCATGGTCAGCAATTTTGTCAATGTCGACGGTTACCGTTCTCCCGCCCATGCAGAAGCGGCAATTTTTGTCACCCTTGCATCTGAAACTCGCATTTCTCTAGCTCTAGAGAAATCTTCATTCTTTTCATTTTCTGTGCCCACTCCCCTTTTTCTTCTTATTTTTGACCTACTCGCGTCTCATCCCTTTCAAATGCATCTCCCTGATCATGACCAGCGAATATGTAGTTCTCCCAGATCGCTAATTTCTTCCTCTGATTGCCCAATCATGGTTCCTGCTGCAGTTTCTGTGAAGGGTCCCTCTTCGTCGGCGTCTTTTCAGTAGAAGTTTTTCCAGGTCACTGAAGTTTCCCTGAAACAGTCCAAGACCAAGGAGAAGACTGAAAATAAGGACTGACAGCTTAGAGAAAGATCTCAGCAGATGGAAGGAATTGAAAAATCCCAAGAAGAACACTCTGATGTCTGTTGGTGCCATCTCCAGTAAGGACTCCTATATTGAGATCAAGGAGTCACTGATCTTCAAAATATAGAAGAAATGATCTAGAATTTCAAAGGGATAATCCAAAAAGATTTTGAAGAAGCATCTTTCTCAATGACTTTGGTGGACAGCATTCTGGATGCTCAGTTAACTTTGGAAGAATTTGAAATCCAGGTTAACTGGCCACTCTAAAGCCATCACAACATTGAAAGACGCACTAATCAGAGTAAGGGTCATCTCCAAGAATGTAGTTGTGACAGACAGCATAGGAATTCAGGCATCGATCGCCATGTACGATGCTCATCTGAAGAAATCCAACAGCAAGAATTGACACTCTCTATCCCCCTTCTCTCTTCTTCTATCCTTATGCATTTCTACTTTGTGCAGAATGCATGCAATTTTGAATACGTAATTACATGTAAATATTTTGGAAAATATCTAAAAGTCAAAGATGAGTCATCTTTGACCAAGATATTTTATATTTTATTATTTTCTATTTTTGAGGGTTTTCTCCCTATATATAGTGGAGACCTCATTTGTAAATTATCTTGGAAAATTTAATAGCAAACACTCTGCTGAAATTGAGGCAACTTTTGAGACTTTGTGCTCAAATTTGTAAATCATATTCTGTTAAATGAATGAGAAGCAGGTTATTTCAGACTTTGTGTTGAGATTGTCTGTGTTATTTAGGAAATAGTTCTTATGTCTTTTTCCTGGTAACATCTTGTTTATCTGATTTAATAAGCAAGTGGGTGTGTTATTATTATCTGAGGGCGCTTCTAGAGGGTAGAAGATAGACTTTGTGCTGCTTTTACCTTTGAGATTCTTTTATCTTTTGTAGTTTCAGGTGAAGACTTTGTGCTTCACTTTATTCTATGGTTGTACTTGTTCTGAATCCGTGGAGAAGCTACAGAAGACTTTGTGCTTGCGTGAGTATTCTTGTGCCTTTGTTACTTCAAGTGATTTCTCGCTCTCTGTTTAATACCATTCCTGAAAGAAGAGGAATGTTGTTAGCATTAGACCAGGATTTTCTCCCTTTTGTTCTTTATACATTACTTCTAAAAAAAGAGAAGTAGATGTTGTTATACCACCCCCATGTGTTATTTTCTACTTAATTATATATATGCTTATAGCACGTAAATATTGATAGGGAACCTCCCCTTGATGAGAGGAGAGATTTACCTCGTCTAGATCTGGTAAAGCCACACTCCTCATGGTGTAAATCTCCCTTATGCTGTGGTTGATATCTCCATTTTGCCATCAGTTAGTTGATGACAAAATATACACCCAACACATACAATATTCAACATGGAGCTCCTCAAACCATATCATCTACCTCTATTGGACACTTCAATCATAGAATAACAACTAGACATTGATGAGATTGATCCATAGAGTTATTCTCTAGTGGAAGAGGAACATATTATGGACACCTGGATGAAGACAATAAGAGGATGCTCTATTCTACTTTACCAGGTGGTCAAAAGGGGCCAGCTTAACCACTAAGGTGGGTGGCTCATAGAGAATCAAATTAAGATACAAATGCCACACATGATGAGTAATATTGATGCAATGGGGACTATTACTTCTTAAGGAGGGAGGAATGATCTGGGCAATAATTCAAGTGATAGTTCTACCCCAATTAATGATGCAACTTCTAGGAGCCATAACTTAAGCACTCTAGCTCTAATTAACTCCCCATTTTAATTGTTAGAAAGCTAAGAATGAGAAAAAAGTGATGAGATGGCATGATCTTTTCTCAATGGTTTTTGACCCCCAAAAACCTAATGGAATTACCCCAAATTTCAATTTTAGTAGTGCAGTCTAAAAATATTAAGTTTTAAAAAAGAGTAATTCCTCAAATTATATATTTAAATCATAGAAGTTGAACGACTTAATCTCCCTCAAGATTGGTGACCTTCCACATCCTCTTTTTAAAATTTGTATAAATGAGGATGTAACCTAAATTTAAAGTAATAAAACATCTCTTCTCAAAGAATTCATTATTATTTTATTATTTTTGTGTTCTTGAAATATATATTAATCAAAACTTCTAAGTTTTGGATCAGTGGTATCAAAGCGATTTGTCTTGAGAGTGTTTGATTCTGAAGATGAGGTTAGGCTATAAGAATCTTGGGTGGAAAACAATAGAGCTTCCAAACTACCCATCAATTCACTCCAAAAAAATTCAAATAATAGATGACATTGAGACATCTGATCCCTTCAAGGAAATGGTTAATGAAGCCCTCCAATGGCAATAAGCATAGATGCTGAAATAATTTGCCCAAATTATCTAACAACTCTCGATGGGAAATTATGGCTCCTAATCTATACTTCCTAGCTCCTCATCCATGGAACATCTTTTTATTTCCCTAACACCCTTCAAGGTTCAGGTGAATTTTGATATCCCTACATTTGAAGGTAAAATTAATGCTGATGTAGTAGAAAGTTGGTTGGATCAATTATCTTTCTACTATTCTGTAAATAAATTCACCGATGGAGAAAAGATCACTTTTGCTCTTTTAAAAGCATCATTGCCCATGAAAAATTAGTGAGAAGTGTACAAAAAGAGGTTAAGTACATATGACATTGGCCTTGAGGTGGAACCTACCTGGGATGATTTCATGGAAGTGGTAAAGGAAGAATACTATCCTATTGAAGCATATGATGATTTGTACATACAGTGTCAACAACACTACCAAGGTAAGGACCAATCTATTCAAGATTACACTGACATTTTTCATTCTCTATCTACAAGATTGGGCATCTAAGAAAGTGAGAAATATAATAGACTCAAATATCATGGTGGATTATAATGGTACATATGGGGGGAAATGGAACTATTCAATTTAGAAACCCTTAGTGAGGCATACAAGTTTGAAATGGAGATTGAGCAAAAGCATGGAAGAAAGAATATGAAGATTCAGCCTTCAAAATGGAAAAGTGACAAGGAAGGTCAAACATGAGGCCAAAATTGGAATAAAAAGGAGTTTCAAGGTAAGAAATCCTAGAAGGGGAAGACTAGAAAATAGTGTGATTACCACAAAACTAGAACTCTCTCCAAAGAAGAATGTTGAGCCATCAAGTCACTACTTTCTAAGTCATAATACTCAACATCTACTACTCTATTTCATACACAACCAATAGTCAAAGAGGATGAAGAGATTGTAGATACTGAGTTTAATACCATCATTGCTTCATCATAGACCCACGAGGAAAGGTCAAATGAGAATGAAAGGTTGTTTCACTCCAAATTATGGGTAAAAGTTAATCCTCTACATTTCATTCCATATAGTGGGAGTCAGAATAATTTAATCTTTGATAAAATTGTGAAAAGTCTAAATATATCCATGAAGCCTCACCCAAAACCATACAGTATTAAATGGTTGAGCCCAAGGAGAATCGTCTATGTCACCCATCAGTGTCTTCTTTCATATGCAATAAAACCTTTCCAAGATAAAGTCTTATGTGATGTGTTCAATCTAGATATTTGTGATTAATCCTTGGTCAACCTTTCATGTATGATCAACATGGCATCTATGAATCACAAACCTGAAGAATCACCCTCACTTTTAGAACGTGGTGCTATAGGGTACCAGAAGTACCACCTCCCACATGTCTCCTTGATTAGTGTCAAGCAATGTAGGATATTGGTGGAGAAGACAAAGCAATTCATTCTCATGGTGGTCAAACCATAGAAATCCAAGAAGGCTAATGTTGCAGTCCTAACTACATAATCAGCACAATAACAGAAGTAGATGGAACAAATCATAAGAGAATATGATGACTTATTCAAGTCACCCATGGGAGTTTCACTACACTGCCAAGTAAAATATTTTATCAATTTGATCCCAGGATTACCTTTGCCTAATAGTCATATGTATTGTAGATCAGTTTTAGAGAATGATGAGATAAAATGATAAATTTAGGAATTGATCCAAAAGGGTCACATCAGGCCAAGCTCTTCACCCTATGGTAGCCTAATTTTCTTGGCACCAAATAAAGATAGAACTTGGAGGATTTGCATTGACTATCAAGCCTTAAATAAAATCATTGTGAATAATCACCACCCTCTTCCCAGGATTGATGACCTACTGGACCAACTCTGTTGTGTGAAGTTCTTCACCAAAATTTATCTCAAATCTAGATATAACCAAATTCCCATTCATCCCATTAATGTCTTGAAGACTACATTCAAATATAAGCAGGGGATCTTAGAATGATTGGTTATACCTTTTTGCTTAACTAAAGCACCTATAACCCTCATGAGGATGATGGATGACATCCAATGACCCTTAAACAACTCATTTTTTGGTTTTCTACCTGGATGACATACTCATCTATAGTATAACATGGGAAAAACATCTATAACGTGTTCGTAAGGTGCTTCAAACTCTTTGGGAGCATAATTTGTATGAAAATATTGATAAATGCACATTCATGATGAAAATAATTTAGTACATAGGGTAAATTGTGAATGAGGAAGGGGTCCATGTTGATCTGGAGAATATTTGGATTATTTGAGAATGGCCTACACCAAGGACCCTCACAAAAATTCATAATTTCTTGGTTCTTGAAAAATTCTATCATAGGTTTGTTCTTGGATTCTCACATGTTATTTGGACACTAACCTAAGTGACTAAAGGAGGAGATAAATTTACATTTTAGTGGGGTGAAATACAACAAAAGGAATTTGAGAATTTGAACAATATACTTTACTCAGCCCCTATTCTTGATTTACCATATTTGTATCAACCTTTTGAGTTGATGATAGATGCATCTGAATATGTCATGGGAGTTGTCATCATGTAACATGACCATACTATTACATATCATAGTGAAACTTTCACTAATACAATCAAGAAATACCTAATATATGATAAGGAGCTTTATGTTATTATGCAATCCTACAAACAATGGAAACACTACATCTTGGGGAAAGAAATGGTCATCTACACTGACCACAGACCATTGGAATTCATCCAAATGTAGAGAAAACTATGAAATGAGAGGCACCAAAAGTGGGACACATATCTATAGAAATTCCATTTGATAATTAAACACAAAAATGGGAGCTCAAATATAGCCATAGAGTGTCTGAGTTGCCCACCAATTATTTCACTCACAATAGTTCTTGACTTGTGTAGACATGAGACTACCACTTGGGGTGATTTGTATGAATCAGATCCTACCTTTGCTAATACATATCATTTGCTTCAAGAAGGTAAGCATGTTTATAATTTCTATTTGCAAGATAATATCCTCTATCATATAGGGCACATTTGTGTTCCAACACAGAGAAATAGAAGATGATATGGGAAGCACATTTCATTAGGATAGCTGGACACTTTACTGTAGAAAAGGCATTAGTAGTTCTTCAAAAACACTTCTACTAGCCCCATTTGTGAAAGGATGTGGAAAGGTACCTCAAATATTGAACACCATGTGCAATAGCTAAGCTAGCAAATAAGAAACAAGGATTTTACATGCCATTGCCAGAACCAACCAAGCCTTGGGAATCTATCTCAATGGATTTTTTCTCAGGTTTGCCCACTTTAAAACATGGTAAGGGCTGTATTTTTGTTGTAGTTGATCATTTTTTAAAAATGTATATCATGATTACTTGTAATAAAAATATATATAGTGACAAAATTGCTCAACTATATTTTAGTCATGTATGGCTCCATTTTGGTCTCCCCAAGTCCATTATCTCAGATCAAGATAGTAGGTTCCTGAGCATCTTCTAGTCCATTCTATGGATGATGATGGATACCAAGCTAATGAAGTCCACAACCTTCCATCCATAGACTGATGGTCAGAAATAAGTGGTGAACCACTTGATTATTCACATGATTTTAAATGTATCACTCCAAACATCCATGTACATGGGATGAGAGTCTTCTTTTCATACAACATGGATACAATTAGGCCCTGCACAGCTCGACCAAGCATAGTCTATTCCAAGTATGATTTAGGTTTCAACCCATGGCACCAATTGATATAGAGATTCCATTCTCCACTATGGAATACACACCTCATGGGAGATCTAAGATATAAAAATCAACAAATTTCATTAAACATATACAACACATCTAGTAACAAGTTCATGACATCTTGGAGAATATGAATCAAAAGTATAATCAATGCCATGACAAACACATGATCGCACATCATTTTTCTATGGGTGATAATTTTTGGTTGCAGCTTCAAAATTAATGACTTGCAGGACCACACAAAAAAATTTGGCCTCTACAATATGGTCCCTACACCATCACCAAAAAAGATGGAGAAAATGATTTCAAGTTGAACCTACCATCCTACCTTGGTCTACATCTAATATTTAATGTGGAGCTCTTCAAACCATATCATCCACCTCTATTAGACACTTTAGTCATATAAGAACAACTAGACATTGATGATCTTGATCTATAAAGTTTTTCTCTAGTGGAGGAGGATTAAATCATGGGCACCTAGATGAAGACAACAAGACGATGCTCTATTTTGCTTTATCGGGTGGTCAAAAGGGGCCAGCTTAGCTACTGTTAGGAGACCCCTTATCCAATAGAAGCACAATTGATTACTTATTTATAAGCAATTAAACACGAAATTATACCAAAATGATAAAGTAACTAGAAACATGAGACAACAAAGAATTTGAGAGACAATACACACTCTTGTATTAGATATTACTAGAAGAAAATACAATAAGGAAGATGCCACTTCTTCCTCCACCTTAAAGGCTCACCACACCTCAAGACCTTCTTCCCTCTCTCTCTTGCTCAACACAAAACCAACTCTACAACTTGAGTTTCTATCCCTCCTTGAATGTTTCAGCTGATCTCCTTGACCTTGCACCTGTAGATCTCCTTGACCTTGCTTGCTTCAATGCTTTTACTTGATCAATTTGATACTTACAATACATGCCTCATGGGTCTTTAAATATAATCCCATGGTTACAAAAATATAAATCTAACTACTAAAATTAGGCATGCAACTTGTGACTTAAATTAGCCCCTTAACATGCAAACACTCAGTTTAACTAACCAACTATTCGTGCAACGAACAGTTTGGAACACACAGGCGACCGACGCCGGTCCCTGCTTAACTGGTGTTGCCGACGTCCACTGACTCTCTACCGTCACTAGTTTCCTTCTCCACTGTCTGTGACCGACGTCGGTCATGCTGCCAATGCCAATTCCTCTGGTTCTTCAGCATCCTCTTCTTTGTGTCTACAAATAGTTGAAGCTTTTAGCTCCACACCCTAACAATCTCCCACTTGGAGATAAACAGCTGCTACTGTACCTATACCTGTACACCATCTATTTTATTCCTTTGGCTCTGTATCCCTCTTTAAAGTCACTCTTGAAGACCAACCACCACGCAAACCTGTGATGCTATACGTTTCACTTATGCCACAAGAATTTTGTTGATCCCAAATTCTTCATGACATACTTATGAACCAACTCTACCCTTAGCTTAGAAAACTCCCTGTATATGAAACCCTACAAAAAGTAACACAATACAGTAACAGGATAATGTAGCTAATATTATCCAACCTAGTAAAGATAAAATACAATGGTCAAACCTCCATTGTCCATAGCCTAACTCAAGACCATATACCATAGCCTTCTATCTCAGATGTCCATCCACTCTCTTCTCTAAGATGGGAATCCATCCCTCTATCCAGTGCTTTCTTCCAGCTGACAACTCTACCAACAAATACTTGTTTGGCTTTACTCCAAGGACTCACACTCCTCATCCATGTCAAGCTCCCACTGTTTCTAGATTCTACCTACATTCCTTCCTCTGTCTTCCTAGTTCATGACTATCAGTAAGCAATATAAAGAAGGCGAACAATGAATATGAGGTTCACATACCTTTTCTAGCCTCTGTATGGGTGTTTGAGACTCCTTGACATCTAACTATCCATCCATCATCCGTTCCAGTGACCGATCTCAACCATCTCCCAGTCTGCTCCCGACTGATGTCGGTTCCCTACACTGACCCTGACTGTCGATGCCATTACCCTTGGCCGACACCGGTGTCCCCCCTGCCGACGTCGGTCCTAATGACCGACGTTGGACTTCTCCTACCTGACCTACCGACCTTGCTGGTCTGCACATGAATGATGCCGATGTCTGGATGACCGACATCAGTTCCAAGTGACCGACATCAGTGCCTGTGTGTTCCTGTGAGTGATGAATTCTTCATCCATGAGCTCATCTTGGATCATATCTCTGTTTATACTACCCTGCTCAGATTTATTCAGTGCCTGTAACTGTTCTCTGGCCTTCATCTCCTCCAAAAACACCAAGACTTCCCTGTTCTTGTCAAAAGCATCAAATTTCCTTTTCCTTCAATGAACTCTATCTATGCTTTCTGAATTTGAACACATACCTTTCGAATCAAGAACTTCCATTCCCTTCTTATTCATGTGACCTAGCCTATTAGACCACATCTTCGAATCTACACTAGAAGTAGAATCAGTAATACAAGTAGATAGATAAAGAGTACCTACTTTCTTACCTCTTGCTAAAACAAGTGCTCCCTTGGTAACCTTCCAAGAGTCCGTTGTGAAGGTTATTGTGCATCCCTCATCACCCAACCTTCCTATAGAAATCAAACTCTACTTCAAAATTGGAACATGCATGACCTCCTTCAACACCCATGTGTTGTCAATCTGTAATCTCAGCTGCACTTTCCCTTTGCCAACTATCTGACAAGGCATACCATCCCCTAAATAGAGCACTCCAAAGTCTCCCTATTCATACTCATGAAACAAATCTCTATTTGGGGATGCATGAAAAGATGAACCAGAATCTAAAATCCATGATCCTACCTGACTATCCAAAGAAAGTATGAGAGCATCCTGTACCATGATATTTGCATCTTTTGCTTCTTCTTTACCTTCAGGTTGATTCTCTTTATCTCAAAACCAACACTCCTTATTTGTATGTCATTTCTTTCCACAAAACCAGCAGGTAATACCTTTGGACTCAGATCTCCTTCCCGACCTTGATTTCCCTTGCTCAATCTTCTCCCTTTGCCTTCCCCTACTTTCTGCACTTAGATCATTCCTTGATGATTCACCTGTGCTTCTCCTACGTATTTCCTCATTCAAGGTCACACTCACAACATCATCAACTTTTAAGATTTTAGAAGCAGATGTAGAATTACTTACTGCCATAACCAAACTGTCCCAACTTTCAGGCAAAGAACATAAAATCAAGAGAGCCTTTACCTCATCATCAAAAACAATATTGACTGAAGCTAATTGGTTTACCAACCATGGAAATCACTAATATGAGTATGTACCGATCCACCTTCCTACATTTTCAAAGTAAATAGCTGCTTCATAAGATATACCTTATTAGAAGCCGAGGGCTTTTCGTATAAATTTGCCAAGGACTTTATCAACTCTTCCATTGTTTTGCTCTGTGATAAGCTGGAAATCACAGATGATGCAAGGCTCAACCTTATGGAACCAAGAGCCTTTCGATCAAGAACGTTCCATTCTTCATCCTTCATATCTGTGGGCTTGCATGCAACCCCACCCAATGGTAAGTACAGATCCTTCTGATATAGATAATCCTCAATCTGCATCCTCTAGTGATGATAATTCTTGCTGTTAAACTTCTCCATTCGTAGCTTACTTTCTTCTACCATTGCTGAACTCCCACTCAATCAGAAAACCCTGTGAATGACCTATAATAAAAAATAACCTGCTTCCTGCAAACCGTAGCCCTGATACCAACTGTTAGGAGACCCCTTATCCAACGAAAGCATAATTGATTACTTATTTATAAGCAATTAAACATGGAATTATACCAGAATGATAAAGTAACTAGAAACATGAGACAACAAAGAATTTGAGAGACAATACACACTCTTGTATTAGATATTACTAGAAAAAAATACAATAAGGAAGATGCCACTTCTTCCTCCACCTTAAAGGCTCGCCACACCTCAAGACCTTCTTCCCTCTCTCTCTTGCTCAACACAAAACCAACTTTACAACCTGAGTTGCTATCCCTCCTTGAATGTTTCAGCTGATCTCCTTGACCTTACACATGTAGATCTCCTTGACCTTGCTTGCTTCAATGCTTTTACTTGATCAATTTGATACTTATAATACATGCCTCATGGGTCTTTAAATAGAATCCTATGGTTAAAAAAATAGAAATCTAACTACTAAAATTAGACATGCAGCTCGTGACTTAAATTAGCCCCTTAACATGCAAACACTCAGTTCAACTAACTAACTATTCGTGCAACGAATAGTTCTGGAACACACAGGCGATCGACACCGGTCCCTGCTTAACTATTGTTGCCGACATCGGCTGACTCTCTGCCATCACCGGTTTCCTTCTCCACTATCTGTGACCGATGTCGGTCATGTTGCTGATGCCGGTTCCTCTGGTTCTTTAGCATCCTTTTCTTTGTGTCTGCAAACAGTTAAAGCTTTTAGCTCCACACCCTAACAACTACAAAGGTGAGTGGCTCTTAGATAATCAAATTAAGACACAAATGCCACACTTGATGAGGAATATTGATGCAATGGGGACCATTTCTTCTCAATGAGGGAGGAATGATTCAGGCAACAATTTGGACAATGGTTCTACCCCAATTGATGATGGAACTTTTGGGAGCCATAAATTTTGCACCGTAGTTCTAATTGACTCGCCATTTGAACCATTGGAAAGATAATAATGAGGATAATGTGGTGAGATGGCATGAGCTCCACTCAGTTTTTTTGACCCCTGAAAACCCAATGAAAGTGCCCCAAATTTTAATTTTAGTAGTGCGATTTAAAAATAGTAAGTTTTTAAAAATAGTAATTCTTTGAATTCTATGTTGTTTTAAATCATAGAATTCAAACAACTTAATCACCCTTGAGATTGATGACCTTCCACATCCTCCTCTTACTTCAAAAATGTGTATAAATAAATATTTAACCCAAAATGGAAATGAGACATCTCTTCCTAGAGATAAGCATATAGTTCTATTGCAATCTTGAGTAATAAAACATCTCTTCTCAGATAATATACTATTACTATGTTATTTTCATGTTCTTAAAATATATATCAATCAAAAATTTTGAGTTCTAGATCATTGTGGGCATAGGAAGTAAAGTAATGGGAAGTTGGGCATAAACTTACATTATTGAATCAAATAATTTTTTGCCTCCATAGTGAGCTCATAAGCATCAGGTAATGTGGATCCTCCCATTATAATGATCATGATCACAAGATTGTAGTCAAGTTCCCTTAAGAAGTATAAAAATTACAAACTTATAGATGGCTTGACAAAAGGAGAGATATGGTCCTAGGTTCTCTAAAACCTCATATTAAAATTGTTTAGATGTTCATGGGGTTCCTGTTTGATGGTGGTGAGATTCTTAATGAGGCACAAATGGTGGCTTATATTTATGAACTACCTATAGATTTGCTCACCAAGATATTTTTAGCTATGAATAGAGCATGGTCTCAAATATCTATACCAACATATCAACCTCCCTTTTAATGGTAAAGTAAGGAGTTGGATATCCACTTTGTCTTCAACCACATTGTTAACTACACATACATGGGATATATATTTGATCTTCTCAATGGTGATGGTCTCATCCTCACCCATGAATAATGGAATATTATTGAGAGATTCAATAGGGATATCATCATAGTGAATTATGGTAAGAGGGTTACCTCTATTAAATAGATCAAATGGGTGATCCTTTACTAGGTAGCTATGAGATATATGGGAGTTAAACTTCCTCTTTATTATAACACATGGGCTCAATTTACTATAACCTAGATTTGGAGTCATAGTAGAGACACCGCATCATTAGATCACTTAAAAATAAGGGAAAGATCAATATTATCACCTAAATACTAATCTTTGATAATATTTAAGTGTTTAGACTACTTAAACCAGTAGATTTTATGCTTGGAGTCACCATGATGTTAAATAAATTTTCCTTGTATGGAAAGATACACTGAAGAACACACTAAAATTATTCAATGGATGATACAAGTATCATCAAACGTGTCTCATCGAGCATGCAAAAAAATGTTGTCACTAAAACCATGCACCTATTAAATTATAATATGGTTTAGTGAGATAATGGGATTGTCCCCCAAGGTGTTGTAATCTTATGATCCTTGGGATGAACTCTAGAAAAGGTCAGCTTACTTCTAATTTAAATGTATCTGATTTGGGATTATCATGTAGGCCTAAAAGATTTAAAAGGAAATATACTACTAATTCTAAATCTAAAATATTTTGAGGGAAAAAGGGAGAAGAAATGTTGAAATAGAAATGGTAATGCACTAATATTAAATACATTACCCATACATGACTTGAATAACACACTAAAAGTTGTAGAGGATGAGTAAATATCACATAGATTCCAAAATGGACACTTCTATTTCATAAGTAATTCACATGGATGCACAAGATGTAATACAACACCAAGTGGGATGATAAATGATCCACAAGTGGCATCTATATATACCAATATGCACATAATATATGACCTACAAAAGAGATATAAGATCTACACAAAGGTGTTGAGGGGTGGATGGTAATGAGAGGGGTGATAATTTCCCATAGATAAATATCAATAAACCATAGAATGCAAGAAAAATGGAGAGAGGTGGACTCAATTCTCATTAAAATTATAGGCTCAGGTAGTAAAGGGATCATAGAGGGAAATATGTGGTAGCATGATTATGCCTATAAATGCTAGCCATTTTAAAATTTAAGACCCAGGGTTTTATAGGTAATGGGAATCCCACGGGTCATTGATTAAAATCATAAATATAGTTGAAAAAATTAATAATATCAAAATTAGATACATACAATCTCTCTATAAATAAGATATGGATGTCCAAAATTAATTAAGATCTTGATTGTGTTCTTGAGGGATGGTGATGATTGCCTCAAACTTGAACTTGTCACATCATCCTCTTCTTCTCATTGGTTGTAAAATAACCAATATTTAATCTCTCAATGACCATATTTGAATTAAAAATTTTTCTTGTATAAGAATGTGGTTATGGATTTCTCAGAACACTACCTTGGAATATTTTTCCTAATTCTATCATTCCTTCTTTCAATGCTACTCCCTATAGAATTACATGCCATGCTTGTCATTAAGACATTATTATCATTACCTTGTCATTTTGGTAGCATTCTCAATGAATTTTATATACTCAGGCTTAATTTAATTCACTATGCTAGCTACAACATTATTCAATTTATCATGCATCTCAAAATTATACAATACTTTTGCCACCATGTTTTGATTCTACAAATCTTATTTTTGACAGTCTTGACTTTTAGATGGCCCATCAAATTTAATCCCCTATATTGATGATGTGTTATTATTTCATTCACTACCTTCTTCATGGTGTCTTCCAACCTATCAGTCACCTTTTTTGATGAATTGGATTGAGTCCATTTTTTGGATGCCATGTGGCATTCACCCACTCACCAAAGGTCTCAATGTTACTAGTTATGTCTTAACCTTCATTCTCTTGGTTGATTTTTACCAAGTGTTGATTTAAATTCTCCTAATCATTGGGTGATCTTGTCACTATTCACTGACTCATTGACCTCTCCCTCAACTTATTGTGCCTATGGCTATGTGATTGAGGCTCACCACCTCTATGTGGTAGGCTATAATTAGTAATCAAGTTCTTTGGGGTATAATAGGAGGTTGAATCCTTAGGGATTCTTATTTTTTAGGTGTTTTTATGTGTAATTATATGCCTATCATTTTGGGAGAAGCTTGTGTTGATAGGTATCCACATGTCACTCTTTGATTTGCTCTAAAAATTGATAGCTAATATCTATAGAATGTTATGAGTTGTCAGGGCTCTATCAAGTGCCAACTAATATATTGGATCTACTTCTACAAGATATTATTTCACCACATGGAGATTCATCGACACCCTTGGGATTTAGCTTACTAAATTCACTACTATGACATATTACTTCCTCAGCACTTTATGCATCTTGCCTTCACAACTTATGTCATCACAACTTGTGAATTCCTTATGACTTTTATCATGGATCTTCATGATCTAAAAATTTACAAAGACCTAAGCCTTCATATTTTTTGTTATTATTATTTTTGTCATTCCATAATCTTCAAAAATTATTTTTTACAACTTTTAATCTGTAACATTTTTTTGGAAGACCTAAGTCTTTGGCAAAAAATTTGACACCTTAGATTTTGAAATTTTTGCTCGGGACCCTATCTTCATAAATTGTGTTTGAAACAAAAATTAAGACTAGTTGTGTATCTTTTTTTCCTAGGGGGAAAAAACTTTGAACAATTTTTTTGAAGTCTTCAGATTTTGTGTTCGGATCAAAAATTTATACTAGTCTTTTGTTGAAAAGTGTGAAGGCTAACCTCTTTTAAAAATGCATTTATTATTTACTTCCTTTTGACTTAT
The DNA here is from genome assembly GCA_037957365.1 of Torreya grandis. NCBI lineage: Eukaryota > Viridiplantae > Streptophyta > Pinopsida > Cupressales > Taxaceae > Torreya > Torreya grandis. The sequence goes on from JARHVA010003007.1 coordinate 1,128,371, forward strand.
CCCTTTTTATCAAGATTCAATAGAACTTTAAAAACCTATATGAATATGTAGACAATATAAAATTGCACATGATGATTCTAGATGTTGAACTAACCCCTAGACCACCTTGAAACACCCTAGGGAATATCCCATAACCTTTCAACAACAAACCTAAGTCAAATTGACTAATTTTGACAAAGTCACCCTTTAACCTATCAACCATCAATGGTCCACCCCTAACCACTGATGGTTAGGCCTAACAACCATTGGTCATCCTTTAACTACCTTAAGGGTTACCTTTGGCTAACTACAACTTGCTTTTTTATATTTAGCATATCTAATCCATGTGAAAATCAATGCATGATAAAGCTAAATTTAGACACCCTATTAAACCTCTTATTTAACCTATTGTTCCATCTCCCCCTTATATAAAAAGAGAGGAGAAAGAGGTGAAATGGATCCAAAAGGAAGAGTGATCAAGCAATAAGGAGAAATCAAGCATCATAGCTTCTTGTATCAGAACTTCTCTTGCAGGTATTATTCTAGCAACCAAGTCACAAATTCAAGTTGTTATAATTCATCAGTCATAGCCAAGACACCGTTACTCTATATAAATTGCTCTAAGACTCCACCAACAAGGTTTTTAGCAAACTTCCTCCACATTCTTCAAGCTAGTAAGTGAAGTATCTATCTTTTATCAAATTTAGTAATTAGTTTCTCTATTTTATGTTTTATAATTCATTTTGTAACCTCATCAACCAGCCTCTTAAACTAGACCAAAACCCACAGTAACCACTGATGGTCACCCTGAATGTCAATGGTTTATCTTAACCACTAATGATTACCTAATTATTGATGGTCACCATAACCATCGATGGTCTCACCTAATCACCGATGGTCACTATGTGATAATTTCAATAGCAAGCTATTTTCACCTATCAAATGGCAACCAAATCCCACTTTCTAACATTTTTCCTGATAATAAAACATCACCCTATATTTTGAACCATACCTAATTTATTTCGCATCAATGTTCAATCATTTATTTCTATAATTAGTCAAATTCATCTCTTTTAATCACTTATTGTATATGATTTTAGTATCATCTGTTATTTATGTAAGCAATTTATTTTTATTTTTAGAATTGGATTATTTAAAAGTGTGAATTGATAGACTCCAAGGAAGCTCATGCTTCTTAGATCTATATTTCTAGGAAATATACCCTAATATCTAACTAATCAACCATTTATTTAGTGATTTATTATCTATAGATCATTCCTCCTAATCTAAAGACGAGTATCTACAGCCATTTGGATCATAGAGTGCAAACCAAATCTAGGTTCTACTAACCTCACCCTTCTTTCAAGTTTTACACATTTCTTCTTAGAAATAAAGCATAATTTTATTGAAACATTTTATCACACCCAATGGAACCCTTGAGTATTTTCTTAGGTTCATATTTGCATCTAGGTGCTTCTTCTTCTTGTCTTTCTGCTCAGACAACAAAATCAAATTTTCATTTTGGGCTTAAATTGACTACATCCATTATTTGCTTTCTTATTTTAGCTCACATAGAGTAATTAATCAAGTGAATTAATAATAAATTCACTCTTATCACACACTCAAGACCAAACCACTTACACTTAATCAAGCATAAAATTTTTGACATAAGGCCTGACTGGGATTTCATCACCTAGCAATCTCCTTTCCTAGTTATCCTACTTATATTTCATCACTAAAGGGAGAACCAACTCAGTTCATTAACTGAGTATAATCTCTATAAATTAATATATTTTGGCTAAAAAATAAACATCCTTATCACTATGATGTGTTAAGTGAGGAGGTAAGCCCCAATATCAAGCCACAGACTCATTTCTAATACAGATCCCTTTAAGAGCCTAAACACAACCTAAAACCAACCATATAATTCTTCTATAGTACCTTCTCTACAAGCCAAGTTGAGTCACATAATTATTAAAGCTTAAGGCATAAGCCACAAGAGAGACTAAAAATAACCTTAAGATCTAACATGTTTTAGTGTGTGTTTTGTTTCCTTGACTTTTTCTTGTGTTCTCTTTATTTGAGTTGTGAGATTGCTTGTACCTTCCTCTTTCCCTTATCTACATGTTTATTAGTAGGTAAAAAATAAGAATTCAAGCAAATCAAGATCCACCTCCTAATCATTAGACTTCCTCTTCTCCCTCATCCATGGAGTACATCTAAAATGTAGAGAGTTTTCCCTACCCTTCTAAAAGTCCTAATATCCCTCAGATGGTTGCCCAACATGATGCAAATTTTTCCACCTTTTTGGATAACAACCCCATAGCTCTCCAAAATTACCTTAACAACACATCTCACCATACCCATACTTTGGTTAAACCTAATGACCTACTCTATGTCATGCCATCCCACCTTATGGGTGATACTTTTGTTGCCACCATATCCACCCAATTTTTAGTCACCCAAGCATCATCTTCTACCAATAATCCCACCAATAACACCATCTAAAATGAACCCACCCAACCAACCAATGCCCAAACACCTCCTGCCCAAACTAACAATATTTCTAGTATAGGAACAACCCAACCTTTAGCCACTTACCATGGGAGTACCCTCTACTGATGTCACTACCATTCCTCTCATTTCCAACATGTTTGTAACATGCTTCAAACTCTTCGAGAGCACAAGTTGTATGTAAATATTGATAAATACACATTTGGGATGAATACAATTTAGTACCTAGGGTAAGTTTTGAATGAGGAAGGGGTCCATGTCAATCCAGAGAAGATTTAGGTTATTTAAGAATGGCTTACACAAATGACCCTCATAAAAATTTACAGCTTCTTGGGTCTTGAAAATTTCTTTCATAGGTTTGTTCTTGGATTCTCACATGTTGCTTGGATACTAACACAAATGACTAAAGGAGGAACTAAAGCTACATTTCAATGGGTTGAAATACAACAAAGAGCATTTTAAATTTTGAAGAACATACTTTGCTTAGCCCCTATTCTTGCCTTACTAGATTTGCATCAACCTTTCAAGTTAATGATAAATGTATTGAATATGCCATGGGAGCTATCATCATGCAACATGGCCATCCTATTGCATATCACAGTGAAAATTTAACTAATACAATTAGGAAATACCTAACATATGACAAGGATCTTTATGCCATTATGCAAACCTACAAATAATGGAAACACTACATATTAGGGAAAGAGGCGGTCATCCACACTGACCATAGACCATTGAAATTCATCTAGATGTAGAGAAAAATATGAAATGAAAGGCACTAAAAGTGGGCCACATATCTACAGCAATTCCATCTGATAATCAAACATGAAAAGGGGAGCTCAAATATGGCTATAGATTGTCTAAGTTGCCTACCAATTACTATACTCACAATAATTCTTGAACTATGTGGACACGAGACTACCACTTAGGGTGCTCTGTATAAACTAGATCCTACCTTTGATAATACATATCAAGTGCTTCAAAAAGGTAAACATGTTTTTAATTTCTATTTTCAAGATAATGTCCTCTGTCATATGGGGCACATCTATGTTCCAGCTGTAGAGCAATAGAAGATGATATGGGAAGCACATTATAGTAGGAAATTTGGACACTTTGGTGTAGAAAAGACATTGGTATTTCTTTAAAAACACATCTACTATCCCCATATGTGAAAATATGTGGAAAGGTACCTCAAATATTTCACCCCATGTGCTATATCCAAGCCAAAAAATAAAAATCAAGGATTCTACATGCCATTGCTAGAACCAACCAAGCCTTGGGAATCTATCTCAATAGATTTTCTCTCAGGTTTGCCAACTTCAAAACATAGCAATGACTGTATTTTTGTACTTGATATTTTTTCAAAAATGGCTATAATAATTTCTTGTAAGAAAAATATATCTGCTAAAAAAACAACTAAACTATATATTAGTCATGTATGGCTCCATTTTGGTCTCCCCAAGTCCATTATCTCAAATCGAGATAACAGGTTCCTGAGCATCTTCTGGTCCACTCTATGGAAGATGATGGATACTAAGCTAATAAATTACATAGCCTTCAATCCATAGATTGATGGTTAAATATAAGTGTTGAATCACTTGATTGTTCACATGATTTGGATGTATCACTCCAAACATCCATGCACATGGGATGCGGGGCTTCTTTTCATATAAAATGGATACAATCAATCCCTACATAGCTTGACCAAGCTCATTCCAAGTATGATTTGGGTTCTAACCCATGAAACCAATTGATATAACCATTCCATTATCTACCATGGAATACACACCTCATGGGAGATCTGAGGAAGTAAAAGCAGCAAAGTTCATTAAATAAATGCAACACATCTAGTACCAAGTTCATGACATCTTGGAGAAGATGAATTAGAAGTATAAGTAATGCCTTGACAAAAATAGGATTGCACACCATTTTATTATGGGTGACAAGGTTTGGTTATAGCTTCAAAAGTAATGACTCACAGGCCCACACTAAAAAAATTGGCCTCTATGATATGGTCCCTACACCATCACCAAAAAATTTGGAGAGAATGATTTTGAGTTGAACCTACTAGACTACCTTGGTTTGCATCAAATATTTAATGTAAAACTTTTCAAACCATATCATCAACCTCTATTAGACACTTTACTTGTAGCATAACAACTAGACATTGATGAGCTTGATCCATAGAGTTTCACTCTAGTGGAGGAGGATCAAATTGTGGACACCTGGATGAAGACAACAAGAGGACATTCTATTCAACATTATCAAGTGGTCAAAAGGGGCCAACTTAGCCACCAAGGTGAGTGGCTCATATAGAATCAAACTAAGACACAACTACCAAACCTAATGAGGAATATTAATGTAATGGGGACCATTACTCTCAAGGAGGGAGGAATGATTTGGGCAATAATTAAGGTGGTTCTACCCCAATTGAGGATGGAACTTTCGAGAGCCATAAATTCTACATTATAGCTTTAATTGACTCCTTATTTAAAATGTCAGAAAGACAAGAATAAGGATAATGCGATGAGATGGTATGAGCTTTTATCTATAGTTTTTTACCTTAAAAAACCAATAGAAGTACCCCAAATTTTAATTTTAATAGTGAAATCTAAAAATAGTAAGTTTTTAAAAATAGTAATTCCTCAAATTTTGTATTGTTTTAAATCATGAAAGTTGAACCACTTAACCTCCCTCGAGATGGTGACCTTCCACATCCTCCTACTATTAAAAAGTGTATATAAATGAAGATGTAACCCAAATTGCAAATGAGACATCTCTTCCTAGAGATAAGCTTATAGTTGTATTGCAATCTAAGTAATAAAACATCTCTTCTCAATGAATTCATTGTTACTATGTTATTTTCATGTTATTGAAATATCTTTTAATCAAAACTTTTGAGTTTTAGATCAATGGTATCAGATTGGTTTGTCTTGAGAGCTTATGATCCCAAGGATGAGGTCAAGCTACAAGAAGCTTGGGTGGAAAATAGTAGAGCTTCCAAACTATCCACCTATTTGCTCTAAAAAACTTCAAATGGTATATGACATTGAGACATCAAATCCTTTAAATTAAAGGTTGGATGAAGCCCTCCAATGGTAATAAGCATAGATGTTGCAACAATTCACCCAAATTCTCCAATAACTCTTGATGGAAAATTCTAGCTCCTCATTTTCCCTTTCTAGATCCTCATCCATGGGATGTCCTTTTAGTGCCCCAACACCCTTAAAAGTTTAGGTTAATTTATATATCCCTACACTTAAAGGAAAAATCAATGCTGATGTAGTAGAAAATTGGTTAGATAAATTGTCTTCCTACTTTTCTATAAATAAATTCAATGGTGGAGAAAGGATCACTTTTGCTCTTTTGAAAGCATAATTACCCATTAAAAATTGGTGGGAAGTGTACAAAAAGAGGTTAAATATAGATGACATTGGCCTTGAGGTGGAACCTACCTGGGATGATTTTGTGGAAGTGGTAAAGGAAGAATACTATCCCATTAGAGCATATGATGATCTGTACATACAATGGCAATAACTTCACCAAGGTAAGGACCAATCTATTCAACATTACACTGACATTTTTCATTCTCTATCTATAATATTGGTCATCCAAGAAATTTAGAAACATAAGACTCTCAATGATACATACAGAGCGAAATGGAACTTTACAATTTGGAAACCCTCAGTGAGGCATACAAGTTCATAGTGAAGATTGAGCAAAAGCATAGAGGAAAGAATACAAAGAGTCAACCTTTGAAATGGAAAAGTGACAAGAAAGGTCAAACATGAGGCCAAAATTGGAAGCAAAAGTATTTTCAATATAAGAAACACCAGAAGGAGAAGACTAGAAAATGGTATGATTACCAAGAAACTGGAACTCTCTCCAAAAAAGAATGTTGAGGCATTAAGTCATTGATTTTTGAGACATAATACTCGACATCTACTACTTTGTCTCATACGCAACCTAAAGTCAAAGAGGATGAAGAAGAGATTGTAGATGTTAAGCCTGATACCATCATTGCTTCATCATAGACCCATGAGGAAAGGATAGATGACAAGGTAAAATTTAAGCCTCTGCATAACATTTTTGATATTGCGAGTTAAAAGAATTTAATCTCTGCTAAAGTTATAAAAAGTCTAAATCTATCCATGAAGCCTCACCTAAATCCATACAGTATTCAATGGTTAAGCATAGGGAGAGACCTTTATGTCACCCATTAGTGTCTTCTTTCATATGTAATAAAACCTTTCCAAGATGAAGTCTTGTGTGATATGGTCAATCTATATGTTTGTGATATACTCCTTTGTCAGCCTTTCATGTATGATCGACATGGCATCTATGAATCACAAAAATGAATAACCACCCTCACTCTTGGAACTTGGTGATACAGGGTACCAGAGGTACCACCTCCCACATCTATCTCCCTGATTAGTGCCAAACAATGTAAGAGATTGGTGGAGAAGACAAAGTAATTCATTCTCATGGTGGTCAAACTAGAAAAATCTAAGAAGTTTGATGTTGTAGTCTTAACTACACAATCAACACAACAATAGAAGTAGATAGGACAAATCATAGGAGAATATGATGACTTATTCAAGTCACCCATGGGAGTTCCACTACACTACCACATTAAACATTTGATCAATTTGATCCCAAGATCACCTTTGCCTAACATTCCTATGTATCAAAAATCATTTTTGGAGAATGATGAGATAAAAAGATAAATTCAAGAATTGATCCAAAAGGGTCACATCAAGCTAAGCTCTTCACCTTGTGGTAGCTTGATTTTCTTAGAACCAAAGAAAGATGGAACATGGATACTTTGCATTGACTATCAAGCCTTGAATAAAATCATTATGAATAATCACTACCCCCTCCCCAGGATTGATGACCTATTGGAACAACTCCATGGTGTGAATTTATTCACCAAAATTGATCTCAAATCTAGATATCACCAAACTCCCATCGATCCCACCGATGTATGGAAGACTACATTCAAATCTAAGGAGGGGCTCTTCAAATGGTTGGTTATGCCTTTTGGCTTAACTAAAGCACCTGTAACCTTCATGAGGATGATTGATAGCATCATGTGACCCTTCACAAAATCATTCATGGTTGTCTACTTGGATGACATACTCATCTACAGTAGAACATAGGAGGAACATCTACAACATGTTCTTAAGGCTCTTCAAACTCTTTAAGAGCACAAATTGTATGTAAATCTTGACAAATGCACATTCGAGATGAAAACAATTTAGTACCTAGGTTACATTGTGAATGAGGAAGGGGTCCATATCTATCTAGAGAATATTTGGGTTATTCAAGAATGGCCTACACTAAGGACCCTCACAAAACTTCACAACTTCTTAGGTCTTGCAAATTTCTATCATTGGTTTGTTCTTGGATTCTCACATGTTGTTTGGCTACTAACCCAAGTGACTAATGGATGAGCTAAAACTACATTTCAATGGGGAAAAATATAAAAAAGGGCATTTGAAAATTTGAAGAATATAATTTGATAAACCCCTATTCTTGCCTTGCCATATTTGCATCAACCTTTCAAGTTAATGATAGATGCATCTGAATATGCCATGGGAGCTGTCATAATGCAACATGGTCGTCATATTGCATATCACAATAAAACTTTCACTGATACAATTAGGAAATACCTAACATATGATAAGGAACTCTATATTATTATGTAATCCTAAAACCAATGGAAACACTACATCTTGGGGAAAGAGACAGTCATCCACACTGACCATAGACCATTGGAATTCATCCAGATGTAGAGCAAACTTTGAGAAAATGCTTTTGAGTTGAACCTAACCTACCTTGGTTTGCATATAATATTCAACATGGAGCTCCTCAAACCATATCATCTACCTCTATTGGACACTTCAATCATAGAATAACAACTAGACATTGATGAGATTGATCCACAGATTTATTCTCCAGTGGAGGAGGATCAGATTATGGACACCCAGATGAAGAAAATAAGAGGATGCTCTATTTCACTTTACCGAGTGGTCAAAAAGGGCCAGCTTAGCCACCAAGGTGAGTGGCTCATACAGAATCAAATTAAGATACAACTACCACACATGATGAGTAATATTGATGCAATGGGGACCATTACTGCTCAAGGAGAGAGGAATGATCTGGGAAATAATTCAGGTGATAGATCCACCCTAATTAATGATGAAAGTTCTAGGAGCCATAACTTTTGCACTGTAGCTCCAATTAACTCCCCATTTGAACCGTTAGAAAGCTAAGAATGATAAAAAAGTGATGAGATGGCATGAGATTTTCTTAATGGTTTTTGACCCCCAAAAACCTAATGGAATTACCCCAAATTTCAACTTTATTAGTGTAGTCTAAAAAAAGTAAGTTTTAAAAAAGAGTAATTCCTCAAATTATATATTTAAATCATAGAAGTTGAACGACTTAATCTACCTCAATATTTGTGACCTTCCTCATCCTCCTTTTAAAATTTATATAAATGAGGATGTAACCTAAATTTAAATTAATAAAACATCTCTTCTCAAAGAATTCATTATTAGTGTGTTATTTTTGTGTTCTTGAAATATCTGTCAATCAAAACTTCTAAGTTTTGGATCAGTGATATCAAAGTGATTTGTCTTGAGAGTGTATGATTCTCAAGATGAGGTTAGGCTACAAGAATCTTGGGTGGAAAACAATAGAGCTTCCAAATTATCCACCTATTCACTCAAAAAAAATTTAAATGGTAGATGACATTGAGACATCTGATCCCTTCAAGGAAATGGTTAATGAATCCCTCCAATGGCAATAAGCATAGATGCTGAAATAATTTGCCCAAATTATCCAACAACTCCCGATGGGAAATTATGGCTCCTCATCTATACTTCCTAGCTCCTAATCCATGGAACATCCTTTTATTTCCCCAACACCCTTCAAAGTTTAGGTGAATTTTGATATCCCTATATTTGAAGGTAAAATTAATGCTGATGTAGTAGAAAATTGGTTGGATCAATTATCTTCCTACTATTCTATAAATAAATTCACCGATGGAGAAAATATCACTTTTACTCTTTTAAAAGCATCATTGCCCATGAAAATTAGTGGGAAGTGTACAAAAAGAGGTTAAGTACATATGACATTGGCCTTGAGGTGGAACCTACCTGGGATGATTTCATGGAAGTGGTAAAGGAAGAATACTATCCTATTGAAGCATATGATGATTTGTACATACAATGTCAACAACTTTGCCAAGGTAAGGACCAATCTATTCAAGATTACACTGACATTTTTCATTCTCTATCTACAAGATTGGGCATCTAAGAAAGTGAGAAATATAAGAGACTCAAATATCATGGTGGACTACAATGGTACATACGAGGGGAAATGGAACTCTTCAATTTAGAAACCCTTAGTGAGGCATACAATTTTGCAGTGAAGATTGAGCAAAAGCATGGAAGAAATAATATAAAGAGTCAGCCTTCAAAATGGAAAAGTGACAAGGAAGGTCAAACATGAGGCCAAAATTGGAAGCAAAAGGAGTTTCAAGGTAAGAAATCCTAGAAGGGGAAGACTAGAAAATAGTGTGATTACTAAAAAACTAGAACTCACTCGAAAGAAGAATGTTGAGCCATCAAGTCACTACTTTCTAAGTCATAATACTCAACATCTACTACTCTATTTCATACACAACCAATAGTCAAATAGGATGAAGAGATTGTAGATACTGAGTTTAATACCATCATTGCTTCATCATAGACCCACGAGGAAAGGTCAAATGAGAATGAAAGGTTGTTTCACTCCAAATTATGGGTAAAAGTTAATCCTCTACATTTCATTCCATATAGTGGGAGTCAAAATAATTTAATCTTTGATAAAGTTGTGAAAAGTCTAAATATATCCATGAAGCCTCACCCAAAACCATACAGTATTAAATGGTTGAGCCCAAGGAGAATCGTCTATGTCACCCATCAGTGTCTTCTTTCATATGCAATAAAACCTTTCCAAGATAAAGTCTTATGTGATGTGGTCAATCTAGATATTTGTGATTACTCCTTGGTCAACCTTTCATGTATGATCAACATGACATCTATGAATCACAAACCTGAAGAATCACCCTCACTTTTAGAATGTGGTGTTATAGGGTACCAAAAGTACCACCTCCCACATATGTCTCCCTGATTAGTGTCAAGCAATGTAGGATATTGGTGGAGAAGACAAAGCAATTCATTCTCATGGTGGTCAAACCATAGAAATCCAAGAAGGCTAATGTTGCATTCCTAACTACACAATCAAAACAATAATAGAAGTAGATGGGACAAGTCATAGGAGAATATGATGGGTTATTCAAGTCACCCATGGGAGTTTCACTACACTACTAGGTAAAACATTTTATCAATTTGATCCCAGGATCACCTTTGCCTAATAGTCTTATGTATTGTAGATCCTTTTTTGGGAATGATGAGATAAAAAGATAGATTTAGGAATTGATCCAAAAGGATCACATCAAGCCAAGCTCTTCACCCTATGGTAGCCTCATTTTCTTGGCACCAAATAAAGATGGAACTTGGAGGCTTTGCATTGACTATAAAGCCTTAAATAAAATCATTGTGAAGAATCACTACCCTCTTCCTAGGATTGATGACCTACTAGACCAAATTTATGGTGTCAAGTTATTCACCAAAATTTATCTCAAATCTAGATATCACCAAATTCCCATTGATCCCACCGATGTCTTGAAGACTACATTTAAATATAATTAGGGGCTCTTAAAATGATTGGTTATACCTTTTTGCTTAACTAATGCACCTATAACCCTCATGAGGATGATGGATGACATCTTATGACCCTTCAATAACTCATTTTTGGTTGTCTACCTAGATGACATACTCATCTATAGTATAACATGGGAGGAACATCTGTTACATGTTTGTAAGGTGCTTCAAACTCTTTGGGAGCACAATTTGTATGCAAATCTTGATAAATGCACATTCAAGATGAAAAAAATTTAGTACCTAGGGTTAATTGTGAATGAGGAAGGGGTCCATGTCTATCTAGAGAATATTTGGGTTATTTGAGAATGGCCTACACCAATGACCCTCACAAAAATTCATAACTTCTTGGGTCTTGAAAATTTCTATCACAGGTTTGTTCATGGATTCTCACATGTTGTTTGGCCACTAACCTAAGTGACTAAAGTAGGAGCTAAATCTAAATTTTAGTGGGGTGAAATACAATAAACGGAATTTGAGAATTTGAAGAATATACTTTACTAGCCCCTATTCTTGCTTTATCATATTTGAATCAACCTTTTGAGTTGATGACAGATGCATCTAAATATGTCATGGGAGCTATCATCATGTAACATGACCATCCTATTGCATATCATAGTGAAACTTTCATTAATAAAATTAGGAATACCTAATATATGACAAAGAGCTTTATGCTATTATGCAAGCCTACAAATAATGGAAACACTACATCTTAGGGAAAGAAACAGTTATCTACACTGACAATAGACCATCGAAATTCATCAAGATGTAGAGAAAACTATGAAATGAGAGGAACCAAAAGTGGGCCACATAATTGTGGAAATTCCATTTGATAATTAAACGCAAAAATGGGAGCTCAAATATAGCCATAAATTGTCTGAGCTGCCCACCAATTATTGCACTCACAATAGTTCTTGACTTGTGTAGACATGAGACTACCACTTGGGGTGATTTGTATGAAGCAGATCCTACCTTTGCTAATACATATCATTTAATTTAAGAAGGTAAACATTTTTCTAATTTCTATTTTCAAGATAATGTCCTCTATCATATAGGTCACATTTGTGTTCCAAAATAGAGAAATAGAAGATGATATGGGAAGCACATTTTAGTAGGATAGTTGGACACTTTAGTGTAGAAAAGACATTGGTAGTTCTTCAAAAACACTTATACTACCCCCATATGTGAAAGGATGTGGAAAGTCACCTCAAATATTTAACCCCATGTGTGATATCCAAGCCAACAAATAAGAAACAAGGATTGTACATGCCATTGCCAGAACCAACCAGGCCTTGGGAATCTATCTCAATGGATTTTCTCTCAGGTTTGTCCACTTTAAAACATGGCAAGGGATATTATTTTGTTGTAGTTGATAATTTTTATAAAATGGATATCATGATTGCTTGTAAGAAAAATATATCTAGTGATAAAATTTTTCAACTATATTTTAGTCATGTATGGTGCCATTTTTGTCTCCCCAAGTCCATTGTCTCAGATCAAGATAGTAGGTTCCTGAGCATCTTCTATTCCATTCTATGGAAGATGATGGATACCAAGATGATGAAGTCCAAAACCTTCCATCCATATATTAATGGTTAGATAGAAGTGGTGAACCACTTGATTATTCACATGATTCAAATGTATCACTCCAAACATCCATATACATGGGATGAGAGTCTTCTTTTCATACAACATGGATACAATTAGACCCTGCACAGCTCGACCAAGCACAGTCCATTCTAAGTATGCTTTAGGTTCCAACCCATGGCACCAATTGATATAAACATACCATTCTCCATTATAGAATACACACCTCATGGGAGATCTGAGATAGCAAAATCAACAAAGTTCATTAAACAAATGCAACACATCTAGTAACAAGTTCATGACATCTTGGAGAATATAAATCAAAAGTATAATCAATGCCATGACAAACATATGATTGCACATCATTTTGATATGGGTGATAATGTTTTTTTTCAGCTTAAAAATTAATGACTTGCAATACCACACAAAAAAATTTGGCCTCTACGATATGGTCCCTACACCATCACCAAAAAAGTTGGAGAAAATGCTTTTGAGTTGAACCTACCAGCCTACATTGCTCTGCATCCAATATTTAATGTGGAGCTCCTAAAACCATATCATCAACCTTTATTATACACTTTAGTCATAGAAGAACAACTAGACATTGATGATCTTGATCCACAAAATTTTGCTCTAGTGGAGGAGGATTATATTATGGACACCTAGATGAAGACAACAAGAGGATGCTCTATTCTGCTTTATCGGGTGGTCAAAAGGGTCTAGCTTAGTTAACAAGGTGAGTGGCTCATAGATAATCAAATTAGGAAACAAATGCCACACTTGATGAGGAATATTGATGTAATGGGGACCATTTATTCTCAAGGAGGGAGGAATGATTCAGGCAATAATTTGGACAATGGTTCTACCCCAATTGATGATGGAACTTTTGGAAGACATAAATTTTGCATCATAGTTCTAATTGACTCTCTATTTAAACCATTGGAAAGATAATAATGAGGTTAATGTGGTGAGATGGCATGAGATCCACTCTATGGTTTTTGACCCCTTAAAACCCAATGAAAGTGCCCCAAATTTCAATTTTAGTAGTGCAATCCAAAAATAGTAAGTTTTTAAAAATAGTAATTCCTTAAATTCTATGTTGTTTTAAATCATGGAAGTCAAACCACTTAATCTCCCCTGAGATTGGTGAACTTCTACATCCTCATCTTACATTCAAAATGTGTATAAATGAATATGTAACCCAAAATGGAAATGAGACATCTCTTCCTAGAGATAAGCATATAGTTCTATTGCAATCTTGAGTAATAAAACATCTCATCTCAGATAATTCATTATTACTATGTTATTTTCATGTTCTTGAAATATCTATCAATCAAAACTTTTGAGTTTTGGATCAATGTGGGCATAGGAAGTAAAGGAATGGGAATTTGGGCATAAACTTACATTATTGAATCAAATAATTTTCTACCTCCATAGTGAGCTCATAAGCATCAGGTAATGTGGATCCTCCTATTATAAGGATCACAGTCACAAGATTGTAGTCAAGTTCCCTTAAGAAGTATAAAAATTCCAAACTTATAGAGGGTTTGACAAAAGAAGAAATATGGTCCTAGGTTCTCTAAAACCTCATATTAAAATTGTTTAGATGTTCATGGGGTGCCTACTTGATGGTGGTGAGATTCTTAATGAGGCACAAATGGTGGCTTATATTTATGAACTACCTATAGATTTGCTCACAAAGATATTTGTAGCTATGAATAGATCATGGTCTCAAATATCTATACCACCATAGCAACCTCCCTTTTAATGGTGAAGCAAGGAGTTGGATATCTACTTTGTCTTCAACCACATTGTTAACTACACATACATGTGATATATATTTGATGTTCTCAATGGTGATGGTCTCATCCTCACCCATGAAGAAAGGAATATTCTTGAGATATTCAATATGGATATCATCATAGTGAATTAGGGTAAGAGGGTTACCTCTATTAAATAGATCAAATGGGTGATCCTTTACTAGGTAGCTATGAGATATATGGGAGTTAAAATTCCTCTTTATTATGACACATGGGCTCAATCTACTATAACCTAGATTTGGAGTCATAGTAGAGACACCACATGATTAGATCACTTAAAAATAAGGGAAAGATCAATATTATCACCTAAATATTGATCTTTGATAATATTTAAGTGTTTAGACTACTTAAACTAGTAGATTTTATACTTGGAGTCACCATGGTGTTAAAGAAACTTTCCTTGTGTGGAAAGATACACTAAAGAACACAAAAAAAATATTAAATGGATGATGCAAGTATCATCAAATGTGTCTCATCGAGCATGCAAAAAAATGTTTTCACTAAAACCATGCACCTATTAAATTATAATACGGTTTAGTGAGATAATGGGATTTTCCCCCAAGGTGTTGGAATATTATGATCCTTGGGATGAACTCTAAAGAAGGTCAACTTACTTCTAATTTAAATGTATCTGATTTGGGATTATCATGTAGGCCTAAAAGAGTTAAAAGGAAATATACTACTAATTCTAAATTTAAAATATTTTGAGGGGAAAAGGGAGAAGAAATGTTGAAATAGAAATGGTAATGCACTAATATTAGATACATTACCCATAGAGGACTTGAATAAAAAAATAAAATTTGTAGAGGATGATTAAATATCACATAGATTACAAAATGGACACTTCAATTGCATAAGTAATTCACATGGATGCACAAGATGCAATACAACACCAAGTGGGATGAAAAATGATCTATAAGTGGCATCTGTATAGAGCAATATGCACAAAACATATGACCTACAAAAGAGATCCAAGTTCTACACAAAGATGTTGAGGGGTGGATGGTAATGAGAGGGGTGATAATTTCCCATAGATAAATATCAATAATCCATAGAATGCACATAGAATGCAAGAAAAATGGAGATACGTGAACTTAATTCTCATTAAAATTCTAAGCTCGAGAAGTAAAGGTATCATAGAGGGAAATATTTGGTAGCACGATTATGCCTATAAATGCTAACCATTTTACAATTTAAGACCTAGGGTTTTGTAGGAAATGGGAAGCCCACGGGTCATTGATTACAATCATAAATATAGTTGAGAAAATTAATGAATATAAAAACTAGATACATATAATCTCTCTACAAATAAGATAGGGATGTCCAAAATTAATTAGGATCATGATTGCATCCTTGAGGGATGGTGATGATTGCCTCAAACTTGAACTTGTCATCTCATCCTCTTCTTCTCATTGGTTGTAAAATAACCAATATTTCATCTCTCAATGACCATATTTGAATTCAAAATCTTTATTGTATAAGAATTTGGTTATAGATTTCTCAAAATCACTACCTTGGAATATTTTTCCCAATTCTATCATTCCTTCTTTCAATGCTACTCCCTATAGAATTACATGTCATGCTTATCATTAATACATTCTTATCATTACCTTGTCATGTTTGTAGCATTATCAATTAATTTTATATACTCAATCTTAATTTAATTCACTATAATAGCTACAACATTCTTCAATTTATCATCCATCTCAAAATTATACAATACTTTTGCCACCATGTTTTGATTCTACAAATCTTATTTTTGATAGTCTTGACTTTTAGATGGCCCATCAAATTTAATCCCATATATTGATGATGTGTTATTATTTCATTTACTAAATTCTTCATGGTGTCTTCCAACCTATCAGTCACCTTATTTGATGAATTGGATTGAGTCCATTTTTGGGATGCCATGTGGCATTCACCCATTCACCAAAGGTCTCAATGTTACTAGTTATGTCTTACCATTCATTCTCATAGTTTATTTTTACCAAGTGTCAATTGAAACTCTCCTAATCATTGGGTGATCTTGTTACTATTCACTGACTCTTCGACCTCTCCCTCAACTTATTGTGCCTATGGCTATGTGATTGAGGCTCACCACCTCTATGTGGTAGGCTATAATTAGTAATCATGTTATTTGGGCTATAATAAGAGGTTGAATCCTTGGGGATTTTTATTGGTTAGGTGTTTTTAGGTTTAATTCTATGCCTATCATTTTAGGAGAAGCTTGTGTTGTTAGGTATCCACATGTCACTCTTCAATTTACTCCAAAAATTGATAGTTAATATCTAGAGAATGTTATGATTTGTCAGAGCTCTATCAAGTGCCAACTAATATATTATATCTACTTCTACAAGATCTTATTTCACAACTTGGAGTGTCATCGACATCCTTGGGATTTAGATTTCTAAATTCACTACTATGACATATCACTTCCTCAGCACTTTATGCATCTTGCCTTCACAACTTATGTCATCACAACTTGTGAATTCCTTATGACTTTTATCATGGATCTTCATGCTCTAAAAATATACAAAGACCTAAGCCTTCATATTTTTTGTTATTATTATTTTTGTCATTCCATAGTCTTCAAAAATTATTTTTTGCAACTTTTATTCTATAACATTTTTTTGGAAGACCTAAGTCTTTGGCAAAAAATTTGACACCTTAGATTTTCGATTTTTTTCTCGAGACCATATCTTCATAAATGGTCTTTAAAACAAAAAATAAGACTAGTTATGTAACTTTTTTTCCTAGGGGAAAAACTTTGAACAATTTTTGTGAAGTTTTTAGATTTTGTGTTCGGATCAAAATTTTTGACTAGTATTTTGTTGAAAAGTGTGAAGGCCAACCTCTTTTAAAAATACATTTAGTATTTACTTCCTTTTGACTTATCCCTTTTTATCAAGATTCAATAAAACTTTAAAAACCTATATGAATATGTAGACACTATAAAATTGCACATGATTATTCTAGATGTTGTACTAACCCCTAAACCACCTAGAGACACCCTAGGGACTATCCCATAACCTTTCAAGAAAAAACCTAAGTCAAATTGACTAATTTTGGCAAAGTCACCCTTTAACCTATCAACCATCAATGGTCCACCTGTAACCATTGATGGTTAGGCCTAACCACCAATGGTCATCCTTTAAATACCTTAAGGGTTACCTTTGCCTAACTACAACTTACTTTTTTATATTTAGCATATCTAATCCATGTGAAAATCAATGCATGCTAAAGATAAATTTAGACACCCTATTAAACCTTGTATTTAACCTATTGTTCCATCTCTTCCTTATATAAAATGAGAGGAGAAAGAGGTGAAATGGATCCAAAAGGAAGAGTGATCAAGCACTAAGGAACAGTCAAGCATCATAGCTTCTTGTATCAGAATCTCTCTTGTAGGTATTATTCTAGCAACCAAGTTAGAGATTCAAGTTGTTATAACTCATCAGTCATAGCCAAGACACTGTTACTCTATATAAATTGCTCTAAGACTCCACAAATAATTTTTTTAGCCAACTACCTCCACATTCTTCAAGCTAGTAAGTGAAGTATCTATCTTTTATCAAATTTAGTAATTAGTTTCTCTATTTTATGTTATATAATCTATTTTGTAACCTCATCAACCAGCCTCTTAAACTAGACCAAAACCCACAGTAACCACTTATGGTCACCCTGACTGTCAATGGTTTATCTTAGCCACTAATGATTACCTAATTGTTGATGGTCACCATAACCATTGATAGTCTCACCCAATCAATGATGGTCATTGTGTGATAATTTCAATAGCAAGCTATTTTCACCCATCAAATGCCAACCAAATCCCACTTTCTAACATTTTGCCTAATCATAAAACATCACCCTATCTTTTAAACCATACCTGATTTATTTGGCATCAATGTTTAATCATTTATTTCTATAATTAGTCAAATTTATCTCTTTTAATCACTTATTGTATTTGATTTTAGTATCATTTTTTATTTATGTAAGCAATTTATTTTATTTTTAGAATTTAATTATTTGAAAGTGTGAATTGACAGACTCCAAGGAAGCTCATGCTTCTTAGATCTTTCTAGGAAATCCACCCCAATATCAACCATTTCTTTAGTGATTTATTATCTGCAGATCATTCCTCCTAATCTAAAGAGGAGTATCTACAACCATTTGAATCATGGAGTGCAAACCAAATCTAGGTTCTACTAACCTCACCCTTCTTTCAAGTTTTACACATTTATTCTTAGAAATAAAGCATAATTTTAGTGAAACATTTTGGCACACCCAATGGAACCCTTGAGTCCTTTCTTAGGTTCATATTTTCATCTAGGTGCTTCTTCTTCTTGTCTTTCTGCTCAGACAACAAAATTAAATTTTCATTTTGGACTTAAAATTGACTACATCTTTATTTGCTTTCTTATTTTAGCTCAGGTAGATTAATTAATCAAGTGAATTAATCATAAATTCACTCTTATCACACACTCAAGACCAAACCACTTACACTTAATCAAGCATAAAATTTTTGACATAAGGCCTGACTGGGATTTCATCGCCTAGCAATCTCCTTTCCTAGTTATCCTACTTAGATTTCATCACTAAAGGGAGAACCAACTCAGTTTATTGACTGAGTATAATCTCTAGCAATTAATATATTTTGGCTAAAAAATTGACATCCTTATCACTGTGATGTGTTAAGTGAGGAGGTAGGCCCCAATATCAAGCCACGTATTGATTTCTAATACATATCCCTTTAAGAGCCTAAACACAACCTAAAACCAACTATATAATTCTTCTCTAGTACCTTCTCTACAAGCCAAGTTGATTCACACAATTCTTAAAGCTTAAGTCATAAGCCACAAGAGAGACTAAAAATAACCTTAAGATCTAACATGCTTTAGTGTGTGTTTTGTTTCCTTGACTTTTTCTTGTGTTCTGTTTATTTGAGTTGTGAGATTGCTTGTACCTTCCTCTTTCCCTTATCTACATGGTTTTAACTAGGTAAAAACTAAAAAATCAAGCAAATCAAGATCCACCTCCTAATCATGAGATTGCCTCTTCTCCCTCATCCATGGAGTACATCTAAAATGTAGAGAGTTCTCCCTACCCTTCTAAAAGTAGTAGTATCCCTTAGATGGTTGCCTAAGGTGATGTATATTTTGCCACCTTTTTTGATAACAACCCCATAGCTCTCCAACATTACCTTAACAACACATCTCACCATACCCATACTTTAGTTCCACCTAATGACCTACTCTATGTCATGCCATCCCACCTTATGGGTGATACCTTTTTTGCCACCATATCCACCCAATATTTAGTCACCTAGGCATCATCTTATACCAATAATCCCACCAATACCACCATCCAAAATGAACCCACCCAACCAACCAGCACCCAAACACCTCCTACCCAAACTAACAAGCTTTCTAGTATAGGAATAACCCAACCTTTAGGCATTGGTACTCCACTTACCATGCGATTACCCTCTATTGGTGTCACTACCATTCTTGTCATTTCTAACCCACCTACCTCCACTCCTTTCTAGATATTTATGGTTCTTATACATTCTATAATTCCACCCATAAGTATAAAATTTACAACCTATCCTCTATCTTCCAACCCAACCATACCTCCAACTCAACCTGCATCAATCCCCCAATAGATACCCATTTCACCAAATCTAAGATACATCCCTAACCTATAAGGATATGTACCTCTACCTCTAACCCAACCACCCATCTCTACATATTCATATGTGGCATCATCCCAAACACCCATTTCCGCATACCAATATGTGGTAGCTTCTCAACCATCCACTATCTATCCATATATCACACCTACCCAAACCCAACATAATCTACCTTATAACTACAGGGGTGCACAATCACAAATAAACCTCATCAAAATGTTAATGGATAAAATGACTAATTTGGAATCATTTATTTTTAGTGCCCATAACCTCCTATCTTATGACCAAATCTGCAATGAACCAATTCATCCATCCATCACTATTTAACCTTATCCTCCTCAAAAATAACATCCAAAATTTTTAAAATTTTAGAGCAAGGAATACCATCAATAACATCTAAGAGCATTTAGGAATTCTTTCTATTTGGTCACCTATGATGATGCTCTCCTTCTCCATACCTTTCCTATGTGCCTATCAAGTCTAACACTAGATTCATATAGTGTAATTACAAAGCACTCCCTATTTTCTTTTGCCTAACTAACTCAAACTTTCTTAAATCACTTTTCCATAAACATCTCTAAGAAAGTTTCCATCACCAATCTCTACTCCATTTAGAAATTTGATGATGAGTCCATAGTTGAATTCATAGCCCATTGGAGAATATTGATAAATCAAATCTCTTTCTCTTTGCCCCAACTCAAGCTAATTAAACTCTTTGCTTAGGTTTATGCCAAACACATCTCTTCTACTTTACATGTTCAGATCTTTAGGACCCTTTATGAGGCTTTCACCATGGTACAAAAATTAGAGAACAGAGCCATTGATGAGGGGAAGTTGAAATTAAGAAACAAGAATTCCACCTTCAAATCAAATGAGACTCCCTCCTCTAAACCTAACAATCAAACCAACACTAAATCCAAAAAAAAGTGAACTATAAAATTAGTTTTCTTACAAACCACTCCTCCATCAATTGTTAACCAATCCAACTCTTCTACTTCCTCCAATTAGAACACTATAAATCCAAACCACAATAACTAAAAATAATTTAATCTACTAGGAGATTCATATGCTTCAGTCTTGGAGAATTTTTTGAAATAAAATATCATATAACTCCCACTGATCAAACCTCCATAACAATTTGATTCCTCTCATCCTGTACCTAGTTGGTATAAGGAGAGTGAATTGTGCACCTTCCACCATGTCATTGGGCATGACTTTAGTAGGTTAAATACCTTTAATAATATCATCTAAAATCTCATTTATAAGGAGGAATTTATGTTGGATAACCCTAATATACCCCCAAATCAATCACTTGACATCTTTAGATAGCCATTTCCCAACCATGCCCCTTCTACGAACAATGAAAACAATAGATCAAAATCCTCTCACAACCATGAATTCTATACTATTAAAATATTTCTTAGTCAACTCATTTCTAAATAATCCATTAATGAAACTACCTTCCCTTCCCCTCCATTTATTGATGAAGTGGAGTCACTCTCCATTCCTTTAGAAAATGATACTAAGGAAACAAATCCTTCATTTTCTCCACCCATTAAGGTATTTGAGCTACCATCCTCTCCTTTGGAAGGCATACCAAAGGAGGAAACCATTAACACCATTTCCTTCTCCTCCATCATATATAAATCTACTCTTCCCTTGGAAATCATCCCTAAGAAAGGGGTCACTCTACCCACCTCTCCCATAGGAGACTCATCTTCCTAAACCTTGGATCCTTTGATTGAGGAAAAGGATGGGGTAAACACTTCTCTCTATGTACCCATGGGTTTAAACTTTGAACTTAGTATCAAAGGCATAAAACACATCTATAATCCCTTCTCTATACTAGTTCAAAACTTAGAGTACTTATCCCAACCAAACCTAGATTCAGACACATTTTGGCATCATCTCAGGCTTCCTTAACAAACAAATCAAGAACATCCAACCACACTACTATCATCCCAACCTTATATTCTCACTATCAAACCCATATTACCATAACCAAGCTATTAGAAACCTTTACCAATCAAATCATAATTGAGTCATCTAAACTGACTCCACCTAAAATAATTGGGCCACCTTCTACAATTCCAACCAAGCCTACCAAAAACATTAGCATATTCCTTATTACTCACCCCTCATTGAAATTAGAATTAACTTCACCAAAGAAACCCCAAACCAATCCAATAGATAATTTGAAACCACCCAAGATTACATAAACCAAAACTCTACCCCCACTTTCCAATTTGCCTTCTATCTTGGGACCTCACCCTTCTACCTTAGTGAGGAAACCAACCTTCCTAGACAAGACCCAAATCCAACCACTACTTTTAATTACACCATCACACCCACTTTCATCTTCACCCATTTTCACCAAACTTGCTATATACAAACCCCCTACTTTTTAGGCATCTACCCAACACCTTTTAACTCCAAAAATTCCATACCAAAACCATCCACCAAGAATGCTCCTTCACCTAAATCTTTGACCATCAAACCCACTCCTAAAAGGGCTTCTACCTCAACTTTCAAACCTAAGACCTCCATGCCTTTTTCACCTTTGCCTAAGTCTTAATCAGCCATCCTACAAAAGTTATTGCAAACATTTTTCTTAACCTTTCCACATATTAGACCATTTAACCCACATAGTCCTAAACCATCCTAGTATAATGAAAAATTAGTATGCTCATACCATAGGACACCTAGGCATGATACTAAGAACTTTAAATCTCTCCAAGTATTAGCCCATTAGCTATATCATGAGGATGAATTGTTATTATATGGACCTCCTATGATCCCACCACTAATCCAAGAACTAAGAACCATCAACCAACATTTACCTACTCCTCCACTCTTACCTCAGAGTGAAGAGGAATTGAAGTAATCCTTTAGCTTGACTATTCCCCAAATCCATACCATCCATGTGGTTACATGATCATAGGCTCAACCAAAGGATAAGGGAAAATAAAAGGTGTCCATTCCATTGATATATCCCTCTTCCTCCACCCAACCACTTGACCAACACCAAAAACCTTTACCTTAAACCAAACCCAATGTGTCCATCTTGGGACCTTCTCAATCTAACCCATCTAAGTCAATCCAATGAGTAGTTTTGAAATAGCTTCACCAAACATTGGTGAAGATGAGTTTGTATGAAATAATCAATACCTCACCCCATCACCACCAAGTGATGACTAAAATAACCACAACCTCTAGTATCCTTTGTCATATCCCTTTAACTTTCCATTTATCTAGATGATTCAGATCCTTCCATCTTCATGACCACATATATCAACCAAACCCACATCAAGAGGGTTATGATTGATGGGGGAGATAACATAAAAATTATCTCCTCCTAAACATACAACCAACTCAAATTACTTGAGAACATTATGTTAGAAACCTCAATGGTGCTCCAATCATTCAATGATACCATGGCCACAACTTTAAGAACCATTATCCTTCACATTTGCCCAGGACCCTACATGTTTCCTGAACTCTTCTACGTAATAAGAGAGTTGTAGTAAAATGTTTTATTGGGATGCCCTTGGATTCATTCCATGGGATATGTCCCTCCACCTTGTGCCAATTCATAAAATTTGAACATGAAGGTTAAGTTGTTACCATACAAGCTGACCCAAGTCATTTTACTTCATGTAACATGATGTATTGACCCAATGATGTTCTCCTTCCTCCATCTAAAAAACCTTCACCAGTAAAAGATGAAGCCCCATCTTCTTCCACTACTAAAGCATCCACTAGTTTATCCATCCTTTCTACCCAAATCCCCACAATGGACCCTTTAGAATCAATTTTCTAGCATCTTTCATTGGGGGAGTATCACCTTTTAATATTAGACACTTTTCCTATTCCACAAGAGTATGGGAATCTTGACCAATAACCTAGTTATGACCCAAATATTAAAACCATTATTATTTTTGGGTCCTCAACTTGTCAAACCAATTTCATCTATGGGGGACTTGATAAACCCCTTGACACTTATACCACCTCTTTTTCACCTTGACCATTCACCTATGGTTCATCATATCTAGATAAACTAGAGTTTGCCTAGACATACCTTTATAGGTGTACTTGGAAGGGATTTGGTTTAGGTCAGTAAAAAAATGAGACATATAAGTTTATTCCAATCAAAACCCAAAAACCTCACAAAAATCATGGAATTAGTTTCACACCACCTAAAAAACAAACCAACCTACCTCCCATTACCATCATTGATGAGAAAATCCCATCCTCACCATCCACTCCACCATCGACAATTGAGGGTTCTGACATCATCCCCCCTAATTTTTTTCATCAACATGATCAGCCTTGGACCCCTAACTTATCAAAAGGATGGGGCAACCATAACCACTCCTTTGACTCACCCTGAGATGGTAATAGATGACTTCTACCATTAATACCATTCAATGTTAGGATGACAATTCCATTCTCACCTAGCTTGGTACATAATATTCCTTTATCCATAAAGATCTCCCTCTAAGACTTTAACCATGTTGAATGAATCCACTATGGATATCAACTTGGGCACTCCAGATAACCCACACATTGTCAAAATTAGCCAATCACTAAATTTTGAGGAGCTTCAAGACTTCCCCTCCTTCTTGTAAGACCATAACATAGAATTTGTTTGGTCTTATAGTGATATACCAAGAATTGAACCCTCTATCACTACCCATAGCATAGTCACTAACCATGATTCCAAGCCCATTAGGTGAAAACTTTGACAAATTCACCCTCGCATAGCCCTTTTCATCAAAGAAGAGCTTTAACATCTCCTATCTATCAATTTTATTTAACCCATTGACTATCCCTAATGGGTCTAAAATGTTTTACCCATCACTAAATCCACAAGGGAACTTTACATTTGTGTGGCTTTCATGACCTTAACCTTGATTTCCAAAAGGATGACTTTCCTTTACCAAGCATTAACTAGCTTATTAATCTTACAACCAGCCATGAGATGTTATCTCTTATGGATAGATTCTCAAGTTATAATCAGATCCTAATTGCCCTTGAATATTAACATAAAACTTCCTTTATCACCCCATGGGGAATCTTTTTCTATAGGTTCTTACCCTTTGGACTAAAGACTCCTAATGTAACCTACCAACGGACCATGACCAACATCTTCCATGAACTTATTCATAAAATCATAGAAGACGTTTCAATGACCTTTTTATGAAATCTAAATGTTTTAAAGATCATTTGGTCATTCTGAATATTATCTTTGATTGACTCATCTAGTACCATGTTCACATTAATCCCAAAAAGTGTATCTTTTAGGTCTTTTTAGGAAAGCTCCTTAGCTTTATCATCTCCCTTTAGGAAATCAAAATTGATCCTACCAAAATCAAATTAATCCTTGGCATGACTCTTCCCACCCACCTCAAGTAAATCCATAGATTATATGGGAAGCTCCAATCTATTCATCACTTTATCTCTCAGCTTTCTGATTGATGCCAACTTTTCCACTACCTTATGAAGAAGGATGTATCTTTTAAATGGAACAATAATTGTTAGAAGGCCTTTGATTCACTTAAATATTAATTTCTATCTCCATCCATCCTCATTCCTCCTAAGGAAGATCAACCTTTTTACTTTTATATTTCTACCACTGACCACTCATTAGCGGTAATGCTAGCTCATCAGGATGAGTAGTATAAATAGCAAGCCATCTACTACATTAGTTGTATACTTGAAGAGTATGAGACTTAGTACACCCATACCAATTAACTTTACCTAGCCTTGGTCTTTATGGCCACCAAAATTCACCACTACCTTCTCAACCACAAGACCTATGTCATAACAAATACTAACCTACTCAAGTATATGCACACTGATTCATACTAAAACCAATGTATGACTAAGTGGATCATGCTTTTAGTTGAGTTTGAACTTGAGTTCATTCAATATAAGTCAATTAAAGGGTAGGTCATTATCAACCAATTGGCTGAAGAACCATTAGTAGACAACTGACCTCCTCCTCTTAAGTTTCCAAATGAGTTCATCACAACCCTCTCTCAGGTATACTTTACCTATCAAGTGACCATGTTCTTCAATGGATTAAAGTGTCAACATGGTGGGGGATTCAACATCATCTTTATCCCCCTTTATGGTAAACCTATTCCTTTATCCTTCAAGCTAAATTACGAATGCACCAATAATATGGCTGAGTATGAAGCCCTAATGATAGGCCTCCAAACTACGTGAGCCTTGGGAGTCAAATTGATCAAAAAAATTTATGACTCTAAACTCATGGTCAATCAAATAAATGGCTCTTATCAATGCAATAATGATGTGTTATAATAGTATACATAATTAGCTAACATACTCTTAACATCATTTGAATACTACCATATCCAAACCACTCTATGATCTATGAATAAGTTTTTTGATACGATGGCTTCCCTCACTTCCCAAATCCTATATGCACCCTCTAACTCTAAACTACTTATTGTTATCCATTGACTTACCCAACACTTTTATTTCAAATTATAATCTCCTACCATCTTCAATGTGGAAGAGACCCAACCCAACCTTTAGTATCATTAGACCTTAGACTATCTTAACCTTGCCATCATTCCTTCTAATCTTTCCAAGAATGCTCAAAGAGTATTTATTTAGAGCACCTCAATTATACCATAATAGATGTAATTCTTTATAAACATGGCTTTAATGGTCTCCTCTTTTGTTTCCTACATACTCATAAAGCCTCTCATTCTATCAAGGAAATACATGATGGGATCTATGGGGGACACTTTATTAGTTGAGCTACTGCTAAATGCATCCTTTACCTTGGCTATTATTGGACCACCCTTAACCAATATTACTATGATTATGTGAAAAAGTTTGTCAAATGTCAACAACATGCTAATTTACATCATGCACCTAGCCATAGTCTTTGGGTATCCAAAGATTTATGGCCTTTTTCACAATGGGGTTTGGATCTTATTAGAGAAATTAACCCCCATTATTCATAGTGACATCATTCTATGATCACTACGACTAAATATTTTACCAAATAGGTAGAAGCTATTCCTCTTATCTCAATAAAAGTATAAAATATTGTTGACTTTATCAACCATCACATCATCTATCATTTTATTGTTCCTCATAAAATTATCACTTATAATGGCAAATCTTTCAGAAATAAATAAGTCTAAGGTCTTTGTGATGTGTTCAGTATCAAGTTAAGTTTCTTATCACCCTATCATCCATAAGTTAATGGATAGGTATAATCCTCTAAAAAAACTCTCAATAACATGATAACTAAAATGGTTAATGCATCTAGTTAGGATTGAAATTTACACATCCCCTTTTCCTTATGTGCATATCATACTAGCACTCGAACCCCTATAGGTGCTACCACTTTATCCCTTATGTTTAGAGTAGATTTTTTCTTACCTCTCAAAGTCCAAATTCCCTCTCTTCACATATCCCTAAAATATCTCATCTCGAAGAGCAATTATCATCAAGAATGTTTATCCCAATTGGAGTTAC
This sequence comes from Torreya grandis, assembly GCA_037957365.1. Lineage (NCBI taxonomy): Eukaryota > Viridiplantae > Streptophyta > Pinopsida > Cupressales > Taxaceae > Torreya > Torreya grandis. The sequence goes on from JARHVA010003007.1 coordinate 1,156,252, forward strand.
TCAACAAGTGTCATTTAGTCATGCTTACCCACCTTTATGTTGATCAAGAATGAATCAAGCATGTTTATAAAAAATGTGTTGAAGTGTGATAATTCAATATCAAATACCTCATCTTAAAGGAAAATAAACATGTCACCAATATGGAAAAAATCAATCAAGGCAAGTTTACTTTCAATTGTCTCAAACTTTATATCATAATGCACAAGTATGGATTAGGAGCTTACTGGTTGTCTTCCCTTGAAGGTAAACTAGAACCTAATCCCATTAATGCTTTGCATCTACATCCTTTATTTTATTAAATGGCATCAAACTCACCTTTTATCTAACTTAAGCTCATCCTTTGTCTTCACCCACATTCATCTCCTTCTTTTAAGGATAATTGATTATAATTGAATCATGTGATTATATGTTATAGTATTTTCCTAATATTAAACATGGGTACCATAGCTCTACCTATGGCATATTTTTCATTGTACTTTTTATCCCTTATAGGATGGATTCCCATGGTCATTGTCTCTTAAACATATTCCACCAATCACTAGCCTTCTTGTGCTTTTAGTCTTGCCTTCATAAAGATCAGCCTCTAAGCCTATATAAGAAATTCCATGTAATCAAGAGCAAAAAAATCAAAATCAAAATCAAAAGAGTCATCAAAATAAAATCATGGGTCAATCTTACCATTTTTAGACTACTCCCTTGTAGGATAATTACACAAACATATCAAAATTGCTCAATATAAGGTATATTTCTCCCTTGAAGGATAACTATCAATGGCATTAAATAAAGCACGCAAACTTAGACCACTTCCTTGAAGGATGGCTGAGTAAAGTATTTATAAAAAGTATAAATTTTTTTGTGAAGCTTCCCACATCGATCAGCTTCCCCAACCTCTCCAAACAACAACAAAATATCAAAATATCCATGATCAAAATTTAAAAATATAAATATAATTTAAAATCCATAATCATCTTTCATAAGTAGACTTCCCACATCAATCAGTCTACACATTATATGACATGGAATTTTTTATGCTATCTCTTTGGTAACCTACAAAAGAGGCATGTTAGTCTGACAATAAGGTTCCACCATCATCCATTTCCCCTTTATACACTCTATAGACAAGGGATTTTAAGCTTACTTGGCAATATGTGATCAAGACACTTTTTTAACCAACTAATGAATGATAATGTAAAGCATTTAAAGGGCTTATGTTCCTTAAGCTGATCTAACTTTGATTTTTTTTAGTTTTTTCCAAAAAATAAGCATCAAGCCTTATTTTTATTCTCTCATGCTTGTTGATAAATTCATTATGACATTTGTCTCTTGATTGTCCTATCTTTCTCACATTTAGTTTTGTTATCAATCTTATTCTATGTGTTTTTAAGAATAGACTATGGTTTTTAATCAAATAACCATAACCATAACCAAATCATAAATAAAACCAACATCATTAACATAATCATCAAGAACCATGATCAAGTAACATCAAATCCATAAACCATTATCCTGAGCTTAATCGTAACATCATCTAATGGTCAATCACATCAACTAACCATCTACCACAGTTTAATCATACATCACAAATAAATGAGTCATTCACACATGATTATCCACCACATGTCTAAATCTATATGAGGGATCATATAATTTAAGCATGAATGTAATCATCACTATCATCATAATCATCCATAAACATAAAAATAATCACATCATAACCATATCCACCCAAGCATAACCAATAGCCATAACCTTAATCATATCAATATCATAAACACGATCATCTTATACATGAAGTCAATGATCACATTCATAAACATCATAATCACATAAACACCATCTATCAATATCAATGTCATCATGAACATAAATTAAAAGAGCCATAACATCACATGCCTACCTAGGTGAGTCTACATAAACCATCATGAGCATAACAATATCAACATCATATCATAAATATGTAGCACGAACATCATAACCATGATCAATAAATCATAAACCATGATCATATCTATACACATCAAAATATTGATCATATATACAATCATGTACATGTCTCTCAAAATATCTATACATATCACTACATCAGCTCACAGGTCGATATCAAAATCATACGGTACATCAAAAATATAATGTCTCATAATAAATCTAATTCACTAGGGCACCACTACCTCATAGAGCCTACCCTCCTTTACCTACCTTTTGACCTACAAATGTATCCCATTGACCTAGTGTCACTATGCTAGCCCTTATGATCATACTCACTTTGTATTCACCCCATCAGGTATCATCTAGTAGATGCCAAAATAATAAGGCCTTATAATACAAAATCTCCTTAATTTTCACTACATATCTCTACATCATAATAGTCCTTAAAGGTCCCATAACTACTAGTACTCCTCCTACCTATCAAATAGAATCTCTCTTATGTAACCATGTCTAGTTGAGATCTAGCCTAATCTCTCTCTCCTATAAGAGTGGCCACCTGACCCTATGCTATTACCAAGGAAGCCTATGTTTCTACCAAATATGCTTGAGCTATGATTAGATCCACTCATGCCTAGTCCCTCTAAATGATCACTGCCTGTATATCTGGGGTAACCCCCTACATCTAATCCTACTGACCATCTCCCCTTGCATTGACATTTATGTCCTATTAACCACCATCATCACCTCTAAATTTAGTTACAACATAATGTCTTTGGTACCATGAAGGATGTCTAACCATAACACTTACATCATCCATATCTATCTTCATAGGCAACTCCTTGTGATCAATACACTCATGCACTGGCTATTGGGCAAGCAATGAAAACTCTACATCCTCCCTCTTATACCTTAAGAACACCCCAAGGATATCCTAAACAAGGCCAAACTACCCCATACCCTATCAAATGGAATGATCTCTATCCCCTGATCTCACCTACTATAGATCCATATGTAGCTATAAAGAGATAGAGTATGTCTCACATAATGTCACCATCCTAAAAACCTAACATACAGTCTCCAAATCATGTGTCCCACAACCAAAGCATCTAGTCAATCCGTGTACTAGTCTATGTCATGTACCCCTCCTCTAGGTCCTAAGAGGGCATAATCACCTCTCTACCTCATGTATCCAACCCTAAAATCCATCTACACAAAACCTTCCCCTAGTAACCCTATAGGTATTAATACTTGGGTGTGCTCATAAGCCTAATAATGGAGAACAAAGACAACACTGATCCTATATCTCTTATGAGCATAGAATCCCCAAAACTCTCAATAAATTTGAACTAATAGCAAAGAGCCCATGAAAACACTGTGTGACCTAAAAAAATCTTAACAATCACCCCCATCAACAAGTATGGAAACCACCTGTTAGAATCTGGTAAAGCATAACAGGTGACAAATATCATCATTATAGTGAATATCCACCTTGTATCCCTATCCCTCTAGTACAATAGTGTGTAGTGTAAACACCCTAAGTGATACCTTTCATACTCATGGTCATCTCCATATAAGATCTCCATCTTCCCATCTCTCTCCTTACTCTCAATTTAGTAAAGCAGCTCACCTTGTATGGGTATCCACATGATCCTATAGATGTCTTCAAGTAAAAGCATCAACTCCCCTATCAAAAGCATGAATGTGTTAGTGGTTAGATCCCATCTCTCGATGAGGTCCACTAACATCATTGCATGTTGAGGTACATGTTGGTAGTACCTCATGCCTCCAAGGCCCACATCTTCCATATGCTCCCAATTAGCATTGGTCATCCTTCATTGAATCTCATCTAGTATCTGGGGTACTTTTTCGCTCATTTTTATCCACTCTTGTGCTTGAAGGTTTGATTAAAAAAAAGCTTAGATCACTAAAATATTTTTTCTTATGAACTCTACCTATTATACCTACCTCTTATTCTACTCTATTCAACTCCTAAAATTTTCCTAATATGACCTATACCTATGGCTTATATTCAAAACTTTACCCTTTACCTTCAAACCTAATCTACCCTATACCTAATTCACCTATTCCTTACTTAACCACACCCTTATAACTTTATCTAACAACATTATTTTGACCTTAACTATTACCCTTTAACCTATACACATTAACCTTAACAACACCCCTTAAACTCAAATTTCACATTAAACTATTTCTTATCAACCATTAACTTTAAACACATCCAAATTTCATCAACTACCAATGATCAACTCTTCCTATCATCAATCACTGATACTTAGGGACCAACCACTGATGGTCACTACAAAGTTACCTATTAACATTCACCTATCAACTGTCGATGGTTGATAATGACTAGCGATGGCTAGTAACACCCATTGATGGTCACTATGTAGTGACCATCAATGATCAACCCAAACCCTACCCCCTAAAACTACCTACCAAACACCACAAAAAGCTAAAACAAACTTGCCTAATATTCACTCTACCCTCCCCTATCTACCCTACCCTTTCCAATTTAAATCTAAACTACCAAATTCAACTCCAAAAACAAAAACACTATCAACAACCCTATCCCTAGGTCAACACCCACCCATAACTAAACAAAAAATGAATTCAACAAAACATTTATTTGCCAATTTGAGTCTAACCTATCAATTCAATGATAAACCCTACCACATTCCTTGACTACCATCATAGAGGTACCCCAATATCCACTGCCTAACCTCACACTCTCTCTTATCCCCTCTATATCCTTGATCACTTGATTAACTCAAAAACTACCTCACTCAGTCACTCAACCAACATTATCAAACCACTATTATTTTCTTACTCAAGTCACAAGCTATTCATTAGAGGTATAAAGGCTAAATGAACATAATAAACCTACAACAACCTTTTTACCATCACCCTTTTAGGGTTGACATTTGATCTTTGATAGTTAAGGTGAACATCGATGGTCAACCTTGACCATAGATGGTTGATTAATTTAGGGTTTTAGCCTCCTACCCATACTTTTTCAAATAAATTTTCATCACTAAAACCAATCCAACTACTTACCAATAGAGATTACCTTCTCCACCACTTTGACCACCAACTACGTAACCTCATCATGGTCATTTTAGCCTAACTTCCACATGTTTTTTAATGACCTTGCTTTGGTCCTTTTGATCACACCAACTAAATGTCCATGACCAAACATTTTGAATTTATGTTGCATTTTACACACTAACCCGTTTTGTGTCTTCTTGAGATCACTTCCTACCTTGGATACTTGTGAGAACACTACTCTTGTATAGGAGACTTAAATTTACAATTTTATCCTAACCACCATGCCTAAATGCAATCATGTTGTCTACTTATTACTTGTCCTTCTAGTGCTGACCTTATTTTCACCTGACTAATTTAACCATGGTAACCTATTCAATGCATGATCTTGGCTATCACACTTAGTCACACTTTGTGTGCATGTTTTTGCTTCATTACCCAACCTATCACCAATTTTTTCATCCATTTATCCACCTATCAAACCTACACCCAACTCTATTTCACCTCATTGATTCCCAGTTTGAGGGGGAACACCTCTTCCCATACTTGAGGCATCTAGCCTTTGACCTACTATTTTCTTTTTGTTTTATAGCTTGTTAATACAAATTGCATAATAAAAAGGGGAAAATATAGAAAATAGAAAACTACACATGATGGTTCTAGATGTCAAACTAACCCTTAGACCACCTCAAGACCCCCTAAGGACTATCCCATAACCTTTCAACCATAAACCTAAGTCAAATTGACTAAATTTGACCATTTTAACCTTTAACCTATTAACCACTAATGGTCCACCCATAAATTCCAATGGTTAGGAGTAACTATTGATGGTTATCATTTAACTACTTTAAGGTTTAAATCTATCTAACTATAGCTTGATTTTTTATATTTATCTTATCTAATCTGTGTGAAAATTAATACATGCTAAAGCTAAATTTAGACACCCTATTAAACCTCTTGTTGAACCTATTGTTCCATCTCTCCCTTCCTTCTATAAAAAGAGAGGAGGAGGAGGTGAAATGGATTTAGAAGGAAGAGAGATCAAGCACCAAGGAGAAATCAAGCATAAGATATTATTGTATTAGAAATTATCTTGCAAGTATTCTTCTAGTAACCAAATTAGAGATCCAAGGTGTTATAGTTCATCAGTCACAGCTAAGACACTATTACTCTATTGAAATTTCTCTATGACTCCACTAATAATTTTTTTAGCCAACTACTTCCATGTTCTTTAGGCCAACAAGTTAAGTATCTATCTTTTATCATATTTAGTAATTAGTTTCTCTATTTTATCTTCTATAATCCATTTTAAAACTTCATCAACTAACCTTTAAAACTAGACCAAAACCCATAGTAATTGCCAATGGTCACCCTGACCACTAATGGTCTATCTTAACTATTTATGGTTACCCAACTATTGATAATCACCTTAACTATTGATGGTCTCACCCAACTACTAATGATCACTATGTGATAATTTCAATAGCAAGTTATTTTCACCTATCAAACCCCAACCAAATCCCACTTTCTAACTTTCTATCTAATCACATAACATCACCCTATATTTTGAACCATACCCAATTTATTTGGCATTAATGTTCAATCATTTATTTCTATAATTAGTCAAATTCATCTCTTTTAAGCACTTATTATATTTGATTTTAGTATCTTCTATTATTTATGCAAGCAATTTATTTTTCTTTTTAGACTTTGATTGTTTAAAAGTGTAGATCGATAGCATCTAAGGAAGCTCATGCTTCTTGGATCTAGCTTGCTAGGAAATCCACCGTACTATCTAACTAATCAACCATTTCTTTAGTGTTTTCTTATCTATGGGTCATTCCTCCCAAGCCAAAGAGGAGTATCTACAACCATTAGGATTATAGAACACATACCAAATCTAGGTTCTACTAACCTCACCCTTCTTTTAATTTTTACACCTTTCTTCTAAGAAATAAAGAAATTTTTTAGTGAAATAGAATACTAACCCTAAAATGAAATTAGATGGTATTCCTCAATGGTGACCAAAAATGATCAATAGTCACCATAGGCTATAAAAAATTATCTTTCATATAGTATCCTCTCCATAATAATGACCTCTTATAATCCCTTCATGTGCCTCCCTCAAAACATCCATGCACTCATTTTACATAACACATTGGCATAGGACTTTATCACAACCCAGAATATAGATTTCAACATAATTGAGTTAATATGAGGTAGTGTGAACTATAAGCTATATATTTTATTGGTGGAAAGATCTGTAAAGGAGACATTAGAAGTGAAGAAATCCAAAATGTATGTGATTTCCTTAGGAATGTACTGAGTGTAGTATAATTATGTGTTAGGCATGTCATCTTAAATTATTTAGGTGTCTTCACCATATGGAGAATTGAAATTTTTGAAATAGCATGATCTAATGGTAGATTATTCTTTGGAGTACCATTTTATTCACAAAATATTTGAGTGCTTCATGGTCAATGAAAAATACAAATGTTATTGAAATTAGGTACTATCAAAATTTATAATGTTTGTAGACCATAGCAAGTGCTTCACACTCAGTGGTTGTGTAGTTTTCCTTTATTAAAGCTAACCTGCATCTATCAAAATATATGAGGTGGTCAATCTTTTCATCATTAGCGTAAGCTAATATTTCACTGATGGTCATACCAAATGCATCAACATGAACATAAAATGGGGTGATCTAGTCCATAAATTGTATTATTAGTGTGTTGGTCAATTTTTCTTCAAGATGTTAAAGGTGTCATCATGGCACTTGCTCCAAGTAAATGTTTTATCTATGAATATTATTTCTTTGGGAGGTGATACAATCTTGGTATAGTTATGAAGGAATTTATAGTAATTGCATGTGTACCCCAAGAATGCATACATGTCACATTAAGTAGTTGATGTCTCTAATTTAAAGATGATGACAACCTGGTTGGATTGACTAGAAGACCTTCCTTGCATATGACATGGCTGAGAAATTTTCCAAAGAATGTTGTAAAGATACATTTCTTCAATTTCAAATATATTTATAGTTTTTGATATTTTTAAAACATTAGGTGTAGATTATCATGGTGGTCCTTGACTAACCCATAGATAGTCTAGTCATGAAAATAGACTTGGATAAACTAATGGATGAAATATTTCAATACAATAATTATTATGCATAAAAACATAGTTGGCACATAATTGAGCCAAAAAGGCATGACATTATAGGCAAAGGAGCCCCATTAAATTATAAAAGTTGGCTTTAGTTTATACTCATCCTCAATTTCAACCTAGTGGTAACTATAAAACCCATCTATGAATGTGTAAATTTTTCACCTAGCTACCCCCTTAAGAATATCTTTAGTGAAGGGAGTAGGGAATAGATCCATGACACACATAACATTGAGCATGTTGAATTATACTCATATTTAGAATCACCCATCATTATTAATACTTATGAAAATGGATCTAACCTATTCATATTCTTCCAAAATATAGATAACACTTGTAACTATTTTTTTGGTCTCTTCTTTTACTTTGGCATGTAAATTTGAAGTCATGCAATATGGACTTTTCTTCACAGTTCTATCACTCTCAACCATATTTATTTTCACCTTTCCTATAATGGGGTTATGCCTTTCATTTCCTTATATATTTGTATGAATATATCCTAATATTAACTAAATATCTACACAATAAAATTTAGCTCCTCATCCATCTAGTAATCACCAATGATGGCAATCTTTGGTTCCTCTATAGTACTAATGTTTACTTTTTTGGTCTTTACATTCTCTCAATATGATTTGTACTTTTATTTTTCCACTCCCACCACCTTTAACTAACCATAAGATTATTATAACCTTAAGTGGTTATATTTCTCATCAAGAGGTACCCCATCCACTTAGCTCACAACCTTCCCATTATACACAAGTCTTCAACATTCCATAAAAATCATGTACCAATATCTTATTTAGGACATAGGATATACCTCATGTCCAAACTTGCTCACATCCATGTAAATTTTCCCTTAGATCATGATATTTAATATAATCCTTCAATCCATGTGTAGAGTTGTAGTGATTTAATCTATCAAAAATATCCCCTATTTGGCTTTGCCCCACATGGGGATATTTGGCTTATGTTTCACCCACCATCATGTAGCATTACTTCTTAAGGAGTATCCAAAAGTGATTACATGATGATTTTCTTGTGGGATACATCCTTACAATTAAAAAAGTAACATTTCAATATATTCATATTTCCCATACTAAGGGATCCTAACAAGTTTACCTTTGATAAAAAATAATATACACTTCACTTTATAGTTAGTGTATAGAACCAAAATTTTATTACATGATGTGATGGATCTATGCTTTGAATATTGACTACTATGCATGGTTATGGATATTTGTTTCATATTCACCATGCCACATTTCCATCTAGTGATTTTATAGGTATCATGAACCCATCAATCACATGTGACATTGGTGGTGTCAAAAAAGGATTTTACATCCCCCAAGCCCAAATTCTATATACATTTGGTTCTAAATGTTTAGTCCCTTATGTTGTGATGATATAAATGTGTTTTTTTCATCAATATACACACTTTTCACTTAAAGTGTGCCTTGATCAACATCCAATGGGATGACTACACAATGATTTCCATTCTCAAATCTCATGAAATGCTTCTTGAATTGCATATCTGCATTATTAACATAACACCATGGGTAACCAAGTAAATATAGGTAGTTTTTGGCCTTGATGAGCTCAATCATCTCAAAATATTCATGTAATTTGACACTAATTGTATCAATAAAGACATTCTTTTAGATTAATAATGGTTGTGCATGAGTCTTGCTTTCCATGAATAAAACATGTGGATAAGGTTTTAGCATTAGAATCCACATATTTTTCCATGCCTATTCTTTTAGTATTTTGAATTCCATGCATTTATCAACTAGTATATCACAAACCAACCATCCATAAATATTTTCTTTGTTGATAAAGTCCAAGTTGTACCTAGTGTTCTATGCAGTCCTTAGCTCATGACCATGAGCTAAGTGGGGAATAAGAACTTTAACTAGTATAATTACATGTTGTATTAATAATTTATTTAACAATGTAATCATTCCTTCATAATGAAAAATTGATAATATCTCAATGAGATCATCATATTTTTATCATTAGTCTATTGGTAATGATTTGCTCTTTATTTTACTTCTACGACTCAAGCAAGATAAGTCTCACCTTATAAGTTCTATATCACCTCCATGGATTTTTGTAGCACTTATTTTTAAGATGTACCATGAGGATACTATCTAAAATATGGCTCAATTTATTTCACTTTCTCTTCAAGATGCCTTGGCTCATAACTAGGTATAATATTTGATGTGAGGGAGGTTACTTTCATGGTGGTGCCACTATGCATAGTGACATTCACACTCAGTATAATGTTCTTTTATTTCTATCATGAGGAATCTAGTTATTAGTTGGAAATGGAAACCCTATCATTATGTCACCTTTATTATCCTTATATTTACGTATGATTTTGGAATATAGATATGGGCATTCTCCAGCCTTATGTTCACCATTTCAGTACCCACAAGTAGCAAAGTTTGGGAAATTGTGATAATAGTGTTCTAAAAAACTATACTTGGAACAAGTGTGTAGAGGGTATCATCCACTATCTTATTTTCTCCCATGTCTTTTATACACTTTAATCTTGCACCTTGTGAATTTCATCAATTACCTAGTAATATTTAGTATTATGGATGGAAACATCATAAAAAAATTAATAGGAGTATTTTTTTGAGTTTTTCATTACAATATATGGAAAATATGAACACTATTGCCTTCATGTCATATCTCAAAAGATGAAAAAAGTGAATGGACACTTTATCATAGTAAATTATTATTATTATTGTGACCCTGAACCTCCTAGTAGACACACCATAAGCTATTTTAGCATTATGTGTGTTGTTAGTAGTTAAATTTTGTAGCTATAAACCCATGGATATGATTTGGGCTTCCATTAATGGGCTAACTCTAATGCCCACACACTTCCCATAGGCTCAACTCTTAGCATAGTCTCCAAGGCCTCATGTGGATTTGTATATATCTTTAAGGAAAGATCAAATCTTAAATGTGGTAATAGTCCCTTGGTGAACCATTTTGTATGTTTTGTTAGGTGGATCTCATATTAAAGCTAGGATATTAAATTATTAAACCTAGTGTCATAGGTTAAAATACTTTCCATTACATATTTCTTTATTTCTTTCAATGCATTAATGTTTTTTTTTCAAACTCTTGTATATCAAATTCCATCAGAAAAGTAGTCTTGAGCTTTTCATAATAAATTATGTTTTGATTTATATCATGTTTTCTATACCAAGTATGGGTTTAGTCTAATATTTTAGTTTAAAATTATCTTACCTTACAATCCAACAATGTGATACTTTTCACATGCCAATCGAGTTCACATGTGTGAAAATTATTTGCAACATCATCTATGCCATAATACATAGTTAAACTCAAGGACATTTCTTATTAAAAAATTAGAATAGGGACAGGTGTGATTAGTGCTTGAGTGGTCATTATAGTTGAACTTATCCTTGCACTAGGGTTGGTTTGATTACTTCTTGTTGGAGGTGTGGTCTCACTAGTTCCTACACAAGGTTGAATTAAGTAGGATCACTTTGTGATTGATCCTACATAATTTATTGAGTATGATTTTGTTTTATAGTAGTTATTGTGTTGTCTTAATCAATGTTACATATGTAATAAGCGATTCCTCATATTTACATCATGCCATGCATTCTGGAACTCTAAAATGGCACTAACTAAAATATGATGGGTTCCAATGGATTATATGGGACTAGTTTTTACATAACACTATTATTTATCTCCTCCATAATAAATTTTTTTATTGATGGTACACTAAAACTATCCTAACTATTTATCTTTATAAGTAACATGTATGAGCATATATTTTAGGTAGATTTAAAGTGGGCATTTCCTTCATTTAGTCTTGCATATTTTATAGTTCTCAAATAACTTTAATATATCTATCTAGAATTTGTTTCACCTTGTTGGTGCTTACCTCATCCTCATCAAAGTGAACTTTCTCTATGTGATTCATCTAAATGCCTTCTTCATTCTATGTGATTCTTCATGGCATCTCCTGAATCAATATATCCCCTCTACCTAGGATCCTTTATAGTAATTTATTTTTTCCAAATTTCATCATACTTGTGCCTTTTGATCTCTCATTCATCTAATTATTCCATTATATAAGTCTCTCCTCTCATTTATTCATGTGACCTATGTCACTTTGCTTCTATAATCCTTACAACTCATATTCACAACCATCCTTACAACTCATATACACAGGAGCTGATCGGTCATTATCATGTTTTTTATGCCCAAGTATATCATGAGATTCTTAATCTCAAGTATGATTTTTTACAATATATGAGCCTCTAAGTTCACACAGGAACTAGTACTCTACCTCCTTAGGGAAAGAATATGGATAAATTATGAACTCCAATAGGTAAGTGATCAAAGTTTCTCAACACTAAAAATCCATTTCTCAATTAGAGATAATATCCAAACACCATAGCTTATCTACACATTATTTTTTTCTAAAGGTATTTATGACCATAATTTTTTATCTTGCCCATAACATATATAACAAACCATGTGTGTAAGAGTATTGGGTCATGAAAATTATACTCTATCCACTTGGAAGGCTCCTAATCACCATGAGTTAGATGACCTTGTGAAAAATTCATTCTACCTAATCCAACCAATGATCAATATTTTCTAATGATATTTTAAAAATAATCTCCATACTGTTATTTTAAAAAAATTAATTTTGGGTGCCAAAAATAAAACCAAAAAAATGGATATTTTTATTGTGCACACTCAAGGGTTCTATTCCATAAGCACATATTCTAACTCTAAGTCTAGTTGCATAATAATATCACACAAGGGAGCCTTACATGCTCACCTAAGGTTTAGATAGAGAGACTTTAGGTCACATATGGGTTAGTTTATAATGAATAGCTTCCTTATGCATATGTTAGTATTTTGTGTTTATGAATATTAACAAACACTAGTAGTTAAAGACTATAATCATCCTCAAAGGAATGATTTACATAAGGTTAATACATCAAGGTAATATCTTGTATTCATATCAATTATTACAATTAAAAATCTTGCAAATATACTTCAATAGCATAATGAATCTCTTATTCTATATTATTCTTATTCTTAGTAATTCATCATGGTGGGATTTTATAATTTTCAAGTACCAATCTTATAGTTACACTCATTAATAGGTTCTCTTGAATATGAGATAAATATTAATAATTTTAACCCTAACTAATATTAAATTTAATATTTGTAACAAGACTAGCTTCTATGTCTTCACCATGATGTGATATAGTCACTCTAGGTGGTTTTATCTTTAATCCATTGCCTATTAACTTGTTCAAGCCAATTTAGTTAGTTTTTCCTCATTTTTCACTCTAAATTCTATGAAAATTCTTCCCTAATAGTCACATTTTATGTTCTTTGTTGACCACTAAAATTCCATGCACTCTCATGATCTGGTCAATTCCTATGGAGTGTTACCAAGTATTATATTAAATGTGCACCACCTCATCCTCTCATGTCATGTTTATCTTCCTTATAGAATTATATTATCTGATCCTAAACTTTGGAAAATTTTGGGGCCAAATATTATTTCCCATGCATGTGGAATAATTAAAAATAATAAATGGGATTACTTACAAAGGATATGTGTCCAAGATATTTTTAATAACACCTAATACATACTAAAAGATTTTATATGGAGGTGTCTAAATATTCCCTCCCCCTTAAAAATACCTATCCTAAATGCTTGAGATGAGTAAATTATCATTATAATTGAAGTAGGGTTTCCTATGTTACATTTTCTAGTTTCATGACATGTCATTGTACCATAAGATATGTGAAAATGTAGTTATATAACTAGTGTGAGTGTTTGTCTAGGATAGACTCATGTTCTAAGAGGATGGATCTTTTAGTGTCAAGATCAAAGAGTGTATTTTGTGCTCAAGCATATTGACCAATGACCTTAATCAAGCATGACACATGGAAAACAAGATGGATCTTTGATGATGAAGGAATCTCCAACTCAAAAACCATGACACCAATATTCTATAGTACTTTATAAGGATCATAAATATTATATTATAGTTTTGGATGAGCCTTCAACTTCAAATAATACTACCTATAAGGTCATGGATAGGGAAAACCATATCACCTAAATAAAAATATTATTCCAAATTTTGTTGATTAACTTGTTTATTCACATGGTTTTATGCCAATTGGATGTTATCATTAATATTTTGAATGATATTTCTACACATTTTATGTGTGGCATCAACTAATTGTACCATGTAATTTCTTGGAATGTATATCTAAATAGGGTAGTGATTGACCATAGAAATTTTCTTAAGGCAGTATGTGGGTGCTAGTGTGGTATGTGGATTTGTACAACCATTCAATAAGTTTTGTACAACCATTCAATAAGTGGTATCTATTTGACCCAATCATTATGTTAATTATATCCAAATCATCCCAAATATGTTTCCAATCATTTATTAAAAAAAAATCTTTCACCATCTATTTTTGGATGGTAAGTGGAGGTCATTTTATATTGGGTTCTATAACAGTGGAAAAGTGACTAGTAAAAGTGAAATTATAATCACAATGATTGAATCAGGTATCCCATGTAGTTGAAATATCTAACCAAGAAATTTTCTATTGTAGACACCCAAATTTGACACACATTCATCAAAAAATATACATTTGCACACAACCTTGTCTATTAATATTGTTAATGATGAACAAAGGGATTATTAACATATTTTATTTTAAGTCTCAGAATTTTCTCTCTTGTTTGTCATGTTAAGGTCCTATATAATTCTATTTAACCTTTTAAAATATACCTTGGGGATTCCAAATATCATTATATGTCTTTACCTATCTATTTTTTATTTTTTTACAAGGCCACACTCCATAGATAAGGACACATTGTGGCCCTATTCAGGATGCATACTTGTCGCAGTGTAACTTGCATATTTATTCAATTTTCTATGTTTATAATAGTATTTTTTTATTAACATTAGTATTTTTAAGTCATCCTCCTTACATGTAAATAATCCCCCAAATTTGAATTCAAGAGATATGTATAAGCAATGATCCTGTTAGATGCTAGAAATCAATTCTAATTTATTTCAAAAGCTATACAAAGTTTATATCTACTTACACATGCTAAATTGTATATTTATCTATAGGTCCTAAGGATAAATACATAATTTTAATACTTATTTCAAGGATAATCATAGGTAAAAGAGCATTTAGTCTTGCATCCATCATTCCACATTTACACTTAGAAGTGAGAAATACATCATCCTAAGGACCTTTTTGGATATGTAGGTTACACTCAAATATGTGAGATTTTCTAAGGATATATTAACTATTCCATTTGTCTAATCCCCCATTTTTAATTTTATCTCTATTTGGTTTATTTTATAAGAGCTACAGTTTTATTTTATAAGTCTTTCATGTGGTAAATTAGGACACACAATTAATCAATAAATCATCACATGCAAATGCATGTGCTCATGAGGGAAAATTAATTGCATATTCAACCATGACATGACTACATTTAATGGACAAGACCATAGTGTAACCCTTCCCTCCTATCATGGCCTTGTCCCAACATAGTTTAAAATTTTGCACTCAGCTATAACATAGTTTAAGGGTTATTATAGTCAATTTCCATCAACAACCAACTTGTATAATCAGCATAAATTCAGTTTGAGATAGGTTTGAATATATGTTTGTCAATTTATTATTTATAAATCATTTCAATTTATATAAATTATTGTATTTAATATTCATATCCTTATATTTATATAGATCTAAATTATTTTTCAATAGTATATTTTTCCTTAGCATGTCATTGTTAAATAAAAAATAACACTAAATGTTCTAATGAACCCATATTTTATTTAGAACATTACTTATTATTTGCATATATTTTTTCCTAGAATTCCATACACATTTCTATAAATTTTTGATGCTAAAATAAATAACCTTTGACCTTGGATATAAATCTAACACTTAAAGAACTTACTTTAAACCTTAGTCATAATTGCTAATATTAAAAGAATTTTATTTTAACCTTAAATAACGTCTAACACTGAAGCATTCTTTTCAATTTTGGGTTTAAATTAGTTGATCTCTATACACAAAAATATTTTTATTTTATTTTCTCTTTGTTTTATATTTACTTGTTTCTTATTTTTAGAATCTATGTTTTGGCAAGTGTTTAAACTACTTAATGATTATTGTCATGGGATAAGTAGTTAAATGTTTTAGTGACTCCATGGTATGAGGGGTGACAAAAAAATACTCAATACATTATACAAAATTGAAAATAAAGTTTATTTTCCATGTACTTCATGGTATGTCATAAATGCCTACAATCCCTTGTTTATACTATAGGAATCCTCTTTTAGTCATTTGATTTGTGGTGCACCTGAGAGAAGTGTATCTCCCAGGTAATTTACTCTCACCATATCCTCAAAGAGGGTATAGTAGGGTATATGCATGGTTTACCCTCTATATTTAGTGCTTTGAAATAGATCAGGCATTAATCTCTGAATGAGCAAGTATATTTGAGATCCCACACAATAATTCAAACCCTTACATAGATCACCCATTATACCTTAATTTTTTCTTTTATTGTCTTCATAGTCATTATCTCTTTTTTACATGCATGATTACTTGATATAATTTCGTATTTTATTTTTTGCTTCTAATATATTCATATTCTTTGTATATATCATTGATAGTCAAAGGTAATATGATAATTATATTCATCATATAGATCAATTATTCTATACTTATGTTATGATATTTAATTATGATGATGAATGGACAAACAATAATAAGTAAAAAATTATGGAAGAATCATAATGGATGAATTTGATTTTGATGAAGTAGCAATAAATTTAAAATATAATTTTGATGCAACTTGAGAATATGAATACATATAGCATACTACAAATCTTGACCTTGTGGATAAAAATACACCTCTTGACTCATCCTTGAATCCCTATTTGGATTCATCTCTAGATCCTTATTTGGATTTTCTCCTTAACTCATCCTTGAATCCCTCTTCGGATTCATCTCTATACCTTACTTGGGTTTCCCTCTTGATTCATCCTTGAATATTTTTTATGGATCATTTGTCACACCAACTTAGGTGGGATATAGATTCCAACCTCTCTTGGAAGGAGACACAAAAATCTCCCTAAGGGCTATATTGTTAGGTCATGGCTTATTCGATAACCTAGTTATTCTATCCAAAATTATTCCATTTAAAGGGGCCTACTAGTTTGACATTTAAACTTAAATTTACTTTAATAAATAAGATGAAAATACAAGTTTTTTTAATTCATTAATGTGGGTTTTTATCACATGTCAAGAAACAACAAACATGCATATATTTTCCCAAATAAAAACTAGCATTTTACATTTATCATAAACATTACATCTCATTTAAAACATTCATTCCATTGAATTACAAACATTCAATAGTGCATCAATAGGAATGAAAGATATTTTAAAATCAAAATAAATCTTTTAAATTTAGATTAAATTTAGATCTATACTAACCCTAATCTAATTGATTGGTAAAAATATAAAAAGATAAGGGTAAAGAGAGTGAAAAGAACATGTTTTAAAATGAAGACAAATATAAACCACTTGATTGGATACAACCCATGAAACCAATCTCTCACCTAACAAGTATTCACACAACCATAAATAAGGATAGTGCAAGTTTGAGGATAGAAAATCTAATAATGAATAAAAAATCCATTGTATGCACATAAAAGAAATTAATAGAGTCTTCCATAGCTTCAATTAATAAATATGTTTGCTTGAAAAGTGTAATGTTTGAATTGATTACAATTAATCAGTTAAAATTTTAGCCATCATAATAGCATATCTCAACAAAGGATACAAGAAAACTACACTAGAAAGCAATAAAATATAAAATAAAAAGTGTATTATCCAATATGTCCCCTTAAATGCATAATGAACTAGCCTTTAAAATGTCTTTTGGTTGGATTCTTATATATATATGGTCAATGGAGGGAAATAATTTTCCCTCTAAAAAATAATTCTACTTTAACTTGAATTTTATTTGCACTTTTCCCCCATTTTACAAGCTTCATTCATTTTACCTCCTTTCACACCTATAAAAATAAGTTTCCTTATTGGGAAGATTAAAAATAAATTTTAAGTCATAAAAACATGTAATTTATAACAAATCTTAAGACAAGAATGTTGATAGGCATTAACCCATCCACTATTACCTAAAACCATTTGTGTCATGATGATTAGGTCAAAACCATATTCTCAGTGCCACATATGGCATGCAAAATGGAGCTACAGTTGAAACATTATGGGTGAAAAATAACCTTGCACTCTTTGGGAAGGAATGAAACTTTTTGAAATTTTAGATCTAATAAAGATTTAAAAGTTTGATTAACACTATTCATTTTGTATGAAGTGGCTTGTAGTTCAAATTGGGCCTTGGAGGCATGATTAACATTACATGCCATTTTGAAGGGATCCACAAACTCAATCGGGTCTTAAACCCTGATTATAATTATAAACAATCAAAATGGGGAGTTAAAGACCCATTTGGGGTCTATAACCCTATTTATATATTATTGGGTTGGGAGGCCCCATATAATTTCCAATAGGGTAGTATCCTCACAAAGTAAAGAGTGGGTGCCCTCAAGTCCTTATAGACTGATTCAAGCATGCAAGCTTGACTAAGACTATGTTGTTAGAAGTGATAAGCTTACCAATATAGGGGGGGTTTATTCAATTAATATAGGTGAGGGGATTTAAATTATTTCCCTAACCTAGCCAAGATTAAAACCTTGACTATGACTAATGCCTTCCCTAAGATAACATAAATAATTAGTCATATTTTTAACTCTGACTAAAATTGAAATGTTACACCCCTTTTCACATAGACCAAATCGGAGATAGAAATATGACTATAATAAATTCACTAAAAATCTATTTTCATAGACCTAATTAGTCTTAACTATTAAATATATGATTAAAACTAACTTATAAACCTAATTAGGGTTACAAATCCCAATTAAAACTAAGCACTTGGAAAATTCACTTACATATCTAATATGAACTATTATCAATGTTTTAAAAGGAAAAATAATAAATTTAAAATTTATTTTTTCATAATTGATTTATTAGAAAATTTATCAAATAAAGTTGGTCTTTGCAACAAAGAGGTTTTCAGGGACTAGTTTAGTATGTAAACTGAGACAAACTAGAAAGAAAACTTAAGAGAGTAGAAACAAACTAGAGCATAAGTGAAAACCAGACCAAAACCAAAATCATAAATGGGACCATGATTTTATATGAATTAGGATGTGTTGTGAAAACAACAAAAAATGATAACTCTATTAGAAAATACTCCGTAGTATTTTAAAATGAAAGAAACATGTCTACGAACCTATAATCTCTGGATAAGATAATGCATGAAACATGAATGGATTATAGAAAGTTTAATAAGGAAATGGATATAATAATAAATATAATATTATCATTTTTATATGTGTTAAAATGAGTTCATTATCATTTCATGTAACTTATAAATACTAGATACTATGACCTTGGTCATTGATATAATGAATTATACCTTGGAATAATTGCCTAGATAATGCTTCACTACCAACTAGGAGTCCATATCCCTGACAAAGTTAACTTTTAACCTACTCAAGTCCTTGTTCTAATTCTATTCAAGCATCCATATCCCCATCATAGGTCACCTAATCACCTAAAATTTTATTTTTTATGTAATTGATTTTCATTTCTTTCCTCTTTCCTCTTTTTATTTCTTTTTAGCATCTCAATCTTAGGTTGGGGACCACCATGAAAAATGATAAGTAGAATTATATATTTTTTACCCTATAAATTGGTCATATCAATTTCATCCAAGAAAACCCAATAATCATTAAAATGTATTTTTATGTGTGGTTTCAAAATAATACCTTCATAAGCTAAATAGTTTACCCAAACATGACCAAATATTAACAAATCTAGAACACATGTGACATTCTAAACCTTTAAAACCAACCTTACAAATAGAATATTACATCAAAAAATAATAAAATTACTTAATAACCAAAATTTCACTATCACTACTTACCTTACATACTAATGCATAGGTTCGTAATTATTAGTTTCAATCTTGTCCTCTCTGTCAATCACCTTAATCTCTTCAACCTTCCTAGTAGCCCTTTTTACCATATTTTATTAATTATACATAAAAATTAAAATTCTATTGGATATAAAAAAGTATTTTTAATTACCCTCTATTGAGACCCACTTGTGTTCCAATTTTCATGGTTTAATTCCACTTGTAGACCCTCTTTCTAACTACTAGTCTTCCCCTATTACGCCTCCTCAAGCCTAAGCACAACTCAGTTCACAAAAGTCTATACTGGAGAGTCCATATAGTAATGAAACTTTTTTATTCACTTCAATCACATTAAAATTGATCATATTATGAAAATTTTATAATTTTTTATGGTTAGAATAGGAGATATGGAAGAAACCCTAGTTTAGGGTTGGTATAGCTCTATCTCAGCTATAGAGCAAACAAAAATCAATTGTGGACATTGAAATGAGTTTATAAACTCTATAAATAGTTAACCTAGTCTATCTTGACCTTATTCAAGTCTTTCAATCATTTAAGGTCACTTAAAAATCCACTGTCATGGTTACCATGTCCAAATGTACCTAACAGTGCCAAGAAAATGCCAATCTATAGGTTTGTGCTTTGTGGAAACAAGTTATCATCTCAAAACCTAATTATAATATTCCAATACATTCAATATACATGTAAAATACTCACCAATATGTATTATATAATTTTTAAATACATTTTATGAACCTTTCATGTCTGTTATAGATTGATCAGCCTATGCATTAATGGTATGCTATAGGAAAATAAGGTTTTTATACTAGTTTCCAAGAATAAAATAGTATTATTATCATTCCCTTGAATCTATATAATCTTAAGAAATATAAAATAACCTATAAAAACATTTGTAACATATTTAAAATTGAATCAATGATCATTTCTTCAAAAGAACCATCACACAAATCATTCACAATGAATCTTTCAAGAAATAGGAGTCAGTCTTATGGATGCCTCTGAACAAAATGGTTTTTTTATTGTTTATGAATATTTTAACCTCAAATAACACTCAATACACCTTTATTAATATGTGATATAATCTGCTAACTTCATTTATTGACAACCTTGATAAATACAATCAATGACAAGCGACATTGAATGTCAAAATAGGGGTTTATTTCTCCAAGTCCTATAATAAACCCTCTCCAAAAAAAATAATAATAATATTCAATTTATATTATAAAATTTATAAATTTTCACCACACTTCCTAAATGTATACCAATAACCCTCCTTTGCAAATCATACACTTTCTCAGTGCATATACAACTACAGTCAATATAAATTACCTTCTTGTAAACAGAAAATACCTTTGTTATCAAGTTAATTGATCATGTTCCTTATTTATAAAGGTTCATAAAAACATATTATTTCACTTAAATTAATATTAATCATTTCACATAAACATAAAATGTATAAAACAACTCCTATTTTGTATTCATTCACTATTTACCAGACATACATAAAATTTAGAGGGCAAAGGTCAGTTAGGTAAGCCCTATCTTCTTTATGTTTTCTTCTTCTTGGAGAATATTATTTAATCCATTCACATTAGTATATTTTTTCTCAAGTATATCTCTCTACATTCATTTCTAAAAGCTTATATGCATCTATTTTCATGTTATGATTCATAACTACTTGGAAACCTCCACTTTATTCTTTAAACTACCTCATATGGGATTATAAAGGGATTATGACTTAAAGAACTTAAATACATGTTTTATTTCCTATACCAACCTCTTATACACTCAAAAATAACATTAAACAAACATTAACTAGATAAGAACATCCAAAAAAACCTCTCACAACTTTCCCAAGCTTTCAAATATTTAAAGAATGGTTTTGGTGAGAAAAATAAATTTGAATGTTTCAAGAAATTTAATACCTCTAAAACACAAAAATGAGACCCTATAAGGATTATAAGACACATATACACCAAAAAGAAGCCAACATTTAAACTAAGTAAGATGCCCTTGCATCATACTACCAAGGGCAAAAGAAATTGAGATCCAAGCTCAATGTGTCTTGCTTACTTTTATTCCTCTTCTTTCAATCTCTTGAAGATATCTTGTCTCCCATTATTTTAGCTAGTCTCATATCTTCCAGTAATTTGAATCCAACTCTCTATTTTAGGTCATCCATTTCTTATGATTTTTTGATATATAGATTGTTGGATTGTAAATTTACTACTTGAATGTTATTATGGCTCTTATATGTATTGAGTGATTATTTTAAATGTACCTTCTTAGCTTCCTCCTATACTTTTTGATTATAATATTGATGTAACCACTCTTGTACTTGTTATTCTATCTCTACTTTGTCCTTATCCTTTACTTGTTATAAACTGTGTTCTCTTGATCCACTTTGAACTATGAAACTTGATTCATTTCCTTCAATCTTCATCCCTTAGAAAGATATTTCTTCGATAGAGTAAGTTTCATCTCCTTAAACCTGAACATCTATCTTCTAGCTCACTTTCCAATCTTGTGTAATGGTTTCTTTCTCCTTACCTACACTTAGATCACAAAAAAAACATATTATAAATAAAATGTGGAACCTTCATGGATCTTTCTTATGCTTATTTATTGGACACTTCATTACCCAACTTCCTCTTCTTCTTGGTGTCATTCCCAAGCCACTTCTTAACCATCTCAGCTACAATTTCTATTACTACCTTGCTATCATATTTTTCAAAGGCTTGACTATCCTTCTTATTTTGGTTTCCTTCTTTCTTGAGCACTCTCATAGGTGTTTTGTTTTCTTCCTTTTGAAGACCACTCTCTTACCTCTTGATGACCTAAGTTGTCACCTTGCATTCTTGTTTAACCTCTTTCATGTCCATATTTTTGGACTCATAACTCTTCATATTAACCATCTCAAGATAACTTACCTTTGTTTCTTTCTTTGGTACCTTAATCAAACCCAAACTTTCCATGGCTTTGTTCCAATACTATTTTGTTGCCATCATCATTATACTCTCATCTTTTCTTCCTTCTTCACCCTTCAATGGGACAATAATGTGTATCTCTCCATATTATTTTATGGTGTATTTATTATCTTGACCATCATTAATATCTTATCTATCAAATTTCCATGGTTTTCCTAATGTCAAATGATAAACATCTATGGGCATAATATCACACAAGACTTTATCTCTATATCCTCCTATATGGAATTCAATCCAACTTTACTCACTTAACATGATTTGATGTCCCTTTTTAACCCATGAAACCTTGTATGGTTGTGGATGTGGCATACTCTTCAAGACCATTTTTTACACCATCTCTAAAGACACAATGTTATTAGTGTTTCCTCCATCAATCACTAAATTACAAACCTTACCTTTTTCTTTGCACCTATTTTTGAATAAGCTTCTTCTTTGGGTTGGCTCTTTTACTTGCTTCCTCTACTATAATAATATTCTTCTCATGATTAAAGACTCTTTTATTTCTTATCTTATTTCCTCATTCACTTATCTTATACTTTATTATTTCATATTTCTACCAATATTCAATGGACACTCTACTGCTCTATGTCCCTCTCTATGGCATTACCAACATTATCCTTGAAAATTTTGTCTTGGTCCACTTATCATATGACCTTCATATCTTCTTAATCTACTATCTAAAAATGTTCTAACTTCCCAATCATGGTTTTTTACTCCCATTCCTTCTTGAACTGCTACTACATGCATTTGTGGTCTTTCTTGAAACACCTCTTCATTTCCTCTCTCATTTGTTCTTGGATATAAAAGTGTTACTTGAACTTGATACCTACCATTTACTTCTTATTTCTCTATTAATATTATTTTTTATCTCTCTTTGATATCATCCTCAATATCATCCATCCTCATGACTAATGGGGAAATCAATTGTGTCACTTGGTCTATCATAGTTTTGACCAAATCTTCGTCTCTACTAACTCTCTCCATGGAACTTTGTTCTTGATTCCCTGTCCTACAATTCACCTCATAACACATGATGTTAAACTTTTTTTTTTATCCACTAATAATATTTTATAGATCTGATACCAAAATGATGTATAGGTTCCTAAAGTTTAGTTTCAACCTTGTCCTCTTTGTCAATCACCTTAGGCTCTTCAACCTTCTTAGTATCCCTTTTTACCCTATTTATTTATTATATAGAAAAATTAAAAATAATGTAGATTAAAAAAAATTATTTTTAGATACCCTATATTTATACCCACTTGTGTACCAATTTTCATGGTCAAATTCCACTTGTAGACCCTCTTTCTAGTTACTAGCCTTCCCCAATTAGGCCTCCTCAAGCCCAAACACAACGCAGTTCACAAAAGTCCATACTGGAGAGTTTGCATAAAAATTAAACATTTTTATTCATTTAAATCACATTAAAATTGATCATATTACAAAAATTTGATATTTTTTATGGTTAGAATAGGAGATATGGAAGAAACCCTAGTTTAGGGTTTTTATAGCTCTATCTCAGCCTGAGAACAAACAAAAATCAATTATGGATGTTAAAATGAGTTTATAAGATATGTAAATAGTTACCTTGGTCTATATTGACCTTATTAAAGTATTTTATTCATTAAAGGTCACTTAAAAATCCATTTCATGGTTACCACATCCAAATACAACTGACTATACCAAGAAAATGCTAATCTACAGGTCTATGTTCTGTGGAAATAAGTTATCATATCATAACCTTATTATAAGATTCCAATACATTAAATATACATATAAAATACTCACCATTTTGTCTTATATAAGTTATAAATACATTGTGTGAACCTTTCATGCCTATTATAGATTGATCAACCTATGCATTAAAGGTATGTTATAGGAAAACAAGGTTTTTATACTAGTTTCCAAGAACTAAATAGTTTTCTTATCATTCCCTTGAATATGTATACTATAAAAAAATATAAAATAACCTATACACATATCTATAAAATATATAGATTCAATTAATGATCATTTCTTCATAAAAACTTGTTTCTCTTAATTTTTGCTCATTTCTTAATTAAGGAACAAGGCAAGAAACTAGTAATAAGGGTGTGGTAAAAGAACCTGGTTGTTGTGTGCACATGATCCAGATGATATGAGTGTGAAGAGATAATTTTTTTATTTTAAGTATGACCTATATATAATAAATCACTAACAAAAGGAGTTGTTATAAAGATAGTAAGGTGGATTGCCTAGCGTGAGCTAAATCCAAGAAGTGTGAGCTTACTAGGAGGCTATCAATCCACTCTTTGATAAAAATTTAGTTAAAATTGATAAATAGTAAATAATTACATAAAATAATAAAAAATAAATTCAATAATAAATAGATGCTTGATAATCAAAATAAAACTAAATATAGTAATAATGGGTCAATACTAGTGCTAAAATAGATCAGGTTAGATTCAAAAAATTAGGTAGTGATCTATGGATAGGTAGGGACACAAAAAGTTAGACTTGGTTGAGGTAAATGGGTTATAAATAACTTTATTATATTTCTTACCATAGTGACCATTAGTGATCAAGGTGACCTTTGGTGGTTGAGTTAACCATCAGTGGTTGGGAAACCATCAATGATTAGAGGTGACCATTGGTAGTTATGTTGACCATCAGTGGTTACCTGTAGATTATAAAGTTTCTTAAAAGGGAGTTATAGAATGGGTTAATGATTAGGTAAGGGATTTTTAAGTATTTGGTTAGGGATAGGGAAGTTGGAAGATAGGTGCAAGAGGTCTAATTCAGGCCTAAAAGTTAGAAACCAAACAAATAAATTTGAAATACAAAATGTACCTCTTGCTTGATGGTTGATGGTTGGAGAAAATTTGGTAGAGTAATGGTACTTTACCTCAAGAAAAATTTTGGTATAGGTTCATATCTATATTTTATTTACTAAATTTCTAGAAGGAAGACCAGTTGGAAGGCTTGAATATCTATGTGCTAAAATGCTTGTGATGATAGATCCATTTCACCTCCTGCTCCCCTCCTTTTATAGGCAAAGAGAAATGGATGATATAAGGTTCCTTAGGAGGTTTCCTTGTTAATTTATATTATTCATATTATTTTATCACTATGTAAGGTAGACATATTAAATTATGTCATGGTAGCTTACACATAGCTGGTGTTATGTTAGAATGAGGAAGAACTGACTATCGATGGTCAGCTTAACCATTGGTGATAAAGTGTCTAGAGGCAAAGGGGTCAAGGTGGGTTAAAAAAGGGTTAAGTGAAGGGTTATTTAGTGAGTTATTGATTTTAGTTAGATAAGTAACTAACTAGACCCAAGGTCTGATGGGTTGGTCAGTGGGTCAAAAAGGGTTAGGTGGTCCCTAGGGGGTCCTGAGGCATTTTGACATTTAGAACCATTGTGTCTAATTTTTAAGTGTCTATATTTTTCCCATTTTTGTTATGTGGCTTTGAATCAATAAGCTTCAAAACAAAATTAGATTTTTGGTTGAAGGTCTAGTTGTCTTGAGTATGGGAGGAGGTGTTCCCCCTCAAACTGGGAGTCGATGAGGTGAAAACAAAATTGATTCAAGGTTTGACAAGTGGTTTATGGTGAGTCACAAGGTTGGTGACAAGGGTGTTTGGGTATTTAAAGTGTATACATACACATAAAATTAAACTAAGTGAAATAGTCAAGATCATACAAAGACAAAGGTTGCCATAGTTGGTAAAAATAAGGTCAGTTTTAGAAAGACTAATGAGGGGGTAATTAGGCCACAATATTAGGCATAATTAATTAGATCATTCCTATCAAATTCTCCTAGATAGGGTTGGTTTTTTTGTAGGTATCCAAGGTAGGAAGTTCTCCTTTAAAAAACATAAATGGTATGGTCATACACTAAGTGGTGTAAATTCAAATGGTAAACATGGCAAATTGGTCGATGTAGTCAAAAAGGACCAAGACAAGGTCATCACAAAAATATGTGATAGTTTAGGATGAAATGGCCAACATCAAGGTAGATGTGGTTGGGTAATAGGTTTGTTTGGGTTTGGTGGAGAATATAATCTCCAAAAAATTTTAACTAAGGTATTAGTGCCTAAATATTTTAAAATGTGAGTTTCCTAATCATCGATGGTTAAGGGTCCCAAACTCAACCATTGATGATCACCCTGACTGTTAGTGGTCAAGGGGAAACCCTAAAACCATATAACATAAAAAATGAAAATGAAATTTTATTTTCACTATTTTATATTTGACTTCTCATGACTTTCATGTGTTTTGTGATTTGTCATTTTGTGAGATATAGTACTAATGAGGTGGGGTCGATGTGTTGACTAGGTGATTGTTGATTAAAGGTTTGATTGACCAGATGGTTGAGTGGACCTAACTACTTGATAAATGATGTAGGGTGGATGAGGATGTGGCCAGGCAATAAGATGTAGGATTCATCCACAATAGTAGTCAAGGAAAGAGGTAGGTGGTGTCATACATTGTTATATGAGGTGATTAGGTTAGTTTAATTTGGTTATTTGGTGTTTTTTTTGTTAGGGTTTTGGGGGGTTTGCCCTAATTATAGGTTTTTGTTTGATTGGTAAATTTTGCATGTGAAAATCAAAATGATAGGAGTAGTTAGGTTGGGGATAGGGTAGAGGGTAGGGGTAGGTATGCATCCCAAGAGGACAGGTTCTAGATGGTAGTGGTAGTACAGGTAGGGCTAGTGGTAGTGGTTCCCCAAGGGCATGATGTATGATATGATATGATGTATAGATATAGGTGTACATGTTTTTTATATTAACCTATGTGTTGATATAATGAGATGTATGTGTTTTAATATATATATATATATATATATATATATATATATATATATATATATATACATTATTACATGTATTATTTATTTTTATGACATGATGTATATGATGATGTGATGTTGATGGGATTTATGTTTCATGGTTCATGATTTAAATGTTTTTATGCTTTATGAGATGTGGACTTAGTAGCTTAGGCATGTGATGATTATGGATGATGTTTTGTTTTGTTCATGGATATGATGTTTATGATTATGGATGGTTTGATTATGGTTATTGATGTGCTTTATGATATGATGTTAAATGATGTGATTTATGAGTAGGGATAGGATGATACTCATGGTTATAGATCTATGATGTGGTTTATTTTATTTATTATAGATGTGATGTTTTAAATATGGTTATGATGTAAGCACATAAAGCCAGCTAGATAACAGATTAGATGCGGGAAAAAATATAAGAATCATGAGACATATGTCTACATGAATCAATGATGAGAGGATAAGGAAAAGTCATGATACTTTTTCATTGGTAAGGATAATACAAAACTAAAGTTAGATTAGCTTAGGAAATGTAAACCTTTTGAATGCTTTGAATTAGCATGCTTTGGTTGATAAAAATGTGTATTAATCACATTATGTCAAGTAATCTCATTATCCCTTGATTTATAAATGGTATAAAGGGGAGGTAGGTGGTAAGTGAAGGGTAAATAGGTGATAGGTAAGGTAACCTTATGTGGGTTAGTTTTCATCTTCTATAGGTGACCTAAGAACCATATCAGATATTTCCATGTCTTTATACAAGGAGTAGACTGATTGATGTAAGAAGTCTACTAAAGCTACATATGAAAGTTGATTACAGCTTTCTTAGGATAGCTTGTTCTGATTTTGATATGGGGTCTTTTGTTATTATTGTTGTTTTGATAAGTTTTTGAAGCTGATCAATGTGGGAAACTTCAAATGATTTCTTTTGAAAAAATTCACTTAGCCATCCTTCTAGAGAGTGTCTAAATTTGGTTTTATTTATTTTGGTAGCTATCATTCAAGGGAGTAGTCTATCTTTTAAGCAATTTAGTTTTGGTTAGCTATCCTTCAAAGGAGTGGTCTACAATGCTAGAGACATGTGACTCAAGTGATATTTTGGTATCCTAAATTATTTTGATGCTAGTTTTAGACATGGACAAGTCTATATAGGCTTAGATGTTTACCTTTATGAGGGTATAACTTTAGCACAAAAGGTAAATAATAGGTGAAAGAGGTGATTTTGAGAGATAGTGACCATAAGATTCTATCTGATTAGAGATGAAAAGTATCCATAAGAACCATGTTATGGGTAGAGTTGTGGTGCCCATATTTAGGATTATGATATGATTGTAATGGTTAATCACATAGTTATATGTTGTAATTACTTGTCTTCAAAGGGATAGGGATAAATAAGTGAAGGTGAAAATCTCATAAATCTAGGGATGAGCTTAAGTTAGACAAAAGGTGATTTTGATCCTTATTTAAAAAAATAAAGGATATAGATGTGAAGCATTGAGAGGCTTAGGTTCTAGTTTGCCTTTGAGAGAGCACAAATGATAAGCTCCTAATCCACACTTGTGGGTTATGATGTAAGGTCCAAACCAATTTAAAGTAAACTTGCCTCATTTTTTTTCTCCATATTGGTCACATGTTGATTTTCCTTTAGGATAAGGTCTCTAATATTGAATTATCATTATTTCAAGTGATTATTATAGGTGCATTTGATTCACTCTTGGTAGACACAAAGATGGTTAAGCACAGCTAGGTGATGCTCATCAAGTAACTCAAGTCATGCTAGATGTTCTTGATGATAGTCACTCTCAAAAATGATGTCTTGAAAGGACATGTGAAGAGAGGGAATATAGACTTTGAGAGGCAAGATTGCCTATACTCCAAAGACTAGAGAAAAGGGGGTAACACCCATAGAGGTTTGAATGCTAGTATGATAGGCCCATAAAGTGCAAGGGATGTGCAAGTACCAATCCCAACTTGAAGCACTGACTACTTTGGTTAACATTTTTTTGAGGATTTGGCTAGAGGTTTTTGCCTACCCATTTGTTTGTGGATGGTAAGGTGAAAAAAATATTAACTTGATTCCAAATACGTCACAAAGACCTTGGACTTAATTTTTTTTAAATATTTGCCATTATCAGTGATGATCTTATGAGAAACACCAAAAGGATAGATGATATGATGATTGATGAATTCAACTATCTTGTCAGCTTTAGTTAAGATGAGGGAAATATCCTTCACCCATTTGGTGAAATACTTGATGGTGGTGATGATGGATTGATGTCACTATGAAGAATGAGGATTAATTTTCCCAATGAGATTGAGTCCCCATTGTGAGAAGGGCTATAAGTCCTTAGATACATGAAGGCCAAGGGTAGGTACATGATGTAGATTGGCATGTTGTTAACATTTAACACACTTTTTTACATAATCATAATAGTCCTGGTTAAGGGTGTTCCAATATTATCCAAGGTAAAGGATACATTTAGTGATAGCTAAACCACTAAAGTGTCCTCCATAGATTTTATCATGTGTTTCCTTGATAACATGGGAAGTTTCATGACTACATAGACAATGGAGAAGTAGGCCGTCAAAACCATGTTTATAAAGGATTCCTCCTAGTATAGTATAATTAGAGGTACTCTGAACAAAGGCTCTTTGGGCATTCCTAGAGAGGTTGCGAGGAATGATGTTGAGGTTGAGGTAGTTAAAGGATTGCTCATACCAAGTGTATAATTGAGATTATTCTATACTAAAAATGGTAAGAAGATTGAAATGGATATAAGAGGGTGTGATAAAATGATGGATGGTGACAAATAACTTATAATTGGAAGGTTGAGATGGGATTTGGGAAGTAAGGTAATCCATTATATCAATGATATTTTTGGTGGATCATGGAACAAATTGGATAAAGTAATGATCAAATGATGTTAAGAGTACATCTACTAGTTTTTTGTACTTTTTCAAGACAACATTCTTACATTGGTAGGATCTAGTGAAATGGTTGACCATAAGATGGGAATTTCCAAAGATACTAATCATCTTAACTCCCAAGGCTAGAGCAGTTTGGATACCTATTACTAGGGATTCATACTCAGCCATATTATTGGTACACTCAAAATCAAGTTTAAAAGAGAGAGGAAGAGGTTCGTTGTTGAGGGTAATGAGAATAACTCTGACACCCCCATCATATTGGCATTTTGAGCCATCAAATAACATGGTCATTTGGTAGGTGGGGTCCTATTGAGAAAGAGTTGTGATGGAATCATCTATAAATGCAAGAGGAAATAGCTGGTTATCTAGTAGAGGACCTTCATCCCATTGATCAATAATGTCTTACCCTTTAATCAACTTCTACTAGAGGAACTCAAGGTCAAACTCAACTAGGAGCATGAGCCACTTAGCCATACGCCAATTTTGGTATGGTTTAGAGTTCATGTACTTGAGTGGGTCAGTGTCAGTGATGAAAAAAAATTTGTGATTGAGAAGGTAATGATGAAGTTTGAAAGCCATAAAGACTAAGGCAAGACAAATATTTTTGAAATGGGTGTACCGAGTCTCATGCTCTATAAATATTTGAACTATGTAGTAGATAGCTTTCTCTTTGTTTTATTTGTCATGGTGAATGGCCATTACCCCTAAAGAATGGTCAGTGGTAGATATATAAAGGTAGAAGGGTTGGCCCTCTTTAAGAGGGATAAGAATGGGTGGAGAAATAAGGTACTCTTTGAGTGAATCAAAGGCTTATTGGTAGGCCTTAGTCCACTTAAAAGATGTATCTTTCTTAATAAGATGGTGAAAAGGTTGACATCTATCTGATAATTGAGAGATGAAGTAATAGATGGATTAGAGATTCCCCTATAAGCTACAAAGTTTATTAAGGTGGGTTGGAGGTGGCATGTCCAAAATTACTCTGACTTTGGTAGGGTCTACTTTGATTCCTCAAAGAGAGATAATAAAGCTAAAAAGCTTTCCAAATAAGACCCCAAAAACACATTTTTTGAGGTTGAGTCAGACATGAAAATGGATTAGGTACTCAGAGATAATTTTGAGAACATATAGATGATCCTTACAATATTTATATTTCCTAAGGAGATCATCTACATAGTCTTCTAAAATTGTATAGATGAGATCATGGAAGATATAGGTCATTGCACATTGTTAGGTTACTCCAACATTCTTCAAACTAAATGGCATAACCCTATAGTAGAAGGTTCCCCGTGGGGTGATGAAGGAAGTTTTATGTTTATCCTTGGGGGAAATCAAGATTTTATTATATCCTAAGAAACCATCCATGAGATATAACATCTCATGGCCAGTTGTAAGACCAACAAGTTGGTCAATGCTAAGCAAAGGGAAGTCATCCTTTAGACAAGCAAGGTTGAGGTCATAAAATTAAATACAAAGACAAATTCTCCATGTAGG
Organism: Torreya grandis; assembly: GCA_037957365.1. NCBI lineage: Eukaryota > Viridiplantae > Streptophyta > Pinopsida > Cupressales > Taxaceae > Torreya > Torreya grandis. The sequence continues at coordinate 1,188,798 of JARHVA010003007.1, forward strand.
TTTGGTGATGGTAATGATATTATAAACCCATTGAGGATAATCTATAGGTTGAATGAAGTCGATAGATAAGAGACGTTGAAGCTCTTCTTTGACTAGAAGGGTGGTATGAGGGTGTATCCTGTGAATATTTTATCTAATAAGTTTAGCATCAAGATGGATGATAATGTTATGAAGAGAAATAAAAGGTTCAATATCAATAATATCCTAATAGTACCAAGAAAATTTTATTTTTTGTTCATGAAGGGTAATCTTGTTGCTCCATGGAATCTAAGGATTGACCAATCATTACAATTTAGGGGTTATCCTAAGTACCCAAGTTGACATCGATAGTGGATTCATTCAACATGGTTTGGTTCTTAGGAGGAATGGATTTATGGATAGAATAATCCCCCACATCAAGATAGGTGAGAATAGAATTGTCATCTTGATGGTGGATGGTGTTTATGGTAGGAGAATCATTTTCTACCATTTCAAGATAAATCAAAGGAAAGGTCATGGTATAAATAAGAAGTGGATGATCAAGTCCCCTATAGATTAAGTTGGTTTGATGGTTGGATGGGAAAAAAAGATGATGGTTCTAATTTTAGGGTCATAATTAGGATCATGGTCAAGTTTCCCATACTCTTTATAAGTAGGGAAAGTATCCAAAGCTAAAAGATGATATTCCCCCAGTGAAAAATGTTGGAATGTGGGTTCTAAGGGGTCTTCGATAGGGTTATGAGAAGAAAGGATAAATGAGCTAGTTGAATCTTCATCGATGATAAAGGTGGAATTATTATTGATTGATGGTGAGGTGGATGAGGGAGGAAGAAGAACATCATTGGGTTTATATGTCATTGTACAAGATATAAAAGGACTAGGGTCAGCTTGTACAGTGACAACTTGACCCTCGTGTTCAAACTTGACACATCGATGTAAGGTAGATGGGACCCAACTCCTGGCTCAAATCTAAGGGCATCCAAGTAATAAATTATATTAGAAATTACCTTATACAATGTAAAATAGATTTATAATTGTGTGAGGTACCAAGTGGATATGGAGGATGATTTTACCCAAGGTAGTGGTTATATTATCATTAAAGGAGTGGAGGACTACTATAGTTTTTGACGTGATATTCTTAGGCAGTTGGATTTAGTCATAAGCATGAGAGGAGATAATATCAATACTATCTCTTCCATCAATCATCACCCTTCTGATGTAGGTTTGATTTATGTATGCAGTGATGAAGAGTGGAGGATCAAGATCCTCAGGATGGACGTAAGGTATTTCTAAATCCTGAAAGGTGACAAAAGTAGAAAGTTGAAGGGTTCTGACAAAGGATGTAAGAGGTTAAAGGTCTTATAGTTGAACCTCTATTGATTGTAGGGATTATATCATTTCTTGGAAATGATGGGTAAACTTTTTGGTTGGTTTATAAAGGCTCATCTTCGCTATTGTCTAGTGAAGTTGTTTCAACACACTACACTAGATGGATTCAGAAGGGTTGGAGGGAGAGGCACCCAAAATGGATATTTTAGGTTTTAGTGAAGCTGAAGCTAACGTTAGAGCTAAAGGTGAAGGTGTTTGAGTTTAGTTGTAAGGTTGAGGGTTGGAAGGGTATGTCTATGGTATGGAAACTTTGGCCTTTCCCTTATCCTTTTATTGGGCCCAAGATTTGGTAACCATATGGATAGTGTGAATTAGTGGAGGTTTTGGGCTAGAAGGATGCTTAAGTTCTTCCTCACTTTCAAATGAGAGTAGAGGAGTAGGTAAGTGTTGGATGGGTTCATTTTGTGGTTGGGTTGGTAATGGGCTCAAGGGAGGTTCATTTAATAATAGATCATCCTCATCCCATAAGTTATGGACAAGTGCTTGGAGAGATTTTTAGTTTTCCATATCATGTTTAGGTGTCCTATGGTATGAGAAAATTAGACTATCATTGAACCAAGATGGTTGAGAACTTTAAGGGTTGAAGGTTTTGATAGGTGGTAGGCTTAAGGAAGAGGTTTTCAACAACCTTTATATAATGGTTGAATAATATTCTAGAAAAGGTGTTGGGGGTTTTGTTTTTTTTGTTTTAGGAGTGGGAGCCTTCGTAGAAGTAGGATTCACTATGGATGTTGTAGGTGGTGGAATGGTTTTGGTAGTTGGTTTTGGTTGGGATTGTTTGGTTTTAGTTAGTTTTGAGGTGGATTATTTAGGGATGGATGATTTGGATGATGAAGGTTTGGATATAGGTGGGAAGGTAGGGGTAGATATGTTAGTTAAAAATGATGGGGAGTTTTATGATTTGGAGGGTGTAGGTAAAGGTATAATGAAAGGAGGAGGTTTAGTTTGGGTAGTTGTGGGAGGGTTCACCTTTTTGGTATAAGGATGAGCTCCTAGAATGGTTCAAGGATGAGGTACTAAGATAGAAGGTAAGGGTTTGAGGTGGGATTTTAGGTGGTTATACCTTCTTAGTTAGTTTGGTTGGGGTTTTATTTAGTGGACTGGATGGGGTTAAGTCCAACTTCAAATATGGATGAGCAAGGCTAGGTATAGGAAGTATTCCTAGATTCTTCATAAGTTTAGTTAAAGAGCATAAGGTGATTTGATAATTTTGGATGGAGGTGGTTTAGATGATTCCCCTATGACTTTAGAGGAATAAGTATTTGATGAAGGGGTTGAGGTGATGATAGGTTTAAGGGTAGATGAAATTGAGGTTGAAGGTTTGGGTTTATTTTGATAGGGGAACCCAAGATAATGCCAAAAGTTGGATCTATCCAAATTGGATTGAGAAGTGAACTCTAGGCTTTGGACTAGTCTAGAGAAGGGTCTGTAAACTAGCTTAATTCCTTGGTCATTGGTTTCAAATATTAAGCCCATAGGTTGGGGTGAAGGAATGGTTTCTTCACCTTTATCTTTGATGGAAGGTTATAAAATTTGAGAGGATGTTTTCTCCATATAGGGAGTAGGTAAGGTGATCTCTTCTTGTGGAATGGTTTCCAAAGAGAGAATGGGTGGTTATTTGATAGGGGAGTAAGGTGTGATGGCCTCTAGGGAAGAAATGAAGGTGGTTGCTTCCTTTGTTTAGGTGTCCAAAGAAATGGTGGGTAATTCTACCACTTCAATAAGTGGAGTGGGGGAAGAGGTATTTAAAGCAATGGTTGCCTCCTTTGGTATTTCTATTAAAGGAAATGTGGATAATTCCATGGTCTCACTAGGTAAATAAAGACAGGTGATTGTTTCCTCTATTTGGGTGTCCAAAGGAATAGAGGGTCAATTCACCACTTCAATGAGTGTAATGGATGAAAAGGTAGTTGAGGTAATGGTCTCCTAAATGATAGTTTCATTGATAATAATAATGACCATATAGACCTCACAAGCATGAGATGATTCTAGTTTGTTATCATCATAGTTGGTAGAAGGGGCATGATTGGGGAAAGGTTTTTGAAAGATGTCAAGGGAATAATTTGAGGGTGCATTAGAATTATCAAATATAAGTTATCCCTTATCAATCAAGTTTTGTACAATGGTTTTTAAGGTGTTACACCTACTAACGTCATGTCCAATGACACATTGGAAATCACATAGATCATTCTCATTATACCAACCAAGTGTAGGGTGAGAAGCATCAAATTATTGGGGAGGTTTTATGGGAGGAAATTGTATGATGTTGTCTTTGAGAAATATGTCCAAAAATGAAGCATAAGACTCCCCTATTAGAGTGTATTGTTTTGGGGAACCTCGGTTTTAATTTTGGTTTTGTTCGTTGGAAGAGTTAAAGGAATTAATTTAGTTAGGTTGGTTGACAGTTGGTGATGGAGAAGTTTTAAGGACAACTGAGTTTGTGGATGCCTTTGGTTTAGTGTTGGGATGGTTATATTTTTTGGTGGTTTTTTATGAGGAAGGATCATTGAATTTAAATCTACAATTTTTATTTCTCAAAATTTAATTTCCCCTCATCAATGAATCTGATTTCTAATTTATGTGCCATGGCAAAATCCTCATCAAAGGTTCTGAAAGTTTGAACCTAAAGAGTAGGGACAATGTGTTTGGAACAACCCTGAGAGAAAATTTCAATCAACTTGGGTTTGGGTAAATATAAATAGATTTGGTTGATAAGACCTCTCCATCTAGTTATGAAATCAACAATTGACCCATCATCAAATTTCCTAATGGAGTAGAGGTCAGTGATAGAGACCTTTTTAGATATATTGACTGAGAAGTGATCTAAAAATATTTGGGAAAGTTGGGAAAAAGAAAATATGGAGTGATTGGTGAGATCACTATACCAATCCAAGGTTGGTCTAGATAAAGACATAAGAAAAGTATGAAGGAGGAGAGCATCATCATATGCAATTAAATAGCAAGAATGGTAAACTGCTCTTAAGTATTGTTGGGGGTTTTCCTTGATTTGTAACTTGGAAAACTTGGGTAGTTCCCATTGAGGAGGATAAGTCTGGATAGGAACAGATGGGTGAATAGGTCCATTGCAAATTTGATCAAAATATAAGAGGTTATGAGCCCCAAAAATAGATGACTCTATGTTGGTCATTTTGTCCATTAACATTTTGACCAAATATGATTAAGGTTTGGAAGCTCCATAATTGTGTGGTAGATTTGGTTAGGGTTGGGTGGATGTAATATATATGAAAAATTGATGGAAGGTTGAGAATATGCCACATATTGGTATGTGGTCATTGAAGGTTGGGATGATGCCACATAAGGGTTAATGGGCACAAAAGGTTGGGTATAAGGTGTTATGTATCCTTGTAGATTAGGAACATATTTGTAGGATGTCATGGGTATTTTTTGAGGGATTGATATGGGTTGGTTTGGAGATATGAGTGGGTTGGTAGTTGGTTGGGGTTGAGTGGTAACTCTAGTAATGATAGGTGGAAGGGTATGAGGTATGAAGAGCACCAAATTTTGAAGTGGAGTGGAAATTGGTGGGTTGGTAGTGATAAGGGGAATGGTAGAAATAGGGGTATAAGATATCCTTATGGTGGATGAATTATGGGTAACAAGAGGTGAGGTTGACCCTTTGTTGGAGGTGTTGGTTGGTGTAGGGGTGTTTGAATATTAGTTGGGATGTTTGATTCAATTTGGGTGGAGGTAGAAGATGGGTTATGGGTGGAATAAGATGCTTGGGTGATCATAGGTTGGTAGAGGTGGTGCCAATTATAAGATGGGGAAGCATACCATAAGGTGGATCACTAGGAGGAACCAAATTAGGGGTGCGGTGAGATGGGTGTTAAGGTAATGTTGAAGGGCCATGGGGTTGTTATCAAGGAAGGTAGTTAAATATATATCACACTCCACAACTATCTAAGGCATGGTAGGAGGGGGAGAAAGATGAGAAGAACCCTTGACATCAAAATTATACTCCATGGAGGAAGAAGAAGAGGAGAGTGGTTCTCAGTTAGTTTGATTCCTCAATTATTGTCTAGTAAATACTATGTGAGGAATAAAAAAGAAATGAATGAAAATATCACAACTGAAACACAAAGCAAGAAAAATAAAAAGATCTCAAGACAATCAAAACATACACTAAAGTGTGTTTACCAACTTAGGATACATTTTAGATCACTTTTGGCTTATGCCTTAGAAAGTGTGAAGAGGAAATTTGGTTTGAAGATCAGGTAATAGAAAGGAAGTCTAAGGTTGGTTTCAAGTGTTAAAGGCTCTCAAAAATATATATTGAAAGTCAGTATGTGGCTTGATATTGGGGCATGCCCCCTCACTTCACACACCACAGCAATAAGGGTGTTCGGTGCTTAGCCAAGATATATTGAATTTTAGAGTTTAGACTCAACTAAAGAGCTAAGTTTTGGTTTCTCTTCTTGGTAATTACCTCTAAGTAAGATATCCAAAGGGTAAGGTTTACCACTAGGTGATGAAATCCTAGTCAGGCCTTATGTCAATTGTTTTTATGTGTTGATTGATTATGTAGTTTGGTAAAGTGTGTGAGAACAAGAGTGAAACTATAATTAATTACTTTGGTTTTAAGTTAACTAAATGAACTAAAAACATGCAAGTAGTTAATGTATGCAAGGTTTATTTTAAGCCCAAAATGAAACTTTTTAAATTTATTTGTATGATCATAGAATAAAGGAAGAGAAGGGGACCTAAATGATGTTAGGTTCCCATTGGGCATGCCAAAATGTTTCTTTTATGTTTTGCTCATTTCTTAATTAAGGAAGAAGGTAAGAAACTAGTAATAAGGGTATAGTAGAAGAACCTAGTTGTTGTGTGCACATGATCCAAATGAGTGTGAAGAGCTCATTTTTGTCTTATAAGGATGACATATAGATAAAAAATCACTAAAAAGGGGATTGTTATAAATATATTAAGGTGGACTACATCAAAAAAGTGTGAGCTTGCTAGGAGGCTCTCAATCCACTCTTTGATAATTGAAATAAATAAATATTAAATACTTGCATCAAAAAATAGAAAGGAAAATCAAGAATAAATAGATGCTTGATAATGAAAATAAAACTAAATATAGTAATAGTGGGTTAATACTAGTGCTAAAATAGATCATGTTAGATTCAAAAAATCAAGCAGGGATTTGTGAATAGGTAAGGACATATAAAGTCAGATTTGGTTGAGGGAAAGGGCTTGGAAATAACTTGTTTTTATTTCTTACCATAGTGATTATTAGTGTTCAAGGTGATCATTGGTGGTTAAGCTGACCATCAATGGTTGGAGGTGGCCATCGACATTTATGTTAACCATTGGTGGTTACATGTAGATTTTGAAGTTACTCAAAAGGGAGTTGAAAAATGGGTCAATGATTGGGTAAGGGTTTGTTAAGGATCTAGTTAGGGATAAAGAAGTTAGAAGATACGTGTAAGAGGTATGATTCAGTCTTGGAAGTTAGAAACCAAAAAAATAAAGTTGAAATATAAAATGTACATGTTTCTTGATGAATGATGGTTGATGGCTGGAATAATTTTGGTAGAGTAATGGTACATATCCTTAAGAGCAATTTTGGTAGAGGTTCAGATCTTTGTTATAGTTTTTGAAGTATTAGAAGGAATATTGTCTATAAATATTGAATACCTATGTGCTAGAATTATTGTGATGATGAATCCATTTCAACTCCTACTCCCCTCCTTTATAGGCAAAGAGAGATGGAGGATAGAAGGTTCCTTAAGAGGTTAGCTTGTTGATTTCAATGCTTTATAGTTTGTTATCACTGGGTAAGGTAAACATATTAAATTATGTCATGTTAGCTTGCACATAGTTGGTGTTGTGTTATAATGAGGAAAACTTGACCTCGACAGTCATCCTAACCATCAACAGTCATGCTAACTGTTGGTGGTCAAGTGTCTAGAGGTAAATGGGCCAAGGTGGGTTAAAAAAGGGTTAAGTGAAGCCTTATTTAGTGAGTTAGTGAGTTTATTTGGCTAATTAAATAACTATAACCGAAATCCAATGGGTTTTTTAGTGGGTCAATAAGGGTTAGGTTATCCTTAGGGGGTCTTGAGGCATTTTGACATCAAGAACTATTATGTGCAATTTTTTAGTGTCTATAGAACCATCACACAATTCATTCACAATGAATCTTCAAGAAATAGGGGTTAATCTTATGGATGCCTATGAATAAAATGGTTTATTTATTTTTTATGAATATTTTAACCTCAGAAAACACTCAATCCACCTTTAGGAACATGTGATATAATCTTCTAACTTCATTTATTAACAACCTTGATAAATACATTCAGTGATAAGCTACATTGAATGTCAAAATAGGGGTCTATTTCTCCAAGTCCTACAACAAACCCTCTCTAAACACAATGAATAATAATCTTCATTGGATCTTAGAAACTTGTTATATTTTCACCACACTTCTTAAATTTCTACTAGGAACCCTTCTTTATCAATCAAACACTTTCTCAGTGCATATACAAATATAGTCAATATAAATTACCTTCTTGTAAATAGAGAATACCTTTATTATCAAGTTAATTGATCTTATTCCTTATTTATTAAGGTTCATAAACACATATGTATTTCACTTATATTCATATTAATCATTGAACATGAGCATTAGATGTATAAAACAACACTTATTTTATCTTCATTCAATGTTTACCAGACATACACAGAATTTAGAGCACAGAGATCTGTTAGGTTAGCCCTATCTTCTTTATGTTTTCTTCTTCTTGGAGAATATTATTTTATTAATTCACATTAATCTCTTTTTTCTTGAGTCTCTCTCTCTACATGCATTTATAAAAGCTTATAGACATCCATTTTCACGTTATCCTTCATAACTACTTCTTGAAAACCTCCAATTCATTCTTGAAAATACCTCATATGGGCTTACAAAGGGATTGTGACTTAAATAGCTTAACTACATGTTGTATGTACCATACCAACATCTTATAGACTCAACACTAACATTAAATAAACATTATCTAGCTAATAACATCTAAAAAAACCTCTCACAACTCTTCCAAGATTTCAAAAATTTAAATAATGGTTTTGGTAGGAAATATTAATTTGAATGTTTCAAGTAATTTAATACCTATGAAACACAAAAATGAGACCCTAGAAGTATTCTAAGACACCTAGACACCAAAAATAAGCTAAAATTGAAACTAAGTAAGATGCCTCTACATCACATACCCCTATTTCTAATTTCAATGTCCGATGAGGTATCCAAAGGGTCAAAAACAAACATTATCAAAGCAAAAAATGATAATGAATGAGGAAAATTCAATATAAAAAATTAAGAAACTAAAATTAAAACAAAATTAAAAGTAGGAAATAAAAGCAAACAAAAAAATGAAACTATGTACAGGACCTTACCAGGTCAACTCATGCCTAGAAGTAGTGCTTGAGGAATTGTCTATTGATAGGAAATTGGACATTCTCACTAGTTAGACACTTGATTTTTAATTCATTCTCTCCTAGTATTTTATAAATTTGGTAGGGACCCAACCATAGGGCATCAAATTTACCATGTTATCCCTTTTTCTCATTTATATTATCCCAAATAAGGACTAAATCAAATATTCAAAAGGATTTTACTTCGGATCACTTGTCAAACCATTATTTGATTACTCTTTGATGTTTATGAAAGTTTAGTAGGGATGCATCACATTTTTCCTCTAATTACATCAAGTTTAGTAGTCAAGATTTGATTTTATCATTGGTTTCTAGGTATGTTCACATGAAATACAAGGTAGGTATTCCCATATTTACAAGAAAAATAGGATCTTGGCCATAAATTAGATGGTATAGGGATGTGCCTAGGGATGACTTAATCCTAGTTCTCTTAGACCAAATTACAAACTTAGCATATTTTGCCAATCCTAAGGGTTCCTGTCTAAGATATTCTTAATCACATCTATAAAAAATTATTTTTTGATTCATTAATGCCATGATCTTCTATATAGTAATTAGATGAGAATTTGAGAATTATATAATTTTTATATCCCCATTAAATGAATTTAAAAGAGGAGAAATTTGGGTCATTATCATATACAAAGTAAATGGCATCCCAATCCTAGTTATGATATTCTCCTCAATAAATCCTATCATAATGTCGGTCATGTAATTATTTAACACCTAAGAATCAATCCAATGGGTGAAATATATAGTCTCTACCAAGATGAATTTGTGTTTATTAGGAAAAATTGGCATTAATTGGTCCAACAAAGTCTAGACCCCATTTTTTAAAAGTCTAAATATGTAATAAGTAATTTTAATTGTATATCATGGATATACTTCTATGTGTGGAAATTTAATAGGTGTGTCAACTTATAGCATGTGAATAATCATCCTTGAAAACATTAGGCCATTAATAACCTAATTGGAGAATTTGGTGGGCTATATCACTCCCTAAACCATGGACAATTCCATACTTTCCATGAAAATATTTGATAATTTCATTTGCTTCATCTTTGTTCAATCACTTTAACTAAATTCATTAATGATTATTTATATATCAAATTCTTGATTTGATCATGAAGTTACTTCTCTTCAATTTTAGTTCCCTTTTTTGAGTGGAGTTTAATTAGTTAAGTCATTCATTATGCAGCAAGTAATGAACTATATCTTGATACCACTGATCTTCGGTGATGTATTGTCCCATGTATTATTGGCAAACTATCTAATAATAAACTTTAGATATAATTTTTATTAATCCCAACCCTACAACAAAATTTAATTGTTTTTACTTATAGTTCAAATCATTGTATAATGGTCATTCATTTGCCTATTTTCTCACTGATTTTATTTTGCAATAGCATTGCCTTTACAATAGGGTTAAGTACAATGGTAAACACTTTATTACTATAATTTAATGCCTAAACTTTTTAACTACTTTTATCACCACAAAATATTTTTATTCAAATGTAGAATACCTAATTTAAACATTTATAAGTGGATAACTCATGAATGACATCGGTATCTCTTCTCTAGCCTCTTATTTTTGAGTTATAACAATAGCACTTGCATGTTCAAAGGTGAATGAATATATGTAGAAGGGTTGTGTATAGTCTCAACTTATCAATTCTAGATGATTCTAAATTTATTTATTTATTTCAAAAAATAATTCTCTTTCTTAAGTGGTCCACTCAATCTTAGCATCCTTCTTTAAAATATTATTCAATGGTATGACTATTTTAGTAAATCCTAAGATGAATTTACTCACAAATTTGATCTGGTTAAGAATGATTTCAGATATTTTCTACTATTAAGTAATGGAATTTTTTATAATTTATTCAACTCTATCTAGGTATATTGATATGCCTCTTTCATAAATGACATGACCAGATAATTTTTCTTAAATAACCCTAAATATTCACTTTTTTAAATTCAGGGAAATGCCATGTTATCTACACCTTTGTATCACCATTCTTAAATCCCTCATTTGATATTCTTTATTCTTAGAAAATATAAGTAAATAATCCATGTATATATCAATGCACTTATTAATTATATATTTGAATGCAATGTTCATGGCACACTAAGAAGTAACACCTACATTAATTAAGATGAACAACTTCCTTTCATAAGCAAATATTCCCCATTTCATTATGAATTTTTTCTTGATTTGATCTTCATAATTAACCATAAGATAATTATAAGTAAAATACCCATCTAATAATGACATCATTTTTAAAACAGTTACTATTTTTAGTACCTCATCTAGTGAAGGAAATGGTTAATTATCTTTCTTTGAATCTTAGTTTAAAATCCACACACAATCATATCTCTCCATTCTTATTTAGAATAACATAATATTTTCCACCCATGTTCAATGTTTGGAAGGAAATATAATCTTGGATGATAATAATTTCTACACTTATTTGAATAACATAGGCTTCAACAAATGATTCATGGGCCTTTGCCTCTAAAAAAATGACTTAACTCTTATTTTAAAAGGAATGAAGTGAGTGATAATTAAATTTTTGAACACCTTCAAATTTTAATAACTCCAAGCTATGACATTCCTAAAATATTTCAATGCTTGTGTAATCCCATGTTTTTTTACTTTAGTTCAAGTTATGCTTAAGAGCACATTTTTCATTACCTAGATTATAATGCTGAAGTATCATGCCTTTGTAAGTGGCTATTTTTTCCTTTTCACCTTGATAATCCATATCAAACAACCATTCCAATGATACCATACCTCTTGATATGTTATATTTTTATAGGTTATCATTTCTTCCTCAACCAATTCAAACTCATATTTGTCTTCTTCATCTATGATCTGGTATTCAAATAAGTTGATATTTTTAATGAAGTTGATGATATGTTGATCATCATTGAACACTTTTAAGTTTCATACATTATCTAGAATTAAAGGGTTGGAGACTAAATCCACTAAAACCCTCTTTAATATTGAATCATCAATCAGATCTAGTGTGTTTGAACCTATCACTAATGCATCTTCCATATGATTTATTCTATATATTGAAGGCATCTAAATCTTATATCAAATTCTATACTCTGATGAGATACCTTGACAAATGTTTGTCATTATAGGAATATCAACTTATGATTTGCTTAACCACCAATTCAAATTCACCTAACACCTTAAGGTTCTTGAATTTTATTTTAAGAGCAAACTAAATTCTGTGGACCAACACTTCATACTCAGCTACATTATTTGTGCAAGAAAATTGTAATAAGAATGTAGCCAAATAGGATTTTTCCTCTTTGGTTAATAAGTTCCACTATAGCACCACAATTATTCTTAGACTTAGAACCATCAAATTTCAATGTCTATATGTGATCTTAAATTATTTATATTGGACTCTAAGAGTTAGGTGTTGTTGAAACATTAACCTCCTTGTTATCTCTCTAAAAACTAAGTTAATGCCTTGCTCTTCACTTGAAAATGACCTTTTGGTTCGATCTTGAGTGGTTGAAGTATGCATTGGATTATTTACAATGTAAGTATTTTTAGATCTAATTCTCGTAAACTCCTCCTTTTCACTTGGACCACCATGTCATAACTTGTTTATTTATTTTTCCATTATACCCAATGCTAAAAATGTCATTTAAATACCACATTGTGCATGTGGATCAACATGTTTCAAATTTTTGTATGCAAGGGAAACATTATGAGATGAAGGTTATTTACATTCATAAATTACATCTTCCTCATCTAGTTTTCATAGCTATTCCATCTCATTGTGGAACTAATTATTTTAATTTTATGAATTTTCTTGCACAGACAACATGTTAATAGTTAGGATTTCACAAGATTCTGTCTTACTTTCAATAATATAGACCTTGAGTTCAGATTATTTATACAAGATCTCATTAATATTTTTATACTCTGTGATCATATGTATCATTTTAGGCTCTCTCTATTTTTATCTAATCAGGTAAACCATGACATGGGATCCACATGTGAGATAAATTAGTCGGCATATATCCATTACACATTATATACCAATATCTACTAAGGAGCATTCCATATGCATTTGGTATATCAACCAACTTAATTTTAATAAATTGGTTCACTCTTAAATCCAAATCAAATTGCATGTGAATGTGATTTAACTCTTTAACCATCTTGAATTTTTATTTGTCCAAATAAACTACCTTTTTTTTGGCTTAGTAGGGGTCAAACCCAACTTCCAGAAAACTTTGAAAGGCATCACATTTCCTAAAGAACCCAAATCCTCCAAAATTTTGTGTAATTTTCCCCCTAAAATGTAGGCTTTTAAGGGGAAAGGAGTTTTAGTATTTTATTTGTAAATAGCAACATGAGCATCAATTGTTTATTAGCTTCTTTTCTTTTAGGATCAAACAAAGTTTTTAGTAACAAATATTTCTAATTAGAGATTTGGATAAGATCAAACATTATCATATTGGCCTTAGTTTTCTTCAGGTCTTCAACTATGTTCTATCTAAGTTAGTTTTATTCTAAGTTTTTTTTAGCTTATGGGGGTAAAGTATTTTTATTTGGTTCATAATATATGATAGGTCATTAGGTAAAATTAATTGGTAAGGGTGTTTGTAACTTACTCCTCAATGTGTAATTATTTCTCCTTTGAAATTTATTAAATGCATGAACTCCATCCAAGTTGTCTTCAGGCTCATTGTCACTCTTGTATATAAATTCATAAGTTTCCAAGACTAAATCAGTACTTAGATTCCTTCCACTTTGATTTGATTTGTTCTTGAATTCAGGTACTATCTCAAGATTATCCATATACTTTTGTAAGATATTTGAAGCCAATATAAAATCAGCATAATTATATTTATCATGGTCCATCATATTATGTAACCTAAAATAAGTTGGAAACACTAAATCATCCAAGTTAATGGAGTTTGAAGCATTTTTATTGGTCTTATTAGTGTTATCTAAAGGACTCGGTACACCTCCATTCATAGGCCTAGTGTTTCACTGACTATTGATTCTTTGGAAGTTAAGATTCTTATTTTGAGGAGGGTTGTTCATGGGATGGTGATGATTTTGAGGTACTTTTATCCAAAAATCAACCATGTCATTTTTTAATTGTTGAACCATTTGTTGTAATTTTTTTAATTTTGGGTTCACATTAACATTATATTTGTTTCTTGAATTATGGAAGTGTGTTAACAATAGACACTAAAACATTTAGAAATGCAGGGACAAAAAATTGCATTTGGTTATGGGTAAATTTGGTAGCCATCTGATTATTTAAAAATAATGGACCATCTTATTAATTTATATTTAGATCAACATAACCTTTTGAGTTAGGCATAACAACAATGTTGTTATAGGCCATAAGGACAATTTGGTGATTATTTTATTGAGGCAACATAGTATTTAGAGGCATAAAATTCTAATTTATATGCATGTTATTCAATGATATCATGTTATAAATCTAATTTTGGCTTGAAACATAACACTTGGTATTTGGTTCATCAACTGTACATTATGTATGAACATTTGATTTATCATTAAAATACAGTTATACACATTCAACTATCTTAATGAGGGTAATAGACCAACCCCATACCTTTGCAACATCATTTATTACTCAATCATAATGGCTTTATAGTATGTCAAATATAGTGATGAAAGTGTCACAGGAGTCATTCAAATAAACATGGAGGTCATTGGGTCCAAATCTCTCAATTAGGTTTGAACGGTAGCCAAATCCATTTGCATGTATGGGTATTTCAATCACTTGTATATATTATGGTAATGGGTGTTGACTATACTCATCATCTCATTTGGTTATATATGATTAGTATAAAATTAGTGATATAGGATAATAGGGTCAATGGCAACTCATAAATGATTGACAAAGATGGGTTCAAGATCATTCCAAGAGGTTATGGACCTATTGGGTAATGCAAGATACCAGCAATGAGACATATCATCTAAGATATAAGGAAAAAACTAATAATACACAACTTTATATTGAATATGGGTTATAATAATGTCATATTTAAATGCTTGAATGTTCTCATTGGTACTTCAAATTACACCATACACATACCTAATCCATAAATTTTCAAGTTTTTTTGGTAAATCATGGGAAAATCCCAAGATGTTTACAAGGATTTTAAATCCATGAATCCAAAAAACATCCATTAGTCAATTGAGGGGAAACAAATGGGTTTATAAAATGAGTTATAGCTATAGGTGAGTTATTAGCTAAATGGATATGTCTATATTTTTATTTTCTTTTGCTTACTCTAGTTTTTGTGTTCTATGAGGTATAACAATTCAAAATCACCTTTAACAGACTTTAGTCTTATGAATAATCTTTAATTTTCCATTTTTATATTTTGACTAACTCAACATGGGAAATTCCTATAATATGTTTAAATATTAAAATTTCCATTTAAATTTTACATTTGTGTCCTCTTTCTAATGTCATTCTGTTGATGGACTATTTAACGCAACTTAGGCAAGAAAGAGACCATCCAAAATCTCCTAAAATGATACCCAAAAATATCCTCAGGGTCTATAGTTCTAGGTCATGGTGTACTATTAACCTAATTTATCTATGTGAAATTATTCCATTTCAAGGGGCTTGCTAGTTTGAAATTTAAACTTGAATTTAGCAATTAAAAATGATACAAAAATTCAATATTTTTTTATTCATTAATATGGGTTTTGAACACACAATGGAAAACTAAAAACATGCATATATTTTCCCAAATAAAAATCAACAAATTTCATTTATCATAAATATTGTAAAAAAATTTAAACATCCATTCCATTGCATTACAAACATTCAACAGTGCATTAATAGTAATGATAGATATTTTGCAATCAAAATAAATCTTGTAAACACAGATTTCATTCATATATATATTAACCCCAAGCTAACCAATTGGTAAAAAAATAATAAATATAAGGATAAAATACCTTGTTTTACAATGAATATAAATATGATCTACTTGATTAGATACAACCCATGAAACCAATCTCTCACTTGGCCAGTTTTCATGCAACCATAAACAAGGATAGTGATAAAGTCTAAGGATATAAAAACCATGAAGGAAGAAAAAAATACACCATATACACTTACATGAAATGAATATATATTTCCATATATTTAATTAATAAATATGTGTACTTAAATAATGCAATGTTTGGGTTAATTATAATCAGTCGGTTACAAATTTCACCAACAAAATATCATAAATTAAAGCAAAAGATGAGATAAAACTACACTAGAAAGAAATAAATTGCAAAATAAAAAGTGTCTGATCCAATATGTCTCCTTGGATGAACAATTAAATAGCCTTTCAAATGGCCTTTGGTTAGCTTATTATATAAATTGGATAATGCAAGGAAATAATTTTCCCTCATATAGATAATTTCACTTTAACTTGAATTTTATTTTCACTCCCCGCCTTCCAAACTACATGAACTTTACCTCCTTTCACACCTACAATAGATAAAATACATTTAATTTATTGGTAATAAAAAAGAGATTTTAAGTCATTAAAGTACGCACTTTATAACAAAGTTTGAGATGAGAATGTTGATAGGTATTAATCCTTACTTTATTCCCAAAACTTTTTTATGGCAAGATGATTTTATTAGAATTAGCTTCCTAGTGTCATAAATAACACATGAAATATAGTCATGGTTGAAAAAATATTTTTTAAAAACCACCATGCACTCTCAGACTTATCCCATAGACCTAATTAGACTTTCTCTATGGTGGGAATGACAAATTTTAACATTTAAAATTTTAGATCTAATTGGTCTTTAAAACACTAATTATCACTATGCATTTTTAAGGGAGTGGATAATAGTTAAAATTAGGCCTTGGAGGCCAAATTAACATTATATTCTTTTTATAATGGGTTCCATACCTAATCAAGTCTTGAACCCTGATTAAAACTATCAGATGTTAGAATGGTGGGTCATAGTGCCAGTTGTGGTCTAAACCCTGATTGACAAAAGATGGGTCTGTGAGGTCCCTTATAGTTTATATTATCACTTAGATATTAATCCTTTGAGGAGATTCCAAGTCTCTCATAATCCAAGTGGCACAATGGAATCACCTCTAGTCTTGTGGGTAGCCTAAGGAATAAGGTGAGTCTCTAGATAGGGCTAGCTCCCTTGATGTACCACTTCGGATTGCAACTAAGAATAACTTTGGGGGATAAAAAGGGAGAAATAAAATAAAATTAAAGATAAAATAATATAGGTGATACACAAAATTTATTGATGACATCCAACTATATGCATATCACACTTGAGATCAAGTAACAAACCAAACATACACTTTCCCAATCTGCAACTTCTCACATCAATGTTACATTGTGAGGTCAATATGGACATCTAGGATAGGAGGGATATAAAATAGGCCTTAAATGTCACTAATTAAGAGACAAACTCACTTAATCCTTGATATATCCCAATAACACTTCACATGCCCTACAAGAAGTTTTCCAACTATAAAATGGTTGTAAGAATAAACTAACATGCTAAGGAAACAAGAGTGTCACTCAAGAAAATTCAAACATTAAATTACACACACTAATTACAGTCATGGAAGACGTAAAAAATAGTTATTTTATTGATAAAAAGGTATAAAACTAAACAGGGCTTCACCATACTTAGGTGAAGCATGCCATACAATGCTAAAATGGACAACTCTTATAGAGTTTTTGTGTGTGTGTGTGTGTGTGTGTGTGTGTGTGTGTGTGTGTGTGTGTGTGTGTGTGTGTGTGTGTGTGTGTGTGTGTGTGTGTGTGTGTGTGTGAGAGAGAGAGAGAGAGAGAGAGAGAGAGAGAAGTCCAAGGGTCAAAATGAAACTTGTCAAGATGATAAAATAATTTATCCATGAATGAGAATAGGATATGGGTCAAACCATGTAATTACAAGAGCAACAAGTGTCAATCCAAGTCACAAACTTGAAGAAAAGTGGCAAGAAACTTCTCATTTTACACAAAAAATTACCTTCATGATTGTCTTTTTTTGGACGCCCCATAACTGATGACTAATATTTATAATGATTATAACATAATATAGGGACAACATACATGCCTCTCCATGAATTATTTTCATCCTTGGTCTTTTAGAATCATTTGAAAAGGAGCCATCATCATCTATAGTCTTGAAAACTACCTTTCCATGCACTTTGCACACTTGGCTTCTAATTTGGCTTTAGTAGATCATTAAAAACCATGGGATGGATTGAGTTACAAGTTTAAAGATGCTTCATTGAATTTTAATTATCAGGGGCACCTTAAAATTCCATCCACTTTAAATTTTCACACTTTTCTCTAGCTTGTGCAATATGCTAGATTTGACTAGCTGAGTTGAAACACCTATTTGAGGCACTTAAGAACATTTTTAAGGAATTAAAATTACATGGGAAGTTATTTTAAGTCTCAATATTTCCATCCATGTGATTTTCATCTATTATAATTTCCTACAACCTAAAAAACACACAAAATAATGAGAAAAACCTGTTTATACCCCCATTCGTACAAGTCCACACATCTAGCTAACATGGTAAGGATCTAGGGTGATTCTTATTCAAAATAAAATAGTTTTAATGAGAAAAATATACCATTTAATCTTATAACCAACTCCATTTTCACAAACTGGTCCTAATCAGGGTTTAGCAAGGGTTTTAGCTTATTTTTTTGGTCTTAAACATTATTCATAAATATTACATGTCCAGGTTGCCAACCAATTTCACTAGTTTGATTTTGAAGGACCTCAATAACTTCCCCAAAGTCCGTTGGATCCCATGCAAAGCATCATAAAAGATATGAGCTTCAAAAGATGACCTATCGAGCTTGTTTTCACCATGTTGCACAAGTATGAGTTGCTCTTCAACCAAAAATGACTTCTCCAAAGTTTCCTCTACATGTAAATAGATCAATCACCTCCATAATTACCTCATAAACATGTTCCAATCACTTTAAATTCTTACTTATGGTTATAAATTCATATGACCCTTCATTCACGCATTAGGCTTAATCTTGCCTAATAGGGTTAACTCCAATTTAAAGCTCTAAATGACTTCTAATGGTCTTCCTTGGTTAAAAATATATTATACACATCTAATTACATCCCAAAAACATGATTCAATAGGGTGTAAATCTCATTTTTGATGGAGGTACACACCATTGAGAGGGGGGGTGAACTAGTGGTTTAACAATATTACAATGTAATTCCCAACTCTTGAAGCTACTTAACCAATCATATCAATATGCAAGATATATGAACAAAATAAAAAACATGAATGAAACCATAACACAAATATTTATGTGGTCAACCATCATGGGGGAGAAAAACCACTCTCAAGTCTTCAAAATAATCGACTACAGTCCTATATGATGATTAAAAACAAGAGGCTTTAGTGAATCACCCACTTCACAAGGAGTACCAACCCCTAAAAATGACAAGCACCAACTTGCCTAAGCTTTTGAGCACCAACACAACACCTTATCAAATAAAAAACTCTTGAAACTCTAATTACTTCTTAATCTAATTAAGGAACCCTGCATGAACACTCTTCTTCAAGTTTTCAACTTCACACAAGTCACCAACACCAAGCTATCTCTTCAACATAAGAAAATAACCCCTTCACAAATATTTCACTTATATTCAAATACACCCTAATAAATATGATAAAAATAATCAATAAAATCAAAAATTATGTTGAGTCTAATGACATTTTTATCTGCTCAATCTCATTCAAATAGTGGTCACCAAGACCCCCAATAACCTTCGCATAAGGTCTTCAAATATCAACACACACACTTGCATAAAACACCTTATCTATATACCATTCTCTATTATGGTTGGCTATCTCACTTTATAATATCTTAGGAATAATTATTCATATCCCCCACTGTCAGCCATGATCCTCTACATAAGTTTTCTAAACCATACCAAGAGCTCATATCACAAAAATCTCACAAATGAAGCATAGCACCAATTATGTGACTATATTTGACTAAATAAAGATTATTAAAATATTAAAAATCTCTAAAAAATTACTTCAAGGAGTCCTCAACACTCACTAACCATCAAAAACACTTGATCTAACCATCAACCTTGTAAACAAATTCAATCATCCAAAACATGTTCCTTTTGCTAACAAAACCATCATGGTCAACTACGAGTCAACCATTCAATCATATCCAAGTGACTAGGAACAATACTACTTTCATGGATAGAGGGAATACATCCTCTACATCACCTCCAAGAGCTTAGACCCATTCTTATTCATTGATTAGGCCTTCTAATTCCTCTTTTCACTCTGATCACTCTTTATCACTTATGGCACCATTTCCTTCATATCAACTAGTCAACTTTAAACTTATAAAACATTAACACATAAAGATGAATATTAGTGAAACTTTTCATGGTTGTTTGGGATAAGTCTTGAGATTCAACAATCATTCATTAGATCATCTAGTCATTCATATAAATCTTCCTTAGAAATAAGAATATTGTTAACAACCCATTTTCTATGGGACCCACATACGATCAAGAGACCAAAAATAATTTCTTAAAAACTTTAAGGAGTCCTATAAAACCTCCAAACATCATCCTGGCCATCCACCATCATACTAGGCACTAATAAGAAAGAACTTTCCAATCGAGTCTAAGAATAGGGTTTTAGCACTCAAAAACCTTCTTAGCTTCTTAACGATAATTCATAAACTTATGCCCCTTATCCCATAAACAAATTCTTATAAAAAATTATTAGGGACCTTCCCCAAATACTCTAAAAATATTAGCTTCCCATGCATACCTTTCACATGCCAATGAACACAAGAAAGTCCTTCTTGGGCTCACTAGACATCTTTCTAACACTTCTTAAAGTCATAGGATCCTTTTTCTGAATTTTTACTTCAAATTTTGACCTCTAGATTGGTAAATTCACTTGACCACTATTTTATAAGTATCGTCCATGTAGATATAATCTTAAACACTCTAAAATCATTCCTTAACACTTCACAAAGTCTCACTAGCCCAACTAGACCAATTAGGCCAATAGCCAAGCTCTCATGTAGAACACTTGTCACCTCTTGCAAACCATAAACCTGACCCTTAACACCTTATACATGTCTAACATTTATATTCCAAGAATACTAAGCTCTTTACCATGTCACACAAGACATAGTGCTCAAAATCCCATAGGCAACCATGTATGATCAAGCCTACAATGCATAACCTAACCTGCATACCTCATGAAGGCCACATGAAGTCAACCCTTGAGCATAGAACACATCCACATGAATTCAACCCTTGAGCATAGAACAAATTAGAAACAATTCAAAAAACATCATACAAAGCTCCATTTAGCGATACAATATCCACCTAGGACACCCATGCACGTCTTTGTAATTATCCCATTGCTCTAAGTATATTAGACCACCATGTTCCATCACTCTAACCTATTATACCACTTTGTCATCACCAATGAAACTCGAAATCAATGACAACACATATACCATCAATATCCCAACAATCTCCCCCTTTGTCATTGATGGCAACACTCCTTTTCTTTCTCCCCTTTACCAAAATGATAAAGTGGACTCCCTTCAACATTAGGCACCATAAAAAATAAGAAAATGAGTTATAGTAAACTCATGAAAACATGCTCATCTATAGGAAATATTTTGAAAATGAACCATTCAAACCTCAAACAAGCATAACTCCCCCTTGGAAGATGTTTTCACTTAAAACTATTCTTGAATCATCAAGATCCTTAGACCTATCACCAATTTGCAAGGCAACATAGCTCCCCCTAGGACCTTGCTTTACTTTTAAGGCTCCCCCTTAGTCTACACAACCCATGCACACCTACAGGACCTCCAAGAATAGATACCATCAACTCAAATAGTAACATGACTACCAAAGTACTATGCAAGCTCACTTACCATCATTCTCAAGGCACCATATAGAATATTAGAGGCTTTTCAAGCACACCATTATAATATAAGTCAATTTTAATAGGAAAAAATTATCAACAAGAACAAAACATTCCATCCTTCTATTGAAAACATTCTCAAAAATCTTCATTTTCTTCACTAGGCCTACTTAGACCCCTTGTAACACTATTTGGCCACTGCATACCTCATATCTATTTTCCCTGATCACTTAAATACATGAAACTTAATTTTTGAAGACAAATATCATGTCCACTTAGGCATGCCAAGAATGAGACTCTAACTCATCCTCTTTAGTATACTTCTTTCTTTAGCCTATTAGCCAATTAGGCCTCCTAGTGAGCTAAAACTTGAATAAAATGAAATATACTCACTTCTAGACCAATTTAAAAGATGATTCAAATACCCATTTGACCCATTAAAATAATTTTTAATATTTTATCCTGCAACTCTAAATTTTGACCACTTTTCCAAATAGGCCTAAATCACTAGACCTTCAAAGCAAACCTTAGTCAAAAGTCTACCTCCGATCAACATAGACACCTAAGCTAGATACCACACCTGGAGACCATCAAAAATCACTTCCATACCAAATTTAAAGCCTCCACACCTTTGGGAACCATGACTTCCTTTATTCCACCAAATGCATGTTCTTGAGAAGAGAAGCTAGTGACCACTCAAAATGCTCCACTTGGTACAAAAACATTCATCCACCTATGAAACCACCTAGAACATGTCTTAAACACATGTACAGACCTTCCTAAGCAAAACATACCTCATGACACATCTTCATTCTTCAAGTGACCCTTGAAACCAAGCATTTTGGGTATATAGAGTCATCATCTACAACAGGCACCTTGACCAAATGGTCAAAATCACACCTGGGCATCTTAGGAACATCTCCAATCTATCTACCCTTCTTTGACATCCAAAATCCAAATTTAATTGTCTATTAGATACATTTTATCCACCTTGAAACACCTTAAGTGCTATATTGGCACCTTCTAGGTAGTCATTACTGCCAAAAATGGTCAACTCAAACTTTTGACCATAAAACACATATTTAAGCTCATCAAGACTTCAAACCACCTGGGAATGGCTCATGACAATATTTATCAATACCTCATACAAACCACTTCTTTCTTCTCCTTCAAATCACCACTCAATCAAAGCATAAAAATTTTATCAAAGAGGCACTTTAGGACCAGGAGACCTGAACATACCTCTTGAACAACATTCTTTCTTCTTCAACTATAGGAGTCTCTTATGAAGCATAGAAAGATACCTCCAATCCCCCAAGACTGATTTAGAATAGTGTGAATCTTGGAGTGTCCCACATCTTCTCATATTCTTCTTCTTCCTTAGTTAACACAATCTTATTCTTCTTCTTTTTCTTTTTTGACTTGTCTGTGACTACCTCTTTTGTTTTTGAAATTTTCTCCTCCTCTCTCAGACTTGAATAGGAAAAAAAAGAGAATGCCACCATGTCTTGATCTATATTATCAACTAAATTGACCTTTTCAAGATCTGGTAATGATTGATATGTATAAGAAATATAATCATTTACAGCTAAAAAATGATCCATACTCATCTTTGGACTATCTTTGTATTCTTTCTTCAATTTTTCATTATTTTTTATCTCTTCATTGAAAATATGGGCAGATAATGAAAATTCTTCAATGAAAGACATACTCTCCACCTTGGTAAATGCATAATCCTAATCTATATCTATATATCAACTTGAACTCTCTTTTCTTCATTAAGCCTCTATAAAACTTTTTCTTTTCTTTTTTGAAAACTTGGAACCCAATTAGTCTTGACTTGACTAAGAGCTCCCTTTTTTTTACAAAATTTAGCAATATGATCAAATCCCTTGCATTCAAAACATGTAATCCTTATTTGATATTGATAAAAATTAGCTAAGTGACCAATTCTTTGATAATTGAAACATGTTACATTCTTAGGAGGAGACTCACCTTGCTATATCTTATTTAGACATTGATTAGTTATATGTCCCATCTCCAAACAATTGAAGCATTTTATCTCATTCATAGGATTAGACAAATTGATTATCTTATCCTTCATCTTGTAATATTTGGCCTTATGACCAAACTCATGATAAATATGATAGTATCCATTAAAGTTCAAACATTTTATGGAATTAGGCTATCCTACCTTGTTGGAGCTAACACCCTCATCTTGGGTATTGGTCTTTGTTGGTTTGTCATTTTCCTCTTCAAATATTTTTTCCTTTACTTAAGATACTACTAATGGCTTCTCAATTAAACCTAGACCTATTTTATCACTTACATACTTTTGATTTATCAACAAACTATTACTATCAATTTTTTTTTTCTCATACTTGGATAAAAACTTAGCTTTATTAAAATCTTTCTACAATTCATCACTCAAAAACTTATTTTTTTAATCAACTTGGAATGCTCTTCTTCCTTACCTTTTAGGCTTGAGAATATAGACTCCACTTTGGAATTTAATAACATTATTGCTCCTTCATGTTCCTTGTTATCTTCAGTTATCTTAGCCTCAAAAACATTAATTTGAACTTCATAGTCTTTCAAATTGGCCTTAAAACCTTTGCATACCTTTCTTTCAATCTTCAAGAGAAATTTTTAGTTCACTCTCATAGTTTGAATTATCTTCCTCATCTTCTTCATCTAATCCACTCTAGTTTCCTTCAATTTGATATGAATAATCATGTTCATCATTTGATTTGATTTCCATGAACAAGACTTCATCATCCTGAGCTTCACTTTTGTTATGGCAATCATCAGATTGACTGACATATCCTACTTCTGAGTCACTATCATCTATCTTTATGTATAGACTCCTTTTCTCCTTATAAAACTTCCTCTTATTATAGAACTTATTGAATGATCTCTTGTTTTGATCAAACTTGAAACCTTGCTTACCCTCTATTTGATCCTCATCCTCATCTTTCTTATGCTTTTGAGGACATTTGCTAGCAAAATGACCTACTTCACCATATTTAGAGCACTTAAAAGTAAGCTTACCTCGATACTTACCTGATCTAGCCTTCAACCTATTTGAAAACAAAGAAATTATATCATCATTAAATATATTATTTCACATAGTGTCTTTACCTTAAGATCCCTTACTTTGTGTTTTCTTTTCTTTAGGTTTAGTCTCTGCTTTGAAAGCAACATCCTTCTTAGGAGGCTTTTCTTCATTTATCCTCATCTCATAAGAAGTGAGAGATCCATAATGGTCATCCATCTTCATTAGTGTAATATCATGATTATCCTCAATTGAAAACACCTTAGAGTCAAATTTGTAAGATAGAGATATTAAGACCTTTCGAATAACAACATCCTCTTTGAGATCTTCTCCAAGACCCCTAATCATATTGACCACATCATCCACTCTATTTAAGAAGGATGCCATAGAATCCTCCTCCTTCATTTTTATACTATCAAACCATCTTCTAAAAGTTTGTAATTTTTCTACCTTGACCTTTGAGTCTCCTTCATTGATTATCTTCAACTTAGTCCACATCTCCTTAGTTTTTTGATAGGAATGACCTTTGAGAACTTAGTCTCTGATAGACCACTAGAAATAGCATTCATAGCCTTTGAATTGATTTCAAATAGTTTCTTATCAATATAACTAGTATGATAACTAGTAAGAATAACATATCCATTAACAACAATCTTCCAAACATCAAATCCTAGAGCCATGATTAAAAAATTCATCCTTGAACTCTAAAAATCATAGTTTAAACCATTAAACAATGGAGATTATTTGGAAGAGAAACCACCTTGCATTCCTTGACTTGCCATTATACCTTAGAATCACCTTTCAATTTGTTAAGCCTTAAAAATGACTTGCTTTGATACCAATTTATAGAGGTACACACCACTAAGAGGGGGGTGAATCAATCATTTAACAATACTACAATTGAATTCCCAACTCTTCAATCTACTTAACCAATCATACCAATATGCATGATAGATGAATCAAAGAACAAGCATGAATGAAACCATATCACAAATATTTATGTGGGAAACCCTCATGGGGGATAAAAACCACTCTCAAGTTTTAAAAATAATGGACTACAATCCTATATGATGATTACAAATAAGAGGCTTTAGTGAAGCGCCCACTTCACAAGGAGCACCAACCCCTAAAATGACAAGAACCAACTTACATAAGATGTTGAGCACCAACACAACACCTTATCAAATGAAAAACTCTTAAAATTTTGATTTCCTCTCAATATGATTAATAAAACATGCATCAACACTCTTTTTCAAGTCTACAACTTCACACAAGGCACCAACACCAAGCTATCTCTTCAACACAAGTAAATAATCTCTTCACAAATCCTTCACTTATATTCAAATATACCCTTATAAATATGATAAAAATAATCAATAGAATCAAAAAATTATGTTGAGTCTAATGATATTTTTCTCTATTCAATCTCATTCAAATATTGGTCACCAAGACCCCCAACAACCTTCGTACAAGGTCTTCAAATATCAACACACACACTTGCATAAAGTACCTTGTATATATACCATTATATTTTATGGTCAAACATCTCACTTTATAATATTTTAGGAAGAATTATTCATTTCCCCTAAGGTTGGCCATGATCTTCTGCATAATTTTTCTAAACCATACCAAGATCTCATATCACAAACATCTCACAAATGAAGAATAACACCAATTGTGTGACTATATTTGACTAAATAAAGATTAGTCAAATATTAAAAATCTCTATAGAATTAATTCAAGGATTCCTCAACACTATATAACCATCAAAAACACATTATCTATTCATCCACCTTGTAAACAAACTCAATCATCCAAAATAGCTTCTTTTTGCTAGCAAAATCATCATGGTCAACTAGGAGTCAACCATACAAGGATCTCCTAGTGACTAGGAACAATAATACTTTCATGGATAGAGATCATACATCCTCTACATCACCTCCAAGAGCTTAGATCCATTCTTACTCACTGATTAGGCCTTCTAAATCCTCTTTTCACTCTGATTACTCTTTCTCATTTATGGCACCATTTCCTTCATATTGACTAGTCAACTTTAACCTTATAGAAATTTGACATAGAAATATGAATTTTACTAAAACTTTCCATGGCTGTTTGTAACAATTCCTAATATTCATCAATAATTCATTATATCATCTGGTCATTCATAGAAATCTTCCTCAAAAATAAGAATACTTTTAACAACCCATTTTTTTGTGGGACCCACACACTATCTAGAGACTAAAAATACTTTATTATAAACCTGAAGGAGTCCTATAAAACATTTAAACATCATACTATCCATCCACCATCATAATACACACTAACAAGCAATATCTTTCTAATTGGGTCTAAGACTAGGGTTTTAGCACTCAAAAACCTTTTTATCTTATTAACGATCATTCATAAATTTATGCCCCTTATCCCATAAAAAAATTATTATAAAAACTTCTTAGGGACCTTCCCCAACTACTCCTAAAATATTATCTTCCCATGCAGACCCTGCACTTTCCAACAAACACAAGAAAGTCTTTTGGCTCACTAGACATCTTTCTAGCACTTCTTGAAGTCATAGGATCCTTTTTCTAACTTTTTAATTCAACCTTTAACCTCTAACTTGGTAAATGAAATTTACCACTCTTATTTGATCATATCCCATGTATATATAACCTTAACCACTCTAAAATCATTATTTGACCATTCATAAAGTCTCACTAGCCCACTTAGGCCAATTAGGCCAATAGCCAAGCTATCATGCAGAATACTTGTCACCTCTTAAAAACCATAAAATTGACCTCTTATAACCCTATATATGTCTAACATGTATATTCAAAACATAATAATCTCCTTACCATGTCACACAATCCATAGTGCTCAAAACCCCATATGCTACCATGCATGATCAATCCTACAAGGCATAACCTGGCCTGCATACCTCATGAAGGCCACGTGAAGTCAACCCTTGAACATATAAAACATCCACATGAAGTCATACTTTAATCATTTAACACATGAGGAATAAGTCAAACAACATCATACCAATCTCCATTCAGCCATACAATATCCACCTAGGACACCCATGCACATCCTTACAAGTATCCCATTGATCCAAGTATATTAGACCACCATGTTCCATCACTCTGACCTGTTAGACCAATTTTTCATCACCAATTCCACTTGACATAAATTATAACACATCTACCATCAATATCCCAATAATTTTGACGTGGAGGTGTCAATGTCTTCTCATTTGGACCTTTAGGCTTGTTCATGTCTAGTAGGCTTACCTGCAAGTCTAGTATTTTAGATCATCTTGACAGGTTCCACACTCTTATAGGTTATTCTCCACATTTTCCTTGATTTTATATAGATTATCACACATCCCATTCATTCTCACTCAACTCTAGATCCACCTTTCTATCTCCATTTTACAAATTTATAGGCCTTTTGCATGAGGAGAGTGCCCCCTATCTAAGACAAAATAAGGGGAAATTCCCTTATTTTTTCACAAAAAATAAGTATGTAATGGTTTTATCTAAGTTATAAGGATTCTCTATACCATAATTGATCCCCTAGTCTTGTAATTTAACCCCTTTATTCCTTCAAAACCTAAAATAGGCTTGTGTGAATAGACTGTTTACAGGGTTCTTCCAATTTGATTATGTAATCCATCATTTAGGATCCTCATTTTGTTTTTAAATCACTAATTAGGGTTTCATGATCATGAAAAAAAATTACTATTTTATTCCCACTCCAACTTCTCATGGACCCCTCATACTCTTAAAATTCACAAGA
This sequence comes from Torreya grandis, assembly GCA_037957365.1. Classification (NCBI taxonomy): domain Eukaryota; kingdom Viridiplantae; phylum Streptophyta; class Pinopsida; order Cupressales; family Taxaceae; genus Torreya; species Torreya grandis. Next base: position 1,217,442 of record JARHVA010003007.1, read on the forward strand.
CTGAGCTTCTTTACCTGTCCTGACTAAGAAAACCCCTATTTACTAATTTGTAGGTGTTGTTTTCATGTTTTTGGACCTTTAAGGTAATGAAGACACATTAATTTAATTTCTCCTAATATGAAACTCAATTTTGAATTTTATTTTCTCACATTTTTTGGGTTAAAAGGTCTTGTGACCAATCAAGGCTAATCTACTGTGTTACTATTTAGGAGGAAACCCTATTATGACTATGTATAGGGGTTTTCTAGAACCTGTGTATGCTTGTTTCTCCTTTGATGATCTTGGGAGAGTTTTATGAAACCAAAAAAATACTTATAAAGGTGGTCACTCATTAATTCAACAAGCTTTAACTTTCCTTAACCTTGCCAATGCACTTTACCCTTCAAGATTGAGCTTACCCCTACTAATAGGGCCTGTTATAGGTGAATATAAATGTAGTCTAGGTTTGCCTTCATTGATATAGGATAAAAATTAATTACCTAAATTATATCATATTCATTTGTTTTACCCACTCCATGTATTTTCTTTACAATACTTATAAATGTTATTAGCTAAGTCATTATTTGTTCTCAGCTGTCACAACCCTTATTGGGTAAGATGAAACCCTGTAGGTGGATTTTCCACCCTTGCAAGATGGTACATTATTATTTAAACTCATGAGACACTTGAGAAACTTTCATGGATGATAACTTTGATGGTTCCATATCAAACTTTAATGTTTGACTAAGTGTTTTATTAGTTGGTTGTAGGTGAATATTTCATGAGTTGTGTATAGACAGGGAGTGTGCAAGTAAAGCAAAATGATAGTATATCATCATCTCATTTGATGATATTAGGTCACAAAAACTCCTTTAATATATTATAAACATTTGAAAATGATTTCAAGGACATTTTACAACTTTCATGGAAAAATTAAATCTTTTTAACCTTAGACCTGTAGATATCACTATCTACATTTAGTGTTTTTACAATAACTTTGAGTCCTCAAGTCACCCTTCTCCACTGTTCTTCACCTCTTAAAAATTTGCATATGTATTATCCATGGTGTATGTTTGATGATCCATCTCATTATATTCCTTATAAAACTTATTAATCATGTTTTAAGAGGCCTATAAAAACCCCATGGGTCTCTATTTTCATAATTCAGGGAAAAGATCCCAAAAATCAATCATTGGGTCCCAGAAGGTAATCCTTCACTCAAATTACCAATATATACTCTCTAAATGTGTAATCATGGTATCCATTCATGAATTTACCTTAATTATAGTTTCTTATTTATGTTTTAATGCTCCAAAATGACTTTTCAATCTTCTGTCAAGACCACATATAGGTGGTTATTTGTATGCACAAGCAGCAAGTATGATATTGTAGGGAATATGCATGATTTATACCCCATGGTTATTATATTGATAACCAAATTCATATTCATATCATATTTTATGTGAAACAATTATATCCACCTCATCTTTAACATGAACTCATTCATAAAAACACCTGAACATGCTCATCAATGGCTGCTAGACTATGAATATTGCATATGGTTATTATACTCATGGAGATTAATTTAGAATATGAGCTTGAAATATGAAGGGAATAAAGATTAAATTTTAAAAAATGATGAATGACCTATGATAATGCTCTGAAACCATGATCAAGCATGAGGATTCTATAAATGGTAAGAAAATTACCCACAACACAAACTGGACCAATTTGCAAACTTGAGATAATTAGTTCACCAAAAAAACTTGAAACTTAAAATAAAGCATGCAAATAATTATATAATTAAATAAAAATTATTTTTAATAAATATTATCAAGTTATTTGAATGAAATCTCCCAAATAAGACCAAAACCTGAAGGGTGCATGGATGAGCAAGCAGATTTACATAGTCTACTTCAAATGGATGGTTCATGAAGTATAGTTGACCATTTATAAAAAATATTATATGTATTTTAAGGTATCAAATTTTATAATATTCCCCAAAGATAAGTTTTCCTAAAACTTCACAAGCTACATGTACCAAGCAAAAAATTGAGTGTCACTTCAATCTACCAAGAAGAGTAAAAAAGTAGCAAAACGATTTTGGACCACTTTTGACACTTCAAAAGAAAATAAATCATGTAAATTAGATTTAGGAAGATGGATATATGTTTCATTTCCTTCCTCCATGTGGTAAATTTCCCAAGGAGTTGTACAAGTGTCATTTAGTTCCATTTCTTTAGGAAAACTATCTTTTCTCTAAACAACCTAAAATATTTTTAGTTATGTCAATTTCATAAGACTTATAAGGACACATGGGACATTAAATCATATTTTTACACTTGTAAATTTCCCAATAAACCCATAAAAATTATTTAATGCATTATTTATGACCCTTAAAATGACCCAAAATCATAAATGAACCTAAAAAGTAATTGACCAAAGCTAGTACAACATTAATTGACAAATACCCCTTTATAGGCATAAAAATCACTTTTTTACTAGGGTGTCCAAATTTGACTTAAAATTCAAATTTAGTCAATAAATTAGTGACTCATAAGGGTAGTATGCCTACTATACTAACTAGACTATTAGTCTTATTAGTCCATTGGGATGAGGAGTCATCTAAGGACTAAGAAAATAAGATAACTTTGACTATTGACCACAAACCTTTGACCAAGACAATAAAGTAAGAGATTACCTTAACCACACAAATTAAAAGACACACACATGTGCTCCAAGCACTTAGGGTAATTGGGAAACAACCTATTATGCAAAAATAACAACTAAACATACCTTCTTTCTAGGATCAAAATGAAAACTTCTTGAATCATCTTCATGGTGAGAAAAAACATAGTTCCAATCATGTTTCTCTTTGGATTAAATTCTTTGTGGATCAGACCTCTTCCTTGGCACTTCACTTGATTTCATCTCAATTAGATCACCCTTAAACAAGTTTCCAATGTATATATACTCCTTTTGAACATGTTCACACACTTCATGTTGTTTGCCACTCTTCATTTCATAGTCAACTTGTATCCCCTTAGTAAGCATGTCTCCAAGAGGATTGATTTCTTGTTCTTTAAAAGATTAAGGACAATAGGAGATTGTACCATCCTTCAATAAATGATGTGTTTCTCCCAACTAGTTGAGATAATTATATCCCATCTTTATGACTTTAAACATGTCATCATCAAATGCATATGCTTCTTGAAAGGATAGATTTGAGAGAATGAATTTTCTTTGCATAATTACTTGTGTACCAATTTTTACTTCTCCATCTTTGACTAGTTCATAGCTTCCTTGAATAGGATTATAACCTACCCCAATGACTTCAAACAAGTCATTTAAAGATTGATTAAGAACTTGTCTATGTTCATCCATGATATCTTGAAAAGTGATGAAATATTTTATGATCATTTCTTCCTCTTTGGAAAAGGGAAGACATCCTTCCTCATCAACCCAATCTTAAATATCCACATAAGAAATCACCTCTTCTTCATCTTTGATCAAATCATCTTCAATGTATATTTCCTCTATCTTGGTCTCATGAGACTCTCCCAAGACTACCACTTCTTGAGGGATGGATTCAAAGTGTTCTCCCTCCTTAATAGCAAATTCTACTTCAGATATGGAGGCAAAAAATTGTGACTTGTCTTTTTGTTCACCAAAGGGAGTCCCTATGGTGGTCTCCTCCTCATAATTTCTCATGAGGTCTTATTTATTACCCATGAATTGAGCATGTTCCTCTTCATTTTCCTCTCTTAATATAGGTTCTTCAACACAAATAAAACATTCTTCATCATCAACCAAGCAAAGATATTCAACATAAGGACTTACCTTCTCTTCATCACTTAATACCTCTTGAGGGATTTCAAAATGAAATTTAGCTATCATAATCTGATCTCTTTTTTAAAGGTCTACAAGATCTTCAACCTCTTTCATGGTGATGCCGAGACTAAATCATGTGATATAGCCTAATGAGGCTACTAAGGAGGTAGGTTTGCTACAATCAAGAGTTCTCTTTCTTTATCAACTAGTTGATCCTCCTTTGGTTTCCACACCATAAGTCCATCAAGGAAAAGGGTGATGGGATAAGGACAAGATGAACTAGTTGGTGGAGGTGGAATATAAAGCTCAAAATTAGATTGATAATGCAAGGTAAGAGACTCTTTGGGAAGCTCTTGAGGAAGGGGAGATGGGGTGTGTTTAGGCATAGGATCTTCTTTTGGGTCTAAACCATCCATCTCACCTTGACTTAGCAATCTCATCTTTACTTCTAATTCCTCTATTTACTTGACTAGGTTCTCTTGGAAAATCTTCTCTTGAAGTTGATAGGAACCATCATGGGGATAAGGATTACATGAAGGCTGCCATAGAATAGAAAAAAATTCTTAAGGAAGGGTGGGAGGAACTTGCAAAGGATCAACTCCATTATCCACTTCACACTCTTGGATAATTTTTCTATCTTCTTTCTTACCCCATGACTCTACTATCTTGCTTCAACTTAAGATGTTAGGATTAGATGTCTTCTAAATTTCACACTCTTGGTCAAGAATTTTCTCCTCCTTATTTCCCCATGATTCCACTATTTTGTTCTAACTTAGGACATTGGGATTATGAGTATCTTTTTGAGGTGGTGGGGATGCACCATGAGAGGGAAATGAAGGCTTGAAATCCACTTATTTTGATGCCAACATAGACCATTGTAAATGCATATTATCCAACTTAATTTTCCTATTAAGATTTGCCTCAAACACAAGATTTCTCTTTTCAACTTTCTCCTCCAATTGATTGGGAAAAGGATGAGTTTTATATACTTGATTTGTCTCATGAGCAGGGGTCATGAATGATTGATAGGTAAATTAGAGAAGTGGTTATAAAGGTTGATATACTTTTCAATTCTACCTCTCATGAATGTCTAGCTTCTCTTCTAAAGATGCAATCAAACCACTAACATTTAGCATATCACTCATGAGCTTTTGCCAATTGGATCTTTCAATAGGTACCCACTCTTTCTTAAATAGATATAATTCATTTATCACTTGATGGATGGAATTATTTGGAATCCTTTGACCACATCCACTTAGATTATCAAGCTCCAACATATACCTTTCATAGCCCAAAATTGCTTGTTTAAAGGTGGAAATGGGTTGATTGGAGAAAGGATTAGATTGACTAGGAATAAGACATTGAGAAGGATGACTATAGTATTGTTAAGTATCATGTATGGGCTGGATATGATCATATAGAGGCTAATGAAATTCATATTGGGGCTGGTAATCATGACAAGATTTACCAAGGACTTGTTCATATCAATGGGGAATGGCACAAACTTGTAATGTCTCACCAACTTTTAAAGAACAAAACTCAAATCCAAGGTCAGCCATGAAACTTCATTAGGAAGTGTGAATACAAGAACATGTTATCAAAAATCATTAAATGGAATACTTGTGTTGCTTGACCAATTGATTTATCTTTAGATTCACCATCGATGCTTTGAAAGATGCCTCCAAAGGCTGATGTGTTGAAAGACAACACCAAAAATCCTCCAACTATTGGAACAAGAGTCCCACCAAGCATTCCAAAAACTATTATCACTAGGATATGCACCCTTTGAGGAGATTCCAAGTCTTTACTCATCTAATTGTCACAATGGAATCACCTCTATGATTGTAGACAGCCTAAGGAATGAGATGAGTCTCTAGATAGGGATAACTCCCTTGATGTACCACTTAGGATTGTAACTAAAACTTAATTTGGGGGTGAAAAGGGAGAAATAAACTAAAATAAAAGATAAAATAATGGAGGTGATACACAAAATTTATTGATAACATCCAACCATGTGCATATCACACTTGATATCAATCAACAAGCCAAACATACACTTTCCTAATCTGTGACTTCTCACATCAATGTTACATTGTGAGGTCAAGATAAACATATAGGATAGGAAGAATAAAAAATATGCCTTGAATGTCACTAATTAAGATATAAACTTGCTTAATCCTTGACATATCCCAATAACACTTCACATGCACTGCAAGAAGAAGTTTTCTAATTACAAATAGGTTGTAAGAATGAACTAACATGCTAATGAAATAAGAGTGTCACTTAAGAAAAATCAAACATTAAAGTACACACACTAAGTATATTCATGTAGGAGGTAACACTTATTCATTTTATTTATCAAAAGGTATAAAATTGAGAAAGGATTTGCCATAATCAGGTGGAGCATGCCATACAATGCCAAAATGGCCAACTCTTCTAGAGTTTTGTGTGTGTGTGTGTGTGTGTGTGTGTGTGTGTGTGTGTGTGTGTGTGTGTGAGAGAGAGAGAGAGAGAGAGAGAGAACACCAAGGGTCACAAGGACACTTGTCAAGCTAAGAAAAATATTTATCCATGCATGAGAATAGTATATGGGTAAGACCATGTAATTATAGGAATAAAAAGTGTCAATCCAAGTCATTAAATTCAAGAAAAGTGGTAAGAAACTCCTCATTTTACACAAAAAAAACTACCTTCATGAATGCATTTTTTTGGACATCCCATAATTGATGAATACCAATTATAATGATTGTAATTTAAGTTAGGGACATTATACATTCCTATACATGCATTGGTTTCATCCCTGGTCTTCTATAATCAACTTGAAAGGAGCCATCATCATCCATAGTCCTAAAAACTACCCTTCCATGCACCTTACACACTTAGCTTCCAATTTGGCTTCATTTTATCATTAAAATCCATGGGATGGAGTGAGTGACAAGTTTCAAGACCCTTCATAGCCTTGGAATCATTAGGGACACCTTAAAAGTCCATCCATTTGAAATTTTCACACTTCTCTCTAGCTTGTGCAATATGTTAGATTTGACTGGCTAAGTTGAAACACATGTTTGAAAAACTTAGGAACATTTTAAAGTCATGAAACTTAAATGGGGAGTTTTTTTAAGTCTCAATATTTCCATCCATGTTATTTTCATCTCGTGTAACTTCTTACAACCTACAAAACACATAAAATAGTGAGAAAATCTTATTTTTACTACCATCTTTACAAGTCAATATAGCTATCTATAATGTAAATTCGCTTGGTTGAGTCTTCATCAACATCTAATAGGTTTCATTATTCTATTTTATAAACTAACCAACTCCATTTTTGCAAACTGGTCCTAATCAGGGTTTAGCAAGGGTTTTAGCTTATTTTTTGGTCTTAAGAATCATTCATAAAGCTTACACATTCAAGTTTCCAATAAATTTCACTAGTTTTATGTTTAAGGGCCTCAATAACTTCCTAAAAGTATTTTGTATCCCATTCAGAGCATCATGAAAGATATGAGCTTCAAAAGATGACCTATCAAGCTTGTTTTCACCATGTTACATAAGTTTTAGTTGCTCTTGAGCCAAAAATGGCTTCTCCAAAGTTTACTCTACATATAAATAGTAAATAACCTCCATATTTACCTAATTAAAAATTTTCAATAATTTTTAATTCTCACTTATGGTTATAAATGCATATGACCCTTCATTCAGGCATTAGGCTTAATCTTGCCTAGTAAGGTTGACTGCACTTTAAAGCTCCAAATGACTTATAATGGTCTGACTTGGTTCCAAATATATTATAAAATTATATTAAATCCCAAAAACATGATCCAATATGGTGTAAATCTCATTTTTAGGTGGAGGTGTCAATGTCTTCTCATTTGGACCTTTAGGCCTATTCATGCCTAGTAGGCTTACCTGCAAGTCTAGTATTTTAGATCATCTTGATAGGTTCTACACTCCTATGGGTTATTATCCACATTTTACTTGATTTTATCCATCTTATCACACCTCCATTTCATTCTCACTCAACTCTTGATCCACCCTGTTATCTCCATTTTACAAATCTATAGGCCTTTTGCATGAGAGTTCCCCTTATTTAAGACAAAATAGGAAGAAATTCCCATATTTTTTCAAAAAAAAAAAGTATGGGAGGGTTTTCTCCAAGTTATATGGATTATCCATACCAAAATTGAGCATTTTTCTAGTCATTTTACCCCTCTATTCCTTCAAAACGTAAAATAGTCTTGTGTGAAGAGACTATCTGCAAGGTTCTTCCAATTTGACTATGTAATTCACCATTTAGGATCCTAATTTTTTTTTAATCATTTTTTATGGTGTTATGATAATTAATAATTTGTTTTAGTCTTTTTTTCTCACTCTAACATCTCATGGACCCCTCATAATCTTAAAATTCACAAGACTGAGTTTCTTTACTATCCTAACTGAGAAAACCCTTGTTTACTGACATGTAGGTGTTGTTTTCATGCTTTTGGACCTTTAAGGAAATAAATAAACCTTAATTTAATCTCTCCCAAGATGAAACTGAACTATACATTTTATTTTCTCACCTTTTTGGGGTTAAAAGGTCTTGGGACCAGTCAAGGCTAGTTGACTATGTTACTATTTAGGAGGAAACCCTATTGTGATTGTGTACATGGGTTTTTTTGGACTTTGTGTATGCTTGTTTCTCATTTTATTATCTTGGGAGATTTTTATGAGAAAAAATTATATTTATAAAGGTTCTAACTCATTTATTCAATAATATTTAACTTTCCTTAACCTTTTCAATGTACTTTACCCTTCAAGACTGAGTCTACCCCTATTGATAGGGCCTACTATAGGTGAATATAAAAGTAATATAGGTTTGACTTCATTGATATAAGATAATAATGAAGTAAATTAATGATATAATAGTCCTTTTTTTTACCCACTCCATGTATCTTCTTTCTAATACTTATAAATTTTATTAGCTAAGTCATTGTCTGCTCTCAGTTGTCACAGCCCTTATTGGGTAAGATGAAACGTTGTAGGTGGATTTTCCATCCTTGAAAGATGACACATCATTGTTTAATATCATAAAATAATCTATAAATTTTCAAGGGTGCTAAAATTTATGGCTCCATATAAAACTTTCATGTTGGATTGAGTGTTTTAGTAGTTGGTTGTAGGTGAATGTTTCATGACCTGTGTACGGATAGGGAGTGTGCAAGTGAAGCAAGACAAGAGTATATCTTTCTTTCATTTGATGATATTAGGTCACAAACACTCCTTGAATAAATTATAAAAATATTAACATAATATCAAGGACATTTTACAACTTGGATGGAAAAAATATATCCTTTTAGCCTCAGACCTATAGATATCATTGTTTACATTTAGTGTTTTTGCAACAACTTTGAGCTCTCAAGTCACCCTTATCCATTGTTTCTCACCTCTTAAAAATTTTCATAGGTATTTTAAATGGTGTAGGATTCATTATCCATCTCATTATACTCCTTATAACACTTATTAATCATGTTTTAAGAGGCCTATAAAAACCCCATGGGCCTCTATTTTCATAATTTAGGGAAAAGATCCTAGAAATCAGTCATTGGATCCTAGAAGGTAATCCTTCACTCAAATTTCCAATGTGGCCTCTCCAAAGGTAGAATCATGGTCTCCATTCATAAATGGACTTAAATTATAGTTTCCTATTTATGTTTTAATTATCCAAAATGACTTCTCAATCTCCTATTAAGACCACCTATAGATGGGTATTTGTATACATAGGCATCAAGTATGATATTACAGGGAATATGAATGATTTATAACCCATGGTTATTATATTTATTACCAAATTAATATTAATAACATCATTTATGTGAAACAAGTATATCCACCTCCCCTTTAACATGAACTCATTCATGAAAATGCCTAAGCATGCTCATCAATGGTTGTCAGACTATGAATATTGCATATAGTTATTATACTCATGGAGATTGCTTTAAAATATGAGATTATAAGATGAATGGAATAAATATTAAATTTTAAAACATTATTAATTACCTATTATAACTCTTTTAAACCATGATCAAGTATGAGGATTCTATAAATGATAAGAAAACTGCCCACAACACAAACTAGACCAGTTTGCAAACTTGAGGCTATTAGCTCATCAAAACAAATTCAAAATTGAAATAAATAATTTAAATCATTGGAGAAAGAAATAAACATTCTCTAGAATCAATTTCATCAAGTTAATTTTACAAAATCTCCCAAACAAGGCCAAAACCTAAAGGGTGCACGAATGAGCAAGCAGATTGCACAGTCTACTTCAAATAGATGGTTCATGAAGTAAAGTTGACCATTTATAAAAATTATTATATGTATTTTAAAGTATATAAGTGTATAAAATTCCCCCAATATACTTTTATTGAAACTTCATGATCTACATGTACCAAACAAAAACTTGAGTGTCACTTCAGTCTGCCAAGAAGAGTAAAAAAGTAAAAAAATAGTTTTGGACCAATTTTGACACTTAAAAAACAAATAAATCTTTTAAATTATATTTATTAATATTTATATATGTTCCATGGCCTTACCCCACATGGCACATTTCCCAAGGACCCATACAAGTGTCATTTGCTTCCATTTCTTTAGGAAAACTAACTTTTCTCTAAACAACAATATTTTTAGTTATGTCAGTTTCATAAGACTTATAATGACACATGGGACATGAAATAACATTTTTACACTTGAAATTTTCCCAATAAACCCATACAAATCATTAAATGTACTATTTCTAACCCCTTAAAATGACCCAAAATGATAAATGAACCTAAAACCTAATTAGCCAAAGCTAGTACAACATTAATTGACATAAAATTACCTATAACTCACTTCATGACAATATATTCTACCCCCTTATTGGCATAAAAATCATTTTTTTTAATAAGGGTGTCCTAATTTGACTTAAAAGTTAAATTTGGTCAACAGTTTCCTTCAAGGTTTTATCCCCAAAAATTAAAGTGTGGGGGCCCTTAGGTTCCTATAAACCCAGTCAGACCTTTAGGATGACTAAGACTATGATTCCATGAGTGATAATCTTGTCGATCTATTTTGGGTGATTTCCCAATTTAACAAGTGATGGTACTCAAGTGTTTTCCCCAACTTACTTAGGATTAAAACCTTGACTAAGACTGATGCCTACCCTTAAACAACACAAAGACCTTTATAACTTTGAATAACATCAAATTTATATTCAAATTTTCACTTAATATAAATTATAGATATAAATATAATTAGAACCAAAGTGCCTCAAATGAATTTTCATAGACCTAATCATTCTAGTTGGCCTGATTAGAAAAGAGACATTTAAAATTGAGTTGTAGACCTAATTAGTATTACAAATCCCAACTATAAATAAGAAACTAAAATATTCACTTGTATACATAATCATAAATCTTATCAATATTTCCAAAGGAAAACTAAGGCATTAAATTTTTCATTTTTCACACAAGTGCTTTATATGAAAATTCATCATACAAATTCACTCTTCACAATAGAGAGATTTTTTAGACCTATTTCAACATGCAAACTGAGATTATCCATAAAGGCAACTTAAGAGAGTAGTAACTAACTAGACTACTAGTGTAAAAAAAACCATAACCAAAATCACAAAGAGGGGAACATGATTTCAATGAAATTAGGGCATGTTGCTCAAGAAACAACAAATCCCTCTTTGGATTCATCTCTAGCTTCTTATTTGGTTTCACCTCTAGATTCTTATTTGGTTTCACCTCTATATTTTTATTTGGTTTCATCTTTATATGATTATTTGGTTTTTACTCTACTTTCCTCTTTAAATTTACCTCTAGGTACTCCTTTGAGTTTATCTTTAGATTTCACTATGGAATTACGTTTAGATTATACTTAGGATCCTCCTTTACCTTTTTCCTTAGCTCACAATCTAAATCAAAAGGAGAATCCTCTAAATGACTATATAATCTCTCTTAAATTACCACCTTCCATCCAAAATGAGGAACATTATCCTTTTAAACCTAATTTATCTTCCCATCTTGATAATGCACTTTATCACATACGCTTTTATAAAATAAACTCGCATAAAATAATCATAAAGAAAGATAATGTTGATCATTAAAAAAATCCTAATTCTCTTTCTCTATAAATTCAAACAAATTATAATCATAATGTTACCTCTTCTATTATAAAATTAATATATATTGATCCTACATGTCATATCACTTCCTGTTTATTAGCCTAGGAAGATTGACTTCTTTTCTCTTCTCCTAGAATATCATAAGCTCCAATTGAAAGAAATGAGATTCCTTTTAAATATTGTGATGTTTATTTCACTTCAACCTCATTCTCATATCCACATGATGATACTCTTATACCATAATGTCATGATATCAACTTATATTTACCACATGATGGTAATACATCTTTTGTTAATGATACTCCTTTAACATTATCAATCAACAAGAACCAAACATTATATATAAAATTACACTTAAGCTTAATTACACTAATTATCCTTATAGAGTAAAGTATATCATGCTTGGTTTGATTCTAATGCAGTCCATTGTAATCATATTGTGTGCAACATTTTGTATGGACCTTTACCTCCTAATTTCCAAATGCCTATTTTTTTTACCTTTTATTTAAATGGGTACCCTTACCTCCATATTTAAATTTCTTTAAAACCCAATAATGGTTACAATGGTAGTCAATTTTTTTTTAAATTATTTCCTAATAGTCTTGAAGAATGTGCACTTGCTTGGTTTCATTTTCTCCTTAGCGGCTCCATAAATACCTATCTAGAATAAAAAGAAGCTTTTTTATAAAATATATTTAAAATAAGGTACCTAGTGTCACTAATTAATTATTACCTTATTTTCATAAAGGAAATTTTGAGTAATTTTATGATTACATTTTAAAATTTAAGGTTGTTATGTGTCAATTAATTTACCAACCAACCAATTTTCAAGTACAATATATTTTTTCTAGAGTTCTAATTATTCCATTAAAGATAAGTTATTTTATCATACTTGTGAATAAATTTTATCTCTTTGTTATGAGGCATTATCATTATAATAATAATTGAGTCTTGTTCACATATCAAACAATATGGATGACATTAAATTACATACTAAAAATTCACATAATAAAGCCCAATCACCTAATATCAACATAAATATTCCCAATACATTCCAAGAGTTAACTTAAAAATTACATTCTAAAATATATGCACTAAATAACTCTTTAATTTTTAACCCTAAAATGGATGTGGATCCTACTTGGGTAGATAAGGTTAAGAACATAGAAATGACAATGCACAAGGATGATAATCATATCTATATCAGGGCAATTAAATGTTAAACTCAAATATAACATATACTAAATTTACTAAATTTAGATAGGCTAAACTAGTAAGTACAACTATGTTAGATATGTAAATGACAAAGAAATAATGTACTTAGCTGGTTTTGATGCTGACATAATTTTGGATCTAGAATAGGTAAGAAGCAGACTAAAAGATTATTTTAGAATAATTGTCAAAATCTAGATTAAGTATTATGGAGATGTGGACATTAGCATCATCATTGGATGGTTTCATCGATGTTACTATCTAAATTGGATGAAGGTATCCTATATGAAATACCTACAATAAAAATATGTGACTACTAGATTCTTTTATGTTTTACTTTGCCTTTACTTTGGTGCATTCAAATCTAGTTCATGGATTGTCTCTCCTAAAGAAATTTCAAAATCCTAGTTCTTCAACTTCATAGTTATCTTGGTAAAAATTGGTTAGTGGGCACATGGTTTTGAGATAACCCTAAAGACCCCTTTTTTAATGAGCATTGCCTACATAGCTAATACTTGAAAGAGGGCCTCAAACTGATATAGTTCTCCCCTATATATTGGTTTGTGTGTGAATCATGAAATATGTAGAATTCAAGTACAATAGTAACCTAGCTTGTAACTTAAAATATAGATCTTGGGCTGATCCTTCACTACTTTAGACCTGTATATGTGTTATCCATATGACTAACGTGAAAATAAGAGAAGATAGGGAATCTTTGTTTAATTGATTGCTTGATTGAATCCTTTGATAAGTAGCCTAGTGAGTAGATAAGAAGTTTCTAGGTGAGGAATGAACGAGGAGTGATTGTGAATATATACCACTCCTATCAGGAAATATCTCACATTAAATAACTTAAACCAACTATTAAGATACATTTCATTTGTAAATTAGATGAATTTATAGTATTAGACACCTACATTAGGGTAGGACACTAGCATCAATACAAGTGTTTGGGACTAATGCTTATGTCCTAGAAATTAGAAAATAGGTACATGATTATAACTTGTAGGGGCATAAGATAATCATATTTTAAGCATTATAGGAGAGATAAAAGTCTAGGATCATCAACAAAAGAATGGTCAGACCAAGAGATAGGCCAAGGGGCATAGGATATAGTAGATGTGAGACTTATATAAGTGGGAAAGGTCCAAAACTAAGAGGAATATCCAAGTTTTGAGTTTACTAATTTTACAAGATAAAGGTGTTATATAATCCATAAATATCATCTACATTTTCCCCCCTTTAATCTAGTAATGCAATTACTAGTTTAAAGGAGAATGTGTACTTGGATTTATATAACACACATTATCTTTGTTTGAGTCTAACTTAAGTATGTTTTTTTATGAATAAGCTACAACCAATAACATTTTACAATATATAATCAATTCATATAATCTAAAATTGAAAGCATTTAAAATTGATTTAAATTGAAAGAGCAAGGTTTAGGAGTACACCTATGTGTTTATGCAACTACCTTGCCTATTGGTATGTTGATTTTAAAATATTTATGATTTTAAAGTTATAAAATTGATATTAGGATAAATATATAAATATATAAAGTGCATATATATAAATATGAATAGAGATATATTGGAAGCCACATGACCCCAACTTTGGAGAAAATATGTTAGTTACTACCCAGTAGTTGAGATTAGCTCAATTATGTAACCCAAACATACTTATAACCTAATGGGCATGAGTGAAAAAATTCAAAAAAATCCATATATTTGGTAAGGTTAGATGATGTAAGTAATTATAACCTATGAACTTGGAAATATTGAGCTATTTAATCACCTTAACCATATCAAAATCAAAGCAACTACTATAGTAGATTGGCTCAATACAGTCCATAACATTTTGTCTTGGTGGGTGATGAAATTCCATAGAAGAGTTTTAAAATCTGAAATTTATTTGTATTTTAAAATATTAGGTGCACATTTCATAGAATGTGCACCTTAAAATTGTGTCATGTTGAATTGTGTATAACAATAGTACCAATGTATAGAATTATGCCATAATTGTGAATCTAAATCATATAACTATGTGCTTTGGCTAATTTATAATTGGGTAAGTGTGGATAATATTATTCCAAATCATGTCCCCACTATATATGGAGAAATTTAAAAACTGATATAAGTTTCAATGTAGAGAAACTGATATAAGTTCCAATGTAGAGAGCATGTTTCCAAAACATGCCCCCACTATAGGCTAGAGATGTTTAATGCTAAATAAGTGTGGAGAACATGCTTCCAAAACATGCCCCCAATGAATCTAAAAACTATTAAAAATGTGGATAAACATGCCTCTATAAAATTCCCCCACTGATATGCCCCCTTTTGAGGTGAGGAAAGAAAACTAGTAGTTACCCCACCTCAAAAGGATAACACAACTATATAATCTACGAATGGAACCATTTATCATATAGAAGAACATGTCTAGGTAAACATATATTGAAGTAAATATAAAAATGTGATCACATGAAGGTTTAATATGCATGATAAATATCATGAAAACATCTATATAGTAATATTACAAGCTCAACAAGAAAACAAGCACACACACAAGATCGCTCAAAATCAAGTCAACAAAAAATGGTTCGAGGAGGCCACAAACAAGGGGAATGTTCAAATGTTTCATAATCAAAGGGACATGACTTATTCAAATATCCATAAAATCAAGAATGACATATTCAAATGTCTATGCAATAATCAATGACATATTCAAATATCAAAGAAATCACATATAGACACAGGGGCTGTAAATAAAAGAGCATATTCAAATGCTCAAATAAGAAAAATAATAGCAAGGTAAGACACTCAATGAAGTGCATAAATGAAATCATAAGAAACCAATATAAACATATCATATTATCCCATGGATCAAATTTGTTATCCAAAAAATCAAGTACATAGCATATCCAATACCTTGTATAAGATATAATCATGAATAAATGTATGTGTAAGTACATAAGACCTCAAATATGATAATGAAGAGAAAATATAATGATATATCATGTGTATCAATATCAAATAATTGGATTCCCTCAATGTCCACATGACATTAGTATAGACAAGGCCCAACGTCTAAAATAGGAATAGATCATGTATCTATGTATGTCTATATCACACTCAAGTAGAAGGGTGACACACATGTGTATATAGAAGTAACTGGTATGTCATCCATTAACATGACACTAAAAAATAAATGTCAAGGAGCCAATATAATATGTAGGTGCCAAAAAAATGTATTTTTTAATATATTTTTTTTAATTTTTTAGTATTTTAGGAATATTTAAAGAGGAAATATCATCATATGATCCCATCCAAATAATGGTCATAGGTATATCCCCACTTAGAACTTGGTGTAGATAATTTGTGGTACTACCAAATAACATGTATCTATGATGATCTATTTATGTATAATAGTATTCAGAGGTCATGAAGTAGAAATAGAAGGAATAGGGGTTCATGGAAACCATCTCTTTGTTCTTTGTGGTTTCTTTGGAATAAAAATAGTATAAACATGTTTATGTGCTCTAGATGTCTAAATATGGTGTGTAATAGAATATGGGGGTTTTATAGAATCTAATGTATATCTTTGATGTAATGGTCTCTCAATTTTTGGCCACTTAGTAAATGGGATTACCTATTGCTTACCCTTTCTTGGTGGATTAACCTTAGTAGTTTTGATAGTTAGTTACCCATGGATAAGTTTTTCTTGTTCAATAGGATGCTCATATGGGATTCTAAAAGGTGTAATCATCTAACTATAATAAATGTATTTAACACACCCATACACTTTATAATTTACTATTCTAAGAGTATACATCTAAGCTCTTCCTAATAACATATTAAAGATTCTAGTGGAAGGTATGATTGAAAAGGTAGTAACAATATATGCAAGACTGACATGTAAAGGTAGGTCAATCTCACCAAGAACCTTATAGGAGGTCCCATAAAATACTCTAACTGATCTAATAAAAGGATGCAAATCATTATGAGTAAACCCAGATGCACAAGTAATGTCATGGTGAAAACATTTTCACTTGTAACATTATCAATCATAACATTTTGTATAATATGGTGATCAAAGAATGATCAAATGAATAAAGAATGAAGATCAAAGTCATCATCCTTAATATCATTTTCATCAAAATTAATATAAATTCTTTGAACCATAGAAGGTATATGTCATGTATAAGTACCAATAATACCATCTAATGGGTGCCCATAATGTGACGAAGGAATATGTGCATTATATGCCATTTACACTTATGGTTCCTTCTTAGAATGGTATTACAAAGGATTGTTAAATATATATTTTTTTTGGTGATCACTAGTTTGTCAACCAAATTCATTGGTAGGATCTTCGAATTTAGCTTTCCATTCCCTACTTACTTGAAATCCATTGGAACTAAAATTGTTATCATGCTTCAATCTATGAGAGATTCCACTCTTCCTAAAGAATATGATCTTACTATAAAAGCTAAGAATAGTCTCATCCAAGATGGAAGATTAACTCATAAGGTATTTATGCCTCCTTTATCTCATACTTTTGTTGATACTCTAGATGTATCCCAAATTCCTGATGTTAATACCAAAACTAAGATTGCTCCTAGGCACACAAAAAATAATGTTGATTAGAAAGAAATTTTCCTTACCTTAGAGGTCCAAAATAGGAAAACTAATATGTAACAAGGTGCCTATCATAAACCTTACCCCTATCATCAATAGTATGGTCAAAAAGATGTAAGAGGAAGAGGCCAATGGTAGCCTAATCCCAATAGGCCTACCAATGTATACAGTCCTAACTCTACCACCAATGCGAGGGAGATGGTACCAGTTCATAGCAATTTGGTATAGGGAGAATATTATAAGTAAGAAAAATTCAAGGATACAAATGAGAATGGAGAGAAAGCTCTGGTGCACAAGTAGTAGTTACTCCCCTCCTATCAAATTAGTATGAGGTGATGATGCAATTTAATAAGGATTAGAAACCTCAAAGAGAGATCTTTACCAATTTTCTAGTTGAAGAGACTTTTGTGGTAAATCAAGGATCCTCTATTCTATATAATACAAGGTCCAAGAGGAAGGCTCTAGGAGGTGGTAGTAGCATGCCCACAGGCTCATCCAATCCTCCTACAAGGCAACAAGATAGTCCCAAAAACTTCTATATATCCATCAAGTCAAAATATGGTAAGGTCTAATCCTATTCCTCAAGTTACAAGTAATTCTCTACCTACAAAATCCCATGATAATTTAGGTATGGATTATTTAAACATTGTATATTCTTTGAAGAACACTAAAACATCCATTTATCTTTGGGATGTTTTTCATATGCTTGGTCAAAAATAACTCCTACAAAAGCAATTATCTGTTATGCTTGCTAGTGTCTTACCCTCAAATCAAATTCATGGCCATGTTTCTCTTGAAAATTATCACAGTACCATTTTTTAACCATCCAATAGTTTTGAGAAACCTCCACCATTTTACCTCACCCTCATTATAGGTGACAAGTTGGTACACAATTGCATAGTCGATAGTTGAACATCTACTTTTGTCATGCCCAAAGTTGTAGCTAACAAGCTAGGCCTAAAATATGAGCCACATAAAAAAGGTTTCCTTTAATTATATGTTACACCTACCAATATAGTAGTATTTATAAAAGTCTTTAAAGTTTTTGTTAGGTTGTGGAGCTAAAAGCTTCACCAGGATGCAAACAGGAGGTTGCTGAGAGGTTGATGAGTTGCAGAGCAACCGACGTCGGTCTGATCAACCGACATCAGTCATATCTAGTGAGCAAAGCAACTGACATCAGTCAAAATCAGCAGACGTCAGTCATCTCCAGGTAGATAAGGACTGACGTCGGTTGCTTATGCATTCTAGAACTATTAGTTACACGAACAGTTAGTTTGTTGAATGGCCAGTTTGCATGTTAAAGGCTAATTATAGTCTTGAGTTGCATGTCTAATTATTGTAATTAGAAAGTATAATTATTGTTTGCATGAGGTCTATTTAAGAGACCCATGGGGCTGTATTGTAATTAAGGACAAGGAAGAGATCTTTCCAATTGTAAGATCAGGTTGATCTGCAGGTTGTGCAAGATCAGGGAGAAGATCTACATGGTAAGTAAGGTCATTAATTTATAGGTTATTGTAAGATCAGGGAGATTTACTTGAAGTACATGGAGTACCTGGTACTGGCAATATTGTTACTGACTGGTGGAGGTGAACAACAACTCTGTGTTTGAGTTGATTGTTGTGACTGTAATTGAGAGAGAAAACTCTTGATTGAGAATTACTAGAAGTCCTAGAGGTGTGGGAAGCCTCAGAGGTGTGAGAAGAGTGTGGCATCTTCTCTATTGTATTTTCTTTCTGGATGAGTTGAATACAAGATTGTATTATCTCTCAAATTTTGTGTTGTTTTTGATTTCTAGTTACTTGTTGATTCTGGTTAAATTATGTGTTTAGTTGCTTATACAAAGTAATCAATTGTGCTTCCTAATCCTGACAAAGTGGTATCAGAGCGTTATGTTATAGATTCTTGACAAGTGGTATCAGAGCTAGGGTGTTGGTTTGGTGGACAAGTTTATCAGAGCCAAGGGTGTTGGTTCGATGCAAGTTCACAAAGCCAAGTTACAGGGAGCAGGTGTTTGTGTTTTGATTACAGGTCACTCACAGGGGTTTTTGTTTGAGGGAGCAATGGTAGAAGAAAGTAAGCTAAGAATGGATAAACTCAATGGCACAAATTATCAATTATGGAGGATGCAGATAGAAGATTATCTATATCAGAAAGATCTGTACCTACCATTGGGTGGGGTTACATGCAAGCCCATAGATATGAAAGATGAAGAATGGAAGGTTCTTGATCGGAAGGCTCTGGGAACTATAAGGTTGAGCCTGGCATCGTCTATGATTTCTAACTTATCATAGGCTAAGACAATGGTAGAGTTAATGGAATCTTTGGAAAATTTATATGAAAAACCCTCAGCTTCGAATAAGGTATTTCTTATGAAGCAATTATTTAATTTGCAAATGCAGGAAGGTAGATCAGTACATAGTCATCTTAGTGATTTCCATGGATTATTAAATTAGTTAGTTTCAGTGAATATAGTTTTTGATGATGAAATTAATGATCTCTTAATCTTGTGCTCCTTACCTAAAAGTTGGGACAGTTGGGTAATGGCAGTTAGTAATACTGTGTCTGCTTCAAATATCTTAAAAGTGGATGATGTTGTTAGCGTAATCTTGAATGAAAAAATTCGCTAGAAAAACACAGGTGAATCATTAGGAAATGTTTTGAGTGTTGAAAGCAGAGGAAAGCAAAGAGAGAAGATCGAGCAAGGGAAGTCAAAGAAAGGCAGGAGACCTAGATCCAAGCCTGGCAAGAAAATCTACTGGCAATGTGGAAAGAAAGGGCATGTAAAGAGAAATTGTTGGTTGGTTGAAGATCAGCATGAAGGAAATGAAGAAGCAGATGTTGCAGATATTGTTACATAGGATGCTCTTGTATGTTCCTTGGATAAAGTGGAATCTTGGGTTTTAGATTTTGGTGCCTCTTTCCATGTAACCCCAAATAGAGCATTTTTCCATGATTATGTCCAAGGGGACTTTAGAGATATTTATTTAGGGGATGGTAAGCATTGTCAAATGGTTGGCAAAGGGGAAGTGTGGCTAAAATTGTAGATGGGCAACACATGGGTGTTGAAGGATGTCATGCATGTCCCAGTTCTAAAGCAGAATTTTATTTCTATAAGAAAGTTGGGTGATGAGAGATGCACAATAACTCTCACAGTAGACTCTTGGAAAGTTACCAAGGGTGCACTTGTTTTAGCGAGAGGTAAGAAAGTAGGTACTCTTTATCTATCTACTTGTATTATTGATTCTCCTTCTGGTTTATCTACTTCAGCTGTAGATTCAAAGATATGGATTCGTAGGCTTAGTCACATGAATAAGAAGGGGATGCATGTTCTTGAGTCAAAAAGTAAGAGTTCAGATCTGGGAGGCATATATCGAGATTTCTGTAAGCAACAAAAGAAAGTAAGGTTTCTTGAAACTACTGCTACAAGAAAGGATTGAGTTTATTGCATAAAGAGGAAATCTAATGTTTTTGGCAAGAACAGGAAAGCCTTGGTGTTTATGGAGAAGATGACAGACAGAGACTAGTCACAGGGGCTAAATAATTTTGAGCAGGGTAGTTTGAACAAGGTTATGATTCAAAGTAATCTCACGGGTAAAAAGTCATCACTCATAGGAAAACACAGGTATCAACATCAGTCAGGTAGAACTAACATCGATAGAGAGGTGGACATCAGTGTCAATCAGAGAACTGACGTTGACAGATAGGACACCAGCATCGATCAAGTAACCAACATCGGTGATCAGGAGGATTTGACATCGGTCATTTGTAGACTAGGATCGGCCAAAAAATGGATTTTGGGCAGATAGCAAGCTGTCAAGGGGTCTTAAATGCCCATATGGAGGACTGAAAGGGTAAGTAAGCCTCAAATTCATTATTCCCCTTCTTTACACTACTTTTTTCTCACTGATGGTCAAGAACCAAGAATTTTTAAAGAAGTAAAGCAGGTAGAATCTAGAAAATAGTGGGAGCATGGCATGGATGAGGAAGCTGATTCCTTAGGAGAGAACCAAATGGGAGGTTTGGTAGAGTTTCCAGCGGAGTTAAAGAAGAGAGAGAATAGACATGTGAGATGAAAGGCTAGGGTATATGGTCTTGAGAAAGCTACAGGATAGTGGTACAGGTTTGACAGGTGTATGACAAAGCATGGCTTTAGTCAATGTCATTATAAACATTGTGTTTACTTTACTAGGGTGGATGATGATTGCAACATTAACCTGTTACTGTATGTTGTGTGTATGCTTGTTACAGGCTCACACATGTAGGGAGTTGCTAAACTAAAGGTAAAGTTAGTTCAGTGGTATGTCATGAAGAATTTGGGAGTATCAAAATTCTTTAGCATGAGTATTCCTAAAGACAGGGAAGATCACAGGTTGATGTTGCTCAGGATGATTGTGTAAAGGTAGTGCAGGATGCAAAAATGGCAAGCACACCTATGGATGGACAGTTCACAAAATAGGGTCCCCAATCACATGATGAGGTTGAGTACATGTGTACTCCCTGATATTGCCCTAGTAGTGGGAGTTGTCAGTAGGTTTGTGGCCAATTTGGGAAGGAAGCACTGGAAAGCAGTTCAGTGGATTCTTAGGTATTTGAGAGGGACCAGCAACAGGGATTCATGCTATGTAGGGTCATGCACTTTAGATATGGTAGGTTACTTGATGATAGGTGTTGCACCATAGGATGTGTGGTGGTTGGTCTTCAAGATTGAGCTTGAAGAGGGATACAAGCCAGGAAACAAATTAGATGATGTACAAGTATAGGTATAGGTGTAGTTGTTTATCTCCAAGTGGGAGATTGTTAGGTTGTAGAGCTAAAAGCTTCACTAGGATGCAAATAGGAGGTTGTTGAGAGGTTGCTGAGTTGTAGAGCAACCAACATCGGTCTAATCAACTGATGTCGGTCATATCCACTGAGCAAAGTAATCGACATCAGTCAGGATTGGCCAACGTCGGTCATCTCCAGGCAAACAAGGACCGACGTCGGTCGCCTGTGCATTCCAGAACTGTTAATTACATGAATAGTTAGTTTTTTGAATGGCTAGTTTGCATGTTAAAGGCTAATTTTAGTCTTGAGTTGCGTGTCTAATTATTGTAATTAGAAATTCTAATTATTGTTTGCATGAGGTCTATTTAAGAGACCCATAGGGCTATATTATAATTAAGGAGAAGGAAGAGATCCTTCCAATTGTAAGATCAGGTTGATCTGCAAGTTGTGCAAGATTAGGGAGAAGATCTACATGGTAAGTAAGGTCATTGATTTGTAGGTTGTTGCAAGATCAGGGAGATCTACTTGGAGTATGTGGAGTACTTGGTACTGGCAGTATTGCTACTGACTGGTGGAGGTGAACAATAACTCTATGTTTGAGTTGATTGTTGTGACTGTAATTGAGAGAGAAAGCTCTTGATTGATAATTACTGGAAGTCCTAGAGATGTGGGAAGCCTCAGAGGTGTGAGAAGAGTGTGGCATCTTCTCTATTGTATTTTCTTTCTGGATGAGTTGAATACAAGATTGTATTGTCTCTCAAATTTTGTGTTGTTTCTAATTTCTAGTTACTTATTGATTCTAGTTAAATTCCATGTTTAGTTGCTTATATAAAGTAATCAATTGTGCTTCTTAATCCTGACAAAGTGGTATCAGAGTGTTATGTTCTAAATTCCTAACAAGTGGTATCAGAGCCAGGGTGTTGGTTTGGTGGACAGGTTTATCAGAGCCAAGGGTGTTGGTTCAGTGCAGGTTCACAGAGCCAAGTTATAGGGAGCAAGTGTTTGTGTTTTGATTACAGGTCACTCATAGGGGTTTCTATTTGAGTGGGAGTATAGCAATGGCAGAATAAAGTAAGCTAAGAATGGAGAAATTCAATGGCATGAATTTTCAATTATGGAGGATGTAGATAGAAGATTATCTATATCAAAAAGATATGTACTTACCATTGGGTGGGGTTGCATGCAAGCCCATAGATATGAAAGATGAATAATGGAAGGTTCTTGATCGAAAGGCTCTGGGAACTATAAGGTTGAGCCTGGCATCATCTGTGATTTCCAACTTATCATAGGCTAAGACAATGGTAAAGTTAATAGAATCTTTGACAAATTTATATGAAAAACCCTCAGCTTCAAATAAGGCATTTCTTATGAAGCAATTATTTAATTTGCAAATGCAGGAAGGTGGATCGATACATAGTCATCTTAGTGATTTTCATGGATTAGTAAATTAGTTAGTTTCAATCAATATAGTTTTTGATGATGAAATTAAGGCTCTCTTAATCTTGTGCTCCTTACCTGAAAGTTGAGACAGTTTGGTAATGGCAATTAGTAATACTGTGTCTACTTCAAATATCTTAAAAGTGGATGATGTTGTTAGCGTAATCTTGAATGAAGAAATTTGTAGGAAAATCACAGGTGAATCATTAGGGAATGATTTGAGTGTTGAAATCAGAGGAAAGCAAAGAGAGAAGATCAAGCAAGGGAAGTCAAAGAAAGGCAGGAGACCTAGATCCAGGCCTGGCAGGAAAATATGCTGGAAATGTGGAAAGAAAGGGCATGTAAAGAGAAATTGTTGGTTGGTTGAAGATCGGCATGAAGGAAATGAAGAAGCAGATGTTGCAGATATTGTTGCACATGATGCTCTTGTATGTTCCTTGGATAAAGTGGAATCTTGGGTTTTAGATTCTAGTGCCTCTTTCCATGCAACCCCAAATAGAGCATTTTTCCATGATTATGTCCAAGGGGACTTTGGAGAGATTTATTTAGGGGATGGTAAGCCTTGTCAAATGGTTGGCAAAGGGGAAGTGTGGCTGAAATTGTAAATGGGCAACACATGGGTGTTGAAGGATGTCATGCATGTCCCAGTTCTGAAGTAGAATTTGATTTTTATAGGAAATTTGGGTGATGAGAGATGCACAATAACTCTCACAGTAGACTCTTGGAAAGTTACCAAGGGTGCACTTCTTTTAGCGAGAGGTAAGAAAGTAGGTATTCTTTATCTATCTACTTGTATTAATGATTCTCCTTCTGGTTTATCTACTTTAGCTATAGATTCAAAGATGTGGCTTCGTAGGCTTGGTCACATGAATAAGAAGGGGATGCATGCTCTTGAGTCAAAAATTAAGAGTTTAGATCTGGGAGGCATAGATCGAGATTTCTGTAAGTAACAGAAGAAAATAAGGTTTCTTGAAACTACTGCTATAAGAAAGGATTGAGTTTATTGCATAAAGAGGAAATCTAATGTTTTTGGCAAGAATAAGAAATCCTTGGTGTTTATGGAGAAGATGATGAATAGAGATCAGTCATAGGGGCTGAATAATTTTGAGCAGGGTAGTTTAAACAAGGTTATGATTCAAAGTAAGCTTGCAGGTAAAAAGTCATCACTCATAGGAAAACATAGGTATCAGCATCAGTCAAGTAGAACCAACATCAATAGAGAGGTGGACACCAACATCAATTAGAGAACTAACATCGGTGGATAGGACACCAGCATCGGTCAGGGAACCAGTGTCAGTGATCAGGAGGATTCGACATCGGTCATGTGCAAACTAGGGTTGGCTAGAAAATGGATTTTGGGTGGACAGCAAATTGTCAAGGGGTCTCAAACGCCCATATGTAGAATGAAAGGGTAATTAAGCCTCAAATTTATTATTCCCCTTCTTTACACTTGTTTCTCACTGATGGTCAAGAACCAAGAAGTTTTAAAGAAAAAAAGCAGGTAGAATTTAGGAAATAGTGGGAAATGGATGAGGAAGTTGATTCCTTGGGAAAGAACCAAATGAGAGGTTTGGTAGAGTTGCCAGTAGAGTTAAAGAAGAGAGAGAATTGACATGTGAGACAAAAGGCCAGGGTATATGGTCTTGAGAAAGTTGTAGGATAGTGGTACAGGTTTGACAAGTGTATGACAAAGCATGGCTTTAGTCAATGTCATTATAACCATTGTGTTTACTTTACCAAGGTGGATGATGATTGCAACATTATCCTATTACTGTATGTTGTGTGTATGCTTATTACAGGGTCACACATGCAGGGAGTTGTTAAAATAAAGGTAAATTTAGTTTAGTGGTATGTCATGAAGAATTTGGAAGCAGCAAAATTCTTTAGCATGAGTATTCCTAGAGACAGGGAAGATCACAGGCTGATGTTGTCTCAGGATGATTATGTGAAGGTAGTGCAAGATGTAGAAACAAAAAGTACACTTATGGATGGATAGTTCATAGAACAGGGTCCCCAATCACATGATGAGGTTGAGTGCATGTGTACTCCCTGATATTGCCCTAGTAGTGGGAGTTGTCAGTAGGTTTGTGGCCAATCTGAGAAGGAAGCATTGGAAAGCGGTTCAGTGGATTCTCAGGTATCTGAGAGGGACCAGCAATAGGGATTCATGCTATGTAAGGTTAGGCACTTCAGATATGGTAGGTTACTTGATGACAGGTGTTTCACCATAGGATGTGTGGTGGTTGGTCTTCAAGATTGAGCTTGAAGAGGGATACAAGCTAGGAAACAAATTAGACGATGTATAGGTACAAGTATAAGTGCAGTTGTTTATCTCCAAGTGGGAGATTGTTAGGTTGTGGAGCTAAAAGCTTCACTAGGATGCAAATAAGAGGTTGCTGAGAGGTTGCTAAGTTGCAAAGTAACTGATGTCAGTCTGATCAACTAACATCGGTCATATCCAGTGAGAAAAACAACTGACATCAGTCAAGATCGACCGACGTCGGTCATCTCCAGGTAGACAAGGACCGACATTGATCGCTTGTGCATTCTAGAACTATTAGTTACATGAATAGTTAGTTTGTTGAATGGCCAGTCTGCATGTTAAAGGCTAATTTTAGTCTTGAGTTGTGTGTCTAAATATTGTAATTAGAAAGTCTAATTATTATTTGCATGAGGTCTATTTAAGAGACCCATGGGGCTGTATTGTAATTAAGGACAAGGAAGAGATCTTTCCAATTGTAAGATCAGGTTGATCTACAGGTTGTGCAAGATTAGGGAGAAGATATACATGGTAAGTAAGGTCATTGATTTGTAGGTTGTTGCAAGATCAGGGAGATCTACTTGGAGTATGTGGAGTACTTGGTACTGGCAGTATTGTTACTGAATGGTGGAGGTGAACAACAACTCTATGTTTGAGTTGATTATTGTGACCGTAATTAAGAGAGAAAACTCTTGATTGAGAATTACTGGAAGTCCTAGAGGTGTGGGAAGTCTCAGAGGTGTGAGAAGAGTGTGGCATCTTCTCTATTATATTTTATTTTTGGATGAGTTGAATACAAGATTGTATTGTCTCTCAAATTCTATGTTGTTTCTGATTTCTAGTTACTTGTTGATTCTAGTTAAATTTTGTGTTTAGTTGCTTATACAAATTAATCAATTTTGCTTCCTAATCCTGAAAAAGTGGTATCAGAGCATTATGTTCTAGATTCTTGACAGTTTTATTTCATGATTGTCCTCATTTTCCTATCTTGCAAGACATAGTTATGGTTGATCTCTTGGCCCACTTTAAAATATGTGTATCAAGGGACTTCACAACCAAGATAGGTGGCTACCTCTTAGCTAACTGGTCTTTCTAGGACTTTAAAACAAGGTATGCATCCAAGGTGACAATTAGGACACAACTCCTTGTAATTTTTCATATTAAGTTTTATACTGAGACAAGTTTTAATCTAAATTGTGTGGCTCATGAAGAAAAGGACTCTATTATAAATGATGGTAGTTCTTCCAAGATTGTGGGTATTTTAGATTTGTCTATTTATGAATATGGAACTAACACTTGTGAACATTATTCATATGCATTTGTGGAGTAAATTGATTTAGGAGTGTATTTTATACATGAATAAGGAGTACCAGCACCTCTACTTGCCAAGGAAGAGGGTGAAGATGATGAGCTGTGGATGATGTTTTTTGATGGTTCAATAAGTAAATTTGGCACAAGGGCTGGTGTTATGTTTGTCTCCCCATCCAAAAAATAGTATTATGCTTCATACATATTTCATTTCAGTTGTACTTGTAATTTGGTTGAGTATGAAGTTTAATTTATGGCTTTTAATGGGCAAGGAGAAAGGGAATCAAGAACTTGCTAGCATATGGAGACAGTGAATTGGTTATGCATTAGGTGAGGAATGTGTTTTCTACCAAGAACCCTTTGCTTAAGTTATATAAGCATAAGTTATGGTATTTAATTTAAGACTTTAATGTATTCAATATATAATTAATCTTAAGGGAACAAAATAGTCATGTTGATAGACTAGCTACCATAAGATCTCAAATTGATACTCTAACTACCATAAAATAGGAGGGAAAATAGTCTCATATTAAGGTCATTATCATACCTTCTATAGCTGATAATGAAGTGTTTTGAAAAGTGTTTGACAATGACAAATACATTGCATGCTTCTTACAAAATGAGGTTGAGGTTTCTTCAAAGAATCAAAGGAGGCTCCAAAAATAATCAGGTGATTAGATTGTGCAACTAAGAACCAATAAGATACCTAATGGTTTGATGACCTTAGAAATTATATTCAATGAGAATGATCAAAAGAATAAGGAAAAAGTGAATATGTCTATAAAAGAAGAGAATTATGAAAGAATCTTGATCTTCAAAGACAAACTCCTCAAACTAGGCAAGATATGTTCTACATTAGAGAAGTAAGAATTCATTGAGCTGTGTAGATAATTTCATGATATATTTGCTTAGGAATATAATAACCTCAAAGGATTTGATCCTATCCTAGCACACCATACCATTGATTTAGAACCTAGAGTTAAACTAGTTAGACAAAAGCAAAGACCCATCAACCCCAAGGCTGAGCAACTTATGAGGTTAGCGCTTACCAAACTCCTTGAATATAAGATAATATTTCCCATCAAGCATTCAACATGGGTAGATAACCTCATTCTTGTTATAAATAATAATGGGGAGATAAGACTTTGTGTAGACTTTAGAGATCTTAATAGAGTGTCACTCAAAGATCACTATCCTCTACCCTCAATGGAGTATATTTTGTACATGGTTTTAAGTTCTCAACATTTTACTCTTTTAGATGGATATTCAAGCTATACTCAAATTTTAGTTAGTCAGGATGATCAATTTAAGATAGCCTTCAATATTAAATGGGGTAATTTTTCTTATAATAAGATGCCCTTTGGTCTATCCAATATTAGTGCCACATTTCAAATATCAATGGATATGACCTTCAAAGTTTTGATTAATGAGATGATATTAGTTTATCTAGATGATATAATAGTGTTTTGTAAAGATGCTAATGAACACATGTAACACTTGAGACAAGTGTTTGAAATATGTAGGAAATATAAAGTATCTCTTAATCCAAATAAGTGTATCTTTACTATTCATAAAGGTAAGCTCTTAGGACATATTGTTTTTAAGGATGGTTTGACTATTGATCCTAAAAAATAGAGGATATTCTAGGCTTGTCATTTCCCTTGCATAAGAAAGGTATTTAAAGTTTCTTAAGCAAGATAAATTTTGTAAGGAGGTTCATACCTAGTTTTGCATCTTTGGTGAAACCTAACACAGCTATGATCAGGAAGAACCAAGTTTTTTCTTAGACTAAAGAAGGCAAGAGTAGTTTTGAAGCCATAAAGAAAGTAATTATAGAAGCTCCTACTCTTGTGAATCTTAATTTTACTAAGTACTTCATGTTTTATTCATTTTCTAACTTTGATACTATCTCAGCCATGCTGATGCAAAAGAATAATAAGGGTGTGGAACAACCAATTGCATTATTTAGTCAAGGTTTAGAATATTATGAAGTCAAGTACACCTTTTTATAGAAACAATTCCTTGTTTTTGTAAGGAGACTAAAGAATTTTAGACACATGGCTTCAAATAATAATATTTGTGTTATGGTCTCTCATCCTAACACCAAAGAGTTTATTTTGAGCAAATATCTTAGTGAAAAGAGGGCAGGGTGGATCACTAAAGTAATGGAATATGTGTTGATATCAAAATGAAAAAATTGATAAGGGTTAAAGGCCTTTATGAACATATAGCTTTAGATATTCATGAGTCAAAGGAAGAGGCTCTAGTCAATCATAATTGTTCCCAATCAACTGGTTCATTGCCTCCACAAAGTTGGACATAGGATGTGATTAAATTTCTTCAAAATGGTATCCTAATAATATAAGTATATCAAAAGGAGATATTTTGGATTACAATTTATTCCATTTTGTCTTATGGATGGTGTGATTTTTAGGAGGGACATAAATGGTGTGTTATTGAGGTCCATTGATAATGATCATTTTGGAGTGTTGCTCAAGAAGTTCCATAATGGGATAGTAGGAGGTCATTTCTTTATAGAAACCATAGCTGCTAAGATCATGAGGGATGGCTATTATTGGCCTAGCCTCTTCAAGGATTGCCATGCTTGGGTGAGAAGGTATGGATAAAAAAAATTATTTATAGGAAAGTATAAGCTTGCAACTCTTCCTGTGAATCTTATCCAATTTTATCAACCTTTCATGCAATGGGGTCTTACTTACATTAGCATGATAATGGATACTCACAGTGACTGACTATTTTACAAGATGGGTTAAGGTAGTAGCATTAAAGGAAGATAATGATAATTCTATCTTGGAGTTCTATGAGATCATCATAACAAGGTTTGGCACTCCTTTTACTATTATTTAAGATAATGCTCTTGCTTTTATGGGTGATAAAATAGCTAATTAGGCAAATAGTAATGGTATATTTTTTAGCACTTCATCTAACTATTACCCTCAAGGTAATGTATTAGATA
This sequence comes from Torreya grandis, assembly GCA_037957365.1. Lineage (NCBI taxonomy): Eukaryota > Viridiplantae > Streptophyta > Pinopsida > Cupressales > Taxaceae > Torreya > Torreya grandis. The sequence continues at coordinate 1,247,999 of JARHVA010003007.1, forward strand.
AATCCACTAACAAGAATCTAATCAGAATCATCAAAACAACCTTGGAGCATAACCAAATAGCTTGGCACACCAAATTAAAAATAGCCTTATGGGTTGATAGGATAATTCCCAAGAGGTCAATAGGGAATTCTCATTTTGTGCTTGTCTATAGAAGGTAAATTAGGTTGTCTATCTCTCAAGAGATGCATGCCTTAGAGTTATCACATCAACTATATTTACTTGAGAATACCCCAATGGAGGTGAGATTGATAGAATTAATAGAGTTATAAGAGACTAGAGATAAATCTCATCAAGCTATGGAGAATTACCAAGTAATAATGAAGAGGTATTTTGATAAGAAGGCAAATCCAAGATCATTTCAAGAAGGTGGCATAGTCTTGAAATGGGATGAATATAGAGAAAAACTAGGGAGACATCAAATTTGATACCTTTGGAGTGGACCATATGTCATCATCAAGTGCAAGCAAAACAACTCTTTCTAGTTATCAAGGATGAATGGAGAAGAGTTTCCTATCCCTATGAATGGGATACATTTGAAACCCTGCTATTGAGAACTGAAGGTTAGATTTTTAAATATTAGATTAGATGTATGTTTCCTTTATTCTTGTGTTTTGTTCCAATAAGTTATTTTGAAACACATGTGTGTTTCTTTCTTTGTGTTTTGTTCCTTTTGTTTTTTGTTATTTGAGGTGTTGACAGGGTAATTTTTATGTCAAACCTATATACTTATGACTCTGTAACCTAATGGATAGGATTAGGCAATTGGTCATGGCATAGAAAGCATGCCACCCTTGGGAAATCACCAAGGATGTTGACCATTTTTACCTTAGGCCAAAATGGGTCAACCCCCTATAGTTAGAATCTTGTATAAGGGATTTTCATAATGTCATAGTGTATGTTCTAGATCATTTGATGTCATTTCATATGCCATTCTATCTTTGGTCATAGTCTAACTTAGTCCTTGTGACATTTAGTGTCTTAGGGGTCATTTTAGAGTCATATATGCAAGTTTCAAGTTTTCATGGTGTTGAGCAGTTGCAAGAACAAGTCCAAAAAAACCTAAGTTTACACTTAGTAAATATTTCAAATTTTGGTTAAGTGTTAGATTTATTTCAAATAAATTATTCCACATAAATCTTGTAACAAAAATATAAGGCATAATTCTCTCAAATAAATTATTCAATTTTATTTGGCTAAGTGTTGGAATTTTTTTGGGAAAATTATCTTGAAGGCAAAAGATAAGTCTATTTTATTTCAAACATTTTGTCTGAAACAAAAAAATCTATATAACTAATTCTTTCAAGGAAAGTGACCGAGTAAAAACCTTGAAGAGTAAATTCTTTTAGACATTTTATCCACAACAAAAGGATCTAAGTACATTTGTGTCAGGAAAATTGTTTGGGACAATTTTCCTAAATACCTAATTCTTTCAGACATTTTGTCCATAGAAATTGTCTTGAGAAAAATCCTAAAGGAAATATCTTTGAAAAAAATCTGAGGGAAATGTGTCTGAGACAAAACATCCATATTAATATGCCCAATGCAAAACTCCAATGGAATTAAATTATATCAGAGAAATCATTATTTCAAGCCTTCAAACTTGATCCAAAAAGGATCTCATAGTGTTTATAAGCTCATAAGGACATGGACCAAAGTGGAAAAATTTTGAAAACTCATCAGGACCTTAGAAGATTGAATAAAAATGACTTGGGAAAGTAAAAGGACCAGACCATCATCAGGACATCAAGAAGAACTAAACTAGACAACATGTTCGTGCATTTTATAAATGAGCTCAGGAAGCCTCACATGACCACCAAACCATGCATGATTGATTTCCATAGTGCTAATATTATTCTCTACAAGTTTCATATCTTGATGAGTCTTCTATCTCGATATCTAAGCCTTCAAATTTTAGCTTGACAAATCTAAGGGGCTAAGCCATCTTGCACATCACATGAAAATGAGCAGACCAGCTTGTTTGAGCATTTTTCATCTTCATTTATAAATCCACATGAGCCAAAGGATTGTAATACCATGGATCTCTTTATTCCTAAATCATATCTTGAAATTTTTGAGTCTGTACAAGCTTCCTAGTTCAAGTTATGAGCTTTGAAAGGTCAACCTACAAAGCAAGACATTCACACAAGTGTCAAATTCAAGCCTTGTCAAATAACCATTTGGGTTTAAATGATCATTGATATTCATGTAGATGTTATTAAAAACACGTAGGTCATCTCACTTGAACATTTTTATAAACATACTTATAAAGCTCCTAGAACTAGTTGATCAAGTGAGCATAATCTTTTTAACATCAAGAACATCTCCTAGAAATTTAGTACCTCCATGACCTATTTAATTCTAGATCCAAGATTTCAAATTTGGTTAAATAACATAATATGTTTTCACTAACATCAATTTTGAGCTCTTTAAAGTAACCATTTGGGTTCAAAGGGTCCTTACAAGGTTTAAATTTGATCAAGATCTAACAGTCCACATGACATCACATATTGACACATGAGATCTAATGGTTCATGTTGAAGTCAAACAAGTCCAAAGGTCCCTATGTTTAAGCCCTTTAATAGATACAAGTTGGACAAGATTTGATAATGTAGATCAATCAATCAAAAATCCAATGGTATGAGCTTGACTAGTAAGAAAGTGGGCCTAATGAGATCTATGATCTGTATTACGTCATGCATCTTGATCTGATGGTGCTAGATGAGTCAAAAAGTCAAGGAGCTCGAGAGGCCACCATGTGGAATAAGTATGTAAATTAGCAAGATGACAATATGATCCTAAGAACAACACATGATTAACAAATGGCATGAGCATGTTCTAGTTGGAAAAGGATCTATGGATTGCATTCATTCACATTAGGCAGATCAATGGAGTGAGATGAGTCAAAATATCAATGATCTGTGTCAATTTTTTATGGCCAATCAAAAGAAGGTGAGCCCAAGTGACTTAGACAAATGTCAATAAAGCAATTTTCAATAGGGCAAGGTAAATAAAAATCATAGAGCTAAGTTCATACATGGTCTAGTACAAACCAGATCCAATGTTTTGAAAGACACCATCAAGGTGGACATGTGAACTTCAATAGTTTCACCTCTAGGACCAACTACATGAAAAGGACCCTTGTCTCCACTTTTTCATGCCATGGTGAACTAGTGAATATTAGTTATCACCAAGATAAAGCTCTAACAAATTGATCTGATGGTCATAACTACATTGATGCTAGAACCTAGCTTAGAACAATTTGATCCCACCATTACAATCATCATGGAGCATCAATGAGGGAATAATTTAATTGTATAATGAGCTGAAATGACTTGGATAAATCAAAAATCTTGAATGAGCATAATTTATAGAAGCAATTGTGACTACAGTTTAAATGTTTAAATGGATTGATTCCCTTTTTTAGCACTAAATCTTTGTTTCTCTTGCTTCCTCTCTTCTATAAATATGGCATTTGAGCTATTATTAAGCATCCCTCAAGTTGGTATGACTAAAATCCACCAAAAATTATACTCTACACCTCTTGAAGTAATGAATAGATCATTTTGTAGTTGTTTACTAATCAGTGCTTAGTGTTTTGTATTTTTTTTATGTACAAAAGTGGTCGACATCTTCCCTTTATAGGTCTAAGTTTAACCTAAGTGCTAATTAATTTTTCTTGTAGGTCATCTCGAGTGTCTCAAGTTTGGTTTCTTAGGTATAGAGTGGATAGTTGATTATAAGTGTTGTCAATCAAGCCTTACCCTCATTTCCCTCTAACCTAAGTCCATCAAATTGACCTCTAGGTGAAACACTATTGCTTGAAAATCATTGTATACATTGAATTAGTTATATTTATAGCCTATTAGTGTGTTAATGAGTCCAATATTGAGAGTGGATCCTTGAATATTTGGTGCATCACCTCCTTTAAAGTAGGATCAATTCATGTGTTCTCTAACTCTTTTTCTCATGAGTAATTAGTTGGTATAGATAAGAGCAATTCAAGATACATTTTAGGATCTAGCCCTTAAATATAGATGCTCATTTCCAACATAGGTACACCCAAATACCTGGAAATATTCCCATGTTTCCTAAATCTAGAATAGGCTTGAACACCTTCTTCTAGGGTGCAAGATTTGGTGACAAAAATAGCATGAGGAGAATTTAAAATATTTTATTCTATGTTTGTAAATTTATCCTCCAAGGTCTTTATAACATTAAGAAGTTTTTGAAATATGGACCCATTTGGATTTATATTATAAAGATAAGTAGTCACCAAATGGGATATAATCATCGTTTGAATAGGCATAAAAACTAGTATTTATATTGAAGCATTTATTAGCCCCATGGTAAATGTAGCAATATTAGCTTCAAGAAATAAAGGTTGGAAGACATAATTTATGCCTCCACTAGATGTAGGTAGATTGATTAATGTTGAATTATTTGTAGTACCTTATAAGGACTCACCATCACTAGGTGAAGAAGCCTTAGTTTCATCATGTTTACTTATTTCATCCCTTGTAACATACATAAATGCATCCACTAAGATCTTTTTATTATTGAAGTGATTAAGTTATGCTATTTTATCTTCCATTTGAAATTGTGTTTTTGGATTAACATTTTCCATTATTTTTACAATTTAAAAAATTAATATTTGCAACAAAGTATACTAATCAGGAAAAAAAGAAACACAAAACCCTAAACCACATAGGGTTTTGATCTCAAAGGTCAAGTTCACCAAATATTTAACCCTAAAGTAGATTTGGATCATACTTGGGTAGATAGGGTTAATAATATAGAAATGATACTGCATAAGAATGATAATTAGATCTACAATAAGCCAATTAAATGCTAAACTTAGATATAATATTTATTGAATTCATTAAACTAAGATAAGCTAAAAATAGTAAGTACAATTGTGTTAGATATGGAAATGATAGAAATAGTGTACTTAGTTTTGATGCTAACATAGTTATGGATATAAAACAAGTAGGAATTATACTGAAAGATGATTCTAGAACTATCACCAAATTCTAGATTAAGTGCCTTTGGAGCTACAAACACTAACATAATCTTTGTATGGTTACATCAATGCTACTATCTGATTAGATGCAGGTTTCATATATGGAATACCTACTATAAAAGGATTTGACCACTTGGATGATTTTGGGTTTGTATTCACCTTTGCTTTGGTGTATTAATATATGTATCATGGACTATTACTCATGAAATTGTAAACCCCCAATTTTTCAACTTCATATTGACCTTGAAAAAAATGGGTTAGTGGGAACATAGTGTTGAGATAACCCCAAAGACGCCTCTATCAATAAGTGTTTCCTACATAGCCAATACTCTTAATAGGGCCTCATACTGATGTAGTTATCCCCTACATGTTGGATTATGTGTGAATCATGCAATATGTGGAAAGCAAGTAAAATAGTGTCCTAACTTGTAACTTGGAAAATATAGATCTTTGGATACTCCTTTAGTACTTCAAATATGTAAAATTTTTGTCCCTATGACTAATATAAAATTAGGATAAGATAGGAGAGCTTTGCTTAATTGAATGCCTCATTAAATGCCTTTGATAATTAGTCTAGTGAGTAACCAAGACTTTTCTAAGTGAGGAATGAATAAGGAGTGATTTGAAATATATACCACACCTATCAAGAAATATCTTACATTAAATCACTTAGGTCAACCATTAGGATAAGTTTAAATTTCAAATTATATGACTTTATGGCACTGAACACCTCCATTAGGGTAGGATACTAGCATCGATGTAGGTTTTTGGGACTGATGCTTGTGTCTTGGTAGTTATAAAATAGGTACATGCTCAGAACTTGTAGGGGCATAAGATAAGCATATTTTAAGCATTTTGGTCAATATATAAGGTATAGGTCATAAACATAAGACTAGGCCAAGGTGCATAAGATAGAGTAGATATGAGACTTTCAAATGTGGGAAAGGTCCAAAAGTAAAAAATAACATCCAAGGTTTGAGTTTTCTAAGTGTACAAGACTGAGGTGATATATAATCCATAAATATTATCTACACCTAATAAAAATAGACACCATCATCCTCATAAGTTAGTGCATAAATTTAATCCACCTTGAAAAAATTCAAATTTTTTCATAAGGTAAAATAATCTCTTCCTAAAGTTCCTAACCATAATCATTCATTTTTATCAAAGAAGGTGCAACCTCTAAAAATTTATTTCAATGATCCCCCACATGATATTTTTAATACATTTTTGAATAGAAATATAATCAAATTATGCCCTAATTATTATCACACTCCTCAAAAATTATAAAAATTAAGTACCAACCATTTTGTATTTATCATGACATTAATTTAAATTACAATAATGATTATTATGAAGTACAATAAAAGATAAAATAGCTTGTAAATAAATGAATTGTCTCATTTTAAAAACTTGGTAATAAGCTAAACAAATCTTCATCTTCTAAATCTCAAAATTCTAAACCCATTTTTCAAAAATATCTTATACAAGATACAATTGTTTCAAAAGATTTTATTAGTGGTGACAATCAATCTAACAAAACCATTAATATCTCACAAATTAATAATCTTAGAAATAAAAATAATTAACACAAGTGAATTATAAGGTACAAATTTTACAAAAGTAAAAAGTGTCAACCAAGTTATCTACACGAGTATTGATTTTAAATTCAAATTGGTTACAAATTGACCACACATAAATACATATACATAATTAACCGAATCTTACATGTACAAGAAATAAAATAAAAATGATTATTTTGCATTCATTTTTCCATCAAATTGGAAATTTACTTAAAATTTAATGCTAAAAATGCAAAATAAATAACATGAATTATTTTTACTCTATCATATCAACATAACTCATACATAAGCATAGACTGAATTGTCAAATATATATTAAAATCCTAAATTTTACATCTAACATAGTCTAATACATCACATCAATAAATAATGGGCCCATGGCCTTGAATATATAGTGTGTAATCAATATCAATATATGCATCTCTATCCTCTATTAATGATGTTTGAGAGGTAGAAGCACTAATATCATCCTATGATGTCAACTTATATCTCCTCCTATCTTAGGCCTTGTAAGTCAAAAAATTATCTTGACTAGTTATATGCTTGCCCCAATGTTAAACATACTCCATAAAGATACTCAAACAAATCTGATGTCAAAGCATGTGGGGGCATTTCCTATCAATTTAGGTTGACCTGAAGTTTAAATCACTTAATCACCAATGCATATTTATCTACTCTAAGTGCCTTTGGTAAAGTCATTGTATCCTCTAACCTTGATACCACTCATATATATGTCATTTTAGAAATAATAACTTTTATTAAATAGAGAGGCATGTGGCCCCATCACATCTGCTCTCTCCATAATCCCCTTAGGAACATCATTATCAAACACATTTTATTTAAAAATGCATAATGTTGACTCTATAATAAGATTTCAATACTCATCATCTCTTACATCAATATAAATATTTCATTAATCCTTATCAAACAACATGATACTAAATAACATATATACATACCACTCACTACCCCAGGAGCCTCTAGCATTATTTCTACTAGATCTATTGCTCCTATAACTAGAAATAATAATGACCATCTATTTTGGGCCCACTAACGTGTAGACTCATCAGTGAAACCCACATCATCTATATGGGGGATCTCTAGTATCACATCCCTCTCATTTGTAGGTAATGAATATAATTTTTTGGTCATAGGTCAAGCTCACTCTCACTCTCATGAAGGGGACCTAATTTATTGTGACTAAATCATTGGTGTTGGGGGCACCCTTTGAATCATACCAAACTAACAAGTCATGTAATCCATATGAAATCACTCATATACTCAAGGAAACTAGTCATGCATCTAATAGCTCACTCATATTTACCATAACTCCATGACATCCTCTCTCCAACCCTAAAAACCATAGTGCATCCACCATATCACCTTGGATACTAATAATCAATCAACATACATTAAAAATACATGGTAATTATGCATGCCACACACCCCATAATAGTCCATTACCATGCAAACATATTTGGATCGGCCCATATAGTTAATGGTATCCCCACCAATCAAATAATTGTTATATGCTCATACACACAATAGTGGAGTAGTATCAATAGTGGAACAATATCACATAACTAAGTCCACCACTATAGCTCTCTCATGTAAATTTATAAAAATACATATATAAGTTTGATAGCATAGTTTGACCCAATGAGAACCTAGTATGGTGATCCTCAATGCTAAAAAATAATGTCAACCTTCATATAATATATATAAACTCCTCTACCATATATAATAGTTAACGTATCTAGTAACCCACACAAAAATTTCCACAAATGTGAAACACCTAAAACTACAATCTTGAATAACAAAGTAGTAATATATCTAATTGTATATCCTCTCCCTCTATCATGACCCATCTTATATCTATGAGTATCAATAACACTAACTTTAGTCTCCACCAAAACATGAGTACCCACTATATATAATCATATAATATGCCACACATCCTCTAAATTCATAGACATCTCAACTATGGGAAACTATAATGTGCAAGTATTTGAATCCCATCCCTCCACTAAACCTATCATCATATGCATATCATTGGTCATTAGGTCCAAATGACCAACATTCCTAGATCTTACAACATAAATAATAGAAACATTCTTTGCTAATAAAATAATATTACCCATGGTCTTCATAATGTGACCATGGTGAAACTCTTGAGCTCTCAAATCTCACTAAAAACATAATGAAAATAACAAAAAATATGTTAGTATTCATAATATTTTTTGTTAAATATTATATTAATTTAATTATTTTTCACATGTTACCACACTACATAGGATATTAACACAAATAAACTGCATTATCCAAGACAACACCATGGACAATACCCCAAGACTCAATTCAGAGATGTAACGAGTCCAAACAAGATTGTATATGGTGGGATAATATAGTATAAACCCATAAAAACATACAAAAAATAAAAAATACTCCAAAAAATATCAAAATAATTTCAACATAATAAATACTAAGGTCTCTATGCTCACAAGATCAACTCCTCATCAGCCTCGATGATAACTCATACTTGCTCAAAATGTGTGGACATTGATGGTCTCTTTTGAGGCATTTTGGCTCTTCCTTCACAAATTCTCAAATTTTTAATTTTTAATTTTAATACAAATGAATGGTTAAAACTATTTTTACCATACTATTTATATTTTTTACCTTCCCTAAGGTAACTATTATGCTCCTACTTCACTCATTCAAATCACTATAGAAAAATAGAAACAATAATATTCTGAGCAATATTTATCCAAATCACAACCCATTAGATTCATTATAGTCTTGATGATATCATCTTTCATATAATATCACTTACACTGGTCATTATAAAATTTTCAAAAATATCATGTTGGAGATTTATCATGATGATGTCATAGTGAGGTCATGAAGGTGTCCTAATAAGTGGATTATGTGCCTTGATAGTCTATGTTACAAAGACAAAGTGTGAAATGTGCTTATTCTTGTATGCTTGAAGGTATCTTGGTTGATCTTCAATGTTGACTTGGTTAGAGATGTTTAGGGATGGTTGTGGTGATTTGATAATATGAAATAGGTCATTAAGATGTTACCTATGCTTTGATATCTTGTGTTCATTAGTAGAATTCATTTGGTTAATCATAGTTCTCATTTAGACACTTTGGGTCCAGTGGCATAAAATCTAAGTAGGTAGTTTGATGATGCCACCATTACGATGTGGGAATGAGTCAAGGAGAGTTGGTCATATGGTTTTGATCACATTAGTCCCTAGTTATTAAGCTCCATATCTCAAGTCATGTGTCAAATTTTAGTTAAAGATATGAGGGTGCAAAGTTATCTTCTCAGTCAAAATTCATTATTTCCCATACTTAGCCAAATTTGTAATATGACTAGAAAGAGTTGAGTAAGCATGTTGATGAGGTCAGAATTTACACACATTACGGTGATAAGACAAAATTATCATATGGGTTTGTTCATTTTAGTGCCTAGTTTATTTTTATAAATTTTTAGATCATGTGATATAGTGCATCAAAAGATATATGCAAAGTTGGGCTCCTAGGTAGTTTTACTATGTTTTCCCATAGCTAATTTTGTAGTGTGGTAAGAAAGAGTCAAGTGGGCATTTTTATGGTGTTATATCTTGCATGTGTGAAGGGGTCAAGATAATCTAATCATATGGGTTTATTTAATTTTGAGCATAGATTATTTGCACTAAATTTTAGATCATGTGCTAAGCACGACAAAAGTTATGGTTGCTCAAAGTTGGCCTCTCAGGTAGGTTTTGACATAGTTGGCTCTATGACAAAAGTTTTTGAGAAGGCACTTAATGGAATTATATCTCACACACATGATAGTTCTAAGAGTAATGTGTCACATGGTTGTATCCTCCTATGGAATGAGATCATCTATTCCAAGTTTAAGATCATGCGAGTAAGCATATAAAAAGTTATTAAGGAACAAAAATGGCTACTCAAGCATATTGAAAGGGTCCCCATACTTGGTAATTTTTGAATGAGTTAAATCTCAAGAAATATCAATGATGTACATTTTTCAAATAATTTATGAGGTAGCAAGATGAAGATAGGTGCATGATGTTTAATGACTAAGTAAATTTATATGATAATGATCCAACAGTGAGCATGCATTCATATAGATTGATTGATGGTGAGCATTGATTGTTAAAGATCTAACTAATCCATAGAGATTGATGGAGCACATGGAGTCAACATTTTAAGATTACATGAGATGAGGTTAACTATTAGATGTTTAACATTTGGATTTGGTAGTCTATGCATTAAATCTCATATAAGATCAATGGTGTGAGATTGATCATGAGCTGAGAGTTCATGAGATTCAAGCATTTTTTTCAAAGGTTAACTATGATCGTTGCTATTCAAATATTTGAATTTAACATAGAAAAAACTAGAACTTTATATTTCATCCATATCTTTCAATAGAAGTCAAACTTTTAGTTTTGTAAAAATCAAAGATGAAGAGGACTCCATAACACATCCATTTAACCTAATTTGAAGATATGGGAGTGAGAACAATCAAATATATTGAGTCTAAAAGTTGACTGTGTGTTCATGCTTATTTTTCAAGTGACCCAAGAAGGATGTTTAAGCTTGTATTGATGTTGTTTCTATGTCTCATGATGAATTAGCTATTAGAGCATGTTGTATAATCCATGAGGATGCTCTATGTAGATTTTAGAGGTGTGATCAATCTATCTTGAGTATGGACAATGCTTAAGAAGTTAGTTGTGTATTCATTCATGGTGATTGTCTACACTAGGTCAGTGTTTGAGTTATTTGATCATATGTAGAGATGATCTAAGGTGAATGTGATCATCTGAGGATGTCAATGGGGATATAAGGAGTAGACCCGTGTATTTAAAAGTGGTCATGTGTTTTTTTTTGCTCGAGGGAGTGATAAATAAGTGAATGGGTTCACATGAGACCTATAAGGGCTACAAGGGCCTTATTAGAAGGTGTAGTTCCTTAAGGGTGACCCATAGATTCTATGGCTAACCTATGAATATTGTATTGAGATGTGTCTTCATGTGAAAGATACCTTAATTTATAATTCATTCTTAATATCCAACAAAGGTAGTGATTATCAATATTGCTCTATAAATAGTGGAACTAAAGAGGATGAGTTCTAGACTTTTTGTGAGAGACTAAGGAGTGATTGGAGAGAGGATTGTGCATGATTTTATGGAGTGAAAGAGGGTTAGAGTGACTTGAGTATGTGTTGAAGAGTAGATCATTTTGAGGACTATTTGTATGACCTATATGTCATAATTTTTTTGGTATAATAGTGCTCTTGTAGATTGAGTGTGAGCAAAGGTGAAGAGAGATACGCTAAGTTCCATCATCAGGTGTTGTTGAAATTAGTTTAAAGGTGTTTATAGGTGTTATTATGGTAACTCAGCATCTAAGGTGGTTGTAGCCTCTTTGTAAGTTAAAATTTGTTAAAAGGTCTAGTTGTTGTTGTAAATTAGCTAGATAGGTATGGTATCACCTTGTGGTATTAGAGTCTCACTAAATAGGGATTGTAGTTCCTTGATCATTTGTAGATGGTCTAAATTAGATCTTGTTATTATAGGATAGTATTCCAATTATAGGTCCTAGTGGGTTTTATTCTCCAAGAGGCTTTCCCATGTATGTCATGTGTTATGTGTTTGATCTTACATTGTCTCTCTTGCTCATTGCTATGAATGTTGTTTATGCTCTATGAATGTTTGTGGTAGATGATTAAGTATTTATAGAGATCATTAGGTTGGATTATTTAGGCTCACTGAATCCGCCCCCGCTTAGTGATTGTACCTCTAATAAATGGTATTAGAGTGAGGTCCTTTGGTAAAGTCTTGACATCTTAAAGGTGATCTAAGGTACAATGGCTAGTCAAAATGGGTGAGGTTGTTTCTATACCAAGTAAGAATCGATGTTCAATGGATCTAATTATGAATTTTGGAGTGTTAGGATGAATACCTAAATTATGTCCCTAGATTTTTATGTATGGAAATTAGTTTTGGATGGTTATGTTGTTCCTTCTATTCCTCCATCTATTGTTATAGACAAGAAGTTGTTTGAGAACAATTCTAAGGCAATGAATGCCATCACTTTTGGTCTTACAGAAGCTAAGTTCACCAAAGTAATTTATTTCACTTATGCCAAGAAAATATGGGATAAATTGAAGATTATTATTAAATGAGATTCAAAGGTTAAGATTGCTAAGTTACAGACTCATAGAAGGCAATTTGAAAGTCTCAATATAAATGAAGAAGATACTATGGCATCCTTTCTGCAGAGAGTTGATGAGATTGTGAATATCATCAAAGGTCTTGGATAGAATATTGAAGAGACTACTATTATTAAAAAGGTATTAATATCTCTATCCCTAACATTTGATCTAAAATCATTTGCTATAGAAGAGATTCATGACCTTACTTAGTTTAATATGGATCAATTGCATGGTACCCTTACTGCCTATGAGATGAGGAAGAATGATGATATACCACCAAAGAAGGAAGATAAATTAAAGATAGAGATGAAGCCTAAGAAGAAATTCCAAGGTAAGGTATTCAAAGAGGATGACATATCTAATTTTGATGATGATGAACTAATTTCTTTGATTACTAGAAAATTAAACACTAGCTCAGGGAAGTATAAAGGTAAACTATCCCTCAAATTTTTCAACTATGGAGAGATAGGACATTTTGCTTGGAAGTAACCTCATAAGCATGATAAGAAAGATGATGAAAATAATTCATATAGGAAAAAATGTTTTATAAATTATAAAAATAAGATTCCCTTCAAGAATGAGAAGAGTCTTTACACCAAAGAAGATTGCAACTCATCAAATGAAAGTGAAGATAGTAACTCAAAATATGATCATGAATATAATGATCCTATTGAAGATGAAGCCCTGTTCATGGCTAAGGAAGGAATTTACTTAGAATGAGTCTACTTGGAGTGATCCTGATGATGATGAAGATGAGGTGGACTATGATACTATTTTGATGAATGTTATTGAAGAATTAAAAATTGAGAAGAAGATCAATAAGAAGATGAAATCTAAGATCAAGGACTATGAGAAGAAATTCAGTGTGTATGAGGCAAAATTGAATTAAGATGCCAAGGAGCATGAAGATATAATCAAGCATCTCAGTTTTCAATTGCAAATTCTATCTACAAGCCTAAAATATAAAGAAGATGAATGTTTAAGGTATGTTTCTAAAAATCAATCTTTGAAATATGAGCTAGAAAAGATAGCTAGTAAGGTGAAGACATTTGTGAGATTTGAAAAGAGCTCATGTGATCTAGACAATATTATGAGTGTTCTAAAGCATGATAGTGATATAAATGGTCTTGAATATGAAGAATAACAAAGACTGTAACTTGAGATAAGATGAATAATAATATGAACCAAGACAATCATACTTTGAAGATAAATCATCAGACAAGGAATGAAGGTGTTGGTAGAGTAAAGATAAATCAGATCAGATAGCCAAATGCCATGAGGAATGAAATATTCAATGGTTATTATTATAAATGTAATAAATTTGGTTATACGGTTAGAGAGTGAGATAAACCTATTACAAATGAATTTTCATGGGACTATGATAGGGGTCATTAGTTAAAATATGTGAACAGAATCAAGTGCTTTAATTGTCTTGATGTGGGACATTTTGCAAACCATTTTCCACATAAGATTAGACAAGGTGAGTCCTCTTCAAAAAGGGGAGGTTTTTTTATTTTTCATGACATAGGACACATTGCATATTTATATCCAAATAAGTTAAGGTAAGATATGTTTCTTGTAAAAGGTATAGTGTGCTACAATTGTGAACAAAGAGGTCACATTGCTAGGTTCTATAAGTAAAGGCCTGTAAGATAGAATAGATTTAATCAAGATCTTAGATTTCAAAGAAGAAGGCAAGTTAACTTATAGAAGCCAAAGGTGAAAATTGAAAGTCATGATGAGACTACAGGTCCAAGTAATCTAATTTTTATGGTGGAGAATGCTTCAAAAGTTGAAGAGTACCAAGAGGTCTCATTTTCTGCTCATGCTGAGAATGAAAAGATCAAGCTCAAGGAGAAGACCAAGGTGTTGATTGATGCTAGTTATGAGGTGTGTATGGATCTAAGTAAACATCTTATTGTTACTAAGTATGTATCATGTAAAGAACATCAATTATTTTTGCTCAATTATGAGGTTTCAAGCTACAAGGAAGATTCTTCAAATAAAAAGGTATGTAATGAATCTATATTGTCTCCATGTATTATAAATTAAATCATATAAGAAAAGTAGAATGTTGTAGTGGATGAGTAATTTTTTCTCCTAATCCAAAGAAGAATAAGAAAATAAGAAATACAAATATCAGATGAATAAGGAGGAGATGGAAGATGATTAGTTGTTTTTGTTTTAGAGCATTGAGGTATAGAAGGTGTCTCTATCTATGATTCTTAAGAGACTCCTTTTATTAGAGAAGCATATTTGTGTGATCAAGATGATAATTCCAATTGGATAAGATCTTTGGTTAAGGGGGAGAAACAAGTTCATGAGCTTATTTCAAAGGTTTTTGAAGGAGTTATAATACAGAGTCAAAATGGGAGGTTTTAGGTGGCTTAATGATATTGATGTAAATCTCAAGAAGTGTTTGGTGCTCAAAAAGGTCTATTTATTTCTTTGTGGTGTGATTCAAGTGTTTTTGAGGTCTGAAGGTATGTATGTGCTAATTGAAGTTTTTTGAGTGCTCTCAATTTTCTCAATTTTTGGCTTAATGGCAAGCAGGCCCAAAATGGGTTATAGGATGTATGGGTTCCCAAAGGTGTGGAAGCTCAATTCTAGGTCTAGAAGTGTTTGATAGGTGTCTCCAGATGTGCAAGTAGTTTTAGATGTATGCATTCACTAGAAGGAGGTTTGTTGACCTTGTTTGTTCTAAGATTCTAGGGTTTTTAGGCTATGATAGAAAAGTGGTTGGCCTTGTGAATTGAGGTCTAAGGTTTATTAATATGTTTAATGGGAAAAATGGGTGGTAAAATAAAGCTTCATAGAGATTTGAAGGGTTTTAGTTCTCTAATTATTCAAGTTTTTGCCAATATGGAGTGTTAATTAGCTAGTAAGTATGTGAAGGAAGTATGTGACATAGGATGGGTTTGGTGATGAAAATTAGTATGATTGAGGTGGAATATGAGAGTGCTCTAGATATTAAGTTTTGTGTCTTGAATATGTGTCTATTGAAAATTGTGGGCTCTATAAGTTTCAAGTAGGCTACAAGGAGGCTAGACAGACCTAGTTTGAAGAAGAGTGTTTTTTCTCAGTTTCTCCAAAAAAGTTAGGTATGCATGGTTCAAGGTGAGTTATCAAGTTGTTTTAGTGCATGTTTCTTAATTTTTGAGTGGCATGAATTTTTTTTTGATGGTCCTTGAGGTAGCTTGAGCTAGAAGGCTTGTTAGCATGTGTAATGGTTATTCATGGTGTGTAGAGATCTGAACATGATCAAAAGGTGGAATTTCTTAGAGTTCTTAGGGTGAGTCCCTGTTAGATGTTTCTTGATGTGTTACATCAATATTTATTTGGTTTTTTTTTATGTATTCATTTGTTGTAGTGCTTGATTGAAGAGAGTGTTGGCATGGAGCAAGAAGATGTTGTCAAGGCAAGCTGAAGTAGGATCAAGGTAAGGGGGAGTTTGTATCATCTTTTATAAGATGGTCTTTTCCTATTTGATGATATTTTTAGCTCCTTACGATCAGTTTTTACAAACTTTTTCATTCTGTTAAAAGGGGAGAAAGATCCAATTGGGGAGAAAGTTCCTATTATGAGAGTACCTTAAAGAAAAAGAAGGTGAGTTATATATTGTTATATATGATGGTTGTTGACATCAATGATAAAGGGGGAGATTGTTAGAGAGTTATCATGATGATGTCATGGTGAGCTCATGAAGGTGTGTTGGTGATTGGATGAAGTGCCTTGATAGTCTATGTGACAATGATAAAGTGTGTAATGTACTTATTCTTATATGCTTAAAGGTGGCTTAGTTGATCTTTAGTGTTGACTTGGTTAGAGATGTTCAGGGATGAGTATGGTGATTTGATCATGTGAAATAGGTAATTAAGATGTTATTTATACTTTGAGAGCTTGTGTGAATAAGTATAATTCATTTGGTTAATCATAGTTCTCATTTAGACAATTTAGGTCTAGTGGCAAAAAATCTAAATAGGTAGTTTGATGACATCACCATTGCCACGTAGGAATGAGTCAAGGGGAATTGGTCATATGGTTGTGATCACATTCATCCCTAGTTATTATGAACCATATCTTAATTCATGCATCGAATCATGATTAAAAATATGAGGGTACAAAGTTGGCTTCTCAGTCAAAATTCATTATTTTCCCATACTTAGCCAATTTTGCAATATGGCCAGAAAGAACTAAGCATGTTGATGAGGTCATCATTATCACATGTGGAAGTGTCAGGAAAAAATTATCATATTAGTTTTTTCATTTTTGTACCTAGTTTATTTTTTATAATTTTTAGAACATGTGATGTAGTGTGTCAAAAGATATACATATGCAAAGTTAAGATCCTAAACAGTTTTACTGTGTTTTCCCATACTTAGCCAATTTTACAGTGTGAAAAGAAAGATCCAAGTGATCATTTTGATGATGTTATATCATGCATGTGTGAAGCAAAAAAGATAATGTGATCATATTTTTTTGTTTAGTTTTGAGCATATATGATTTATGCTAAATTTGAGATCATGTGTTAAAGCACGACAAAAGTTGTGGTTGATCAAAGTTGGCCTCTCAGGTAGGTTTTGACATAGTTGGCTCTATGATAGAAGTTTTTTAAAATCCACTTTAATGGATTTATATCTCACATGTACAAGAGTTCTAGGAGTAGTGTGTCATATGGTTGGATTTTCCTATGGAAGGAGATCATTTGGTCTAATTTTGAGATCATGAGAGTAAGCACAAAAGAAGTTATTAAGGTACAAAAATAGATACTCATGCATATTGAAAGGGTCCCCATACTTAGTCATTTTTTAATGAGTTAAAGCTCAAGCAATATCAATGGTGCACATTGATCCAAGAATTCAAAAGGTAATGAGATGAATATATGTGCATGATGTTTAATGACTTATTAAAGTTATAAGATAATGATCCAATAGTGATTAGGTGTTTGTATAGATTAAGTGATGGTGAGCATTGATCATTAAAGACTTAACCAATTCGTAGAGATAGACAGAGCACATGGAGTCAACATTTCAAGATTACATGAGATGAGGTCAACTTTAAGATGTTTAATGTTTAGCTTTGGTGGTATATGCATTAAAGCTTGGAAAAAAATGATGGTGTGAGATTGATCTTGAGTTGAGAGTTCATGATATTTGAGCATTGTGTTTGAAGGTGTTTCTAAATATTTTTTGCTTTTCACATTCAAAAGAAATAAGAAACTAAGATAATGGTTAGGGGTTTGATGATACCCAGATGAAGTTGCGCACTGTTATCTAGATGATCGAAGGAGCTCCTCTTTGGCTGTGGATGACAACACCTGTAGATAGAATAAGACTCAAACACAAAAAATGTTAGATAGATATAAGGTGGACTACCAAGCAAAGTCGGTCCCAGAAGTGCAAAGACTTCCTTGAGGGATGATAGTCCACTTGTTGATAAAAAGAATGTCAGATAAAGATAATAATGAAAGACTAAGCAAGAGAAATAGAAACAATGCATACCTATTGTCGGTCTGTCATAGTCACCAATGTCAGTGGTTCTGCTGACATTGGTTGGTCAAGTTGTCGACGTTGGTAGGGTAAATGGTCAATGTCGGTCAAGGCAAGGGCCTTGGATGGGCTCTGGACAGGGTTGTGGTCAACAGAGGGGTCTGGACGGTCTATCTGAGAGTTTGGAGGTCTGTGCAAGATTGCAGGGAAGTCAATAGAGTCTTAAGAGGGACAAGGGGTAGAGGATAGGTTGTCAAAAGGGGTAAGGCTATGGGGGGGGCTCTCAACCTCTCTAGGAAGAAAGTCAGGTTTGGTTTGGTCTACAGTACTTAGAATTAGCAAATAGAAACTGATTACAAATACATTTTAAGTTACTGAAATGAAATAAAAGAAGAATACTTAGCTCTTAGTTGCTGAAGAAGTGTAGAAGACTTGTTGCTGATGTGGCTAATGTAGAAGACTTCTTGCAATGTTTCAATCAAGGGTGGAGTGACTAATGCAGAGTTCTTGTAGCCTATGATGCTTGGTGTGTGTCTGAGAGAGAGAGAGAGAGGTCAAATTTTGGGTCTGTGATTTGGGATTATGATTCAAGATTGTGATTAGTTTTTCGTTCAGCCTGCAAGTTGGTTTTAAGCAACCGACGTTGGCGATACTGCCGGCGTCAGCCGATGATTAATCGATGTCAGTGACTAGAAGATGGATAAAAAGGCTAAAATTAGCCTTTTGCCCATTTTTCCATCTGCTAAGGTCAATTGTTGTTGATAAACGGTCTGAAGGTGGGTTTAATGGGTGTGAGAAGTTAGTGGGAGGATTGAAATGGGGTTTAAGTAATTAAGATTTGCCATGGGGTGATGGAGGTATCCAAGGAGAGGTATCCAAGGTGGGGTGAGGTGTCATGGGTGATGTGTCAAGGGTGGTGTTATTAATTTAAAATAGTTAATTTATTTTAAATTAATAAGTGTGTGGGTTAGGAATGTTTAGAAGTGGACCAAGGGGACCAAGGGGGGTCGACCAAGGAGTAGACACAATTTTGGTGTCTATATTTGCCCCTTTTTGTCTTGTTGGTTGTTCTTGACGAACTGCAAGACAAAAATAGGAGTAAGTTACCCTAGGTATGGGATAAGGTCATTTTTGTCCTGTTGGTTGTTCTAGTGAATTGCAAGAAAAAAATAGGAGTTGGTTTCCCCAGATGAGGGATGAGGTATTCCCCCTCAAAGTGGGAGTTGAGGGAAGGTAACTTGATATCAGGTGTTGATTTGATAGATAGTGGATGGATATGGTGAAGGTTGAGTGTGAATGCTACAAAAGTTGAGATTGCATGTATACCACTTCACGTGATAGGTAGGTCAAATTGTCACAGTCAAGGGTCGAGGAGTGCTAAAATTGAAATAACCGATCCCCAGCATTTAGTCGTAGCTGATTGGGTTAAATGATTTAAGCTATAGCTCCAATGGTCACCGTGTTCCAAGTATTCTAGGCTCAGGAAGTGCTCCTAGAAAACATGAAAATGTCACAAATATTGGGGATCAACTTGCTCACGATCTGACAATAGGTGTGAGGGTCATAATATGGGTTACAGATAATTTGGCTAACTATTCGTAAAGTAGCCTACATACAATCAAAACAACTAAGGCAAAGTTGTCTCAAAAGTGGTCGTGGTCAGAGGAGATAGTCGTAATCTCCAAGGTTGTTGGTCACTTTGGGTTGAGATATAAGTGATCTCAATTGACATTTTCTATGGTTAGAGAGATGTATGTGATCTCCAATGTGCCCTATGAGAAGTCAAAAATGACTTCTACTGTGAGGGCTAGTTGTTTGGTCTGGATTTTGGGTTAGGATAGATAGTTGGTCCATTAGATGGATGGACGAAGGAATGGCTGAGCTAACCTCAGAAGACCCCATGTCAACTGAGTGCTGCCTACATAGCCCCTGTTTGAGGGCCTCAAGCCAATGTAGTTCTCCCTAAAAGGGAGGAAAGGGGTCGGTTATGGATGTGGGTTAGACTAGGTTAAGTCATGGTTAAAGGATAAATGGTTTGTCCATCAAGTAGATGAACAAATGGATGTGGCTGAGCTAACCCCAGAAGATGTCATGTCATCTGAGTGCTACCTACATAGCCCCTGTTTGAAGGGCCTTAGACCAATGTAGTTCAGGTTGGTTGATAGGTTGGTTTGGTCAAGCTATAAATGATGAGGGTATGATGATGTTACAGCCTTTTCCATATTATGTGATGGTGTATTTTGTAACATTGGCTATGTGGTTTTTCATCCCTAGCGAGTTTCCATATTGGGTGATGGAGGTATGCTAATAATGAAATGGGTTTATTTATGCTTCAGCAAGTAATAGTTTATGCTTGACATAAATTGTGTGGTCGATAGTTTCCATGTGTATTGGTTTCCATAGAAACTGGTGTGAATAGGCTATGAGAACGTTAGTGGTCTGAAAAAGATTTGGTTGGTTTGGTTTGGTTGGCAAATGATTTGGTTGAATGTGACAAAGGTATGGAGGAAGTGAAAGGTATTTTGCCTGTTCATTGACAAGGACCCTAATGATAACATAGGTAGGGGGTTTTTAGAAACAAAGGCCCTGTTCATGCATTACGTCGTTGACCATTGGTTGTGTTAGAGAAATAGTTGAATCACTTGACATTAAGTGAGCTCAAAATCCCTTGAGTATGTTGGGGTAATAGGTTTGATTATGTGAGGTGGGAGGATAGCATAACCTTTTTTAGCAAGGATAAATTTGCCCCTTTTTTAGGTGACCTTGAGAATGACTATAAGTCAAGTCCATGACACTTTTTTTTTTTGGTAGACTGATCAATGCGGGAAGTCTACGTAGGGATGTCATTTTGCTTTGTGGTCATTTGTGAAGCTGATCGATGTGGGAAGCTTCTAAGAGAGTGTTGTTTGTAGCAAGATTGTTAGGCATATCCATCCTTCGAGGGAGTGGTCTATATTTTTGCTTTATATATTTTTGAGGGCTTTGAATAGTTGTCCTTCAAGGGAGCAGTCTATTAGCTACAACAATGATGATGTAGTTGTCCTTTGAGGGAGCAGTCTACATTTATAGTTTATGACCTTTTGATATTTTGTTTGACATCTCCATTTATTTTTGACAGGATTTGTAGTCATGGACAAGACTATAGAGGCTTAAGGGCTCCCTTTTATTAGGACAAAGCATACATACTTTATAAAAGGGTTACATAGTGTTGGTTTAGGGGAATAGGGTTGAAAGGAATGAGGATTAAAATGACGGGGGTTGCTCAAGGGACGAGCTCAAGTTAAATATCAAGTGAATGGGTACTTGATTAACAGTAGAATGGTCACAGATGTAAGGCATTAAGAGGCTCAGGTTCTGGTCGGCCTTCAAGAGAAGATAGACGATAAGTCCCTAATCCATACTTGTGCGTTATGATGTAAGGTCCGAGCCAATTAGGATCAAACTTGCCTCATTTACTTCTTTCCATGTTGGTCACATTTTGGTCGTTGCTTAGTTGGTTGATGTTAGGTCAATGCTTGGTTGACGTCGTGATAGTCAATATAAAGTTGAACCCCCCCAGTCACTTTTGGTGATGAGGAGAATGCTTGAGAAATGGTTGGATAAGATGGAGAGAAGACATTGAAGCTTCTCTTTGTCAAGGAGTGTGACACAAGGATGCATCTTGTGAAGTTTTTGCCTGATAGATTTAGTTTAAGAGGGTGAGATCCTGATCTTCCAGGTTGGAGTTTGGAATCTCAGAATTAGGGAAGGTGATGGAGGCAATGGTTGGTAATGTTTGGACTAAGGCAGATAGTGGTTGGGAGTCTTCAGGTCAGACCTCCATTGTCTGTAAGGCTTTGATTAAGGCTTGATGATGTTGTGGAGAGTTTTGTATGAGGTTATACAAAGATGTCTTCACACAAGTTTGGTGAAGTTGTTTCACCATGGGGTCATGAATTGGTTTCAAAAAAGTTGGTCGGGATGTGCCTAGGATTGAGATCTTGGGTTTTATTGGTTGAGGAGACTTGAGGAATGGGTAGGTCTAAGGAATATCAGCGTTCTCTTTTGCTTTATCCTACATAGTTTGTGACCTATCAGCCACATTGATGGTGTTGATTTCAAACAAAGGGGGATAAGGTGGTTGAGGAGCCACAGTTTGATGATGGGCTCTTAATTTAGGTGAGGATGTTTGAGAGGTATGGGATGGTGTCGATGGTTTTTTGAAAGGGTGGTCAAGAGGATCCTTAATGTAAAGGATGTATTTTTTTAGGTGTTGATGAATGACAGCTTTAAGAGCACAGCAACGCTCAGTGTCATGTCCAGGTGTACGATGATACGCACAAAATCTAGTGTCATCGAACCAAGATGGCTTTGATCTGAGAGTTGATGAGTGTGATGGTGAAGAGGGTTGGGAGACATGAGGTAGTGTTAGAGATTTTTTGACAATATCTTCAACAAGAAGGGTGTCTTTCTCCATGAATTGGTGGATGAAAACCTTGAGGGCACAACAATTTTTAGTGTCATGTCCAGGTGTGTGATGATATAGGCAAATTTTACTGTCATCAAACCAAGATGATTTTGGTCTGAGAGGTTGAAATGGTTTAATAGGTAGAAGAGTGATGCTAGAAGTTTGCAAAAGTCGGCGTAGTATCAAAGCATATGAACCCACTAAGGGGTCTGTGCTTGTTGATGCACTAGGTGTTGATGACTTTTGTTTGGGAGTTGTTGAGGGAGATTTCTGCACCACTTTTTGGGTTGGTGGTGTGGTTGTTTGTGTAGATGACACTTTCTTTGCGAGGGGTGCTGAATTTTTTAGAGGAGGTAGGTTTGTGGTGGGTAAAGGGAGTAATGGAAGCAACTTGTTTTGGTTAGGGGTTGGAGTTGGGAGCACTCTTGTTATGGTAGAAGGATGAGGGCCCAAAATGGAGGTCAATGATGATGGTTGAGGAGGAGTTCGCTGACGTGGTTTAGTAGCCTTCTTTGGTTTGGTTTGAGGACTACTATTGGGTGAGGCAAGGTTCAAGTCTACCTTCACTTGTGGGTGAGTGAGTTTAGGTATGGGGCGAACACCGAGGGATTTAATCAATTTTGATATGGTGGATGTTTGTGAGAGTTTAGGTTCGGATGCGGATGGTTGAGCTTTAGAAGTAGAAGTTTGGTCCTTGTTGGAAACTTTTGGAGATTTCATCACAGGAGGGTCAACAGCACGAAATAAGATGGGGTGTGCAAGGTGAGGATCTTTGAGTTGCTCCCATAATGCCTCATGCTCTAATTTCCTCAAATGGAGAATTCATAGTTTCTCCACTAATCGAGAGAATGGTTGGGAAGGTGTTGGATGAGGCTTTGGTTCTTTAGGAGATGTGGGTGGTTGCGAGACCAAAAATGTGTTAGATGCAGTGATCTCAAACCCAAGGCATGGGAGAGTCATAACTGGATCATCTTTGGTCGAAGAAGGTAAAGAGATAGGTTCTTCTCTTGGTGGAGAAGGAATCAGAGAATGTGACTCCTCAAGAGGATAGAGGGTAGGGATGATGGTGCTTTCTACTTGTGGTTGAGGAGTAGGAATGGTAAGGTCCTCCATTGGTAGTAGGAAGGATGAAGGTGGATCTAGTGGCGTTGGTATGGTTAAAGCGTCCTCTAATATAAGAGAGGTCGATGGGGAACTAATAGGAGTAGAAGGTTTGTCCCCCTGTGGAGGATAAATGGGAGAAGAAGGCTCTTCTACCTGTGAAGGACTAATGGGTAGGCTAACCTCTTCAGACTGTGAGAGAGGTTGGTTAGGCATAAGAGGCAAGACCATGTTGACTGTGTGTATATTACGCTCTTGGGAGTCATCGGCCATGGTCTGCACATTGTTTTGGCTAGGAGGATGGTTAGGAAAAGGTTGTCTAAAGATGTATATGTTTTGGTTAGGTGGCATGTTTGGGTTATCCAAGACAAGATCACCTTTATCTATCATGTCTTGGACAATGTTTTTGAAGGTTTTAAAGTTGTTTATGTCATGGCCTTTGACATGGTGATAATTACAGAAGTCATTTTTCCTATACCATGTACGAATGGCTTTTGCGGGGTCAAATTGTGGTGGCCAAATTTGGAGGAGATTGAGGACTCCCTGTTTGACAAGTTTATCCAACACGGATGTGTATGATTCTCCTATTAGAGTATACTGACACTGTATATACTATTGTTGGAATTGTTTGGTGATGTTTTGTGATGTGGAAGGTTGAGATTGGTTAGTTGTGGTAGAAGATGGTGGCCTAAGGACCATAGTGTTTGTTGATCCCTTGGACTTGGAATTGGAGGAAGAAAATTGGGAAGAAGAAGGGTCATTTGATTTTGTGTTAGTATTTTTACTACGCAATTTGACTTTATTTTCTTCGACAGCACGAAGTTTAAGCTTCCTGGCCATGGTGAAAGCTTCGTCAAATGTGCAGAATGTTTGGACCCACAAAGTAGATGAAAAGTGTTTGGCACACGCTTGTGAAAAGAGCTCAATGAGCTCGGGTTGAGGTAAATAAAAAGAGAGTTGGTTGATTAAGCCTCTTCAATGGGAAACAAAATCGGCTATTGATTCATCATCAAACTGTCTGATAGAGTATAGGTCTGTGATGGAGACCTTTTTGGTGATGTTGATCAAAAAGTGGTCAAGGAAAAGTTGAGCTAGCTGGGTGAATGTAAAAAGAGAGTGACTAGTAATAGAACTATACCAATCAAGGGTAGCACCACAAAGTGACATGGGAAATGTGCATAGCAATAACACATCATCATGGGCTATAAGGTAATAAGTGTGTTTAAACACTCGTAAATGTTGTTGTGGGTCTTCCTTACTCTAGAAATGAGTAAACTTGGGAAGTTACCACTGACTGGGATATGGTCAGATTGGGACTGAAGGATGAATGGGTTCATTATAGATTTGCTCATATGAGAGAACATTTCTAGAACCTGAAATGGATGTCTCAAGATTAGACATTTTATCCATCAGCATCTTGAATAGATCGGTTGATGGATTGATAGGTGGGGCTCCCCCTAAGTTGTAAGGTTCTTGGAAAGAGTTAGGAGGGGCATATGATGTATTTGGTTGCACTTGTATAGGTGCAACATATTGGTAACTAGTCATAGGGACTGATGTCGAAGCCAAGGGTGGTTGTGCCATGAAGCTAGGAGGCACAACTTGGCTTGATGTTGCCAGAGGTGGTTGGATGGTGGAAAAACTTGTTGAAAGATAGGTAGTTACTCTTGTGTTTATGGGTGCAAGAGTAGGTGGGATAGAGACAATTAAGTTTTGGAATGGTGTAGGACTTTGTTGAATGGTTTGCGGTTGATGGGGTACCGAAACCCCAATGGATGTAGGTCCAAAAATAGAAGGAGAGGCCACACTTTGAAGATTGGTCATGGTCAGTTTGTTGGTTGAGGCAATGGCTTGGGTGTCTATGGGTTGAATTATGGAGGCAGTTGATACGACTGCCATCTCAACTAAGGAGGTCGACATCCCATAAATTGGGTTGCCTAAAGAGTCTCGCGTTTGACTTCTCACGAGATAGTGCTGAAGGGCCTTGATATTGAGGTCAAGGAACCTTTCAAAGTCTTGGTCCCCTTCAGGAATAATAGGGGGTTGAGTCAGGGTTGGTTGGGTAGGAGTTCGTTCAGTCTCTAAATGATACTCCATTAGAGGACTTGATATAGAAGGTGAAGGCGGGAGTGGTTATTGCCTTGCGTGGTCCACAAGAGTTTTGGTTTGACTATGTGTCAAAACCATCCAAGGCAAAAGGGGGGTTTAGGTTCTAAAAACTATATGTTTCAGCCTCAGAAAACTAGAGTTGGTGTTTTTAACAGCAAAAAGGTCAGGTTTTTAGCTTGCTATTTTGAGAAAAAAAATTTGACAGTGACCGACGTCGGTAGAAAAATCGATGCCAGTGAAGAAAGTTGCCGATGTTGGTGAAGATAAGTTGCCGACATCAGTGGAAAAATTGATGTCAGTTACTGTGTATTTCTATAAACCTCAGAAGACTGAAAGTTTTTGGAAGAAAGAATAAAGTCTGAGTTGTTCTAGAGCTCAGAATAATGCGTCCTTACTAGCTCAAAAAATTAGATGAAAATAGAAAAGTAGACGAAGACAAGTAGCCTCTAAATGTTAATTCCTAAGAATAAGTTTTAGAGTCTTGTTGGCTTAGGCCTTAGAAGAGTGTGTTTGGGAAGTTGGGCTTTTAGAACGGGTCCTAAGAGAGGCAGTCTAAGGTTGGTTTCAGGTTAGTTTTGGTGCTCAAAATCTGTATTAGGTTTCGTACGTGGCCTGGTGCTAAGGAGCAAGCTCCCCTCACTTCACGAGCCCAGAGATAAGCTGGGTTTCTTAGCCAGTATATACTTCCCCTAGAGTTTATACTCTGCTAGAGAACAGAGTGGGCTCTCCCCTTGGTAGTGAAGTCCAAGTGAGATTACCAAGAAGGGTAAGGTATCTGCTAGGTGATGAAATCCTAGTCGGACCTTGTCTCAGGTATGTTTAGATGTTTAGTTGTGAAAGTGGTTTGGTCGTGTAACATAAGTGCACTAAGATTTATTCATAATACATTTTTAATTACTAGATGTGAGAGCTAAGTATGCATTCAGGCAGAAATGAAATGCAATAGATTTTAAGCCCAAATTGAAATGTGTGTTCGGATGCAAACAAGTTGAGAAAAGGTTAAGAGCATGAACTTTACTACTCTAAGATGCAAGAGGAAAGGTGACCAGAAGACAAAGAAAGAGATTCTTTTTAACTTTGCTTATGGTGTCTTTTCGAAAGAGAAAGAAAGAAGAAGGATACAAGAAGAGATAATTCCCTAATGCACCTATATGAAAGTTTGTTTTTAGAAGAAAAAGAATGATGAACCCAAGGAAAATTCCAGGGGTCCCACCGGGTGTGCCAGAATGTTTCTAACTATTTTTTGCTTTTCACATTCAAAAGAAATAAGAAACTAAAATAATGGTCAGGGGTTTGATGATACCCGAATGAAGTTTGCGCACCATTATCCAGACGATCGAAGGAGCTCCTTTTTGGCTGTGGAGGACAACACCTATAGATAGAATAAGACTCAAACACAAAAAATGTTAGATAGATATAAGGTGGACTACCAAGCAAAGCTTGGTCCTAGAAGCACAAAGACTTCCTTGAGGGATGACAATCCACTTGTTGATAAAAAGAATGTCAGATAAAGATAATAATGAAAGACTAAGCAAGAGAAATAGAAATAATGCATACCTATTGTTGGTCTATCACAGTCACCAATGTCGGTGGTTCTACCGGCATCGGTTGGTCAAGTTACCGACGTTAGTTATTCTATCAATGTTGGTAGGGGAAATGGTCGATGTCGGTCAAGGCAAGGGCCTTGGACAGGCTCTGGACAGGGTTGTGGTCGACAGAGGGGTCTGGATGGTCTGTCTAAGAGTTTGGAGGTCCGTGCAAGATTGTAGGGAAGTCAATAGAGTCTTAAGAGAGACAAGGGGTAGAGGATAGGTTGTCAAAAGGGGTAAGGTTATGGGGGGGCCTCTCAACCTCTCTAGGAAGAAAGTTAGGTTTGGTCTGGTCTACAGTACTTAGAAGTAGCAAATAGAGACTGATTACAAATACATTCTAAGTTAATGAAATGAAATAAAAGAAGAATACTTAGCTCTTAGTTGCTAAATAAGGAGTGTAGAAGACTTGTTGTTGATGTGGCTGATGTAGAAGACTTCCTACAATGTTTCAATCAGGGGTGGAGTGACTAATGCAGAGTTCCTATAACCTGTGATGCTTGGCGTGTGTTTGAGAGAGAGAGAGAGGTCAAATTCTACGTCTATGATTTGGGATTGAGATTAGTTTTCCATTCAGCCTGCAAGTTGGTTTTAAGCAACTGACATCGATGATACCACCGGTGTCGGCCAACTGTTAACCGATGTTGGCGGTTAGAAGATGGGTAAAAAGGCTAAAATTAGCCTTTTGCCCATTCTTCCATCTGCCAGGGTCAATTTTTGTTGATAAACGGTCCGAAGGTGGGTTTAATGGGTGCAAAAAGTTAGTGGGAGGGTTAAAATGGGGTTTAAGTAATTAAGATTTGCCATGGGGTGATGGAGGTATCCAAGCTGGGGTGAGGTGTCATGGGTGATGTGTCAAGGGTGGTGTTATTAATTTAAAATAGTTAATTTATTTTAAATTAATAAGTGTGTGGGTTAGGAATGTTTAGAAGTGGACCAAGTGGACCAAGGGGGGGTCGACCAAGGAGTAGACACAATTTTGGTGTCTATAGAAGGTTAAATGTGACCGTTGTTATTCAAATATTTGAATTTAACACAAGAAAAACTAGAGTTCTATATTTCATCCATATATTTTGATATAAGTCAAAAAAATTGGTACTGTAAAAATAAAAGATGAATAAGAATCCATGGTGCATCAATTTAACCTAATTTGAAGATCTAGAAGTGAGTAAAGTCAAGTATATTGAGTCTATAAGTTGACTATGTGTTTGTGCTTATTTCTTAAGTGACCCAAGAAGGATCTTTGAGCTTGTGTTGATGTTGTTTAAATGTATCATGATGAATTAGCTATTGGATCATGTTTTAAAATCCATGAAAATGCTTTATGTGGATTTTGGAGGTGTGATCAATCTAACTTGATTATGAATAATGCTTAATAATTTGACTATGTGTTCATTCATGGTGACCATTTTTACCAAGTTAGTGTTTGAGTTGTTTGAGCATACGTAGAGATGACCGAAGGTGAATGTGATCATTTGAAGATGTCATAGGGGACATAAGGAGTGGACCCATGTATTTA
Organism: Torreya grandis; assembly: GCA_037957365.1. Classification (NCBI taxonomy): domain Eukaryota; kingdom Viridiplantae; phylum Streptophyta; class Pinopsida; order Cupressales; family Taxaceae; genus Torreya; species Torreya grandis. The sequence goes on from JARHVA010003007.1 coordinate 1,277,096, forward strand.
AAAGTGGTCCTATGTTATTATTTTGCTTAAGGGAGTGCTAAAGAAGTGAATGGGTTCACATGAGACCTATAAGGGCTACAAGGGTCTTATTAAAAGGTGTAGTTCCTCTAGGGTGACCCATAGATTTTATAACCAACCTATGAATATTGTATTAATTTGTGTCTTTATGTGAGAGATACCTTAAGGGATAAGGCATGTCCAATGGCTGACCAAGGTAGTGATTATCAAAATTGCTCTATAAATAGTGAAACCAAAGAGGATGGGTTCTAGACTTTTTGTGAGAGATTAAGGAGCAATTAGAGAGAATCTTGTGTGTGTTTTTGTGGAGAGGAGGGTTAGAGTGCCTTGAGGATGTTTTGAATAGTAGATCAATTTTAGGACTATTTATATGACCTATAGGTCATAATTTTATTGGCAGAATAGTGCTCTGGTAGATTGAGTGTGAGCAAAGGTGAAGAGATATAAGTTGAGGTCCATCATTAGGTGTTGTTGACATTAGTTTAGGAGTGTAAGTGTTTATATGTGCTATTATGGAATATAATCATCTAAGGTGGTTATAGCCTCCTTACAAGGTAAAACTTGCTAAAAGGTCTAGTTGTTGTTGTATCTCAACTAAATAGGTGTGGTATCACTTTGTGGGATTGGAGTCTTACTAAATAGGGATTTAAGTTCCTTGATCCTTTATATATGGCCTAAATTGGATCTTGTTATTATAGGATAGTAGTTCAATTGTAGGTTCTGGTGGGTTTTACTTTCCAAGAGGGTTTCCCACATATGTCATGGGTTATGTGATTGATCTTGCATTATCTCTCTTATTCATTGATATGAATCTTTTATATGCTTCATGAATGCTTGTGGTAGCTTATTAAATATTTTTAAAGATTAGAATTTAATTTGGATAATTTAGGCTCACTGATTCACCCCCCCCCCCACACCTCTAAGTGATTTTACCTCTAACATATCACTATGCACTTATCAAAGCTATGTATTCTTACTATTACTCAAAATTGAAATAAACTATAATTTTATTCATTTACTCTCCTTTAAATGCAAACAATTAATCACTCTTGTCCCTTGACAAAAAATGGTATAAAACATAAATGACTATGCACTCAATTTTTTACAATCTTTGCACATTAAGGTGACACATGCCAAAAAACATACATCTCTTAAAAAAATCCTTCAAGTATCAAATTCAAAAATATATAATCATTTCAATTATGATGTCAAGATAATCATTAAAAATTTCACATTATGGGGCACATAAATTTTTGTATATGCTCACTTTACAAAAGTTTTGAATCCTTAAATAAAAATACAAAATGCAAGGGGAATGAATTGGTTCATTTAATCCCCTTTATCTTTTCTACAATTTCCAAAATACTACCATTTACAATTTCAAGTTACAATAATCACAAGTCCAATAGCATTATATATCAATTCATTATAGGTATAGGGATCCATGATATTCATCCATGTCCATGTTTTTGAGATAAGGTAAAAAGTTGGTTTTAAGGACCCAAAACCATTACAAAAAAATTGAAACAAACCAAAGACACAGTCCAAGATTAAACAAGAGTTTGCCTCTCGTTAGGGAGAAACCAAGAAACCTTTTAGAACCAGTTAGGAAATAGCATAGAAATGATAAGGAAACAATAAAAACTAGAAAACATGGAAAATACCTAGTTAACTAGATAGGAACAAATATACATTGAAAATTTCTCTTTTTAAAATTGTAAAAGTTTAAGTTCAAAAATAAAATCTAGGTCTATCTGCGGTGGTGTCATTCATATAGTGACAAGTGAGCCATGTTAGAGTCTAGTGACACTCAATGTCTATGGTTAAAATTTTATGAACCCAATGCATGGTCCACCCCTTATTTTCTCTTGCATATTTCATTAGAATATAGTGACACTCGACATTTAACACTTTACTATGTTGGAACATTTAATTTATAAGTGGACTTAATTGACCCTTAGCTTACCTTGGTAGTTAATTAAATAATAATAATAATAATATATTATTTATTAACATGAGGTGAAAACCTCATGTAAATAAATAAAAAAATTATATTTTTTAATACTTAAAAATGTTATTAAATGAATTTTGAGATGGTTGGACCCATTGATTGCCAATGGTCACTTCCCTCCATATTTCACTATAATTAGGGTTTTACCCTTATTGTGAAATATTATGAATTGGAAATTTTTTATTTACATGTGGCAAATATCTATAAAGGCAAGTTGTGAATACTGGTTGAGAGGAAGTGACTAGAGGAAGGCTATGTATTAGGGTTCGTAAGTTTCTCAATTATATAAATATCAACATTTATGGGTTTTCAATCTTGTAAGGATTTCCCATCTACATTCCATGTTGTGTACAATTGATCTAGTTATTATTCATATGCTTTGTTATTCAAGTTCATGTCTTGGTATTCTGTGACATTTAATATATTTTGCATATTGGTTTCTTATCATGGCAATAGAGATTGAAGGAGTGTAATTTCTCAAACAAGTAATTATAAATAATCATAATCAATTGATATACATTCAATTATAAATAATTTTTCATATTTTCTCAACTTTACTGGCCTAGTAAAACACAAAAGAAGTCAGAAAATTTGTTTGAAGGCCTATCTCAAACTTGTATTGGTGGATCTTCATTCAAAATCATGTAGAGCCCTATTCAATCCATTAGGAAGCAACCAAACAATCCAAAACTCATAAAAACATCCTTCGTGGCATCTTCTTATAGACTTATATGGCCTATACAAGGAATAAAATCAAAAATAATTTGTTTTAATCATTCTTCAGGAGGTTTGTTTCTTTGAGTGGTCATTTCATGCATATTTAAGCATTATAAAATAAAAATTAAAGCCTAAATAACATCCATTCAGCCTCTAAAATTTTTATTGAGCCTCTTCAATGCATTTGTATGGCCTGGAAGACTAAAACATCAAGTTCTTCACCAAAAATTTCATTTTGATTTTGTTTTAGCACTAATGAGTTGTTTAAGGAGGATTCTCAAAGTTTCAATCCATTTGGAAGCCTGTAAAATTTACTATGATCATTTGTTCACCTACAAGAGTGCCATAGTCAAGATACATGTATGTATTTAATGTTACATAGTTTTGAATATTTATTATAAAAATATTTTTTATTTTTATTCTCAAATTTCTATGTAAACCCTAGTCCCACCTTCATTGGCTTAATTCATTCATTCAAAAGTTTAAAAAAGGGTTGATTTATTTAATTTTTGAAATTACATGTCATAAATATTTTTATTTATTTATTTTGAAAAAATATATTAAAATATATAAATTAAAATTAGTGCATGTAAAATCTCAAGGAAGCTCTTAGTTGAGTTGGTGGCTCTAATTTTTGCTAAAACCTTGTAAGGAAGGAGTATAGTGTTCAAATATCACTAGCCTTTATTTTTTTGATCAAGTTAGTTTTTTTTATTCAAATTATTTTTTATTTGAATTTATTTTTTGTATTTGCATGCAAACATCTCACATGCAAACCCCTCTCTATTGTCGACCTTTTTTATTACATTTGACCTAGTCAAAACCTTGTCAACCATAGTCATGTAAATATTCAATTTATAGTTTTTGGCCCTTTCTAAATGCATGTATGTGACCCATTTTCTATTTTTAATATTCCTATTATTATTATTTTTTTATTTTTTAATATAACTATTTAGATAGTTATTCTATGCATGATACTTTTGACACCTATAATAGTGCAATTTGTTGTAAATTGTTGCATTGTTTCTCATCTATTTGAATAATTAAATCTTATTTACACTACAAGTTCACTTTATTTTTGTAAATGGAGTACAAAATATCATTAAAATTTTTGATTTTAAACTTTTATCTTGTTTTATACTATCATTTTTAAAGGAAAGTTAAGGGTTCACCTAAATTTGTATTAGATGACTCTCATATGCTTAATGGTTCAAATTATAATATATGTAAAATCCACATTAAAATAGATTTTATGGCCCAAAAAATATGGAAAATTATCATCAAGATTGAAAAATTCTTGTCAAGAGGACATGTTACACATGAGTTTACCAATGCATTTCAATAAAAATCATAGAAAGTTTTATCGATTATCTTACGAAGTGTTAAGAATGAATTCATAATACATATCAGCAATCAAGATTCTCTTATCACTACTTGTAAAATCCTTTAGTCCATATATGAGGTCACTCATCTCTCTAAAATTATTAAATTGATTCTTGAATTGTTGACTACACCTATGAATGGTGATGAAAATTTTGTTAATTTTACTACTAAATTTAAGAATATTAAAGGTTAGTTAGTTGGATGTTACTATAATTTAATTCAATCTCCATTATTTTATTTCATTATTCATCTGAATATTCATGAAATTTTCCATAATTTTATTTCCATTTTGAATTCAAAATACTAAACAGAGTGAGATATCTCTGACCTTACTACCCTATCAGTGCTTTTGACTAAAGAAGAGTAAGTTATGACTACTTTTGGTTCTAAATAGAAAGTCACTCAAGCACTTCTCACCCTCAATAATATTTATGAGAAAAATAAGAACCAAAAATCTAACCCTAATTCTACCAAAGGCTCAAATATGAATATGAAATATAGTAATAAGAATCATAAACCTAGGTTTAATGGTAATTACAATTTGTATGGTAAATTTGATCATATAAGGTAACCTGTTATAAAAACAAAGATAGATTTAACAATAAACCTTTTAAAAATAATAAAGGAAATAAATATAATCAAAATAAATACAAAAATTAAAACCCTAATTAGAATAATAATCAAGATCAAAATTCAAATATTATTAATTTATATGCTACTTTATTTATTTCAAATGAGAATGAATGGATTCTAGATAGTGGTGTATCGCACCATATGACTTACTTATCTAATATTTTATATGATTATAGAGATATATCTAAAAATATTTACTTAGAAAATATTTCATTTTTAGAAGCAACTAAACAAAGAAAATCAAAATTTGTAAATGTTGTTATTAATGATATTTTATTTGTACTTAAACTAAAGAAAAATTTCCTATCTTGTTCTCAAATTATAAATAATAATTTCATTTTAATATTTATTAAATATAGTTTGTCCATTAGAAATCAATTTGGTTCTCTGATTGTTGAAGGTGTTCAAAAAAATAGTTTATAAATTTTCTACTTCTTCTACATGTTTTCTTTCATCACATAGTAAGAATGAATCTAAATTATGACATAAAAAATTAGGACATGTTAATTTTAGAAGTTTACATGATATGTATACTCATAATATTATTTTTGGACTTCTTTATATATCTTCTCAGCATGAAGCTTGTGAGGTTTTTTTATGTGTTAAGCACCATATTAACCCTTTTCACAAGAATCATGAAGTGAATTCCTCCCATCCTTTATAATTAATTCATAGTGATGTTGTATGACCTCTTGAAGTTGTATCTCTTAATGTTTATTTGTATACTTTCACTTTTATTGATGATTATACTAGAATTATTTGGTCATAATTCATTAAAAATAAATATGAAGTTTTGTATAAAATCAAAGAATTTAAAGCTTTTATTGAAAATGATTCTAATGTTTATATTGAGAGATTAAGATATGGTAATGGTGGTGAATACAGTAGTAATACCTATATTCTTTTTGCATTAGTTATGGTATTCAAAGGGAACTAACAACTCCCTATTCCCCTCAACAAAATGATATTGTTGAAATAAAAAACCACACCATTATATAAATTGATAGAATAATGTTGCACTCTGTAAATATTTCTAAATTTTTATGGGTTGAAACCATGAATATTTTTGTGCATATTCTGAATAGAGTCCCTACCAAATATTTTCATCTTTCTACTCCCTTATAAATGTGGTATAAAAAAACACTAGTGTGGATCGTATTATGATCTTTGGTAGTCTTGTTTCTATCTGTGTTCCTAAATTTAAAAGAAAGAAGATTGATCCTACTTCATATCCTTGTGTTTTAGTAGGTTATGGAGGTAAGACTAAAGGTTTACGAGTATATGATCCATATAAAAGATAAATCATTAAGAACAAGAATATTATTATTCTTAAAAAATATTTTTATAAGCCCTCGAGGGATCCTCCTCAATGTTCTTCTTTTGATGAACTTGGCTGTCATGTTTCTCTTTATCAAGAAATTGATGCCCTAAATTTATTTGATCTAGTTTTGGATAACTTTGAGTTTAAGGAACCCCCTAAGTTTCAAGTTTAATCTAAAATATCTAAATGGGTAAAATCTCTTATTCAATCTTCTAATGTTGATAATCTTAATAAATTAACTAGGAGTCAACATTCTTATCATGATTTAATGATTGCATGAATGCAAACCTTAATATTTTGAGTAATCCACTCAAGATGATAGATGGAAAGTTGTTATGTAATCTAAGTATTATATCTTAATTAAAAATCAGACTTGGAATCTTGTCCCACCTTTGTCTAAAAGGCATATTGTTAGTTGTAGGTGGAGTTATAAAATCAAATATAAGTCAATTAGTAAAATTGAAAAGTTTAAATCAATATTAATCACTCATGGGTTTACTCAGAAACCTAGGATTGACTATGTTGAAACATTTGCTCCTATAGCAAAAAATAGTACTATTAGATTACTTATTACTCTTAGAGCCCAAAATGGCTGAATTATCCACCAAATGAATGTCAAGAATGTATTTCTAAATGGTTATTTAGAAGAGGAAATATATATATATATATATATATATATATATATATATATATATATATATATATGACATAGATTAAAGGTTTCACTGACCCTAACAAATAATATTATGAGTGTAAGTTAAATAATCTTTGTATGGTTCAAAACAAGCTCCCTGAGCTTGGTACTCTAAAATTACTTCTTTTTTCAAAGAACTAGGTTTATCTAAGTATAATTTTGATAATTATCTATTTGGTCAAGTTCAAAATAGTCATATTAACTAAATAATTTTATATAATGATTATTTTTTAATTTTAGTGATCTAACTAGTTTAATTCTTAAATATAATAATAAAGTAATTCAAATGTTTGAAATAACTGATTTAGGTATTATGTATCATTTTTTAAGAATGGCTATCTTTCAAGACAAAATTTTGATTATTGTATCACAATGTCAGTATGCACATAATCTTATTGTTAAGTTTAATATGTTTAATTATAAATCTACATCTACTCCTATTGAAGTTGGTATTAAACTTGATCTAAAACTTACATGTGAAAAAACTAACCCTACTCTATATAGATAGCTTATTGGTAGTTTGATTTATCTAACCACTACTAAGTGAGATATTTCATATGTTGTTGGTGTTGTTTCTAGAATTATGAAAGATCCATATTTAGATCATTGTAAATTATAAAAGAGAATACTTTTGTATATTAAAGGAACTATAAATTTTGGTTTATTTTATTCTTCTATTAATAGTGTTAATCTAGATGGTTATTGTGTTGTTGACCATGTTAGTGATACTATAGATCTTAAATGTACATTTGAATATGTGTTTAAGTTTGGTGTAGGTGTTTTAACTTGGATCAATAAAATGTAAGTTATTATCTCTATCTTTTTAATTAAAATAGAGTATATAAGTGCTACAGAATATGCTAAAGAAGACATGTGGCTATAAAATTTATTCATAGAACTTCATTTAGATATTTCTCAAAGTACCATCCTTTATTATGATAACAAAAGTTATATAAATTTGTAAAAAAAATTAGTACAACACCAATGAACTAAACATATTAAATTTCACATGCATTCTATCCAAGAGAAAGTCCTCAATGGTGACATTGATCTACAGTTCTATCCTATAGATAAAAAAGTGGTATATATATTTACAAAACCACTTGGTGCTACCAAGTCTTTTTAGTTTCATGTAACGTTGGGCCTCTTAGAGTTTTCATTGAAGGGAAGTGTTCATGACAAAGTCACTTCCTAATGGCCTTGTGTTCCTTCTTCTTCTCTATACTAACTTCATGTAAAAGTTATGTAATTGTAAACTTCATGTATAATTTTTACTTTTATACTATAATACATTAAATCATACATTGTAATGGAGGTATTTATGTTATAATAGGCTTCAAATATTATTATTAGATTATTCACAAGAAACTATGAGATGTTGCATCATGATCATGCTAGCCTAAACTAACTTTTGAGTAGTTTATGAATTATAATTATTTTTGTTTCAAAATATGATGTTTGGCATGATGAAGATTTTTAAATCCTTAAATTTTTTACATAGTATAATTATATTTTCAAGGTGACTATGAATTTTATCCTCACTTAGAATTAAGGGGGAGTGTCAGAACATTTAATGTCTAAACAGACTTAATTGACTCTTGGCTTACCTTGGTAGTTAAATAAATAATAATAATATATTATTTATTAAAAAAAGGTGAAAAATTTGTGTAAATAAATAATAAAATTATATTTATTTAATATTTACCAATATTATTAAAGGATAGTTGGACCCATTGGTTGCAATCGTCACCTCCCTTCACATTTCACTATAAATAGGGTTTTACCTCTATTGTGAAATATTGTGAATTAAAATTTTGATATTTATGTGTGGTAAATATTTGTAAAGGTTTGTGAATGTTGGTTGAGAGGAAGTGAGATGAGGAAGGTTGTATATTGGGGTTCATAAGTTTCTCGATTATATGAATATCAACATTTGTGTGTTTTTTACCTTTCAAGGTTTTCCCACCTGAATTCCATGTTGTGTACAATTGATATGGTTATTATTCATATGTTGTGTTATTCAAGTTCATATATATATATATATATATATATATATATATATATATATATATATATATATATATATATATATATATATATATATATATATATATCTTTTATGACATTAAATATGCTTTTCAATTTGGTTTCAATATAATTTTCATAATGGTTTATTATCATACTAATCTTCAAAGTGTTATTTACAAGTGAAAGCATACTCCTATCCAATTCAAGATTCACTTGTTAAGACTTGATCACTCTCAAATTTCACTATAATTATGAGCTGGTATGGTTATGGTATAGTGATACCCAATTTCCTATGAATAATCCCACTATCATTTCAAAACTATTTTCTCTCACTAGCCAAGAAGAAAACAAGGGTGAACTCTCATCTCCACTTGGATCAACTGGTGATCTAGAGAATCTCTCCACAAATAATTAAACATCACATTTAAACATATATTTTCACATGATGCATATTATTTCATAATTACTTTTTCCTTTCTCTCATTTCAACTTAAAATTTTCAAGTTTCATATTTTCAAATTTCAAATATGGATAATAACTATGTCCAGTGGCATTGTTACAAGATTTGCATTAAGGCACTTTTCACAAATATACTTCTTGTCTAAATATAAAATGTGTCTTCACACTCAAGTATTTTTTTCTCTTTTACTCTATTAATTCCATTTCACTATATCACTATAGTAAATTGCGGGGTGCGGGGGCGGGAGGGGGGACTGGGGGGGGTGTTGCGGTATACACCCAAATTTTACACTTTAATAATAAATGAAGGGTTTATTTCCATTTTTTTTTTTGAGTCTCACGCTTCTATCCCTTCATTTTTACTTTATGGTATTCTATAATTTAGTTTTACCTTTTCAAATCTACTTTTGGGATTGTGAATGTCATTTTATGACTTTACTTGTTTTAATGGTCATTTTTGGACAAGGTTGCACTATGACTCTATTTGGAGAATGTGGACTTATCCCAAAATAACTTGTAAAAGTTTTCAATTTTTTTAAGTATATAATGGTCTCTTTTATTGTTGTTGGTATTTTAAAGTTAGCCTCCTTGTGCACCAATAATCCACCAAATTTGAATTCAATAGTTATATATAATCAAGGGTCTTGTTAGAGGGTAAAAATCAATTTCAATCTCTCACAAAAGATATACAAATTTTATATATACTTACATATATTGAATTACTAATTCATTTATAGGTCTTAATTCTAAATACATCATTTTCATGCATATGTCTAGGGTAATCATAGTCATATATCCATATCCACCATTACAAAAATATATTTATGAGTGAAAACTACATTAGCTTAAGGCCCTTTTGGGTTATAGAGTTATCACTCAAATTACGTGAAATTTTATTAAGATATATTAGTTATTCCCCTTCCCTTATTCCCCCTTTTTCATTCGATCTCCATTTGGTCTATTTTACAAGAGATACAATTTTTATTTTACAAGTATTTCATGTGGTAAATTGAGACATAAAGTCAGTCATTAATTCATCATAAATAGCCATAGGTGCTCACATAAGAAAATAAATTGTATAATAAATTATAACACTATTATAATCAATATACAAGGCTATAATGTAGCTTTGTCCTCCTATCATGGCCTTATTCTATCATAATTTAAAATTACCCATGTAGTTATAGCATAGTTTAGGGATTTCTACATTTAATTTACATAAATAGTGAGCCTATACAATCAATATAATTTTAGTTTGAGCTAGGTTTGCATATATGTTTATCAATTTACTATTTATATCTCATGACAAATTCTATAAATTATTGTATTTAATATTCATAGGTTTATATTTATCTAAACTTAAATCAATTTTTAATGGTTTATTTATTATTATTATTTCATTATTAAATCAAAAATAACATTAAACATTAGGCATGTTGGAATAAAAATGATTGAGAGGGGGGTTGAACCAGTCTTCAAAAACTTATTTATCAATTTCACTTAAGCAATCATGAACCATTCAAACAAGTATATAGATCTAAAAAGCATAAACACTTATCCACATAGGAATGAAACATAAAAACACATCACATATGTGGGAAACCCATAAGGAGAAGAAAAAACATTGATATTTACAAATTTAATGCATTCCTATAAGACAAACACCAAATTTAGTGAAGCACCTACTTCACATAGAGCACTAACCCTAACTAGCTAAGCACCAACTCAGCTAAGATTTAGCAAGCACCAACTTGTAAGGAGGCACCAACCCCATAGATGAATCAGCATAAAATCATCCACTTTATTCATTTAATCACCTTTAAAAAATATTTTTTCTCAACCAACTTATGATTGCCACCTCTTCAACTCTTCACACACATATCCCTCTCAAACTGCCTTCTATGCCTCTTCACTCAACTAGGTTTCTTTAAGACTGATTAGGTCATATAAATTTGATAATAATATACATAAAATTTGTAAAATATTCATCATATATACTATATACTCCTTTTATGGTCTATAATACCTCCTTTTACTCTGTGATATGTTATTTTATTCACTTGCACACTACACACCCAAATAGGCCTAAAATTACCTTGTATATATACAAGTCTTTTGTTCATACACATCTTGGCTAGTAATATACACTTAAACACATGTATTACCCTTTAAATAGGTCATATAAAACATTTCATAAATTAATCAAATATTTTAATACGTTGGTCACAATATATAGGACCAAAATATCTTTTAGGCCTTAACGAGACCTAATTCAACTAGACCTTCATTAGCACATGTTTACCCTTTGATCTCTTTGGAAAAAATTAGAAATATGAAAATAAAATTAAAACTTAATATTCAAATCCAATATACATATAGTAATCTCATCTTATGTATATGATACTTTTTATCTCCAACCAACACTTGAAGCATGTCATTACAACTGTTCCCAATTAGGCATGTGCAGACCCAAAAATTTTGTCTTGAACTAATAAAGATAGAACACCAATTAGTTTTAAAAAAATGGAAATAAATAATATATTAATAAAAATAATGATCTTATATTCATAAAAAAAACTATTAGATACTTCAACTTAGGGTTTATGCTCAAACTCTTCTCTGCAAAATGTTCACTTTAAACTGCCAACTATCCTCAAAACACAATTATGGAAACTTGAAATTATGACACATAAAAAAACACAATGTATTAAAATTAATTAAAATTATCATAAAACATACCAATACAACCTTAAACAAAAATATCATAAGCCTTGATGGAAATCAATGGTCTTGTAGACCAATTTGTTGACCTTCTCTCTCATAGACCTCACTTAGCCAGTCAAGCCATTTTGGCTTCAAATTTTTCACTAATTTTATTGAATAAAAAACCTTTTAAAAATAATTAATAACATATAAAAGTCCCAAAAAAAACACCATGTTCATTATATCATTCCACTTAGGGCATAGATCCTCAAACTCATCACTGCAACTTGCTTACCCAGAACTATCAATTTGTCTTGAAGTATAGTCATGGTGACAATGACCTTCAACATATGTATAAGAAATTTAAATTAATTTAAATTAATTTATATGATATTATTATATAATTATTAAACTCTTAAATATAAATATACCATGGCCAAATGGAAATATTTATCTTGCATACCAATTTCATGACCTCATTATACATAGACCTCATCGAGCTAGACAAGTCAACTTTGTGAGAAACTTTTTGTTATATAAAATGATCTCAAAAAATTATATCCAATATTTAAATGTATTAAATTATTTAAAATTTTATCCATGAACTTGGATTCATCCCTAGTCCATGATAACATGTCCCTAATCATCTCACTTTTTCCTGGGTTTCTCAATGTTTGCACCATTAGGCCTATTAGTAAAAAGTTATCTTAGATGACTAATTTATCACACCTGATGGACATAACCTGCCCAAAAACCACCATTAATACCAAATAAAAGTCTCACAATTTTTCCTCCATCCATTTAAAAACTTTGACTTGATCAACTCTAACTAATATAACAAATTTATGAGAGACAAGGCCTTTATTGTAGGATCCATTCACTCACTTGAAGACTTAATCACACTTGAAGATACATATAAGAGTTTAATACAACCTATAATCACTAAACTAACCAAACCAATCCATTCTGATCACTTTAAAATAGCTTATTTCATATCAGGTCACTAGTAGAGTTCTTTGAGGGTTTAAACCATCTTCCACTGTTAGCAATCATTCATAAATATTAGCCCCTCATTCTAGAATATAATGCTTGTAAATTTGAGATATGAACATTTCCCATATACCATGAATATATGAGGTTCCCACTTATAGTTTACACTTTCTAATGAACACCTGAAAGTCCTTCTCAGGTTGAGAAATCTTCATTTTGTGCACATGAGAGACCTCAAAACCACTTTTCATTCCTTATCTTTCAAACCATGACCTAAAACTTGGTCAAAAAACCTATGAAAATCTATCACACCACTAAAAATTCTGACTTTCTCACTATTATCTTTAAATTTTAATCTCATACCTTATTTTGCTACCATCTCTCTCTTTGTTCTCTATACCTTGACTAACAAACCACATTAGTCTTTGAAACTAACCTTTTAACCACTGTCCAAGATATAAAAACCTAATATACATTCCATAAAACCTATTACCATGATTAAAAACTTCCATATATATTTCATGTGTCTTTTCAATAAATCATGATGCCTCATTAGGCCAAGCAGGTTCTAAAATTGGTCTAGGTGTAGACTAGGTCTATAGGTCCTACCCCTATAGGCTCACCCTAATACTGAAATGAGTGATCCAATGTATCATATACATGTTAAATCAACCTAATAAAACATATTATGCTTATTTATACTCATCTCACTGATACATCATACGCATACCTTCTCACAAGGTCTCTTCATGTTATGACTAGTGTCATGACTAGTCTTCTCAAGTACTTAAAACTTGACAACTAATTTTGAAACACTATTTGATTCTTATACACCTTACACACATGAATTAAATTATGTTAAAAAAATATCATACCTATGAACATACCTCTTCATGCTTACCCTCCACATGCTCATGATATGACTATGCTTGTTTATGATTAGGCTTCTCAAGACACCTTGTACTCAACAACTAGTATACAAACATGCTTACCTCAATGATGCTATCAAATATTAATTTCAAACCAATTTAAAAACCTTGAAAATATTCAATATAATAATAATTATGTTAGCTTCAAAATCTCTCTTAATAGAAAGACATTAGGTTGCATTCAAATTCTCTATCATCACATGCCTTCTTTGTCACATCAATCACATAAGCTCATACCTCAAAGATTTCTCAACATGCATATTTACCATATGCAGCTTGACATCAAATAAATTAACCTTGAAATTAATGGTATCACTTCTCAACAACCTCCCATTTTTTATTAATGGAAAAACATTATTCAATCTGATCACTCTCATTTCCACCAATCTAATAAATCTTCCTTCTTGAACTTTCTACCCCTTTGACATTAATGATAAAGGCTCATACATACTGTAACTTCTATAACCACACATTCATATAAAAAAATCTCAAAATAGAGAATATGAAACATTACAGTAACATAAATGAACTCAGATTACAAGACCACTTCTCAACATGAATCAAGCTCAGTCAATAACCTGAATAGCTCCCCCTCAAACCAAGCATCCACCATGCTTTTGCTAACTAAAAAGTGTCTCCATGAATCCTAATGGATTCACCCATTTTCATAAATAACTAAAACAACACAAGCTTAGGATATTCCTAGATCTCCATGTTTTCACAAGATTGAATATCCTTCAGTATCCTCTTAGGCTTGATTGGCATTATAGACTTTACCTCTTCATCAATCATTTGATCATTAATATGAGTTGATAATACACATTCTTGACTTTATTTTACATTTGAAGTATGCTCTACCATATAAAATAATCTATTTTATCTTCTATATTAATCATAGCTTACCTTTATTGTCTTTGATTTTCACACATTCATTTGTCTTCTCTCTTGCACTCTAGGAGCTTCAAACCTCTTGTTTTGACTTGATGACCTTATAAATCTATTAGGATAGAATCTTGAAATGTGTCCTACATTATGATAATTGTATCAAACCACCTCATTCATACCTCTTGACTGAGTATTCCTTTCATAATCCCATACATATTCATTTTTAAAGGGTCTTAAACACTCTCTTGATCTATGACCAAATTGATTACATGTATAACAATAACCATTAAATGAATTAGAATGCCTCATATCATTAGGATGTTTTATATGTTTTTTCATTTTGACCTTCTTATCTTCATTATTTTTTTCCTTGACTTGAGCTACTCCCTTTTGGTCTTCTTTGAAACCAAGACCTATCTTATCACTTGCAGATTTTTGACTACTCAAGATGTTATCTAGAGCATCATTACTCTTTTCAAACTTCATAAAGGTATTCAAATTTATAGATGCTTTATCCAACTTATATTTCAGGGATTCTACTTCAAATTTATACCTAGTGAATTCTTCCTCTTTAGCCTTTAGGCTTGTAGTGACTATCTCTATCTATGCTTCAATATGATTGATGATCTCATCATAATCCTTAGATGTGTTACTCAATCTCTCCTCAAACAAACCAATCCTATCTTCATAGTCCTTAACTAATGATCTTAGTTTGTGATTATTTTTTATTTATAAATTTAAATCCTCTAGAACACTCAATAATTCTTCCTCAAGGTTCACTTAAGCTTCTTCTTCATTAACCATAAGGCCTTTACCATTTGAGCAACCCTCATTGTCTATTTCTATGGCCATGAATAAGGTTTCATTATTGTCATGTTTAGGTTCATTACTACCATCATCACTATCATATGTACTTGTGTCACTTAATCAAATGATTTATTATCTTCTTTGTTGTAGAAACTTCTCTTGTTCTTGAATGACCTTTTCCTACCTTCATACTTCCTAAAATCTTTCTTGTTGTTTTCAGTATTATAGATATTCCTATCATCTCCATGGTGTTCATAATGCTTAGTTTTATCTTTTTTAGGACACTTGGATGCAAATTTACCAATATTACCATATTTGAAACATTTAAAAAGATACTTACCCTTGTACTTACTAGATCCAAACCTCAATTTCCTAGAAAACATGGCTATTAATTCATCATCATCAACATCTAAACATACCCATGTTTGACCTTTTTGGATTTTGAATTCTTCTCAAATTTTAAATTTTATTCCTTATTAGGAGATTTTTTTCATTTTTTATCATCTTATAAGTATTCAAGATGCCATGAAGCCCATATATTTTAAGATTGTCCAAATCTTTCATCTCTTCTACTACAGACACCTTAAAACAAAACTTAAGAGTTAGTGATCTCAATACCTTTTGAAGAATTGTAGACTCTTTTACTTCTTCTCATAATCCTCTAATGGAATTGAAAAACTTATCAAACTTCAATACGTAATATGTAATGGTTTGATCTTTATTCATCTTCAGACTTTCAAACTATCTTTGGTGGGTCTATAACTTGGCCATCTTCATTTTGGTGTATCCTTCATAGATAGTCTTCAATTTGACCCATATTACCTTGGATGACTCATAGTGTATGATAGGCCACAAATAATGCCATTCATTGCCTTGGAATTACTCTCACTTTCCTTCTTATCTATTACATCAGTTGGTGGTGTAGGAGGTGGAGTGTATACATCCACAACTAACTACCATATGTCATGGCCTATTGACATTAGATATGTCATAATTTTGATGCTCTAAAATGCATAATTATTTCCATTGACTAATATATCCTTACTTGTAGAAAAACCACATTGATTTTGTTGAATATCCATCCTTAATTCTAGGATATCCTTTAGGATATTAGGCCTACTTCAAAGGATTAGATCTGATACCATACATTGGAAGAAAAATGATTGAGAGGGGGGGTGAATCAGTATTCAAAAAATTACTTATCAATTTCACTTAAGAAATCATGAGTCTTTAAAACAATCATATAGATCTAGTAAGCATAAACACCTATCCACATAAGCATGAAACACAAGAACACATCATATACGTGGGAAAACCTTAAGGGGAAGAAAACCCACTAATATATACAAATAGACTATATTACTCTAAGACAAACACCAAATTTAGTGAAGCACCTACTTCACATGGAGCACCAACCCCAACTAGATAAGCACCAAATCAGCCACATAATTCCTTTGATAACCTTTAGAACATCTTATTTATCAACTAACTGATTATGACCACCTCTTCATCCATTAACATACTTATCCCTCTTAAAGTTCCTTGTAGGCCTCTTCACTTAATTACATCTCTTCAAGACTTATTAGGTCATATGACCTTGATCCTCATATATATAACCTTTTTTTAAATATTAATAATAGATCCTATATACTCCTATCATGGTATATAATACCTCCTTCTATTTTGAAATATGTTATTTTATTCGCTTGCATACTACACACCCAAATAGGCTTAAAATTGCCTTGTATATATACAAGCCTTTTACTCATACACCTCTTGGTTAATCATATACACTTGAAAACTTATATTACCATTTAAATATGTCATATAACATGTTTCATACATTAATAAAACATTTTAATATGTTTATCATAGCATATAAGACCAAAATCTCTTTTAGGCCTTAAAGAGACCTAATTCAACTAGGCCTTCATTAGCACACATTACCCTTTGATCTCCTTGGAACACTTTAAATATCTACCCATGTAAGGAACACTTCATATGAACTCTATTATATTTATACTAATCTCATCTTAGGTACATGATACTTATTATCTCCAACCACCACTTGAAGCATGTCATTAGAATTATTCACAATTAAGCCTGTGCATACCCAAAAAGTCTATCTTGAACTATTGAAGATAAAATACCAATTAGCTAAAAAACCATGAAAATATTTAACATATTAAAAAACTTTATTACCTCATGGTTATCACAAACTTAATTATATACTTCAACTTATGGTATACATTTTCAAACTCTTCTCTACAAAATGTTCGCTTTGAACTGCCAACTAGCCTCAAAACACAATCATTGAAACTTGAAATTATGACATTTAAAATAATAAAATAAAGGATTTAAAATGAATTAACATGATTTTAAAAAATACTTATAATAAAATCCAATAAAATTATCATAATCTTAATGGTAATTATTAGTCTTGCATGCCAATTTGTTGACCTTCTCTCTCATAGACATCACTCAACTAGTCAAACCATTTTGGCTTAAATATTTTAAATAAATACCAAACCCTATAAGAATAATTAATAAAACATATACTTCCCAAAAAAAAACACCATGTAAATTATATACTTCTACTTATGGCATAAATCCTCAAACTCATCACTACAACTTGCTTACCTAAAATTACCAATTTACCTTGAAGCATAGTCATGGTGACAATGACCTTTAACATTTTTCTAACCAATTTAAAAGAATTTTAATTAATTTAGATGATATTATTATATCATCAAGAAATTATTATATATAAATATTCCATGTTCAAATGGAAATATTTTCCTTGTAGACCAATCTCATGAACTCACTATACACAGACTTCATTGAGCTAGACGTCAACTTTATGAGTAACTATTTATTATATCTAAAAATTATATTTAATATTAACATACAAGTATTTTAAAATATTTAAATTCACTTAGTTTCATCCATGTTCTATGATAACACATCCCTAATCATCTTCTCACTTTTACCTGGGTTTCTCACTGTTTACACCATTATCCCTATTAGCGATAAGTTGTCTTAGATGAATAGTTTAGAAAACCTAAGGGATATAACCTGCCTATAAACCACCATGTAAACCAAAAAAAGTATCAAAATTTATACTCCATCCATTTATAAAATTTGTCTTGGTCAACTCTGACTGCTATATCAAATCTTCAAAAAATAAGGCCTTTCATGTAGGGTCCCCTCACTCACTTGAAGACTCAATCACACCTGGATATTATTGGGAGAGTTTAATAAAACCTATAATCACTTAAATATCCAAACCAATCCATTATAATCACTTTATAACAAATTATTTCATGTCAAGTCACTATTCAGGTTCTTTGAGGGTTTAAACCATCTTCCACTGTTAGTAATCGTTCATAAAGCTTAGGCCCTCATTCCAAAAACTATTATTTGGAAATTTGAGATAGGACCCTTCCCCATATACCATTAATATATTATGTTCTCATGTATAGGTTAAAAATTCTAATGAACACCTAAAACTCCTTCTTAGGTTGATAACCCTTAATTTTGTGCACATAAGAGACCTCAAAACCACTTTGTATGACTTATCATGAAAACCATGATCTAAAACTTGGTTAACACATATGTAAAAATATATCACACCAATATAAATTATCACATGCTCATTTTTATCTTTAAATTTTAATCTCGTACCTTATTTGGCTTTCATCTCTCTTTTTACTCTCTAGACCTTGACCTGTAAACCACATTAGTCTTTAAAACTAACCTTCTAACCATTGTCCCAGATTTCAACACATCATATACATGCCATAAAACCTCTTAAAATTATCAACCACTACCATACATATTTCACATGTCTTGTCAATAGATCATGATGCCTCATTATGTTAGGCAGGGTCTAGAAGTGGTCTAGGAGCAGACTAGGTCTATAGTCCTACCCCTGTAGGCTGACCCTAAGACTAACATGAGTACTATAATGCCTCATATACATGTTCAATCAACCTCATACATCATCTTATGTCTAGTTTTACTCATCTCACCAAGCCATCATACTCATACCTTCTCACAAGGTCTCTTCATGTTATGACTAGTGCCATGCCTAGGCTTCTCAAGCACTTGAAACTTGAAAAATGATCTTGAAAGACTATTTGATGATTCTAAACTTTTCACACATGACTTACGTGTTATTTATATAATTTCATACCTCTACACATACCTATTCATGCTCACCATGCACATGTTCATGATATGACCATGCTTATTTATTACTAGAATCTCAAGACACCTTATACTCAAGGACTAGTATACAAACATGCTTACCTTAATGATGCTATCAAATAAGAAAATTCATTAAATATCACTTTTACACCACTATAAAAACCTTGACGAAATCCAATATAATAATAATTAGGTTTCCTTCAAAGTCTTTCTCAATAGAAAGACATTAGGTTGCCTTCAAATTCTCTCTCATCACATGGCTTATTTGTCACATCAAGCACAGAAGCTCATACCTCAAAGACTAATCACCATGCATATTCACCAGATGTACCTTGACATCAATGACATCAATGACAACACTTCTCAACAAGGAAATGGTAGAAGTGATAAAATGATTGGGGAGGGCACAAAAATGGGCATACTTAGGGAGGTGATCCACCAATAAAATCATTGATTTCATTTCTGACTTTGGTAGTCCTTATATGAAGTATATTGAAATATTGAACCATACCCTGATCAGAATAGGAAAGGGTTGGAGTATTCTTGGGGTCAAGACTATCCCCTTTATCACACAAAAAAACTTCACATTCTACCATAGATTTTTTGATGTCATGTTTAATTCCCTCCTAAAAACATCCAGTGGACCCTTTCAAATGTTTTTAAAAAACTTGAGTATCCATATAATGGGGAGGCATGTAGTTATAATATAATTTTCTCTCATAATATATATATTTGGATTATATGACCCTTGTGCTACAAATAGTGATCACCCTAGGAGTAATTGAGCTAAGACAAATATTAGTCTTCAATTTTTAGATGAGTTGTTTAATTTTAGCATCCTATGACCCTTTGTTTTTTACCTTATTCACCCAAAAATTCATTTTTTCATACTTAAGAGACAATGCATTTATGACAACATTTTATTTACCTTTTTGTATATAATCTCATAATTATAACCCATAATTTTGGTTACCCACATATATTACTCAAGTGAAATGACTCTTTGATCCAAGAAGTACTTGAGACTAGATATCAATATTAATATGGCTCCCCATATCCATTTTTTACATATAAGTTTCTCTTGAGTAGATATGGGTGCCCACTTATTGACTATCTGAAGGATGGTTAGCATTTCCTTCTCATATGTGGAGTGAACTAATTTTTTCCCTATAAGTGCCTTGATAGAAAATGTGAGGGATTAAACCTCATGCATTAGGAATCTAATTTCACTATTAGAGGTATTAATTTTGATGAAAAAGGGTTTGGAGACGTCAAGCATAGCCAGAAGTGGTGTAGTACACATTGCTTGAGAAGTTTGAATGACATTTTTTCCACCTATAACCACTAATAAGAATATTTTTTCAACATAATTCTCAATAGTGTTGTAATTTTCCCATAGTCTATAATGAGCTTTTTATAATATCTAGTGAGTCCTAAAAAATTTGAGGGATCTTGAGTGTTTTGGGTTTAGGCCAATTTTTCTTAGCCTCAATTTTTTAGGGATCTATTTTAAATCCTTCCTTAGAGATGATGTTTCTTATATACTCAATTTATTTTCGCCAAAAGCACACATAGATCATTTATACATAAATTGTTCTTAATAAGGAAATGGAAGGTTTGACCAAGATGCACCTGATGCTTCTCTTAGGTATGGTTCTAAAAACAAAGAATATTAGGATAAAGTTGGGGAGAAATAGCTATAATATCATGTTTATTAAGTCCATAAATGTTGATGGATAATTAGCGAGGTTGAAGGACATGACAAGATATTCATAAATACCATAATGAACTCATCATATTTCCTAGGAATATATTATTCCTTTATGTGTATCTAATGATATCCTGAACTCAAGTGGAGCTTTAAAAATAATTATTATCTATTTAATTAATCCATCAGCTCATCAAACACTAGAATGGTAAACCTGTCTTCTATTATGAATTTATTTAGTGATTAAAATCCAATACAAAGGTTATAATATTCATATATTTACATACCATTATTATAAGGTAAGAGTAATAACTAATTCTTGGTCTAATGACTCTTAATTTCAATAATCCTTGAACTATTTTCTTTATATCACTCTTCTATAGAAATAAGTACTAGTAAATATGGATGTTTAGAGGTACACTTTATATAACAAGATGAATGGCATGATATTTTGGATGATATTGAGGTAACCCTTTAGGTTCCTCAAAAATTACTATATGCATAAATAATCATGTAAGTCTAGTTTATGGTTAGGATCAAATGATTTATTGATCTATATGGTGCAAAGTTATGTGATTATACCATGAGATCCCTTTTCCAGCAACTAATCCATCTGATGAGAGTTAATGATACTTTTTTATCCTAAAGTGAGAGACTTAAAGTTGTGTTGATAAACTTTATTGGTGAATTTCATTTATAGTCTGTAAAATTCCAATAATATGACTCCTAGTGTTTAAACCCATTGTGCTACAAAAACTATGTCACAACCTCCTAGAGGTAAAATAAGTATGTCTTATTTCAAATTATAATCCCTTACTATGATTAAAATATTATGTAATTTTTAGTTACAGTGTAGGCTTACACCATTTTTTATCATTTTTTCAAATATTTAATAATTATATACATAACAATTGGCTCATTTGGTTAGTTGAGGGTCAAATAAGTTGTGTGTTACCTTAATCAATGAGGATTATGAGGGGTTTTTTTAAGGACCCATTGATCTTCATTATTTGAGGAGTGGTGATGCCAACCAATGTGTGCACTAAATTTTTTAGTGTTGGGTCCTCCCTAATATCATATTTTTCTTCCTTTGGGGCTTCTAATACATCTTCCCATTTGGTAGACTCTATAGGTGACTCTATAGTAAGTAGGTATATTTTTTTCTCCAACATCAGTGATCCAATGTGAATTTATCATTGTATTTATAACATTATTATTTTTCTCATTATACATACATATTATACTTTATTAGGTTTTTGATGGGTGTAGTTATTCGGTATGGAAATTGTATTGGTTGTGTTGGCATGGACTTCCTAAACATATGGGATTTAGAAGACCTATGTTGGGATATGAACTTTTCTTCAACTAGTTAACCCAATGGTTGCTATCATATATTGATGTTTGAACATTTTCACCTTGAATATTATATCCTATTTTATGCCACTAATGAAACAAATTTATAATAATTCATGGGTTTACATGCCCATTAATTTGTCAAATTTTTCAAACTCCAACTAATATTCCCAAACAAAACAAAATTTCCATAATTTTTTAGGGGCTCCCATGAAATCCTCATGTGTACTTGAGCCAAAGTGAACCAATAATAATTCACTAATTTTAACCATGTTAGAATATAATTAATTTTTTTATATTAATGGAACCACTTAAAAAAATATTTATCCATGTTATATGAGGTTATAGGTACCCTATCCTAGAATCGGGTGTCATGCAGATGGCAATACTACTCTACTAAATAGATCCAATTGGTGAGACCATCAAATTTTTTAAAACTCAATTATGGATTTTGTGGAATTCTCCCAAAATTAGAGGTCTATTAAGAATTGTTGTTTAAAATAATCCATAAATCATGGTCACTTAATGTATGGGGTGTGTCCATCATGATTGTCTATTGGGATTTAACACTGAAGAGTTGGGATTAGTGGTCATCCTATCTAATATGTATTTATACTAATGTTAGTAAGTTGTGTCTCCATGTCCATTCATTGGGTAAGTACCACAATATTTTGGGGTTTTTGTAAAGTGATATAGGGGTTATACTAAAATAATCAACTTCATGAGACTACATATGCCCCAACTTCAAAACAATTATTTTTTTTGGGGGGGTAGAGGATAATGATTGATAAGCTTAGTACACTATGTCCATATAATTATTTAATCATATTCTAAACATTTTTTTATTTTTTGTTTCTTTAGGATGATAAAATAATATTAAAATTTATGAATATTTTGGTTGCTACATTTCCAAATAAATCACTTTAGATATGTGATTCTAGCATTGCTAAGGTAATGATAGGGAAGGTTACTATAACATTTATCTAGTATATGAGTTTTCAAATACACTTATCACATTTATAAATAATGTTATCCAAATATTTTAGAGCTCCAACTATGGAATATTGAACCATCTCACAACCCACTATTCCATCTCCCAAGTATGGTGTAACTAACTTCTCAGGGCTAACCACTTAACAACAATCACTAATACAAAAGGCTAAAAACTTCCTATGGAAAAATAAAAACCTACGCCCTTCATATATATTTAAATGTGTGAAATATAAAATATGCATGTAATGATATCTAAGGATTATTTTTTAGTGGGACACACCTCACTTCACTGATAATAAGAAGTTGTCTTAGACAATAACAAAATCAATATTTTTTTACCTGCAAGTTTTCCTTCCTACTTGATTTGAATTTGGCCATGGTTGTAGGGGACCTAGGGGGACCCCTTGTCCCCTCTTCCCTCTCCCCTTTAGTATGTGATAGCCCTAAGAATACTTCAAGCTGACATTTTAAACTCGTGACCTAAGGTAATGCATCAATTCCCAATACATGGAAGAATGTCCTTCTATGGGATAAAACTATGAGAAATAGAGAGTTGTCCCACTGTTGTTAGATTCTAAGGATGGATTAATTCTCAAAATCCCTAATATTATGATGGAGAGAATAGTTTTATCAATGGAACGGGTTATTGTTGGTAACTTTTTTGACTTCAAACTGAATATTGATTTGGTAAGGAGATGCATTGATACTAAATGGAAGGTGAAAGGTAGAATTTTAGTTAGTTACATGGCTAGGGGGATGTTCCTCTTAGATTTTATAGCTAGAAAGGATCTCACCCATGTCCTTATGGGGATTGTGGGTGTATTAAAAGAATAGCCTCTCTCTTTGAAAATGGAAACTGGGGTTAGATGTTGTTACTGATATAAACAAAATGGCCTCAATTTGGGTGAGACTTCCAAGTCTCCCCTTGAAATATTAGAATGAGGAAGTGATCATCTGGATATCAAATACCTTCAATTACTTCATTGCTTTAGACAATACTACCAATAATAAGTCTAGGTTAGTATTTGCCTACTTTTTTATTAGTGTAGATATTAACAAATATATACCAAAATCCAGTACTCTTGAGTCTAAATTTGGTCAATGGACTCAGCCTATTCAGTATGAGAATTCTGTGGTCTTTTATTATAACTATAATAGAAAAGTGTACCTCATAATTTGATGTAAATTAAATAAAAAGAACTTCAGCACTTTGGAAAGCTAAACTAATGGAGTTGAGGAAGACTATCCTTTTAGGGAGGATATCATAAATATCATTAGCACCCCTTAGAAGGAGAATAATGAAGGTAAGTTAAGGGAAGAAGATAGAGGCTTGTCTAGGGACATAGTTAAGGAACTTGAGTTCTCCATCTCTCAGGGAGAGGCTCTGAAGACCCCTATCATTGAGATTGATATGAAGGAATAAATGACTAGTGAGACCAATGTCATAATGCCACCCTCATTAGAAGAATGGGAGATACACCAAGAGGCTAAGGTTAGTGTTGACCTAGATTTAGGATTTCTAAGATATATAATTTAAACAATGATAGTGAATCTATCCTTAAAAGGATTGGAAGCCTAGTCAAAGGGGAAGGAACTTGTAGCAAACTATAAGGTTTCACTTCACTAGGAAATGACTCAATCTAACCCTTAGAGTAAGAACAAGTAAGATTGATAAGGATCTATATTTTGAGGGTTAGACCACTACTAAAAATAAATACAAAAGTCAAGAAAGGAAAATTACTAATGTTGAGGTGGATTCCAAAGCAAGAAGACCCACCTAAAGAGAAACCAGATAGAAGGTTGTCAACCAGGACATTGTTATGGGTAGACTGAGGACTTTGGAGATTGGCTCCAGGAAAGTCCAAGGCAAAATAAGATTCTTTCTTGGAGTATTAGAGGGCTCAATATCCCTCAAAACTAGTTCTTTGTTAAGAACTACATTTATGATAATAAATTTGATATCCTCTTATTGCAAGAAGTCAAGATGAAAGTTGAAGGATTTTAACTTATTATAAAATAAATATGGCCTAACATTGAGTATTGTATAAGTGATGCCTTGGGAGCTTTAGGAGGTATTATCACTATGTAGATTATAAATGTGGTGAAAGGGAGTCTAATTTCTAGATGCAATAATATTTTATGTTTTAAGACGGTTAATCACAATAAATCTTAGAATTTAGACAATATTTATGCCCCTAATCAAAGAAATACTAGAAAGGAATTATGGGATCTCCTTTCCACTCTAATAGGGAGAAATAAGGAGGATTATTGGATGATTTTTAGATACTTTTTGGTGACTTTAAATCCCCACTCTATCCTTTAGAAAAGATTGGTGGTATTTTAGACTACATGGATAGCATGGTTGACCTAGCTAAGTTTCTCAATAACACAAGTCGTATGGACCTAGATCTTCAAAGATAGTATTTCACTTGGTCTAATAGAAGGAAAGGTGAGAAATTAATTCAAGTTAGATTGGATAGGGTGTTGGTTACCTCTAATTGGGATTACACCAGTGCCTATGTTCTTGAATCCCTCCCCACAATGACCTCTGATCACAATCCTCTCCTTTTATCCTAGAAGGATAGAGAATAAGGGCCCTTTCCCCTTCAATGAGTTAATGTGGATTTAACATTTGGGCTTTAGAGATTAGTGAGCTAGTTGGTGGAATATCACTATCCAAGGATCCCCTATGTTTAGTTTGGCACATAAGCTAAATATGGGGGAAAAAAAGGTCAAAGGTTGGAAAAAGTATACCTTTGGAAACATATTTGAGAACAAGTGAAGGATAACTACTAACCTTGCTAAAATTTAGTTACTAATGGAAAATGGAGACATCATTGATGACATGTTGTTGTAAGAGGATTCCTTGAGAAAGGAATGGATTAAACTATTGAAAAAAGAGGAAACCCTATGGAAGCAAAAATCTAGAGTGCAATGGCTCCAAGAGGGGGATATAAATACTACCTTCTTCCATCAATCCAGTATGAGGCATAGGAAGATAAATAGCATGATTAAGTTAATGGATGAGATTAGATCTCTAGTCCAATCAGATATTCAAGTAGAGCAAGTGGCTATCACCTATTTTCAAAAATTCCTTGTTGTTCAAGATAGAATGAAGCTATAGCTTTTATACATTATCCCTACCCATCTTAATGTTGAAGATAATAATCTCCTTACAAAACCTATAACTAAAGAGGAAGTGCATGCTTTCCTCTCTTTGATGGGTGATTTCAAAGCCCCAAGTCCTGATGGTTTTCCTCTGGCCTTTTTCTAAGAGTTCTAGGAGATAGTGGGATAGGAGGTTATTGAGGTAGCTTCAAACTTCTTTAAGACTATAAAATTACTAAAATAGCTTAACCACACATTCATATCACTTATTCTTAAGAAATTAGATCATATTTGTATGGGGGACTTTAGGTCCATTAACCTTTGTAATACAATCTACAAGTTATTCTCTAAGATCTTGGTATGTAGATTATAGCCTATCTTGGACCATCTGATTAGTAATAGTCAGAAGATGTTTGTCCCAAGTAGAAAAATTTTGGATGATATCATAGCCACTCATGAAATTATTCATTCTATGGAGAGAAAGAATGTACCTAGGTTGGTCTTCAAATGAGACATTTCTAAGGCTTATAATAGAATGGCTTAGGACTTTCTATTCAAAGTCCTTGAGAAAATGGGATTCCGGGATAAAACATTACAGCTCATCAAAACTTTAGTAACCACTATCAAATACTTTCTCCTTGTCAATGGAGTCTCTAGGGGTTTTTTCAATGTTGGTAGGGGTCTTAGGTAGGGTGACCCCTTGTCCCCTTACCTATTCAATCTTATGGCTAAGGCTATAAGTAAGAGTTTTATGAAGCTGCTCATATCCTAGGAGATTAAAGGTATCAAACCTACTTCAACAACTGATCCTACTACCATTCAATAGTTTTTGGATGACACTATTCTCTTTGGAGATAATTCGATGGTCAAAGCTATGAAATGGAAGAAAGTGATTAAGGACTATGCAGATGAATATGCCCAATGCATCAACTATGAGAAGATCTTGTTCTACTTTTTCAACACTCTTATGGACATTCAATAGAAAATCAAGGGGATTCTTGGTTATTCAAGTGGTGAACTTCCAAGTACTTACCTCAACCTTCCCTTAGTGGTTAAATATGTTCCTCCCATATATTAGAATTCAATTATTGAAATAATTCAGAAGAAGTTGGTCGGGTGGAAAGGTAAGTTGTTGAGTCTAGCTGGAAAATACCAACTTATGAAGGCCTCTCTTCAAGGAATACCCATTTATTTCCTTTCCCTCTTCAAAATCCCTAAATATATTATGAATAAGTTTGAGATATCCAAATTAATTTCCTATGGTCTAGGGTGGAAGATAAAAATAATATTTCCCTGGTCAGCTGGGACAAAGTTTGTAGACCTAAATTGCAAAGAGGTATTGGGATCAAAAAAATTCACCTAATTAATAAAGCCCTCCTGGATAAGATTGGGTAGAATTTCTTGAGTAGTATAAAGGATTGGGGAATCATTATGAGAGTAAATTACCTCTCTAAAAATAACCCTGATGATTTCCTTCACACCATTAGTATCCCTAGAGGCTTGGTGATTTGGAATAATGTGTTACAAAGCATAACCTTTCTGTTGTAAGGTATTAAATGGAAGTCGGGGATGGTAGATCCATAAAATTTTAGGAAGATAGTTGCTTAAATGGTACCCCTCTATATAAGATCCAAAACCACCATAGACCTGCTAAAAGGGTATTTTTTTACTTTGGGAGATTGGCTATTGATTATATTCTTCTTGGAGATGGTTGCTTGGAAATAACTATCAAATTGTTATCATGACTAGAATGACCTTCTTCTGATTACTGAGGAATTTTAGATCTCTCTTCAATAATGTAGGGTTCTTATATTCCCCTTAAAAGATAAACTATTATGGGTAAAAGACAAAATAAGAGTTTTTACAATCAAATCTACTTATAATTTGCTCTTGAAGTCAAATGAAGACTCTAACTTTTAGACAAGGGTTTGGAATCATAACCTTATTCCCAAGATCAAAAAATTTTGGTGGATTTCCACACATAATAGAATTCTCACTATTGATAATATTTACATTAGAGGATTCCAAATCCCTAACCATTTTTCACTCTGCATGGAGGAAGAATCAGTTTCCCACCTTTTTTTGCATTATGAGTTCTCATGGGAGGTTTGGAACATTGCTATGTAGAGTCTTGGAGTCTCCTAGAGAATGAATCATGATCTCTCAGATATCATAAGGTATTGCTTTCCCCCCTTTATTCATCTTATATGAAAAGAGATGTGGGCTTAAATCCCCCCTATATTGGCCTAAGGGCTCTAGAAAGAATGGAATAAGTTATTTAGAGATAAAGCAAAATATCCTAAGGAGGTATTTTGTATGTTTATGAAACTGATACAGGAAAATATCTCTAACATCACTTTGAAAGCTACTAAATTTCCTCCCAATAAGATTGAAGCTAGTATTATCAATTAGTGGACTATCTCAGCTCACATCTACAAAACTAATAACTATAAAAGGATTACTCATGCTTCTACCAAGTGGGCTCCCCATGCTATCAGTTAAACGAAGATCAATTTTGATGGAGTTGCCAAAGGTAACCCTAATTAATCAAGTGGGGGTGGATTCCTAAGATCTGATACGAGGGATCTTATAACTACCTATGTTAGAAGGTTGGGAAAAAATTCTAATAATTTTACTAAGGTTATGGCCCTCCTCTAGGGTCTTAAGGTGGATTTTGCTATGAGTATTAAGAACCTCCTAATTGAAGGTGATTCTAAGCTTATCATTTATTTTATTAAGGAGAAAGTTAGGGTGGGCTAGTAGATTGTTGACATCATTCAAGATATAAAGAAACTCTTTTTGAGCTTTGAAATATTTTAGGTAAGCATATCTATAGGGAGAGTAACCAAGTGGTGGATGTTATGGCTAATATGGGTATCAACCTCTTCCTTAAAATGTGTTGGAAAAACCTCAAAAATCTACCTATAAATGTTAGACATCACCTTCAAATGGAGACCTAAACTTATTCTACCCAATGACCCTCTTAAAGCAATGTTGTTTAGAATATATTTGCATATGTATTCTAAGAGGTGGATCTATGATATATATTCACTATTAGAAGGGGAAAAAATAAGTTTTCATTAGTATGGATAAGATGATGTTTGAGTACACTTTAGATGAGGGGAATTTCCACATCAGTAAAAGTTAGATCATCAAAAGTTTGAGGCAAGTACTTAGCTATCACATGAGGTTGTATCCAATCCCAGTGGTGCATTTTCCAATCGATATCTTGCACAAGATTCATTATTCTTGTAATTATTACTTGATATACATGAATTATTTAAAGGATGAGCTTGGGTGTTATAGAAGCATTAAGATTTGTTTTAATGATGAGAACCACATCATTATTTCTAGACATTTTTGTATCAATCTGCATTATCCCTAGGTGTTGGGCTTTACCCTATGCAATCCTTTCCCCAACATTGTGAATAATTTAACTATGGGTGGTGATAAATTCCAAACCAAACCCTTATCTTGTATAGATTATAATTTTTATTCCATGATGTGGAGTATTTTCTATGATGGAGGTATCACTCCTCTCTTAGAATGCATTAATGGCTTCAATGAAAAGTTTTTTATTTAGTTTTTTATTTAGTTTTTTATGTCTTGGGATGAGGATCATAAAGTTTGGGTTGGTGGAATTCAATTTTAAGTTAGAAAGGATACCATAACTAATGCCACAAGTCTGAGATGTGAAGTGAAAAGGTTAAAGAAACAAACTTAATTCTAAGACCCTAAAGGCATGAAGATATTTTTTAGAGAAGGTGAGTCATTGGTTCAACTATAGGGAAGCTTTGACAGGGAGAGCCTCATCAACCCATGGGACAAGTTTTGTTTTATTATTATAAAATGCATTTCCTTTGAGGGTAGGTTTAATTTTTTTACCATTATCATTTTGATTTATTGATCCATTTTCATCATAATGTGCTTATTAATTTCCTGTTTTATCTCTTATCATCTTTGGAGTCTTTTGTGAAGATTTCTAAGAATGTGTTTGATAGTGACACTACTATTGTTATTTTCCCACTTCACCAAGGCATAATTTTCCATCTTTACCATTTATACCTAGCACTCTATCCACCTAATACCATTAAAGCCATTTTATTGAATAAGGATAGCAATAATGAGTCAAATGATAACATCCCTTTGAGTGTTAAGTATAATAGCCTTGGTCGTAGCAATACCACTAGCCCTATTGTGAAAGATTACTCGAGCCCTATTGGTGATTTCCATAACCCTAAGGACCTAGTTAAGAAGAAAGGCTCTAAGTCCCCTCTTGTTTCCCAAAATATTAACCCTTTTCTGTAGGCCCCTTTCTTTTGGCACCCATGGGTGGTGAAATAGGATCCCCATGCCAATTGCTAAAAGTGGCGATGAAGGGTTTATATGATTTGAAAAATATCCCATCCCACTTGGGTGATAAAAAGAGAAAATAAAATACTGGTGTACATGTTGTGCCTAGGAAGTCAGGCAAGAAAAACATCAAAAAATATTTTGGTGATGAGAAGTAGGCAAAGTTAGTTATGGAAAAGGGGCACTCCAAGCTCCAGAAGCAAGGGGATGATGTTTTTGAGAAGGAAAAGGATAAATAATCCCATGGGAGTACTACAAGGAAGCCAAGAATTTATATATCAAGTAGATTGGTTGATGGAAAAACCCCATTGTTGAAGATTGTAGACTATTCTTCAGCCTCATATCTAGAGAATGTGGTGGAGATGATGGAGGTCAAATCAACTCTTGATCAACTAGGGGAACAAGAGGGTGTTGGCTATTTTGAGGAGTTAAATAACTCCTTTTATGACTCTGATAAGGAGGATACTAATTCCTTATAAACCCTTAAGAAATATGATGCCAAAGAAAAGATTTGTGATAATTGCATTCAGCTCAAGAAGGAATTGGAGGATGTGAAGAGTGGGATGTTCTCTTTGGCGAACAAAATGAAGGTACTTGCTACCATTTGCTCCAAAGTGATCCACCAAGATGCTACTTTATTAGTTATCTTATAAGATGCTTAAGATGAGAAGGTGGACAAGGATGGCAAGGCTAGTATTAAGGAGTAACTCCTAGGTTTCCTCAAGGATGATTAGAAGGATCTATTTAACTAGTTCTATGTTCTTTTTTTTTTTTTGGTTTCAAGTATTTTAATAGTTTTGAGTTAGTCTATTTTTTATTTGTTGTTTCTCCACTGTGTATGATTATTGGCCTATTTTGCTTCCCTTGGGGCATTTTGTAAAAGGGATTTGCACCCTTGTTTGCATCTAATCAATATCAAAAAAAATCAATATTTGAGTTTTAAAACTATTAGAACATAGTTTCTAACCTAAAAACAAAAAAAAAATTACTTGTAGGAAAATAATTAACATATTTGGGGAAAAAAATTGTGCCACCAATTTTGCTACCACTTTTTATCACCAAAATCCTAATTGGGTGAGGTGAGATCATATAATGTACAATTACATGAATCCCTGAACTATTGAATTCCTTGTGTAACATAGCCATGGAAAGTATTAAGATGCCAAATGTTAGGAACCTTCTTGAAAATAAATTAATCTACCAACATAATTATAACAAATATGCATTAAAATTAAAGAAGATATAAATATTTATTGAAATAATAGAAGCATACTAAAAAGTATTATGGGCCTCTTCAAGAGAGAAACCTCCTTTGAGGATAGCTTAATAAAAAATATTTAATATATGATCTTTCCTCTTATGCAATCACTCTATTTAAACTAATCTACTCAAGATAACTACTACTTCCCATACATGTAAGATAATTAAAAATAACAAATACGATAAATTATAAATCCTATGAATCTAATATTTTATTAATACCATTTAATACACACTAAAATATTTAGGATAACAAAAGAACTAAAAATGTGAACAAATACACCTAGTTGTATTAATATTATGAAGTCGTCTCTATTAATTCCATATCTTTGATTCTAAATCATCTTTGACTGAGTGTCTTGTTGAGGACACCAAGTGAATCATGCTTCATAACTCTCTAGTGATATAATATGAATTTAGTAAAAATTAAAATAATGGCTTAGAACTCTCTAATGACAACCTCCAAATGTCAAATAAAGAATAAAAATGTGTTGTAACTCTCTAATGATTACCTCAAAATGTAGGATAAAAAATAATAATGTCTTATAACTCTTTGGAACTATTATGTATCATAATGTAAATTTAGTATGGAATAAATGGATCATATGCCCCCTTTTGAGGTGTGGGATTAACCTATATCTCAAAATAAATGGATTCATAACACCATCTGAAAAATATGAACAATAAAAAACTATGATTTATAATCATAATAATATTTCATCATTAAAGCATATTTATAACATTAATTAGTGTAAGCATATAAATATATTATCATGAAATAACATACATAATAATGGGATCTCAACCTAAGTGTGTTTAGTTATAGGTCATATGTATAAATTTTAGTGAAAGTGCTCATTAAATAGGTAACTCAACTCATATATGACTCAGTAAAGGTAATATAAGAAATGATAAGAATTATCTTTGCCCATATAGTAGCAATGTATAATAAATGAATTGTAATAAATAGTATGAACAATCTAAGTAGTGTAATATCATTGAATCATAATGAAATATATGCATCCAATGTGGCTAAACTATATTTGATGTAAGTATGTGAGTCAATCAATGCCACATATACCCCTTAATAAGAGGAATATAATCAATTTATGGGTTTATTTTCTTAAATATATGCATGACATGAATCACGACATTGTAGGAAAGGACATAATACATCCACATGATATAGATCGTAGCCTATAATCAACTCTAAGACACATGTTGACATGATCACAAAGTAAATTCTAGTATAATACAATAGGAAAAATATCTGCAAAGGCACAAAGGAAAATTGAAAGGAAACAACCAAATCCAAATGGAAAAGGAAAACTATGAAAAATACACTAAAAAAATCCATGCAAGCATGTAGTAAAAAAGGAAACAACCAAACCCAAATGAATGAGAAAGCAGTGAAAAATCATTAAGAAAAAGAAAATGAATAGTCAATAACAAGAAAGAATAATAAAGTAAATACTCAAGTATTAAATATCCACAAATGTATTATGTTCATTGGATTATTTAAGGGATTTCCTTCTAATGTAGTTAAGCAATATCCCCCTAGACTAAGTTTTTTTTATGACAAAAGAGTCTGGCCAATTAGGATTAAACTTACCTTTATTTTATTTATCCACATTTTTATTTTTTATTTTTATTTTAAAATTTTATCACCCACATTGAATTCTCTTGATATAATATTTTTATTATAGACCTTTTTTGGGAAATTTTGGTATAATCTCATGTGATCAACATGGATAGGTGTCGCATCTAAGTTTTCCAATTTATGTAATCTTTCTCTCTAGAACCATTGTCATAAATAATATCTTTCAATGATATTATAAGTGAATTAATATCCATTTCTAAGGGTTATACTACATTTACATATAGAAATGAATAGAGTGTTTCCCTCAAAAAAATATTACACTTTTTCTATAAGCCCATAAGATATAATGTATCTAATTTTTCCAAAATTCATCATTCTTGGTTACCATCTTGCATAAGATATTAATAATCATTTATTTGGTTTCATCAGCTTGGCCATTCCCTTGTGGGTATTAATAATTTAAAAATGTATGGTGTATCTTATATTTATGTCATATCATGTATTTCTAAAATCTAATAAAATATACACAGCACTTTTATGATAGCATAAAAAGAGGAATTGTCTAATTTGTAGTGTAGTGTCATGATTTTTATTATGATGATTATGTTGATATTAAATTTTGAACATTATCTATATGATATAGGTACTATTTATTTAATTTTCATGGTTGAAATTATAGTCAAAAGATGAGCTAGACCTGAGGGTGGAAGAGTTTTCTAAACTAGTGCAAATAGTGGCATACATGTATAAAAGGGTAAGATACAAGAAAGAGTTGTAAATATCCACCATCCCCATATTTGTATCTTGCATACTATGAATATCTTATACTATGCATAATTTTTTTTTTGATCTAAGTGATCATCATTGGCATTTACAAAATTATCGATGTTTCTTATTTCATTTTTTTCAGCATTAGTTGCTATAATAGTTATGGCATATGTTTATCAAATTAAAAGGACTTAGGTCCCTAGTCTCAAACTTGTTTCATAAATTAACCCATATTGTGAATGGAACTTGGAAAATCCTAGAAATTTTTTGATAAATCCTTGACTAAGGCCTTGGAAATGATTAATAAGGTTATTTGAGAATCATGGTAATTTATTTAATATTGGCATTAGACCTTGGTCTAAGTCAAGGTGAATGAGTAAAAAGATGTTTTGATTACACCATGATTAGGTCAAGAATTATGGATTAAAATTTTATTAATAATTTATTGCATTGAGGAACATAATAGGTAATGTTTTTTAGGCCATTAAACTCACCATGGAGAGAATACAAAAGTTAATCCATGAAAGGGGAAACTGAGAGGGTTGAAGAGAGTAATGGGGAGGCAAGATACAACTTACATACCCTGTTACCAAAATAATAACACCATTATATTCTTACAATCCACAATGCCTATCCATGATGGCCTCATAGAGATCATATTTATTTCTTTTTAAAATGGGTCTTTTTTTTTAAGATACACACAAACAGAGGTAGAAGTAAAATAAAGAAATATATGGGTTGAGGATAAATCTAAACTATAAGATTGGGATTCAATACTATATTGGTTGATGTGGAAACAAACATAAATGATATTTAGTTGATAAAAGTGTTACTTGGATTTATAAGGCATCTTATTTGGTGATATGAGACAAGTCTTAGGTTCATAAACTATCAATTGCATGTAAAGTTAGAAATCATAATGAATCATTGGCTTCTATCTAATATGTTTTTGGGATCCTATGGAATCTTGTTGGAATAGGTAATAATGATATGCATAGAGTATTTAGAGTAATATTATAGGCTCTTAAAGTTTTTTACAAAAATTAAAGTTTATATTCTTAACCTACAAGTGGTATAAGTGTATTGTGTGGTGTAGATACTAGAAAATCACTTACAATGGTTTTATATGTCGAAGTACCCCTATACCACCTCAGGACACTCTAGGGACCATCCCACAACCCTTTAACTACAAACTTGAGTCAGGGTAGCTGACTAACTAACTAACTAACTAAATTTTTTACTAAACTTGACCTTTGATCCTCGATCATGGATGATCACCCTAACCATCGATGGTTAGGCCTGACCATAACAGTCAAATTTAAACAACCTAAACACCTAACTCAAACTTTAAATCCACCTTGATTTTTTATAATTAGCTTACCTAATAAACTCATAGATCAATGCATGTTGAAACTAAATTTAGACAAGTTAAACCTCTTCTTGAACCTATACTTCCACCTCTCTCATTTTCCTATAAAAAGAGAGGAGTAGGAGGTGAAAAGGGATCCACAACTATCAAGAGCTTCTTATATCATAATTTCTTTGGCATTTAATTCTTCCAATGAACTAGTAAGTGTGATAGAGATCTGAAGCACTACCACCCATCAGCCAACATCCAATCATCATTACTCTATTGAAATTATTCCAAGCTTCACCAACTACCTCAACCCTTCTTTAGATCAGTAACCAGCAAGCTAAGTATCTATTTTTTACTAATTAG
The DNA here is from genome assembly GCA_037957365.1 of Torreya grandis. NCBI lineage: Eukaryota > Viridiplantae > Streptophyta > Pinopsida > Cupressales > Taxaceae > Torreya > Torreya grandis. The sequence continues at coordinate 1,313,746 of JARHVA010003007.1, forward strand.
TTACTTTGTTTCTGTTTCATTACCAACCTAGCCCAAACTCACTTTCTAGATTCCCATTCTACAACCTTACTAGATCAATTTTTTAAACCAGACGAAAACCAAAGTAACTATTGATGGTCATCTTGACCATCAATGATCTATCCATAACCATTGATGGTTACCCTAACCAAAAATGGTCACCCTAACCCTCAATGATCATTTTGTGACAAATAAACAACAAGCTATTTTCACCCACTAGACCTCAACCAAGTCCAACTTTCTACCTCTCTACCTGATCACAGAGCCTCACCCTATTTTTTGGACCACACCCAATTTATTTAGCATTAATATCAATTTTTTTATTGTTATAACTAGTCAAATTCACCTATTCATTTATCAAGCACTTCTTGTATTTAATTTCAATATCTTTTATTACTTATGCAAGTATTTTATCTTTCACTTTTAGAACTTGATTGTTTAAAAGCATAGATTAATAGCTTTTAAGGAAGTTTGAGCTTCTTAGATATATATTTCTAGGTAATCCACCCTACCATCTAAATGATCAACCATTTTTAGTGATTTCTTATCTATAGTTCATTCCTCCCAAGCTAAAGAGGAGTTTCTACAACTATCTAGATCAACATGCGTGTAACATATCAGGTTTTTCTACCATACCCTTCTCAAGTTTCTTTTCTCTTTCTACAAAGAATATAAGTGAAAATTCTCTTAAACATCTTAGCACACCTAGTGGGACCCTTGAGTCTTTTCTTGGGTTCATAGTTTCATCTAGGTGTTTCTTTTTCTTTTCTTTTTTTTGATACAATGAAATCAAATTTTCATTTTGGGCTTAAAATTGATTGCATCCATTGTTTGATTGCTTATTTTAGATCACATAGCTTAATTAATCAAGTGAATTAATCATAACTTCACTCTTATCACACACACAAGACCAAACCATTTACATATAATCAAGCATCAAACATTGACATAAAGCCCAAATAGGATTTCATCACCTAATGGTCACCATTTTGGCTATCTTACTTGGATTTCATCACCAAGGGAAAAACCAACTCAGGTATCTGGTTGATTATAATCTCTAGCAATTAGTATATCTTGGCTAAGCACCTGACACCCCTATCACTATAGTGTGTGAAGTGAGGGGTTAGGCCCCAATATAAAGCCAGATATTGATTCCAACATAGATCCATTTCAGATCCTAAACACAACCTGAAACCAACTGTAGACTTATTTTCTAGTACCCACTCTACAAAGCCAATTTGAGTTACACAATTCTTAAAACTTATGGAATAAGCCACAAGAGAGACTAAAAAGAACCTTAGGATTTAATGTAATTTAGTATGTGTTTCATTTCTATGACTTTTTCTTCTCTTCTCTTTATTTGAGTTGTGAGATTTCTTGTATCTTATTCTTTTCTTTACTTACATGGTTTTAAATTAGCAATAACTAAGAAACCAAGTAAACCAAGACCCACTTCTTAATCAATCATCTTCCTCTTCTCCCTCATCCATGGATTACATCTTAGATGCAAAGATTTCTCCCCATATTTCTAGAAGTATTACCATCCCTCAAATAGTTACCTTAGGTGATGCAAATTTTGCCACCATTCTAGACCATAACCCCATAGCCCTCTAACATTACCTTAACACCATATCCCATGGTGCCTCTACTTTGGTTTCACCTATTAACCAGCCCTATGACATGGCATCCCACCTTATGGGTGACACTTCTATAGCCATCATCTCCACCCAACCTCTATTCACCTAGGCATCATCCTCTACCAATGACCCTATCGATACCACCATCCAAAACAAACCCACTTAACCAAACAACACCCAAGTACCTTCTTCCCCAACTAAAAACCCTTTTAGTATAGGATCAACCCAAAATTTGGGCTCCAACACTTCTATTAACATAAGATTACCCTCTACTAGTGTTACCACCATTCTTCTCATTTCTAACCTACCTACCTCCACTTCATTCTAGAGTTTGGTGGTTCCCATACCTTCCACCCTTCCACCTATCAATACCAAAGTTACCACCTACCCCCTATCTAATAACCCAACCATACCTTCTACCCAACCTACATTAATCTCTCAACAAGTGCCCATTGCACCAAACCTAAGCCACATCCTTAACCTGCAAGGGTATATACCTATACCTTCCACCCAACCACATATCTCCACATATTCACAAGTGACATCATCACAACCACATATATCCACATACCAACATGTGGTATCTTCTCAACCCCCTACCAACTATACATATGTTACACCTACTCAAAACTAACATAACCTACCTTACAACTATGGGGGTGTACAACCCTAAACTGACCTTTTCAAAATGTTAATGGATAAAATGGCTACTTTAAATTCATCCATTTTTGGAGCTCATAATATTTTGTCATATAACAAAAAATTTAATGAATAAATTAACCCATCCATCCCCATTCAACCATGTCCTCCTCAATTAGAACTTCTAAAGTTTTAGAGTAAGGAGGACCCTAAACAATACCTGAGAACATTTAGGCACTCATCTTATTTGATTTCCTATGATGATGTTCTCCTTCTCCATACCTTCCCCATGTCTCTATCTGATCTAGCACTAGATTGGTATAGTGCCATAACAAATCACTCCATATTTTCTTTCACCTAGTTGGCTCCAAATTTCTTAGATCACTTTTCCATAAACATCTCCAAGAAGGTCTCCATCACTGATCTCTACTCTATTTGAAAATTTGATGATGAGTCCATAGCCACCTCTATAACCCATTAGAGAAGCTTGATAAACCAACTCTCCTTCTCTTTACCCCAACTCGAGTTAATTAAACTCTTTGTCTAGGCTTGTGTCAAACCCATTTCTTCTACTTTGTGTGTTCAGAGCTTTAGGACCTTTGATGAGGATTTTACCATAGCCCAAAAACTAGAGAACAAAGCCATTGATGAGGGGAATTTAAAACTAAGAAATAAGAATTCTACCTTCAAATAAAATGAGACTTCCTCCAATCTAAATAATCAAACCAACACTAACTCCAAAAATAAGGGAACCATGAATGTAGTTATCCTTAAGACCACCCCTCTGCCCATTGTTAACCCATCTAACTCTTCAAATTATTCTAATCAAAATACAAGGAACCCAAACCATAACACCCAAAATCAATTTACTCTACTAGGAGAGTCATATGCTTTGATCTTGGATAAATTGGTAATGGATAATATCATACATCTTACCCAAATCAAACTCCATAGCAATCCTATTCCTCTCATCTTATACCTAGTTAGTATAAGGTGAACAAATTTTACACCTTCTACTAAGTCATTAGACATGATGTTAGTAGGTGTAATACCTTCAATAATCTTGTCCAAACTCTCATTGATAAAAGGGAGATTGTGTTGGATAACCCTAATGCACCCTTGAAATAATCACTTGACATCTTCAGATAACCATTTACCAACCATGCTCCTTCTACCAATAATGAAAATAAAGCAAAATCCTCTCATACTCATGAGGCCCATACTGTTAATATGGTTCTTAGTTAGCTTTCTACTGATAATAACAATGACCAAATCACCTCTTCTCATACTCCATTTATTGAGTTAGTGGATTCACCAACCTCTCCTTTGACATGCACATCAAATGAGGAAACCAATTCTGCTTTATCATTTTCCTCAATCATACAACAATCCACTTTTATTTTAATGATCACTCCTAAGGAAGAAACCACTTTACCTACACCTCCCATCAAGGATTTACCCTCCTAGATATTAGAACTTGGTAATTAGAAAATAGATGAAGTAACCATTCTTTTTTCTTGACCCCTAGGCCTATCCTTTGAATCCACTACCGAAGGGATTAGGCCCATCTATAAACCTTTCTCTATATTGGTTAAAAACTTAGAATTCATATCTGATCCTAACTTGGATTGGTCCACCTTTTTGCAATAGCTTGGGATCCCTTATATAACCAAGTAGGAGCCTTCTTTATTAACATAACCTACCCTTTCCACTATCAAGTCGACTATCACCACAACCCAACCATCAAACACCTCTACCTATTAGACTATAGTAGCACCATCAGAACCAAACTCACCTAAAGTCACCAAATCACCTTCTAGCATTATAACCAAACCCACTAAAAACCTTGGCATATTTCCTACTCATAACATTACTCACCCATTAGTAAAATTCAATTTAAGCCCATGAAACCTATCAAACAAACCCCAAACCAAGCCAACAAAGAAGGTAACACCACCTAAAACCCCAAAAACCAAATTTATACCTCCCCTCTACTTTTTCCTCTATTTTTTTACCTCATCCCTCTACCTTAATTGGGAAACCAACCATCCTAATCAAAACCTAACCACCACTTTTCCATCAATCCTACTTTCATCCACACCTATTTTTATTAAATCACCCATAACCAAGCCTCCCACATTCCAATCATCTATAAACAAACCACTTACCTCTCAAACATCTACCTCAAAACATTTTAACCCCAAACTTCCAACCTCTCTACCAAAACTAAAACCATCCACCAAGAATGCTCATTTACCCAAAGCCTCTACCACCAAACCTACTTATAAAAACTTTCTTATCTCAAATGCCAAACTTAAGACCTCCATGCCTTTTATACCTTTGCTTGAACCTTACTCAACCATCCTATAGAGGTTATTGCAAGCATATTTCTTAACCTTTCCACCTATCAAACCATTTAATGCATATAATGCTAAACCATCTTGGTATAATGATAAACTAGTATACTCATACCATAGGACACCTAGGCATGATACAAATAAATTTAAGGATATCTAAGTCTTATTCCATGCATTGTGTCATGAGGATGATTTATTGTTAGATAATTCTCCTCTAAGCACACCACTAATCTAAAAACCAATAGACATCGACCAATATCTACGTACTCCTCCACTCTCACCTTAGAGTGAAGAGGAATCAAAGCAATCCTCTAAACAAACTCCTCCCCCAATCCATACCATCCATGTGGTCACATGATCACAATCCCACCCAAAGGATAAGGTAAAGGCAAAGGTGTCCATTCTATAGATATATCCCTCTTCCACCACCTAACCACCTAGCCAACACTAGCTGCCTTCAACCAAACCCAAGGTGTCTACCTTGGGTCCCTCTTAATCCAACCCATCCAAGTCAATCCAATGAGTAGTTCTAAAAAAACTTCACCAATTCGTGATGAAGATGAGTTTATATGAACTTATCAATACCTCACCTCATTGTCATCAAGCAATGATAGAAGAGTTTTAATCTATAAAGTTTAGGCTAAAAGACCCTCAGCCTTTAGTATCTTTTGTTGAAGCTCTATAGTTTTCCAACCTTGTTACCTTCAAGGATTTATAAATACCCTCCATCTATCTAGATGACCCATATCCTCCCCTCTTTATTACCTTGTATATCAACCAAACCTGCATCAAGTAGTTTATGATTGATGGGGGAGATAGTATCAACATTACCTCCTCTCACACATACAACCAACTCAAATTACCTAAGAACATCATGTCAAAAACCTTAGTGGTGATTTGATCATTCAATGATACCATGGCCATGACTCTAGGAATTGTTGTGCTTCACATTCATCTAGGACCCTAGACACTTCATGAGCTCTTATATGTGGTAAAAAGAGAGTTCTAATGTTAACTTTTTTGGGGATGCCCTTGGATCCATTCCATGGGTTTTTGACCATCCAACCTACACTAATGCATCAAATTTGAACACAAAGTTTAAGTTATTACCATAAAATCTGACCCTAGTCCCTTTACATCATACAACATGACGTACTGACCCAATAACATTCTCCTTCCCCTATCCAAAAAACCTTCACTAGAAAAATATGAATCCCTATCTTCTTTCACCACTGAAGCATCCACCAGTTCTTCCATCCTTTCTACCCAAATCCCTATAACAGACCCTTTGGAATCAACCTTCCAACATCTTTCATTAGGGGAGTATCACCTTCTAACCCTTGACACTTTTCCTACTCTACAAGAGTACAGGAATTTTGAACAACCTAACTATGACAACAATATTAAAACCATTATTAATTTCAAACCCTAAAATTTTCAAACTAATTTCATAAATGGGGGACTTGATAAACCCTTTGATGTTTCCACCACCTCTTTCTCACCTCGATCATTCACCTCTAGTTTTTCTTATTTAAATAACCCAAAGTTTGCCTAGACCTACCTCTATAGTTGTACTTGGAAGGGATTTGGCCTAGGTCAGTATGCACATGTGTTACATGAGTTACTCCTAATAAATACCCAAAAACCCCATGAAAATTATGGCCTTAGTTTCACACCACCTAAAAATCAAACCAATCTACCTCCCATCACCTTTATTGAGCAAGACATCCCATCCTCACCATCCACTCCATCAAAAACTAAGGATTCTAAAATCATCCCCCCTAAAAAATTTTCATCAACATGATCAACCTTGGACCCATAACTTATCAAAAGGATGGGGCAATTGTAACCATTCCTCTGACCTACCCTAAGTTGATAGGAGATGACTCTCTTATATTAATATTGTTTGGTGTCAGGATGATGATTCCATTCTCACCTATCTTGGTGCATAAGATTCCTCTATCCATAAATTTCTTCTTCCTAAGACTTAGACCATGTTGAATGAATCCACTATGGATATCAACTTGGGCACTCTAGATAACCCATGCATTATCAAAATTAGATAATCACTAAACTCCAACAAGCTTTGGGACTTCCCCTCCTTCCTATATGATCGTAGCATATCATTTGCTTGGTCTTATAATGACATGATAGGAATAAACCCCTCCATCACTACCCATAATATAGTCACCAACCATGATGCCAAACCTGTTAGAAAAAAACTTTGATGAATGCACCCTCAAGTAGCCCTTCTTATTAAAGAAGAGCTTTAACATCTTCTATCCATTAATTTCATTCAACCCATTGACTATACCCAATGGGTCTCAAATGTCTCAAATGTCATACATGTCACCAAAGCCATAGGGGGACTATGCATTTTTATGGACTTTTATGACCTCAACCTTGTTTTCCTAAAAGATGGCTTTCCTTTGCCAAGCATTGACCATCTAGTTGATCTTACAGTTGGCCATGAGATGTTATCTTTGATGGATGGATTCTTAGGTTACAATCAGATCCTAATTACCCCTAAAGATCAACTTAAAAATACCTTTATCACCCCATGGGTGACTTTTTACTATAGGTTCATGCCTTTTGGATTAAAGAATGCTGGTACAACCTACCAATGCACTATGACCTACATCTTCCATGACCTTATTCATAAAATTATCAAAGACTATGTTGATGACGTTCTAGGAAAATTCAAATATTGTAAAGACCATTTATCCATTCTTAAGATTATCTTTGAGTGACTCATCCATTACCATGTCCACCTTAACCCCAAGAACTATATTTTTAGGATCTTGTCAGGAAATCTCCTTGGATTTATCATCTCCTTTCTAGGAATCAAAGTTGATCCAGCCAAAATCAAAGCAATCATCAACATGCCTCCTCCTACCCACCTTAAGAAACTTTGAAACTTACATAAGAAGCTTCAATCCATTCATCATTTTATCTCTCAGCTCTCAGATCGATGCCAACATTTCCACCACCTTCTGAAGAAGGATGTATCTTTTAAGTGGAATAACAACTATCAAAAAGCCTTTGATTCACTTAAAAATTACCTTTTATCTCCACCTATCTCCATTCCTCCCAAGGAAGATCACCCTTTCTACCTTTATATCTCCACCACTGACCACTCTTTAGGGGCAATGTTGGCTCATTAGGATGAACAACATAAAGATTAAGTCATCTACTACATTATTCATACACTTTTAGAGTATGAAACTTAGTACACCCATATCGAGAAAATTTGCCTAGCTTTGGTCTTTATGGCCACCAAAATTTTCCACTACCTCTCAACCACAAGACCTATGTCATAACCAATACCGACCCACTCAAGTATATGCACTCCAAACCATACTAAAACCAATGTATGGCTAAGTGGCTCATGCTTTTAGCTAATTTTGACCTTGAGTTTCTTTTAAAAAAATTAATTAAATGGAAAGTCATTTCCAACCAATTGTCCAAAGCACCATTATTAGACAACTAACCTCCTCCTCTTGAGTTTCTATATGAGTCCATCATAACCATATCTCAGGCAGACTTCACCTATCAAGTGATCATGTTCTTCAATGGATCAAAGTGTCACCATGGTGGGGGATCCAGGATCATCCGTATTCTCCTTCATGATGAACCTTTTCCTTTGTCCTTAAAACTAGATTTTGAATGTACCAATAATATGGCTGAGTACGAGGATCTAGTGATAGGTCTCCAAACTATGTTAGCCTTGGGAGTCAAAATGATCAACATCTTTAGTGACTCCCAACTTGTGTTTCATTAAATCAATGGCCCTTATCAATGCAATAATAATGTTTTTCAATAATATAATTAATTAGCTAACGTACTCTTAGCATCATTTGAACACTACCATATCCAAATCACTCCATGATCTACAAACAAGTTTTCCAACATGATAGCTTCCCTTTCTTCTTAGATCCCATCTTCACTCTTTAACTCTAAGCTATCTATCATTATCCATATACTTACCCAGCCATCTTACGTCAAATCAAACTCTCCCACTATCTTTAATGTGGAGGAGACCCAACCCAACCTTTGTTATCAACAGATCTTTGACTATCTAAACCTTACCATCATTCTTTTTTATCATTCTAGAAATGTTCAACAAGTGTTTATCTAGAGTACCTCATGTTATACCACACTAGGGGGAATTTTTTATAAACATGGCTTGATGGTCTTCTCTTCTGTTACCTACATAGTCACAAAGCCTCTCATGCTAGCAGATAAACACATGATGGGATCTATGGAGGACACTTTAGTGGCCTCATCATTGCTAAACACATCCTTCACCTTTGATAATTTTGGCCTGTCCTTAACCAATACTATTGTGATTATGTGAAAAAGTGCATCAAATTTCAACAACATGAAAATTTACACCACATACCTAGTCATAGTCTTTATGTATCCAAATATTTCTGGCCCTTCTCATAATGGGGTCTAGACCTTATTGGTGGAATTAATCCCCATTTTTCATAGCAACATCATTCTATCATCACTATGAATAAATATTTTACCAAATGGATAGAGGTTATTCCACTTATCTCAGCCAAATCTAAAAATATTTTTGACTTTATCAACCATCACATTATCTATTTATTTGATGTTCCTCAAAAAATCATCACTGATAATGGTAAATCCTTGAAAAACAAACAAGTCCAAGGTCTTTGTAATGCATTAGGTATCAAGTTAAGTTTCTCATTGCCATATCATCCTCAAGTAAATGGAAAAGAAGAATCCTATAACAAAAATCTTAACAACATCATAACTAAAATGGTTAATACATCTGGTCAGGATTGGCATTTATACATCCCCTTCACCTTATGGGCATATTGTACTAGCATTCAAACCCCTACGGGTTTTACCCTTTTATATCTAGTTTTTAGAATAGAGGTTGTCTTGCCTCTCAAAGTCAAAATTACCTCTCTTTGTATATCCTTTCAAGATCTTATCTCTAAGAGTGATTATCTTCAAGAATGTTTAGCCTAACTTGAGCTACTTGACAAGCATCATTTAGCAGAACTCACCCATCTTCATGTCTATCAAGAATGAATTAAGCATGCTTATAACAAAAACCTTAAAGTGTGATAATTCAATATCAAAGACCTCATCCTCAAATAAAATCAACATGTCACTAATATGGAGAAAATAAAGTGGGGCAAGTTTACTTTCAATTGGCTTGGACCTTATATCATCATGCATAATTATGAATCAGGAGCTTACTAGTTATCTTCTCTTGAAAGAAACCTAGAACCTAAGCCACTTAATGCTTCACATATGCATCCATTATTGTATTAAAAAGGATCAAACTCACGCTTTGTCTAACTTAAGCTCATCCCTTGATTCCAAACCACATTCATCTCCTTATTTTAGGGACAATATATTAACATTGATTCATGTGATTATCCATCACAATCGTAGCCTAATCTTAAGCATGGGTACCATGGCTCTACCCATGGCATGGTTCTAATGGTACTTTCCACCCATTTTATAGGATTGATTCCCATGGTCATTGTCACTTAAAACTCTTTTACACATCACTAACCTTCTTGTGATTTTATTCTTGCCTTCATAAATGTCAACCTTTAAGCCATTATACGCAGGTCTGTGTCATCAAAAGAAAAAAATTCAAAAACAAATTATAAAATATAAAAAACCAAGAAAAGACAATTTTGGGTCATTCTTAGCATTCGTGAATGACTCCTTTGAAGGACATCTACCAAAACATATCAAAATTGCTTAATATAAGGTAGATTGCTCCCTTGAAGGATAGTTATCAAAAGCCTTACACAAAGCACACAAATTTAGACCACTCCCTTGAAGGATGGATGACTAAAGCATAGAAATTTCTTGTAATATTCTCACATTGATCAGCTTCCCCAACCCTCCAACCAATATCAAAATATCAAAGGACTTATTATCAAAATCCAACAAAAGTAAAATAATCTAGAAGCTACAATTGAATTTCATGAGTAGACTTCATGCATCGATCAGTCTGCACCTAGTATGACATGGACTTATTTATATTGACTCTCTGATAACCTCTAGAAGAGGCATGTTAGTCTCAAAATAAGATTCCATTTTCATCCATCTCCCCATTATACATAATAAGCAAGGGATTTTGAGCTTACTTGACATTTATGTGATCAAGAAGCTTGTTTAAACAACTAACGAACTCTCATGCAATTCATTCAAAGGGATTATGTTACTTAAGCCCATCCAACTTTGGTTTGTTTTTAATCCTTACCAAATAAGAAGTATCATGTCTCTTTCTTACTCTCTCATACTGGTTTATGCATTCACTTAGACGTTTGTCTCTTGATTATCTTTTGTTTCTCACATCTGGTTTTGTTATTTAACTTACTTTTATGTGTTTCACCCTAATCTAAACAAAATGACCATAATCATAACAACATCACATAATATCATCATCACCTCATAATAAAAAACCAACATCATTAGCATAATCACCACATCCATAAATAAATCAACTATAACCATCATAAATTCATAATCACATAAATCATATCTCCCACATGTCTAAGTCTAAGTGAGGAAGCATATACTCATTAAATTTAAGCATATACACCATAATCATAACCATATCCTAAACATCATCATCATCTTAACATTTATCACATCCATATACCTATGATCCATCATCCATAAACATCATAATAATCACATAATAACCATAACCATTAGCCATGACCATAATTATATCAAATATCATAAACATGATCATCTCAAACATGAAATTAAATGCTCACATCCATAAATAACCCCATCAAAAACCATACTCATAATTTCATAAACATCAACAACATCATATTATCATATCGGGATCATCATAGTCATCCATAACCATCACATCATAATCCCATAAATAATTTGCATTATCATGAATAGAAAAAAAACATATCATCACATGCCTAGCTAGGTGAGTCCATATCAACATCATCATGAGCATAACCATAATCAACATAAGCTCATAAATAATCAACATGAATATCATAACCATGAACCATAAACCGTATGCAAAGATTATATCTATAAATCATGAATCTATAATCACATAATCATCATCATATACACCAATATACATAACTCTCAAAGTATACATCTCACCACATTAGCTCATAGGATGATATCAAAATCATATGAAATATCAAAATATATATATATAATGTCTCATAAATAACTCTAAGATATCAAGGCACCACTACCTCCTGGAGCCTATCCTCTTGTACCTGCCTAGCCACCCATAGATGCAACCCACTAACCTAGTGTCACTATACCTACACCTCCTACCATCATAGCTCTATACTCACCCAATAAAGGCTCATGTATACAATGCCTAAACACCAAAGCCTCATATTACTATATCTCCTCAATAGTTTCTATGTATCTCTATCTAGGGATCATCCCTACTATTCTCATAGATGTTGGCACTTCACCTCCTACTTGCCAAGAGAGTCTCTCTCCTATGTCACCAAGGATAGTTGAGCCCTCACATGATCTCTCTCACATTTAATAGTGATAAACTCACCATATGCTACTACCAGTGATTCTTATCCCATTTCTAAGGATGCTTGTACTGTGGCTAAAGCCACTTTTGCTTGGTCCCTCTGAGTAGGCACTACCTATATATCTATGACACCAACCCCTTGCATCTAAACCTATTGATCATTTCCTCCTACATCAACATCCATATCCTACTAATCCCCATCCTCTAGACCAATATTAACTATAACATAATGTGTATGATACCATGTAGGGTATCCATCTATAAAACCTACATCATCTATCTCTATCTTCATAGGCAACTCCTTATGGTCAATGAAATCATGCACTGGTTATGGAAGGGGCAATGGGAACTCTACATCCTCACTTTTATACCTCAAGAGTACCCAAAGTATATATTTCACAAGGCTAAACTACCTTTTTACCCTATTAAATGGTATTATCTCTATCTCACCCTCTTGTCTATCATGTACCTATTAGTATCTCTAAAGATACAGTTTGTGTCTCACGTAGTGAGCCCATCTTAGAAACCTAATATATGGTCTCCAAATCACATCTCCAATGACCAAGGCATCCAATAAGCCCCTAAACTAATCTATGTCATGTACCCCTCCTCCTAGTCTTTAGAGGGTATAATCACTCCTCTATCACATGTATCCAACTTGGAAATCCATCTAAGCATAACCCTCCCACAGTATCCCCATCAATCTCAGCATCTAGATATACTTGTAAGCCCAGTAATGTAGAATAGACCCAATACTAATCTCATATCTCTTATGGGCATGGAATCCCCATAGCTCTTGGTAAATATAAACTAATAAGAAAGGTTCCCACATAAACACTATGTGACCTAGAAACATCTTCAAGAGCACCCCTAGCAATAAGTACAGGAATCTCCCACTACTCAAATCAGGTAGCACATAACATATCACCACTATCATCATCATCATGAAAATCCTCCTTACATCCTTATCCCTCTGATATAATGGTGTGTAATGGAAACCTCCAGAGTGCCACCTCACAAAATCCATATCATCTTTGTACAAGAGTTCCATAAACTGATCCTACCCATCCCTCTTAATATGGTAGATTGGCTCCCCCTGTATGGGTAGCTACATGATCCTATAGATGTCCTCAAGTAAGATGGTCATATCCCTTATAGGCAAAAATAAGGTTCTAGTGTTATGATCCCATCTCTTGATGAGTGCCACTATCATAACTGCATCTCAAGGTACATGTTGATAGTACCTCATACCTCTCTAAATTATGTTAAATATTTAGGGCACCCAGTCTCTCATCTATATCCTCTCACATGCCTTCAAGGTTTGATAGAAACATCCTTAGTTCACCAATAAATTTTGCCTATGAACTCAACATTTTCCACCTACCTCCTATTCTAATTTATTCAACTCATTCCATTTACCTACTATGACCTGTATGTATGACTTATTTGCATCTTACCCTTAACCTATCTGATATAAACAATCAATCTTTAACTATTACCTATCAACCTTTAATAATAACCCAAACTTTAAACCATTGACCTTAATTATTCATAAACCTCACCCCTTGACCTTTAACACTAACTTCTACACTAACCCTTATCCATTACCTATCAAATCATTCACTATCTACTATTCAAAAAAACCTTTACCTATAGCCTTTTACCATTAACTTTCAATATATCTATTCAGACAAACTTTTTAAGCATATCCAACTTTTATCGATTGTCGATGGTCAGGGTGACCACCGATGGTTAGGAGACCAACCATCAATGGTCCTCATATAATGACCTATCAATGGTAAATTATTGACCATCGATGGTCGATAGTGACTAGTGATAATTGAAAATGACCACCGATGGTCACTGTAAAGTGATCATCGATGATCAAACTAAACCCTGCACACCCAAAACTCCTAAAAAATTCTACCAAACCACCCTCCAACCTACCCTACCCTATCCTACCCTTTCCAATCCAAATATAAAATCCTATTTAAAATTTAAATTCCAACAAATCTATCAAAACCTAAACCTAGGTTAAACCATACCCAACCCCCCACAACCAAACACAATTAGTAAATTCAAATCAATGTGTTTTAAAAATTAATATTTAGTTATTATTAAATAATAATGCCTACCTCATTCCTTGACCATCATTAAGGAGTGACTCTGGGGACCAACACATGTCCCCATGATCTCCCTCATGCATGCTACATCCTTATCAAGTCACACCTCTAACATTTGATCAACTCAATCCACCTCACTCACAAAATTAATCGCTAGTAAACAATCACTATTTTTCTCACAAAATGTCAAGAGTAAAGTCACCATAGGTCAATATGCTCAAATGAGTAAATAGACTCCCCAATGGTCTTTTATCTTTTCCTTTTTAGGGCTGACATGTGACTATTAATGGTTAGTGTGATTGTCTATGGTTAATCTTGAGGGTCACCCATGATCATCGATGGTTAGCATTTTTGGATATTTTCCTATACCCACAACTTTTTACACATAACACCCAATCTACTACTAACCAGTATATATTAACTTATCTGACAAACATAACTAAACAATGTCAAGCTCACCACTAGCCATTTTGGCCCAACTTCTACACATTTTTTGATGACCTTGCCTTGGTTATTTTGACTACACCAACTAAATTACCATGTTGAAAATTTTTGAAATTGCACTACCTTGTACACACCTAACCAATATATGTCTTCATAGGATCACTTCCTACCTTGGATATCCATTAAAACATTGACCTTATCTAGGAGACTTGCATTTACGAGTGTAGCCCAACCATCACATATGGTCATGTGTTTTACTTGTTACTTATCCTTCTAATTCTAACCTTTATTTTCATCGACCATGGCAACCTAATTATTTTTTGATCTTGGCTATCACAATTAGTTGTACTTTATGGATGTGCTTTCACTTTAGTGCCCTACCTACCACCCACTTATCAAACTCACACCTAATTTTGTTTCACCTCACAAATTCCCATTTTGAGGGGGAACACCTCCTCCCATGCTTAGGGCAACCAAACCTTTGACCTACAATCCATTTTTGTTTTATAGCCTGCTGATATAAAATACATATCAAAAAGGGGCAAAATACAGACACTATAAAATTACACATAAAAATTATATATGTCGAAGCACCCCTGGACCACCTCGGGACCCCCTAGAGATGACCCTACAACCCTTGAAATACAAACTTGAGTCATGTTAGCTGACTAACTAAACCTTTTACTAAACTTGACCTTTGATTTTTGACTGTTGATGATCACCCTAACTATTGATGATTAGGCTTTATCATTGAAGGTTAGGTTCCAACTACTTGAACACCTAACTCCAAATTTAACTCCACCTTGATTTCTCATAATTAGCTTACCTAATCCACTCATGGATCAATTCATGTCAAAACTAAATTTAGATATTAATTTAAACCTCTTCTTGAACCCACACTTCCACTTCTCCCATTTTCATATAAAAAGAGAGGATCAAGAGGTGAAAAGGGATCCATAACTATCAAGAGCTTCTTATATCATAATTTCTTTGGCATGTCATTATTCTATCAAATCAGTGAACCAATAAGTGCAATAAAGATCCAAATCACTATCGCCCATCAGCGAATATCCAAGCATCATTACTCTACTAAAATTGCTCCAAGCTTCACCAACCACCTTGACCCTTCTTTAGATCAGCAACCAGTAAGCTAAGTATCTATTTTTTGTTAATTAGTTACTTTGTTTCTATTTCATAACCAACCTAGCCCAAACTCACTTTCTATATTTCCATTCTAAAACCTTACCAAATCAATTTATTGAACCATACCAAAACCATAGTAACCATTGATGATCATCCTGAACATTGATAATCTATCCATAACCATTGACAGTTACCCTAACTACCAACGGTCACCCCAACCATTGGTGGTCACTATGTGATAAATAAATAATAAGATATTTTCACCCACTAGACCTCAACTAAATCCAACTTTTTGCCTCTCTGCCTGATCACAGAGCCTCACCCTATTTTTTGGATCACACCAAATTTATTTAGCATTAATATCAATTTTTTTATTGTTATAATTAGTCAAATCCACCTATTCATTTATCAAGCACTTCTTATTTTTCATTTCTTTATCTTTTATTAATTATGTAAGTACTTGATATTTCACTTTCAAAACTTGATTATTTAAAAGCATGGATTGATATCTTCCAAGGAAGCTCGTGCTTCTTAGATCTAGCTTGCTAGGTAATCCACCCTACTATCTAACTAATGAACCATTTCTTTAGTGCTTTCTTATCTATAGGTCATTCTTCCTAAGTTAAAGAGGAGTATCTACAATCATTTGGATCAATGCATGCATAACATATTAGGTTTTTCTACCATACCCTTCTCAAGTTTCTTTTCTCTTTCTTCCAAAGAATATAAGTGAAATTTCTCTAAAACACTTGGTAATATGGAAAAATCCAACATGAGCTAAGATTAAGATAATAATTTTACTTAAAAATAGTTAAATTAATTAGTAAAGTTATCATTATATTAAATTGAATTTTTAGTCTATGGATATATAACCATGACATCAATAAAAGTGGAATATGTATTTTTCATTTGTGCAAGGATGTTTTATTTTCCTTTAATTAAGGATTGATAAAAAACCTTAGAGAGTGTGTAAAGTAATCATATAATATCTATGATAATGGAAATATAATGAACTCCACAAGTAATATTAAAATATGGATCATATTGAATAAATGTATTATTAGGGTTTAGGTATGATGATAGGGATAAAGAAGAAAAAATTGATAGAAAAGTAACATGGAAATCAAAGGCACTTGCACTCATATGGTAAGGGATCATTATTTGGGCATACATCAAGGTCTGACCCAGATGTTTGTAGGCTAAAGGAGGAAGAAAGTAGCAAGTAATTCTAGGAGTAAGAGGGAGAAGGAATTGAGGAAGAGAAGTTAGGAGGTGATGAGCATAGGTCTAGCCATTTGGAGTAGTGTAGTATGTAGGGTTTAAGTAATGGTAATGATCAAGTCAATGGCCCATCAGGTGTTAAGGATAAAAAAGAGTGGAATAGGGATGTAGGATAACATTAAGGTAGAACTGATCTTTGATCTAAGCTGGTGGAACATGGATCTTTGGCAAGGAGTGGAAAGGGAAAGGGTGGGTGGGTTTCTCAAGCTCTAGATAAAACTAATTTTTTTTCCAAATAGATGGAATCAAATTTTGGTATTTTTAGGGTTGTTTTAGGGTAGCTTCAATTGGGTGTTGAGTTAGATCTATCAAAAGGAATGGCCACCCTAAAGGCAAGAGAAAAGTAAGCCTTATCAGGTAAAGTGAGGGTTGTAAAAGTGCAAGTCTTTTTATCTTGTGTTAACATCTCAAACCATTTTCATTATTGTGGTTATTTCTAAAAATAAATAATCCTTAGGTCTTAACTAGGTTTAGAGCCCATCCTAGTTCTTAAGAATTAGGTCATTCCTCCTTTCTCCCTAGCTAAGGAACTTATTGAAGAGGTAGGCACTTAGGTTATTCTAGAAGTAAATAGGCTACAAATTTTGGCTCTAACAATGGCACATCTCAGTGATTTTCCTTTAATATTTTATTATTCTTCTCCTACCCTTGTTATTTTAGATTAAGAACTTTCAAAGGTTTCTTTGGCTTGGGGTAACAAATCATTGATTAGCATATGTATTAGGAAATAGCCATTATGGATAGTACTTCAGAATGGGAAGAGGGTACTTAGCCCTCTTTGAATCCTCCATATTTATATTTATTGTGTAATGGCTTATTTTTACTCTAGTTTCAATTTGAAGAAGATAGAAACTTTGTGTGGACTAAGGGTCCCTAGTTTGTAGGGAATCAGGGGGGGTTTTGTATATGGGATCTATTTTTTTATGCATAAGCTACGATGATTTCACAAGCCCCAGTTTGGGTTAAAATTTATAATCTACCCTTAAATTTGTGATATCTAGGTCTCCCAACTATGGTCAAAAAGGGAAAAGAGGAAGGAAAATAGAAGAAAAAAGGATCCATTTAGATGCTCAAAATTCTATTGATTATGTCACCCAATGGACAATGGAATAATTTTTGTTCAGTAGAGGCAAATGCCTACAAATAGCTAATTGATTCTTTAGTGTGATCTTGTGTGTTTTCTTGTATTTATGTTTTTGTATTTTTGCCTTAGCCTTTGTTTCTAATTTTATTTTATTGTCTTTGGTTTATCCTTGTATCTTCTAGGATTTTTCATTTTATTTTTGTTTAAATAAGATTCTTAATGTTTTAAGCTTTATTAGTTCATCACTTTTTTGGGGGGCTAGGCCCTCGATTTGTGCCCCAAAACTAGTTTTAGCTCTGGTCAAAATCTCAGCATTGATCCCAAAAAAAATATGGATCACATTTTACATTATAATGAGGGATTAACTTCCTTTACTTAATACATTAATATAAATACTTTCATTATCAAGGTATACAAATAATTATATTTATTTTCCTAATAATTTGTTCTTTATATGTAGTTCATTACAATTAGCTAATTATATTTACATTATGCATATTTTAATTGAATGATATCCATTTGGTATTTTTCCAATCTTATAATATATTATGTTTCCTAAACTCATTCTTCCTTGTCTTTGATATACATGTGGTGTGATTAGATAAGGAAGATTGCTTACATTGCTGGAAGTAAGTATGCTTCATGGAAGTAATCACTTATTGTAAATTGGTTTATGACTTGAAATTTTAGACTTTCAAAGTTTATATTTTTTAGGTTGTAAAATTATGTATCAAATCCCAAATTGTAAATCTAGGGATATTTGGGATAAATATTTTTGTCTAAACATTGGTTATTTATCTCAAGATGGTGAGGACATGAATTGGAAGGGTTGGGATTGCTAAAAATGTTAGACATGGAAGTAGAGGTGGCAATAGAGTCAAACAAAATAGGAGGAATGAACCCCATCTAGTGGTTGGAAATAAACCTAATTTTGATAATAATTCCAATCGAAATAACATTGATAATCCATTAAGTAATGATGAATTTTTAAGTGTAATTTTTGATGTGATCCACAACATCCAAGATTAATTTGATGGAAATAGTAAAAACTTTGAAAATATTTAAATCCATGGTGAAAATAAATAAGGGGATGATCCTATGAAGATGGATGGTGAACAACCAAAATCCCAAGTGGTTATTGATCTTATCATTAAGGAACTCAAGAATACATTACGTCTTGTGTTGTAGGAGAGATTTTGGTGTTTTTGAGGCATGGATGGTCAGACTATAGAGATATTCTACTTTGTATAACATTAATTCTAATTTTAAGGATCACATTGGTTCCTACCAATTGGTGGGTGATGCATTTTTAATGTGGAAGCATTTTTGTGGTCTCAAAGAGTATGACCCTATGACCTTACTTAGAAAACTTATAAGAAAAGTTTAAAAAACAATACTTGAATACTACTTATAAGGAGTAGAAAATATATTTGTCACTATGTATTATATGCAAAATTGTTATATGAATCAATAAATGAGAATGACTATGAATATAATACAAGCAAAAATCAAGGTATAACGGTGATCTAGGCAATGGTTTGAATTATTATGTGGACCCTTAAATATACTTTCTCATTCATTGATCAATTTTATCCTAATGTTTTTGAACACTAACTACAAAGTAAAAACCATGCATGTATCCCACTAACCCTATTTCTAAGGGTACAATGAAATTAAATTTCCTGGGTGATACCCTCTTCTCAGGTGCAACCTAAATTAAATACCTAAAAGAATATTCCTACGGCATAAACAAAGAAATCTAAGAATTTTGAATATATTATGAGGTACATGAAAACTAAACTCTACATTTAGTGTTATAAAATGGCTATGAGTGTTGGGGTAAACCTTTCATGCCATAATGTCTATAAAATATATCATTATGTATCCCTTCATGATAATCACTAAGTAGTTTGAAAACTATTGGGACATGGTTTCTTAAAATAAGCACAAGCAAATAGAAAATAAAGAAAAAATAAAATTGAAATATTTTTAAGTAAAGATATCAACAAATTTCATTCTAAGGTCAAAATAAAGAGATTCATTGTCAATTTATCCAGGTGATAAGATAATCTCTTCAATGTCAAATTACTCTAAGATCAAATAGGATTGAATCATTATGTGTTAGATTTTTATCCAAGGTTGAAGGATATTTTTTTTAGTGTTAGGAATTTCCAAAAACATGAATAAAATCCTAAAACAAAAATCAAACAAATAGCAATTAGTGTTCTAAAAAATGGGTTCATCATAATGTTTAATCTATTTTGAATTGAATGAATCAAACTAATAGATATAAACTATTGATATTGATATATAATAATATACAATAGAATATAGTACAATATAGAATTTACAAAATTGTAAATTAGATAAAAATAGTAAATAAGCCTATAGATATGTAAACCTTTCTTAAAATAGATCTTATGTTGACTATGACTTAAAACTGACTGAAAAGACTAACAAACTATGTCATGATTGAAATCAAAAATTTAAAATATGTTTGGATATGTCTATATAAGGATACATAGATGCATTGTGTCCTTGTTTATTTACTATGTTCACATCTTGGTTGACTATATGACTATTTTTTTAATATGGGTCAGTGCAACTACCTACAAGGGTTTATTAATTAATATTGTGTCCTAGTCTTCTGCATGGAAGACCTATAAAATAGAAACCATAGCTCATGCACAATAAACATAATAGAGATAAAATGTCAAAATGAGGTGATAGGGTTAGGGGAATAACATAGATACCCTTTAAAAACTTTGTGTAATTTGAATGCTATCTACATAGCCCAAATGGGCATCAGGCTGATGTAATTATCCCATCCTAGAGTGTGTGATCTTTGACTGTGAAAATGTATGAATATATTTAAGATATTGATTGAAATTCTTGATAATAAATGCCATTGAACTACAATAAAATATATTCAAACTTGACTTAAAATTGTTAGAGTGCAATGGAAATAAAATTTGAAGAAATAGTATTCTTTTGCTCAGTGTGAAGTAGAATTTTCAAGTGATTGTTAGATATGTTTGGAGAAGCCTTAATGTTTATTTATAGAGTAATAATTCAAATATTTCTACTGACTAGCCTTTCTAAAATTTTAGAGGTGGGAACTAGACTATTTTAAATTTTAAAAATTACTATTAGAGCATGGGGGATAAGGTTGCACTAGTGCACACAGCCATAGTGTGGCCCTATATGACCTAACATAGTATTGTCCCATGAGGACAAAGACTATTGAAAATGGTTTGGTAGGTTCATGTAAGCAAAATAGGGATGTATAAATCATGTTAAGAGTATTTTCAAGATAGTTTTAAGAGTAGTGAATGTTCTCATAGAGATTATAAGCTAGTGAAATGATGAATAGGCTAATCAAGGTAAGGATCATAACATTAAACATATTAAACCACTTAATTATTAATATTATGTGTCTACATTTTATTTCACTTTATTCCAGTGATGCAATGAAGTGAAATTACTAGAGTAAATTATATGTGAAGCTAAGTGTTTATACACACTTTATCTTTTGATGTGAAGTTTGATCATGTAGTATCTCTTAATTTGAAACCTACAATAATGCCACTAAAAGTATTTTTTGTCCATCTATTAAATTTGAAAATATAAAACTTTAAATTTGAAAATTTCAAATAAAGTAAGAAAATTATGCACCTGAAAGAGTATTCAATATAATTACCCTGTAACTTGAAATTGGAAAAGTGTTTGCCCCCTTG
The DNA here is from genome assembly GCA_037957365.1 of Torreya grandis. Classification (NCBI taxonomy): domain Eukaryota; kingdom Viridiplantae; phylum Streptophyta; class Pinopsida; order Cupressales; family Taxaceae; genus Torreya; species Torreya grandis. The sequence goes on from JARHVA010003007.1 coordinate 1,335,752, forward strand.
TTGAGGCATTTGGATAAATTTTGAACCTTTAGAAATTAAGAGTGATCAAGTATCAATTTGAAAACCTTTGAATGCACTTGAGTTGGAAATATTGTATGCTCCAACTCTCATTTAACTATGTAGAGTACTCTATTAAATAATTGAAGTGGTAGAACCACCAAATGTGGCTTGCTAAATTTGAAAAATTACAACCATACACATTGAGTGTCACTAGACTCTAACATGTTCCACTTAAAACATGAATACAAATCACACAACTATATATGTATCTATATTATATTTGAAACTTTTAAAATTGAGAAATTTGAAATTTCCATGTATTAACTTGAACATGAATGCGTATCACGTCCTCTATACTATACTAAATTGATATTAAATGGTATTTAGACTTTGAAACAATCAAAACTTTTAGTTGTTTTAAATTATCCACTTTTAACTATAGGAATGAGTGCACATTCATGTCACATGCCCCTATATTCTATAAATTATGAATCATAATGTAATTTTTTAAAATTATATAGTGCCATAAATCTAAAATTTGTTCATAAGGACTTGACTTCTTACGATAAGCCTAATGTGATGCCCCATTTTTTAGAAGAGAGACATACTTGAAAAGTCACTTATCTCAAAAGAGAAGTTATGTGATATGTAAAATATGTAATCATTAAATAACATTTGAAATTTTGAATGTATTTCTTCATAGTACTTGAATATAAAATTGAATTTGGATATCTTAGATAGATATATCATTGAAGCACATAATTAACATGTACATGATGTGTTTCATGGCACCAAAGTAAGAGTAAAGAGTAGTATTATGCATGATATGAATAATGGAACTAGAGTAACAATAAAATTAATATAATGTCACCTAATTCTCATATTCCCAAAGGCCACATACAATGAGCATGTGATGTTGCATAACCATTCAAGGCCAACAACCATACACAAATGGTATGAGAATATCATTCAATCAAGAATATATAAATATTTTACAATACATGTAGTATTAAAATATTATTTATATATCATATTAGTCATTTATACTTGACAAATACCTATTAAGGCTCTACCCTTTAGTTCTAAACCTTCATAGTATCAAAATAATCACATTTTCCATTTTACTATACCCAACTATTTATCTTATGATCTAACCCTATCATTTGTTATGACCCATATCTCATACATTATAAAAAATATTAAAACCTGATATATATCCTTCACTATAATTTTTAGATCCTCAATAACTTCATAGCATGTCATACACTTGTGTCCCACATAGGGACACTTATATCGATGCAAGTGACTAGATTCTTATCAAGTTTCTAGTCCTCAAAATACATCTAATCTGCAAAACTTTTGAATCCTATGGGTTGTCCCATTTATCTTATTCAAACCTATTATGAGATATTTTTAAAATATGTGGTAGAAATATAAACCTAAACCTACTCATTATTAATATATAACATACTAAGAAAGCAAATATTTAAGGTCAATCAGTCAATTGCACAATTGATTTATACTACCCTATTATTCCCTATTTTAATATCATTCATAAGTGTAGTCATATTAAAGGTCTAAAGAACTCAAATAAAAACCCATGAGAATTATTTTTCAAGTTGTAAGCTATCATTTCATGCCCTTACATTAGTATATTTCACCCATGTGCACACATAAGCCAACACCTAGGGGAGAGCTACATATGTATAAGTCCCTCCTTAAAGTACTAGATATGTAGGTAGTGATCATCAATAGTGGGATCCTTAAGGTCATCTCAACATCATGAGCCCACTAACCCATTTTTGGTAAGATACAAATACCTGAGGTGAAGAGCTAGGGTTTTGTCTACATAAAGTCATTGACAGCCTATGCACATGAATAAAATACATAAATAGAAAGGTGATTAAAAACCTATAAAACTTGATATGGTCTCTTCATAATATAATGAATATTTTTTATATGATAATTTCATCAATATAAATATATAATCATCGATGCAAGTGTCCTAGGTATAATGTAAGTGTCTAGGCCTCTAGATATTGTATTTATATATTCTAATGACTAGATCTTGATCTTGTCCCTACCTATTTCCACCTTTGTACTTATCAGATCTACCTACACATTTATATATAAGATAAGTATTATCTCTTATTATTGTTTATACAATCAAACTATTATTTTGAATGTAACTTTATATATTTATAATAAATGAGCATTTTAATTTAGAATATTCATTTACAAGTTTTTAATTAATTGGACTACTCTAGAATAGTTTTATTCATCCTTGTGTATAGCCTAATTTACCCCCTTAACCCTTAACACCACATAGCTAAAAAGGGTTAAATAATACAAGTACAAGGTAAACACACAATAAGAAAACAATTTATAAGTTATCATGTGGTGGAGTAAGAAATAAGCATAAAGAAAATGAGAGTAGTTTACATTATTCATATGTGTCAATGTTAGTGTTGCAAAATAACATATTCATGTAATACATGTATAATATGAGTGAGTAAAAAAATATTTGTATGATATGTAGCTCAACATGGTAGAAATTTTTTAGATAGATACAACTTGTTGAGTTGTTCACATAGAATGAAGTGATACCCCTAATTTATTAAGCTTTTTGGGTAATAAAAGAAGACTGAGATCATAACCATTTAAAAGTGTGTCTTGTATCACAATCAAATACCTTGTGAAAATTTGTGTGTTGGGCCCCTTATTTATGTATGTAAGGATTCATGCTAGCATGATAGACACATCAACACAAGCCATACTTTTAGGTGATGATGATATTTTGGCATCTTGGCACTAGCTAGAGGAATCAGCGCACACCTTGTGCCATCTAATAGGTAGCTAACCAATTCTAAGATTTCTATGGCATCTTCCATGTTGGGTGATACATGGAAACTATAGGGTGAAGGATGCAAGGTCATGTAACTAACAGGAATGATTACAAAGGCTCCAACTTGGCACTCGACATGTACACTCCACCCTAGTAGAGATGTTCTTGAAAATCTATAAAAAGAGCTCAAACCAAGTGATATAGGAGGAAAACTTAGTATAGAAAATCTCTAGAGAATTGGTTTTGTAGACACGATAATGGCCACCATTAGATCCAAGAGTAACATGGAAGCCATTAAGGCTCTGATTATTGCACCCAAGCTCTCATGTGAGCCTTTGGGATATTAAGTAGCTTGAACAAAGAATTTACTCTATTTTAACTATTATGAAATATGTATACTCTGTTAAATTTGATTAATGACAATGATTATTTTTTTAAATGGTAATCTATCTTAGTTATGCATCATTCAAATTGTTAGTGAAATGTGAAAAGTTTACAATGTTGTAATTTTAATATAAGAATGTTATTAATGAGCTTTTATATTATGACATTAACGGCATCCCTATAATAAATGATGATGTCAGTCATTGCCTATGTAATAATGACTAATTATATAGATCCTACACCAAGTTTTCCTACCCATGCTAAAATTTTGAGCTTAACATGATAATTTCAAGAGAAAATAGCCTTGTGACCTTTTAGATGCTAATATGATGCTAGAATTAGTTTGACAAAGGCTTATGCCCTTATGACTATAGAAGTTCCCCAAAATAGGATTTTTCTTATAGACCACTAAGCATAGTCCATGAAAGGCTTGCACCAATAGATCTACTTGAAACCTTCATGGAATTAACCAAGTCCTAGAATTGATGACTTGTGTCATGGCATAACAATCCCAATACAGGCCCCAATTCTTTCTCTACTACACTTTAAGTAAGCGCATAAGGCATGTGCCTTATGTGAATTGATGTTGTTATATTCAAGTGTAAAATGTTGAGCATAGAAAGATAATCCCACATTTGTACTTGAGTATAATGAGTCTAGATCCAATTGAGACACCTTATGTACCTAAATTTTCTACAACATTTTGGTTCTATTGCTAGGAGCCATGTTGAATTTTATTATTGTAATGGTGTAGTAGAATAATGTACTAACTCTCCCTAGAAAACATTGAGCACTAGTTGAAAAAAATGAAATATATCTTTACACTGAAGCTTCCAGCTTACTTAGGACAAAAGCTAAGAAAGTGGATTTAGAACAACCTATATGATTCTCTATATGAGGTTTTTTTCTATGAATTACATATGCATGTGTATCTGTGGTTAGTTTCATATTTAACACACCAAAGGAGGAGCTATAAATAGCACTATGAGTGTATAAAGGATAAATTAGAAAGGTTTGAGACCTTGGATGCCACTTGGACTAGATAAGTAGAAAAATGGTGGTAAGGAGCAATAAATAGTTACATGCTTGAGTTTTCATTTTTAACATACTCATGTCCAGAGGAAGTAGAGTATAAATTTTTACAAGAACCTAGAGTCACATTTGTGAATTAATTTGACACAGATATCAAAAATCTAATGGTGGATTATGGGTTTAAAACTTTAGGGATAGAAAGCAAAGTCCTTTCACATATAATCAATGTAAATGGGGGAAAGGGGATGTGTAGGTGGGGCACAATGGAAGGGGATGAGTAAATTGACACCTAAGATCTCAAAAGATAAACTTTTAATAAGAGATGGTGTAGACTTATGGAAGATATAGAACCTATAAGTGCTAAGAGAACCCATAGTGAGTGGGAAGGGCATGGGGAAATATCTCCTGAAATATAGTAGTGTGAGGAAGAGGATATATAATGAAGTGATGGATCAAGCTCAACATTTGATAGGTATGGAATTCAATAGGTTCCTATAATATTTGGTTATTGAAGATATTCTTGACGTGTCTACCCCCTTTGAACCTATAGTTCATGCTCACGTGCTAGATCCCCCACTTAAACAAAGTATATAAGTGACAATTGACCCTATTGTCAACATATATTTTAAATTTTTTGCAAACTTAGAGTGTAATTTTGTGATTGAACAAATTATTCCTTACGAGAATGTGAGTACAACTACCTCTAAACTAGTAGGCACTATCTCACCATAACAAAATTTGAGTACAAGCATACTAACTCAACCTATGTTAGTAATGCAAAGTGGGAAACATCCCTCAATAAGTGATATGGTGCCATAAATAATTAGTATTGTGCCTTCAACATCAATGGTTCCAGTAGTAATAATGGGATTAGCACCTAACCCAGTAGTTGGAGGTGTTAGAGGGATGCCACTAAGATAGATGTTAGGGAGATAAGCACCTCAGATCCTAGCTACCCCCCATAGTAAATCTATTATGAAATGTCCATGCACTTTCTATAGTATCACAGTGTGGGAATTCCATAAAGAATGTGCTAAAATGTGAACTATAATGGATTTTATGGGGTATAACCCAATCTGAGAGTTAAAAAACCTAGTTTATGATGACTCTAATTGATCACACACATACCAGGTATAGAAAATTTGATATGAACCAAGCTATGGTTGATTATTCTATCCTAAAAGAGGCATTCCTAAAGTAATTTGACATTCCAAAGTTTGAACAACAAAGTATCACCATGCTCATGGAGATTACCCAAGGACTCTCAAAAAGTGTGCATCTATACAATGTAAGGTTCAAAACTCTTCTATCAAAGCTTCCATATGATATTAACCCTTCCCAACATGCATAATGGTTCATTGGAGGGTTTCTAGTGCTATTTCAAAGAGTGATTTCCATGAAGACTTTTATAAACCCTCACAAAGCACTTAAATCCATGCTCAAAACTGAGGTAGTTAGAACTATAAATATTGGGATCAGCCCATTTATGGAGGCATAAATTAAATATATGGCCTCCTAACTCCAACATCTTACCACTAAATCATCACAAGATGCTCAAAGTGGATTATGGTGCATCGAATATGAAGTAAAAGGCCATAACACGAATAATTTCCCATGAAGGAATGTGCACACATTGTTTATAAGTTGTGAAGTCTATCAAGAGGTACACAATGTTCATAAATTGAATTTATTACAATGAACCAGCCATTTTAAGGCTCACACTAACCATAAAACATGTCTTGAACATAAAGCTTTGCCTTACCCAGAACCACCATATCAAAAGGATGTGTTGCAGTAGGTTATGAGTGTCATTCAAAACCTAAAAGAGGAGCTCCAATTAGTGTAATATATTGAAGTGTAGGTGGATACCTCAAAAAAGAAGAAAGATAGTCAATAAGTTGAGATACAAGAATTAACTAAGATCATGTGCCTCCTAGAAATAGAGGGAATGCTACCTTTATTAAATAACTTGATCCTAGAGCATATATGTCAAAGCTAGTTGAATTTGTTGTGCCACACATGAAGAGGGCATGAGAATTTTTTCATACACAAAATGTGGAGTAAGACCAATAACTCCTTGTGAATTCCACTATTAATGGATGGTCTATCTGTGAGATCCATGTAGACATAGGTGTCAAGGTCAACATCTTGACCAAGAATGGCTGGGAGAAAATGGGTAGTATAGCCTTGAGGCCTTCCCGTCATGTATTTTTCATGGCCAAAAATACCTAGGCACATCTTATCAAAATTCTAAAGAGTGTAATTTTATATATCATGGGTATCAAATTCTATGTTAAATTTGAGGTGATCAAGTTGGTAGAACAAGAAAACTATCTAGCACTTGTAAGAAGGCCATGGTGTTATGCAAACAATGCATATATGCTCTTTAATAAGTGTTACATGACCTTTGAGAATGGAAAGAAGAGGGTATTTATACCACTCTCACCAGACTAAGGACCCCCCTATGTCAAGAGTGTGGAGCTTAAAGATGAGATTAACCACATATATAACATCATTATGTAAGGCATCAAGACTCTAAACCCCAATGATCAAGGAGTCCTCTCTTGGGAGGATGGAAAATTGGCCTTAGACACCATCAAAATTGCTTGATACCAATGGGTTAAAGAAGCATATAAGGCTATTGGTTGAATGTGTTGTTTGGTGCATGCAAAGGCACCAAAACTAGTAAAGACATGTTGGGTCCAGATTGATCATAATTTTAAAAGGTGGGTCCCTTGTACCAAGAAGAAGGGAAAGAGAGTTTTTTTCTTAAGGGAAAACTTGCAGTGCTCCCAAGATATTAAGGGATTAATCTAGTATAATATTATGTTTGAGACCTTGAATCATACATCCTAAAATAGGTAGATCAAATGGGAGCACTAATGTATATATTGAAGATCATTGTTGATCGTTGGTGAGTAGCAAAAATGCCTAGATTTCCAAATTGGAAAGATGTAAAAGTAACCATCTGCACTATATTTGGGAATAACAACAAGGATCTAGACATCTTTGCCTACTCTAGTAACTCTGACCCTATAGCACATGTGCACCTTTGTGAAGAAACATGGACTGTCTGTAGCAAAAATTCCCCAAAGAACCTATGGGTGCATCCTTTATATATAACCTTGAATATGTGGGTGTGAGCATGGTACATTTTCAATGAGATTAATCATAAGATATCCAATTGGTATTCACTTAATGAGTGGTTTTTCCACACCTTCTCCTTTTCTTCACAAAACCTTAAACTAATTAAGTTACTATAGATAGTTTGAAGGTCAGTATTTGAAGACACTACAATATTGGCAGAGAGCCTAAAAGACATGTTCAATGAAAATGGATTAGTGATCCCAACCTTATTTAAATAAAAAACCCTCAATAGTGACTCTAGTGAGAAGGATGATGAGAAATGAAAGGCATGTAACTAGACCAATTTAATAGGTAAAAGGAAGCTACTATACCATGTTAAGGATAGTGCCATAAAAGAACAAGACCATACCCATATTTGCATAGAAATAAATGAGGGTAGTAGACAAGTTGGTAATTCACATTAGGATAATAATGAACCTTACCACATGCCATAAAAAATGATAAAGGTAGATATCAGCTCAGAAAGAGAACCAAAAATTGCTACTTTGGGTGCCTATTGGTCTAACACAAAGCTAGCATGTATTGTGGACCTAGTAAAGGAATTCCAAGACTTATACCCTTAGAACTATAGAGACATTGAATGTATTCACCCATCCCTTAATAATATAAGCATCAATCTATTTGATGGTGCAAGACCTATCAAGAAGCAACCTTACAGGATGAACCCCAATCTTTATGCCAAGGTCAAAATAAATATTGATGGTATGTTAGCTACATGCATCATATAACCTATGTAAGAATATGAATAGGTTATCCCCATGGTTATCAGCATTAATAAAGATGGTGCATCTAATTTGTGTTGACTATAGATTGTTGAACTCCACTTGCATAATCAACCCCTTTTTTACTATGTTCACTAATAAAGTATTGGATGGCATCATAAGTTGTAAGATATACACTTTCACTAATGGGTTCTCAGGATACCATCAAATCCAAATCAAAGAGGAGGATAATCCCAAAACTACCTTTTTAATAGAATGGGTTGTTTCAAATACAATATGATGCCCTTTGAGCTAAATAATGCACCAATCATATTCTCTTGAGTGGTGATCACCACTTTTAATGAATTCATTCATAAGTTCCTCCAAGTGTACTTGTACAATTGGAATGTGTATGGATTAGTGAAGGGTCACTGTGGTAACTTGCGCCTAATGTTTGAGAGGTGTTATCATTTGTATATTTATTTGAACCTTAATAAATGTGTTTTTGCAATGTCATTTATCACTTTGTTTAAGCACATCATATGCAAAGATGGTCTACTCATTGATCTTGAAAATATTTCCATCATCCTTTATCTCCAAACCCTGTCAATTTATAAGTACATTCATGCCTTTTTTGTCCATTGAAATTACTATAGTAAGTTCATAATGAACTATGCTAAGATTACAGCACCTCTATTAGAACTCTTATAAAAGGATGGCCCATTCTATTGGGGCAAAGTTCATGAAGATGCAATTGAAACCTTGAAGCTCAAACTGGATAGCACACTAATATTAAAATTTCTTGACTAGATGCTTCTATTCCATGTCCATGTATATGTATCTAGTACTATGATTGGTGCCATTCTATTACAACTAGGTGAGGGGAAAATGGACCATCCCATTTATTTTACAAGTATAAAACTTACCAAAGTAGAACATAATTACACCACAACTAAGTGTGAGGTGCTTGCCATAGTCTATGCCCTACAAAAAAATTTAAAGTTTCTATTGGTGACCCCCTTCATCTTATTCATTGATCATAAGGTGCATAAGTACCTAGTGAACAAGCTTGTTCTCCATGGGTGCATATGTTAATAGATAGCTTTATTTCAATAATTCTAGTTCTCTATGGTCGTAAAACTTGGAAAATGAAACTTGGGCCTAGACCATCTATCCCACATCAACTCTAGAAATTCAGTAGTGCCTATTGAAGATGATATGCCTAACATGTAAATTTACAAGGTCCAGCACATCTTAGAGGACTTGGTAGAGGTCGCCACATTTTTGATGTCTAAATCTACACCCTAGACTATGACAACTAAGAAGAAGAAGTAGCTCACAATTTTCACCACCCCATTTCAAATCATTAGTGAGGAATTGTATAATTTGAGCCATGATGATGTTTACACTAATGTGTCCTAGAGCATGAACTAGACTTAATATTACAAGAGGCGTATGAGGTAATAACTGGATCCCATTATGTTGGAGATGCAATGGTATGCAAAGTACTACAATCAGGCTTATATTGGCCAACCCAATTTTAGGATGTAAAATATTGTGCCAAAGCATGTGACATATGCTAATGCATAGTAAATCCCAATCACTAGGATGAGATTCCTCTCATCCTCATCCTTACCAATTTGCTATTTTAAAAATGGGCCATTGAGTTTTTTGGTCCTATTACTCCTATTTCAAGGCACATAGGTGTATCATACATTTTAGTATCCATATATTATTTCACCAAGTGGGCTAAGGTAGTGCCAACTAAAGATTACACAACCACCACTATAGTAAGGTTTATCTGGGATAACATCATCAGTCACTATAGATGCCCACTTAGCTTGAATAGAAACCATGTCACTCACTTCATCAACACAAGTATTTAAATATTGATAACTATATATATGGTAGTCCACCATAACATAACACCTTATCATCCCCAAATGAATGAAACTACTGAGGCATTTAATAATATATTGAGCACATGCCTCATAAAGATAAGTGATGTTGGTCATAAATATTGGGATGATTGTGTATCAGTAGTGTTGTGGACCTGTTATACTATGTATAAGCACCTAAACAAGGCTACACCACTCTAACTAGTGTTTGGCATAGAGGTCATTCTATCCATAGAATTTTTAGTGCCCTCATTGCACATCACATGTATTGGTCAAATGGATGACCAAGAATCCTTGAATGCACTCCTAGAAGACTTGAATTTCTTAGATGAGACATATGCTCAAGTAAGATGAATCCAAAAAATATATAAATCATGTTAAAAGCTATACATGAAAATCACATCAAGCATGAAGTCTTTACCCAAGGTGCACTGGTCTTATTATATGACTCTAAGTATCTCAAGCACCCAAACAAGTTGTAGATTAGGTGAATGGAACCTTATGTCATCCATATCATATTGGATACTAGTGCATATAAATTGTGCATGTTGATGGGTGAAATGTTCCCTAGGAGTTTTAATGATAATAAATTAAATCCCTATAGTCACTAGGATAGAACTTGCACCATTATAATTTGACTTCCTAGTCATAAGTCAGTTATTTTATTGACTAGAATAAAAAAAATTGCAAGCCAAACATTTCCTTATGTTTATTTTATTTGTGTTAAGTGAAAATGCATGGTACTTTTAGGCATATAAAAGAGATCTTTTGGTGCTTACATGCATAAATCCAACCAGGTGAGTCAAGCATGGATTCTCTCTAAAGTACCTAAGGCAAGACATCTAAGTTTTTGGGCATGTGAGGTTTGTCAAATTTATAAATATGTGAGGTCAAGTTGAAAAAAGGAGGTACACAAGATGATCATGTGCAATAAATTAAGATAGAATTGGAGGACCATCACAAGAATTTGTATGGGGTAGGGGAAGGTCAAAGAAAGAATAGATGAAAGTACAAGAAATCAACCAAGAAATGGAAGTGTACTTGAAAGTATGTGTATCACTAAAGAGATATGGAATCAAGGAGGATGAATCACATCCATGTGAATTGATATGCCTAGCTTACCATAATAAAGGTAAAGGTTGTGCCAAGGTAAATAAAGCTCAAGAGAGAGATCATTGAGATAGTTGGTACCTGCCAAATGGTTGGTGGGAAGTGTCCATTTGAATCACCTGTCACTCTATCAAATACACCATTAATAAAATTTAATATGGTGATGGCAAAGGCACAAAGATCTGAAATAAATGAGAATGTGGTGGTATATTTTTGAAAATTTCATGGGTTTAATAGATTTAAAGAAATCCATGTGTTTTCATGTCATTACTCACTAGACATTAATGAGGTAGCTAAAAATAAGGTATAAAGAGGTAAACATCACACTAGACTAGGTTACAAACCTTGAGAGAATTTGAACCCAAACATAGAACCAAACTAGAAACAAACTAGAAAATGCTACCATAAGTGAAAACCTAAGTATCCACAGCCCCAAGTGAGAATAGTTTAACTAAGATAGAGATTGTGTTCTATTTAAAATTTAAAAGGAGGTGAGTGGAGTAGAATTATGAGATAATATGGCATTAAAAATTCTTTAAGATAGCAAGGCTTCCACTAACAACATTTAAAGTTCAAAATATAAATTTTTAGTCACTAACCTCATGACTGTGAAGAAGCACCGAGAAACATTAAGGGCTTGGGGAAGATCAATTGATTGTGCTTTAACAACAACCAATTTAGAATGGGTAAGAAGAGGTTAAGTTCAAGTCTTCCCCAGGCATAGAAGGTTACTAAGAAGGTGTGGACTGTAAAATAAGTATCCATTGTGAAGAAAGAGGCACAGATAGTAGAAGGTGTTAGCATCATAATGGTAGACCCAAAATCAAGCACAAAACTTGAATATACAAAAATGTAATTCCCCCTTGAGGTTATAGTGGGGGAAAACTGGGTGTCCTTTGCACACATATGTAGATTAAAGGAGAATAATCTTTGAAAATCAACAACACATAAGATCTCAACCAAGACTAGATGGTTGACATATGAACAAAGACCAAGGTGAGTGTGACACCCTTTAATGTCTCCATCTGAGATAAACTAATGACCACCAATGCAAACCAGTTATATGAGCTACCAATTTTTAGCAAGCTAAAGGAATTGGTACAATTCATCAACTTGTGCATCCATAGTGACCATTTTTATTTTACATGGAGGTGCATGAAAATATTGGCATGCTTTATCAATATAATTACAAGCTCCCAAGCATAGGGACAAACATCTACCAAATTATGGAGTATGATGCATAAGTAGAGAGGGTTTTGAAACTCCTAAGCCACTACAAGGTAGGGATTTCTTTCTCGATCAAAGACATTTAGTACCTTGGCACAAGGGTAATAGCATGCCTAATTATCTTTAAGCTTTATCTTGGAAACCATTGGTATAACATTATCAAGACTTAATTATGCATCATCCACCACATGGTGTAAGGGGAAAAATTTAACATCTCTAAGTTTATTATGGATGACATTGTTAATAACGTGCTAGATTTCCACAAGGTGAGAGAAAACTTCAAGTGTGAGTTTATAATATTGATTATGATGGAGGAGATTGATGTGCCTAATGGAGATGATGATAGCCTTTTAGTGTTCTCATAGCACAATGACTCTTCAGCACTAAAGTACTAAGACTTCATCTACCCACCTAACTTCTCCCAAAATTATAAGATAAGAGTACAAGGGTAGTATGACTGATACATCAAGGCATTTTGGATTGAATGGTGTATCCTATAAGGGATCCCCCATCACATGATAGGAATGAAAACCTTCACCATCACATAGCACATTTGTGTAGTATGATTGGTGCTTACAAATAAGAGCCTGTCTAACTAGCTCAAACTACCTTATGTATTTTTTGTTAAATTTTTCATAGTGGTGATAAGAAGGATTGTTAATGTACAACATTTGGATAGCCTGGTGAAGACCTTAGATCAATAAAGGAGCAAGTTTAGGTGTCAAGATGTGCACCTTGGGTCTAAGGCTATAAAAGATGAAGAAGATGACTTTGACTAAATGGAACTCCATCCCCTTTAGAGGGAAATAATAATTAGGTACATCTTCAATCTGTATTATGAGATGAAGTCACACAATAAGGGAACCATTATAGAAAAAGATGATTATCAACCCATCTTGATAAGCAATGAAAGGAAGCCAATGTCAAAGATATAAGAGAGGAGCCCCTAGAAGAAGTAGGGAGAGACACTTAAGGAGATTGAGGAGTGCATCAAGTTGAAGATTTCCTCTAGCTCCCAAACTACACCTCCAGCTCCCAAGAAGTGTGTAACCTTTATGCCAAACACTTCTTCCTCTAGTAAGAAGAAAAAAATAAGAATTTTAAGGGACTAGTTACGCTCCTAACTATAACCCTAGCATAAATGGATAAGGAAGAGACCCTCACACCCAAGATGGAGGAAGAGATTGAGGAAAAATAAAGTGCAAGAACATATATCTTACAAGAAGAGGAAGAGGAAGAGGATCCAAGCACCAAGGATGTGTAGGAGGCCCTCCAAAGTGGAAATATTACCATGCTTGAAGAAGTAGAGAATATAACGAGCTACTCATCTAGATAAGAACCCTTCACATAGCCTCCATGAATAGAAGAGGAGAAGAGAAGGTTGTGGAAGAAAATGGGCCATAATGAGGAATAAATTGAGATGAAATTGGCACTTGAAGAGAAGCATAGATGTGCAAAGGAAAAGGAAGAGGCCAAGGTAAATAAGGCCAATAAGTTTCCTACAAGCATGGGACCATCCATCGAAGTAGCCAATAAATCACCCAACACCCCCACTAGGAAATCATAAAAACTACATAAGAGGCATGCCTGAGTAGTGAAGTAGCACCTCAAGAAAAAGAAGGTGATGCTAGTTCCTTAGATAAACAAAATGGGACTACAAAAGAACCCCAATAGGAATAATCTAATGCTGGCACTGAGGGAATTACCCTAGAGGTGAACATTTACAAACCCTAGGAGGAAAAAGTAGATGAAGGGGAAAATTTTGATGAAGAAACCCCTAAGAAACAAGTAGATGAGTCCTCTAAAGAAAGCATGAAATAATGCAGGGTGGCACCAATGAAGAGGAGGAAGAGAAAATGCAGATGGACATCATTTATAAGGATGATGTGAAACTGATCATAAGGGAAAAGGCATAAAAGGGATTAGAAAATAAAGACTTGTACATGTTTGACACCATGCCCCCCCAAGCCACTACTATTAGGATGTGAAAAAAACTTCCATTTATGTTTGATCATTACATGGATGAGCCTCACTTTGAGGTGCCTAAAGAGTATATTTTGGGCACAAAAGAACTTGTGGAAGGGCATGATTCCCTCATCATAAACCCTCATGCCATGAACCCAGTGTGATCTGTGAATGTGCTTATCAGGATGGTCACTAAATTCATGCATATAAATATCACCAATGATGGTAGGGTAAGAAAATGGAATGAACTTTAGAAAGATGCTAAATATGAAGCGCAAGCCACCAAATTTAAGCTAAAGTAGTTATGTGAGCACATAGAGATAGTTAGACCATCCCTTCTGGTTGGCATCAATACTTTAAACCTCTCTAAGGTTGATAAGATCTATGTACTAATGGAGCAAATGCTCTTAAGGATCAAAGCCAAACCAGTGTAAGAATAAAAAGAGGAAGAAGATCCTTACATCATGATATATAAGGAGTTTGTTTCTAAGTTTGAATAGGTAGAGGACCTCTTCACAAAAATTCATAAAGGATTAGATGCAGTTGATGTCAACTCCTTGAGCTTCTCAAACCAAGCATCAGTCATAGATGTGCACCTCAAGTAGGCAAAGGAGAAAAATGAAAATTTGATGGTGTAGGTGTACTCTATGAATAATTCAGAGCACATGTAGATCATAAGAAATGTCAATACTCTAAGCACCTAGATAAAGGACCTAGAAAAAACTTGGAAACACTATTTTGTGCTGTACAAACTAAGGCCTACAAGCAAGGAGTAATCCTAGATATAAATGTGATTAAGGCTAAGGAAAATATAGAGGCATTCAAAAAGGATCTGGAAAATATTGATGTGTTTTCACTTAATATGGCCTCCACCAAAATAGAAAATTTTGTTGAAAAAATAAAGCTCACCATAAAGGGCTTTGAGGACTTCAACATTGAGCTTAAGGAGATTGCACCTAAGTTTTACATGGTAAATACTTTGACATCCTAGTCTAAAGATGGACTAAAAATTTTGTATGGGGTAATGGTTGTCCCCTTATTTTAGTATGTAAGTCTTTACACCATCATGACAAACACATTAGCATGAGTCATCATTTTGGGTGATGATGACATTTTGGTAGAAGCAGTGCACACCTTACGGTAGCTGGTAGGTGGCTAACCAATTCTAGGATTTCTAGAGAATCTTCCAGCTTTGGGTGATACATGATGACTATAATTCAAAAGGCACAAGTTGATAGAGATGGAGGGAATTATTACAAAGGCTATATCTTGGCACCTAGCATACATACTCCACCTTGGTAGAGATGTTCTTGAAAATCTATAAAAATAGCTCAAACTAAGTGATCCAAGAGGTGAACTTAGTACAAAAAAGCTCTAGATAATTGGTTTTGTATACACTGTAATGGTTTCCATTAGATCTAGGAGTAGTATAGATGCCATTAAGGCTCCAATTGTAGTGCATAAGCTCACCTATGAGCCTTTAGGCTGTTAAGTAGCTTGAACAAAGCATTTACTCTATTTTAATTATTATGAACTTTGTATACTCTGTTAAATTTTATTAATGATAATCATTTTTGTTATAAATGGTACTTTATCTGATTTATGTGTCATTCAAATTTCTAGTGAAATGTGAAAGAGTTACAATGTTGTAATTTTAATATAGTTATGTTAATAAGGTTGTTAATGAGCTTTTGGGTTATGAAATTAATGGCATCCTTGTAATAAATGATGATGTCAGCCATAGCCTATGTAATAATGACTAAGTATATATAGATCTTATGCCAA
Organism: Torreya grandis; assembly: GCA_037957365.1. Classification (NCBI taxonomy): domain Eukaryota; kingdom Viridiplantae; phylum Streptophyta; class Pinopsida; order Cupressales; family Taxaceae; genus Torreya; species Torreya grandis. The sequence continues at coordinate 1,351,846 of JARHVA010003007.1, forward strand.
GTACTCCTACCCATTCTAAAATCATGAGCTTATCATAATCACTTCAAGATAAAGTAGCCTAGTGACCCTTCAAGTGTTGATATGATGCTAGACTTAGCTTGATAAAGGTTTTCACCCTTATGACTATATAACAGCCCCAAAATAGGTTTGTACCTATAGGTCCATGAAAGACTTACACCAATGGATCTATTTAAAACCTTCTTGGAATTAACCAAGTCCTACAATTGATGACTTGTACCATGGAAAAACTAGCCCAATATGGGCCCCAGTTATTTCACTACTGCACTTCAGGTGAGCACATAAGTCTTGTGCCTTATGTGAATTAATTTCATCATAGTTGAGTGTAAAATTTTGAATGCAAAAATACAACCCATCATTGTAACTGAGTGTAATCAGTCTAAAACCCACTGAGACACCTTGTGCACCTGACTTTTCTACAACATTGTGCATTTTTTAAATATGTTATATATCTAACATAGAATAAATAACATATGGAAATAAGTGAGATAATAATATTTGAAATTCTTAGGGGTCCTAATTTTGAATTTTTGAAAATATTTTGTTGTTTTTTAATTTTTGATAATTTTTTAATTTTTTCTAATTTTTGAAATATTTTAATTTATTTGAAAAAAATTGGAATATTTGAATTTAAAATATATGAAAATTATTCTAATGATAAAGGCTTTTTAAAATATAATAAAATGGGATTAATTCAAACAATCATATCCAAAGTGTTAAATCATGATGTGATAAGAAGGAAGGCAACTAATATGCCCCTAATATATGTATGGATGACTCATAACAATATATCACAAATGATTAAGATAATAATCTACATGTTTTTCAATAGGGAAGAGGCTATATGTGCTTATGTAAGTGAAATTAAATTCATAGCATGATGGGTATGCAATAGTATGAAATAATGAGCATTGAAAATGTTTGTAAGACAATTGCTTTGGATTGTTCAAATTGGTCTGAAAATCAAGAGGAAAAGTGCCCAAAGTAAAAAATAAATCCAAGGGATATCATAATTCTTGGATAAGGGATGGAATAATTAAAAAGGAAGTAAAATTAAAAATCTATACACAAAAAAATATATAAATGTCTAATCAAGAGATTTATCCCAATTAGTGGATTGGAAAGAAGTCAAAAATTTTGTCCAACCAAAGATCTCATCAAGAGGATGCACATATGTAATACATTGTATAAATTATTGACTTATTTTTAATGATAAGGGACAAATTTAGATGCCTTTGAATCTAATTTGAATTTTTTTTGTTAAAAAAATCCTTGAAATCACTCCTCATGTGCCCATGTAAACATCTATCCTCATTTATATTATGAGAAGATGCAACAACCTACACCAATGGTGACACTTTTTGAAAAACCTGTGATGCCTTAGTATATTAAGACCTTATTTTATATGCCACTTTATTCTTAGGATAATATACCATTCTCTTTATAACTAATTTAATATGCTCATGTTTAATTATATCTTGCTCATAAATGGATGGAGAAACTAATTCTATAATATGTTCATGCTCATAAATAGATGGATAAATTGATTCCATAATATGTTAATGCTCATAAATATAAGGAGAATTTGATTTTGTAATATGATCATGCTCATTAATATATGAATAAATTATAATTTTCTTTGTAATATGTGCATCATGATCTTGAATAGTTTTAGACTATTTCATTGCCATGTTATTCAATGATTGTGCTAGGCAACTATTTTTATAGAAGAAGTAAACATAATTGGTTCCAAAGTATATTCATATTATATTATTATAATTTTAACCATTTGATTATCATTTATGTATTTTAGACATTTATACACTTTAGAAGGAACTTCTCTAAGCTTTTATATCCAAGGGTGTCATGATAGCATATCAAATACCCTTGTGCTTACAGGGACTAGGAGTGGCTGAGGCACTATGAGAGGTCTCACTTATAAAGGTATTACTATATGCCCAAGATTATCTTACATATGACCATAAAATTCTTTGATAGCTATAGAAGTAATGTATATGTCTTTATATGTATAACTGAGAGAATATATGAGTGTTATGGTGCACACATTTTCACTTGATCCATTGTCTATCATAACACTATGTATGTATTATTTAACAATATATGTTCAAATAAAAAGTGCATGTGTATCTAAATAATCATCAATAATTTCACTATCATCAAATTCCATCATAATTCATGATTCTTATTTACTTATAGTTTACCAATGATTCTATCAAGTGGATGCTCATATAGAATGAGGAAGATGATAATTATATGAATAATGTACTTTAGAATTATCCTTTTTAGTTTCTTCATTATTTAGAAAATAATATTTGTACATTTTTAGATTTGTATTAGAATTTTATTGTGGCTTGGCCTATTCAACAAATATCAAAATGTTCTCATCAGTAAGATCTAGAATCTTGTGCTTAAACTTAAAACATTTATCTGTATAATGCCTATTACATTGATGGTAATCGTAATATGCATTTCCATCAAAAATATATATCTTGTGTTCTAGACCTATCCAATCTGATTGGTGGAGGAAGAATGATGAGATTGAATTCAATTAGCTTTTACAAATATACATAAGGAAGTGATGGTAACCTTTAAAATTTCCTCATTGGTGGAACTTGTAATTGAAGCTTTTGTGTTGGTTATGAGATAGCATAATTTTAATCTTATCTTCATTTTTTATTTCATTTTTTTTGGTCTTATAATTTGGCTTCCATTTAAAATTAACATTTTAAGTAGAAGGGGAATTTTATGTATAGATGACCTTATTTAAATTAATTAATTTGACCTCATGCTATTTGACTGTATGGCATATTTCATCAAAAAAGAAAGAACAAATCTCATGTGTACTCTCCCACCCTAATAATTATTTATTTTCCCTATTCATGTATAGTTTCATAACATAATAAGTAATAAAAAATTATATATATATATATATATATATATATATATATATATATAATACTTTTGTTTGAGTTAATACTGAACCCAAGAAAGAAACAACTTATAGAAAAACACTAAAATATTTCCATGCATCTGCAAAGTAGAAGTATGTGAATGGATGTGTGTGTGTGTGTATGTGTACACATTTACATATATACATGTATGTATATATATGAATATATGTATGTGTATATATACATATACATGTGTGTGTACATATAATATACATATATACATATATATATATATACATATATATATACATATATATATGTGTGTGTGTGTGTGTGTGTGTGTGTGTGTGTGTGTGTATGTATGTATATGTATATGTATATGTATATGTATATGTATATGTATGTATGTGTGTGTGTGTGTGGATATATATGTATGTATATATATAAACACACATATACATATGATACACACACACACACATATACATATACATACATAAATATATATATATATATGCATGCATACATACATACATATATAATGTATATAAATATATATGTATTTATATATATGTACATACATATATATACATACATACATATATAGATACATATACATACATACATATATGTGTAATTATGTATATGTATGTATGTATATATTTACATATGTATATATGCACATATAATATATATTTCAATAATATACCCATTTTTATAAATAAAAAAAAGTAACAAACTTTCCTTACTAAAAATCTACTTTATTTCACTTTTAGTTTATATCTAAGCATTTAAAAGAGACTGAGTTCTTAAAAAAATAAATACCATGCTTGTCTTAATGGATGCACAAATTTATAGATGAATAAGACATCATTTTATTTTATTTCCTTATTGTTTCTTTCCATGTCCAAGTTAGTCCTTCATTTTCATATTTATTTTCCTGTCCCTTCTCTCTTCCATTTTCTTAATTTTCATCCCAAACTCTAGATCTAAAAATGGTGTTTTAATGAACCAATGAATGTGTTCCAAGTATATATATAATTCAATATTCCATTTTATAAATAAAATTTCATGCAACCCCCATATCTCATTCCATTTATCTCATGTAAAAATTCCACTTAAGGAAATAATATGAGAAGATGAAAATAAACTCAATGATGGACTGTATGGCAAATCAATATTTTCTATGCATCTACAATCATCCTCCATGAAAACTCATTGATGATAAATTTTGGTAGGAATTCACCCCCATGTTATCCACATCCTATAATGATAACTTATTTAAAATCTAAAAACAACCAATCACTTTCCACAACCCTAATCCATGTCATGGGTTTCAACTCAATCATGATTAATGTAAATATCCAAGGTGATAGTAGCTTCCTCATGAATCTTTTTACATTTTCCTCCACTCAAGACAAAATGTCCCTTTAAATATTTTAATAAATTATCATAGTAGTGAACACTCATCTATAAATATGTAATATGTAAACCATTACCATATTTTAAGTAGTAATTCATCAACTACACAATAATATTATGCCAATAAACATAATACACAAATAACTAATTCTATGTGTATATTGTCTCTCATCTCAATAATGTACAATCCACATAATTATATTTTATCGATCATTTAAAATGGTAGTATCCAATTTAAATATCCTATAAAGGTTGTTTCACTACAACCACTTAGTTATTTTGAAGAACCTATTATTGGAATCAAAATGACTGAGAGGGGGGTGAATCAGTCTTCAAAAACTTTATTTAAAAATCTTATTTAAGAAATCATAGATCATTTAAATAATCATGTACATATTAGAAATCATAAGCACCAATCCATAAGAGTATGAAACACATGAACACAATATATATGTGGTAAACCCTCAAGGGGAAGAAAACCCATTAATGATGTAAATGGACTATTGTCCTATAAGACAAACACCAACTTTAGTGAAGCACCCACTTTATATGGAGCACCAACCCCAATTAGCTAAGCACCAACTCATCTAGGCTTTAATAAACACCAAATTTCAAGGAGACATTAACCCCTTAGATGACTTAGCACTAACTCATCCATCTGATTTAGTGAATCACCAACTCCACATGGATCACCAACCCTAACTAGCTAACCACCAACTTAGCTAGGATTTAACAAGCACCAACTTACAAGGACGCACCAACCCCATAGATGACTCAACACCAACTCAACCACCCAAAACCCTTGATTACCTTCATAATACCTTATTTCTCCTATAGCATATAATGATCTTATTCCTCACCTCTTTTCAAACTTTTATCCATCTATCCCTCTCAACCTAGTTGTTTCATTAAATTTCTTGCTTATTATTTTGAAAAGGGATGAAGAAACTAAATATGCATATGGTTGAAAAACCTATTTGATTATGTGTGCATTGAATTAGAATATTTTGAAAAACTCCTCTTTAGTTTGGGAGGATGACCTACAAATAAGAAAACAATAAATCAAAATTTGTTATTAGACAGATAGTTGAGTTTGATTTCCTAACGATAGCTAGGTCCGAGAAGTGAGAGCTACCTTAGGGGATGTCAATCCATACATTTTAAACAATTAAGTTTATGAATAGAATATAAATTATTTGCATCAATAATCAAAAGGTACTAAAATTAAACACAAGAATGCTTGTTAAGAAATAAACTAAAAATGATTAAAATAGTGATAGGTTAATTAATGCTAGCGTTAGATGGTATGGTTGGGGTACGATTTAGAAAATTAGACAGGGGTCTATGAAAAGGTAGGGACATAGAAAATAAAATTTGGTTGGGGGTAGGTAGGTGAAATCAGCTTACTAAAATTTAATACCATAGTGACCATCAGTGGTTGGGTTGACAATCAGTGGTTAAGGTGACTATCAATAGTCAAGGTGACCATCATTGGTTGGATAGATTATATGCAGTTGAGACAACCATCAATAGTTATTATGGGTAAATCTAGGTTGATAACAAGTTAATTAATGGGATCTCAAGTGAGATTCTAGGATTTGGGTAGGTGTTTGGATAGGAGTGAAAATAAAATAAGGTAATGGAATAATAAAAACTAAGTACTTATCTTGTATAAGGTGGATTGGGTGGATGTTTGATGCGGTTGACTCATTGGTGGAGTCTATCATGAATTTGATAGAGTAATGGTACTTGGTGCTTTGGTAGAGTTATAGTTGATGCACAATGTCTTGATAATAATTTTAGATGATATTCACCTCTCTAATCCTCTCTTCTTATAGACAAGACAAGAGTGTTAAAACAAGATGTGAACTAGGCCTCCTAATTTTAACTCGCACATGCAATGATTCATAATTAGATTTAGATGAGTTATTTTTATAAAAGCAAGGCAGGTGAATTTGCATGTTAGTGGTTAAGGAGGTGAAACTTGACCATCGACAGTCAAGGGTGAAGGGTCTAATTGGGTGAAATCTAGGGTTAAGCCAGTTTGGTCAAACTAACTACGGTCAAGTTCAGTTAGGGGTTAAAGGGTCAAACTTATCCTGAGAGGATCCTAAGGTAATCAATGGAATTACAACATTTGAAATCATGGTGTACATATTTTTTGTGTCTATATTTTACCCTTTTTTGTTATGCACCTTGAAATCAACTAAATACAAAACAAAAACTGACGTTGGTCAAAGGTCTAGTTGCCCTAAGTATGGAAGGGGGTGTTCCCCCTCAAACCAAAAAGTGATGAGGTAAAGCAAAATCAAGTGTGAGTTTGACAAAGTGGTTAAAGGTGATGATTAAGGTATATGTCATGAAGGTAGGTGATATTTTGGGCACTAAAGCATAAATAGGTGCACAAAATACAACAAAAGGTGTGATAGCCAAGATCACACAAAGACTAGGATGTCATAGTTGAAAACAATAAAGGTTGTTACTAGGAGGACAATGGACAAGTGGAATACATGACCACATTTATGCATGGTGGTTGGGTACACTAGCATGTCTTTGAAGTGATGTTTATGTTTTAGTGGGTATCCAAGGTAAGAAGTGCTCTCAGTGAAAACATAAGTAGGTCAAGTGTCATGGGTATCTAAGGTAGGAAATGCTCTTAAAAAGACAAAAGTAGTTCAAGGAAGCATAAGGTGGCATAAGTTCAAAAAGGGTCAACATGGAAATGTTATCCTTTTGGTCAAAGGACTAGGTAAAAAGGGTTGTAAAACATACACTAGTTAGGCCAAAATAGACCAATAGCAAGGTGATGAGGTGGTCGGGGGGGTAGAGAAGGTAGTCTCCATGGGTGGGTAAAAATGGCTTGGGTTTTCCAAAAGGAGGTCTAATTAGGTGAAATAAATAAAGGGGGACCACCTAACCATTGATAGTTAGGGTGACCATTGATGGTTACCTTGACCATCGATGGTCAGGGTAAAAACCCTAGAAACTCGATGGGTAAAAAGTAAAAGTGAAAATCTTTTTTTTCACTTTTACTATTGAGTTGAGAGCTCTTGTGATTTTGGTGCATTATGGTGAAGGTGTTTTTTGAGGGTTTTTATAGAGGTGGAGGTTGACTATGAGCTGAGGTAAAGGTTGACATTTAGCTAAGGTGGATCGAGGTGACCAGTTAGGATGCAAAGAGCATGTGAGCATGGATGAGGATGGGTAGGCCTATGGCTGACTCTATGGTGGTAGTCACAAAATGAGGTAGGGTGTTCCCTTAATTTTTTACCTTAGCTTTGAATTTTCAAATGCATTGGTTAAGGGTAGGTTTAAATTCTTAGCTTTAGACTTTTATACCCTAGGTAGGGGTTTTTGTGGGTTTTGGGTAAATTTGTAGGTAAAAATAGGGATTGATAAGGGGGTGTTTTACTAGGGTTGGGTAGGGATTAGGTTAGAAAATTAGGTTGGTTATCTTGTCATTTGGGTGGTTTTTAGGATAAATAGGGTTTGGATGTTTTGGATTCAAAATACCCATAATGACCATCGATGGTCGACATCCTTAGAAAAAAGGATGCCTAATCATCAATGTTCATCATGACTGTTGGTAGTTGATTAGGGCATAAGATAGGCTTGGAAACTATTTTAAATGTTAAGGAAAATTTTAAATAATTATTGTTAGGTGTAGGTTGGCTTTATAGGTTTAGAAGGTAATTTTAGCTATTATTGGGTAGATGGGTAGAAAATAGGTCAGTTACATAAAGGGTAGGGTAGACAATAATGGTGTAAGTGACTAAGTTATGTTTCCAAATTGGTATAGGCTAAGGATTAGATATAGATTCATGATCAAGTTTCATGTATCTTTGTGGAGATCTAGAAGGGGATGATTCTAGCTGATTGGGCCCATATGGAGGAGGTTGGTTTGGGAGCTATGAAGCATTATCAATATGTGCCTCAAGATCTATCCATGGTCATAGCACTCATTGAGATATGGGATCCTACTATGAACACCTTCCTACTATCGATTGGGGAAATGACTATCTTACCTAAGGACGTATATACGATCACTCAAATTTCACTTTGAGGTGATTTTATCTACCATATAAAGTGCAAGGAGTTGGATGATCATATTGAGATTTTATACAAAGATGATAGTGATCAGGTCAAATGGCATGCTAGGGGTTTAGATAAAGTGATTTATATGGGAGGGCTCCAGGTGAGAGGAGACTCATGACCATTATCATGATTGTTGTTTCATGCTTTGTGTTTCTTAATTCAATAAGTGAGAGGTTCCCATACTTTATATTAGGGGTTTTGGTCGAGATATTACTAGGTCAGACTATATTTAGTTGGGTGAGTAGGTGGGCAGGCACCAAGATCTAGTGGTGCTCCAAGAGATAGTGGTGCCCCTAGGGCATAGATAGGGTGTAACTAGATTATGACATTTTGTATATCATTTTGATTATAGCCTACAAGTTGATGTAGTGAGATGTACATTTTGAGAGAGAGACATGTCTATCTGCTTGTACACATTATTGTCTTATTTGACTCATGAGTTATACATATGATCATTATTTATGCTCTTATTCATGGTGTATGGTTTAGGGTTTGATGTTGAAGTTGATGTTTAATGATTATGGTTTGATGCTTATATGTGATCATGGATTATGCTTATATTATGGTTGAGTTTTTAAACACTGATGTAGACTTACGTAGGCATGAGATGGTTTTGATATATGGTTATGTTTCTTGGTTGCTTATAACATGTTAAATTTCAATGAGTATATACTACATTTTTAATACTTAGATATGTGGTGAAAAATGGTTGGTTTCTTTAATTGCTTATGGATGTTATCATGTTTATGGTTATGGTTATGCTTGTTTTTAAGGTTTAAGATAAAACACATGAGGTAAGGTAACTAACAACACTAGATGGGAGAACAAAGGATATAATCAAGAGACAAACACCTTAATGAAAATATCAACTAGTCACGATAGGATAAGAGGAGGGCATGATGCTTCTTCATTGACAAGGACTAAAACAAAATCAAAGTTGGATTAGCTTAATGAATATAAGGCCTTCGAATGCTTCACATTAGTGCACATTAGTTGGTTAAAAAAGGTGTCTTGTCCACATAATGTGCATAATGTAAAAAAAGGGGATGGATATAAAATTAAATCTTCTTGTGAGACTAGCATGCCTCTTTGGTAAGTGTCCAAAGAACCAGTATAAGCAAGTCTATGGCAAACTATGTAGACTGATCGATACAGGAAGTCTACTTGTGAAAGTTGATTATGTCTTCAACTTTATTTTGCTATTATGAGAGCTGATTGTGGCTTTCGACATTAGTGTGCTTTTGTTGTGATTTTGATAAAGGTTCTTTTATTAATTGTTGTATATGAGAAGTTGATCGATACAAATAGCTTCTAAGAAATTGTTATGATTTTGACAAACTGCTTTACTCATCCATCCTTCAAGGGAGTGGTCTAAGTTTATTATCTTTGTTCAAGGCTTTGTGATGGTTGTCCTTCAAAGGGAGCAATCCACCTTACATTTATGCAATTTTAGATGAATTTTCGATAGTTATCCTTCAAAGGAGCAGTCTATGAATGCTAGGAATGACCCATGAATGCTAATAATAGGGGTTTTTACTTTTTATTTCTTTGATCTTGATTAACATAGACTTTATTAGGATGGCTTAGTGGTTCACCTTTATGAAGGAAAAACTAAAAATGCAAGAAGGTTGATTAGGTGTAAAGAGGTTTAGGTGATAATAATCATGGGAATCTATCCTGTGAAAGGGTGGAAAGTACCATGAAAACCATGCCATGGGTATATTTTTGATACCCATTATTTAATATAAGGCTATGTTGGTGACAGATAATCACATGATTCGATTATAATTGGTTACCCCTAAACTAGGGAGATAGGATGTAGGTAGATATAAAGGGATGAGCTTAAGTTAGAAAAAAGGTGAACTTGATCTTTCTTAATAAAATAATACACATAGATGTAAAGAATTGAGAGGCTTAGGTTCTAGGTCACCTTCAAGAGAAGACAATCAATAAGCTCCTGATCCATACTTATGGGTTATGATATAAGGTCTAAGCCAATTGAAAGCAAATTTTCCCCACTTGTTTTTCTCCATATTAGTGATGTGTTGATTTTATTTTAGGATGAGGTCTCTGATATTGAATTCTCTCACTTTAAGGTGTCTTTTATAGGCATGCTTGATGTGTTATTGATAGATGTGGAGATGGGTAAGTGCTATTAAATGGTGCTCATCAAGTAGTTCAAGTTGATCTAAATGGTGCTAATAATAATTGTCATCAGAAATAAGCTCTTTCAAATATATGTGAATAGATGCGATTTAGACTTTAAGAGGTAATATAGCCTCTAATCCAAGCATAAGATAAAAGTGGGTAGCACCCATAAGGGTTATAATGCTCTTACGATATGCCCACAAGGTAAAGGGGATGCAAAATGCCAATCCTAACCAGATGCATTAACAATTTTAGTTAGCATGTTATTAAGATTTTTGTTAGAGGCTTATACATGTCCATTTACTTGAGGCTCATAGGGTGAGGAGAAGCTTAATTTAATGTTGAATGTGTCACATAGACCTTGGACTTGTGTGTTTTGAAAGGACTTACCATTATCGATGATAATCTTATGAAGAACACTAAAGTGGTAGATGATATGATGGTTGATAAATTTTATAATATTTTCCACTTTGGTCAAGACTAAGATGATAGATTTTACCCATTTGGTAAAATATTTGATCGTAGTGATTATAAAATGGTGTCACTATGAGAAATGGTGGTTAATTTCACTAATAAGGTCTAGACCCCATTATGAGAAGGGATAAAAATTGGTAGAAATTATAAGACTATGGTTAGGTGCATGATGTAAATTAGCATGTTGTTAAAACTTAATACACCTTTTCATGTAATCATAGTAGTCCTTATTAAGGGTAGGCTAGTAATAGCTTAGGCAAAGGATGTGCTTAGCTAAAGTATCCCCCACATATACCATCATGTGTTTCCTTGATAGTGTGAGAGGCTTCATGACTACGTAGGTAGTGAAAGAGAAGACCATCAAATCTATGTTTATAAAGGATACATCATATATGGTATAATGTGAGGTACTCTGGATAAATTATCTTCAAGCATTCCTAGAAAGACCATAAGAAATTATGTCAAAGTTAAATTAGTTGAAGGTCTATTGATACCAAAGGTCAGGTCAGGTATATTCCACATTGAAAATGGTGGGAGAATCTAGTTTGATATACGAAGGCTATGTGAGATTGTGGATAATGACAAATAGCTTATTATCTAAAGGTGTAGATGGTATCTAAGATGTAAAGGAAGCCATGATGTTGGTGAACTTGTTAGCAGATCTCAGGGTTGATTGGATACAGTAGTGTTTGAATGATGCTAAGAGTTTTTCAACTAGTTATTTGTATTACTGTAAAACACCATTCTTACACTGGTAAGCACCATTTATTTTATCGACCACAAGCTAGGAATCACAAAAGATGGTGATTGTTTTGACTCCTAAGGCTAAGGTAGTTTGAAGGCCTATCACTAGGGCTTCATACTCAGCCATATTTTTGGTACATTTAGAATCAAGTTTGAAGGGCAAAAGGAGAGGTTCACCATCAAAGGGGTTAAGGATGATACCCACTCCCCCACCACATTAACACTTTGATCCATCAAAGAACATGGTGACTTGATAGGTGAAATTCGTTTGAGAGAGGGTCATGATGGACTCATTGAGGAACTCAAGAGGAGGAGTTCAGTTGTCTATTAAAAGTGCTTCAACCAATTGGTTGGTAATTACTTGCTCATTAATTGACTTTTGTTAAATGAAATCAAGGTCAAACTCTACTAAGGGCATGATCCACATGGCCATATGTTGGTTTTGGTATGGCTTGGAATGCATGTACTTGAGTGGGTCAGTGTTAGTTATGACAAGTTTTATGGTTAAGGAAGTAGTGGAAAAGTTTGGTGGCCATGAAGACTAAATCCAAGCATAGATTCTTAGTATGGGTAAACCAATTCTTGTATTCTAAAACTATGTGGCTAAGGTAATATATAGCTTGCTCTTTATGTTGTTCATCTCAATGAGCTAGCATTGACCCTAAGGAATGGTCAGTGGTAGAGATATATACATAGAAATATTGTTCATCCTTAGGAAGGATAAAGATAGGTGGAGATTAAATGTACCTTTTGAGTGAATCAAAGATCTTTTTATAGTTGTTATTCCACTTAAAAGATACATCCCTCTTTATAAGGTGGTGGAAGGGTTGGCATCAATCTAAAACCTGGAAGATAAATCAATGAATGGATTGAAGATCTCCATACAAACTATGGAGTTGCTTGAGGTTGGTGGGAGTGAGCATGTCGAGGATGGCTTTGATCTTGGCATGATCAACTTCAATTCCATGAAGGGAGACAATGAAGCCAAAAATATTTCCTAATAAGACCCCAAAAATGGATTTTTTGGGGTTAAGGTAGACATGATAATGAATGAGGCATTCAAATATGATCTTAAGAATGGATAAGTGATCTTTTTGGAGTTTGGATTTTCCAAGAAGGTCATCCACATAGTCCTTTACAATATTATGGATAATTTCATGGAAGATATAAGTCATGGCACATTATTAAGTCATACCAGCATTATTTAACCCAGAAGGACTCTATAGCAGAAGGTTTCCCATGGGGTGAAAAAGGTTGTCTTATGTTAATCTTTAAGAGTAATTAAGATCTGATTGTAACCTGAGAATCTATCCATGAGAGATAACATCTCATGGCTAGATGTAAGATCAACTAGCTATTTGATTCTTAGTAGAGGAAAGTCATCTTTGGGGAAAGTGGGTTGAGGTCATAAAAGTCCACATAAATGTGTATTCCCCTATGGATTTGGTGATAGGTATGACATTTGAGACCCATTAGGGGTAGTCAATAGGTTAAATGAAGTTGATAGATAGAAGATGATGAAGTTCTTCTTTGACAAATAGGGATATGTAAGGGTGCATGCATCAAATCTTTTGCTTGATAGGATTGGCATCATGGTTGGTGACTATGTTATGGGTAACAATGGTGGGCCAATTCTAGACATGTCACTATAATACCAAGCAAAGGCTATCATATAGTCCTAAAGGAAAGAGGGGAAGACCTAAAGTTCCTCAACATTCAGTGATTGGCTAATTTTGACAATGTGGGGGTTATCCGAAGTTCCCAATTTGATATCTATGATGGATTCATTCAACATGGTCAAGGTCTTAAGAGGAGTGGATTTGTGGATGGAGGAATCTGGGGCACCAAGGTAGGTGAGAGTAGAATCATCATCCTAGCACTAGATGATGCTAATAGTAAGAGAGTCTTCTCCTATCATCTCAGGATGGGTCAAAGGGATGGTTACAGTCACTCATTCCTTTTGATAAGTCAAGGGTATAATATGATCATGTTGATGAAAAAAATTAGGTGGGATGATATCATCATCTTCATATGCAAGTGGAGACAAGGTCAATGAGGAAGGGGCATCTTCCTCAATAATGGTAACAATAGGTGATTTGGGTTGCTTCTTATTGGGTAGGATGAAACCAAGTCCATGCTTCTCATGAGGCTTCTTAGTTTTGATGATGACCAGCTCATGTGAGCCATGCTCATATCACCCAAGCCTAAATCCTTTCCAAATACACCAATGGAGTTATGTCTTCATAAAACTCAATTTATCTAGGTAGGAAAAACTAGTAGTAAATGGCTAGGGTGAAAGAGAGGTAGTAAAATAACCAAGGGCTTTGTCAAGTCCCCATAAATTAAATGGGTTTGACAATATAGAGGTCTAAGGGGAAAAATAGTCTTGACATTGGGGTCATATATTGGTTGGTTAGTAAGTTGCCCATACTCATGAGGAGTAGGGAAACTATCAAGGGCTAAAAGGTGATATTCCCCCAAGGAAAGGTAGTGGAATGTTAATTTTAAATGGTTCATGGTGGGGATTTGGTTTGAAGGGATAGAGGAACTAGTCAATGCCTCATCGGTGAAAGGGGATATGATATCTGCTTTGTCGATTCAAGATTGGGTTTTAGCTACTGAGGGTGTGTTAGATGGGGGTATAAGGACATCATTGGGGTGATATGTCATGTTGTATGTTGAGAAAGGACTTGGGTCAGCTTGGATGGTGATGACCTAACCTTGTTCTCAAACTTAATGCAATGATAAAGGGTGGAGGGGACACAACCCATGGAGTGGATCCAAGGATGTCCCAGCAAAACACTATATTATAACTCACCTTCTACTACATATAAAATTTTGGAGAACATGTGGGGTACTAAACATATATAGAAGATGATAGTTCCTAAGGTAGTGGCCAATATATCATTGAATGATGAAAGGATAGCCAAGGTTTTGGATATGACATTGTCCAGCAGGTTGAGTTGGTTTTAGGCATGGGAGGAGATGATGTTAATACTATCTCCCCCATCAATCATGACTTATTTGATGTGGGTTTGTTTGATGTAAGTGGTAATAAAGAGAAGGGAATTTGGGTCCTTAGGATGGAGGGAAGGTATTTTGAAAGCTATGAAGATAACAAGGTTGGAAATTTAAATGATGCCAACAAAGGTAGCTAGAGGTTTGGGGTCTTCAATTTGGACCTCAATAGATTGTAAAGACTCTATTAGTGATTGGTGGTGATGGGGAAAGGTAGATATAAACTCATACAAGCTCATTTTCACTAGGGTCTAGTGAATTTGCTTGAGGATAATTCTTTTGATGGATTCTAAGGGGTTAGATTGGGAGGCACTTAAAATAGACACCTTGGGTTTGGTCAAAGATGGAGATAGTTGGGTTGGTTTGTTTGGGAGGTTAAATATGGATACATCCATAGAATAGACACCTTAGCCTTCCCCTTATCCTTCTACTATGATCTTGTTACCATGTTGATAGTATGGATAGGAGTGGTTGAAGTGGTAAATTATTCAGACTCATCTTCACTCTGAGGTGAGAGTGGAGGAGTAGGTAAGCTTTGGGTAGGTATGGTTGTTGGTTGGATTGGTATGAGGACCATAGGAGGTTCATCGGTTAATAGATCATCTTCATTGTAAAGCAGATGGATAATGGTTTGGAGAGATTTATAGTTCTTCATGTCATGGTTGCGTGTCTTATGATAAAAACACACTTGGTGTTCATTGTACCAGGTGGGTTTTGAATCAAGAGGGTCAAAATTCAGAATGGGAGGTAAGGCTAAACAAGAGGTATGTAATAACCTATGGAAAATGGTTGAGTAAGATTTAACCAAAGGTGGTAAATATGTAGTGGTCTTGGCTTTGGTTGTTGAGGCAGAAGGTTATTTAGAAGTAGGTTTAGTGGTAGGTGTTTTAGGTAGGGTGGTGCATTTGGTTGATGGATTCAATTTAGGAGAGGAAGTTGATGAGATAGAGGTGGAGGATCATAAGGTAGTTAGCTTAGGTATTGTTGGTGTGGAAAAGAGAGGTGCATTAGAAAGCAATTGTGAAGGTGTAGCCAAAAGAAGTGGTGAGGTTGTGGTAGAGATGATTAGTTTCTTACTCAAGGTAGAGGGATAAGGCCCCAAAATGGAGGGCAAGGTTGAGGGAAGTAAAATTTAGGCCTTTAAGCCTTTAGGTGTTTTTACCTCTTTAGTTACCTTGGTTTGGTACTTGGTTGGTGGCTTTTAAGGGGTTATGTCTATTTTCATAGATGGGTAAGTAAGGCTTGGTGTAGGGAAGGTACCAAGGCTTTTGGTTATTTTGGTTGGGGTGATAGAAGAGGGTTTGGCCATTTGGGTCTTGGTTGACTTAGGTGGTTGAGGGTTGGTGGGTTTGATAGAGGTCTTGGTTGGTTGGGTAGAGGTTTTGGTTGGTTGGGTAGATATAGAAATGGGTTGGTTTAAAGAAATAGTAGGTTGTTCAGCCAAAGAAAGGGTTGGAGGTTTCATCTTGGTAATATAAGGGAGACCTAGTTGCTGCCAAAAGGTAGCCTAGTCTAAGTTGGGTTTGGAAACAAATTCCAATCTTTGAATTAGTCTATAGAATGGCTTATAAATTAGTTTAGCTCCCTAGGTAGTGGGTTTGAATGATAGACCCAAAGGTTAGGGAAGGGGGATGGTAACCTTATCCTCTTCTTCATTTAAGGGATGCAAGGTTGAAATAGGTGGATCCTCTATGGGAGGAGTGGACATGGGAATTTATTCCTTAAAAATTATCTCCAAAGGAGGGGTGTGTTACTTGGTAATTAAAGGTGAAGTTGAGGCAACAATAGTTGGTTATTCTGATAGGATAGTTGAAAGGGAGTCTAGTGGCTCCACTACCTTAATAAGTAGAGGGGAGAAGATGGCACTTCCTTAGTTTGAGTATCCAAAGGAAGGGAAGGTAAGTCCATTATCTCATAGATGGAGGAGGTGGAGGATTGGAAGATTGGGTACTAAGTGGTTCAATAATGAGTACATCAAAGACCATGTTAACTATGTGGGCATCATGAGAACACTCAATGTTGTTGCTCTCATTCTTGGCAGGAGCATGGTTTGGAAAAGGTTGTCTAAATATATCAAAGACTTGGTTTGATAGTACATTTAGATGAGTTATTTTTAGAAAATCAAGGTGGTTGAGTTTGCATGTTAGTGGTTAAGGAGGTACACCCTATCATTGATAGTCAAGGTGACCATTGGTGGTCAACCTAACTATCAGTAGTCAAGGGTGAAGGGTCAAATTTGGTAAAAATTAGGGTTAATAAATTTTGTTCAAACTAATTATGGTTAAGTTCGGTTAGGGGTCAGAGGGTCAAATTAGTCTTGAGAGGGTCCCAAGTGGTCAAGGGAATTATGATATTTAGAATCATGGTGTGAAGATTTTTAGTGTCTACATTTTTCCCCTTTTTATTGTGTAGCTTGAAATCAACTAGTTGTAAAATAAAACTGATGGTGGTCAAAGGTTTGGTTGACCCAATTATGGGAGGAGGTGTTCCCCCTAAAATTGAGAGTTGATGAGCTAAAATATAATTGGGTATGGGTTTGACAAGGTGGGTAAAGGTGATGATGAAGGTGGATGATATATTGGGCACTAAATTAGAAATAAGCATGCAAAGTGTGACAAAAGGTGTGATAGTCGAGATCATGCATAGACTAAGTTGCCATAGTTGATAACAATAAAGGGTTGTGCTAGGAGGATAATGGACAAGTGGATTGCATGATTGCATTTAGGCATGGTTGCTAGATATACTTGTGAGTCTCCAAAGAGATGTCTATGTTTTGGTGGGTATCCAAGGTAAAAAGTGCTCTCAGTGAAAATATAAATAGATCAAGTGTCATGGGTATCTAAGGTAGGAAGTGCTCTTGAAAATACATAAGAAAGTCAAGTAAGTATGAGGTGGTATAAGTTAAAAAAGGGTCAACATGGAAATGTTATCACTATGGTCAAAGGACCAGGTAAAAAGTGTCACAAAATGTGCACTAGTTGGGCTAAAATAGACCAATGGTGAGATGATGAGGTGGTCAGGGTGGGTAGAGAATGTAGTCTTCATGGGTGGATAAAAATGGTTTAGGTTTGCCAAAAAAAGGTTTTATTAGGTGAAAAAAACAAAGGGAGACCATGGTCCCCAAGTGTGACCGTCGATGGTCACCCTACCCATCAACAGTCAATGTAAAAATCCTAAAAACCTGGTGGGTACAAATTAAAAGTGAAAATCATTTTTTTCATTTTTACTATTAACCTAAGAACTCTAGTGATTTTGGTGTGTTATAGTGAAGGTGTTTACTAAGGGTGTTTGCTAAGGTAGAGGTTGACTCAAGCTAAGGTGAAGGTTGACATTTAGCTAAGGTAGACTAAGGTGATCAATCAAAATGTAAGGATCACATGGGCATGGATAAGGATAGGTAGGCCTATAGTCGACTCCATAGTGGTGGTCATAAAATGAGGTAGGGGGTGCCCTTAATTTTTTAACTTAGTTTTGAATTTATGAATGCATTTGTTAAGGGTAGGTTTAAATGCTTAGCTTTGAACTATTATGCCCTAGGTAGGGGTTTTTGTCAATTTTTGGGTAAATTTGTGGGTAAAAATAGGGATTGATAAGGGGGTGTTTTACTGGGTTGAGTAGGGATTAGGTTAAAAAATTAGGTTGTTTAGCTTATCATTTGGGTGATTTTAGGATAGATAGGGTTTGAGTGTTCTAGATTCAAAACACCCATAGTGACCATCGATGGTCAAGGTCAACCATCAATGGTTAACATCCTTAGAAAAAGGATGTCTGATTATTGGTGGTCACCATGACTGTCGATGGTCAACTAAGGTATAAGATAGGCTTGGAAGCTATTTTAAATGCTAAGTCAAATTTTAAATTATTTTTTCTAGGTGTAGGCTAGTGTTATAGGTTTAGAAGGTAATTTTAGCTGGTTTTGGGTAGATGGGTAGGAAATAGGTCAGTTACATAAAGGGTAGGGTAGATGATAATGGTGTAGGGATTAAGTCTTGTTTCCAAATTAGTACAGGCCAGGGAGTAGATACAGATGTATGATTGAGTGCCACATATCTTTGTAGAGATCTAATAAGGGATGATTCCAACTGATTGGGCCCACATGGAAGAGGATGGGATGGGAGCTATGAGGCATTATCACATGTGCCCTAAAATAATCCCCTTCAACACAAGTTCTTTCTTGACATGCAACCATGGTGTGTTAGGTTTGGTTGAAGATGGAGATGGTTGGGTGTGGGTTGTTTAGGAGATTTAATATGGATACGTCCATTGAATGGACACCTTAGCCTTTCCCTTATCCTTCTAATGTGATCTTGTGACCACATTGATAGTATGAATAGAAGGAGAGGTTAAAGTAGTAGATTATTTAGACTCATCTTCACTCTAAGGTGAGAGTGGATGAGTAGTTAAGAATTGGGTAGGTATGGTTGTTGGTTGTACTAGTATGGGGCCCATAGGAGGTTTGTTTGTTAATAAATCATCTTCATTGTAAATCTGGTGGATAATGGTTTGGAGAGATTTGTATTTATTCATGTCATGGCTAGGTCTCCTATGATAAGAATACATTTGATGGTAATTATACCAAGTGGTTTTTGAAGTAAGAGTGTCAAAGGGACTAATGGGAGGTAAGGCTAAACAAGAATTATGTAATAACCTATGGAAAATGGTTGAGTAGGATTCAGCCAAAGGTGGTAAAAGGTGTAGAGGTCTTGGCTTTGGTTGTTGAGGTAAAAGGTTGTTTGGAAGCAGGTTTGATGATAGGTGTGTTAGGTAAGGTGGTGCATTTGGTTTGTGACTTTTATTTAGACAAGTAGGTCAATGATTTAGAGGTGGAATATTTAAAGGTAGGTATATTAGGTATTGTTATTATGGTGAAGAGAGGTGCATCAGAAAGTAATTGTGAAGGTATAACCAAGACATATAGTGGGGTTTTGGTAAAGATAATGGGCTTCCTACCCAAGGTAGAAGGATGAGGTCCCAAAATGTAAGGTAATATGGAGGGAGATAAAATTTGGGGCTTCAAGCCTTTGGGTGTTTTTACTCTTTGGTTGTCTTATTTTGGCACTTGGTTGATGGGTTTGAAGGGGTTTGGTCTACTTTCACAGATGGGTAACTAAGGCTTGGTGTAGGGAAGGTACCAAGACTTTTGGTTGTTTTGGTTGGGGTGATAAAAGAGGGTTTGGCCATTGGGTTCTTGGTTGACTTAGGTGGTTAGGAGTTGGTTTGGTATAGGTCTTGGTTGGTTGGGTAGAGGTTTTGGTTGGTTGGGTAAAGGTTTTGGTTGGTTTGGTAGATATAAAAATGGGTTGGTTAAAATAAATGGTGGGTTAGTCTGCCAAAGAAAGGGTTAGAGGTTCTATTATAGTAATATAAGGGAGACCTAGTTTCTATTGAAATGTAACTCAATCTAATTTATGGTCAGGGTGACCGTTGGTGGTTAGCCTAATTGTCAATGGTCGAGGGTTAAGGGTTAAATTAGGTGAAAGCTAGGGTTAAGCCAGTTTGGTCAAACTAACTATAGTTAGGTTTGATTATGGGTCAGAGGGTGAAATTGGTCCTAAGAGGGTCCCAAGGTAGTTAAGGTAATTAATACATTTAAAATTATGGTGTGTGGATTTCCAGTGTCTACACTGGCCTCTAGACTTCTTTGCTCAACTAGCCCTCTTCGTGACTTCATTTGGTCATATGACCTTATTCTTCATATGTATAACCTCTATCAAATATTCATAACTAATCCTCTAAATTCCTCTAATGGTCTACATGACCTCCTCCTGATCCTCTTTGTGATATTTTATTCTCTTGCACTCTTACTTAACTAACACACTCAAATAGGCCTAATTAGCCTTGCTTTTATACAAGTCACTTGATCTCACACACCTTGGTCAGCCATGCACACTTCAATATTTTTTAAAACATGAATTAAAAAATAAATTAGTTCATCCATAGTTTAATATACAAAACTCTCATTTAGGCCTTAAGGAGACCTAATCCTATTAGGCCTTCATTGGAGTATGTTACACTTAGTCTTTATTGGAAAGCTTCAAAACTCCATAAATAGTAGTAAAACATCATATTTAACTCCAATATACATTAGAAAACTTAATTTTAGATCTAAAACACATTTTAGGTCAAACCACCATTTGAAATTTTTCTCAAAATAATGTTCACAATAGGCTTGTGTATACACAGAAAATCTATCTTGAACAACTGAAGCATAAACACACTTTTTCTAAAAAATAATTTCAAAAAATCACATAATAAAAAACCTCATGACCTATATGTCATCACAAACTTCATTATATTCTTCAAATCAGGGTATACAGGCCCAAACTTCTTCTTTGCAAGTATCCCACTCAGAGTTGTCAACTAGCTTCAAAACATAGTCATGGAAACATGAACTTCTGATACATGAAAGGGAATACTTAAGAACTTAAAATGCATTAATATGATATTATAATATCATTATACCAATATCAAATAGATAGATAACATTTTCATATGGAAATATTGGTCTTGCATACCAATCTCATAACCTCACACCTTCATTGTCTTATCTTCACTAGACAAATGAACTTATGAGCAACATTTTTATCATATTTACTAACCTAAAAAAAATTTATCCAAAATTAAAATGTATTTTAGGTCTTTAAAAACTTATCCATTTACTTGGATTCATCCTTCATCCATGATAACATATCCCTAATCAACTTCTCACTTTTTCCTGGTTTTCTTACTATCTACACTATTAGGCCTATTAGCAACTAGTCAACTTGTAAGATCAGTTTAGCATACCTAAGGGATAGAACCTACTTATAAACCACCATAGACATATAATACAAGTCTCAATATTCAACCTTCATCCATTTAACAACTTTGACTTGGTCAACTCTAACTACTATAACAAATCTTTGAGAAACAAGGCCTTTCTTGTAGGGTCCACTCACTCACTTGACAAATCAAACACACATGGAGGTGATTGAGGGAGTTGGATACATGATACAATCAATTAACTAGCCATACCAATCTATTTTAATCATATTAAATCAAGATCTTTCATATTGGGTCTCTATTGGGGTTATTTGAGGGTTTAAACCATCTTACAGTATTAATGATCATTCATAAAGCTTAGCCCCTTATTCTAAAAACCAATGCTTATAAATTTGATCTAGGACCCTTCCCCGTATACCATGAATATCTCAAGTTCTCATGTAGATGTTTTACATGCTAATAAGTACTTAAAATAACCTACTCAAGTAGATAACTCTTCATTTTGTGAACTCGAGAGACCTTTAAAAACTTTTCAATCTTTTTCCTTCAAAATTTGACCCAAAACTTCATTAATATAGTTAGAACAACCTATCACTCATCTGATATATCTCAATATGCATACTTGCCTTGTAAATTTATCTTGATAACACCATTATGCCATGATTTCTCACTTTGTTCTCTAGGATTTGACTTGCAAGTCGTATGAGTCCTTAAAAATAACCTTCAAACCTCTTTCCACCTCACTTTCATGATAACACAACATTTCACATGCTCAAACAATGTCAAACATCCTTCATTTTCCTAGACAATACCTAATGATACCTCTTTACATCAAGTAGGGTCTAGAACTACTCTAGTTGTAGATTTGGCTTTAAGGCCTTACCCCTAAAGGCTTACCTTGACATTCTCCTAAGTACTCCATCACGTCATATACCTAATCAAGTAACCTCATATACCCTCTTCTTTATATCTTCAATAGAACATCTTCATAGCTTGATAGATCATCTTTGAAGCTACTTATGTAGATCTTTAGAGCTACCTGGGTGGATATTTGGAGCTTTAATGGAACATCTTTAGAACTTCTTGGTAGATATTTAGAGCTTGATAGGGATATTTATATCTCATTGTGTTCTATATCAAATATTCATATCAGGCATACAAGCTCACACCCCACACACCATGAATCTTGACATCAATGACAACACTTCTCAACAATAGAAACAATGCTCAATAATATCCCCCTTTGTCATTTATGAAAAACCATACTGAGCACTGATCATCCTTATTTCCCCATACTAGTCTTTCTCCCCTTTTGACATAAATGACAAAGTAATGTTTGCAATTCTTTGGATCACACTTTTAGCAACCAAAATAATCAACACACAAAACTATGACTTTATGAGACATAAAACAAACATGATCCCCTTATCTCAATGCATACCTTCTTGGAATAACTCACATATTCTTGGGTCTAATGAGCATGATTAGTTCCCCCTTAGTACTTGACTTTTTCAATGATTATTAGGGACAGGAATTACACATAATTCTTGTCTTAGGTGTTCAAATTTTACCTTTGGAAGTGGTTTGGTCAGGATATCTACAATCTAATCCTATGTAAAAACATATTCAAGTTTGACACTTTGTTCATTTACTTGCTCTCTTAAAAAATGATAACTGATGGGAATATGTTTGGTCCTTGAGTGCATGACAGGGCTCTTTGAGATTGTTATATCACTTGTATTATCATAATAGATAGGGCTAGGACCATCATACTCCACCTTTTAGTCTTTTAGGGTCTATCTCATCCATAGGACCTAAGTTTAAAATGAAGTTTTTTCAATGTACTCAACCTCACAAGTGGATAAGGCTACTGATGGTTGCTTCTTGTTTATCCATGAACCTAGGCACCCACCTAGGAAGAAGGCTTATCCACTGATACTCTTCCTATCATCTATACTTCCTACCCAATTTAAATCTATGTAGGCTATCAAATTGAACTCCTTACTTCTTAGATACCACAATCCATACTCCATATTCCCCTTGAGATACCTAAGTATCCTTTTGACTACTTGTAGATGATTCTCTTTTAGATCTACTTGAAACCTTCCCACAAGACCTACTACTTACATGATGTCAAGTCTAGAGGCAATGGTATACAATAGAATTATAGTCATTGACCTATATGACATCTGATTGACATTTGAAAACTCATCTTCCTTACTTATCTTGCATCATGTGATAATGGGTGTACTCACTACCTTGCAATCCTCCATCTCAAACTTCTTCAACATCTCTCTTATGTACTTGGTTTGTGAGATGAATATACCTTTTTTAGATTAAGTTATTTGTAACCCAATAAATAATGATAGTTCTCCTAGCATGAACATCTCAAATTATTTATTCATCACTTCTATAAGGGCCTTTGTCATTTTCTCATTATTTCCATCAAAGATGATGTCATCTACATAGATAACTACTATCAGTTGATGGTCATCTTTTGTCTTGATGTATAGATTATTGTCTAAAACTACTCTTTCGAATCCTTGATCCAACATATACTTGTCCAACCTAGCATACCAAGTTCGAGGATATTGATTTAGATGATAAAGAACCCTTTTTAGTTTGAAAACATAGTCTTTGTCATCTGATAGTGAGAACCCTTAAGGTTTATCAATGTACACTTCTTCTAGATTCCCATTCAAAAATATAGATTTGACATCCATCTGGTATACCTTGGATCCTTTGAATCTTGCATAAGCTAGAAATAATCTAATGGCCTCCAATCTTACTACTAGTGTAAATATCTCCTCAAAGTATACCCCATCAACTTGTTCATATCTCTTACATACCAATCTATCCTTATTCCTAGTCACTTATCCTTCCTCATTCAACTTATTTATAAACACCCATTTTGTGCCAATGACATTTTTGTCTTTAGGCCTAAAAACTAGTTCCCAAGTCTCATTCTTCTCTTTTTGATCTAACTCCTCATTCATAGAATCTATCCAAAATTTGTATTTTATTTATTTTATAAGAATTTTAGGTCCAATCTTGGATAATAGAACAACATTCTCTTGATTTATATTACTTACCAATCTTCTCTTTATTTGCATACATGTATTTTTATTGTTAATGATTTGGGATTTAGGATGATCTCTTTGAATATGTCTTGAGGGTCCTTTTGAGTCTTGTCTTTCTTCAGCTTATTTTTATTCCTCATCAACCTCTATAGTATTTTCATCTTTCTTTAAGTCCAAATTCTCTAAAGTATTCTTTGACTATGAGTGAGATTTCATTATCTTATCAATATTTACATTGGTACTTTTCACTATGTTTTGTAGTCTCTTGTTATAACATCTATAGGTTGAGTTCATTGATGAGTATCCTAATAATATGCCTTCATCATATCTATAATAAAACTTACCCAAATATTCATCATATCTTTTGATGAAACATTTACTCCCAAACACTCTAAAGTGTTTGTAGACACCGAAATCGTGTCTAACCCTTTGTCATCCTCCCCCTTGGTCCATTCCTAACCCATTCCTAAACCATGCACTTACTAATTTAAAAATAATAATTTAATTATTAATATCCTCCCCTTTGACACATCACCTATAACACCTCGTCTGACACCTCGCCTTGGACTATTTCCCACCCTATGACTCACCCAAGACCTATTCCTACTTCTTTCTAACCGCCTAACCAACTCTCATCCGTATTTAGCCCAACCTTCGACATATCTCCAATCGATAGTGTACTTGGCGGATGGAGAATGGGCTTGGTGGCTCTTTTACCCATTCTCCACCCGCCGACGTCGGCCAAATCTCCATCGACGCCGGCGGGATCACCGACGTCGGTTTTACTTAAACTAATTTTCAAGCCTTTGACGAGGCTAATCAGAAATCGTTAATCTCTGGAGCTGATCACGAATCTCAAGACTTCTTCCAGTGAAACAAAGTTCTCGTGTGTTCTTGCTTTCCAAGGCTCTGGCTTCTTGTTTTCTTGTAGGGATCATTATTCTTGACAGCATTTTCTAGGCACCGGGGTCTTGCATCAGACATTCTGCATAGGGAGTGCCTGATATCTCCATCACCAGCGGCAATAGAAACACAGCTTCTGCACTTTTGTTAACCCATGTCACAGCTAAGTATTTGCACTATTTTTATTTCTATTTCATTTCAAATATATTAGCATTCTGTCTACTATCTATTCCAAGCATCCTTTTCCCTAACTTCTCTGTTCTTCCTGGAGAGGCTGAAAAGCCTTCTCTCACCTCTTATTCCCATTTCTTTGCCTCTGACACCCGTTTAGTCTCCCTTTAGACAAACACCCTCTGTCCAATCAATTTAGCACTCCCTATCACCAAACCAGACTAGACCCGAATCCTTATATCCCTATCCCCCTATTGGTCTCCTCTATCCCTCTGTCCCTTTTTGACATTCTGTCCATTGTCCCAAAACTCTACATATACTCCCAGACCATTAACCAAAACTAGACTCTCAGACCCAGACCCCTAGACCATTCAACCAAGCCCAAAACTCTGTCTCAGACCCATCCATAGACCAAAATCTTGTCCAGAACTCATCCATAGACTACTTCCCCGACCGACACCAATCACTTCCCCAACTGACGTCGGCAGAATAACTGACCTCAGCAGCTTTGACAACCAACGCTGGTAGGACCACTGACACCGGTGACTGTGACTTGGCCGACAACACATTCAGGTAAGCATTTGCTTCCATTTTTCATTCTATCTTTATCATTTTCAGTCTTTTATCTTTCTATCCTTTATCAGACATATTTTATTAATCAGTGGGTTGACATCTCTTAAGCTTTTGCTTCTGGGATCAAGCTTTTGCTTGGCAACCCACCATCTCTTTATCTAACGTCTTCTTTGTCCTAGTCTCTTTCTCTTATAGGTGTCATCCTCCACAACCAAAGAGGAGTTCTCACTTCGTCTGGATAAACGGTGCGCACGACTATATCCAGGTACATACAGGCCTTGACCATTTCCCTTAGTTTCTTAATTCCTTCTTTGAATGCGAAAGCGAAAATATAGCATAGAAACATTCTAGCACACCCGGTGGGACCTTTAGGGCCTTCCTTGGGTTCCTTTCCTTCTTTTTTCATTTAGGTACATTAGGTTTCTCCCTTTTCACCTCCTTCTTCTTTTCTACAAAGACATCATAAGCAGGAATAAAAAGAACTTTTCTTTATTTTCTTGCATTTCTAAACTAGTCAAAAATCATATCCTTCAAACCCTTTCTCAACTTGTTTTCATTCCAACTTAACATTTCGACTTGGGCATTAAAACACGTTGCATTGCATTTCTATTTGCTTGCATTTCTTATTCCACACTTAGTAATCAATAACCGCATATTGAATTAATCGTAGATCACTTGATGTTACACAACCAAACCACGTGCACTAAATCAAACATCAAACTTACCTGAGACAAGGCCCGACTGGGATTTCATCACCCAGCGGATACCTTACCCCATCCCGGCAATCCCACTTGGATTTCACCACCAAGGGGAAAGCCCACTCCATTCTCTAGCAAAGGATAATCTCTAGGCAAGGTATATTTTGGCTAAGCGAGACCAGCTCATCACTGGGCTCGTGAAGTGAGGGGAGCTTGCTCCTTAGCACCAGGCCACGTACTGAACCTAACACAGACTTTTGAGTGCCTAAACATACCTGAAACCATCTTTAGACTACCTGTTTTAGGACCCTTCTAATAGCCAACCTCCTCAAACATCACTTTAAGGCATAAGCTACACGAGCTTAATAATTTATTTCTAGAGATTTAACGCTTAGGCCCTGCTTGTGTTCTTCATCTTTTCTATTCTTATCTGCCTGTTTGAGCTAGTGAGGATGTTCTTCTTCTTTGATTTCCAAAAACTCTCAAGTCTTTTGAGTTTCTAGAAAACACAGTCACCGGCATCGGTTTTACCACCGACATCGGCTGCCTTTTATCTCTGACATCAGTTAACTGACCGATGTAGGCCATCTTTATCACTGACATCAGTTTTCCAACCGATGTCAGTCTATGTCACAGTCTTTTTTAAAATAGCAACCTTAAAACCTGCCCCTTTTTTTGTCAAAACCACATTCTGAGTTTTCTGAAACTGAAAAAACATAGTTTTTTGAAATTTGACACTTTCTTGCCTTGAATGGTTTTGACACGCAGTCAAACCAAGGCTCTTCTTGACCACGCTAGGAAACAACCTCTTCCACCTTCACCATCCATAACCAGTCCTATAATGGAGTTCCACTCGGAGACTGAAAGAACTCCTACTCGCCCAACCCCGCCCCAGACTCCTATTGTCCCAGAAGGGGACCAAGATTTTGCATGATTCTTGGACCTCAACGTCAAAGCCTTGCAGCACTATCTCGCACATAGCCAAACATGAGAATCCCTAGGCAACCCAATCCATGGGATGCCGACTTCCTTAGATGAGATAATAATCACATCAACAGCATCTACCACTCAACCTATAGACAATCAAGCCAACACTTCGACTAATAACCCAACCGTGTCCTACCTTCAAAATTTAGCCTCTCCTTCTAGACCTACCTCCATGGGGGTTCCGATACCTCCTCAACCTCAAACTACTCAACCAAATCCTACACCTTTCCAAAACTTAGTGGTCTCTATCCCCCCTACTCTTGCACCTATCAACACAAGAGTAACTGTCTACCCTTCAACAAGTGTGGCCACTCATCCATCTTTGACGACCCCTATCCAACTTGTGCCTACCAACCCCATAACACAAGTGCCCTTGGCTTCAACTTTCACCCTGATAACTAGCTACCCATATGTTGCGTCTACACAAATGCAACCAACCACGTCATATGCCCCTCTCAATATCTTTCAAGCGCCTTATAATCTAGGGGGCACTCCACCTGCCAATCCATCAGCAGATATTATCAAAATGCTGATGGACAAGATGTCTAGCCTAGAGACCTCCATTTCTGGCTCACGCAATGCTCTCTCATACGAGCAAATTTTTAATGAGCCCATTCATCCTTCTGTCCCGATCAGGCCATACCCCAGTCAATGGGAGCGTCCTAAGTTTTCTCGCTTTCAAAGCAAGCAAGACCCACAACAGCACTTACGGGCATTCAGACATGCCTGTTACCTTATTGCCCATGACGACGCATTGCTTTTACGCACATTTCCTATGTCTCTCTCTAGTGTTGCACTTGACTGGTACAGCTCTCTTGCCAGCCATTCCCTCTTCACATTTACATAGCTGGCCCAGCTCTTTCTTGATCACTTCTCCATCAACATCACCAAGAAGGTCTCGATCACGAACCTCTATTCTATCTGCCAATTTGAGGATGAATCCATTGCTGACTTCGTTGCTCGCTGGAGAGGCCTCATCAATCAACTCTCCTTTTCCTTACCCCAACCCAAACTTATTGAACTTTTCTCCCAAGCCTACGCCAAACATATTTCTTCTACCTTACGGGTTTAGACCTTTTGCACCTTCGACGAAGCCTTCACAATGGCCAACAAACTTGAATTACGTGCCATCGAGGAGAATAAAGTCAAGTTGCAAAGCAAGAATCCCAACTCTAAGATCAATGACTCCTCTTCTTCTAAACCTTCATCATCTAATTCTAAGTCTAAAGCTTCAGCTAATGTTGTGGTCATTAGACCTTCGTCCTCTTTAACCAATCAGCCTGAGCCATCCACATCTCAAAGCGCCACCCACCAATTCGAGCAGAGATACATACAATGACAGTATACTCCTCTCAGAGAATCATACGCATCTGTGCTGGAAAAACTTGTTAGATAGGGGGTTCTCAATCTCCCCCAAATTTGACCACCTCCACAATTTGATCCCTCACATGCCATCCCTGCGTGGTATAGGGAAAATGACTTCTACAATTACCACCGTGTCAAAGGTCATGACACGAGTAACTGTAAGACCTTTAAAAACATAATCCAAGATATGCTTGAAAAGGGTGACCTTGTCCTAGACAATCCCAATGCACCTCCTAATCAGGGCATCGACATCTTCAAGCAACCATTCCCCAATCATCCACCAACCCAAAACAATGTCCAGACCTTGATTGACAACACTCATGAACACAACATTCAAACAGTCAATACAGTCTCGCCCTTCATCCCCGACCAACCTCAAGAGGTTAGTCCATCTATCAGTCCATCACATGTGGATGAACCTCTTTCCCCAGTTAGTTCTCCGTCAATCTCTCTCATCTTGGAGGACGCCTCAACCTTACCGGCACCACCGGTCTCACCATCCTCCTTCCTGCTGCCTATGGAGGACCCGACCCTTCCTACTCCTCGACCGTAAGTGGAGGGCACCATCATCCCTGCCCTTTACCCACTTGAGGAGCCACATTCTCCAGTTCCTTCTCCACCAAGAGAAGAACCTGACTCTCCATCTTCTTCGACCAACAACAATCAAGTTATGACTCCCACACACCTTGGGTCTGAGACTACTGCTACACCCATCTCATCTTCGACCCCACAACCACTCACATCTTCTCAAGAACCCAAACCTCATCTAACATCTTCTCAACCATTTTCTCAACTAGTGGAGAAAATCAAACTTCTCCCTTCAAGGAAAGTGGAACATCAGGGATTGTGGGAACATCTTAAAGCTCTTCAACATCCTCGTGCCATCTCATCTCATGCTGCCAATCCTCCTAAGGCAGAATCTCCCAAGACTCTTAGCAAAGACCAGACCCCCGCTTCTAAGCCCGCATCTACCCCATCTAAACTGATCAAGTCACTCGGCATTCACCCTGTCTCTACCCTCACTCACCCACAAGTGAAGGTGGACTTAGACTAGACCTCGACCAATAGTAGTCTTCCAACCAAGTCGAAGAAGACTACCAGACCACAGAAGCGAACCCCTCCTCCACCATCAACATTACCCTCCATTTTAGGCCCTCATCCTTCTACCCTAATCGGAGTGCTCCCTACTCCAACCCTTAACCAAAACAAATTACCTCCCTTACTTCCTTCACCAACCATAAGTCTACCCCCTCTCAAAAATTTGGCACATCTCACGAAGAAAGTGCCATCTTCACATGTGGCCGCACCACCAACCCAAAAGGTGATACGAAAACCTTCTTCAACACCTCCCAAACAAAATTCATCAGTGCTTCATGCATCAACAAGCACGGACCCCTTAAAAGGTTCATACACTTTGATATTATGCCAAATTTTGTAGACTTCCAGCATAACCCTTCCACCCATCAGGCCTTTCCAACCTCTCGGGTCCAAGCCTTCCTGGTTTGACGATACGAAGATTTGCTTATACCATTGTATGCTAGGGCATGATACCAAGACTTGCTATGCCCTCAAGGTCATCATTCACTGCTATATGGAGAAAGACACTCTTCTCCTTGAGGACACTCTTGACCGACCCTCGACACCTTCCCATCCAACCTCTTTAACCACATCAACATCTCACCAGCAGACCCCTTCACCTTCTTCACCGCCTATCTTTGAAATCAATGCTATCCACATAACCACTAGGTCACAAAAGGATAAGGTGAAAGAAAAATTTGCCATTCCTTGGACCTACCCTTTCGTCAAGCCACCTCAACCACCCAAGCCTAAAATTTCTATCCTTGGTGCATCTCAACCTTCTTCTTCTTTCTCTTTCGGGTCGATTCATGACTCCATGATAAAACAGCTTCACTAGACGCCTATGAAGATGTCCCTTTATGAGCTCATCCAAACCTCGCCTCAGCATCGTCAAGTCCTCATCAAAGCCTTACAAGCAGTGTAGGTCCAACCTGAAGACCCTCAACCACTAGCTGCCCTAGTCCATTCTTTATCCCCTGTTGCCTCTATCACTTTCAGTGATTCTGAAATTCCTACCACTACCTTGGAAGATCAAGACGCTGCTCTTTTCATCACAGCCTACATTGATCAGACACGTATTAAGCACGTTATGATTGATGGAGGTGCCAGCATCAATATCATTTCTACCCACACCTTTGATCAATTGGCTCTTCCCAAGAATTGCATATCGAAGACTGACGCAATCTTTAGATCCTTTAATGACACCACCGCTAACACTATTGGCACTATTGTCCTCCATATTTGCATTGGTCCACGCATAATCCCAGAGCTCTTCTACATCATTGAAGGAGAATTCCAATATAACATGCTATTAGGACGACCCTGGATCTGCGCCATGGCTTGCGTCCCTTCAACACTTCACCGTTGTGTCAAATTTGAACACGACAGACAAGTCCATGTCATTCCTGTTGACCCATCCCCTTTCAAGACTTGTAACACAACCTATCACCCAAAGGAGATTCTTATTCCTATCAAGCCATCAACCCCAGCACCACCTCCATCCGCAGAAGCTTCAACTAGTTCGCAACCGACGGTCGCCCTCACTCCTCCTTCTCAAACAACAACCAAGGACCCCGTAGATGATATCTTCCAAAAACTTTCACTTGGGGAATATCACTTGCTGACCCTAGACATGTTCCAAACTCTACAAGAGTATGGATGCCTTCACCACAACCCCAGCTATGACCATTGGATTGAGATGATCGTGCCTTATGGTCTTCCTCAGCTCCGAACCAACCTCGTCTATGGGGGGCTCAACCAAGCTCCTCTTGATGGGAACCCTCTCTCTTCACCTCAACCTTTCACATCAGACTTCTCATTTCTTGGCAATCTTGCCTTTACACACACTTACCTTTATAGGTGTGCATGGAAGGGTTTTGGTTTTGGGTGCTATGAGCAGGGCTCCCATCAGCCCATCGAGCCGCTCAACGATGACAATGCCAAGAAACGGTATGGCCTGGGATATCACGACCCCACTGAGGCTTCCATAAACCTTTGCCATGAACCCACCATCGACCAATCCCTTCCAGACTCGCCTATTCTTCCATCCTCACCTACGGAGTTGGTGGTTTCCATCCCTCCTATTTTTTTTTGCATAAACACCATCCGCTTGGAACCCCTAACCTATCAACTCAATGAGGTTTCCAAGTCTCTCCCTCTCATTTATCCCAATATGATAGACGATGAATCGACAACCATCAACACTATCCACTACATAGATGACGACACCATTCTTACCTATATGGGTGCCGATGACTCTTTTATTCAGCGCTCCCTCCCTTCTAGAATGCAGGTTATGTTAAATGAATCAGCCATTGACATTAACCTTCCATCTTCTGATGTTCCTCACATCTTAAAGATTGGTCAATCTTTAGATGCCCAGGAGTAGATCAACTATACCACATTTCTTTCAGACAATAGCAAGGCCTTTGCTTGGACCTACGGTGACATGCCTGGAATTGACCCTAACATTGTCATCCATAACATCATCACAAACCTGAAGGCTAAGCCTGTTAGGCAAAAGCTTCACAAAATGCATCCTCATGTTGCACTTCTTGTCAAAGAGGAGCTTTAACATCTTTTCTCTGTCTCTTTCATCCAACCCATTGATTATCCGCAGTGGGTATCAAACATCGTTCTTATTACCAAAGCAACTGGGGGGATCCGAATTTGCACAGACTATCGTGACCTCAACCTAGCCTGTCCCAAAGATGACTTTCCTCTCCAAAAATTGACCAACTTGTTGATCTCACAGCCGGTCATGAGATGTTATCACTCATGGATGGGTTTTTAGGATATAACCAAATCTTGATTACACCAAAAGATCAGCACAAGACTACCTTTATCACCCCATGGGGGACTTTCTGCTATCGAGTCATGCCTTTCGGCTTGAAAAATGTAGGCACCACTTATCAACGTGCCATGACTTACATTTTTCACGATCTCCTCCATAAAATCATGGAGGAATATGTAGATAACCTGCTTGGCAAGTCTAAACTTCATCGCAACCATTTGACTATCCTCAAGATCATCTTCTCTTGCCTTCTTCAGTACAATGTCTGCCTTAATCCCAAGAAATGCATCTTTGGGGTCCTCTCAGGCAAGCTCCTCGGCTTCATCATTTCCTTCCGTGGCATCAAGATAGATCCCACCAAGATTCGCGCTATCCTCAAAATGCCACCTTCGACCAATCTCAAGCAGCTTCATAGTCTACAAGGGAAGCTCCAGTCCATCCGCCGCTTCATTTCACAACTTTCTGACCGCTGCCAACCTTTTCATCATCTCCTTAAGAAGGGAATCTCCTTTAAATGGGATAAGGACTGTCAAGAGGCATTTAAAGCCCTTAAAAGCTATTTGGTCTCTCTACCAGTCCTCATTCCACCTAAAGACGACCAGCCCTTCTACCTCTACATCTCAGCAACCAATCATTCGTTAGGTGCCATGATCGCGCATCGAGATGAGCAACACCATGAGCAAGCGGTCTACTACATAAGTCAAACACTTGTCGACTATGAAACTCGGTATACTCATACCGAGAAACTCTATTTGGCATTAGTCTTTGCCACTATCAAGCTTCGTCACTATCTTCTCAATCACAAAACCTTTGTCATCACTCACACTGACCCTCTTAAATACATGCATTCCAAGCCATATCAAAACCAACGTATGGCTCGTTGGCTCATGCTTCTTGCTGAGTTTGACTTGGAATTTGTCCAGCAAAAATATATAAAGGGGCAAACAATCACTGACCAACTAGCAGATGCCCCTCTTCCCGACAATCAACCTTCTTAGTGCAAGTTTCCCGATGAATCTATCACCACTCTATCGACTGATGACACATTCTACCAAATGATGATGTTCTTCGACGGCTCTAAATGTCAACTCGATGGAGGTACGGGGGTCATCCTCATCCCACATGAGGGCGATCCCATGCCCCTGTCTTTCAAACTCGACTTTGAATGTACCACTAATATGGCCGAATACGAAGCCTTAATTTTGGGACTTCAAACTGCCCTTTCTTTAAGCATCAAGACTATCAACATCTTCGGTGACTCACAACTCGTCGTCAATCAAATCAATGGCTCATATCTTTATAAAAATGAAATTTTACAAAGGTACAAGCACCGTGTTGACACCCTTCTAGCATCTTTCGACCATCACTTATTACAAACTATTCCTCGATCTATGAATAAGTTTGCTAACACCATGGCTTCCCTCGCCTCACATATTCCTTCTTCATCACCCTCATCAAGACTTTATGTCATGGTACATTGTGTGTCATTGCCTTCATACATTTCCACTGACATCAACCTCATCCACACCATAGACTCTAGTTCACAAGATGAATGGTATAAACAACTTGTGGACTACTTGGCTCATTCTCTCATTCCTCCCAACCTCTCTAGTAATGCACGGTGGGATTTCATCAAGCGCACCGCTCGCTATACCATGCTAGGGGGCCTTCTCTACAAACAAGGTTTTGACGGCCTCCTTCTTCGCTGTTTAAACTCCACTGAAGCCTCTCATGCTGTTAAACAAGCCCATGACGGGATTTGTGGTAGACACTTCAGTGGTAACTCGATTGCCAAGTGCATCCTTCACCTGGGTTATTATTGGCCCACTCTTCATCAAGACTATAGCGATTATGTTCGGTGTTGCATCAAGTGTTAGTAGCATACTAACTTGCTTCATCTCCCTAACCACGCCTTACAAGTTGCTCAAGATTTCTGGCCTTTTTCACAATGGGGCTTAGATCTCATCGGTGAGATTAACCCTCATTCATCTCTTCATCATTAGTCCATCATCACCACCACTGAATATTTCACTAAATGGGTGGAAGCTATTCCTCTCATCTCCATAAAAGCTGACAAGATTGTCGACTTCATCAACACACATATCATCTGTCGTTTTGGTGTACCTCACAAAATCATCACCGATAATGGAAAGTCATTTAAAAACAAAACTGTCCAAAAACTTTGTGACTCCTTTGGCACTAAACTCAGTTTTTCTTCACCTTACTACCAACAAGCAAATGGGCAAGCTGAGGCTTCTAACAAAATCCTAACTAAAATTCTCATGAAGGTGGTCAACGACACTGGAAGGGATTGGCACGTTCACATTCCCTTCGCTTTGTGGGCCTACCGCACTAGCATCTGAACCTCTACAGGTGCTACCCCTTTCTCTCTAGTGTACAAAATAGAGGTTGTCCTACCTCTTGAAGTATCGATCTTGTCTCTTCATATTTCTCTGCATGACATTATTTCTAACGATGACTTTCGTCAAGATCGATTAGCTCAACTTGAGTTACTCGATGAACGTCGTCTCGCTGCCCTCAACCATCTCCACGTCTATCAAAATCACATCAAATGAGCCTATAATAAAAATCTAAGAGAACGAGATTTCAATATCAGAGACCTCATCCTCAAACAGAACCAACATGTGACCAATATGGAACGGAGTAAATGCGGAAAATTTGCTCCTAATTGGCTCGGACCTTATATCATCACGCACAAGTATGGATCAAGGACTTATCATCTATCTTCTCTTGAAGGCCGACCAGAACCTAAGCCCCTTAATGCCTTGCATCTATGACTATTCTACTGTTAGTCGATTACTCATCCACTTGACATTTAACTTGAGCTCGTCCCTTGAGCAATCCCTGTCCTTTTAATCCTCAATCCTTTCCACCCTTTTTCCCTTAACAAATCCTCTATAACCCTTTTATGACATAGGGATGCTTTGTCCTAATAAAAGGAGCCTTTGGCTTTCTATAGTCTTGTCCATGACTCAACATAAATCAAGATGTCAAAATATCCAAGGTCACAATCAAATCAAAAAGTAGACTGCTCCCTCGAAGGATAGTTGTACTATCATTTCTATAGCTAATAGACTATTCCCTCGAAGGACAGCTATTCAAAAGCCCTTATATATAAAGCAAAATATATACCACTCCCTCAAAGGATGGCTATGACTAAATCTTACTACAAACAAAACTTTCTTAGAAGCTTTCCGCATCGATCAGCTTCACAAATGACCACCACCAAGCAAAATGACATCTCTATGTGGACTTCCCGCATTGATCAGTCCGCGCTCAAAAAAAAAAAAAAATGGGTCATGGACTTGGCTTGTAGTCGTCTCAGGGTCTCCTATAAAAAGGGGCAAAGTTATCTCTACTCTAAAATGGGTTACCTTCTCCTCCTATCACATCACCTACTCAAGGGACTTCGAGCTCATTTTAATGTCAAAGTGATTCGATTACCTCTCTAACACAACCTATGGTCAACGATGCAATGCATAAATAGGGTTTTTGTTCTAACAACCCCTATCTATGCTATTATTCTGGTCCTTGTCAATGAATGAGCAATATGCTTTTCACTTCTTTTGCACTTTGGTCACATTCAACTTCATCACTTGTCAAACCTAATCGACTCAACTCAACTCTCTTTTCAGACCACCAACATGCCATTATGACATCATACATCATCACAGCCTATTCACATAGTTTCTATGGACAACAATACACATAGGGACTATCGACCAGACACAATTTATGTTAAGCATAAACCATTACTTGCTGAAGCATAAATAGACCCAATTCATTTTTAGCATACATCCATCACGTGTATGGAAAATTGCTAGGGATGAAAGACCCCTCGACCAATGTTGCAAAATATACCATCACACAATATGGAAAAGGCTGCAACATCATCTTATCCTCATCATTTCAACACATGACCAAAATCAATCCCTTCAACCCTCTTCCTCTCTCTTGGGAGAACTACATAGGCCTGAGGCCCCTAATGACAGGGGCTATGTAGGCAGCACTCAGTTGACATGGGGTCTTCTGAGGTTAGCTCGGCCATTCCTTCGTCCATTCATCCACCTCGACCAAAGACCTTAGAGATCATGACCATCTCCTCTGACCGCGACCACTTCCAACGCGATTTTGCCTTGGTTGTTTTAGCATGCATGCTACCCCACAACTGGTTAGCAAAATTGTGCGCAGACTATTTTTGACCCTCACAAGTATAGGATTGCAAGCCGATTGATCCGCACTACTTGTGAAATTTTCATGTTTTTGAGAGCACTCCCTGAGCCTGGGATACCTGGAACACAACGACCATTTGGAGCTTTAGCTTAGATTGAATAACCCAATCAGTAGACGACTAAATGCTGGGGCCCAGTTATTTCAATTTTGGCACTCCTTGACCCTCGACCTGCAAAAATTTGCCCTGACCATCTCGTGAAGTGGTGTACACACAATCATGACTTTTACAGTGTTCTCACTCCATTTTTATCCACTCTTTGTCAAATCAGCACTCGATTTTAGGTTCCTTTCCCTCGACTCCTGCTTTGAGGGGGAATACCTCATCCATAATCGGGCCAACTAATCCTCTTGTTTTTGTCTTATAGTTCACTTGAACAACCAACAGGACAAAATCAACTTTATCCCATACCTGGGGCAACCAACTCCTATTTTTGTCTTACAGTTCATCTAGAGCAACCAACAAGACAAAAAGGGGCAAATGTAGACACCAAAATCGTGTCTAACCCTTGGTCATCCTCCCCCTTGGTCCATTCCTAACCCATTCCTAAACCATGCACTTATTAATTTAAAAATAATAATTTAATTATTAATATCCTCCCCTTTGACACATCACCTATAACACCTCGTCTGACACCTCGCCTTGGACTATTTCCCACCCTATGACTCACCCAAGACCTATTCCTACTTCTTTCTAACCGCCTAACCAACTCTCATCCGTATTTAGCCCAACCTTCGACATATCTCCAACAGATAGTGTACTTGGCAGATGGAGAATGGGCTTGGTGGCTCTTTTACCTGTTCTCCACCCACTGACGTCGGTCAAATGTCACCCGACGCCAGCGGGATCACCGACGTTGGTTTTACTTAAACTAATTTTCAAGCCTTTGATGAGGCTAATCAGAAATCATTAATCTCTAGAGCTGATCACGAATCTCAAGACTTCTTCTAGCAAAACAAAGTTCTTGTGTGCTCTTGCTTTCTAAGGCTCTGGCTTCTTGTTTTCTTGTAGGGATCATTATTCTTGACAGCATTTTTTAGGCACTGGGGTCTTGCATCAAACATTCTGCATAGGGAGTGCCTGATATCTCCATCACCGGCGGAAACAGAAACACAGCTTTTGCACTTTTGTTAACCCGTGTCACAGCTAAGTATTTGCACTATTTTTATTTCTATTTCATTTCAAATATATTAGCATTTTGTCTACTATCTATTCCAAGCATCATTGTCCCCACCTTCTCTATTCTTCCTGGAGAGGTTGAAAAGCCTTCTCTCACCTCTTATTCCATTTTCTTTGCCTCTGACACCCGTTTAATCTCCCTTTAGACAAACACCCTCTGTCCAATCAATTTAGCACTCCCTATCACGAGACCAGACTAGACCCGAATCCTTATATCCCTATCCCCCTGTTGGTCTCCTCTATCCCTCTGTCCCTTTTTGACATTCTGTCCATTGTCCCAAAACTCTGCATATACTCCTAGACCATTAACCAAAACCAGACTCTCAGACCCAGACCCCTAGACCATTCAACCAAGCCCAAAACTCTATCTCAAACCTGTCCACAGACCAAAATCTTGTCCAGAACTCGTCCATAGACTACTTCCCCGACCGACGCCAGTCACTTCCCCAACCGATGTCGGCAGAATAACTGACCTTGGCAGCTTTGAAAAATCGACGCCGATAGGACCATCGACGCCGGCGACTGTGACTTGGCCAACAGCACATTCAGGTAAGCATTTGCTTCCACTTTTCATTTTATCTTTATCATTTTTAGTCTTTTATCTTTCTATCCTTTATCAGACATCTTTTATTAATCAGTGGGTTGACATATCTTAAGCTTTTGCTTCTGGGATCAAGCTTTTGCTTGGCAACCCACCATCTCTTTATCTAACGTCTTCTTTGTCCTAGTCTCTTTCTCTTGCAGGTGTCATCCTCCATAACTAAAGAGGAGTTCTCACTTCATCTGGATAAATGGTGTACATGACTATATCCAGGTACATACAGGCCTTGACCATTTCTCTTAGTTTCTTAATTCCTTCTTTGAATGTGAAAGCGAAAATCTAGCATAGAAACAATGTTCTACATTTGTAGGTCTATACTTCCATGGTTCATAAGGAATCTTGCTGCCATTAGTCCTTATCTATCCTCTATTAAAAATTTAGATATCAATGCTTAATGCCTCACTCCAATAACCATTAGATAATATATACTCATTCAACATAGCTCTATCCATCTCTTGAATTGGCTTATTCTTCCTTTCCAGTACCCCATTCTATTGAGGTGTCTTAGCTATTGAGAATTATCTCCTTATTTCATGAACCTCACAGAATTCATCAAACTCATTAGACCAAACATTTCATCCTCTATTAGATCTTAAGCACTTGATCTACCCATTATTCTCATTCTCAACAAGGGCCTTGAATACCTTCAACTTGTCAAGAGCTTCTGATTTCTCTTTCAAGAATGCAACACAAGTCATTCTTGTGTAATCATCAATGAGTAACATGAAGTAGTTATCTCCTTGAATGCTTTGAATTCTTGTAGTCCCATATAGATCATTGTGGATTAACTCCAAGGGTTTTATGGTAGATTACTCCTTGGACTTGAACCTTCTAGTATGTTTACCATGTTGACATGCCTCGCAAAGTATGTTTGTAGGTTTGATGATCTTAGGCATGTTCTTCATAGACTTCTTAGTTCTAATTATGACCATATTGTAAAATTTTATGTGACCTAGCCTTTTATGCCATAAAAAAATTTCATATATCTTTCTCATGAAACATATCTCCTTCTTGATCTCATTTAATATATATAGGTTGTTATCAGTCCTCTTGGCATTGGCAATTAACCTTCCTGATTTGGCTCTCCTTATCTCACATCTTCTATCATGAAAGGTTAGTGTGTGTCCTTGAATATATATTTGACTTATACTAATTAGGTTATGTTTCAAACCTTTCACACACAACACATTTTGGTTCTTGGTCTTTCCATTATCCAAACTCAAGACACCCTTGCCAACTACATTAACAATTGTGTTGAATCCAAACCTCACTATTCCTATAGAATTCTTATTCAATGAGATGAACTTATTTCTATCTCTTGTCATGTGGCTTGAGTAACCACTATCTATATACCATTTCATTCCTTCGTCTTGAATGTGAAAAATAGTCTAAGCTAGCTTAGAATCCTTTTTGGTCTTCTATTCTTCCTTGGAAAATGATGATCCCTAGAAATGTCATGTTCTTGACCTCATATATCACACTCATCCTTCTTATTTAACATGCTTTCTCATAAATTTTCCTTCCTTAAATAACCATAATCTTGTAAATAGCATTATGTTTCCATACTCTTTGAATAGATAGAATTATGTATTAGAATTAAATATATGATAGTTATCTTCTACTATAGGATGCTTTTTATATAATATGTTTTAAGATATTTTGGAAAAATAAGTATATAGCACAGAACATCTTGCAACAAATGAATCTCATCACACAGACATATCCTATAGCCACTACATGATCAAAGCCACTGATGAACTAATTTTGATTCCTCTTTTAACTGACTCACAAAAATAACTATAACCTCCATAGAACTCAATAAGGATGTGGTTGAAGAAAGAAACAACTTTGTTTGTCCTATAACAATGTTGTATAATTCACATGAAATGTGACTTTAGAAAAAGAAGCCAATTTTGGTTATCTAAAGTTGAATCTTTCTTAGATTAGAATATATATTGTTTTGTATAAAACAATCTCCTCTATGGTGTGTGTGTGTGTGTGTGTGTGTGTGTGTGTGTGTGTGTGTGTGTGTGTGTGTGTGTGTGTGTGTGTGTGTGTGTGTGTGTGTGTGTGTGTGTGTCTGTTTGTGTGTGTGTGTGTAACATCAAAGTTTATAAAGTAGTAGATATTGATTAGAGAACTATCAAAAGTACATTTTGTCAAGCAGTTGTTATTGTAATTTCTCATAGTAATTCATTGTTGTATTTTTTATTAATATGAACAAGCATTTCTTATTTTAATTTATTGTTATGAGAGGAAGGATTTAAGTTGCATTCAGAAGGAGGAATGGACCCCTTTGGAATCCTTGCAACAACAATTCAACCCATTTAAATAGCTAAGCATGTTATTTGGTTTTTTCTACATTGTGTGTCTTATTTATGAATTATGTAGTTTACATTCTTACTTAGAAATTTTTAAAGAAGATTCCAATGTGTAATCATTTATTTCATAGTATTATGTTCATGTTTAATTTTAGCATTATATTTACTACATGACTTCAACATCTTAGATTACAATTAGTAGAAGGTCAAATTAAAAGATTGAGTGTGCATATATCATGACATCATCCTATCAAGTCTACATCCTCAGGTTGACATTTAAATGAAGTAGAAGGTACAAGTCTATGATAAATCTCCTTATTCATTCTAATCAAGAGAAATATATCTGATTGTGAATCAACTGCTAGTCATTTTTTTTGTCATTACTGGGGAAGGGTATCACACACTTATAATCTTAAATCTTGATAGCAATTATTTTTGGATGTTTATTATTTTTATTTCTAAATCTTGTATGATTTTTCATTTTCATACTTTAAATTTCCCTTTTTACAAGTAGGATACCATAAAAAAATTTAAAAACCCTATTACTAACCCTATGTAGGCAGGGTAGACAAAAGTTTTAAAAAAAATTGGTTGATGTACATGTAAAGTGAAGGGGACTATATAGGGACATTTTTTCTTGAATCATCTATCATTGTTACAATACTAGAAATTCATCCTATAGTAGCTGAGGAATATGAATAAATTCCTGAAGATCACTCAAAATTGTCAATAGAAGAGGTAGAGAAGGAGCAATTTTTGGCTAGATTGGTAACATAAGATGCATACCTTAAAGAGGTTCATACCCCTAGAAGAGACCCACCTATACCACCTTTGAGAATTCCCACCTTATCACCTCATACTTATTAATATGAAGTTCACTTTCCTCCATCACCCAAATTTATTTCTAAGGAAGCATTCAAGGTCATTCAACCATGAACATTTATATGTACAAACTACTCTAGATCAACCATAAACAAAAGAAGGGGTAAAACCCTTCCTACAACATCTACAGCAAGATTGTCTAAAGGTGAAGTTAGAAACCTACTCCAAGACATTAAACATCACATTATCAATCACCTATCTACTTATTTTGATACATTACATACATGGAGGAAGCAAGAAGAAACTAAGAAAGCTTTAGCTGCTTATTGCCCTAAATGCAGAAAGAAAAAGGTAGATTGCACATGCCATTCTATGAAAGCTTGGGTGGCTAGCATAACTGAGGAGAATTTTAAAATTATGGAGCTACATGTCATAGGAGAAGATGCGAATCAATTTTTTTCATGGCTCAATGGAAACTATGGGTACAAAGATCAGGTATATTATAAAACTCTATGTTTGCAAATTCTCAACTCTCAAATAATCCTCAATATGGTACTTGGATGAATATACCAAATCAAAATTGGTCCCAAATAAATTGGTAGCTACCCCTCAATTAGTTATAGATGCAACATAATGGATAACAACCTCAACCTAGGCAATTCTAAAACCAACAATGGTTTTTTCCCTCTAATCCATGGCAATAGCAATCAGGAGGTAATCAAGGCTTTCCCCAGTAAATGCAACAACCACAACAACAATAGGCCTTAATTATAAATACTTAGTAACCTATTCAAGCCACTTAATTACCCATCTATCCCATCCCTAATCCTACCAATAAATTGGTTCAACCAACAC
The DNA here is from genome assembly GCA_037957365.1 of Torreya grandis. Classification (NCBI taxonomy): domain Eukaryota; kingdom Viridiplantae; phylum Streptophyta; class Pinopsida; order Cupressales; family Taxaceae; genus Torreya; species Torreya grandis. The sequence goes on from JARHVA010003007.1 coordinate 1,395,117, forward strand.
AATCCACTAAAATAATGCAATATCTAATGTACACCTTGGATATTAATCAAGTTCAACTTCACTCAGGTCATGTTCTTCCAACCCACCTCACCCATAATCATAGAATACTTTGAACCAACATCACTCCATAATTATCCATAGCTACTCATAGATAATCTTGAACCAAGTCCATTCAAAAATCAAAAAGATTTTGATAATCCTCCTTTTTTGAAGAGATTAAACATATCACGTTTGGAACCAGAGCCTGAATTTGATATCTTAAAACAACTCAAGAATGTTGTGTAAAAATCCCACTCTTTTAATCAATAAAGGATGTTCCTATATATAATAAGTATGTTAGAGAGATATATTTGAAAAAACTAAGAAGAAAGAAGAAGGATCCTAAAACAGTCCAGGTCATTGGCCAACTAGCAGATATTATGTTAGGAAATATAGTTCCCCCAAAATATTCTAATCTATAAAGTCCTATAATTAAAATTAGCATCCATGGCTAACCCATCTCTAATAATTTAATTGACTTTGGCATATCCAATAGCTAAAACTGACCACTCTCCATCTAACACTCACCATCCTCTAGGTGGCCGACAGATCAATTGTTAAGCTTGAGGGGATTATTGAGGACCTTGTTATCACTATCAACTCTTAGTAATATCTAGTAGACTTTATTGTCGTATATCCAAAAATTAACTTGGTGGGTTATCCTCTCATCCTTGGCCACCCATGATTGGCCACCATTGATGCTTTTATTGGTTGTAGGTTAGGAAAAATGCTAATTTCCAATAGAAATGACACCAAGAAACTAGTTCTTTATCCACTAGCTTAGCCTTCCCATAATGATGGCCTAACCCCTTAAATTGATAAATTTATGGAATATTTCTCTTTGTAAACTCTCTGCATAATTAACTGGAGTCTAACTCTACAGGCACAAAAAGAAGACAATGTCCTTGCTAGTATCCTACAAAACACCTATTAATAGGGTCTTGTAGCCATAAACCTATTGAAATGTACACCATGCCCTCTTCAGAATACCTTTTCTAAGAGTGATCTTGTTGAAATTGTAAGAGACATTTGGACATTCCATTAATTACTTCCCTATCAATGAAATTATGCTCATTTAATCACTAACATAAAAACCATTCATTTTTTAACAAAGTAAGTAGACATTCTACCAAACAAACCTCTTAACATCAGCATGTCCTTAATACTCTAGCAAGAAATTTAGTTACTTGTAATGCTGAGAAAGCACACAATAGAATTTTCCTAGGATTACCATGACATGAGAGGAATACCCCTAGATTTATGCATGCATCACATTTATATTAAATAAGAATTCAAACTTATTTGCCAACCCCAACCATGAATGAATCTTGTAGTTAAAGATATTGTCAAAATTAAGTTACAAAAACTCTTAGATTCAGGGTTTGTTTATCCTATTTTAGATAGCTAGTGGGTCTCTCCCCTAGTCATTGTCCTTAAGAAAGGCATAAAATGGTGTATTTGCATTGACTATCAAGATTTTAATGCTACTACTAGGAAAGATCACTTTCCCCTTTCATTTATTGATCAAGTGTTGGATACATTATCATGGAAAAAGTACTTTTCTTTCCTAAATAGATATAGTGGTTATAATCATATATGAATTACTCCACAAGATAAAGATAAAACCACTTTTACTTTTCCTTGTGGAACCTATGCCTATGTTGTCTTGCCATTTGTCCTTTACAATGCCCTAACTACTTTTCAAAGGGTTGTTTTGAGCATTTTTTTTAATCTCTCCAACAACTATGTTGAAATCTACATGGATGATTTCACTATCTATGGGAAAACAATCAAAAAAATGCTAACCAACCTGGAAAAAGTTATTCAATGTTATTAGGACCACCAATTATCTCTGAGCAATGAAAAATGTTATTTTTTTATGACTGAAGGGATTGTGTTAGGGCATCACATATCCTCTACTAGAATTCAAGTTGATCTAGCAAAGATAAGTATCATTAAGGATCTACCCACACTAAAGAATCAGAAAGATGTTAGAATATTTTTAGGACATGTTGGTTATTATAGATGATTCATCAAAGATTTTAGTAAAATTACCACCCCATTATTTAGATTGCTTACCAAGGATGCTAAATTTATATGGACTAATGATTTTCAAACTAATTTTTAGTAACTCAAAGACCTTCTCATAACAACTCCTATTTTGAGAGGGCTTGATTGGAAGAAGCCTTTTCACATCCACACAGATGCATCCAACATCACTTTAGGAGTTATTTTTGGCTAAAAAGATGAATCTTTGAGTTATGTAATCTATTTTATCAACAAGAATCTTCAAGGAGCTAAACTCAAATACACTGTAATAGAGAAGGAATTTCTTACTATCATCTATGCCATCAAAACAATTCAACACTACATTAAAGGTTGCTAAGTATTCATCCACATAGATCATGCGGCAATTAGGTATTTAATGAACAAACATGTTATAACAGGCTAGATAATTTTATGGTTATTTTTGTTGTAGGAGTTTGATATTACTGTTGACTAAATTTTAGCCCTTTAGGAAAAAATTAGGCACCCCTTTTTGCAAAAAATCTCTGAGTTTATACCTTTGTCCAAGACTAGTATGTAGGTTTCATTCAAAAGAAGTGTTCTTATACATAGTTGAAGTCTTTTACATGTAAAAAACCCAAGTGTTTTCCTTTTGATAGTTTTGTTCTTTAGTCTTTTGGCTAAGTCCTTTACAATGAATTCTTTCAAGTTTTTATTCTAAGCCTTTGTAAAATTCTATAAAACATTTTGTCTAAGGCTTTTATTTTGGGAAAATTATCCTTTCGGCTTTTCTAAAGGGTACTTTCTCACAAGAAATGGCCTAGACAAGTCTTCCAAAGGGTATGTTTCCTTTCAAAATGGGCACTTTAACTTTTTTGAAGGACACTTTGGCTCGATTCAAATTTCTTAAAAGGTATTTTTTCCTTTCATAAGGGTCATTTACAAAAAAAATTGAAAGGGCCATTCTAGAGTTTTGAAGGTCCACTTCAAAAAATCTAAAGGGTATGTTTCATTTTTCCGAAGGGACACTTTCAATTTCTTCGAAAGATATCTTCAATCCAAAAGGGAACCTTAAAACTTTTATGAAGGGTATGTTTGTAACTTTTTTGAAGGACTTTTTCAATCCGAAGGATTTTTTCAATTCTTCTAAAAGGTTACTTTCATTTTTTTTGAAAGAATAATTGCCTTTTTTTTAAGGGTACTTCATAGAAATTCCAAAGGGAATTTTAACTTTCTCGAATGGAACTTTCAAAAAGTCTGAAGGATTGTTTCAAAGAAAAGGTGGACCATTTCAAAATTTAGCAAGGTCGCTTAAATTTTTTTGAAGGTATGTTTTCTACAAGCTAAAGGGCACTTTTATTTTTGTGGAGGGGAAAAAGAAAAAATCTAAAGGAATTCCTTCAAACAATTTGTCTGAAGGAAATGAGAAATTATTCCTTGCAAAAAAGTTGAGAGGAAAGGAAGAAGAGCCAAAAATAATTCTTTGAGATAAATTGTCTAAAAGAATGCCAAGACAAAAAACCCAAAGGAAAAGAAAAGTGTGAAGACTAATAGCTGTGGATAAATTGTTTTAAAGAAATACCTAAAGGTGATGGCCTGCAAAACATCAAGTTCAAACTAAATAAATTATCCATTAGGATTCAAGTAAAAGATGATGACATATAAGAAGTCAATTTTAAACTATGAGGAATAGCCATTGATATTCAAAAGACTTGATGGGAACCCAAGGATAAATATGGAAATGACAAATGGCATGAATCTTGAGCTATGATGCATAACAAGCATAATAGGTAGGTCAATGGTTCAATATTGTTACATTATTATACAACTCGATGAAATAATAAAGATTAGCTTACATTGAAATGACATTCCAATAGATGAACCCATCTATAGAAAAATGAAATTCAAAATATTTTGATTTCATTGGTGTAACCGTAAAGGGAGCTTCTTATAGAATGTAATGTAACTATTTATTTTCTCAAGGTGACACATATCCAAGTGACCCTTGAACTCTCTTGGCTCAACCTCTCTCTCAAAGGATATATATATGAATTCTCTTGACCCATTAGGGAAGCCTCCGATGGTTATATGGAAACTCTAGTTAGATTTTTACTGATAACTCTTAAAGAAAATACAAGTGATTTCTCCATTCACACGTTGCACTATTGAGTAAAAGTTTAAATCTTATTGATAATGACTAGTGAAAAGGTTATTTTCTAGCATGTCAATCTATGGTCACTTACCAATGTACAGAAGGGATGATGTTGCAGGTCTCTGTTAGCATTATTTACTAAGTGTATAAACATTTTAGAAGTGGTATATGTCTATTCTCTTTGTAGAATCATTCATCTCCCTCTTAAATGTTAATTACCTTCCTAAATCTAACTTATGAAATATTGATGCAACAATGTCTTTGTTGTGACTTTGTGTGAAACATCTTTGGTTACCTTTAAGTAGTGGTTTCAGTCATTTAGGAGGATATCAAATATTAGTGTATCACCACTTATTTTCTTAATTTTTTTCCTTCTCCCTTTTCATTCAGAGTTGTTAGTTTAGAAAGAGATTAAAGGTGCATCAAGGGGAGCTAGCCCCTAATCTAGAGATTCATCTCAATAAAATTTTCACCACAACAAGAGAGATGATTCCATTTTTTTGCTTGGATGAGGATAGCTGATCATCTCCTCAAGGGTGCAATATAAGCATCAAAAATTACCATTATGGATATACTTGGTAAGGATAATGTATTAGTAGATTTTCTATCTTGATTGAAAAATGATGAGCATATCCCTATTGTTGATGATTCTTTTCTTGATGAGCATTTATTTGTAGTAATAATTTAATCTCCTTGGTTTGTAGATATTTTTATCTTGTTGTAGGATCACTACCATAACATTTATCACCCAAGGAAAAACATTTGATCAAAAAGATCAAACGTTATTCTTGGATTGTAGTATATCTCTTTATCATTGGACCAAATTTAGTTATGAAAAGTGTATCTGAGAAGATGAATCTTATGATATTCTCAGAGCTTGCCATGATGAACCTTATGGGGGTCATTTTGTTGTCAAACAAAATACTATGAAAATACTTACTGTTAGATATTATTGGCCTTATTTACATAATAATTTCATGATTTATACATGTAGATGTGATCAATTCCAATGTATGGGAAAACCCACTCATTCTGATGAAATGCCATTACATCCACAACTAGTTTTGGAACCCTTTGACAAATGGGGACTAGATTTTTTAGGTCCCATTGATCCTAAATCTAATAATAAACAATTTATATTAGTTTGTATTTATTATGTCATAAAATGGATCGAGTTCAAGACCTTTACCCATGCCTAAGATGAGTTTTTGTATGAAGAAATCTTCACTTGATATGGAGTACCAAGAAAAATAGTCACAGACCAAGGTCCATAGTTCACATCAGACCTCACAACCACCTTGGTAAAATAATATGAAATCAAATACAAAAAGTCTACCCCTTACCATCCTCAGTCAAATGGTCAGGTAGAAGTGACAAATAGAGAATTAGAAAATATCCTCACTAAGATTTTCAGCCTGTATAGAAAAGATTGGTCAACTCATCTTTTAGAGGTAGTCTAGACTTATAGAATCACTTAGAAAACCACAACTAGTCTCACTCCATATGGACTAGTTTATGATAATAATCTTATTCTACCCATTGATTTCAAGCATAAAAAATTAAGGATAGCACTTAATTTAGGCTTGGATCTTTCCCAAGCTCAACAAGATAAGATCATGCAATTTAATGCACTTGATGAACTAAGAAAGGAAGCACTTCATCACACTAAAATAGTTCAAAGATAACATGTGGACTGGTATGATAGGAACATGAAAACTAATAATTTCTAACATGGTGAGTCTGTACTCCTTTTTACTCTAAATATAAGGATCATAAAGGAAATTTATAGTCTCGATGGCTTTGGCCTTATGAGATCAAACAAGTTTTTGACAATAGAGTTGTATAGCTCATAACCATTGACTCTATTTAGTTTTGACTACTTGTTAATGGCCATAAGCTCAAGTTGTATAAGAAAACATTTTCCAAGGAAACTCTCACTTACCAACTTATTGAATAACAACATCCATCTCTTCTTCATAAAGCAAATCAACCTATTCCTACAATCGAAGGGTATTTCTATCAACCTTTCTCTAATATTTTCCAAGAAGAATAAAAGCTTCCTATAGACAAGAACACCTCATTCACAATGTCTTGGCTTAGGCTGAATAAAATCCTACCTCCTAGATTTCTATAATTCCAGTTGAGTTGGGACCATTGGTGTATTTTTTTCACCACCCCTTACTCTTTCCATGAGTTGTTTGTTCATGTCAGCTTCATCCCTTGAGGACAAGTAATAGTTTAAGTTAGGGGAGAGATTTCCCATAATTCAAACATATTATTTCACTCCCTAAGAAAAATTCATAAACATTCCAACAAATCCCTTGCTATAAGAACATAGACCTGTAACTCAAATTTCATCTCACAATATGAAAGGGGACTTGCTTAAACATGAACCGCTTGATATCACTCCTTTAACCAATAGCCTAGACATCTTGGCCCTATTCCAGAATGTAGGATGGGCACAATATTTTGAGAGGATACATGCTCTAGATCAAGGAATTGCACAAGAATTCACTGACTCATTACATAATAACCTAGTAATAGTAAGAGGAATGAAAATAAAGATGATAGAAACCATCATTAGTAGAGTAATAGGATTTCCACAAACAGGGGAGGCATGGAAATAAAAAATTTATGTCAAAGTAGAGAGGCAAAAATTATTTAGAGGAAATGAAAACCTAAAACTTTAAAGTAGGGCACTACATAGTTATCTTTACCAGGAAGATGGGTCAAAGTTATTGATTTCATCTATACATATTTCACTTGTGGAGGAATTCCATGATGTATGGCATTCACTTCAAATTCATGAATTATTTATAGCATGGTATATAGATAAATGTCCCCAACTTATTGCTCCACATCATCAAAAAATGGTAGAGGCATTTCAAAAAGGTAATTCTAAAGCTCGTTCCCATCATTGTTTAATCTAGTTTATTGTTCAAAACTATTTGTAAAATAATATACCCAACATAAGTTGGGAAGATTTTCTCCAAGTACTAAGAAATGCAAAAATTAATAGAGAGGGAAATGAAATAGAAGAGGAAATGGAGGTAGAAGGACAGAGGATAGAAGAAGCCCTTTCTGTAGCTCTATAAGAATATACAGTAGAAAACCTTCCTATATCATCATTAGAACCTACAATAGAAAACCTTTCTATAGCAACACAAGAACCTATAGCAAGGACTAAAGAAAAGGTTTCCACAAACAAGGAATCTCAAAAAAATTTAAAAATCTCAATCTCCAACCTGATTTAGAGGAATCTAAAGAGAAAGTTCCACCTTCCTCTAAAAAGGCTAATGTAACCTCTACTCCTCACATATCCCATAGATTGAGAAGAAAAATAAGAACTAAACCTTCTATTATTGAAATTAATGAAGAATACAGAGAAAAATAGACTGCCAATAGTAATGAATCATTAAAGGATGAAACAAACAAGGAAGAATGTTCTCTAAAATACAATTAGGAATTAGAACAAGTAGAACACAGTCTTGAAGAGTTGTAAGAGGAACCAATGCTAGAAGAAGTGGAATAAATGGATAAACCTACCATATAAATTTAATTTCGCACTCTAGAGTAAGACCTACAAGAAATTGAGTGACTAAGAAAGAAGCTATAGGATCAAACTAGAAGAGGACTAAATACACTTTTTATAGAAGCGTTTTAGTTGTAGCACTCTATTGAAGACCATCCTACAGTCATTGTTTCATAACCTTTTATAGAGGAAAACCAACAACTGCCCAAGAAGTTAGGTATCATTCCTCATTTTTAATATCTTCTAAATTGATGAATTGGATGGATAGTCAATCTAAAAGTTTGAAGGCATTAACAACAGAAAACAAGAAATTAAAATAAGAGGTTAGGATCAAGGAAGAAAGAATATCCAAATTATAGTAGAAAATTGAAGATATGGCTTGTCTACCCAAGAACTCATTGACTATAGGCCTCTTATAAGAGTACATTCAGTTTATCTTGAGGATCCATTGGAATAAGTATAAATTTATGTGAATTTACTATGACATGCCTCATGAAGTAATTGATTCCCTTTCCTTCTATCAAATCTATAAAGATATTTCACATGAAAAATGAGCACAATTATGCGAGTTCTATCCTCACAACTATGTTGTGCCTTATGATTGGGAATGGAACCCTGACTTATATGTTGGAGATGTCCTTTAAAAAGTATTTGAAATAAAATAATGTAGAATGATTTGATATTTTATTGAGTATGAAGAGACAAATATATACAAAGATTAATAGTTATAGATCTATAACTAATCACCTAACTGTCACCTAACTACTAAGTATGTATGCCACCTAATTTGCCATGTAACTATTGTTATCTAACCACTCTAACTAGCGCTATAATAAAATGTGATAACTAAGAATTAATCGGCATATTTTTAAAATGTAATATTATCAAGTTTCACCAACATTCCCCCCTTTATTACATTGTTTTTACAAATATTATATTTCTTGATGGTGGTCCCCACTTTATCACAAACACTATAAAAGTATTTGCACTCTTCATGTAGCCTGCTCACTTTCTAAGGTGGCATGCCATCTTTATGGCTTCAAGGTCTTTATGACACCTTGATTTTTCCTTATAGGATTACCAAAAACTTGGAAGTGACAATAACACTTCTCTCTGCTAACACCTTCGATGGTTTCTTGGATTACCACAAACCCATATGGTTTTCTACTACAGGTTGACCATGAACCTGGAGGGTGCAGGAGGTTTCTACCACACTTTGGTGGTTTATTAGATTACCACAAACCCTTTGCTAGGAACTAAGTGTTATTTTAGTGATTTTTCTCCCCATAAAATTTTTTTAGGATGTACCAAATTGGAAAATAATGCTTGATACTTTATTGAAAAACACACTATAAGACATAAACATACACACCAAAAGTTGTCAAAAATAGCAATGTTGTGACCCCATCATAGGTGACTCATAAGAGGATGCTAGTTGTCCTCCAACCTCTGTGTATCCTCTAGTCTCCAATCGAGTGTTACTACATGTCTCACAATAGGAGAGTTGAAGTGAAGGCTACCTCATCACCTAACTCTTCACTTTCATCATTATCTAGTGGATGTTATACTTGAGCAATATTAGCTTCACTATGCTTGAGTTTCCTTCTGATAACATCTTTTTCTCAAACATAACAGTCCCATGTTGTATGACCTTTCTTCTTACAGTACTAACATTTTAGCTCCCTTTTGTCAATATTGAAATTTTTATGAGAGTTTTGAGAATATAATGCATTCTTAAGTTGTGAAATATCTTCATCTTCTATAGGTATCCTTTTGTATTCCATTAGTAGTGTTTTAATCATATCATTGAGAGATTGTGGTATTTAGCTAAGAGTAAATACAATATTACTATATTTGGATGGTAGACTATTCAATAAATAGCTTTTGCATCCTAATCTTTGACATTAGTTTTTACCTTAGTAATTTGGCTAATTAGAGATCTCACATTGTTTACATGGCTAGACATAGTAATTCCATCATCCATTTTGAATCTATATAACTACAATTTTAGTGAAAATTGAGCATTTACCACTTTTGCACCAAACAAGGTGTTGAGTGTATTCCAAATTTCCTTAGATGATTTTTCTAAATCCACATGATGTAACTCAGAATTGGAAAGCATAATAAAAATAATATCTTTTGCTTTGTCATCTCTTATTTTCCACTCCAATAATTTTATTGCATCAGTGGGTTATTTCTCAATTCCATTTATGATTCCCCATAATTTTTTATGCATCAATTATATTTGTATTTTAACCTTCCACGTATGAAAATTTAAAATAGAATATTTCTCTATGGGAATTTGAATTTCCATCTTGAAACATAGATCCATAATGCAAACAAGGTAATATTTATTGTTTTGATTATAGAAAGATGTACCTTGTTCAAACATTTCCTTCTTTGTTTTCTATGTCGATGCTTGATTGCTCACTTGTATTGATTCGATGATTGTAGGTTGAGTCACCCATATGGTAGGATATGTCCTTTGAAAATAATATTAGACCATATGAAACTATAGCATAATTTTCCATGCTCTTCTTCTATCAGTTTATGTTGTTCAAGCTTGGAAAGATCTTGAAGAATCAATGATATCTTTTCTTCACTCGGTTAGCTTCCCAAGTAAGTTACCTCTCTCAAACTTCTATAGATGATTTAATGGACTGTTATGTTTTTAGACTCCATCATTTCTATAGTCATTACATTATTTAGGCATCATTCAAATGTCATGGCTAAGGGTAATGATCATATTTCTACTATGCATCTTAAGCTTTAAATGGCTCTAGTGTCTTCTTTCACGGTTGTTGACTACCTTCCTTTATAAAGAGAATAAATGCTTGATGTATCCTATAGTCAAAGGCTACAGACTTTCACATCTCTCTCCATTATGCTACACACCAGGCTTTGCTCAACTTTAGCACTTCATGGCACCTCTTCAACAAACTGCTCTGATACCAATGAAGTAAAATAATTCAAAATGCTTTCATATTTTATTGAGTATGAAGAGACAAATATATACAAATATTAATAGTTACATATCTATAATTGATCACCTAACTAGTAAGTACGTATACCACCTAATCTACCATGTAACTAATGTTATCTAACCACTTTAACTAGCACTATAACAGAATGTGCCAACTAAGCATTAATCAACACATTTAAACATTGTAATATTATCAATTTTTGCCAATATCATTTTCATCAAATATATTAAATGAACAAAGAAGAGGAAGAGAAGTAGTGGAATATAGGAAAAAGGAAAGTGAAATCTAGCTACTTATCAAAGGAGAGTCAATGGCACCCGATGTTGTATTGATCGAATAGGATAATATCATGATGAAAAAGGAAGTCAAAGCTTGGTTTACTAAGAATTGTGATGAAGCCTAAAATATTTACTTAGGATTGATAAGTTATATTGGTTATATAGCCAAAGATTTTGGCATTGAATGATGGAATGAGCTCACTCCTACACTAAGAAAGAGAGAGCCATATTCCCCTTTTGACTTAAAGGCAATATTTAATAGGATCACAAAATATATTTTGCTTTTAGGAGAAATAGGATTTCAATTATTGAGCCTCAAATTATAGACCCCTCTATTTTGGTATCCTATTCCAAATTTGAAGATAAAGCCCCATTAGATGAAGCTAGGGAGGTCAAAAATTAGCAACTATTTGAATAGATATGTGGATTTTATGCTCAACTTGCCATTGGTTCCATAGATCCTTTGGATTTTAGAGCTCTTTATGAATTGGAAATGAACAAGTTTTTTGCTCATGGTCGAGCAAGGTCTTAAGTTGGGGGGTGTGATGAGCCCCAAAAATGTCATGTTCTTGTCCTCATATATCACACTCATCCTTCTTATTTTCCATGCTTTCTCATAAATTTTCCTTCCTCAAATAACCATAATTTTTTAAATAGAATTATGTTTCCATACTCTTTGAATATTTAAAATTATGTATTAGAATTAAATATATGATAATTATCTTCTACTATAAGATGATTTTTCTATAATGTGTTTTAAGATGTTTTGGAGAAATAGGTATATAGCATAAAACATCTTGTAGCAAAATAATCTCATCATATGGACATATCTTGCAGCCACTACATGACCAAAGTTGTCAATGAATAAAATTTGAATCCTCTTTCAACTGACTCATAGAAACAACTATAACCTCCATGGAGCTCAATAAGGATGTAGTTCAATAATTCACATGAAAGGTGACTTTAGCAAAAGGAGCCAATTTTAGTTATCTGAAGTCAAATGTTTCTTAGATTAGAATATATATTGTTTTGTAAAAAATAATCTCCTCTATAGTTTGTGTGTGTGTGTGTGTGTGTGTGTGTGTGTGTGTGTGTGTGTGTGTGTGTGTTTGGGAGCTTTTAAGTGTGTTTATTTTATAGGTTCCCTTTCTCTTTTGATTTTATCAAACTTATAATGGTGTTTTATAGGTTTCCTTGAGTAAGGAGAAATAAATGTGCATCCTTAAAACACATATTACACTTAATTTGGTGTTTTTGAAATATTATTTCATATTTCCATTTAGTGTATTAATATCATTTTGGTTTCAAATATAAAACTTCATCCACATTTGGTATTAAGTGCTTAAAAGGAACAAATCATCGTTGCCTTTGTTCTCTTAAAGAGCATTTTTTTGTTGTACTTACCTAGGTTGTTTTTATTTCATTTATTTTTTGTAAATAATTGTGTCTATGCTCTCCCCTTACCCCATTTAGGGAGCCTAGATGACCAAAATCACAATGGTTTAATTGTTTGTATGCCTTACCCGAAAGATACATTTTTGTTGTTTGCTCTTCTCTTACCCATTTGTGGGGTCTTGAGAATCAAAAGTAAAAACACATTTATCCTTGTATTTTATTTTGAAATTATGGAGTGGATTTCCTCACCTTTCCACCAGTATTTAAGGGTGTATTGACGTAGGGTTTCATCTCCCAGCATCATTTCAACCCCACTATCTGGTGGGGTATACAAAGTGAGCATGTTATTCAATTGAACAATGGTTGAGAAATTAACTTGACAAGTCAAATAGATATTTAGAGCCTATAGATATTTAGAGCCTGTGTTTTAAAATGAAAATGTTCCTACACATATAACTCTTCTTTGAAATTTTATGACTTGGAATCTTGAAACATAAAATTAAAACAATTTTTTATGAAACTTCCTATCAAGCCTTGCCTTAAACAACAACTATGTAGAAACCATGTTACACAACCTATACATTTAGATTTATTAGCTATGACATTTCCATAATATATCAAATATAAAATTAAATTATAATTGAATAATTATTTCATAATAATTATAAGATATCCTAAAAAATAATATATTAATTATGTGATAATTATCAAAGTGTGAGTGATATAACATCTTACATGGGTGGTATGGGATACCTATGTCAAATTTTATCCCTCACACACTTTTCAAAGATCATAGTTATTTTGTTCATATAGATAATTGGTCATTAAGTTACCATTAGGATGGGTAGGTTAGGAAAACCTAGGGATAAAGTGGTGAACTTTAGGATGTGATTTCTAAGTGATTATGGAAATACTTAGCTCACTATGACTTAGTTGATTACTAATTTTAGATGTGACAAAGGGAACTTGTTAAATACAATATTATGTCTATAAGCAATGTAATTATATGTGGAAGGTTTATTCCTTATTTTATATACATTAGGAATGTATAAGTTCCTATTCTAATTCACTATCATATTTTCATCATGATATGTGGAGTAGCTATAGTATTGACCTACATACACATTGTCTTTATTTTCATTGAATTCATATCTATTATTCTCATGAAGGGTAGTGTCACTCTTAGTGGATGAGAGGTGTACATGGGATTTGAAAGGATTTGTATTTGGGGATAAATCCCTATATGATACTCTCCATATCTATATCTTATACAATTATTCCTGACTTCAGTGATGATCTCATGATTTCTCTTTATTTACATTAAGGAAAAATTGTTGAGTATGTATACTTATTATGAACCATCCATGAAAAAAAAGGATGTGGGGGTGAAAAATCTATCTTAGATAAAACCCCCTCCAAGAGAAACAATAAAACTAAGAGTGGTAAAGAAAATAATAAAGTTAAAAAAGGTAGGCTAGCTATCCACGATAAGGTAGCTAAAACTTCGTCCAAAATTCTAGATAAAAACGGTGAGGCAGCATTAGCTGAAGGCCCAAGCAAATGCACCATATGTTAATTAACAAAAGACAAGATTAAGAAGGATAAATATAATGCTCTATTTACTACTCTTGTGGACTAATATGATTATGAGGATTCAACTATTTAATCTTTGGTTATCCTACATGTTTCTTTTTTGCTTTGTTTTTAGCTGAAGATTAGCATTAGACTAGCGATGTATTAGTGGTAGTTTGGTAGAAGATTCTTTGTTTCTTGGTTTAGCCTAGGGGGATGGTTTATTTGGTTATGATTTTTTATAGTGTGTATTGTCTACCTTGTGAACTCTTGTTGGTTATATGAACCATGTAAAACTTTTAATTTTACCCAATCAAATAAAAAATTATAAACCAAGAACTACATTATATTTGTATATATTTTGGAAATTGATACATTCTTAGATGTATTGCTATAAATGATGTAATTAGGAGAACTATAAATGATGATGTAACTAGTAAAGATAATTTATTATTGAATTGTATTCAAAATGTGTAAAGGAGAATACTATGTTCTAAATGATTAATTTCCTTAATACAAATGAATGATTATTATAATTAAGGTAAGAATGGATAACATGTGAATTCATACTTACTTTGATAATTAACTTAATTAATATTTGGAAATAATGGAATTAATTTACACTTCCAAATTTATTTATTAAAAGTTATAATATATACTATTAACGTAGTGGAATTAAGATAGGTTAAGAAACCTTCAAAAGAACAAATTATAATTGCACATAAAGAATTTTAGGTATTTTTGAGTGTTATTCGAAGGGGTACTTACACCATATAATGCATGATAGAACTATAAAATACAAAAAATTGGGTTGAATGCATCCCTATTTTAGATATATAAATGTTTGAAAATAAAAAAACATGGAAAAATTTGATAAAATAAGGGTTGTATGTGTTGTCCACCTTAGCTCATCATCTAAAAAAGTAATGATATTTACATGGTTCAGTTGGTGTGACATAAATTTTTGTCTAAATCCCATGGTAAATTTATATCTTCATCCCTATTTTTAAATGTAAAAAGTAAGAATAAGATAAGTTTCACTTTTTATACTAGGAAAAAACCCTAAAAAATTATTTTCATTTTGTAATTCTCTTTTCCATGTCAATTGGGTAAGTGCAGGAAGTTGGGGGGACCAAAAAGCAGATTTTTTTTACATTTAACATGATTTCAATGTTTATACGTATGCAATTTCTAAAAGTGTATATGCGGTCTTGGCTCATAGGCTTGGTGATTATTGAGCCTAAACTACATATGTGATTTTAATTTTTAAAATCACGTACACGGTTTTAGTTTTTAAAAGTGAATATGCATTCCTTGATATATACATTGCTTATATAGTTAACCCTAAACCTAATCCATAAACACTTAAACCTTAAATCCTAAAATATATAACCCCAACCAAATAGGTTCACATGGCTCAATTTGGCCCAAATATCATCATTGATTACCTCAATTGATTTATTAATTCAATCTATGATGACATTGGGGATAATTGATCCCAAAAACACATTCTCTAGTCATAAATAGGTTCAACAAACTCAAATTGGCCCCAATTACATTCATGATTGGACCCTATAATCTAAATTTTAAAACCTCAAACCTTCTCCTAATCCCGAAACCCCAAACCCTAAATCATAAACCTTAAACCCTAAACTAATTGATTCAATGCTAATTAACATCCTTTAGAGTAATAATTAGGTTCATAAGGCTCAATTTTAGCCCAATTTACATCATTGATTGCCTTAATTGATTAATTGGCTCAATATATGATGACATTGGGGCTAATTTATTCTAAAATCACATTATTTAGTCATGAATAGGTTTAACAATCTCAAATTGGCCCAAATTACATTTACGATTGAACCCTATACCCTAAATCATAAACCTTAAACCCCAAGCCCTAAACCATAAAACCCAAACCCTAAACCATAAATCATAAACCCTAAACCCTAAATCATAAACCCTAAAATAATTAATTTAACTATAATTAACATTATTTATAGTAAGAGTTAGGTTCACATGGCTCAATTTGGCCCAATTCACATCACTAATTTCCCTAATTGATTAATTAGGTCAATTTGTGATGAAATTGGGGCTAATTAAGCCCAAAATCACATTTTCAAATCAAAAATAGGTTCAACGAGCTAAAATCAACCCTAATTACCTTTAAAATTAGACCCTAAACCCTAAATCCTAAGCCCTAAGACCTAAACCCTAAACCCTAACCCCTAACCCCTAAAACCTAAACCTTAAATCCTAAACCAATTAATTTATCCCAAATAAACATCCTTTAGAGTAAGAAATAGGTTCATAAGGCTCAATTTGGCTCAAATCACATCGCTAATTATCCTAATTGACTAATTATCTCAATTTATGATGACATTGGGGAAAATTGAACCCCAAAGCATATTCTATAGTAAAAAATAGGTTCAATGATATGAAATTTGCCCTAATTGCCTTCAAAATTGGACCTTATACCCTAAACATTAAAACCTAAGCCTTAAACCCTAAACCTTATCTTATAAACTCTAAACCCTAAACTAATTAATTTAGACTTAATAAACATCCTTTAGTGTAATAATTAGGTTCACATGGCTCAATTTAGCCTAAATCACATCATTGATTTCCCCAATTGATAATTTGCCTCAATCTATGATGACATTCAGGTAAATGGAGCCCAAAATCACATTTTGTAGTCTTAGGTTTAAAGAGCTTAAATTAACCCTAATTTCATTCATGATTAGAACCTATACCCTAAAACTGAGTAATTGATGGATGAAGTAATTGTAAAAGGGAAAAGACCCTTTTATAACAAACTAGTTCAACTCAAATCTATTTAACGTATATTTATTGCACCCAAGTATTATTTGAGACTTGTGGACCATTTAGAAAGACAACAATAATTTT
This sequence comes from Torreya grandis, assembly GCA_037957365.1. Taxonomy (NCBI): domain Eukaryota; kingdom Viridiplantae; phylum Streptophyta; class Pinopsida; order Cupressales; family Taxaceae; genus Torreya; species Torreya grandis. The sequence continues at coordinate 1,411,983 of JARHVA010003007.1, forward strand.
AGACAAAGATACCCCACTTGTCACAGATTATATTACCAATGTGGAGTTGGTTTGATAATCTAAGTTCCATGCTAGATTAAGTTTTTGAGAGACATAAAGAGGCTAACCACTCTACCTTCATGCACTTGTATTTATTGGTTTAACATTTAATTCCTCTCAAGAATAGGTATATCGATATAATTTGATGGATATAATACAACCTTGTGTCAATTGTTAGGATCAGAGCATACACTTAGGTGCTTCTTATTTGTTTGCATGTTGAGTCCAAAACTATTTCTCATAATCAAAATAAGTCCGATGTCAAAACATGATACATACACATTTACACCAAGACATGTTATGTGTAATCACATAAACATGGTATTTGAATGTTAAGAGTGCTACTTGAGACTGCATATTCATAGCTTAGACCTAGACCTATCCTAGATCCTATTTTCATAGTTATCCATCCTTCATGTGGGCCATAGACATCCTTAGTCATCCCTAAAGCAGTCTTAAACCCTCGTTCTTACATCCTAGCCCTTTGTGCCTAGTGTTTTTCCACTTGGACACTAGTGCCACAATAGAAATAGTAGCACCACATGGTGTTAGTGTCCCAATAATATCACTAATGTCCTTTCCCTCCCTTTTTCAAATGGATATATTTTCAAATTTAAAACCTCCTAGGGTCATCTTAGACCTATTTTAGCACCTGCACAAGCACTAGAATAATATAAATACATGAATTTTATCCCTCTAACCACTAGATGGAAATTATATGTAAAACACATATGCAAACCCAGAACAAGTTGTGTACAATTAAGGTTATCAATCCCTAGTCTACCCTATTTTTGTATACTACCATCTACAACATTCCTAAGCTTAGATTACCTAGATTTCTAGTCTCAAGAATATTCAAATCACTCAAGTTAACTATCATACTAGATTCACTTACACTTGTACCAACACTTAGGTAGAACTACATCAAGATTGATCCCTCTTCAGAGTATTGGTATGTAGGTAAATCTCATCATAGCAGGGTGTTGAGGATGTCTAATCTACCCCACTAACAAACACACCTTCTATCTTGTATCAACCAGATGCCCTAGAAACATGGAGGATTAATTTTTACTAAAAAATTAAATCAAAATAGGAAATATACATGGTTTTAGAGCTTGTGCATGTAGGAATAGACCTCACAGATCCAGACACAGGTGCACTCAAAGTTGATATAATACTACATAGAGGACACTACCACCATATATCTAATAATGGTGTTATTGTATAATTAGGGTGATATTATCCATGAGGGGTTATGACACTAATATCTTGTTTACGACACTTAGACCAGCCTATACCTTAATTGTTAGCTTCTAGATCATCTATCTCAGTCATTTCCCAACTAAGTTATTACTTATATTATTTATTGTTATTTTTGTAAAGGTCAAAGTTAGTCAATTCTATAAAAAATAGTGGTTTTATTTATTTCTTATTATTACCCTAATTTATAATACTCAACTCTTTAACAACATGGGATTTGCATACACTAAGTCCTATAAGATTAAAAAATTTAGTGAGCCTGACTTACTTTGAGCATATTATTCAAAACCCTAGTACACCATTAGGGTTTCCCTTATTATTTCCATCATCTACTCAATTTTTAGTTTATAGCTTATCATCATGATTATCATGATAGATGCCATTTTATACTTTATGGTATAAAGTTTTTGGTTTGCTTAGCATGTGTATTACCATCCATTTATATAAAAAGTGCACATGTATGTCACTCTTCTCATGGGTCATGTTAGATCTAATCTTATTTTACACATTGGTCCTCCTTCTTATGAGGATCATTGATACGTGGATCAATTTAAGTTACCTATAATTAATGCTTAATGATATAGGGATCAAAAGACTCCTTTTGTTTTACCTGCACCTAAACTAGTTGATTATCTTCATTCCCATCCTACCTCTGCTACTCACCCTTAGCAATTAGTAGATCCCACAGTTCAAGATGTTACTAGATAGAATAGGGTGCCTCCTCAACCTATATAGTAATATCATAATCCCACCATCCCTTATCATCCCCAACACACTACAATGGGACCTAGATATTAGCACAAATCATTTGATATTATGGATCAGTTGAGAAACACCAACTAAGATATCCATATTGGAATTAATTCAAAAGGAAACTACTTTCAAAGATATTATTTTTCAAACACTTAATTATACATCTTTTCCTCATGACATAGATACATTTTACTTTGCATCTATCATAAACACTATTAAGGACATTGAAGATGTTATATCTTTTTACAATGAGGAATTACCGTCACACTTAGTTATTACATAAAATGTATCACTTTTTATTCAAGCACAAATCAATTCCACTACTATTAAATGAGTTATAACTGATAGTGGTTCAAGACTTAAAATATGCAACCTCACATTTCTAAAGTCTATGGGGGTTGATATAGCATCCATTTAAAAGACATAATAATATCATAGGCTTTGATGACATTCTTAGACAGACATTGGGTTATGTTACATTGGATATTATGATAGGGACAAAATCTCTACCTACACACTTTCAAGTGATCCCTAATCATTTACACTATAACTTATTACTTGGGAGACCATGCATACAAGTTATGGAGGTCGTACCCTCTACTTTGCATAGATGTGTCAAGTTTTTACATAATAGATACTTATACATTTATCCAATAGATAATCAACCATGTAGATATTACAGACTCATCGCGTTCACTACCTCAAGTACATTTCAGATGGGACACATCATGTTCTCATAGACTCCATACCTCACAAGATTATTATTGAGTATATGTATACATATGAGGTTGGGTAATCCATCAAGAATATTGCTACACCTCTTTTAGATCTTCTTATAGCATATTTACCTTAACCTATAATGGAATATCACCCTCTCATAGTACAAATATCCCTTTCCAGAGTGGACAATGATATTCTCACAACATAGATACCATTACTTGTTAATTCAAAATAATTATGTATCCATAACTCTAATATATATTCTTAGGCCACCATAGAGGATAATCCAACACCTATTAAATTGATGGCTATTTATGTGGGTTAAGTTTCACACCAATGGGACTAAGAGAGTAAAGAGATGATTCTAAGGCACTCATACATTTTTATACACCAACAACACCAATATTTCATAATCTTATAGATATAGGATCCCCTACTCAGCTACAATCAGTGGTAGATACCTCCATTCATTCAGTACATATAGTTACATCTATAGATATAGACCCAGTTATACAAATTCAAGCAAATCATTCACAGATATAGTTTAGCAAGACAAAAATATAGATACACAAGAAATGTTAAATAAATATAAATAACTTGTGTTGTGAAGTCAAAATCATGTTAAGCCAACAAGCATGATTAGTGAAAGAACTTAAGTTGTGTGATTCATGAGAGAGAGTTTTTGGTGTTTATTGAAAGTAAGAGTTTTTTTTGTATGATTAGATTTTAGATAAGGTAGGAAAAAATAAAACAAATGTCATTATAGATTTTATAAGTGGCATAGAATTTTTGTAGCGTAAATACAAGAAAAATAATGCTTTATTTTTTAAGAAACATTTTATGCATGATTGTGACACAAGTTGAAGACTGAAAGATGACTTTTTATTAGGCATAATATTTATTTTTGACATTTTTCTAATTCTCTAGGTACACTTGAAAAAGGTGCAATATTTCATTTTATTTTATTTTTATATTTTATAATTCACTTTCATGCATCTAATGGGAATATACACAAATAGAGAAACAATACAAACCTTAGTTTGAAGAAGATAAACATTGAAAATTGGAAGTGTTGTTTTATCTTGTTTAGAGACCCATATATATGAATATGTGTTATATTTTTTCAGCTATAAGTATGAAAAGTTCTAAATCATAAAATAACCAAAAAAATTGGCCCCTATGGGAAGTGAAAAATTGTGCCTAAAAGATCATAAATGTAACATGAAAAAATGAAGATTCCATAAAGCATTTTCAACCACATCATCTGACCAAAAAAACCCTTTGTATTATGCTTTGATGAATTCCTAATATGTGGTGTTTATGAAAATGAAAATCATTAGTGGTGTAAGAGAGAGGAGTGAAGAGGTGTCGTACAATAGCTTCATAATATTGGCACATGAAGTATAATTTTTATTATAAATTTATTTCCTTATAAAAATTAGGTTAAGGGTTTTTTATTATTTTAATTTTATTTGAAAATTATTTTTTTATAAAGTTTTAAACTTTAAAAACTTAATTGAATATTACCTTAGTCTTTCTTATGGATCAAATTAATTCCATAATTTTTTATCTAAATCAAGTCTTTTTTATAAAAGTTTACCAACATGAGTAGAGCACATTTTCAATTGAGTCCAACAAGTACAAATCCAATTTTTTTTACTCATTTTATCATATTTTAAAATTGAGTAGAGCACATTACTAATACTTTTCATATGGTCTTAGGATTATATGGTCGTGGTAAAACTATATAATTATTACAAATTTGCACAATGTGATGAAAATTTCAAAATGTGTTTGCTTTTTTGTCACCTTTTATCCCTAAAACATGCCTTGATTCATGTGCTCTTTTAGTGAGTTGAATATATAAATCTAAAATGTTAAGGGTTTGGGTTTGGGGTTTGTGCTAGATAAATCCACTATTTTATTATACCCCTAAAATTAAAACAAATAAGTTGATAAACAAAACATGCATAAAATAAATAACTTCTATAAGTTCACAAAAAGTGTTCCATAATAGAATGCCAACTTAGAATAAATAAATGCTAGATTGTATTTAATTGTGCTTTATTATCAAATTTTTAACTAATCACTTGTCTACTTAAAGATGACTTGAATTTAAACTTTGGTGATATTCTCACATGTGATGACTTCCAATAGCTAGAAACAAGAAATGTGGAAAGGTGTGAATGGGCATATATAATAAAATAGAAGGCACAAAAAATATGGCTACGACCATATGAATGGCCCCAGCATGAGACATATAGGGAATAAACAATATAGCTAAAAAGATAACCATGAGAATAATTAAATATGGTTTAGAGCTATGAAAGTTGATATAACAGTTAAATATCATCTAATTTTGACCAATCACCCATACATAGACAAATGCACTAAACATAAATATCTAAAATTAAATTTAACAAATTTTAACAACCTATTTTTAACTATCTACATTTTCTTACACTTTAAGGTATGTGTTTAGTCATAAAATATGTGGCATGAACATACTCTTCAAAGCATAACATATAAATGGATATATAATCCTACGAATATAAGCCTTTAAATGATGATATGTTGATCCTTTGAAACTACAAACCCACTTTACTTTTCCTAAATAAACATGAGTAAGTGTAAAAAAATAAATATAAAATTAATTTAAAACTAGATACCTCCATTTTTCATGATATCAAATGCAAGACAAATGGGTTCATCATATTGTCAAATGAGATAGAAATATGGAGTAAATTTAGAACCTTGTGTGTTTTTAGGCAACAAACCTCCACATTCAAAATAAAATATGATTTATTAATTCATTAAGTATCAAGAATGAAATTTGGAACCCTATAGTAGTTAGGTGATAGGCCCTCTATCCCATATCATTGTGAACAAATTAGGTACACTGAGACATTGAAAACATCATAATAGTGATATGAATAAATGTGGAATATGGTTTCCCCACTCAAGATATAATTATATTTCATGGAGCATATATAAAAATTCATCTCAAGAAGATAAAATATTTCCCCTATAGGGAAATGCATTGGAAATTATATTTAAAAAATAAAATATAAATTTGATTTTAATTATCCATGTGGAATTAGTCATTAAACAACATCATGTAGTTCTCACTATTACACATGTATAAAATAATAAAGTATTGAATATATTTTAAATTATGTCATCATATATAAATTGGAATGATGAATTAAATATCTCCATGTGGATCTATGTAGCAATGTGTCATAACAAGTCACTCATATCCATTTCCTTTAATTGGGTAAGTGAATGGAATTTGGGGGGGGAAAAGGGGGTCTTAAGTGGACAAGTTTTTCCAGAAAAATAAGAAACCTCAACTTGTATGTATTTTTTGAGACACTTAAACTCAAAATTTAAATTTGTTATAAAAACATGAATTGTAGCATTTTGAGTCTAATTTCAAAACCACTAGTTTTTTTAAATGGTCAAGTATAAGTAGGTAAAAAATTGGAAATTTGAATAGGCACTATTATATTTTAGAAAATCATAGTAGATAGCTTGTCATGTACCCCATCATTTTTTAGCATCGTTTACTTTTTTTAAACCCTTCGGTGGAAAGTTAGAAAATATCATATAGTTTGTAACCTATATTTTTAAAAAAAATAATGAATATACTTTTTTACTAATTTCACAAATCAATAGATCCTAAAATATGATTAAAAATGCATAAATAGGTTCAATGAGCTATAATTATCCCTGATTACATTCAATATTGGACCCTATACCCTAAACCCTAAGCCCAATTTCATAAATCAATAGATCCTAAAATATGATTAACAATGCATAAATAGGTTCAATGAGTTATAATTAGCCCCAATTACATTCAATATTTGACCCCAAATTCTAAACCATAAATTTTAAAACCTAAACCCTAAACCATAAATTATAAACCCTAAACCCTAAAATAATCAATTCAACCCCAATTAAAATCCTTTAGAGTAAGAATTAGGTTCAAAAGGCTCAATTTATCCCAAATCACATCATGGATTACCCCAATTGACTAATTGGCTTAATTTATGATGGCATTGGGGTTAATTAAGCCTAAAATCACATTTTGTAGTTACAAATAGGTTCAATAAGCTAAAATTGGCCCTAATTTCCTTTATTATTGGACCCTATACCCTAAATCATAAACCTTAAGTCCTAAGCCCTAAACAATAAACCCTAAATCATAAACCCTAAACCAATATATTTTTCCCTAATTAACATCTTTTAGAGTAATAATTATTTTCACATGCCTCAATTTGGGCCAAATCACACCACTTATTACACCAATTGACTAATTGGCTCAATCTATGATGATATCTAGGTTAATTATGCCCCAAATCACATTTTTTAGTCATAAATAGGTTCAAAAAGTTCAAATTAGCCCCAATTACCTTCACAATTGGACCATATATATGCTAAACCATAAATCATAAACCATAAGCCTTAAGCCTTAAACCCTAAACCTTGAATTATAAACCCTAAACCAATTACTTTATCCTTAATAAGCATCTTTTAAAGTAAAAATTAAGTTCACATGGCTCATTTTAGCCCAAATCACATCATTTATTACCCAAAATGACTATTTAGCTCAATTTGTGATGACATTAGGGCAATTTGAGCCTAAAATCACATGTTGTAGTCATAAATAGGTCTAATGAGTTCAAATTGGGCCTAATTACCTTTGAAATTAGACCCCATACTCTAAACCATAAACCCTATACCTTAAACCATAAACCCTAAATCATAAATTCTAAACCCTAAACCAATCGATTTATCTTTATTAATATCCTTTAATGTAAGAATTAGGTTCATAGGGCTCAATTTGGCCCAAATTATATCACTGATTACCCCAATTGATTAATTGGCTCAATATGTGATAATATTTATCTAATTGAGCCTAAAATCACATTTTATAATCATAAATAGGTTCAACAAGCTCAAATTTTCCCCAATTACCTTTGTGATTGGATCATAAACCCTAAGCCCTTAAGGTAATGGCTATAGGGTTTAGGTTTTAGGGTATAGGTTCTAATCATGAATGAAATTAGGGTTAATTTAAGCTCTTTAAACCTATCTAAGACTATAAAATGTGATTTCGGGCTCCATTTACCCCAATGTCATCATAGATTGAGGTAAATTATCAATTGGGGAAATCAATGATGTGATTTAGGCTAAATTGAGCCATGTGAACCTAATTATTACTCTAAAGGATGTTTATTAAGTCTAAATTAATTAGTTTAGGGTTTAGAGTTTATAAGATAGGGTTTAGGGTTTAAGGCTTAGGTTTTAATGTTTAGGGTATAAGGTCCAATTTTGAAGGCAATTAGGGCAAATTTCATATCATTGAACCTATTTTTTACTATAGAATATGCTTTGGGGTTCAATTTTCCCTAACGTCATCATAAATTGAGATAATTAGTCAATTAGGATAATTATCAATGTGATTTGAGCCAAATTGAGCCTTATGAACCTATTTCTTACTCTAAAGGATGTTTATTTGGGATAAATAAATTGGTTTAGGATTTAGGGTTTAGGTTTTAGGGGTTAGGGCTTAGGGTTTAGGGTTTAGGTCTTAGGGCTTAGGATTTAGGGTTTAGGGTCTAATTTTAAAGGTAATTAGGGTTGATTTTAGCTCGTTGAACCTATTTTTGATTTGAAAATGTGATTTGGGCTTAATTATCCCCAATTTCATCACAAATTGACCTAATTAATCAATTAGGGAAATTAGTGATGTGAATTGGGCCAAATTGAGCCATGTGAACCTAACTCTTACTATAAATGATGTTAATTATAGTTAAATTAATTATTTAGGGTTTATGATTTAGGGTTTAGGGTTTATGATTTATGGTTTAGGGTTTGGGTTTTATGGTTTAGGGCTTGGGGTTTAAGGTTTATGATTTAGGGTATAGGGTTCAATCGTAAATGTAATTTGGGCCAGTTTGAGATTGTTAAACCTATTTATGACTAAATAATGTGATTTTAGAATAAATTAGCCCCAATGTCATCGTATATTGAGCCAATTAATCAATTAGGGCAATCAATGATGTAAATTGGGGTAAAATTGAGCCTTATGAACCAAATTATTACTCTAAAGGATGTTAATTAGCATTGAATCAATTAGTTTAGGGTTTAAGGTTTATGATTTAGGGTTTAGGGTTTAGGGATTAGGGATTAGGTTTGAGGTTTTACAATTTAGATTATAGGGTCCAATCATGAATGTAATTGGGGCCAATTTGATTTTGTTGAACCTATTTATGACTATAGAATGAGTTTTTGGGATCAATTATCCCCAATGTCATCATAGATTGAATTAATAAATCAATTGAGGTAATCAATGATGATATTTGGGCCAAATTGAGCCATGTGAACCTATTTGGTTTGGGGTATATATTTTAGGATTTAAGGTTTAAGTGTTTATGGATTAGGTTTAGGGTTAACTATGTAAGCAATGTATATATCAAGGAATGCATATTCACTTTTAAAAACTAAAACCATGTACGTGATTTTAAAAATTAAAATCACATATGTAGTTTAGGCTCAATAATCACCAAGCCTATGAGCCAAGACCGCATATACACTTTTAGAAATTGCATACGTATAAACATTGAAATCATGTTAAATGTAAAAAAAATTTGTTTTTTGGTCCCCCCAACTTCCTGCACTTACCCAATTGACATGGAAAAGAGAATTACAAAATGAAAATAAATTTTTAGGGTTTTTTCCTAGTATAAAAAGTGAAACTTATCTTATTCTTACTTTTTACATTTAAAAATAGGGATGAAGATATAAATTTACCATGGGATTTAGACAAAAATTTATGTCACACCAACTGAACCATGTAAATATCATTACTTTTTTAGATGATGAGCTAAGGTGGACAACACATACAGCCCTTATTTTATCAAATTTTTCCATGTTTTTTTATTTTCAAACATTTATATATCTAAAATAGGGATGCATTCAACCCAATTTTTTGTATTTTATAGTTCTATCATGCATTATATGGTGTAAGTAGCCCTTCGAATAACACTCAAAAATACCTAAAATTCTTTATGTGCAATTATAATTTGTTCTTTTGAAGGTTTCTTAACCTATCTTAATTCCACTACGTTAATAGTATATATTATAACTTTTAATAAATAAATTTGGAAGTGTAAATTAATTCCATTATTTCCAAATATTAATTAAGTTAATTATCAAAGTAAGTATGAATTCACATGTTATCCATTCTTACCTTAATTATAATAATCATTCATTTGTATTAAGGAAATTAATCATTTAGAACATAGTATTCTCCTTTACACATTTTGAATATAATTCAATAATAAATTATCTTTACTAGTTACATCATCATTTATAGTTCTCATAATTACATCATTTATAGCAATACATCTGAGAATGTATCAATTTCCAAAATATATACAAATATAATGTAGTTCTTGGTTTATAATTTTTTATTTGATTGGGTAAAATTAAAAGTTTTACATGGTTCATATAACCAACAAGATTTCACAAGGTAGACAATACACACTATAAAAAATCATAACCAAATAAACCATCCCCCCAGGCTAAACCAAGAAACAAAGAATCTTCTACGAAACTACCACTAATACATCGCTAGTCTAATGCTAAACTTCAACTAAAAACAAAGCAAAAAAGAAACATGTAGGATAACCAAAGATTAAATAGTTGACTCCTCATAATCATATTAGTCCACAAGAGTAGTAAATAGAGCATTATATTTATCCTTCTTAATCTTGTCTTTTGTTAATTGACATATGGTGCATTTGCTTGGGCCTTCAGTTGATGCTGCCTCACCCTTTTTATCTAGAATTTTGGAGGAAGTTTTAGCTACCTTGTCGTGGATAGCTAGCCTACCTTTTTTAACTTTATTGTTTTCTTTACCACTCTTAGTTTTATTGTTTCTCTTGGAGGGGGTTTTATCTGAGATAGGTTTTTCACCCCCACATCCTTTTTTGTCATGGATGGTTCATAATAAGTATACATACTCAACAATTTTTCCTTAATGCAAATAAAGAGAAATCATGAGATCATCACTGAAGTCAGGAATAACTGTACAAGATATAGAGATGGAGAGTATCATATAGGGATTTATCTCCAAATACAAATCCTTTCAAATCCCATGTACACCTCTCATCCACTAAGAGTGACACTACCCTTCATGAGAATAATAGATATGAATTCAATGAAAATAAAGACAATGTGTATGTAGGTCAATACTATAACTACTCCACATATCATGATGAAAATATGATAGTGAATTAGAATAGGAACTTATACATTCCTAATGTATATAAAATAAGGAATAAACCTTCCACATATAATTACATTGCTTATAGACATAATATTGTATTTAACAAGTTCCCTTTGTCACATCTAAAATTAGTAATCAACTAAGTCATAGTGAGCTAAGTATTTCCATAATCACTTAGAAATCACATCCTAAAGTTCACCACTTTATCCCTAGGTTTTCCTAACCTACCCATCCTAATGGTAACTTAATGACCAATTATCTATATGAACAAAATAACTATGATCTTTGAAAAGTGTGGGAGGGATAAAATTTGAAACAGGTATCCCATACCACCCATGTAAGATGTTATATCACTCACACTTTGACAATGATCACATTATTAATATATTATTTTTAGGATATCTTATAATTATTATGCAATAATTATTCAATAATAATTTAATTTTATATTTGATATATTATGGAAATGTCGTAGCTAATAAATCTAAATGTATAGGTTGTGTAACATGGTTTCTACATAGATGTTGTTTAAGGCGAGGCTTGATAAGAAGTTTCATAAAAAATTGTTTTAATTTTATGTTTCAAGATTACAAGTCATAAAATTTCAAAGAAGATTTATATGTGTAGGAACATTTTCATTTTAAAACACATAGAAACATATTTAGAAAAGAGAATTTTTAATCATTCTTATTTATTTAATAATAAAATGCTAAGAGCAAATAAACTATTGAAAATGAATGAAAAATATAAAATTATAAATGATTTATAAATATTGAATTGATAAAATATATGTAAAAATAGCTTTGATCTAATTTATTACTGACTGTGTAGACTAATTACCATTGGGAAGTAATTGTAAGGACCCTTGGTATGTGTTGCAATTGAAAGTAGAAATACAAAATATGTTGGGATAAGGCCACACTAGGAGGATAGGTCTATATTACAACCTTGTTTATTTACTATAGCCATATCTAGGTTGACTATGTGATTTATTTTATGATCTGGGTATGTTCACCTATTTATGAGGGTTTATTATTTGAATGCATGTCCTAATTTATCATGCAGAAGATTTGAAAAATAAAAAACCTTAGCTCCTACACAATAAACCAAATAGAGATCAAATTCAAAAATTATGTAATGGAATTAGGACAATAAATAACTACCCTTAAAAATCTTTGAGTAATCTGAGTGTTGCCTACATAGCCCCAAAGGGCCTTAGGTCAGTGTAGTTCTCCAACCTAGAGTGAGTATGTGAATATTGACTTTTTTATATGAATGTAACTAGATAGATTAATTTAAATAATTGACAATGATTTCTCTTGAACTAAAATAAAATAACATCAAAATTGGCCTATGATTATTAGAATGCATCAGAAGTGAAATTGGAAAGAATAGTTCTCTTTTGTCTAATGTGCAGTAGAATTTCTAAGTGATTATTAGACATATTTGAAATGACCTTGATGTGATTATATTGAGAGAAAAAAATGAAAATGACCTTGTTAAAAGAGTGGAAGGCCTAAAATTTAACATCTCAAATTTAAAAAGCTAACATTGGAGGATGGGGGACAAATTCATGCTAGTGAACAAAGTCATAGTACGGCCCTGTCCAACCTAACTCAATCATGTCCCTAAATGATAGAGATTATTGGAACTAGTCTGACATGTGTTTGTAAATAGCATGTCTAAATAATATTTTGAGTAGTTTTAAGATAGTTAATATCATAGTGAATGCTCCTATATATATTTTAAGTTAATGGAATGGTGAATAGACCAAGTAAGGGTAAGGATGTCAAGAATAAACATTGTCAATCACTTAATGATTAATTTTGAATGTCTATATTTTTCCCCATTTTTTTAATGATGAAATAAAGTGAAATTACTAGAGTAAATTATATGTGAGCCTAAGTGTGTATACACACTTTTTATTTTTATGTGAAGATTGATTATGTGAAATACATGTCGGGGTTCTAGATTTACACTCTAGCTGAGGAGGGATTGTTCAGATCTTCCTACTCAAATATAGTAAAACATAGAACTTATCCTAGGTTTTGGGTATCCTAATGATATATCAAAATTCTAGAGAAAGTTAGATTCCATATGGATCCATCACCTACACTAAACCTAAACTAGTATTTGCTTTGAAAAGGGAGAGAGATTTGACAAATTTTATAAAAGCATGTAAAAATTGGTGATGCACCAATGATTTGGTCACTTCAACTTACATAAAACACACTAAGAGACAATTTCAAGACCAAATAAAACCAATCTCACATAAATATTTTAGATCAAGGCATTAATCAGTTACCAAATTAGCAAGAGAGGGCAGTATCCAATTTCAAACTAGACAATAAACTATAGATTACATTTGTAATGACCTATGAGAACTATTAAGCACTTCTTGAAGGTGAGAAAAACTTAGACATAAGCAATGAACATACATTCACTTAACAATATTGCATGAATTCATAGAACACACTTCAATCTAGCTTAGAAAAGTATGGAATTTAGTCTTTATTGAAAAAAAAAGGTGTCACAGTATAATTTTTGACATAGTCGAGTCATACCAAAAAGAGAGATAGAAGATCAATTTCAAGGTTTAGAAGCCTGTACTTATAGACAACAGAAAGAGAGAGAGTTATGAATTAGAAAATGCCCAACTACTTTTGATAGATTATCACTCTTGAGGATACTGACTCATGATCTTACCAATAAGGAATAGATTCTATAAAAATATTAAATGTCCATTGCCCTTATCCAATCACCAAATTTCTCCTTGGAACTCCATGATATTATCTACTTGATTTGCTAATGAGGATCATATCTTGAAATTGATTGAAAAGTGCCACATCTAAAATAGGTAGCCAATTGTACTTGCATTATAAAAAATGATCCATGATGATAGGTGAGACACGGTCCGCTATAGGTGAAAACCAATTTTAGACCATTGGTTCTCACATAGCCACAATATCTATGAAAGTCTACAAAATACTCAAATTTGCTTCATAGTCACTAATTTATCTTCACCCTTTGATTTAGACCCAAAAGATCTCTCTTACCTATATAGATATTTAATGGTGATGCTTAGTCTCTAACAGTGGCCCTATTTAACCTTAGTTCACCTTTCAACTCAATTCTTTATCATTTTCTTTACCTGGGTCTCAGAATAACCTCTTTAAATTTCATCAAAAATGTCCTAGGCTCACTTTTTCTTATTGGTTGTCAATAGCCAACTCAAATAGTCTACATCATGCCCAACTATATTTTATGTTCATTAGATCTATAGATACATTGACTTATTAACTATACCTTGCTCCATTGATCTATCAATGTATGGATGCCCACATGTTCTACTTGTCCTTGAACCATTAGTTCCTTGGATTCTCTAACCCTTTGACCTCTGCTCATTGTTAGATCTAAATGCTTGATTAAACACCAACCATTGATCTACTGGGACCCACTATTTGAAATCTAACAAATAGTTCATGATTTTAAAATTGACATCTTTGATCCCATTAAATGACATTCATATAACCGTCAACATTTATGTGACCTTCAAATTTAAGCTCAAATGGATTTATTTTTCCCTATCTAAAACTTGATGTCTGCATAAACATCTTATTAGGAATCAAGTGCTTGTCCCACTTAATAGGGGTAGTTCCCTAAATTTGGACCAATATGATGGCATTCATATGTCTTCCCTAAAAGGTATTCGTTTCTTCTTTGGATAATGGGATAAAACTACTACTATTGAGCATATCCAAGATGTTGCCAATCTACATTCTATTCATAATGTTACTCAAGATAATGTGGCTATCAGATTACTTATTGCTTCCTTCAAAATAAAATCATTGCAATGGTATAGGAATATTCCTTTGACCTCAATTTCTACTTGGGATGAGTTAGGTGCAACCTTAGTTAAGCAATTTGAAGAAAATTCAAATCATTTATCTTTGGTTGAACAATTTACTACCATAAAAAGATACCCCCACGAATTTATGTCTAATTTTAACCTTAAATTTCAAAAGATGTGGATTAAGATCCTTACATTGGTTGGGCCATCCTTAGAGTATGCATTTTTGTACTAACAGGCCCTTAAATTTGATATAAGTATCATGATATAGTCCATGGGTGGTAATAACTTGTCAAGTACCTATGAGATTGCTATCAAAGCATAAAATAGCCTAAATCAAGCTGGTAAACTTGCTCTAAGGCTTTTGATTCCCTTTTTCCTAAGTTTACAATATATTTTTCCTCCTCAAGTTCCTTAGATTCCTTATATAGCCCTTATTCCATCTCTAAAGGTCCAAGTTATAACCCCTCCTAATTAATCTAGTGAGATTGGTGATCTAAAAAGCATGTTACAAGATTTTATAAATGAGATTGTCTCAATCAAGAGACAATAGTACCAAGGTAGAACTTATCAGTAAAAAAACCAAGGTACTTATTAGTCTTTCAATAATCAAATACCCCCATATCAAGGTTTCAAAGATAATAAGCAACCTTATCAAAATTAAAGAGCCATAAACCAAACTAAGCCATATGTAGCCCTTGATCCCAATGTACCTTCCATCTCAAAAGATATTGTTCCCCACAATAACTTGATGCAAGATCCAGGTTGGAAGCCTTCCAATCTAAATGACATTTAAAATCAAGCCTTGTTATCACAAGAGATTAATATGCCACAAATGACACAACAAGATTTCTCTCTTCAATGGGGTCAGTACCAAAACATGAATGTGGTAGTCCAAGGATAAGTTCAGCAAGTTCTAGGATATCCTGATGCTATCAATGTTAATTAACATTTGGATGATCATATTGCATTCAACCAAGTTGGTGAAACTAACTAGAGCTAAAAGAAGAGAAGTTGAAGAAGCTTAAGATGTGGTAAATACTTCTAGTGTTCCTAGTTTTGTTTCAAAGAATTTTAAAGATCAATTTGTTATTCTTGTTGCATAGAATATTTAGAATACAAATATGGTGAAAGTTCCACAAATGCCCCTAACTAGAATGTAGCTAGTGGCTTAGAAATTATAGCCAAACGTTAGTGGAACATCTTTTAGCATTATTGATCAGATGAAGAAATCATATGTTAGTATTAACATGTGGGATTTCCTTGCCATTATAGGGTAAAAGGGCATGCTTATTTAATAACTTTTAGATCTTAAGGTATCTAAGGAACCAGCTAAGAAATAAGGATCTATCTTGACCAATTTAGACCATAAAATCAAGAAACCTGATCAATAGATATATAATATGACAAAGATAGATAAATCCAATGTCAATTAAAACAAAACCCCTCCCTTTTATCTCTCTTTGATAGTTGGTGACTATTTAATCCATAATTGTATGGTAGATAGTGGAGCTAACAGCATTGTCATGCCTAAACAAATTACAAACAAGCTTGGTCTTATCTATGATCCAAATACCAAAGGAGTATTGCAATTAGATGGCTCACCAACAAAATATTAGGCATAATCAAATGCCTAAAATTTACATTACATGCTTTCCCCAATGTTGTTATTCAACAAGATGTAGTTGTACTGGGTTTACCTCCTTATTTTGTCATGTGTCTATCAAGAGATTTTACTTCAAAAATTGGAGGATATTTGTCAGCTGATTGGACCTATTTAATGTTTAAAACTAGATATGGAACTAAGGTGACAATATTCTCTAAACTTATTACAAGATTTCATTTAGATCCATATATGCCAAACATGGTGAACACTAATTGTGTCATCTCAGATAAGGTGCTAGAAAATAGTGAGGTGGAATCTAGATCACCTCTAGATGGAGTCCCATATATTTTCCTTGATGAACGAGCCTCTTATTTGCATGGTTATGATCCCTACAATATAATTTAAGAATAATTATTTGGTTTTTATTGTCTTCATGAAAATTATGCGCCAATTCCAACATTGATGAAAGATGACCAGCCTAGTGAAGGACTATGGTAGTTATATTTTGATGGATCCAAGAACAAACATGGCACTAGATCTAGAATGATGTTAATTTATCCATCAAATCAAAGGTATTTATATTATATAAAGTTTTAGTTTGGTTTTTCTAATAATTTTATTGAATATGAAGCACTAGTGTATGGTTTACAATGGGCAAGAAAGATGAAGGTTAATTCCTTACAAGTCTTTGGAGATAGTGAACTAGTAGTTCACTAGGTAAGGGGACTCAATATATGTAAGAACCCATTACTTAGGTATTATAATTATATATTATGGGACCTATTTGAATACTTTCAATCCCTTAATATTTAGGCCATATCAAGAAATCAGAACAAGCATGCAGACAGGCTAGCTGCTATTGGGTCACAATTCGATATCCCAGATGACATAAAAAGGGAAATGGTTTAATCACACATAAAAGTAGTTATGAGACATTATGTCCTATACAACCATGATTATTTGTATGTTTTTGAAGATTATATCCAAATTTTAAGATTCTTACAATAAGAAGCTGAGTTTTCCTCAAAGAACCAAGACAAGCATTTACAATAGTATGATAACCAGATTATGTAGTTGAAGAAAAACAAGTTGACTAAAGGGCTAGTCACCCTAGAAAACATATTTAGTAGATATGATGAATTAATAAAATAAAAGTTTGATTTGTCAATCAAGGAAGAACACTATAAAAATGTGTAGATTGTAACTGGCAAAGTTTAAATCTAGGCAAAGTTTGCACATCTTTAGAGAAAGAAACTTTTGTTAAATTATGTTCAAATTTTGTAGATGTCTTTGCATGGTAGTATAGTGACCTTAATGGTTTTTATCCAAGTCTAGATCAACATACCATTGAGATAGAAGATGAGACTAGGCCAGAATGACAAAGGAAAAGGCCAATTAATCTAAAGCTTGAACCTTTGATGAGAGCTAAGCTACATAAGCTCATTGAGTCAGCTATAATATTTTCAATTAAGCACTCAACTTGGGTGGTGAACCTTTTTCTAGTATGGAATAATAATGGTTAAATAGGGCTATGTGTTAATTTATGTGACTTGAATAAGGTCTCTCTCAAAGACCACTATCCATTTCCATCAATGGAGTAGATTTTATAGCTAGTTGTAGGTTCAGAGAGGTTCTCTTTGTTAGATAGTTATAGTGGATATAACCAAATTTTGGTCAAAGAAGAATACCACTAAAAATAGCCTTCACCAAAAATTAGGGGACATTTATATACAAAAATATTCCTTTTGGTTTATCTAATGTTGGAGCCACTTTTCAGAAGGCTATGGACATGGAATTTTAGGATCACCTCAATAAGTTTATTCTTGTTTATCTAGATGACATAATAGTATTGTCTAACAACACAGATGAGCATATGATTCATCTTGGACAAGTGTTTTAAAGGTGCAGGGAATTTGGAATGTCTGTGAACCCAAAAAAGTGTGTTTTCTCTATTCATGAAGGTAGGTTTCTAAGCATAAATACTGATAGGATAGAATCAATTCTTGCACTATCATTGCTTGAGCACATTAAATCCCTGCAAAGATTTTTAGGGAAGATCAACTTCATAAGGTGATACATTTTAAACTTTTCTACTTTAGCTAGGCCACTCACAGCCATGTTGAAGGGTCAAAGTTTATGTTGGTCCAAAGAAGGAGTAAGAATCTTTAAATAAATCTATAGCCAGTGATCCTACACTCCTGAACCCTAGCTTTACAAAGATTTCTTCTTATATAGCTATTGTCAACATTGACAGAATTTTAGGTATTCTCATGTAGTAGAATAAATAGACTTTAGAGCAACCAATAGCCTTCTTACGTCAAGGCTTATAAAAATATGAAACTAGGTATTTTTTTGTTAAAAAGCATGTTCTTTTGGTTATAAGGTCTCTTAAAAATTTAGATACTTATTTCCCAATAATAAGACACACTTGATGGTTACACATCCCAGTGTCAAAGATTTTCATTTGAACAAAGATATAAATGATAAGAGAGTTGGTTGGATAACCAAGATCATGGAATATGACATTGAGATCAAAGTCACAAAGCTGGTTAGAGGTAAAGGAATTTATGAACATCTAGCCCAAGACTTATAGGAGTCTAATGAATAGGTTATACTCTTAAATGATGAATAACTTGCAAGTGATTAGGCCTCATCTTCCAGCTAGTTCCAGGATATGGTAAGGTATTTATAGGATGGTATTTATCCTTCTCATCTCAATCCTTCAAGGAGGAGATATTTTTTATTGTAATCAATTCCTTTTCTCCTTGTTGATAATGTATTATTTAAAAAGGATATCAATGGTATATTGTTAAGATGAATAGAAATAGGTTAGACACAAAGGTTACTTGAGTAGTTCCATGGTGGATATGGTTGAGGGAATTATTTAGTAAGGATTACATCCCACAATATCATGAGAGGTGGGTATTATTAGCTAATTTTATTTAGTGATTGCCATGTATGGATCAAAAAATGTAGATAGTGTGCCATGTTTGTTGGAAAGGTGAGGCTTGTAACCTTACCTATCCAACCAATTTTAGCTAATAAACCATTTTTCCAATGGTTATTAGACTTTATTAGTGTCATCAAGCCCCCTTCAAGCTTAGGACATAAGGGGATCCTAACTACCACAGATTATTTTACCAAATGGATAGAGGTAGTATCATTAAAAGAAGCTAATGAAACCAGTGTTTTGGAATTCTATGAAGGTTTTATTTCTATGTTTGGGGTCCTTTCAATTATAATTTTTGATAATCCTATGGTTTTACTAGGATCCAAGATCATCCAGAGGGTAGTTCAACATAATGATTTCCTTAGTACCTCATCAAACTATTATCCACAGGGCAATGGCCTTGCTGAGTCTACCAACAAGAATTTTTTGAATATTATCAGGAGGACTATAGAATATAATCAAAGATCATGGCATCTCAAATTGAAGTCATCTCTGTGGGCTAACAGAATCACCTATAAGAGGTCAATTGTTAATTCTTCATACAAGCTAGTATATAGCAAGGAAGTAAGAATGTCTATTTCTCTTGAATTCCTTGCTTTGGAATTGATGCATCAGCTTGAGATTTTGGAGACTGAGCTAATGGAAATAATATATGTTTAACTCATGGATATAGAGGAGACAAGGCATCAGTTTATGTTGACTATGGAGGCCCATTAAGAAATGACAAGGAGATCTTTTGACAAAGGAGCTAGTTCAAGAGCTTTTCAAGAAGTATATTTGGTCCTCAAGTGGGATGAGGATATAGAAAATCTAATAAATCACACAAAGTTTGATTCTCTTTGGAGTGGTCTGTATGCAATCTCTAGTTACAAGTCCCACAATGCTTTCCAACTCACAAGGATGAATGGTGAAGATTTTCCTATCCCAGTCAATGGGATACTTCTCAAGCAATGTTATTAAGGAAAGCTAAGTTCCCTATATATAATTAGATGTTCATATTTTTATCTAAGTGTTTTTTAACACATTATTTAGTTTCCTAACTATTTTATCCTAAATAAGTGCTTATGTTTGCACAGTTATTTAATAGTTTAGCTACATTTACTTTTAAGTCAGTTTCCCTTTTAGTTTTTTTCTTTCCCTATTTTTGGAATTTTTTAATCTTTACAAGTCAAAAGACTATCTTGAAGTCATGTAAATGGTCAATTTATTATCTATTATGAGTTAAATTTATGTATATGGTCTGAGTTCTCAAGCATAGCATGCATGTTGCTCAGCCAAGTCATCAAATATGTTGACCAAATTTGGTCTACATATCAAAAATTATCCATTTTTAAGAAGTTTCAGTAGATTTAAGTGAGCATATTCACAAATCTATATCTCACACATGTAGTAGTTGTAGAGGAAAATAATCATATGAGTGTATTCACATTTATGCTAAAAATGTATGTGTTAAGTTTCAAATCACCCACTAAAGCACAAATGGAGTTATGCATGTGAAAACTTAGATTCTTAGTTAAATTTTACTAAGTTCTCCATAATTAGCCATTTGAGCTTGACTATTTCCAAGATGTCAGGTAGAAGCATCTAGACCAGTCAACCTGAGAATTATATATCCTCACTCAAAAAGATCTTGAGACTAGCAGATCAAATGGGTTAGTCCCTTTCAGTTTTAATAACATATCCAATAAATTTGACCCCTCCATGATTCTTGTGCTTCAAGATCCAAGCCTTCAAAGTTAGACAAAAAGCATAAGATGTTTGCATAGATATAAATTTTTAAACAGGTCAAAATAATTCCATTTGAGATTAAATTTGAAGATCATGTGAATGTTGATGACAATCTCACAAACATCATTTGATAGGAGTGAGGACATCAATTTTAAAATCATAAACTAGTCATTAGATTTCAAATAGTGGGTCCCAACAGATCAACGGTTGGAATTTAATCAAGAATTCAAATCTAATGGTGAGTGGAGGTCAAAGGGTCAGAGAATCCAAGGAATTAATGGGTTGAGGACAAGTGGCACATGTGGGCATCTATGTAAACATAGATCAATAGAGTAAGACAAAGTCAATAAGTCATTATGTTTGTATAGCTAATGAACATAAAGTATAGTTGGGCACAATGTAGATAATCCAAATTAGCTATCGATATCCAGTGAGCAAAATTAAGATTAGGACATTTTTGATGAAAGTCAAAGAGGTTATTTTGGGACCTAGGTAAAGCAAATGAAAAAGAGCCAACCTTGAAGGTGAACCAAGGTTAAACCAGGGCCATAGTTCAGAGACCAAGCATCACCATTAAATATTCATATAGGTAAGATAAATATTTTGGGTTTAAATTAGAGAGTGAAGACAAACCAATGACTATGAAGCAAAGTTAGGTAGTTTGTAGACTTTCATAGATATTGTGACTATGTGAAAACCAATGGTCTAAGATTGGTTTTCACCTATAGTGGACTTGTGTCATGCATATCATCATTGATCATTTTTGATAATGCAAGTATAGTTGGCTACCTATTATAGATGTGGCACTTTTTAGTCAATTCCAAGATATGATCCTTGTTAGCAGATCAAGTAGATAATATCATGGAGTTTTGAAGAGAAAAATGGTGGCTGGATAAGGGCAATAAACATTTAATTATTTTATAAAATTTATTCTTTGTTGATAAGATCATGAGTCAGTATCCTTGAGAGTGCTAATTCATTGAGAGCTGTTGGACCTTTTCCTATGCATAAGTCTTTCTCTCCTTCTATTTTTTATAAGTATAGGCTTATGGGCTTTAAAATTGATCTTCTATCCCTCTTTTTGGTATGACCAGACTCTGCCAAATTTGTACTATGACATATTTTTTATGCAATAAAGACTAAATTTCATCCTTTTCTAAGCCAGATTAAAGTGTGTTATATGAATTCATTCACTATTGTTAATTGAATGTATGTTCTTTGCTTATGTCTAAGTTTTTTTCATCTTCAAGAAGTGCTTAATAGTTCTCACAGGTCATTACAAGCACAATCTATATTTTATTGTCTAGTTTAAAAGTTGATATCAACTCTCTTCTTTTAATTTGATAACTGATTAATGCCATGATCTAAAATATTTATGTGAGATTGATGTCATTTGATATTTAAAGTGTCTCTTAGTGTGTTATGGGAGTTAGACTGATCAAATCATTGGTGCATCACCACTTTTTATATGCTTTTATAAATTTTGTCAAATCTCTCTCCCTTTTCCAAGCAAATTCTAGTTTAGGTTTAGTGTAGGTGATAGATCCATAAGGAATCCAACCTTCTTCAGAGGTTTGATCCATCATTAGGATACCCACAGCCTAGGATCAGTCCCATATTAGACTATATTTGAGTAAGAAGATCTGAACAATCCCCTCCTCATCTAGGGAGCAAATCTAAAACCCTAACAATACCTTAATACAAAAACTTGCAATAATGTCACTAAAAGTAGTTATTTTTCACATTTTAAAATATAAAGTTTAAAACTTGAAATTTTAAATTTGAAAAAAGAGCAAGAAAAGTATACACCTAAAAGAGTATGTAATATAATTTCCCTATAACTTGAAATTGGAGAAATGTGTGTGCCCCCTTGTTGAGGCATTTGGATAAACATTGAGACCTATAGTGAATTGAGAGTGATCAAGTCTCAACTTGAAAACCAGTAAAATCCCATGAGTTTTAAATATTGTATGTCTAACTCTCATTTGAATATGTAGAGTAATTTGTAAAATAATTGAAGGGTGGAACCATAAAATGTGGCTCACTAAGTTTCATCTTAAAATGGGTAAAACCACCAAATGTGGTGTGCTACATAAAAAAATCAAAACCATATATGTAGAGTATCATTAGAATCTAATGTTCCCGATTCCAACATAAAGACAAATAATACAATTATAGACAAATATAGATTTCATTTGAAACTTTTTAACTTAGAAACTTTTCATCTCAAAAAAACTAAAATTCCTATGTAGTAACTTAAACATGAATGAATATCATTCCCCCTATATTGTACTAAATTGATATTGAGTGCCAGTTGAGCTTGTATCTTTTGAAACTTGAAACTTGTAAAAAAAATTCATATGCACATGCATATGTATTTAGTATATGTTAATTTTTATTTAAGTAACTATAATAATGAGTGCACATTCATGTCAAATTCTCCCATAATTTTAAAATGTTGAATCATATTACAATTTGAAAAAATGTATATTTTCATAAATTTAAAAAAATTGTGGGGCTTGGATTCTCAAGACACACCCACTATGATGCCACCTATTTTGAGGTGAGAGACATATCATACGAGTCAATTATCTCAAAATAAAACTTATGTGAAAGATATAATTTAGTATCACTTTGAACATGTTAATTGGATTGCATCATAGTATTGAATATAGCATTGAATTAAATATGAAAACCTATGCTAGTGCAATCACTAAAATTAACATTTAATTTTAAAATAATGCACTTGTGACCATATCCTTATACACACTTTTCTCATTCCCAAATCCATGATTCTAAACTAGTATTCATTTACTTCTATTCAAATGATCCTTACCCTTAAGAAATTTTGATACAAAATATTCCTATCTTTCATTTCAAGTAACTTAAACTCACTGTTAGATTGATCCACACTTCCAATTTAGTTTTATTTGGTCCTTAGATAAGGCCAATTTTTTAGGACTATCCCACTCACTAGTAGTATTTGATTCCATTGGTCACATCCTCCTACCAAACAATGGCTAATTATTCAAATTCAAATTCACCTAATAGGTCATCCTACATGTTTTTCAACTCCCATTCTATAAGATTCCTAAAATACCACTATATAAGCACAATTTATATCCTTTTGAGAGGAGGATACCACTTTTTCAAATTATCAAATTTATTCTAACTACACATTTAGATAAAAACATCTATTCTTCTCAATTATGAATCCATACCCATGTAGCCCTGAGCTAAGTTTGAATAACCTCCAAAGTCACAAGTCATTGTTAAAGCACAAAATTACATCAAGATTCCACAAACATATGATATTACACCAATATTTCATACACACCATCATAGCATGGATAACTACATGGAGTTTGATTCCTCTTTAGATTATTTTTATGTAGGCAGTGTTCAACATAGGGGGTGTTTAGGTCAATAACAACTTTAACCACTGACCCATTTTTTCCTATTTATTCTATGTATTCATTTTTGTCTATTGAGATATGGTTCCAAGTGAATAAGGAGTAATATAGTCGCTTATTTAGTGAATCGAGTGACCCCTATCAAATACACAACTTACAAGTGAAGGCACACTAATCTAAGTTTACATAGAGGTCAAAAACCAAGTCAGATGTTAGTGTGCCCTATAGATGTTGACATAGGTTAGCCTTATCAAAATAGATCAACCTTGTCATAGGTATATGTGAATCCATGTTCCTGATTCATATTAACCTCATACATGTATACATCCAATTTCACAATTATAATCACCATCTTGCATGTCTGATATACAACTAAGTTATTCCTCATTGGTACTTTTCCCTTTTAACATATTTTTGAAAATCATAATTTTCTATATTAATTTATGTGATTTATTATGTATATTAAAATTATAATTTAATCAATATTTTATCTAAATTAGATTAGATTTTATTCTCTAATATCTGATTTTGATAAAACATATTGGTGAATCTATGTTTTTGTTTAAGCATTGTTAAACCCTAGGGGTCCAACATTATTTCTAAGACTTTGGAAAAAAATTCTTAGGATTCAAATCTAATCTCTAATTTCCCCTTATCCTTTGTAAAAATTAGAATTTTTATTCTTTTCCTTAGGGTTTCACCCTTATTTTACTATTAAGGTTTTCATTTCCTAGGCTTGTAGCTTATATTTCCTTATTTATCTCATATCTGATCCATAATGGCTCTATTTTCAAAATTATCAGAGGTTTTTTTTAGTAATATTGATAAAATCATGAAAATATTTTTTTACCAAAATATTATATGGATTTTTTAGAATTTTCAATTTACTATTTTCAATAAATTTGGCCTAGGGGATGAATGGTGTACCTATTTTCAAATTATTTTTTTAGTTTCATCTATTTAATAATTTTAATCAAAAACCTCTTTTATATTTTGAAAATACTTAATGTATATATTATTGTAGTCAGTGCTTTATTGCGCACATCATATAATGGATATATGGGCTACTCTTGATGTATATTTTTTTCAAATAATAATTGTTCTAATTGCATGGTGTCAGATAGAAATATTCAATAAATTTCATAAATATATAATAAAATGGAGAAAATTAATATACAATAAAATCAAGGTTACACTTAATCACAATACACCTTCTTTGTCTATGTTAACTTCTCCTTACCCTCCTCAAGATGGTGATAGCTACTTTTACTCTAACCATGTCCATTTTATAACTATCCTAAGACGTAATAAGATCCATATTATAGCTCCAAATGAAGGTAACCAACATGTCTTTCCTCAACATGATGCTTTTTGTATGCATATTCAATCAGAAGTATTTAGAGCTTGTACTTGTGAATCCCTTAAAGATCAAATAGTCACTATAAGAAGGATAATAGAAGAGTTTAAAAATAAAAATTAATATTTCAATTCAAATATCACCTCATTAAAAAATTAGTTCAAATATCTAAATATTCATAATATGTCAATGTTAATCAATCATTTGTATTTTCATCTAGGAATTTTCTACTTAATAATACTACATATCAAGATTGGAAGATAAAATATAATACATCTACGACTAGTGCTTCAAAAATTATACAAAAGGCTGATGAGATTTCAAGTGAGATGCTAAGATAAATGATTCAAAACATGTTGATCAAACTACCTCCTATACATCCTCTAAGAATATCAAAATACTATTGTGCATATCATAGAATGGATGGGCATCATCAGATAGTTTTTTATAGTTAAAGAAAAAATACAAAGCATTGATATGGTGATCCTATAATAGATACATTAATCAAGAAACACACTCACATTATGATTCAATATCAAAAGGAATAAAGACAACAAGTATGGATACAAAAGGATAATTCATAGCAAAAATAATTGTAAATTGAATAGCTAAAGCAAGAAAAGATTCAAGAAGATAAAGCAAGATTACAAAATAAACAAGATGAAATAGATAAGTTAATTAAAGTAACATATCACAAAATAAAAATTACAAAAAGAACAAGAATATAAGTTACAAAAATAAGTGAAACTTAAGCAAGAAAGTATCTTTAATAAAGGGTTTCTAAAAAAAGAGGTTAAAATTCAAAAGATGCCTACAAAATCCAATATTCTAAGTGTGATTTCAAAGGAGTCAACTCAAAAGTGATCATAATTTTTAGATATTTTGATTCTTGATCCCATAATAGATGGTAAGTAATGTACCAATGTTGTGATCAATAACATTATTCAAATGAATGTTTTTAGCATGACACTCTTATAATTTCTTGGGTATAATAAGGAACATTTGAGTAATACTATTATGTCTAAATAATTTATTAGATCCATTGAGTTAGCTTTCATAGTTGATCCAAAAACATGTTCAATGGTATTTCACGTATGTCCTAGTTTAGCCCAATATAATGTTGAACTAGAAAGATCATGGATGACAACAATGGGGATAACAATGGGTAAAGACCATAACCATGTCACATTCGAACATGAAAGTGAAATTATTATAGTTTCAAGAGAAGATGGATCCTCTTTAGAGAAAGAGTATCAAAAAGAAAATATATATTCAACTAGCATACAAATAAATACAACTAATGGAATGATAGTAGAGGGAAATGATATAGTACATATTGCACAAAATAAATCATAAAATTTAATACCACAGTATGGGGAAGTTAGTTTTTCATACACAAATATGTAGGATACTATAAATCATCATGACAATGATACTTATGTTAAAAATTCAAATCAATTTTTAAATTTCAAGTTGAGATCAGATCATTCACAATGGCATGATACTTTATATTCTCAAGTGGTCACCATTCCTTTATTTGATACAATAACTATTTATGGTAAGGTTCTTGTGTAAGTCATTGGTTAGTATGTTCTTTTACCTTTTTAGTTGCATATATTTAAAAATATATATAATATATAATATCCCATAAAAAATATAAAAAACAAGACCTATGCATGATATGTGTAGTTTATTTACATTAATATATTTGTGCTTTAATATATATAGTGTTTCTCTATAACCAATTTTATATCAAAAATACTTTAAAATTATACTTTATTGAGTTTCATAACTTTCACTTTTAGATGCAATTGAAGGTGGTGATATTGTCTCAGACTCATAAATTATACATAGACAAAACTACTTTAATCCAAATAGTCACACACTACACTCTTGTTTGATTCTAGTGGAATTATCCCAATGAATATAAACTATACTTTTTCATATTCAAACTAGTCACATGTCTTCTGCAACTTGTTTATATCTCAACAAGTTCACTCAGCATATCTTTAACATAGGTTTTATCATTCTATAACTATCCCTATTATTTTTATTTTAATACATTAAATTGCATGATTATTTACTCACATTAACATTGTTATCTTAATGGATTCCTAAGTTACTTAATATACTAATATTACAATTTTTTATTGTAGATCAGCTTCACTTATTCATGCATGCTTTTCATGTTTGCTTTCTTCTTTCATGTTTTGTGTGTATTCAACTTTTTTGGATTATGGGCATTTGAACATGTCCTTATTTGTATCTCTAAGCTTTATTATATGTTTTTGTGCATGTGAGTGACATTTGAATATGTCCCTTTTATGTGGCCCATTAGCTTTCTATTATATATTTTGTGTGCTTTTACATATACTCTTTAAGTGTGCGTGTTATGACCATGACTCTTGTTTACTAGTTTTCTCAGTTTTTTATGCCATGATGGATACCATGTATCTTCTTAGTTTTTTGATGTCATGATAAATATCATGCATCTCCCCCAAGTCATTTAATAGTACCTTCATATGTTAAATATATCATCATTGTTCACTACATGCTTAAATTTCTAACATCTATCTCAACATAAAACTATGTATGTTAGGTTCTACATGCATTTTACATTACTATAATATTTAGTTTATCTAATGATGCCACGATATCCATTATTATCATTATTACTCTGGATTTCAATCTTTTCTAAAACATAAATTGCATATTTTTTTATTTTGAGATAAGTTATTACACAGGATTCACAACTCACCTCAAAAGAGGGGGCATACACATTGGCTTCTCTTAG
The DNA here is from genome assembly GCA_037957365.1 of Torreya grandis. Lineage (NCBI taxonomy): Eukaryota > Viridiplantae > Streptophyta > Pinopsida > Cupressales > Taxaceae > Torreya > Torreya grandis. Next base: position 1,440,752 of record JARHVA010003007.1, read on the forward strand.
AAACTAAATTTCAATAGTACATTGGACAAAAATTAAAATTCTAAGTTTGATTCAGTTGATCATAGTTCATACCCAAATTTTAATCATAAATTTATTTCAGATAATAGTGCACCATATGGATAGGGGTGCATGTCATAAATGTCTAGAATAGTGAACTTCCATCCTAGTAATCAAAATCAATAGTTTTTAGAATTCTTAGAATTTCTATAGAAAACAATTTAGTAGGTACTTTAAAATAGTTTTCAAATTTTTGAATAAATTATCATGCGAATTTGTTTAGTTTGGGGGCATAATGCACAACATGTGTTTTATAATTTACATAGTTTTTACTTAGAAAATCACTTGATATTACTTAATTATTACAATTAATATGCTCAAATATTATATTGGGGGCATGTCTGTGGCACAAAATCACTCTCTTGCTCAAGTTTTATGTTAAATTTTTAAGAAGGAATGTAAATTCATGTCAGTCTCTATGTTGTATACATCAAACTTAGATCATGTTATTTTTCACCAGTTTTACATTATAAATGAAACTTATTTTATTTATAGTGGTTGATTCAGCTTTTTACATCTTTTTTTCTACTATAGTGATCCATTATAATTCATTCAAGGATTATAAGCCACTCTACTACCTTGGGTGTGTAATGATGGAGTCAACCACACCTTGAGTTATTAAGCACACTCTCTTTATAATGAAGATTTGGACATGTACAATCTAATAAAAAAATTCAATGGATAAAATATCCAAGGGTTCCACCCTATCTATTCACCAATTTTTACACCAAAAAACACAATACTTCATATATCCCAAATAGGTGTATTTGTTTCTTGTTATTTCATCTATAAGTTTCTTGTCTTTTCTTTCAAATTTTATGTTAAGGACTAATTTATGCAAGTTTCATTGTAAGTTTTCTTAAATCATAATTCAATGTATGATCTACATACAAGCCTACTCAACACAGGTAAGCTCAGGTATAACTCTCTTTCTTTTACTCTAAGAATTTAGCTTTTTTGCATTATTAAAATAAAAGGAGGATAAATGTAGTCACTAGAATTAAAAGTTAATGATAAAATAATGCATGTGTGACCATATATATATACACACTTAGCTCATGCTCTAATCCATGGTTCTAAACTAATATTCCTCTATTTTTATGCAAATGATCCTTACCCTTAAGCCATTATGATATTAAATACTCATATTCTTCATTTCAAATAGCCTAAACTCATTATTAAAGTGATCCACACTTCTAATTTAATTTTATTTTCTCCTCAGAAAAGGTTGCTCCTTCAGGATTATTCTAATCACTAGCAGTGTCTAAATCTACTGACTATGTCCTCTCACCAGAAAATGGTTAATTGTTCAAATTCAAATTCACCTATTGGGTCATCCTGCACATTTTGCAAGTCCCTTTTGAAGAAATTCCTAAAGTACCACTATATAATCACATTTTATATCTTTCTGAGAACGCTACCACTTTTTCAAAGTATCATATTTATTCTAACTACACATTGAGAGGAAAACATCTATTCTTCCAAATTTTGAGTCCACACAACCCAAGTAGTCCTAAGCTAAGTTTGAATATACCTCCAAGGACATAATTAATTGTTCTAACACATAATTACACTAGGATTTCACAATCAAATAACTTTACACCATTGTTTCAGACACACTACTATAATATGGGATAACTAAATATATTTTGATCTCTCTTTGGAGTATAGTATGTAGACAATACTCAACACATGGGTTATTGAGGTCAAGCACAACTTCAGCAACTAACCCTTTTTCTCATTTTTTTTAATTCTTCATTGTCTATTGAGTTAGATTTATAAGTGAATAAGAAGGCATATAGTAGATTTCATATATATTTAAGTAATATTGATCATACTTAGAAACTATAGATGAAGGTGCATTGATCCAAATTTACATGTAGGGCAAAAACCTACTAGATGTCAATATGCCCTACAAACACCAGTATGGAGTGGCCTTATTTGATTAGTGTGGCTTCATCCTAGGTATATGTGAAGCCTTATTCTTGATTAATAGTGACCTCACACATATATATAGTTAATTTCACAATCACATTCACAATCTTTCATGTCTGATTTATAGCTAATTTCTTCCTCTTTGGTACTTTCCTCTTGTAGCATATTTACAAAAACAGTAAGTTCCATATCATTTTGTGTGATTTATTTTATATATTAAAAAATTTATTTACTCAAAAAAATTTATAAATTAGATTTGGTTTATTTTCTAATCTCAAATTTTGAAAAAATAGTTAGATAGATATAGCCTTGAAGCACATAAATAGCATGTGCATGATGTGTATCATGGCACCAAAGTAAGAGTAGAGAGTATAAGTAATGCATGATATTAATCATGATACCATGGTAATAATAAATAATCATATAATAAATATCATACAATGTTACATAATTTTCATATAATGTCACACATAAGGTCCAAAGTCCATATACAAGGGACATATGAATGTTGCATATGCACACAATACCAAGGGTCAGACATAAATGGTATGACAATACCATTTAAAAAAAAAAAATTATATATTGTACATACAAGTCCAAGGGACACACATAATAATAAATCAATTCCTAACTTATCATGTAGTAAAGTAATAATTTTTAAAATAAGCATAGAGGAAATGAGACTAGTTTACATCAATCATATGTATCAATGTCATTGTTAGCAAATGGCACACAATGTAAAGTATGAGTTATTAGAAAAAAAATTGTATGATATAATCTCAACATCGTAGAGAGGTTGTGAATAGATATAACATGTTAAAATATTCATAGATAATGAATATATGTCCCTAACTTATCAAGGTTAATAGGTGATAAGGGAATTCCAACATTGAAAAACCTTGTGAAAGTATGTCATGTATCACACTCACATACCTTGTGAAAATAATTGTGTATGGAAAACTAAAATATGTTATCTATTTAACATGAAATAAATAGTATATGTAAGTAGGTAAGCTAGCAATATTTGAAAATACTTGTAGGTTTTGATTTTGAATTTTTTTAAATATTTAAATAGTTTTGAATTTTTAACATATAAAAATTATTCATTTTGAATTTTTTGAAATATTTGAATTTAAAAGTTTTGAAAAGTTCTAAGAATCAAGGTTTATAAAATATAATAAGTGGTATGGATTTTTAAAATCTACAACAAGGTGTTAAAGCATAGTGTATCAATAAATAAGGTAAACATATGCCTCTAATTTATGTGTAAAGGGGTCATAACAATGTAGCATAAATGATTGATATAGATAAGCATGTAAAAGCCTCCAATGGGAAAGAGACTATGTTTGATAATAGGAGTATATATAGTGATCATTTAAGTGCCAAAGAACCCATAACATAAAATATATGTCATAGTAAGCAACTGGACTGTCATAGATAATGTGCATTTCAAGCATTGTAAGATAGTTTTTTGGATTAGTTGAATCAGTTTAAAAAACAAGAGGGTAAGTAATTGAAATGAAAATAAATCTAAGGGATAGAATAATTATTAGATAAAAAGAAGTATCAAGGAATTAAAATTAGAGGAGCTATGGACAAAGGAAAATATGCAACTCTAAGCCGAGGATCTCATCAAGGGGATCCCTAGGTATAAGCTTTGTATCATTGACATCATACCAATATTTAGTATAATTAGGATCATATTCATAAATGTAATAATCATCATAGGATGTATTTAAATTATTACATTGTGATTTAAATTTTGATATGATTTTTTTATCATTTTCTGTATCTATGTATGAAAAATTCACTACACCATAGATTGGAATTATTTTTTGAATATGTGCATCATTGTTAGGATCTTTTATGCCATGGTGAACTAAATAATAATCATGTGTTATTGATTGAACATTATGAACATAAGTAATTTGTATTTTGAATTTATCTATTTTCTCTATGCATGAAGTAGATATAATATTTGATTCCTTAACAACCATATTTGTATCATTAGACATTGTAGGAATGTCTTTCTTTGGAAATTATCAAAATTTCTTCATGAGAAATCTTTTCAAAAAATTATATTCATGCTTATCTTGAATTTTTTTTGCAACTTTTATTTAGGTAATTATTGTTTTTGAAATCTTTCTTTTTCATCTTACTCTTTTTGCAATCTTCTTTTATCTAATTTTTCTTTTGAATCTTTTCTTGTTCTTAATTAACCTTTTGTATCCATATTTTCTCTATATTATTTTTGCAATTTTTTTGTAGGAGATGCAATATAATTTATTTTTTTAATTGGCATATCTATTATTGGATCACTATTATCAATGATACTTTCTATTTTTCTCTTCAAAGCCAAAAAACTATATATATGATACCCATTCATTCTATGATATGCACAGTAATACTTTGATATTTTTGGAGGTGTTTAATGAAATGCAATCAAGTTGATTTGAAACATTTATCTTTTAATCTCACTTGGAATCTTATTGTCTTTTTGTATACTTTTTTAATCACTAGTTGTAGATTTATATTGCTTGTGAGGCACATGATCGCTAGATGAAGATATAAATACATGATTAACACTAGTATATTTCTCATGCTTTGTATAGTTGTTATTTTAAATTGATATGATATTTGAACTATAATATAGATTTTTATTTTATAATTATTCTATTTACTTTTGATAGTGATTATTTTATATTGAAGGGATTTATAATCATAAACCCTAAGTATATATAATTGAATATAAACACCATCAAAAGCAGTTGTTGGAGGGATAGACTCGTCTTTTAGACTGAGAGATTCATTAGATATAATGAGTCACTTATTTCTTATTGAATGATAATATTTAAATAATTATTACTAGCAAGAGATGCATTGTCATCATGTGTTAACTCTATGCTAATATTATGACATTGTGGCACAAGAGTACCATCATGTGAAGATAAACATGAGGTGGAAGTAAAGGCAAAATCATAAGATGTATTAGAAGGAATTTCATGGTTTCAAATTATAGCTTATGATGTTTTAAGGGAAGAGGAATGAATTTCACCCTCATTGGTTGATAAGGGAGAAGATCTATGACATGTAGGCTAAATATCCACTATTTGTAAATGAGAAGAGATAACATCCTTATTATTATAGTCACTTACACATCAAAGGAAGGATAAAAAATATTTTTTCATGATTATTATTATAATCATATAAAATGCAAAAACTGGTAACTTGAGCATGGATAATGACACCCAACCCATAGATCCCTCTTACTTTCTCTCATCACTCTTTTAGTCTTGTTTTCATTGATTCTCAATCATTTGTAGCCTTTCAGACTTGATCTTATCTGAGCTAAGACCCTCTTTTCATGATCAATCCATCCCCTTAGGTCCCATATACTTAGGATAATAGTGTCACACTAGGACTATAGCACCAATGCCACTCCTATCTATTTTTCATGCTCATTTTTGGCCCCAATAGTCAATTCCTTTTAGTTTCCCATCCTTATCTTTATCAGCCTAATGTGAAAAAATTAAATCCATGACCAATAGATACTTATAAAATCCCATTCAAAGATCATTTGGAAAGGTTTATAAAATATCACTAAGCAAGAAAGAATATAAGTAAGACTACTCAAGTAATCTTCCCTATTCTCTGCATACAACCATCCAATACTATTTTTAGCTTATTTAAATCCTTACACCAGTCCTTAGTCATATCAAATACACCCATTTTAGAGTTTCATTGTATTCTCATATCACAATTGCACCAAACAATTTCAAAGGGAGAACTACATATGGCTTGATCCCTCTTTGGAGTATTGGTATATAGGTAGCATGCCCACACAAGGGGTGTAGATCCACATCCAATAAATCTTACACATATTAACCCCCCCTCTTGTTCGAAATTGGTCAAAGTACAATGGAAGATAGGGTTTGAAGAGCAAATATGCTCCATAAGGATCTCTATAGACTTTTGGCTATCAAAACTTTAGAGACATGGTCACACAGACCTACCGAATAAAACCCAAAAAGCTTAAATCCTAAAGACAACAGTGCCAGATAAGGACTATAGTGTCAGTACCACTCCTATCTACTTTTGAAACTCCTATCCAATCAAAAAATGAAAGTTAGAATTTTATTTATGACAATGTCTTAGACTTGCACGGTGAATATCAAATCTTGTCTCAGTCAGATCAGCATAGTTTAAGCTAAGTCTTATTTTCTCCCTCTTATTAATTTTTTTAGAAAAACTCTAATTACCAATCAATTTCATAAATTAGTAGCTTATTTAGTGCATATTATTTACTAATTTATCACTCTAGACCCTTTAATTAAATTAAGAATAAAACCCTAATATTCCTAAAATTATTAAATCATTTGGTGAACCTGACTTACTTCATTTGTGTATAAAAACCCTAGAAACCCTAGGGTAAAATTCCTACAAATTTTTTCAATAAATCTTTGAATTTCTACTTTAATATTTAAATTACAAATTCATTTCAAATTTTAAAATTTAGTAGTAAATTTTAAAAATAAGTTTCTTTCAAACCCTAGTTGCCCATATTAGGTCCCAATAATTTTCCAATCATTTTTTGAATTTTTACTATCAAATTTAAATCAGAAAATCCATTTAAAATTAAAATTTTCATAGTAATTTTTCAAAACATTTATTTTTCAAAACCCTAGTTGCATCTACTAGGTCATATTAAATCACTAATTTTCCGTTAAAATTTTAATTTTTTACTTCATATCTAACTCAGAAATTCACTTCAGATTTCAAATTTTATAGTAATTGTTCAAATAATTATCTGTTAAAACCCTAGTTGCATGTACTAGTTCCTATTTTCTTCTTGAGGTATCACCTTACATTCTAACATCACATTCCAAAAAAGGGTTTCACTTATCTACAATTATTTCTTGCATTTATTGCACAAAATAAGGAGACCATCATTGGTCCTATCATGTACATGAATGATGAAGTTTACCATATGCTAGTACAAAGCTTCATTCTTTGTATTTCATGCTTAATTTTTATAATAAGGAATGATATTAGAAAATTCATGGCTAAAAATGCACAAAATTTCAATATTCCTTTTGCATGCTTTATATCTCTTATATGGAAAGATTTTCAAGATTACCATACTAAACATTGTAGAAATGTTATGATTCATGTCAAAAATTCTATACATTTGTGCACAAATACATGTTCTCTAGACTTTGCTTTTTATCTCTTGTATGGAAATATTTTCAAGATTATCATACTAAACATGTTAGAAATGTTATGATTCATGTCAAAATTGTATATACATTCATGCATAATTTCATGCTCTCTATCTCTTTTTTGTTATCTCTCATGTGGAATGTTCTCTACAATCATATTTCTATATAACTTATAACCCCACTTACATACATTTTATCCCATATACATGGTTTCTACCTAGATGTATATGCCTCTTTGGCTACTCTTATTTCAATGTCATATTTCATGTAGAGGAAAGAAATCCCTTCACCTCCTCTCCCTCAAGAGGGTGATAGCTACTTCCCTTCTAACTAGGTCTATGCTATCACCCCTCTAAAAGGTGAGGCATCCTATTCTATTATTCCTAATGCATACATTCAACCTATAGGTTCTTTAAACCATCTTCATCATATCTGCTTACATGTTCAATAGAAAGTAACTAGGGTTTGCACTTTTGAGACTCTAAGGGATCAAATCACCAGTATGAAAAAATTTAATTTTAGATTTACAAATTCAAAATCAGCTATTACATGAAAAGATCACAACATTGGAAAATCATATCATAACGCAAAAGCCTCAAAGGCACCCTAGAGTTAATCATGTATATGCACCTTTGCCTAGTCAATTACTTGCAAGAAATGTTACATATCAAAACAAGAAATCATAACAAAGTAACTCTACAACTTGTGATTCAAAAATCATCCAAAGATCAAATAAGATTTCAAGTGAGGTACTGAGGGAAATGATTAAATCTAATTTGATCAAACTACCTCCTCTACATCCAGTGAGAAGATCCAGATATTATTGTGCATATCAAAGAATGCATGGGCATCACACTGATTCATGTTGGGCATTGAAACAAAATATAAAATAGATAATGGATTATGAGGACCCTATACAAGTTAAATAATTCAATCAATCCATAGTGACATGAGAACACATTCACAAAGGGTCAAATTCAGAAACAATACAAAAATGGTACCAAAGCATAACTCAAAACAACAGAAGGATCAAAAATTAAAATTAGAGCAAGAAATAATACCACAAGCATAGGTAAAACGTAAAAAAGATACAAATATACCTCAACTTTCAAAGCAAAATGGGTTTGGTAAAAAATATCTATAATATTTTGATTATCAAGGTCAAGGGTTGGGCAAGTGTGCTCAAGGCATCACTACTCCTATTCTATCAATTGATAATGTTTGTCACCAAGGTTCGGGATTCATTGAACATCCTAAGGCAAATCATTTATAGACATAATTTATGAAAGGAATAGATCCAAATACAATAAAAGTCAACACTAGCATTTCATTGGTTCAAAATCAAGATGATAATGATGAGTGAAACAATACAGGTTATTATGATTTTCAAGATACTGACAATGCATCCAAATATTCAGATTCATATTCATTCCCTCATGCTTCACAATTATGCATGGTTCCTTTGTTCAATATAGGACACCAAAATAGGGAGTCTCCCATGAGACTCATCGATTAGTATCATTTCCTCTCAATAATACTTGTACATAGTTTCTTTTTGCTTACTTGTATATAGTTATTTCTTTCAAATATTTTTACATTGTTTCCTTTACTTGACTATACATAATTTACCTATGATTGATTGTACATAGCTCAAAATAGCAAAAAGAATACAAAATTTCAAAATACTAAAAACATTCAAATATTTCAAAATTCAAAAACATTCAAATAATTTAAAAACATCTAAAATATTTTGATTGTATGCATCATCCATGCTTTACATTTCTACTATCATGATAGACTTACATTTTTTGTTCTATGCTATTATTTGTCAATTTATCTACATTACCATGCTTCACTTGATCTTCTTTGAGTGTGTGCAGTGACTTCCAGACCCTTGATTGCTTCACTCTATCCATTGAGGGGGCATCCTACTTCTACATTAAGACATACATCAATATACATACCCACTGGGGGCATCCTACTTCTACATTGAGACATACATCAATATACATACCCACTGGGGGCATCTTCTACATGACTACACCATCTAGGTTATGTTAATCCTACACCACATACTCTAGTTATCATGTTGATGTACATTATTTACTAGCCTACACAGATTACTCTATCGACACTCACTAGTATATAGCACTTGTGTATTTCTTAGCATATACCTAGTCTTATACTAACATGTATTACATACTTTCCCTCTTACTTTGATTGTTTATATGAGATTTTATTTTTAGTCATTGCATGCTTTCCTTTCTTGCTTTACGTAGCTAGAATTACATTTCTCAGTTCCTATTTTGTTTCTGGTATGTGCCTTAGAAAATTTTCCAATGTCTTTTGCTTCTATTCATGTGTGTGCCTTTAGACATTTTCCAAAGTCTCTTGCTTGTACTCTTCTATGTGATTATGGCTTTCACACCAACTTGATTATTTCAATTATATGTGTATGTGGCATTTGAACATGCCTTGTATGCTTGCTTTCCATTTAGAGTGACATGTGCCAGTGTCCCTTATTTGCTTAGCCTCTTGGCCACCCTTGTACACTTCTTGCCTTGTGTGCTTGTTGCTTATTTACTTCTCATTATTTGTAATGCCATGATCTAAATCATGCATTATCTTGATTCTTGGATGCTATGATGGACATCATGCTCTATCCCTCCTTGCCAACTAATAATTAACAACTAAAAACTAACATTTCTAATTCCAGTTCAATATATTGCTCATGATTTTATATTGTTATATCTATATAGGCATAACCCTATTGATCTAACAATCTTTTAATACAAACCATGTTATATCTTGAGATATATTGTCTATTATCATTGCTATATCACATATTTTGTAGCATAACACACTTTTAGGGATATTTATTTTGAGGGTAGTCATTGTAAGGTCTCCAATCCTACCCTCGAAAGAGGGGGAAATAAATAAGGTTTTTGTTACAAAGATCAAAGCTCTTATCAACTAAAAAATCTAGTTTTAGAACACTCAAACTAGCAACCAGACATCAAACCAATCAGAATAGACTAGGCAAACAATCAATAATCTTGAACAGTCATCAGATTTAGCCTAGGACAATAGTGCCAAGAGTGGACTATAGCACTAATGGTGTTACTGTCCATTTCTAGCACTCCTATCCAAATAGCAAAAAAACAAAAATTCTAGTAGGCATAAAAGTAGGTTCAACTATAGATTTACATGGTTATAACAGTTCAACATTAGTAGTTTTAGTACACATTTTGCTCTGAGAATCTAGAAATATGGGGCATCATGCATGGCATGATGGCTCTCACTTCTCGTTTTAGATATGGTAGTTAGTATAACTTTTATATTAGAATCCATGTTTCAGACATCAGCAATTGGGGGCAATGTATGCAACACATTTATTTCTTTCCTTTCCTAGTTTAGCATTTTCTAAACATTCTCAGTAGTTACGTGTCTTATTCCATCTGCAGGTGGTTGGCATCATTTCAAAGTGGCTTTCATACAAGCCTACCCTCCACATTCCTAAGTTTTCAAGCTCCCAAGTGGCTTCCACATAAGTTAGATTCTCAATTTCAAAGTGGCTTTCATACAAACCTAATCTCCATCTTTTAGAGTGGCCAAGAGTGGCCTAGTTTTTAGCATACATTCAGCTATTTATGATAATATTTTTATATCACACTACATTCATGGGCTTCAATATCCATCTCATATGACATACATTTCATACTAGTATGACTTCATAGCTTCACTTCACAGGGCAATGATAGAACTAAATTTCTAGCTAGCCTTTGTATTCTTGAGCCACCTATTCAGAGGGATTAGATACATAGTCTAAACATCAATTAACACACGCATGACCACCTAGCTTCACTTAGTAGGTGACAATGGATCCAAAGGGCCAATCTTTACATTATTGATCCACCTTCTAGGGAATTGAGTACTTAGTTCAATTCATGATATTACTCTTGATATAGCATCATCTAACATTACTCATCATTACTCAACATCACTCGACATCACAATAGGTTTTGTATTGGTTCATGTACCCAGTGAGGTGTATTCATCCCTTTCTATTTCTCTCTTTTAAATAGCTTTGTACATTCTTATTTTAGATATAGCATATTTAATAAGAACTAATCTGCTCTTTATTTTCATTTACAGATTCACACTTCACAATGTGCTCTCTCTATGCACACCTAGCATCACACAAGCTTCATGAGCTTCACCCTTGCAGATAAGTTTAGGTATGCTTTCTATTTTTCCCTTTATCCTAGTATTTTGCTTTTTTACATCACTCAAATAAAGGGGGGGTGCAGGTGGGGGGGGTGTGGAGGGAGGGGCGTAGGGTAAATGTAGTCATATAAAATGCAAAATTTGGTAACTTGAGCATGGCTAATGACACCCAACCCACAGGTCCCTCGTGCTTTCTCTCATGACCCTCTTAGGCTTGTTTTCACTAATTTCTAGTCATCTATAACCTTCTAGACTTGATCCCAGCTAAGTTAGGACCCTCTTTTCATGACCAATCCATCCCCCCAAATCTCATCTACTTAGGACAACAGCACCACACTAGGACTATAGTGCCAATGACACTCCTGTCTACTTTCAGTGTTATTGTCCAAGCTTATTTCTAGCCCCAATGGTTAATTCCTTCTATTTTTCCATCCTTATCCTTGTCAACCTAACAAGAGAAAATTCAATCCATGACCAATATATCCCTATAAAATCCCATTCAAAGATCATTTGGAAAGGGTTGGTAAAGATCACTAAGCAAGCAAGAATACAAGAAATACTACTCAAGCAATCTTCCCTATTCTCTACATACATCTATCCAATACTATTTTTAGCTTATTTAAATCCTTAAACTAGTCCCTAGTCATCTCAAGCACACTTAATTTAGCATTTACTTACATTCTTATGTCACAATTGCACCAATCACTCTCAAAACGAGAACTACATATGGCTTGATCCTTTTTTAGAGTATTGGTATGTAAGCAGCATGCCTACACAAGGGGTGTGGATCGACGTCCAGTGACTATTACACACATTAACCCCCCCCCCCCCTCTTGTTTGAAATTGGTCAAATTATAATGAAAAATAAGGTTTAAAGAGAAAATATGCTTTATAGAGAGATCTGCATACTTTTAGCTATTAAAACTTCAGAGATAAGGTCATACAGACATGTCAAACAAAACTTAAAAAGCTCAAATCTTCAAGATAATAGTGTCGAACAAGGACTACAGTGTTGGTGCCACTCTTATTCACTTTTAACACTCCTATCCAATTAGAAAATAAAATTTAGAATCATGTTTGTGATAGTGTCCCAGGCCTGCATAGTGAATATCAAATCTTGTCTCAGTCAGATCAGCACAGTTTAAGCTAAGTCTTATTTTCTTCATTTTATTACTATTTTTAGAAAATCTCTAATTACAAATAAATTTAAAAATTATTAGCTTATTTACCACATATTATTTACTAATTTATCAATCCAAATCCTTTAACTAAATTAGGAATGAAACCTCAATATTCCCAAAATTATTAAATCAATTATCATCCTTTTTTAAACTAATTACATGTGTAGTTATTATATAGGAAGAAAGAGATAAAGCACAATATCAAGGTGGAAAGATAAGCTAGGTGTGAAAGGATAAGGTTCCCCCTTTTATATGGTAGGAGGTAATTTAAGAGAGAGAAGACTTTCATTTTTAGAATATTATTATTATCTAGATTATTAGTTATGAAAAAGGGTAAAGAAGGATCCCAAGTAAAATCTAAATGTAAATCCATAGTGGAAACTTAAAAAAAATCAAAATAGGAACCTAAAGGTGAATTTGTTTCTATAGACTCATGTTCCTAAGTTTCATCAAAATCAAATTGTATATTCATTATTACATCATCAAAATCATAATCATCGATATATATTTCTTCCATTAGTTTTTTTATTTGGTTTATTTGTCCATCCATTATCATAAGTAGAAGGTACAACATGATTAAAGAATAACTTATCTAGAATATGAACATCATTAATGTATTTACTTTGACTATCCATGATATATACAATGAATTTAAATATAAAAAATAAAATGATTGTTGTTATCAAGTAATATTGCATGTACAAAGAAGCTAAGTACTATGAATATAATACAATCAAAAATTAAGGTTTAAAGATGATCTAGGCAAGGGTTTAAATTATTGTGTGGGCTCTCAAAATTACTTGCTCATTCGTAGAGCAGTGTTGACCCAGTGTTTTATATCACTAGCTATAAATAAAAATTCATTCTTTTAGACCACTATCTTGTTTATAAGGGTATGGTGAAATTAATTTCCTTGAGTGATATGCTCCTCTCAGGTGCACAATAAATCAAATGGATGAAAGAGGCTTCCCATGGTATAAACAAGGGACCATACGTATTTCTAATATACTATAATATATAGGGAAACTAAACTCCATATTTAGTGTTATATAATGGCTATGAATATTAGGGTAGAACCCCTCACACCATGATGTTTTTAAAATAAATCATTTTATATCCCATAATGACAGTCACTAAGTAGTTTTAAAACTGTCAGAACATAATTTTAACAATAATCAAGAAGCAAACAGAAAATAATATTCAAAAAAAAAATTGTAAGGAATTGAGACTTTCTAATTTTTTAAAAATTAAAAATTTACTTGAAACCCTAGACCACATAAAAATAAAAAACAAGCAAACAATTAAGTAGTGTTTTAAATAAAATATGGTTCCACCAAAATATTTAATTATTCTTTTTTATTTAACAATAAAATGTTAAGAATAAATAAACTATTGAAAACTGATTTAGACCTACATAAATATACATATCTGAATGTAAAAATATAAAATGTATAAGTAAATGAACTTTAAATAGTAGATTGACAAAAGATATAAAAACCTAGTTTGGATTTGATTTATTGTTGACTATGTATAATGATTGTTGGTGTAAATTGACTATAAAAACCCATGATGTGTTGCAACTAAAAGTAGGAATTGATATGAGGGTGGGTCAAGTTTTCACTAGGAGGACAAGGCCACACTATATCCTTGTCTATTGACTACAGTTGTGTCTAGTTTGATTATGAGACAAATATATCAAATTGGGCATGTGTGATTGTCTTTAAGGGTATATTATTTGATTATGTATCCCAATTTGTCATGTGGAAGACATGAAAAATGTAAAACCTATCTCCTGCATAATAAATTAAATAGATATCAAACTCTAAAAGGTGGGAACAAGGGTAGGAGAATAGTTGAGCTACCCTCATAAAAGCTTACATTATCTGAGTGTTTCCTACATAGCCCAAAATGGCCTCAGATCGATGTAGTTCTCCAACCTAGCATGAGTTTTTAAATCTTGACTTTGATACATGATGAAACTAAATATATTAATTTAAATGTTTTATAATGAGTACCCTTTACTTCTAATAAAACAACCTTAGACTTGGCCTATAACTATTAAAATGCAACAAATTGAAATTGGAAAGAATAGTGATCTTTTTGTCAATATACAGTAGAATTACCAAGTGATTTCTAGATGTATTTGAAATGACCTTGGTGTATGTGTGTGTGTGTGTGTGTGTGTGTGTGTGTGTGTGTGTGTGTGTGTGTGTGTGTGTGTGTGTGTGTGTGTGTGTGTTAATTAACTTTTCTAAAATCACAGGAGGGGTAAAATACAATGTCGTAAATTTAAAAAGTTGTCATTGGTGTGCAGGGGATAAGGCTTCACTGTGGCCCTATCCGACCTAGTGCAATCCTATCTGATAAGGATAGAGACTAATGGAACTAATTTTATAGGATTTTTTAAACAAAATAAGGGTGTTTGAATGATGTTCTAATTAGTTGTAATATAGTGAATAGAATAGTGAATGCTCTCGTAGATACTACAAGTTAAGTAAATAGTGAATAGACTAATTAAGGGTAAGGATGTCATGATTAAACATTTTCAAGCACTTAATGATTAATTTTAAATTTCTACATGAAGAATGGTTAAATTCAATACCTATATATTGTATTTGGTAAACAAGGTAGAGTGTAAATGTATTTGATAAGATGCAACTATGTTATTCAATGAATACCTATATGTTGTATTTGGTAAATAAGGTAGATTGTCAATGTATTTGATAAGACCTAACCATGTTATTCAATAAATATGCTTCTCATTAAGTTATTGGTTGAATGAGCATGTACCACTTTCAGTTCCTTGCAAAGGGTTCTAGTTTGAAAAAGACTATAATTAATGTCTTTCCAAGTACTTCAGTTTTATGTCCTAGTATGGAAAAATAATATTTGAATTTTTGTAATATGTTAATTAAAAATAATAAAAATAATGTGGTTTATAATATATCCACTTATAAATTAATTTACACAAACTAAGGTTATGATAAAGGTAAAGCTTGTATTAATTTTGGTATTGTCACTCATACTTCTACTTCACAAGGTAATAAGAAATCTATATATGTGGAAAAAATTAACTCATTCCTTGACCTCCATATTCATTTTTAATAATGGATAACAACCTCTTATAACTATGACACTTTCATTATTCTACCAGTTTATATTCTAAAATTTATTTTTGACAAATGACACATATATCTGAAAGTTTTAAATAAAATATTTTTATGATAATAATAAAATATTTAGTGGAATGTGTAGAATAAATAACATAAGCCACTTAATCAAAAAAATATGAAGTTTATAACTAAGGTTTATTAATGTATTGATATCCATAATATTACATAGAATAACAAAAAATATTTCGATATATAAATTAATCCAAATCAAATGTACATCATGATGTAAGTGAATAAGACAATAACTCATAAATAAAAATAAATGATGCATGCTTACATTTAAATGTGTTTTGTAGGACTTGTTTTCTTTCCACCAAATGAAATTTCATCATATATCCTCTCTCATTAATATAGGACATAACTAAAAAAAAGTGACAATAAGATGCAATAATTTAGGTAGATTACAAAGTGAAGTGCTACATCTTAGGTATGTGTTGAACTCCAAAATAATACTTTAATGCAATAATTATGAGCTATGAAAAAGTAAACATTATAAGAGCCCCAATATATAGATTTTTTGGGCCTCTATATATATGGGGAGCCCCTCTCTATTTAAACTAACTCAATGATTTTATATGGTTGGGGTGGCCCTCCCCTAAATATATAGTTTTTTTTGCCCCCACTCCTTTTCCCTCTACCTCTAAATAGATGGGATGGGGGGTCTAGTTTTTTTGGCCCTCCTTTCTATATAAATTAAACTAAACCAAACTAGACTAAACTAAACTCTATATGGGAGTTACCTATATATATATATATATATATATATATATATATATATATATATATATATATATATATATATATATATAAGGTACCCTCTATATATAGATGGTTTGATCATTATTACCATACTAATGCGTGTAGGTCCCCATAATTTGAGTGAGATCGTTATGGTGCAAAGGAAGATATGGTTTGGTATTCCTGAATCTTTGAGTAAAGGTAGGTAGTTCTCGAAGTGAGAGACCCCATCAATTAAAATACAATTGTAAGTAACAATTGTGTGGCAAAAAATTTTTAGTAGACTATTATAGACGTATTAATTTATTTCATTGATGATTATTACTTCTTATATGGGTTTAAATAGCATTCAATGAGATAGATAGATTGATATTATCATTTTCTTAATAGGTGGTTCTAGTAAAACAAAGCTAAATGCTTATCCAACCATTGGATTACAAAATAAAGATGAAGAACAAGAGCAATGAAGACAATAAAATGTAGGTAGCTTATGTGAATTTAATAAGTTATATTTATATATTTTGCACATTACATTAAAATTTAAAAAAAATTCAAGCACTTGAAAAAACAATAATATTCAGAAATGACAAGCACTTGGTATTCCTATTGTCAGATTCATCCTCGTAGCATACTTTTGCTTTTATTTCCCATGCCTCTCCTTAGAATTATTCTCCTTGACATGGATTGTTCTAATCTAAAGAGGGAGAATTGTTATTTATAATTTATTTTCCAATTTTTTTACTAAAGTATTCAACCACATCTTTGTTCACTTGGATGGTGCAAACCTATAGCATTTATGTTTTTGTTGAAATTTTATACATGAAATTAATAAAATTTAGCTAAGTAAATTTAGGTTTAGTTTTACATAAATTATATGCATTTATGAATTATGGTGTAGCCCATGTGGGTTCTTCTCTTTAGCTAGAAGTTTCTAAGTTGATTTAAATCTAAAGATAAGACATATTTATATCAAGTTTAAGAGAAACTTGTGTCTTCCTAAAAAATTTGTCATTTTTCAAACATTCTTCGGTAAAGGATAATGACAAGACCAAAGTTTCCCAAAGTTCTGACACAACTTGTCAGATTTAAGAGCACACATGATTACCAATGTATAAGCAACTTAAACATGCAAAAATACCCAGAAGAACAAATAACTATCAATGAGAAATAACACAAAAACTGAGAGGCAACACACAATTGTATTCAACTCATTACAAAGGAAATTACAATAAAGAGATCACACTCTTCTTCCACCTCTACAAGGCCTTCCACACCTCAAGGGCTCCAAGTAATCTTCCCACCTGAGTAATCTTCTCTCATAGGTCACAACACACAGCTAACACAAGTTGTTGTTCACCTCAGTATACATTCGGTACAATCGAGTACGAACCGGTACTCCAAGTAGATCTCACCATGATCCTGCTCCTGATGTATTGCTGTCACCTTGGATCTTGCTCCCCCCACCAATATCCTTTTGACCCTCACATTCACACATCCCAGTAGACCAACCCTGATCTTACTTATCACATGTAGATCTCCTCCATGATTCTGCAATACCCTGCATATCAAACCTGATCTTACATACATGGGGAATCCTACTTGATTCCACCATGGGAAGAACTCTCCAAGCTCCACACTTGGATTCTACAAGTTCAACACTTAAAAATATAGCCCATGAGTCTATTATATAGATCTCATGCATACACTAAATTAGACAAGCGGCTCAAAGACTTGAACTGGTCTTTATCATGCAAACTCTGCATTCACTTAACTGACTATTCGTCAACAGTAGTTCTAACCACCACAGGTGACCGACGTCGGTCCTTGTCTTCCTAGAGGTGACCGACGCCGACCGATCTCCTATCGATGTCGGTTTCCCTTGCACTGTCCCTTGACCGACGTCGGCTGTGGCCTACCGACGCCGGTGACTGTCAAGCTGTGAAAAACCTCCCTGTTTGCCTTAGGTGAAGCTTTTAGCTCCACACCCTAAAAATCTCCCACTTGGAGATAAAGATCTACACCTGTACCCATACTAGTACTCTGTCTAATCTGCATCCTAGCTTGTATTCCTCTTCAAGCTCTCACTCAAAGACAACCCACCACACTCCTTGTGGTGTTAATCCTGTGCCTGAATTTCTCCATTCTTCTACCTTGCTATACTCCCACTCAAACAGCAACCCCTATGAGTAACCTGTAATCAACAACACTTAACAGATCTGAGTAATCTGTTAGTCAAGCTCGCTCTGAGAACATCCAACCTTGCTCTGATACCATTTGACAAGACTAAAGTTTCCCAGAGTTCAAGGCTCTCCAGCTCCTAAATAAATCTCGCCAAAGTCTCCAAAGACATACCCATGAAAAGATGCTCTATTTCGGGCTGCATGGAAAGAGGCAAAAGAATCTGTAAACCAAGATTCTACTTTATCTAGAGCATCCTGTGCAACAAACCCTACAACATCTGCCTCTACACGTTGATCTTCTACCGACCAACAATCTTCTTTTCCTTGCTCTTTCTTTCCATCAATCGGACCATTCGTGCTATTCAGTTTCTCCATTCGTAGCTTACTTTCTAGCACTCAAGTTTACAATACAACCAATGAGTCTCTTAAATAGATCTCATGCAAACAATAATTAGACACCTAATTACAATAATTAGATCCGCAGCTCTTAGTCTAAAATTGGCTCTTGACATGCAAACACTTGGTTCGTTAGCTAACTGCCCGTAACATTCATAGTTCAAACCACACAGGTGACTGACGTCGGTCCCTATTTGCCTGGGGGATGCCAACGCCGGCTAACTTCTGACCGACGTCAGTTGCCTTCTGTCTGTACCATGCCGACGTCGGTTGTCCTTATCGATGTCGGTGACTGTAACACTTAGAAAACACTCTGCAACCTCCTTAACTCCTCTTGTTTGCATCCTGGTGAAGCTTTTAGCTCCACAACCTAACAGATAACATGTGTAATGTTGTAAAATTCTTAATAAATCTCAAAATATTAATGTTAGTTAATAATGAAGTCTACTCATGATAATTTGGACTCATCACCAAAATTATGTGTAGTAACTGGATTAAATTATAAAATATGTATTTCCCATAGAAAAACATTTCAATTTAAAATTTTAATTTACTTACAAATTAAAATTTACACTTTATAATTTATAATTAAATATTATTAACATTGAGAACTTAAACACATAGTCTAGTTAAAGCCATAAAATTAAAATTTAACTACATTCA
Organism: Torreya grandis; assembly: GCA_037957365.1. NCBI lineage: Eukaryota > Viridiplantae > Streptophyta > Pinopsida > Cupressales > Taxaceae > Torreya > Torreya grandis. The sequence goes on from JARHVA010003007.1 coordinate 1,460,521, forward strand.
TTTTTCCTAACCAAGGAAAAAATAACAATAATTATAGTTAATTATTGTAAAGTAGAGAGAACAACTCTTCATACACAGGTCAGTACCTAGCTCATAATGCAAAATCTTAGTGAATATTAACTAATGTTTTAGAAATAGCATAAGGATAATATTAAGGGATTGTGACCCAAGGTAAGTAATAGAGCATATCCCAAACATGTGTGTCAACTTTGTTCACAAAAATTATGGAATGATTTCTTCATCTACTATGTCACAGCAAGGTTTCCCCACATTTTATTTTTATTTGTCAAATGGATTGGTAGGGGTGAGGATGAGAACATTTATAGTGTTTGATAATTGACACTTGATGTTTATCGACACTAACATATAGAACAAGTGAGTGACAAAGGTAAGAACTTGATTGAACTATCTACCCATTCCTAAGGATACTAAAAATATCCTTATGCATAGTTCATTATTAATAATAGTTTTTATACCTATATTCAACATATTCTCTCTCTTTTGTGCTCTAACATCACAACTATCCATTTTTTCTCGATGATACCCTCCCTATTTTGTAGGAAAATAAACCTACGTTGTAATCTCACACTCAACAAAACCCATTAATTAGTTAAAGCAACTCATTTTAATATATTCATCAAATATATTTTATAAATATAAAAAATGGCGTATCAAATCCTTTTGATGCTATCAAGTAATAATCAAGTTGAAACTTCATAATATAATCAAATTAGTAGTTCAACCCACTTGGCATTAATGTTAATCAAGTCACATTTATTTGATACTCATCTAACAAAATAATTCAACTCTAAAAAACATATCAACTCCTAATTAACATTTGATCAATAAGATATTGGATGTTAAAACACATCAATTTATTTTTGATGTTCAAAAGCATTCATATTTGATGCTAGTTTAAAACTGTAAAATATATTTAACTAAACATTATTTTATTCAAAATATAGTTATACAAGATTTTTCTTAAGACATTAAGGTTCTAACTAGATAAGTCCACATGGCATGCCACATCAACAAAAAATAAATAAGTAGTCCATTATTAAAAATGGGATGTGACATATGGTCCTACCATGATTTTTATAGCCCTAGCTATAATAGTACAATTTTGGTTAAAATTTATACAATCATGACTTGACAATACATTTAATATTTTTGATCCTTGCATATACACAATTTGATGTTATAGGCACATTTCATTAATAAAAACACATATTTTAACTTGATTTAGTGTGATGTATGCCACCACACATGTAAAAAACACACCATGGTATTGTGTTAAAGATAGCATAATCATTTGGATAGAGGGGGGTTGAGTGGGTACACCTTGACATGATTGGCCTTGGCCACATAGTATATCTTCCCACGATGTGCTTCAACTCTTCTATGCTTAAAATTTTATCCAAATGATGGAATATTGATACTTTCTATTTATAAATTCCAAGAGATAATAGTCCCCTTATTGGATGATGGCACATGTTTAGGCTTCCCATACTGGTATAAAAAGCTATAGTGATAAATCCTAAGGGATGGATGAGGACAAGGATTATAGGTATTTTTTTAAATACATAGACCTCATTTTGATTGAGGTGGGTTGATATTCACAATGATCCTACAAGGAGACACATCATTATCACACAAATGTATCCTTGTATTGATTAACTCCATTATGGTCATCGACGTAGGAGGTGTGTCTTTCTCATATGTCCTATACCCTATGGTACACATGATGGAGTAGACATGGACCATATACTCATGAGGATGTTGTATTCTTACCTAGTTGTATCAAGACCTTTATGTACATTTGAATGAGGCACATGGGTGAGGTATTAAAACAAGAACACTATTACAGTGTTGGTCTTGTGAGTACTTAGTAGTGACTAGGCCTATAGACCTAATCACTTCTATAGGAGAGATGAAGAGACCACTATCATGCAAATGGCAAATAAAATATATATATATTATAAGACCTTTATGTCCCAAAATATTTGAGGAATCCAAACTCTCTCAAGCAAGAAGACATCACCTAATGACCATATATGATCATCTATGATGGGCTGAGGATGCCACATATATTTAGTGGATCAAGAGGCCCAAATAGTACCAATGATAGTATATATAAACCTAGATAAGTTTCAATATGAGAGAGTACTAATTCAGTTAAAGATAACATAAAATATTCCATCGACCATTTTCATATGGATCAAGACATGGAGATGCCCCATAGGGATGAAGAGTATACAATACATCTCTTTTAGATGTAAGCTCCAAAAAATAAAAAGGATAAGATTGAGAGGCATTTGGATTGAAGTTTCAATAATACACAAGTTATAGATGAATAGATGGCATGGCAAATTGAGGCTCTCATGACACCACTATTCCCACCTAAGGATGAGAGAGACTATGCAAAGGACCCTAAGGAGTTCATAAAGAGTGACCTAGAGGGGGAAATGAGATAGGGGCAGAATAAAAACCTATCATGGTTTCTTTAATTTGAGAGGCATAGGGATTTGTAGCAAGGATACCTAGGTGAGTGAGTCAACCAAGTAATTTTTAACTTTACAATTGATGTTTCCAATTGATTAATTAATGTTTTCTTAATTTTCACAAAGACTACATGAGATTGCACCCTCACCATCTCATTCATAGTTGAGATAATGACCTCACACATACTAGAAAACATTATTGGTATGGTTGATCTGGATCACTTAAATATGGGAAAACATCCCCCCCCCTTTTTGAAATAATGATTCAAGCACAAGAACCATAGCTTGCAGTAGAAATCAATAAAGATGAGTTGTAAAAATAGAATACATAGCTTTGGTCTCTATTAACTACATGCACAATAAAGAGAGATAGGCTTATATATGAGGCAAGGATGTCCCACTTAATAACGATGGTATAGCACATCATATTTTCACAATAAACATAACTTTAAGAGCACAATGGATATGTCATGGCAAAACATGGAAGGGCTCAAGAATAGTTTGTCTTGGGGTCAAGATCTAGGAATAAGACATAGCCCTATGCTCATAGGATCTATTTTTCCCAATATAAACAGTGAATACAAGGGGAGCATTCCCTTGCAGCTTGAGACATGAATTTTATGGCCATGTGCCATAATATACTTTTTACTCTACTTATAGCTATATAATATATTTTAACTTTTTCTTATATAAGTTTATCTATCTATGTAAATGTGTAACATGAATGTAAAAATGTGTGTCTTAGTTCTAAAATAAATATAAAATAGAAAAGTACCAAACCACTTAAGGTAAATCGAAGAAACATATTTATAGTAAGTGAAATCAAATCATAGTAACTCATAGCATGAGATCTCAAATCATTCTTTACATTTCTTATCATAACACATTGTAAATTGAATTCACAGCATAAGAATGATAAATTATGAATAACTATCATATCATTACATTTCTCAAATAATTTTAACTCATAAAAATATTTCTATTAGTTATCATTGTATAATTTTTGTATAAATGACAAGCTATAAAAAATTACTCATCACTTAAAATTTATTGTGAATCGTAAGAAAATAAAAGAGTAAAAAATATTAAAGAAAATTGAAAATCACAGAAGAGATGAACTTATATGAAATATAAATATTAAAGGAAATTTGAAAATCACAATAAAGTAAAAAATATTAAATAAAATTGAAAATCACAAAAGAGATGAACTTATATGAAATATAAATCATAATTATAAAGAAATATCATAAAGTAGACAGTCTTAACAAATAGACAAAGCATAAAAAGTAAAATATAAATAACTTTAAAAAGAGCAAGATGAAAATGTGAATAACATTTTGAGAAACACTAGTTAAATTTTTAAAAGTCAAATGAAAATGAAATTGACAAACATCACAACTTTTAAGAGAAAACAAATAATAAGGCATAAGACAAGAACTTGAAAGGAAAGTTAAATTATTTACACCAAAGAAGGATTAAGATGCACAAAATTAATTAAAATATACAAATCATATGAATAACCATATTGAAAACATTGTTCAAGAAAGATAATTCAATTATGCATAAATCAAACATGTTGAACATAAAAAATAACATTCAAAAAGTATTTCAAGCAAAGAAAATAAATCCAAAGAAAGAAAGAGATAATGTCAAAAGAATTTAAAAGTGGTAAGAATTTACATCATGATAGTGAGTCATCTCTTAATAAGTAAGTTTTATTCATGTTTATCTATGTAGAAAATAGCCTATTTCAAATATTTTATACTTCACAATCCATGACATTTGCATAGGTTTTTTATAAAAATTGTGTTAATATTTTATCAAAATTTTGGATCTCACCCTGTAATCCATCATCATAAAAAAAAGAAACATATTCAAAATATTAATAAAAAACTAGTAAATTTTTTAATGTGTGTGTGTGTGTGTGTGTGTGTGTGCGTGCAAAGAATATATTCCATCATTAAATAGATTATAGAATGCATCCATTCAATAATAGAATTACAAGATGATATGTATTTCTATTTATTTATTCATAATTCAATATTAAAATTAAAATTATATTAAAATAAATCTTATTTTCAATAACAAAGTATATTAATTTTTTATTTTAAGTTTAAAATGAAAAATCATACAATTAAATGGGATGGACAAACCATCTTAAAAATCAAAGCATCCTGAACATCAAAGCTTCACTCACAATTATTTACACCAAAGAAAGATTAAGATGCATAAAATTAATTAAAATATATAAATCATACAAATGATCATATTGAAAACATTGCTCAAGAAAGACAATTCAATAATGCATAAATCAAACATGTTGAACATAAAAAATAACATTCAAAAAGCATTTCAAGCAAAGAAAAGAAATCTAAAGAAAGAAAGAGATAATGTCAAAAGAATAAGGGATTTCAGAGTGGTAAGAATTTACATCATGATGGTGAGTCATCCCTTAATAGGTAAGTTTTATTCATGTTTGTTTATATAAAAAATAGCCTATTTTAAATATTTTATACTTTATAATCTATGATATTTGCATAAATTTTTTATAAAAATTGTATGTTAATATTTTATCAAAATTTTGGATCATAACTTGTAATCCATCATTAAAAAGAAGAGAAACATATTTAAACTGTTAATAAAAAATTAATAGTTTTTTTCAATATATATATATATATATGATCACCAAATAAATTATAAAATATATCTATTTAATAATAAAATTTCAAGATGATATATATCTCTATATATTTATTTACTCATAATTCAATATTAAAATAGATTTAAAATTTGGATCTAGTTGGATGGTTGTGCGCGAGGAAGGGCACGGGGAAGGGCACGAAGGCGACTCGGTGACAGGCGACCCGCCAACAGGGCCCAGACTGAATGGTGTGGGCTTGGGAGGACGGGATGTGGGCAAAACAGCATTCTATTCTAGTGAAAAGGTTAAACTGAATAAAGTGAATGGATGTTTGCTCAGAAGGCAGGACCGCCCAGTGTTAGTTATCCCTCAGGAAACAGTTTAGGAGGACATTGAATTCCTCTCATCACATACATTGATTTGCAAGTTCCTGGGAATTAGAATCCCCCAGCCGGCTTTGGAAGCCTGGATCAGGTGCTCCTGGGCAGTTGATGGAGATTTTGACATTATGTTGGCAGCAAACAATTACTTTCTGGTGAGTTTTTCCTCTGTAGCGGATCGTAATCATATTTTTGAAGGAGGTCCTTACTTCTATGAATGGGTGGGCCTTTTTCTAAAACCATGGCATGTGGGTTTCAACACGGCTGAGGAACTTCTAGCCTGTGTCCCAGTCTAGGTGCGGCTCCCACGATTGCCGCTGGAATTCTGGTGGGAAGACATTCTCAGACAGATAACGGCTTTGCTGGGAACCCCAACAGCGATAGCTCATCAATCTCTAGACAATAAATTCATTACATATGCTCAGGTGTGTGTTGACATGGATTTAACCAAACCTCTTCCTGATTCTCTAGAGATTTGTCTGGGTTCCATTACATGGATTCAGCAGATTGACTATGAATCCATTCCTTTCAGGTGCAGAATATGCCATGTTTATGGACACCTACATAGACAATGCCCTCTGGCTGCTAAAGATAAAGGACCAATGACAGAGAGCTCAAAGCCCTCTTCAGTATCTGCTGAGAAGATGCCTGGGAGCGTGGGACAGATTCAAAGAGCTAAAATCCAACAGGATAGCTTGAGTAAAGGTAAAAATCCAGTTGTTGGGAGTGTAGCGCAGGACTCTGTTGATATTTTTAATAGTGGAGTGGAGGATTTTATTCCAGTTAGGAAGCGCGCAAGAGGCCGAGGACCTAGGCAAGGGGCTCTAGAGAGGCATTTGGACCAGGGTTTTAACAAGTTTGAGGCCCTTGATAATATGATTGTGGAAGAGGGCTTTCCTTTTTAGGATCTAGGGGAAGCTTCAGGGCAGTAGAAGCATTGTTCAGAACCCATGGAAGACCAAGATAGGATGGATCAAACACTCCCAGCTGAACCTCTAGGATTAGAGGAAGGGCAGCCTGTGAGTGGGACTGAGATTAAGGAGAAGGAAGTCAAATGGGCCGATTTGGTGAAGGAGGGCGATGCTTGGAAAAAAGACAAAAATTCTGCTTTGGCCCTTGGGCTAAGTCAGAAACAATTCAAAAAGGCCACATCATCTGGTACTCCTAAGGTTGGAAGGAGGAAAGACCAGGATAAACTCAAAATTATAGGTGATTTATTGGTGGAATTCAGGGTGGTTAAGACCATGGAAGAGCACTTCCCCCAAACCACCCAATGATAGTTCTATCTTGGAATGCAAGGGGTTTGAATAGCTACCCCAGGAAAAAAGCTATTCGTAGTTTGGTTTGGGATCACTCTCTGGATTTTTTGTATCCAGGAGATGAAACTTTCAGTTGAGTCATTTATTGCTTGTATGCCAAATTTTTGGCAGATTGGGCAATGGCAATGTGTGGGAGCTAAAGGCAGCTCGAGAGGGCTTGCTATGGGATGGGACCAAAGGAGAATCTTGCCACAACACTGGTTCTCCTGTATTTCGACCTTGTCAATGGTGGCCTCATCTTTGGAAACCGGTGAGTTATGCTTGGTTACCTCAGTCTACGCACCTGTTGACATAAGAGGGCAGCAGCAGCTTTGGGCACATATCCGGTACATCAGGCAATGTTTTCCTTTCTTACCGTGGATATTAGTTGGGGACTTTAATGTTGTTATTAGCTTAGAGGAGAAGCGTGGTGGACTAAACCGTTTAGGCTCCTCTTCTAAGTGATTGCGCCATCATATGGAAATGCTTCGTATCTCTGACGTGAAACCTTCCAACGGACTTTTTACTTGGAGCAACCGAAGAACAGGTAATGATGCCATTTCTGAACGTCTTGATAGATTTTTAGTCTCTTCTTTCTGGCAATCCAGTGCTTTCACTCTCACATGTGAGATATTGGATTGGAAGGGTTCAGACCACTGGCCTATTAAACTTTCCATAGGCCAGATTGGGGGTCCTAAAAAACCCCCTTTCAAATTCCAGTTGATGTGGCTACGAGATTCTTCTCTTCATGATCTCACAGGTCAATGGTGGAGACAGGGAGACCCACCTTATGGCACAGCTATGTACTCTTTCCTGAAAAAGCTTCAGTATGTTAAAAGGAAATTACAGATTTGGAACAGGATTTGTTTTGGAAACCTTTAGAGTCAGAAGAAGAAAGTGCAAGACCAGTTGGATGGCATAACTAGGCAGATAAGAGAAAATGGACTCTCGGAAGACCTCTGCTTCCAGGAAGCTAGAGCGGCTAATACGCTTGTTGAGTGGGAACTTCGGGAAGAGATCTACTGGAAACAGAAGGCGCGCAATGACTGACTCCAGGAAGGAGATAAGAATACAGCCTTTTTTCACAAATCCATGCAAGGGAGGCAAAATGGTAATTTTATTACTTCTCTTATTACTCAGGATGGAACACACCTCTCCTCCTCTCAAGATGTTAGCAGAGAAGCTGTTCGGTATTTCTCAGATCTTTTTGATAGCGATGAATTGTTAGATGAAGGGGCAAAAAATGTAGTGATGTCCTGTATCCCGTCCTTGGTGGACGATAGAATTAATGAAGGTCTTTTGCGTCCGATTGGGATGGCTGAAGTGGAGGAAGCTTTGTTTAGTATGAAGAGAGGTAAAGCCCCTGGACCTGATGGATTTCCTGCTGATTTTTTCCAAGACTTTTGGGATATAATTAAGCAAGACCTGTTAAGTGTTATACAGGAGTCCTATTCTAGCAAAGAAATGCTTTGTGCATTGAATGCTACTTTCCTGGTGCTAATTTCGAAGGAGCAGGCAAATAAGCTAGATATGTACAGACCCATTGCGCTTTGCAATGTTGTCTACAAAGTGATTACTAAGCTCATTGCGCAAAGGCTGAAAGGGCTCCTTCCCAATCTTATTTTGGAGGAACAAGGAGGCTTTGTGGTAGGTAAGCAAATTTTAGATGGTGTAGTGATAGCTTCGGAAGCTATTCACTCCATGAAATGTTCTCAAGAGAGGGCTATGTTTATCAAGCTTGACCTTGCCAAAGCCTATGACAGGGTTAGCTGGAGGTTTTTGCAAAAAGTTCTTTCGGCTTTTGGATTCAAACAGGATTGGATTAGATGGGTGTTAAGCTGTATCACTACGCCTTCCTTTTCTGTTCTTGTTAATGGAGCACCAATGAAGCTTTTTGGAGCATCTAGAGGGCTTCGGCAAGGAGATCCAATCTCTCCTTAATTGTTTATTCTCATGGCCGAAGGGCTTGGACGGTTCTTTAAATGTCGAGTCTCTCAGAATGCTATACAGGGGTGGAAGTGGGAGAGCAGGATAACCACCTTATCCCACCTCCAATTTGTTGATGACACTATCTTGGTTGGTGAAGCTAGGATCAGAGAAGCAAAGGCTTTCTGCACCACTCTTGATAATTATTTGGCGGCTTCAGGACAGCAGATTAATGAGTATAAATCTTCTATTTACTTCTTCAACACTCCTGAGTCTATCCAGAGAAGAATAGTCGCAATTCTTTGATTTCAGATACAAACCCTCCCAGTGGTTTATTTAGGTGTTCCTATTGTTGTGGGGCACCAACCTAGGCTATTCTGGCAGAATATTCTGGACAAGCTGAGACAGAAGGTAAGTCACTGGACTTATAGATGGTTATCTACAGTAGGTAGGGTGATTTTGTTACGATCGGTTATCCAGGCTTTACCAATATATCAGAGCATGGTTCAGTGTGCTCCAGCCTACTTTCTAAAAGAGTATGATGCTCTTTCTAGGAAATTTCTGTGGAATGGTAATCTGCAGACTTCTAAATGGAGTCTCGTCAACTAGGACATGGTGTGTAGACCTAAGCAGGAAGGTGGTCTGAGATTACGCTCGGCTATTTTGGCTAGCCATGCCCTTGCTGCCAAGCTTTACTGGCATTGGTGCACTAACCATTCGGCCTTGTGGACCCGAATCCTGACTGCCAAATACCTTCCAGCCATTGATCTTCATGATATTACCAGATTTCCTCTTGAGGGGAGAGGGTCTATGATATGGGATACCCTCAAGCGTGGAGCGCAATTGGCAAAGCAAGGCCTATTCTGGATGTGCCGCAATGGATATGAGGCCCTATTCTGGAAGGACTCATGGGATGGTATACCCCCACTTTTACAGTCACATCCGCATCTCCAAACTCTGGCGAACTCCTTTCATGCGACAGGGTGGAGTGAGGTGATGCATTACAAAGAAGCTTATAACATGGGAACGACCATTGGATACAGGTGGAAACACTCCTCAGACTGGCCGCCTGGACGCTCGGAGGAGAGAGATGAATTATCCCTTATCCTGAAGACTAGAAGGTGTGGGGCGCTGCAAGGGTGTGATGAATTGGCCTGGAGTGGGGACTCAACAGGGCAGTACTCTGTGGCTATAGGCTACAAGACTTTGCTTAAGCAAACAAGAGAGGAAGGACAGTTTCAATGGGGAAAGAAAGTGTGGAATCGAATGGCGTGGCCCAAATGTAATTTTTTCCTCTGGCTCCTCATGCACAATAGATGTCTCACCTGGGATAATCTTTGTCGGAGAGGATTTCAGGGACCTTTTATTTGTGTGTTGTGTTATAGCAATGAGGAGACAGGAGCCCATCTATTTTTCCAGTGTTCGTTTGCTCAACAGATTTGGCACCTATAGTCGAGCGCGTGGCGAACCCCCTGCAGGCATGTTTCCTCTTTAAACGAATTTTGGACTTGAATGGGCTATGCTCCTGTTAAAAATTCCCTGTTACAGACTACCTGGGTGGTGGGACCTTCTTTCATTCTTTGGAATTTATGGTTGGAGCGGAATAGATGAGTCTTCAGGGGAGCGCGGATTGATATTAGGCAGCTGTGGAGCAATATTGTTAGCGCGCTATAAGAAACTCTTCTTGCCAGGTCTGCGCTTAGGGACGGGTTAGAACAGGATGCCGTAGAAGTGCTTGGCCGCCTGGGAATTGACTTCTCCAGCGAAGGTGTGGTGAGAAGGAACTTATGCCAGGCGAAGGGTAGGAGCCAATTGGCATGGCCGGTGAATCGAGCTGGGCATTGGACGCCTCCAGATGAAGGTTTCATCAAAGTTAATACTGATGGTTCTTCTCGTGGGAACCCAGGTGTAGCGGGTATTGGGGGAATCGCACGGGACAGTTTAGGTAACATTAGATTTTTGTTTACCATTTACAGAGGCTGTTATACTAATAATCAGATGGAAGCTGAGGCCATTCTGGAGGCAGTGGAAAGTTGTTGTCGTGGGGGTCATCTCAATGTCATTTGTGAATCGGATTCACAAGTTGTGGTTAATTTGCTGAATAAGAGCAATTCTGGTAAGACTGATTGGCATTTACAAGCTATTATCCAGCAGATTAAACAATTAAGTTCTTCTTTGAATGTGATTTCCTTCCAACACATTCCACGGGAGTGGAATGAGATTGCGGACTGCTTAGCTAAGTGGGCCTCGGAGAATGGGGCAGATTGGAGAATTACTAAGGAGAATCTCCTTCCTCTGAATTTGTATCAAAAGTTGGTCCATTTGGTGGATCAGGACAAAAACTTGTAATCGGTATTTTGTTTGGTTCTTAATAAAATTTTACCCCCGTTTAGTTAAAAAAAAATTCAATATTAAAATTAAAATTGTATTAAAATAAATCTTATTTTCAATTTAAAAATATATTAATCTTTGATTTTGAATTTAAAATGAAAAATCATATTATTGAATGGGATGGACAAACCACCCATCAAAGAATCTGAACATCAAAGCTTAAATCAAACATGTTGAACATAAAAAAAAACATTCAAAAAGTATTTCAAGCAAAGAAAATAAATCTAAAGAAAGAAAGAGATAATGTCAAAAGAATAAGGGGATTTAAAAGTGGTAAGAATTTACATCATGATAGTGAGTCATCTCTTAATAGGTAAGTTTTATTCATGTTTATCTGTGTAGAAAAAAGCCTATTTCAAATATTTTATACTTCACAATCCATGACATTTGCATAGGTTTTTTATAAAAATTGTGTTAATATTTTATCAAAATTTTGGATCACACCCTGTAATCCATCATCATAAAAAAGAGAAACATATTCAAAATATTAATAAAAAACTCGTAAAGTTTTTAATATATATATATATATATATATATATATATATATATATATATATATATGCGCAAAGAATATATTTCATCATCAAATAGATTATAGAATGCATCCATTCAATAATAGAATTACAAGATGATATGTACTTCTATTTATTTATTTATTTATTCATAATTCAATATTAAAATTAAAATTATATTAAAATAAATCTTATTTTCAATAACAAAGTATATTAATTTTTTATTTTAAGTTAAAATGAAAAATCATACAATTGAATGGGATGGACAAACCATCTTAAAAATCAAAGCATCCTGAACATCAAAGCTTCACTCACAATTATTTACACCAAAGAAAAATTAAGATGCATAAAATTAATTAAAATATATAAATCATACAAATGATCATATTGAAAACATTGCTCAAGAAAGACAATTCAATAATGCATAAATCAAACATGTTGAACATAAAAAATAACATTCAAAAAGCATTTCAAGCAAAGAAAAGAAATCCAAAGAAAGAAAGAGATAATGTCAAAAGAATAAGGGATTTCAGAGTGGTAAGAATTTACATCATGATGGTGAGTCATCCCCTAATAGGTAAGTTTTATTCATGTTTGTTTATATAAAAAATAGCCTATTTTAAATATTTTATACTTTATAATCTATGATATTTGCATAAATTTTTTATAAAAATTGTATGTTAATATTTTATCAAAATTTTGGATCATAACTTGTAATCCATCATTAAAAAGAAGAGAAACATATTTAAACTGTTAATAAAAAATTAATATTTTTTTCCAAAATATATATATATATATATATATATATATATATATATATATATATATATATATATATATATATATTTGATCACCAAATAAATTATAAAATACATCTATTTAATAATAAAATTTCAAGATGATACATATCTCTATTTATTTACTCATAATTCAATATTAAAATTAAAATTGTATTAAAATAAATCTTATTTTCAATTAAAAAATATATTAATCTTTGATTTTGAATTTAAAATGAAAAATCATATAATTGAATGGGATGAACAAACCATCCATCAAAGAATCTGAACATCAAAGCTTAAATCAAACATGTTGAACATAAAAAATAACATTCAAAAAAGTATTTCAAGCAAAGAAAATAAATCCAAAGAAAGAAAGAGATAATGTCAAAAGAATAAGGGGATTTAAAAGTGGTAAGAATTTACATCATGATAGTGAGTCATCTCTTAATAGGTAAGTTTTATTCATGTTTATTTATGTAGAAAATAGCCTATTTCAAATATTTTATACTTCACAATCAATGACATTTGCATAGGTTTTTTATAAAAATTGTGTTACTATTTTATCAAAATTTTGGATCACACCCTATAATCCATCATCATAAAAAAGAGAAACATATTCAAAATATTAATAAAAAACTAAGAAATATATATATATATATATATATATATATATATATATATATATATATGTATGTATGTATGTATGTATGTATGTATGTGCAAAGAATATATTTCATCATCAAATAGATTATAGAATGCATCCATTCAATAATAGAATTACAAGATGATATGTACTTCTATTTATTTATTTATTTATTCATAATTCAATATTAAAATTAAAATTATATTAAAATAAATCTTATTTTCAATAACAAAGTATATTAATTTTTTAGTTTAAGTTTAAAATGAAAAATCATACAATTAAATGGGATGGACAAACCATCTTAAAAATCAAAGCATCCCGAACATCAAAGCTTCACTCACAATTATTTACACCAAAGAAAAATTAAGATAAATAAAATTAATTAAAATATATAAATCATACAAATGATCATATTGAAAACATTGCTCAAGAAAGGCAATTCAATAATGCATAAATCAAACGTGTTGAACATAAAAAATAACATTCAAAAGCATTTCAAGCAAAGAAAAGAAATCCAAAGAAAGAAAGAGATAATGTCAAAAGAATAAGGGATTTCAGAGTGGTAAGAATTTACATCATGATGGTGAGTCATCCCCTAATAGGTAAGTTTTATTCATGTTTGTTTATATAAAAAATAGCCTATTTTAAATATTTTATACTTTATAATCTATGATATTTGTATAAATTTTTTATAAAAATTGTATGTTAATATTTTATCAAAATTTTGGATCATAACTTGTAATCCATCATTAAAAAGAAGAGAAACATATTTAAACTGTTAATAAAAAATTAATATTTTTTTCCAAAATATATATATATATATTTGATCATCAAATAAATTATAAAATACATCTATTTAATAATAAAATTTCAAGATGATATATATCTCTATTTATTTACTCATAATTCAATATTAAAATTAAAATTGTATTAAAATAAATCTTATTTTCAATTAAAATATATATTAATCTTTGATTTTGAATTTAAAATGAAAAATCATATAATTGAATGGGATGGACAAACCATCCATCAAAGAATCTGAACTTCAAAGCTTCACTCACCATTAGTTGCATGAGAAATCAAAATATTGTGCTCTCAAACAAAAATAAGATGGAAAATAAAAAATACATACCTACGAAGATAAAGTAAAAAATGTTATATAAGCTATAAAGTTTCGTTACAATAGAGGAAACTATGTTGATGTGCAACTAACACAACCATCAAAACAATTATAAATACTTTGTTTACATGGACCTAGTTGAAACCTTCAATTCAATTGTTATGCATTGAGAGTGGGTTTGTTGTTCATTGGAAGTGAAGCCTTCAATTTTTAAAGTGTATACTATCTTATTATATAAGATATAATAAACAAATATTTGAAAATATAAAATTTAATAAAATCCTAAACCAAAATAATCATATAAAACTTGAGTTTTTTTTTTAAATCTAAATACTCATAGATACAACTATCAAAACAAATAAACACGGTTTATTAGATCTTTTAGGGCGAATTTAGTCTTGTTTTATCCTCTCTTTTTTTCACAAAGAAATATTTTGTTTAATATGTATAAAACTTGATAGATCTATTAAGATTGTAATATATGACATTTAAACATCATTCTAAATGTTAAGTAAAATTGATTAAAATTGATTGACAAATGGCATATGCTAAAAATAGTAAGTACAACTAAATATAAGATACTTAACTTTTTTTTATTTCTAGTTGATAGTAACTTATGTCTAATAATGAGAAATAGAATAAGACAAGATTGTGATAGGTCAGATCTAAAGATAGAATATATGGATATTTTTGGACAAGTTTGCACTCCCTGGATAACAACGAAAGTTGGTCATGTTTGTTGGTTATAGATTTGTCTCTATTGAATGTGATGAATATGTGATTATTTTTCCACCTACACCTGTCTGTTGAGGTATGAGATATTTTTTTTAGTGTTGCATAAAAATAATTGCTTTCCTTCTTTTTTCTTTGGAAACCATAAGAATACTTATAAGAGCTTGAATACCTGCAAAATAAATGGGGAGTGTAATGTATTGACTTAATCCCAATCACCCCTATAAATGATTGACCACTACCTACATATTCAAATATTCTAAGGAAGGAATCAAGCTACACATAGTTCTCCCACCTAAAGTGATTGTACAATTGTGCCCATTAACTATATGTATGCAACTAGAAATTTAACTTTGATACTTGACAATATTAGCTCTTGACTTGATTTGGAATGCTTTAGACTTAATTTGAGGCTACTCATAGGTATTGATATTGAATTTGGTAAAAATATGGCAGAATTACTTAGTGTGTAGTAGTGTAATAAACAGGTCACAGATAGAAATCAAGTACCTTTGAAATGATATTTTGATTTTCTTATATAGTTATCATTTTGAATAATTTCATTTAGCCAACTTTGCAAAATGTGTGAGAATAACCAAATGAAAATGTTGAATTTGGAAACTAGTCTTTAATTGGCATGGGGAAAAGGTTGTATTAGGTGGATAGGTTTGTTGCAGTAGAATTGTTTACACAACTTGGACTTGTCTCAAAAAATTAGGGACAAGCGTCTTGAAATAGGAAGTAGTTTGAAAGTGATATAGATATTTTTGAATATTGACTTAGAAATTTTGAGTAGTAGTGACGGCAAACTGAGGGGTCAAGCCTATATATAGATAAATGGTTATAGGAATGACGAATAAAAATAATGTATTTGAGTGTAATTGAAATCATTTAAAATGTGTCAAGAATTACCATTGTCAAGTACCTATGACTAGATTTAGGTGTCAACATTTACCCCCATTTTATTCTAGTACTGAAATTGTTAGGGTAAAAGAGAAATAAAAATATGAGGATATACAACACACTATCTTAAATAGGAAACTCTAATTATGCAAGGCACTCATTTTAGAAAACTTTGCAACATCACATGAAGTAGTCATTGTCGATCTTTGAAATTTGAAAATTTTGAAACTCTAAAATTTGAAAGATTGAAAAGAGAATAAGGAGTAAACCTACATGGATATGCAACCATGTTAGCCTTTAACCCATAAAAACATTGAATAAATGTGTCCCCTTGTCAAAGCACTTGGAGAGATGGTTCCTCGTGTTGAACCATTAGTAGATTGACAGTGATCAAGTCCTAATGTTGAATAATTAATTAATCCCTTGACTTGCAAATATGCATGTTCTAACTCTCATAAATACGAAAAATTACTTAATGTACTAATCTAAAAAAAGTTGGAACCATGATGAGTTCACTAAAAGTGATGCCAAGATCATTGAGTGTCACTAGACTCCGACATACATTACTTGTAACTGAATGAATCACACCGCTACAGACGAATCTAGATTCTACTTGTATAATTGAAACATAATGAATAATAATCATGTCTCCATCATGAACGTAGTGCCAAAAGATTTGAAGAGAAATTAAAATTATTTGCCATAAAATTGTATTGTAGCGTATATTCACATGAACCAGTATCATGTCATTTGACTTTGAAAATTGTGTGTGTGTGTGTGTGTGTGTGTGTGTGTGTGTGTGTGTGTGTGTGTGTGAAATAGTATTATACCCACTAAATTTGTGTCAAATGATATAGAATGTCATGCATCTATATGCTTAATTATAATTGTATGTGAAAACATGTAATTTTTGCTCATGTAATTGTTTTGCATATGCATTCAATTGTGTATGATTTTATACTCAAGTCTTTATATATTAATTGCATATGCATGTCATATGCCTCCATAACTTGTATCATTTGACCAATATCTATCACATGTTTGATTGTTGAATTACTTTAAATATTTGAATCATGTACTTTATCTTATAATCTAAATTTTGAATTACTTTGAATCTTTGAACCATGTATTATATCATAAAATCTAATTTTTATACTCATGGAGACTTAGATCTCTAAGACAAACCTATTGTAGTGCCTCCCTTTTAAGATGAGGAATGTAACTTGTAAGTCATCTATCTTAAAAGAAGAGATAATTATATCATATGATAAAGATATAATCATGTGGAGATCATGTCATCATAGTAATGTAATTATCATAAAAATATGTAACATATTGAATATGAGACACACAAATGTCATGTCTAGATAGATATAGCAATGAAACATGCAGTAAGTAACCATCTCTAAATAACACTATGTAATAAAATTGCATGATATGGATCATGACACCACTAATCAAGCACAACACATAATGTCATGCAATGTCACACATAAGGTCAAGGGCCACATGCAATGGACATGAACATGTCACAACAAACAAGACCAAGGGTTGCATGCAAAGGATATTAAGAATGTCACAAACAAGGGATATAAAAATATTGTGCACACAAAGCTAAGTAGCCACATACAATATCACACAAGAAAGTAACAGCATGTGAGGAGCATATAACAAGTGAAAACTAGTCTATATTATATATATTATCAATGTCATATCATAGAAAAATAGCATATTCATATAACCCAATGTAAGATATGAATAACTAGCAAGACACTTGTAATATATGTAGCTCAGCATGGTAAAGAGGTCATTAATAGATATAATATGTGATAATGTAACATGTAGAATAAGATGCCTCATTATAAGCATGGCCACTATGTAGAAGGGAGTCCAACATCTTAAAATCCATGTATAATATGTATGGCATGCATCACACTCATATACCTCGTGAAATGCATGTGTATGAAAAGGAATATGTTGTCTACCATAATATGTGATAAATAAAGTATGTAAAAAAGTACACAAGTAATGCATGTCATTCTCAGATATTGATATTTGAATTTTTTAAATTTTTTGAATTTTTTTTGACATATTTAATTTTTTTATATTTCTTTGAATTCTCAATTTTTTGTATTTTTTAATTTTTTTGACATTTTTTAAATTTTTTATGAAAAGATTAACCAATGATCCCACCAATGGGAGGACCATAATGTATGTATGTATCATAGCTTTGGAGGATGACTTTCCACGTAAAAAGTATTATATGTAGATGAGTTAGAATCTGAAAATGAATCTATTGTTTTGATGTAATTGTCTTGATCACTAGTTATAGAATCTTTTGTAGGATGTGTAACTCTAGAAGGTGCAAGACTTAGTGGAGTTTGTTGTATATTTGGAGAAAGTCTCACTCCCTGTGTTCATTTTGAAACACATTGAACTGTCTGAGGTACTACCTTAGGACGTAATATAGAAGATGATCTCTTTGAATTTTGAAGAAATCACTAATGTAAAGATCATTGTCTAGGAGGGTGTACTACTATCCTCTAAACTTATTGTAGAGAAAAATTTTACATAGGTGTAATAATTGTCTCTGTACTGTTAGGTTGTGGAGCTAAAAGCTTCACTGATGCAAACGTGGAGGAGGTTGCTAAGTGTCACAGTAACCGACGTCGGTCAGGCCAATCGACGTCGGCCAGGAGTAGACAGGAAGCTGTCGATATCGGTCATAGATCGGCCGACGTCAGTCATCTCCAAACAGACAGGGACCGACGTCAGTCGCTTGTGCATTTCAAAACTGTTAATTACACGAACAGTTAGTTTGTTGAACGGCCAGTTTGCATGTAAAGACTAATTTTAGTCTTGGAGCTACGTTTCTAATTATTGTAATTAGGAAGTCTAATTATTGTTTGCATGGGATCTATATAATAGACTCATGGGGCTTTATTGTAATTTGTAGAATCAGAAAGGTTCTATCCAAGGGAGAATCATAAGGACTTGGTGAAGCAAGGACAAGGGTTCTTCTGAGTGTGTAAGATCTAGGTCGACAGGTGTGCAAGGCCAGGTTGATCTGCGGTATAGCAAGATCAAGTGAGATCTACATGGTAAGTAAGATCATTTGATTTGCAAGTTGTTGCAAGATCAGTGAGATCTACTTGGAGTACATGGTGTACTCGGACTTGGAGTATGTGTGTATACTCGGTGGTACTGGCAGTATTGTTACTGACTGGTTGAAACACCAACTCGGTTATTGAGTTGATTGTGTTTGTAATTGAGAGAAAGAACTCTTGAGGGAGAGTTACTAGTACACCCAAGAGGTGTTGGAAGAGTGTAATCTCTTTATTGTATTTCCTTCTGGATGAATTGAATACAAGATTGTATTGTCTCTCAAATTCTATGTTGTTTCTGATTTCTAGTTACTTGTTACTTCTGGTTAAATTCTGTGTTTAGTTGCTTATACAAAGGTAATCAATTGTGCTCTTAATCCTGACAATTGGTGTCAGAGCTTTGTGAGCCTAGGTCCTAACATGTACTTTGCTCTTGAATAAGTGTAACAATTAAATCGACATTGTGTTCTTGAATATGTGCAAAAAATGTCTCTACACTATGCTTTTGAATAGGTGAAATAACCAAATACGGTGGTGGTGGGAGGGGAGGACGAGGAGGAGATACCATTTGTTGTAGAAGGTACTCATATCGAATACATAAAAATTTGACCAATTAATTACAATGTAAGTATTTAAAACATCGATGTATTGTGGATTGCACTACGCAAAACTTTTGTATCCAAAGGCATCTTAATAACATATCAAAAACCCATGTGCTTGATAAGACTAAAAATAGAGTGGTCATTGTTGTTGAACCAACCTGAAGTTATAACACTATATGTGTGTCCATTGAATGATTTGACTATTGTTTATGTATTATGTAGATCATGCTCTATGTACTCAAGAGTGCAGAGAAGTGTCATGATACATGTGTTTTTATTTGACTCATTGTCAATCATAACACTATGTAGGGGTTGCTTGTTGATATAAGCTCGAATAAATAATGCATCTCTATTTAAATCATCATCGAATGTGATCGTAGGATGCGGTGTTGATGTACCTGCAAATGTACCAATAATACCATCTATTGGATGTACATATGTCTGAAGAGAAGGACGAGCATTGTAAGTATGGTGTACCTCTAAATTATCTATATTTTTTATTGTGCCATAATTTGGAAATGGATTGCTGAAGATTTTTAACTTTATTTTTTCGTTTTGTTGTGGTATAGCCTTCTTTGTGGATGTGCTTAGCTCAATAATATTGGCATCCATAAGATCTTGTATCTTATGTTTTAGCATGTAATACTTGTTTGTCAAATGTCAATACATCTATAATAGTCACAATTTGTGTTTCTATTGAATCCTTTATGTTGAGGCTTAGTCATATCAACCTCTAATAGTGAAGGGAGAGAGATGAGATTGCAATCAAGTAATTTATGTAACAAGACATGAGAAGGTGATGGTAACCTTACAAATTACCTTTTTGGTGGAACTGTCAACTAAAGCTTATTTGTTAGTTGTGATATTGCATTGACTATTACTTTTATATTATTCTTATTTTTGCTAGATTTGACTTTGTAGTTTGGTTTGCTTTGAAACTTAATATTTGAAGTGGTTGTGGCATTTGATACATACTTGAGTTTGTTAAGCGTTGTGAGTTTGACTTCGCATTCTTTGACTATATGACGTAACTCATCAAAAAGAATTGAATTTATCAAACATGATAGACTTATAGAGTGGTGCTCACAAATTTTGTGTGTAAATTTCTTGTAACTCATTGTTTACCATAGAATTGGTCATCTTGGCTAGCATAGTTTTGTATCAAAGAAAATATTCACTGATTGGCTCATTTAACCATTGTTTGAGTTTAACCATTTGCACATAAGATAGTTTTTCACCAATATTGATATAAAAAAAGTGTGCTAGAAATTGATATGCCAAAGGGTTGAATGTTTTAATTGATTGGAGTGGAAGATCATAAAACCATCGCAAAGTATAGTCTTTGAGGCTTCTTGGAAATACTTTGCTTAATAATTTGTCATTATATGCATAATCCAAATATGTTGCATGAAATGATTGAAAATTTTGTTCAAATTCACCTTTGCCATCATAGAGTGGAAACTTAGGAGCTATAAACCTTGTTGGTAATGGATAAGATACAATCTCAGGGGCCAAATGATTATAAAGCAAAGTATAGGAATCCATTGAATGACTAGCAATAAAGACACTTTGTTTTAATTACAACACCTTAGCATGTAACACTATAATAATTTGTTCAAGAGAGTATGTAGTAGACAAGGTTGGTGGTGTACCATACGTAATAATCAAAGGAGGTTGTATGATGCTTTTGTAAAAATAGGCATATTAATTTGTTGGATACCTTGTGATGCACCATACCTAAGGATGATGTCATAAACATAATTAGAGGTGTCGATATAGGAATAGAACCAATAATAGAGACTAAAAGTGGAAGTATTGACTTGAAAGGGATCATATTGTTTAAATGATGTAAAAAGCTTGAGTCGATTTGCAATGTATAATAATGCATCAATTTTATGTGGATTTGTATTCAGATATTCAATGAATTATTTGACATTAATTTCATCTGATTGCTCTACATTAACTTTATCAATCTCAACAATCATAATAAGTCTATAAATAGGATGTATAGTATGCTTTGTAAGATTCAAAATGTACAATTGTTCTTGTTCTCAAGTCATACTTGATTTTACAAAATTTTATCTTGACATTGTTTTTATCCTAAGAGAATTATAGCATGATATAATATTGCAATAATATGAATTGAGGAAGGCTTAAGATTATACATTATTCATTTTAACCTTTTTATGATATTTGAATTTGATTAATGTCGATATATAGTGAATCCAAATAACACCTTGAAAAGTAACATAACATGTGATAATGAACCTTAGGATATAAGAGACACAATTGATTCCTTATAGTCATTATTTAATTTGAATTTTTAATTAATATTAAAAGTGTAACTAGATAAGGTGTATTTGATTTGTAAGCTCTCAAAGATATTGATTTCAATGTAAATAGTGAAAAAGGCCTAAAAGAACATTGACTACGAAAGATTTTATCATCTCATAGTCGCATTATCATGTCACTGAAGTACGTTGAAAGTAACTTTTCAAGGCTAACCACTTTTTAGTACACTATAATCAAAGCTGAAAATTAAAAACCTATGTGTTTCTTATATACCATCAAGTATATGAAAATTGAAGTCTATATATAATGTTTTCTAATACTTTGAATATTAAAACAGTACCCTTCACACCACGACTCAAGTAAAATTGATGACCACTTTCTCCAAAACAACTCCTATGAATTTTACCACTATCAAAACATGGTTCTAAAAAAACAAGAAAAAAAATTAAAATTAAAAATCAATCAGACAAAAAAATATGTATATGAATCAAAAAATAATCTAAAACCCTAAGACAAAAATTGGAAAAGCAATACTCGAAAATGTATGGATTCACTAATACGTTTTATCACATTTTTTATCTAACATAAAAATATTTTGTTTAATAGATATTAAACTTGATAGATTTATTCAAACTAAAATTGATTGACAAATGGTATATGCTAAAAATAGTAAATACAACCAAATACAAAACACTTAATTTCTCTAATCTCTGGTTGGCTATAACTGATAACTGACATTGAGAAACAAAATAAGACAGAACTGTGACAACTCAAATCCAAGGCAATGGATATTTCTAGACATGAATGTGCTCTTGAACAACAACGCAACTCGATCGTGTACATTGACTGCATACTTGTCCACGTTCATTGTGATGAATATGTGATTGTTAAACTGCCTACCCCTATGTTTGCTAAGAGGAATAAGATACTTTGTTTTTTAAGTGACATGCAAAAAAAAAGTAACTTTGTTTTTTTAGTGACATGCAAAAATAACTACTTTTTTTTTAACTTTGAAAACCCTATGGGTACTTTTGAGAGCTTGAAAACCTGTAAAAAAAAGAGAGTAATAAACTACACTAACCCTAATCACCCTCGATAATTGACCAATCCCTGCATATCCAAATACTCCCATGAAATAATCAAATCACGCGTAATTCTCTCATCTATAATGATTGTGCAATTGCACTCCTTGACTATATATGTAGTTAAAAAATTTAACCTTGATACTTGACAATGTTAACTCGACTTAATTTGGAATGCTTCAGAATTTATTTGAGCCTACTGATAGTGATTGCTATTGAATTTGGATAGAATAAGGCAAAATTGTTCAATGTGCAATAGTGTAATAAATCACTGACAAATGAGAAAATGAATCCCTTTGAAATGAGATTTTGATTTACTTATATGGTGATCTTTTTGAATACTTTATTTTTGTCTACCTTGTGAAACATGCAAAAGACCCAAATGAATATTTTGAATTTGGAAACTAACCATTGAATGGTGCGAGGACAAGTTGCACTTGGACAGATCTGCAACAACGGACCTATTTGCGTAATATGGACCTGTCTGCCTAGTGCAGGACTGTCCTAAAAAATTAGGGGCAATTGCCCTGAGATGGGAAACAATGATAGTGATATAGAAAGGTTTGAGCATTGACTTGGAAATTTTGAATAGTAGTGATAGCAAACTAAAGGTCAAGCCCAACAACAAATTTGTCTGTTTAGCACGACCCTCTCCTAGAAAATCGAAGAGTTGTCTTAGGATAGAAAGCAAAATAAGAATCATATAGAGGTCTGAGCTTTGACTTGAAAATTCTTAATAGCAATGACGACAAACTGAAAGTCAATCCCGCATATAAGTAAATGACTAGGAATGGCAAATAAGAGTCACGTATTGAAGTGTAAGTCAAAGTGATTTAAGATGTGTAAAAAATTAACATTGTCAAGTACTTTTAACCATATTTAAAATTCTATAGACCTATAGAATGTTGAATGCAAACTCTCTTTAAATTTTGCGATTACTTATCAATTCATTAAATTATTTATAATTTGTTACTTCTTGTTCAAGGCACTTTATGTCACACACTTATGAAGCGTTGAAGGATAAGGAGATGTAGAAAGTTGACATAAACAAGGACAATACAAAGAATAGCTTGTACAACATGGCTAACAAATTAAATTGTTAATACCTTGATAGGTCCTACAAAACAATTTTGTTTAAGGGACATTAAAGGTCCTCATCGTTATCAAGAACATTTATAGATAGAACTAAGACAATAATATTCAATAATAAATAATAAAATTTTCCTCTAAGATAGAACTAAGACAATAATATTCAATAATAAATAATAAAATTTTCCTCTAAATAGAAGCAATTTCATGTCATAAAGTCTGAACTCGAGATGAAAAGAATGTCTAACCCAAGGATGCCATTACACCAAGCCCATAAATGTGAATAAGAAATGTATATGATATTCTCAAATCGCTGTCTTCGTATTACCTCTATAATAAGTACCATGTCATTTAACCTCAATAGACCAAATGTTAAAAAAAATAAGACTTGTAAGCACAAAGAAGAAGTTCAAGAAAATTGATTATATTTAAGAACTGGAAAGTTACTGTTTTTAATGCTAGGCACCTAATCAAGAAATCAACACCTGCCCATTTGCCCAGGTACATATCATATTTATTAATATAATGAAATGATGTTTACTTCACTCAACTCCATAAATAGGAAACACTACCTACAATTAAGAGTGCAAACTCTGGACTGCATAACATATGTCTAGTTTTTACGAAGGAAAATTATTGGTAAATAAATAATGGATTTACTGCTCAAAATGGTTATAAGGGCCCGCTTTTCAAAATGGTTATACAAAACTCGAAATTATAGAATTGAGTTTATATAAATATATAGGAACAAAATTAGTTACTCTGGAGTTTGACCAACATTTTGTGTAATTAGTCCCCAAAGCTGTCAACGATCGGCAAGAGATGGACACTAGCAACTGCATCTACTCTCCTAGGTCTTCATATTACATTCTCATAAACAGGAATGTTCAGAAGCATGTAATGAGCCTTGTGATGCGCATTTCCATGGACACTAAAACAGCAACATGCATCAGTTGGAAAAGCTAGCCAGATATGACAACATTCTAATATAGCATGTAATTTTTTATGCATGAATACAAACCGAAAAAAAATTAGTAGCGTCTAATGACCATGAATGAATGAAATGGCTTTATGTATAACTTCTTCAATGTTAAGAACTTGAAAAAATATGCTAACGAAGGAACTTGTTTGATTTCTAATTCTGTAATTCTCTTAAAAAGGTCCTCGAGTACATCAGTTATGCCCAAATTAGATAGCCAATAGGACATCCTTCATGAATTTGAAAGAATTGAAGCTAGGCCTACGCCACCATTTTCAGCACAGAATGTTTCTTTCTTTGAGCTGCCTTCCGAAGGCCTGCAGAATCAAAGTCAATCAAATTTCAACCAAAAAAGCCAAGATGCAAGGTTCCTCATTTTGCATGAAATCAAAGAAAAATGAAACAAAAGTGTAATTGTCCACGCACAGATTTTCAAATGAGACACTACTGACCATTTTTTTACCCACAATACTAAATAACAGTTTACTGGTGAGTTATAAAATACAAATTAAACAGAGATAACGTTTACAAATCTTGCCTGTGCATGCATTGACCATGCATACATCTCAATCATGTATGTACAGAGAATGTTAAACCTTCTGGGATGTGCAGCTTGGTCTCAAGTATCAGCCATGATGGGATAATGGTTTACCAAAACCAACATCCAAACTACTCAAGTGGGCCATGTCCCTGATGACCATCACTTATCAAGGTGTGCTAGTAAAACAGATGGAATTTTAACTCTAATCTGAAATATGCTTCCGTAAGAACTCATCCATCGAAGTAGAAGTGATAAGTTTGCAGATGATCATCTATGTCAGCATCAAAAAGCTCATATACACAGGTCATAATTGTTATACATATGGTCTAGCATTTGAACGCCATGCCTTATTTTCTCAAGTGATGCATTAAGCACGAGGCCCTATATATGCTTCTTGACTAAAATGTCTGAACTCAATATGCTACATTGTGTCAAGTTAATTATGCCAACTGGAAATAACAAACAAATGGTATATTCGGCTGATATCTAGATATTCATGCCAAACCCACTTATAGCTAATGAAATGTAACAATAAAACAAGCTTAGAAATATGGAAGACCCATATCTAGTTGATTACATGTTGCTTTAAAATGCATCGCAATAATTTCTCCAATCATGACTTGTAAAACCATAACTGACTATTGCCAAAGCCTGCTTACAGATACTATTCTCTCAGACAGATTATGACAACCTAGATTTGAAGTTTTTTACAATGCATGCTGCATCATTCCTATATGTAAACAAACGGCTAACTTCAATCCAGCTCCTCAAAATGGTAAAATAAATGTAAAGGTAGACTCAAATCAAGACCAGTCAATCACCCCCTTAAATCACAGAGGATAATTATATTTCTCCTCCGATCATTGAAAAAAAACTTGCACTAGACAAGTCCTAAACCTAAATATTTCTTACTAGATAATGCATACCATCCTGTGACATGATGAGAATAGGATTCTGAGTTTTTTATAGCTTCAATAATACAAGGAGGTATCATTCCTAAAAGTAAACAATTATCTAACTTCATTTTAGGCCTTAAAACTGGTCAAAGAAATCTAAAGGTAGTCTAAAAATCAAGACTGGTCAATCACCCTTAAATCATGCATAAGAGAAATATGTTTCTCCTATATTAAAAACTCAGAGAATGCATTTCACAGCGGGACAAATCCTAAACCCCCCAAATTTCTTACCATATCGAGCCTACAATTTAAAGAATGGACAACAACAAAAGCATCCTAGCAGATCATCATGTATGAGCACAAATTTATGCTGTTAATATTCATTCTAAGATAAACAATTAATACAAAATCAAGAGTCGCCACTAATATAAAAAATCGATAATAGATTTCATTACATATGCCTGATAGACAAAGTGATACACAAAGCATTAAATGTTACAGTGAATTTCAAGATAACATGAGGATAAAGTAAGCAATGTGAAAACATGATTTGTCATTAAATATTGGAGAGGTCCGGTCTAGAGAAAGTGATATCCAAATACTTAATCTAATAAATTCAGAAGTTTATATGAAGATGTGAACAATGACTAGTTGAGTCCAATATAAACAATCCAGTGAGAGAAAAATTGTGCCCGAGAAGTTCATGTGCAGTAAGATATAAGATGCTTACGCAGGAGGGGGTAGATCTTCGTATGCCAGAGTTGACATGCCTTGCCGCTGCTTGTGTTTGGGATTTGAAGAACACAAAATATAAACCTTGCCACGGCGTCTCACAGATCTGCAGAACTCGCATAGCTTCTTCACCGATGCCCTCACCTTCATGACTACAAAAGAAGTCCCTTTTGATCCATATAAATATATCATTTCTAGCAGCAATTACTTTACACGAATGCACTTTGCCAACCTCATACTTAACTGTCAAAATAACAAAGAATACAAAACATATTCCCTTGGAATTTTTTATTTATTTTCTCACACTTCATGTTCTCTGCCCTACAGACAGATGAAAGAACTGCTCACTTTAAAAAATACAGGTTTTTTTCAAACTTTGTGCAAACTGGAAGAATCTAATGCAGATCAAAAAGCATCAATGAAAATTTTGGCATGCTTTGACTCAATCCTTCATGAATAAAGAAGTAGAAATTTTCTCATTAAACATTAAATATTGGAACTGAGAGACAGGCCACACAAATTAAGCCCAAATCCCATATGAGCTTTTTCACATCGGGCATGAAAACAAGACCCTATCACTATCAAAATCAATACTAAATAAAACTATGTTCAAGGATTAGAATGTAAGAATATACTGTGCAAACTGCAAACGACTCTATAATCTTATCTTAATTTAATGTTGCCGCTTCAAGTATTTAAAACAAAGCAAGCTGCATCACTTTTACTATGTTTCCTGACAATATTACACAACTTGGTTGTTTTGCAAACACTTTTATGCAGTGATTCTCATTATAAATGCAATGTCATTTGAAAAAATCTTTATTGCCAGTTTGTAGTCATCATTTTTAAGGAAAAAAGTATGACATTATACTTCATGTCTTTCATTATAAATTGGAAAAGTGGGTTACAAAGTACAATCCCCTTATCAAACAAAATACAGGAAGACTGGTGATCCAGGAGGATCTGAGTCATCACTTCAACTTGCAGCATCTAGGTTTTGCTCAACACCTCGTGCGGGTCCACCACCAGCTTCACCACACGTCTGAAACCACAAGTCCCAACTTCTCTTCTACCATACCAGAGAGCTCCTACAGTGTGAGTACTATGCAGCGCAATAGCAATGTTAGCAAAAGCCCTACGATTAATGATTGGTTATGTGTGATGTCCCCATTTCCACATCATGATTAAGTAGGTATTGAAGACCTTTAGTCTACCTCCCCATAGACTAAAGGAATCCTTTTGGGGAATTATACCTTATTAGTTAATTATTAATTGCCAAAAATAGTGTTTTTTATCATTTGTTCTTATAAGGCAATTATTACTTAATTAATAGAATATTTGTTAAAAGTGGTTTTTACTACTAAAGTATTTTAAAAAATTAATTATTAATTTATTTACCTTAAAATTAATTTTAATTAGTATTTTATTAAGGCAACTAATTAATATTATATTTGAAAAAGAGAATGTCGGCATGGGAGCTAAAGCAAAGAAAGGAAAAAATATTCTAAAAAGGGCAAGCAAAGGCTTATGATGTATTTTACCTCCCCAAGGTGGTTCGCCCCGCTTTGAAAGGTACAAATACAAGGTGAAGACTACAATGGAAGACATGTTAAATTTGATAATTAATCTTTATGCTTGAACAAACTATTGAGATGCATGCTCAATAGGAGTTCGTTGTTTTGGTGTTGATCATTCTAAAAAAGGTGTCTTTTAATGCCACATTTGTTAAGGAGATCTTGTTACTTGCCCTAGAGTGGGGCGATTTGCTTTGAGTTCTTGTGAGGTTTTTGTGAGGGTTTTGAAGCTCATTTCTTGCATATTAATTCTGATTACTATTTACCCTATTTTTGCAAGTGGAGCGAACTACTTTGGAGACTTGGTTGAGGGTTTGGAGGCCCCTTTTGGGTCTATTTATGCAAAATAAATATTTTGAATTTATTTGTTAATTTTCTGCATATTGACATGAGGTTTTGGAAGAGTTTTGTGGAAGGTTTAAAACCCTAAATTGATAAAAATTAAATAATAATTTTCAGATTATTATTTAATTAATTATGATAGGTTTGGAGGTTTGGAGGTCTTTTCACTTGCGAAAGGCGAGATCTTGCTCTCATAATTTTCTACTATTTTTCCTACACTTGGCGACTTGGACGATTGGCTTGGAAGGCACTTTTTGGCCATTTTTATGCCCTAGGAGGTTCGCTGGATTTTTCTGTGATTTTTGAGCATCTATGACAAATTTTTGACAAGGGTTTGAAACGAAAAATATCACAAACAGCTGTATTTTTAGGAAAAAATCATATTTTTACAGCCATCATAAAGTGGCATTTGAGCATAATTGGCAAAAAGGTACTTCTTTCATGTTTTTAATTTTCTGATTATTTTTGCAAGTATTCAGATAAATTTGGGATAAGATATTGGCTGGAATTTGTCTACAATACCTTTGCATTGTGGCACCTAGGTTTTATAGGGCATTTATAAGAATTTTTGGAGCATTTATTGCAAACTAGGGTTTGTTGATTTTATGTTTAGAATTTCAGAATTTTGAGATTTAGGGAAAAACCCCTTTTGTGTGAAATCATCCTATTTGGGGACATTACATTATGAAACTGTTGTTACCAACCATTATAACGGTTTAACCAACACTTCAGCTTCCTCCTTTGTATATTACTATATTATTCTATTCTTCGTAATAAGGAAGTGATCCAGAGATGGACTAGGACTACGTAGACATCACACATCTGATCTCTCGGTCCTTGTACAGAACTTAGCATAATACAACTTGGCTATTACAATTCTAATCTAATTTCCATTGTTCTTCTTTGCTCTTTCCATTTGTCATATTGCATTCTAAAATATATTTCGGCCTTTATTATTCAAATACGCTTCTGAAATAACCCATTTAATCTATTAGGTGAGGTTGTCAACTAAGACTCCTCCTAAGCCCCAAATCAATGGTATCAGAGCATACACACTTCATATCATCTCATGGTAGTATTGAGGTTGTATCTAAAATCATCATTTGTTTGTATGCCCACTTGTACGAGGCCTAATTATAAAAAGTTAAGGCTCAAGACTCGTGACCCTTCATCATACCTTCCTTCACATCCTCAGATAGCAAATAGATCGAACACAAACCATGACTTTAGACATATTCAAAAAAATGATAGAGGATGCATCACAACAATGAGAAGAATTGGAAGAAAGTCATGCACATGAACGAGCAGGGATCGTCAATCATTTTTCTCAACTTCTCAAGCATGATTAAACTCCTTCCAACACATCTCTTTCACATTGACCTTTTGGTGGTCAAACACCCTACAAGATACAAGTCAATCTAGACATCCCTTTGTTTGAAGGCAAAATAAATGCAAATGCCCTAGATAACTAGCTTAACCTATTTGTTTGTGCTAAAAATTTAATCATTTCTCTGACCAATAAAAGATTACATTCGCTTTTTTGAAAGTTTATTTATAAGCAAAGAAATGGTAGGAAAACTGTTGCTCTGCTCATGAAAACCGTAAATAAGTTAACTTAGACACACCTATAGATACCTGGAATGGTTACATAGAGGCACTCAAATCAACCTATTATCCTATTGGGAACTATGATGACCAATACATCAAGTTTTCTTAGTTATGCTAAGGCCAAGATCAATCTATGCAAGAATACACAAATACTTTTTCATACTTTGGTGTCCAAAATGAATGTTCAAGAATCGGAGCAAAACCTTGTTTCGAAGTATAGGTCACAATGGAGACCATATATCCAATCTCATATGGATTTCCTCTAAATCTCCTCAATTGGAAAAAACTGCAAATTTACTTGCAAGTTTGAACCAAAGGCCAAACTGAAGACTAAGAACGAAGATTCCAAGTCTAGACAAACTGCAGTCTAAGTCTTCCAAGCAAAATTCCAAACCAAGGAATGGCCCTTCGTAGCATCCACAAAAGAAGCAGCAACCACCAAATGATTATAATAAGCAATCCAACACTGAAAAGCAATGCTCAATTCATAACCCCATCAAACTCCAATGAAGAGTGTCGCGCTAGGAAAACTCTACTTGCACAGCTTAAAGCCGCAAGTACAAGTTGCTTCAACTACGACACTAGAGAAAGGTAAGCATATCATGGATTCTGAACCCAGTGCTATGGTAGGTACCACAAACATCTCTACTTCCCCCAACGCAAATTCATAAGACGCTGAAAGATTGTTCCATTCTCAAATGTGGATCAATGGTCAACCAATGCACTTCATCATTGACGATGGAAGTCAGAAGAACTTGATTTATCCTAAAGCAGTTCAAAGATTGAACTTGACACTAATGCCTCACCCACAATTGTACTCAATTGGATGGTTCAATGCAGGTTTTGAAAAATGCATCACTCAATGGTGTCACCCAATGTACAATACCAATACTTTTCAAGATGTAGTCCTTTGCAATGTAGCACCATTGGAGGTATGTGAAGTTTTACTTGGGCAACCATATCCTTAGCATTGACATGCGGCCTATGAAGCAAACCCTAGAAATTTTGTTATAGATGTTGGTGATATACGACACCACATACCAAAAGTAATTCAGCCCATCATTCAACAGAGGTGGGAGAAGCTAAACACCCCACTACATATGGTTGCATATGCACTTATCTGAAATGGTGGGTGGAGATCCCTGGTAGAGTTGTCCCCTTGGATGACAAGGAGCTGAAGAAGTAGTACTTGAAGGCCCTGAAAAAATTGTATACTACTGAAGAAGCTTCATAGCGCATATTTGAGAGGCTCAAGTTTACTAAACTTGATGGCCACAAATCCTCAGTGGGATAGACAGGGTCACATTGGCACAAAGGAAGCCAATTAGTTAGTGGTGACTTTATGGGCCTCCAAGTATGCTGCAAACACTCGCCATTTGCCTTCTTTCCCAAGTTTCTAGTTCCTCTGCTACTGAGAGGAATTGGTCGACATATGGTTGAATCTTCTCTCGTAAGAGAAACAAACTTACTTCTAAGAGAGCGGAGAAGTTTGTTAATGTACACAGTGCCTTGCATCTCATGGATCGCAAGACACCGGAGTACAAGCAAAGCCCAGCGCTACAGTGCAATGTAGATCCTACAAAGCCGAGGTAGGTTGAAGAGGACTTTCATGTGCAGCAGCGATTCACTAGGATCTCCTTCCAAGATGAGGAAGAGGATGATAGTTCCAGCGAGGAGTGGTTCATGGAAGTTCTTTCAGATGGTGACTCTGATTTTTGAGTTGCGTCTTTGCAAACTATGTTTTTTGTTTTGGGCACTATCATGTTTATGTATTAATCATAAATTTAAAATTATAATGTATCTACTATCATGTACTCTTGAGTCTTCAACTCTTCTCATTGTATTGACTCTTAGCTCCGAGTTAGAACTTAGCATGTTATTGTTGATGTACATCTTACATTTATGATTTCACATTAATGATTAATGTTGTTGACACATTCCTTTTATTTACTAATTTATTCATATGGTTATAATTTTTAATTTCAGCTTATTTTATTTTTTTTAAATTATTTTTTATTTTATTTGTATATTCTAAATAAGTATATATTAATTAAATTGACAGTGTCCCAAAAAAATGGAAATTTTTTTCCATCTCGGAATCCCTATCTCATCCTTAAGACTTAGGTTACTATGGTTGCAAAAGTGTTCTTAAGGTGATCAATTACTCTCTCCTATGGGAAGACACATGGCATATTGCTTTGAATATGTTACAAGGATAATCTCAAAAATAGATCCTCCAGAGTTCAATTATCATGAGGGTTGGAAAGATAACTAGGAGCAAGAAAACAATGCAATTAGCTATTTGTAAGAATAGGTATCACAGGGTGTACAATGGAAAATAGTCAATCCTCCAAAGCAATACCTAGTGAACTGGTTTTCCCTAGCCATTGGGGAAGCTGTGGTATTTTTAAACTGACTATAGGGAACCAAAGACACAAATCACATCAACATTGTATGGTTGCCCTTGCTACATGAGATTCTCTCAAGCAAAACAATGGCCAATTGGGGGAGTTAATTGTTTTCTACCTCATTCCAAATTGAAAATTGCAAAAGAGGGGGTAGTTTCTACATATCTTCGCTTTTGGTTCATTGTGTTCATTACTCTTGATTTTCCATCCCTCTTTGTTTCTAAGCACGAATCCTAGTGAGGCAGATCCAATCCATTTGGTGTTTGGATGTTTGTAGGCAAAGAACTATCAGTATTATTCATTAATATATCACATATCCATTCCCAAGTCTATTGGGAATTGCATGAGAAAAAGTGCCCTAGGCTCTATGAGGACTTATAAAATCCCTCAAGGTTTTTGGAAGTTGGTTTTACTACCAACCTGGTATTTTACTCAGAGTTAAGGGAGCCTTGGAATCTCCCCATCAGATGGCTTATTAACTCTCCCATAGATTAACCAATAGTCAAAAGGGATATATCTCTATGGTTTCAGAGAAGCACAAAAGCATATATGGGACCCTAAAGGAAGTGTTAAGAGACATTTAGAGTCTCTAAAAGCAAAATTTAACTTGCAACATACCCATCAGGTTAATCCAAATGTTCGTCCATTTAGAGATGCAGACACCTTTGAGGTGATAATTGAGAGCCTTGGAGAATTGGGGAGATGGCAACAACATGCTCCTCCTGAAAATGTAGTGTCTTTTGAGTCTCAAAGGTATGAAAGTCTACAAGGAAATATGGAAATACAAGCAATAATCAATCCAATAGATGATTGGGTCCCAGAAGTTAATGTAATCCCACCATCCTCATATGGTTATGATTAAAAGCAATGTTGCAAGAAGACGCATCCCCCACCCCCTAGGACGCATCTCGGGTACTGGGATGCATTTCGAGTATGGGAGACGGGTACCGAGACGTATCCCGTGCCCCGAGACGTCTCCCTGCCCTTCCCATGTCTCCCGCCCCGTCTCGCATCGAAATATCATGTCCCCCAAAAACATAAACCCTAAATGTGCAAAAACGAGTCAAAAAACAGGTCATTTGCAGTCAAGAACATGAACAAGTCATTTTTTTTGCATGTAAATCTTTCAAACATTTTTAGTTTTTTTTAAACATTTTATTTTTTAGGTTGTTTTGAGTTTTATGGCACTGCGGCGAACGACAGTGCCATAGTTTTATTTTATTTTATTTTTTAATTTCCAGGCACTGTCGCAAATGTTAGTGCCATGTTTTTTTGTTTTTTTTTTTTTTCTTTATAATCTGGTTATTTATAGTTAATAACTCATTAACTTTATATTTTTAAAATAATTTTAATTTTATAACTAAATATATAATAGTATAATATAATAATACATATGATTGTTTTATTGTTATAAATATTAACTTATAAGATATAATTTTTAATTTTATAAGTTTATACTTTTAAAATAATTTTAATTTTATAACTATTTTAAGTTTAATTTCATATTATTATTATTATTATTATATTGCCATCCCCCCGTACCCCCGTCTCCTATTTTTCAAAAATTGGCATACCAGTACCCATACCCATCTCCCCGTACCCGTCTCTTAGCAACTATGGTTTGAAGTTTGCAACAAATTCAAAGTCTGATATGAGAAGGGAGCAGCCCCCAAGCTACCCCTAAGCAAGCCAATATGGGGGTTGGTCGTATTTGGGAGCTCACCTCCCTACTCATGGCCCCATTAGATAAGGCAGATGAATAAGATACATACAACCCAGCCACTGGGTTAGCGAGTGACACTGCCATGACTGCAGTAGGTGTGGCTAATGTAATACCAGGAGTGGTGATTCCTCCCTTTTCACTTTCCACATATTGCATTTGAAAAGATCTGCATCCCAGCTATTACCCTTCCTCAAATACCTCGAAATCAAGGTTTGCCAAGCAGTGTAGCACCCAGCTCCACTCTCCAGATTGAGGAAGTTCCAGAAGATTGGAGAGCTCTGGTTGAGGCTGAGAAACAAAAGCCAGAGAAAACCAAAATGTAAGTTCTAGGTGCGCCTCAAATTTCTTTGAAGTATGAGGACAAAAAGTTCTCACCACCCAAAGAAATAAGAGAGGAAAGAGAAGCAATCATTGAGTAGGTAGTTGCAAAAGTTGGGAAAGGTCACAAGGAAGAACCTGAGTCTTTTGTGGAATCCTTGAGTAACTATGCTCAGGATATTATTTGATAACGTAAAGAAAGCATCAAAAGGAACTGCAAAGACTACAACGAAGAATTCAAGCTTT
The DNA here is from genome assembly GCA_037957365.1 of Torreya grandis. NCBI lineage: Eukaryota > Viridiplantae > Streptophyta > Pinopsida > Cupressales > Taxaceae > Torreya > Torreya grandis. The sequence continues at coordinate 1,495,883 of JARHVA010003007.1, forward strand.
AGAGCATAATTGTGCAGATTTAGTGGCCATTAAGAGACCTGTGTGGAGTATATTTCATGAATTGGAAAATACTCTTAACACCGTGTTCCCAACGCACACAAACCTGAATGTTCTAATTGAGAAGACTGCTACAGGACAGAAGAAGAATGTTCATAGGATCTCTGAGCTTGAAGATGTAGAGAGAGGAGTTAAATTTGTCAAGAAATGATTCGTTAGTTGCACAGATAATCCATAGTTAAATCATCAGCACAAATCTTAAGGAAAAATCTCTTAGTCACTTATATTTGCTGTCCACTAAGTACTTTGCTTAAGAAAACAATAATTTGTGCAAGAATTGAGTTGTTAAGCACTGAAATTAGTTGCAGAGAGTTGTATTAATGTAAGAAACAAGCACATGAACTGAAAAATCACAGAAAAACAGAGCTCATAACACAAGGATTACCCTGGAGAACCCAATGTGGGAAGAAACTCCAGAATATCAAGGTCTAATCCTTCCCTTGCCACCATCTCTTGCACTTATATCATGGACTAATTAATTGCAGGTAGTTATGTTTTCAAGAGTGGTGGTAACCGCATTCTGACACCTCATTCATCAATTTCTAGAGGTCTTTTTAAATTAAAGAGCATATTTCAAAGTTAATACTCATGCTTAAAAAATGTAAAGCATTGTGCATTGCTCTTACCTTGTAGAAATGTTTGTTCTTTATCCCCCTTGGGAGTATTGTTAGGTAATGTAATGTGCAGGGATGGAATTTCGGTCAATCAGACCAAGATTTGTCATCATCACTGCTCCCACCACCTACAACACCATCAGGAGTTCAACCATTCTTGGGTCCCCACATATCACTGCAAAGTTATTTGGAAATACGCAGACATTGTTGCTCCCATTGAAGAACTCATGCATATGGACTGCCCATTCATTTGGACAGAGCCATGTCAAAAATCATTGGAGACACTTTGCATGAACCTAGCTACAACTCTAATAATTACATAGATCGATTGGCAAAATAATTTTCATGTGCATAGCAATGCAAGAAGGCTTGCAATTTGTGTTATACTTACGCAGCATAGAAAAGGCAATATAGATTACCCAATTGTTTTACAAGTATAGAGTTTTCAGAAGCTGAAAAGAACTACACAACCACTGAAAGAGAAGCACTGGAAAAGGTAGACGTATTGCATAAATTCACGCATTATTTGCTGGCAACTCCATCTGAATCTATACAAATCATCATGCCTTGAAGTTCCTAGTCAACATACCATTGCTCAGAGGGCAGATTTCAATATAGTTACTGTTGTTCCAAGAATTATGGTTTAAAATCATTGTTAAGCCCAGAAGAGAGCATGTTGGACCAAACCACCTTAATTGAATTCAGTCAGGAGAAGAACCTGGATAAATTTATGATAATTTTCATGGTGTGCACTTGTTCCACGTGCAAGCAGTCCCTAAGCAGTTGCCAGAGATTGCACAATATTTAGCAAATGGGGAGATGCAAACACATTACTCCAACAAGGAGAAAAAGCAGCTGGTAACTCATGTGCTTCCCTATACACTAGTGGGTGGTTTCCTGTACAAGTTGTACAAAATGGTCCTTGAGCATGAAGAGGTGATATTCTCAAAGAAGTGCATGGAGTTCCATGCGGACATTTCTTAGGTGATGAAACAACAAGAAAGATTCTCCAAGTAGGATTATGGTGACCTGCTGTATTTAGGGTTATGCACATCAATATGCAATAGCTTGCGATGTTTTCCATTGGACAAGAAGACCCACACAAAGGGATGAAATGCAACTACACCCAATTGTTGCACAGCAACCCTCTAAATATGAGGAATTGATTTTTTTTTAACCCATAAATCCTTCATCAAGAAGATCAAAGGCCCAATACATTATCGCAGAAAAAGATTATTTCAGTAAATGCACAGAAGACATAACATTCCAAAATTGCACTTCACATGATGCTGCAATGTTCGCCCATGGACATATCATCACATGATTCAGCTGCCCAAAGAGTTTGATGAGTGGCCAAGGTAAGCACTTTGTCTACAAGCCTATTACGGTACTCACAAACGAATTCCTGGTTATTTGTAACAAGAGTACACTGTTCCACCCCCAAGCAAATGGCAAGCTGAAGCTTTCAACGAAGTGTAGGGCCAATCTTGACAGAAACCTGATCCGTGGATCAGAATATCTGGGAAGATAGAATTTTATCAATTTTGTGGGCCTACCGCACTATGCACAAGTACCAGTCAAACAACATTCCAACTCGTTTACAGGTTGAAAATTGTTATGGCTATGAATACCAAGAGCCCAACATGCAAATTGCAGTTGCAACACAGATGAGAACAGGCCAATCAAAAGGCATATGGAGGACTTGGTCAAATTGGAATAAATTAAATTCATTTCAAAACGTACGCTATTTGTACATTAGCACAACCAGAAAGGCTTGGCACGATAGGAACCTGTGAAAGGTTCTTTTGCATTACAGGATATAAGGAGCATCCAGGAAAGATGTGCACTTGATGGGAGGGGGATAAACATCATGCACTCAATTCAGACTTAGGAGCAGTGAAATTGAGGAAGATTTCAAGAGAATTTATGCCAAGATTTGTCAATGGTAGTTGGCTTAATCCCTACCATGAGTAGTTTATGTAAGCAAGTATAAAAGCAAAGTGTAAACAGAAGTAGACATGTTAGAGTAGGAACTAATAAAAAATTGCAAGAAAGAAGCAAGGAGAAGAGCTCATAGTGTGTGCATTGGTTGATGATTGTACTTTGCACAAAACATTGAACTGGGGAGAGTAGTTAGAGGAGTGTGCAAAGTCTCTTCTCCTAGTGCGTACAGAAGAGGTACAACTTGCATGGTTTTAACTTTGTTCACCTCAATTACAGTGATGTAAGAAACATGTAAAACAAGTGCGGCAGAAAGTTTGAAAGAAAGAAAAAGAAAACAAAGAAAAAGATAAATGAAGTGAAACTTGTAAGAAGATTAAATGTGGGAAATTGGAAGACAGCGGACATAGAAAGTGGAGAACAACTAGGCAAAGAGATGGAAGACAACTCGGCAACCTTGAGGTAAAAATATATAAATAGGAAATTAACCTTCGCAAATTTCATCAACTTGCGAAGTAATATCACTAAGCATGGTTAGAACAATAAAGTAAGCACATGATTTTTTGTTAACAAAGTTTTCTCCACTAAGAGTAAGCTTGAATTTCAGCTAAGGGTTCAGAAATTGTTTTGAGTTAAAAGTGAGTATAAGAGAGAAGAAGAACGGTAAGGGAAGAAGGAAAGCAATATCATAGTGTGATGTGCCAAAGAATGATTGAGCAATTTGAGGATAGCTCGCAAATGAACCCAGACACACTTCTAAAGCCAAAGGGAATGGCAAGGGATCAAAAGGTCATAATGTATATTTCAGAAGAAATTCAGTGTGTCTTCTTGCAAGATGCCTTCGCTCGAGCTTCAAAATGCTTTTGAGACAATTTTCTGCTCATAAAAACTAGAATAACTACCGATGGGCAAAACAAAGGGTTGCAAAACCCAAAATTCATACTTGGAGGGGTTGGACTTCGAGCAACTAATCAAATTGCCTTACTCTGCCATCTACTACACTTGGCATGTCTTGTTGAGCAAATATTCCCTCACTAAGTTGGTGAATTTGCAAAGGTTGCAACTTTACATAAAGGGTGCATTTATTAGCTGAGCAACAGGGTTGAAAAATGGAGAATCATGTAGATGGAAGATGGAATAACTCACATACACAGATTCCATCCTACATAAATAATACCTAAATTTTGTAGCATAGATCACACACACACACAATATAAGAAATCGAGTCTTCCACTAATCATATCCATGCATAAAATACTCAAGCCATCATACTCATATTCCACCAATGATAGAAATTGTTGTCACCAAATTTTAAAAATGAAAAAAATAAAAATCTAAAAAAGCATCTTGCATTGTATGCTCAATGCAAAGACTTGCATGGCTTTAGTTAGACTTACATAGCTTCTATCAGTTAATGAATTTAAGAAGACAGGAACGGCTTTAGTAAGAATTGCATGGTTTCTATTAGTAAGACGTTAGGTTTCTCTTTCTTTTCTTATTTTTTCTCAAATTACTTTAAGAGACTTCTGAAATTAGTCTTTCTTATCCTATTGTTATCCTCCCTAATCATTGATGCATAAGAAACCAGTTTTAAAAAGTGTTTTAAGGTTGGCGGATGTTTTTGGAGAATTCTGTTTTACAAGGAAGTCTATTGGAGACTAATTTTCCTGGCCAAGTACAGTGTTCATATTACTTGGATATTTGAGCCTGAGTTGACGTCCATACCTTCTCAAGAAAGATTTCTCTCTTATGTAATGTTCAATCTATTTACAGTTATATCATGTTTTTAGTTCCAGATTTAGAAACAACAAAATGTTTAGTTTGTTTCTTCAGTAGCTACAGATTTCCACTCTCTAGCAGTAATAGATTTCATTTCTTCAGGAAAAGCAATTTTAGTATTTTCCAGCTATATAATAGATTTTTGGATTCAAATAACATTGGTTTTAGATCTTTGAAGTGTTCTCAGTTACAGAGTTTTACAGTTCACATTTTACCGTCCAAATTTGGATTGTTGTTCCACTTTCAATTTCAGACTTTGTGAGATTTAAACAGCTGCAGATTTTTAGTTTGGATAATAAAATTAGTATCAGAACCACCTTCCTGGCCTTGTGGTGGGACATTCACAATGGCTTCGTTTTCATTCACTAATGATGGGAAAACTGGAAATCATAAATAGCATTATCTATGGTGGAAGCTATTAAGTCTCCAATAGACAGGCTAATGGAGTCAACGACCCAAATGAATGAGAGTATTACAACCATGAACAGAATCCTTGGCAAATTGGTTCAATCAGTAAATGGACAACGTAGAAACCAATATAATGATGAAGAGGATACCCATGCACTTTGAAACAGGAGGGGAAAGCCAAGATGGTATGATGACTTCAAGAACCCTTTTGCCAAAGATAATCGCATCAATCAAAGATTAATGAAGAAGATATCCATCCCCAAGTTTCATGAGTTAGATGGCACTATCAAGGAAAGTTGGATGCCTAATTTAGGTTAAACCCTATGGGAGGTGGTCAACAAATTCGGTTTGTCACATTACACCTAGAACTGCCAGCATTTTATTGGTGGCGGATGGCTGAATGCAAGGAGGTGGCCACGGATGGTGGCCACACAAACATAACCACTTGGGAAGAATTTATAACTGCATTTCTTTATAATTTTGAAGCCTAAACCCAAGAAGATCATTTCTTGGCCTTCAAGACTCGAGTATGAAACAACTTGATGCAGTAGCATATTATTCTAGAGAATCCCATCAAGTAAGTTTGTTGGTAGAGAAGTTATCTCCTCAAAACATAGACGCTGTGTATCAACGAACTAGAATATTGGATCCGAGGGTCTGTCAAGGCTTTGAAGCCAAGTGCTTTGGAAGAAGCCAAGCATCAAGCAGAGGGATGTTCAGACGTGGCAAGGAATAATTACACCTCACCACCAACTTCCAAAACCAATCAAGAATGAATTGCCAACCAAGAATTTATTCAAGAGACATAGATAGATCAAAATCTCCTGCTAGGTCATCTACTACTCAGCCTACAGTTTGAGTAACGGATAGATCCAACATTTATTGCTGACTAAAGATCAAAGATCTTTGTAATACATGCAAAGAGCCTTGATCTAAGGATCACAAGAGCAGGACACCAAAAAGGATCCAAGTGCTCAAAATTCTAGATGGGAATCTATTGGAGGAAATAACTAACCTAAAAGATCCAGTTATAGAAGAAGGAAAAAAGTGGATTTCGAAGGTCCTAAACAACCAGATATTCCTACAATCTCCCTCAACACCATCTTATGCAGTCCACATTATCAGACTATGAGAGTGAGGTGTAGGATTAAATGCAGACCATCCGTAGCTCTTATTGACAATGGTAGAACTCTGCATTACTGGATACTGCATATATACCCCCCCGATACAATACACAATGCCTGGGGATACGGATTCGCTGGGTATTCGCCCAAGAAACGTCCCTGGGCCTGCGGATATGCCCGGATACATCACTAGACGTATCTGCAGGCCCAGGGACTTCTTGGGCACATCCATGGCAAATACCTAGAAAAAAACATTTTTTTTTTCCAATTTCGCTTCATGAAAAGTCAAACATGGACTTCAAAAAACAACTAAAAAGAAAATAAAGGGGATTCTCAACCCTAAAAGCAGCTTTCACACTCATGTTATCAAAAGAAAACAACAACAACAACACATTTACCTTTCATTGCATTTTTAATTCTCATTGCACATTTGTTCTCTCGTCTTCATTTTTTCAATTGCATAGGATTGAAACTCGTTCCTTTTGCTAATCCTACACTATTGCCTCTACCCATTTGGCACCAAGGAGTTTAAGGACCTTGCAAGGAAAAGGATTTGCTGATTTAAAGTAGGTTTTCAGTCTTGGCCTTCTTCTTTTTTTTAGTTTTTAAATATTTGTAACTAGTTTTAATTTTTTTTTTGTTATCCTTTTAACCATTATGATTATTTCAACAAATGCCAAATGCTTCAAGTTTTAAATTTTTAATAGGAAGATTATTATTTTTTACCAGGGGCTATAGGTATTTGCCAAAATGTCTCAGGGTGCAAGTGCTAGTTCAGTGGGCCAAGGGATAGCCCCCAAAGTTGATTCGCGAACACCCTTTTGGAAGTATGTGACAATATTAAAACAAACGCCTAGTGGAGGGTGTTTCCTTTGGCTTTGCTCAGAGTCTACCTGTAAATACAAGAGCTTATATAGTGGGGTGAAAGCCCATTTGTGTATGATTTATGGCACTGAAATCAAAGCTTGTGGTGGGCCAAGCATAATGGAAAGCCAAGAAAGGGCTTGCCAAAGGCAAAGATCCTTGCATATGTCAAAAGATCGAAGCATCCTTTGAGAAAGAAAGGATCACCACTTGTTGATCCATCTCGTGCTAATGTGGTGAACCCATCACACCCATTTCTTACTACACCCGTCGCGGCCACAGAGGAAGAGGATTCACCTCTTGGTCGGAAGAGAACAAAAGATGCAAGCCCATTGGGACATGGAATTCCATAATGAATCCCAAGACATAGCGGAGCCAAGCATTGCACATTGTTTTTACGCATGTGGCCTACCATTTAATGTTGTTAGATCACCATACTGGCAAGATATGGTGAGATCTATAAATGCTGCCCCTAAAGGGTTCATCAGCCCAAGTTTTGAAAAGATGCTCACCACTTTGTTGAAAAAAGAAAGAAAACAAGTTGAAGATGCATTGAAGCTCATCAAGGATTCATGGATCGAAACAAAGGTGTCCATCATTTCCGATGGATGGAAAGATAAGGCAAATAGGCCATTGATTAATGTGGCCGCAGTGAGGCCTAATGGGGCAATATTTTTTAGAGTCATTGATTGTGAGGGGCAAATGAAGGATGCATGATTCATTGTCGACATCTTGATGGATCCACTGAGGCGGTGGGGCCTCAAAACATTGCCCAAGTTGTAACGAACAACACTAAAAATTGCAAAGTTGTGGACATGTTGGTTGAGACAAGGTATGGGCACATAATTTGGACACCTTGTGCCATTCATTCCCTCAACCTTATGTTTCAAAAATTGGAGATAAAAATTGACTGGATCAAACAAGTCTATGAAGAGGCGAGCGAGATCCAAATGTTCATAAGCAACATCACATGTCTCAAGATATCTTCAGGGCCTTCGCAAAGTTGCATTTGTTGAAGATAACTTTTTATATAATCATTCATGAATCATGTATATTTTTAATTTAATTTTGTAAGTTTGTGATTTGTAGTGTTTTTATTTTTTAACTTTTTTTTAATTTTATTTGTTTTAATTTTGTATTAGGTTGTTGAGACTCAATTTGCCTCACACATTCGTCTTGAGACGACTTGTCAAGGTGCGTGAGGCATTGAGTAGCAAGGTTATCAACAACCTTTAGAGTGTATAGAAGCAAGGAAACAATGAATGGGCCACAAAGGTGAAAGGGTGGATTCATGATAACGTGTGGTGGGAATGTAGAGTATTTGCTCAGTTTTACCGAGCCCATCATCGGCATGTTGAGATATGTGGATATGGATCATCCATGTTTGAATGAGCTTTATGATGGAATTAACTCAATGATTGAAAACATTAGATCCACCATAAATGCCAAAGAGCAGGATCCTAAAGAGAGGTTCTTCAAGGAAGTCCAGTCACATCTCATTAAAAAGTGGAACAAAATGACCATCCCATTGCATCTTCTTGTTTTTGCCTCGACACCCAAATACTACAGTGCAGAGATCCTTTCTTTGCCTAGGAGGGTCGCACCATATAGGGAAGTTGGGGTTGCTAAGGGATATAAGGCAATGTTCTCTAGACTCTTCCCCAATCCAGATGTCGAAGACCAAGTTAGGGAAGAGTTTGTGCATTTCATATGTTTTGTGGGTCACTTCCTTGGCGCTATTTGTGATAAGCACAAGATGGACACTCACTTTTGGCAGTATCTCCATGGGCAAGCATCCACCCGCTTCTAGCCACTTGCAATAAAAATTCTATCACAAGTAAGATTTTAAATTTTTTAAACTCTCTACCATTCTTTTTGACATTCTGTTTTAACTTTTATAAATTCTAATTGACTTTGTGGCTTGCCTCAATAGGTTGCAAGTTCCTCCTCAACTGAGCGGAATTGGGGTACCTGCAGCTTTATCCACTCAATTACGCGCAACAAGTTGGTAGCAAAAAACGCAAAGGATTTGGTCTATGTGCATTCCAACTTGCATCTTCTCACACAAACAACCTCATTACAAGGAAGGGGCAACAAATTGTTGGGATGTGGACTCAGAGATTGTTGACTTGGATGCCTTTGTTGCCTATCTTTCATTGCTTGACACGGAGCTAAATGGTGTTTCACACGACCTGCATAGTGGAGCTAGTGGGAGTGGCACTGTTGTTGCTTGTGGTTCTAATGAACCACATGATGATGAAGAGATCACTGCCGAAGACAAAAATGAATATAGTGCATCATGAATATGTTGATTTGTCTTTATTTTTACCCATACATTGTAACATTTGCACTATGTACTTGTTATAAATTTATAAAACTAAACTACGTTCGATCAATGAATATTATGATATTTGGCATTGAATATGAGCATGTTTTGTGGTTATTTAACTTATTTTGTTTCCTCTATGCATATTATGTGGTTAATTTGCTTATATGCCTATATTTTTATTTATTTTTTTGTACGGCCGTATCCAAAAACGTATCCAAGCCCCCAAAAAAAAATCCTTGTATCCACGTATTCGATTCTCATACCCATATCAATATCGGCAATGTGGGTGCCAGAACTTACAATTTTATTGATAATAAATTAGTGAGTTCTTTGAGTGTACAAATAGAACAATTTTAGACTTTTCAAGTGTCCATGGCAAATAGCACCATGATGGAACACTAGGGATGGTAAACGGTCTTAAATCATTGTTGGATTGTCATGAAATCAGTTCAGATTTTTATGGGATTTCTATGGTAGGAACAGATGTGATCATGGGAATTCAATGTAGACCGTTGATTATGAAAACATGAATTGTTATCGCTGACATTGTTTTGATGGTCGTGTTGGGATTTTGTTGGTGATATAGCGAGACCCTTACTATGTCAGTTGTAATGGTTAGTTTAACCAACAGCAATTGGGTCTTGTCCTTCAAATAGCATAGTGTGTCGAGGTATGGATGCTTGTACCAGGTGTTCCTTGTACTATGCGAATTGTATTGAGACTTATCTTTTATGAATACAAGTTATTGTTTGGATTAATATTATGTGTACACTACCATTGATGGTCTAGTATCTCAATAGACATTAATTATTCTACATTTGGTGTTGTTGCCTTAAAGAACATCGGGTCAAGTTAAATTTAGTTCATAAATTTATTTGCTAAACATAACCATGATACACAATGGCAAAATATATTACAACAGTACAAAGAGTTCATGAAAAAGAAGACTAACGCATGCAAGAAATAATATATGCTATTGACTCCAAACAAAGGCAGGAGAGCGACATACAGTCAAGGAGGGGACCAAAAATTTAAATGGTCCATTCGATTGGCGGAGCAACAAGAATGACGACAAAGGTTGTGACAAGCAACAAATTAAAAACATAATTCAAGGGAAGTAAAAAGCATGAGGCCAAAGCATGAGACCGCAATGTGAAGTTGAAGTGCAAGCCAAGGCTGAAACATTCAGCCAGAGCTAGTGGACACTATGCCACTCACAGTGAGGAGTGGGTAGAGATTGCCATAGGCACTTCCTAAGGAAGAAAGTGTGGACCTTGCCAACTACTCTGGGTCGGACCCTGCTACAAGGGAATCACATGAAAGTCTGGGGCAACCCAAATGACAAGTTAGATCACACAAAAGGGTACCTAACGATACGTAAGATAGTCTACAGATTCTTGCAGAAGGAAGGGTCGAGCATAGGGGCGTGTCTAATAGTGCTAAGAGAGCACAAAAACATTTGAGGCTAACCTTCTCGAGAGGGAGACTTGTATTCGAAAAACCATGCTAGGGCCATGGTTACCCCATCAACTCCATCTCTGGAAAAGCAAAAGTTGCCAAATTTCATCAATGATGGAATGGAAGATCCGATACGACACTATCGTACGTGCATCACTATCTAGACTACCAATGGACAGTCAAATGATTGGGTTGTTCCCCGCTACCCTTTGGGGAATTGCCATTGATTGGTACACTGATGCATCAAAAACTGACAAAGCAACTGGGAACACTCAAGCAAGCATTCAAAAAGGAATCGAAACTCGTGAGAGACGAACAAGATTGTCAAGAAAATATACAACACTAGACATGTAAGCACGAGATGGTTCGGGATTACCATAGGAGACTCAAGGAGTTGCTTGGAAAATTCGAGAAGGAACCAGCCAATGGGCAGAAAAAATGGTGGTTTATTGAAGGGTTGGTTCCTCACTAAGAAAAAAAATGAAGGTAGTCCCACCCACTTCATCATACAAAGATGCCTTTAATCGAGCAATGGACATTGAACGTGAGAATAAAACATCATCCTGGCACACAATAAGACAAGTGAAGATGAGGACTCTAATACCAGTGGCATCAAATCGGGATCTATGCAAACCTTGAGAAAAGACATGCTCCAAATGATGAAGAAACTAAAGGGAGATGATAAGAACGAAGGTAAGGATATTTAGCGTGAGATTTGTCGAGTTATAGGGCATTCAATCGAGGACTGCCCATACAATGTGCGGAATGAGAAACCAATTATTGTTCACACAAAGAGCCAGCAGCACCACCCACCACACCGCCAAGGAACTACCAAAGACAGAATAATGGTGACGAGAATCGGATTCAGTATGACTCCAAAGTACAGCCAATTATACGGTGTTGGAGTGCAATGAGTGGGGCCATTTCACAAGAGATTACCCTAACCAAAATAACAATGGATTTCTTAATAGCTGGTGTGGGCCTTGGAACCATAATGATGGCAATTGTCCAAAGCAAGCCAACATTAATATGATTAACGTAACCAAGGGCAAGGAAGTTATGGCAATCGCCAAAGCACAAGTGCATAAAGCCAATTACCCAAACCTACCTATGAAGAAGGAAAGGCTAGCCAAAGCAAGGGTGGAAGTCGGGAGGGCCATGGTCAAAGAACGACATCCCTCAAATGAAAATACAAGTACAGTGACAAGCTGAGTAGAGTCCGACAAAGCTATTACATGACATGTCTTGCAGACCACTACCCCTGTGAAGATAGTTGACTTATTGCAAAGCATTCCAAAACTCAAGAATGCTCTGACTACTACCATAGAAGGCATTGGTCTGAACACAAAGCATACAATGGTGCACCTAACGTCAAGTGATGGGGATAACACAAACAGAAGAATCAATCCATAATTGAGCCCCCCTTATAATGTGACTAAGAGATTGATCCTATGCATCTAACAATGACCCTGCCCGACAACTGGTAGTTATGCATATGAAAATTCTTGGTAGTAATTTGACAAACACTATAGTCAACAGAGGTTCTAGCATGAATGTTCTTACAATGGAGTCTTGGAAGAGTCTTGGAAAGCCAACTATGTGGCCTCCAACATTCCAACTCAAAGGAGTAGATCAGCATGGCATTAAGGTACTAAATGTACTAATGGGACAAAAGGTAATAATTGGAACCTAACCTTTTTTGTTAAATTTTGTGGTCATCATTACAAAAGAAGGCCTATGATGCACTATCAGGTCAGGGCTGGTTGATAGTAGCAAAATCTGATCATAACTGGAAGAAGAATTTGATCTACAATGAAAACAAAGGCCGGAAGTATGTCATAGATTTGAAGAATCAAGTTGTCAGTGAGGAAGCAAACTCATTCGACTCAATAGATTCGGATTTGGAAGAAGAATGTTTGGTTGACAAGGACCACGATACGATGGAGCGAATCGATGAAGGGGTCTTGGAGCTACAGTAGTGCTCTGATGATGAGACAAACTCCCACAATGGTTTGTTCCATTGGAAGATGGAAGACTATGAAGTGTTTCAACCTTATTGCAATCATGTGGAGATTATGGAGATTGAAGGCGCAGGATGGGCAGAAGGAGAAGTTGGTGATGCCAAGTTCTTTCGTACAATCAACAGCCTACCCACCAGAGTTCAAAGAATACAATGTCAATTTCATGGATGAAAAGTTCAATGATAAGTGGGCCACCAAACTAAACAGGTAGCAGACATGCACTTCAAGGAGCCAACATCAATGAGCCTATACAAGGAATATAGCAATAACAATGTAAAAAAGGTGCAATACGACCACCTGTACTACTACCTATTTTTGAAGTAATGGGTAAGCTCGACCTAGATGTGCAAAGAGTTATGTCGAGGCAAAATAAGAGAGTTATGTCAAGGCAGCAGAAGAGAGTTATGTCAAGTCAGAAGAAGCGATATTGGTGGCACATGAATTTTAAATCAAGGGCACTTGTGTTAAAAGGACGAAGGAGGTGCAGGTCAATTAAAATTTAAGGTAAAAAAATTTCTTATCCGCAGTGTTTATATTAAAACCTAGTCATTGACGAATTGTAACATCGATAAATTTTAAACTGCACTAGGGATTGCCATTTCACCTCCATCACTTAATGAATACCAGAGAAGTGCAACGATACGAGGATGGTACAAGATGTCAAAATGAAATGCATGGGTCCCAATTGAAATCGAATGGACTTCAAAAGGAGGTCATCACAATCGCACTTGTATGTTTGGAAGCACACTTTACCAAAGAAGAAATAAGAACACAAAAAAGCAAGATTGAGGCAAGGATAAGTGAAAGGGATCCACACCAAGAATAAAAGATTGTCTGAGTCACTTATTTAAAATCGTATGACCAAGTCAAAGCACCACTCGAACACATTGTGTTCAAGCACATACAATATTCAACAGAGGAAGGGCTTGTACAACCAACATAAAGTGCATGTGATTGACCAAAGAACCACTCCAAACCCGTACGCCCAACCTTATGGCATCAACCACCTAAACAACAAAAGCATACAACCAATAGTCGTTTTTGGTCAACCAAAAACAATTTGGCCTATCGTGCCACTTGTCTAGTCGAACAACCTGCTCAATAGTGCACTAAGCCCACCGTTGTATGAGCAGCTATTGGATTCTCATCTCCCATTGTTCAACCAGCCAATCGACCATACATCTGACACAACTGACATTGTTTTCTTCGCCAAACAACCAAAGCACGGCTGTATGACCACCCATATGACCCGTTGCATCCACTACTCGAAATGAGTCCTTCCATGGACTTGGTCAGTGAAGGCATGCAAGTGATAATTGTTGTAAACAATTCAATACAGAGTATTCAACACCCACTTCAAGAGTTTTAGATAACAAATTTGCAATTCATTTTATCAAATAATAAATTAAGGTAGTTCACTAATTGGTATTATGATGGGCTCCAATTCTAATCAACTAGTCCCGCAAGTTCCACTAGAAGTACTAGAGTTATTTATTGTTCCATACACGATCATGATAAAATATGCATTCAAAGACCTATTGCCAATTGTTTGGGGTGACCACCCACGTTTAGTTGCATTGTTTGATCTTCCAACTGCCAACTCCTCTTTTGTTGTCGACCACTCCTCATCCATGTTCACTCTATATGCTCTATTTGATGATAAGGAGTTAGACAGTAAACCACCTGACAGCCAACAACCTAACAAGTTGGGCAATGAGCAACTTGACAACCACCACCATCACCCTGATGACCTCCCTGAACGAGCTACTAGGACTGTACGAACAAAACAAAACTCCATAGTATTTTAAGGTCTTTACAAAAGCAGCATTTTACAAAGCAATTTTGTTGTCATTGTGGCTTTTCAAGGGTTTCAAAAGGCTCAAATTGCTTCCCCTCAACCCCCAAACCCCTAGCTTTGATTTTCCCAGAAAAATAAAAAATAAAGTGGTTGAGAATCGCATAAAGTGAAACATGCTTTCCTCTGAAAAGGTTTCAAATTTTCTACATCAACACCTACTCCACCAGAATGTCTTTTATCTTGTTAGGACCAGCACACAACATTAACGGAAGAATAATTTATCAAAAACTGGCTTCAAAGGTGGAATTATTCGATTAGAAACATTTACAAAGAACCCAAGCTTATATAAGCTTTCCAGGGTAGTTTTTCTTACAGAACTCAACTATTATGGATCCAACCCGTTTTAACTACTAACTTAACATTTATTTATTTACTAACACATTTATTAATACTTAATACCTATTTGCTAAAAGGGGTGTATATTCCCCGTAAAAACATTAAACTTAACAAAGTAAAGTACTTTGGATCATAAATCCAACAAACACCCTTGATCCAAAGGGTCTAAAATGATCCATAACATATGACTGTGAAGTCATCAAAAGTCTTTGACGCACCTGCAAACTGACACGCTATACATCGTGGTACTAATCAACGATGCCGCTTCATATAAAAGCCCACTATCCCGCAAGTGTGGCATGAATGATGAACACCCTGATGGGCATGCTCGTCCCTTCTGACCATTTTGTATTGTAGTGTAATATAAGTATGATCAAGGTCTACTCAACTACATCGACCCACATAAGGTCTGGCATAGAAAACCAACCAGTGACTATCACGTACTGTGTATGGCACCTCTCTATGATGCCCAAAGACGCTAACAAACCTTTGCTCAACAATATTGGTCTTGAAAACTCCCTTGTCAACTCGTACAATCACCAACGATTGATCGAAAGCCAATATCTTCCCCCTCTATCAGGAAAGAGTTGAGAAACAGGAAAAAAATAAATCCAAACAACTAATCTGCTCCTCATCAATGATATCAAAAAACTAAATAGAAAACAACAAAATCCAAGTCAAAATTGCGACTATAGCAGAACTCTATCTTTGAGTTAGCAACTCACTCAAGATGGGTATAACTCTGTGAACTCAAAAGATGGAGTCCGGTCCATCTGGACCACCTGCCCAAATGATGTGTCAGAAAAGCCAAGGCAACTAGAGTAACCAGAAGAAGCTCCACTAGAGTGAGCAATAATGTGCTTCTATGTAATGACCAACCCCAATTTTTAAACCAAATTTTTTTTGCAACTCACAAATATTTCTGACTTCTAGTGAGCAGTCATTTCATCAAACACTTTGTATAGTGATTGTTTTCAATGTGTTTCAGTGTGTTTTGGAATGGGATCATTCAAAATGTAATTTGAGATAATATTTTTTCAAACAACAAACCCACAATGCATAGAAATATCATGAACATTTCAACAAATGCTTGGCATTCATAAAAAAACACTTAATAACAACAATATGACCTCAAACTCCAGCATTATATATTGATCTTCAATTGATATGCTTGTTGTTACAAACTCAGAATTACAACATTGATTTAATATCAAATGGTGTAGACTCACAATGTTATTATACTATTGTCACATAAACACACAGCTTGAAACAGTGGTGTTGTAGATGAAAATCTAGAAGCCCTGCCCAAAAGGAAGCAACTAAACCAAGAAACCCCAACGTAGCTAGCAATGAAATGGCAATCACTCAAACTCCCCTCAATATCTGCAACTTAGCTTTCAAAAAAAAATTATTCGAAGAATCTTCAAAAGATTTTGCATTCAAACCCTCCTGCATCAATCTAGAAATTCAATCAATGAAGCACAATCATAGATAGGATGAATCTATCAGCAATCACCCAAAGAAGATCTTTTCACCACCATGGATGATATTCTTCATGAAGGTTTTTTGTCTTCAAGAACTTCTTGGGGAAACCCTGATAGCATTACGACAACATTAATTCTCAAGCATAAGCAAAATGAGCTCCAAAATCCCTTATATTTCATTTCCTGCGAAAAAACCCTTTTTAAAATATTTATTTCCCTCCAAAACCCAACGGCCTTTTTTTGAAGAAATGAATCAACTTTTTTTTTTAATTATTTCCTTATGTCTCTCGTTTTTAAAACACCACCTTAGGATAAATAAATATTGCTTTTAAAATGCTATTTATTTCCCTTGGGTGCCCATACATTAAGAAGTCGCCCTTTTTAATATTAAATAAATACTTAAGTGCCACTTTATAATAAAATATTATAACTTAAGCATTTATTTAAAATCATCTACCTAATTTGTGGAAAGCATCGCTAGAGCATCAAATACTAAAACTGAATGTGCCAAGGTGAAACTAATGGTGAGAAATTATCACTGAAACTGAAACGGTTACTAAAAATAGCAATGGGCTCCAAGAAATGTGGAGCACGGACCGGGTGTCCGAAAACGCTTCTGAAAGCGTAATTGCGAAAAATACTGACAACTGAGCTCAATGCCACAATAAAACTAGAATTATGTTGAACTAACACCAGTCCAAGAACTGTGGAGCTCCCTTAACAACCTAGTTAGCCTACGGGAACCTGTTGAATAGGCTAACGGTCAACAAGTTGGCTATGCACAAGAAGGGGACATTACATCTACCTTCTTTTTATGTTTGAAGGTTTGTTTTCTAGAAGGACAAACATTAGCATAGTGACCTATACCACCACAGTTGTAGCATGTTGATTGTTTCCTATGACTACTAGAACTGGAAGATGTGGAAGAATAACCACGAGATCGTGATGGATGCTTATGTTTATGTCGATGTTTGGAGGACTTGGAGAATGTTTTGAAGAATGCTTTGGAGAAAGCTACTGAGAATGTTTTGAAGAATGTTTCCAAAAATGTCTTGTTTGCTCGTGTCTTTTCTCTATCTGGTGCTTCCTTGCTTATGTGAAGTATATATCTTTTGTAGGTTTATTACTCTTTTTTACAAACTATCACTTATGTTGAGTGAACAATTCACAAATGGAATCAAATATTGTGTTAATTGAGTTTGTCATCAAGTTGCAACATTTTTACAAATTTTGTATAATTTGAACTGAGACCATTCAGAGTGATATAGATGAGCATATCATCTATTCTCTCCCTGTAGTGATGTTTTCCCGTTTCAAATTTTTCATCCTAAAAATTTATTCGGATACATCTTTATTATCTTTTAGCTTATTATTCAATAGTTAAATGAGGAGATCAACTTTCTTATATACAAGGTGTTGTACAAATCTTTCAATGTTTTCCAATCATCAGTTTTAACAACCTCAATGTGAATATAATTTGTGTAGAACAAGAAGACTTAAGTAATGCAAGTACACACTTACCGTATTTTTAAAATTAAATTATTTTTGTAGCATCAGTAAGCCGTGTAGTTTGAATTTTGACTACTTTCCATTAGTCGTTGAAAACAAAGGTGTTTTCCATATTCATGCTCCATTCTTTGTAATTTTTAGGCATTAGTCTCCCAGTTTTGTTGATGAGACTTACGATTTTGACCATAGTGGCAAACACACAAATATCACAAGAAAGAAAAAAAATGGAATACTACTTTGGGGCTTTATCTTTACCCTCTAATAATTTCGTGATACAATGCTTGGATGCTGCAACCTGTAAATCCTTACATGCAAAATTCGTAAAAGTTGCAAAAATACACCCTCATGTCTCCAACATTATTGTTTTTCACTCGTTTGGTAATCACTTCACAAAGTACATGACAAAGAGAATATTCCAAAAAAATTCTTCTACAAATTGATTTAGACCAAAAAGAAAGTTTGACCAAAAATTAGCCTTGGAGAGTTTTGAACCTTGAACCTTCTTGAAAGTGTCTTACAAACTATCTTTAACCAACTCCTCTACAAGCATTTACAAGTCATGAATGAAAGATATACTATTTGAACTATATTTTCCTAAGTTTGCAGAATACATATTGTGTGTAAAAATTATTCACCCGTGAAATTTTTCAATGTGAAAACTGTTCAACTTCACTCCTGAGGGCTCACTTGAATACAACAAATTGGAAAAAAAAAGTTTTTAAGCACAACAAACAAAATTAAGCCATACCTCTTACTACCACAACCTACAGGGTCATACTTCTATGTTGAAACTGATTTTTACTAACCAAAATCTGTACTCATGCTGTACAAATGCACTAGCGCTGAATTGGATGATCAAAAACTATGTTGGCACTGACAATACGCCCTCATCTATCATACAAATGCATGAAAATTGGTCTTGCTCAAAGTCTGTACAAAAGCTATTGAAAGAAGTTAATGTCGTACAACAACATACAGGGAAGTCAAAAATGCCACACAAATTCAAAATTTTATGTTATGCGACATGAAGAGATATATCTTCATCATCTTTTAGCTTGTTATTCAATTGTTGCATGAGGAGATCAATTTTCTTGTATGCAAGGTGTTTGTCGTACAGATCTTGCAATGTTTTGCAAGTCTTTCAAGCATCAGTTTTAACAGTTTCAATGTGAATAATAATTTGTGCAGAACAAGAAGACTTAAGCAATGCAAGTGCAAAACTATCGTGTTTTTGAAATTCAAGTAGTTTTGCAACATTAGTAGGCGGTGTAGTTTGTTTTTCGACAACCCATAAGTCATTGAAAACCAAAGTGTTTTCCATATTCATGCTCCATTATTTGTAATTTTTAGGCGTTAGTCTCCCAATTTCAGTGATGAGACTTACGATTTTGGCCATAATAAAAAACACACAAATATCACAAAAAGAAAGGAAAAAATAGAAAACTACTTTGGAGCTTTGCCTTTACCCTCTAACAAATTGGTGATACAATGCTTGGATCATAAGACCTATTGATCTTTACATACAAAATTCGTGAAAGTCACAAAAGTTGCAAAAATACACCCTTATGTCTCCAATATTATTGTTTTTCACTCATTTCATAACCCCTTCACAAAGTACATAACAAAGAGAATATTCCAAAAAATATATCTTACAAACTGATTTTGACCAAAAAGAAAGTTTGACCAAAAATCAGCCTTGAGGAGTTTTGATTGAACCTTCTTCTTACAGGTATCTTACAAACTATTTTTAGCCAACTCCTCTACAAGTCTTTACAAGTCATGAATGGAAGATATATTGTTTGAATGGTATTTTCTTGAGTTTGCAAAATATAATGTGTGTGTAAAAGTTATTCACCCATGAAATTTTCCTATGTGAAAATTGTTCAACTTGACTCCTGAGGGGCTCACTTGAATACAACACACTGGAAAACAAAGTTTTTAAGCACAACAAACAAAATTATACGTCATATCTCTTACCACCATGCCCTCCAAGCCAAACAAGGCCATACTTCTACATTGAAACTGATTTTACTAACCAGAATCCATACTCATGTCGTACAAATGTGTTGGAACTGCTTTGGATGCTCAAAAACTATACTCATGCCCTACAAATGTGTTGGAGCTGCTTTGGATGCTCAAAAACTATGTTGAAACTGGTAATATGCCCTCATGTGTCATATAAATGCATGAAATTTGGTGATCTTGCTCAAAGTCCGTACAAATGTTGTTGAAAGAAGTTAATGTCGTACAACAGCACAAAGGGAGGTCAAAAATGCCATACAAATTCAGAATTTTCTATTATATGTCATTAACACGTACTATTCTAATTTTGGGTCATACAAGCTGATTTTGGAGTCTTTCAAGCATACAAAATAATTTTGGAGATTGTAAATTTCAAAAAAATATGCTCAAATCTTTGTACTTTGCCAAAACTTATTTCTTTCTCTTTTTCTTCCACACAGGATTGACTCGGATCCACCTTCACATTCATCGTATTAAAAACATGGCTCTGATACCAATGTTAGGACCACAACACAGGGTAAACAAAAAAATAATTTATCAAAAACTTGCTTCAAAGATGAAATTATTCCGTTAAAAATATTTACATAGAACCAAAAGTTTTTCTTACAAGACTCAACTACCTTACGGGTCCAACCCATTTTAACTACTAAACATTTATTTATTTACTAACATATTTATTAATACTTAATACCTATATACTAAAGGGGTGTATATTCCCCATACAAACATTAAACTTAGCAAAGTAAAGTACTTTGGATCATAAGTCCAATTGTTGGGTCATTTGATCCAAAGTATTTTTGGTTTATTAAGTTTGTTTGTATAGGGGTATGTATATCGTGAGAGACACCCCCTTAGGGAATAATTCAGCACTAATAATTAATTTTGAGCATTAATTACTATGTTAGTAAGTTAGGATGGGTGTTGGTAGTAAAATAAGTATTCGTGTTGTTAGCAAATATGTTAGTGAATAAAATAATGTAGTTGTTTTACGAGATTGGACCCATAAGTTAGATGGGTCCCGTGTAACTCCCGTTAAAACTTATATAAGCTTGGATCAATGTAAAAAAAATTCAATGTAGTAATTTTACCTTTGCATTATTATTCTTTAGTTTACATGAATTTGTGGTCCTATCAGTGGTATCAGAACCATGTTTTCAAGAAGGTGAACATGAAAGCGCGTCTGAGTCAACCATGTAAATAAGAGAAAAGAATGTTTTTGGCAAAGTATGAAGATCTAAGCAAATTTTTTGAAGTCTTCAATCTTCAAATTCAAATGTATGGCCTGAGAAGCAAGTTGTACGGCCCTTTACAACCAATGAGCAAGTAGTACAACCTTTTACAGCCAAACAAACAATTGTACGGCCCAAAAACTGAGTAGTACGGCGTGTTGGTGCCCCAAAACAAAAAAAATTGTTGTTGTACAGCATTTCAATCTCTTGTTTATTGTTGTACAGCCTTAATCAGTCCAAAAAAAACCTTAACAATCAGATGCATATGGACATTGTACGAAACCCTGAGCATCAAATTCAATTCCAACGTAGTTCCTAAGCATCAAAATCAGTTCTAGCGCATTTTTATGGCTTAGAAGGCGTGGTGCTAAGAGGTATGGTGCAGAATTTTGTTTGTTGTGCTTAAAAAAAAAAAAAATTCAATTTGTTGTATTCAACTGAGCCCCTCAGGAGTGAGATTGGACAGTTTTTTCACTTAAAAAATCTCACAGGTGAATATTTCTTGCATGCACGATTATTGTTTTTTATTTTGAAACACAGAAAAGTTACTATTTAAATAAAACATCTTCATTAAATGTATCACAAAGGCTTGTAAAAGAGTTGGTAAATTTTATTTTGTAAAACACTTGCAAGGAGGTTCAAAGTTCAAAACCTACCAAACTATCTTTTTGATCAGAAAGTCAAATATGCTCTTTATTTTTCAAAAAGAGAATATTTAAAAGGATATTCTATAATTTTTGTAAAAGGGAGACACAAGGGTGTAAAACTTGCATGTAAAGAAAGACCGATAGGTCTCAAAGTCCAAATAAAAACGCATAGTATTACGAATCTACTAGAGGGTAAAGGCAAAGGCCCCAAGAAGTATTTTTTTTTCATGTTGTGTTATTTGTGTCGTCATGGCTAAAATCATTAGCCTTATCTCTGAAGCAGGAAAACTAACACCAAAGAATTACAAAGAATGGAGCATAATTATATAAAATACCAATTTTTAACGACTTATGAGAAGTGGTCGAAAAACAAAATACACCTACTGAAGCTGTAAAACTACTTAAATTTCAAAAATGCAATAAATGTGCACTTGTAGTGCTTAAGTCTTCTTGTTCTACACAAGTCATTATTCACATTGAGCCCATTAAAACTGAAGCTTGAAAGGCTTAGAAAACATTAAAAGACTTGTATGATAAAAAACCAACATATAAGAAGATTGATCTCCTCATGCAATTGCCAAATACCAAACTTAACAATGACAAAGATGTCTCTAAATACATTTCAAGAATAAAAAAATTAAAGAAAGAATATTGTGCTACAGGAAAAAAAATTGGATTATGAGATGTTCATCTCCATCATTTTGAATGGTCTCAGTTCAAATTATACAAACTTTATAGAAATGTTGCAACTCAGTGACAAGCTCAATAACATCACATTTGATTTCATTTGTCAATTGTTCATTTAACATGAGTGACAGTTTGTAAAGAATAAGAGTAGTAAATCTACAAAAGATGTATACTTCACAAAAGCAGAGAAACACCGAATAGAGAAAAGACATAAGTAAACAATGCATTTTCGAAAACATTCTCAACAGCATTCTCCCGAGTCCTGCAAACATAACCATCGACATATACATAAGCATTCATCACAATCTCATGGTTATTCTTCCTCATCTTCCAATTCTAGCAGTCACAGGGAACAACCAACATACTACAATTGTGGTGGTATAGGTCACTATGTTGATGTTTGCCCTTCTAGAAAACAACCCTCCAAACATAAAGAGAAGATAGAGAAACATTATACTGCTTACTCTAGTGGAGCTTCTTCTAGTTACTCTAGTTATCCTGGCTATTTTGACACATCATCTAACCAAAAAGCATTATACATCGCTGAGGCAGGTGATCCAAATGAAACTAACTCCAATTTTTTGAGTGCATAGAGTTACCCATCTTGAATGAGTTGCTACCTCAAAGATAGGGTTCTGGCATAGTAGCAATTTTTGGCTTGGATTTTGTTGTTCTTCAGTTTTTTGATATCCTTCATGAGGAGCAGATAGAGTTGTTTGATTGGTTTTTCAACTGCCATGACGTCTCCCCTCTACCCTGATAGGGAAGAAGAGACTATATTGGCCTTCGATCAGTGGTTGGTAATTCTACAAATGATAGAGGATGAGGTCAGCGTCGTTGGGCATCAAGTTAGATGTGCCATACAGTGTACTAGATAGTCACTGGATGGATTTTTGTGTGAAGCCTTATGTGAATCGATGTAATTGAGCAGCCCTTGATTGTGTTTATATTGCAGTACGGATACAAAATGGTCAGAGGGGATGATCATGCTGGCAAGATGTTTATCATTCATGCCACAACTTGCAGGGTAGCGGGCTTCTGTGTGAAGAGGCATCGATTGATCAATACCACAGTGTACAATGTCATTTTGCAAGGTGCGACAGATACTACTAATGACTTCACAGTCATATGCTCCAGATCGTCTTCTATACCCCTTTGCATCAAGGGGGTTTGTTGGGTCATTTGATCCAAAGTATTTTTTGTTTATTATTTTTTTTTGTATAGGGGCATGCATCTCATGAGAGACACCCCCTTAGGAAATAATTTAGTACTAGTAATTAATGTTTAACATTGATTACTATGTTAGTAAGTTAGGTTGGGTGTTGGTAGTAAAATAAGTATTAGTGTTGTTAATAAATATGTTAGTGAATAAAATAAGGTAGTTTTACGGGTTGAACCCGTAAGTTAGTTGGGTCCCATGAAAGCTTATATAAACTTGGGTCATTGTAAATGTTTTCCAATATAGTAATTTTACTTTTGTATATAAACTAGTTGTGTCAGCATTTAGTTAGTAATATAGCAAGACCCTTAGTTATGTCGGCTGTGACGGTTAGATTAACCGACAACCACTGGGTCTTGTCCTCCAAATAACATATTGTATGTCTAGATATGAGTGCTTGTATCAAGTCCTTGTACCATATGAAATGTATTGAGACTTATCTTTTAAAATACAAGCTGCTATTGTTCGGATTACTATTCTATGCACGCTGCTATTGATGGTCTAGTATCTCAGCAGACATTAATCACTCTACATTCAATGGCTGAAGACATTGGATGAATTTCAAATGCACTATGGAGAGATGTACCTTAAGTAATTGGGTCCCATGAAAGCTTATATAAACTTGGGTCATTGTAAATGTTTTTCAATATAGTAATTTTACCTTTACACTATTATTCTTCCGTTTACCTGTATTTGTGGTCTTATCACCCTATTCATTCTCATTTTTATAATAGTTTACCTTAGTGAATAAAATAAGGTAGTTTTACGGGATTGAACTCGTAAGTTAGTTGGGTCCCATGAAAGCTTATATAAACTTGGGTCATTGTACATGTTTTTCAATATGGTAATTTTACCTTTGCATTATTATTCTTCCGTTTACCTGTATTTGTGGTCTTACCTATTCATTCTCATTTTTATCATGTTGTCTATGACTTGTGTTATATGGGACTCCAACTTGTTTAAAGAGGGGATAATGTAGACCGTCACTTACGAAAACATGCATTGTTATCACTGACATTGTTTTGATAGTCTTGTGTCAGCATTTAGTTCGTAATATAGCAAGACCCTTAGTTATGTCAGTTGTGATGGTTAGATTAACCGACAACCACTGGGTCTTGTCCTTCAAATAGCATATTGTATGTCTGGATATGACTGCTTGTATCAAGTCCTCGTACCATATGAATTGTATTGAGACTTATCTTTTGAAAATATAAGCTGCTTTGTTCGGATTACTATTCTATGTACGCTGCTATTGATGGTCTAGTATCTCAGCAGACATTGATCACTCTACATTCAATGACTGAAAACATTGGATGAATTTCAAATGCACTATGGAGAGGTGTACCTTAAGTTTTGAAAGGACCAGCAATGGAGCACAATAAAGGCTTTGCCGCCTGGAGAAAACAAAATCATTTCAGCCCACAAGATAACCAAAGAAATTGGTAAGGGTGATCTAAGTCTTATGTTGGAATATAATACAATGAAAGGGTTACACGTTAAAATGGAAAAGCAGAAATCAATATGACCTAAAGAGGTGCGGCAGTTGCTTGATGAGTTTGAAGACATCTTCAAGAGCTTGCCTCGTGGACTACCACAAGAGAGAGGACCAGATCATATATTTACCAGCAGAAGAGGCTACATGGGAAGGTCCAGATATCTTACAACAGCCTGCTCTACAATTGCTTTGGCGGCAAAGCAATTCAAGGAGGGGGCACTGTTGTGTCACGGAATAAAATTAGAAAAAAAAATAAACTCTAGAAAAGCATATTACATTGCATGCTCAATGCAAAGGCCTACATGGCTTTAATTATTTTGATCAACTTTAGTCAGTGTCTGTAATAAGACTTGCCTGGCTTTAGTTACTCTTCTATGATCTATTAGTAGAGACTTTAATAAGCCGTGCATGGATTTGGTAAGAAATGTATGGCTTCTATTAGTAAGACTTCAGGATTTTCTTTCTTTTCTTATGTTTTTTCAAATTAGTTAAGAATCTTCTGAAAATGGTCTTTCTTATCTTAAAACTGTTCTGATCCTATTGTTATCCTACCTAATTATTGATGGATAAGAATATACTAATAAAAAGCTGGTACAAGGTTGAAAGATGATTTTGTAAATTTCTGTTTTACAAGGAAGTCTGTTGAAGACTAATTTTCTTAGCCAAGTGCATCCCTCAAACTGCCTTGTATATTTGGGCCTAAGTTGGCATCCATACCTTCTCATTCTCTTTTATGTAACATCCAGTTTATTTTCATTTATATCAAGTTTTGTTTCTTGTTCCAGATTTATAAACAACAAATACTTCAGTTCCGATTCTTCTGCAGGGGCTGAGGAGGAGGAGTCACCTGACGTCTCTACTCCCTCTACTCATAAAGCAGGGGCAGGGGCAGGGGCAGGGGGCAGTGGATGACCCCCCCGTCCTCAGGCCCATAGATATAGAGGGTGCTGACATTAGGGGCCGAGGAGGAGGCGGCCGAGGGGGAGAATGAGTGATAGTGAAACACTCGACCACCCCACCTCTGGGGGGGGTCGAAGGCGACTATCTATAGTCCACTGGGAGAGCACTCGACCACCCACCTCTGCCTCTAGTGGTTGGGTTGGGGTCAAGGGCTACAAATTTCTACTCTTTAGCAGAAATATATTTCATTTCCTCAGCTTTTTCCAGCTATATCACAGATTTTTAGTTCAATTATTACAAAACCCTACATTTGTTAAGATTGTTCTATCCAATTTAAGATTGTTGCTCCAATTTCGTTTCAGACTTTGAAACTTAAACAGCTGCAGATTTTTAGTTTGGATCATAGCATGAATGTTCATGATAAACGGATATGGCATGAGATGCTCGCAACAATGCATGATACAAGATATATTGGAGTCAAGGAGTCCTAGGAGGATAGGTACAATGGTTGGGAGTGACCTAACCCATTCAAACTGCCTGAATAACAAAAATTACAATAACACTCCTAACTCTTAACTCGCATACACCATAACACATTTATTCCTTTTATTTATGCATTATAACTCTTTACTAAAAATGTGGTCTAAATCAACCCCCCCAATTAAACTAAGTGGTCATCCTTGACAGCTACCTGAAGTAAGGTAAGACTCATCTAAAGAAACAATGCTCACTTAGGATGAAGATGAAGCTGAAGTGCTCCTTCCTCCGTCCTGCAGCATCTCTTGTTTCAGCCGCAATGCTTGTGCCACAGCTGTCTTCACATTGTTATATCATGGTGTATATTGTGTCTCCCACTCTACCTCCTTGTTCATGTACTTTACCAACTCTAACTCAACATTGAAGCTTTTCCTAATGCCTCCCCAATCTACTTGTCGGATTTCTTTGTTTGTTTCAGACCACTCCTAGATTCAAATTCCCTAAGATGAACTTGGTTTTCAGTCAACCATCTTCTTTTTCCACTCAACTGCCTTGTTCTTAAGACACTAATTCTCCACAATGATTATCAAACATGTGTCCTATGTTTGTTTGTGGACCATCTCATCCAAGGTATGTTGTCTCCTCAAACTATCACATTCTTTCTCCATCTGCCTTCTCTGTTTTTCCCCATTCTATGCCATGACCATATCCATTTGGAATGAAAGCTCAGATTAGCCAGTTGAGTGTGGTTTGGAGGGTGCCATCCTCTATAGACCCACCAAATACTTTTCCCCTCGGGAGCTCCTTCTCATATGCATTCTTCCATAGCCCTAGTGGCTCCCATAGTGGTGCACCATCTCATACATAAAGTCCTTAGAATTAACTTTGTTATATGCTTCTAAAACATCGGACATCAAAATGCCTGCACAAGATTTCCACTGCATATGTTTGGAGCTTCTAAGCTCCTCTAACATATGTTTATGCATTTTAACCAATTGCTCATGAATTGTCGTTCATGTGTTGATATTGGATCTCCCCTTATTCCCCTCAATAAAAGAGTTAACAACTTGTATACCCTATATGAGTTGTTTGATGCTTTGTACGAGTCCCAAACTCACTCGCCCTGGAGGGAACTTGCCCTATTGGTGCTTAGAGTGCTATACCACCCTTGGGAAGTGTGTCAACATCATGACTTCCTTCGGCTTCCCTCATTGGCAGTTCAAAGAAACCACTTTCATGTGATCCCCCTCCTAATGTATATCCTCCACGAATGCATGCTTTACATTCCTCATACGCAAACCTCGAAGCTACACATTCCTTCTTTTTATCTTCCTTGGTGGCTTCGCCTATTTTGGAGGTCGAGGTACGTCCATCCCCAAGAACTCCCACCTAAAACTCAAAGAGAGTCCACGCTCCTTCAATCACTGTGAGAAGAATTTGGTGGTCTCCCCCTCTCCATAAGTGGAATGCCCTTTGCTAGGACAGCATCGTATATCAATGAAAGAACATGAAAGGTCATATAGAAACCCTTAGTTCAACTATTCGGTGCATCCTTTATCTTCACAGATCGATACTCTAAATGTTGAAGACTTCACACCATCAAATAACCCTTGCATATATGGGATTGCCCATGTTGGGGGTTCAAAATTGCTCATGTCCCAGACAAGCCAACAACATATCAAGTCCTTAAGGCTTTCGATCGCATTGTTCTTCGAGTGTACAATCTATACACCTTGACTCTTCTACATTGGTCAGACCTCATCAAATTCCTCTCAATCCTCCTCACATGTCTTCGCCACATTACTCCTAGGTGTCACCAAAGGCTTCCTAGAATATTTCAGTCTATATGGCCATTTCCGCACATGTCAAATTTTCATCCCTTGTAACATTCTTGTTCTCCACCTTTGTCCCACTACATGGTAGTCCTAGTACCCTCTAGAAGTCGTCGGACTCAAAGAACACTTGTCATTCTCAACCAAAAAGTTACAGGGTCCTGTAGTCAGGTTGAAATGCCGAAACATTTCCCTCAAGACCTTATGGAAGTTATTTCTCTTGTTTAAAAAATGTTTAAGCCACATGATGTACTACGTGCCTTAATTTTGCCATCATTCATTCTAGGTTTTCCTTCCACCAATAGTAAGTGCAGTTCCTGGAGGGAAGGGAGTACTGCAGCTCCTCCGCAGATGTTTTAGCTTTACCCTTCTCCTCCTAGTTAGCTTTCTTGCTCCGCCTATTCTTCTGTTGAGGCTGACTTCTTGTTCTTGGTGGTGTGGCTTTCTTCCTCTCCTCCAAGGAATCATAAATAACTACTCTTGTAATTGGAATGTGGACAACCCCTGAAGTACTAGTCATGGCTGCCTTGTCTTGAGCCACGGTAGATCTCAATTTCTTAGTCATGATTGCCACTTAAATTATTCTAGAATAACAAAAGTCCTCAATATAAACTAGGCTGGTCCTCAAGCACTCTTCTTTCCATGAGTTTGGTTCAAAGTTGTACTCATCCGATACTCCGTCAACTTGGTCCTCAAAGTCCAAACCTATACGTGCGATTGGAATATTAGCTTTCAAATGCAACAACATTTCTCCTTTAAATGCTTTGGAGAAAAGTACTTTCAAATTTTGATTTTCCCCTCAGACAGTAGTTCTTTGAAATATGCAGTTCAGTTACTATATTCTTCCTCGTGGAGGTTTTTTCATACAGTTTCTATGTGCAGTCTTAGTTTGGCATTTCATCAAATAATTAGCCTCAGATGTCTTATGTTGGGAAATGTGACGTTTTGTCAAACAATTACTGTCCAAGCAGCTGTGTTAGGCTTCCTTGTCTTCATGCCACTTGGTTTCACTTAATTTTTGTGCTCTAAAGTCTTCCAATTTGGTCTTGCCATTCCTTAAACAATTCCCAACCAAGCTGCCCTCTTGCTAATGGTCTTGGTAATTTGTCAAACAATTACTATGTACGTGGTCCTCTTGTTACTGCACCTCCTAATTTAAAAAATTGTGATCCTCCGCTTCATTGCTTGGAATAAATTCTTTTAGCCTATGTTTTGTGGCTTGGTTCTTAAAATATTCCTTTAACATCTTCATCGAACCAACTTTCAGCTTCTTGTTCTGAGAACAGATTCCTTCTAGCTAAACATTGATTTGCATATTCCTCCTCTTTCACCAAAATAAACATTTTTCAGTTTGAATTCTCTTGGTCACAATTGACAAATTGCTTGATGGTTTCTATAAAACTACTCTATTTCCTCTCCTCTTCAACTTGTCCTTTGTTTCTGAAGAAAGCTCGTAAACAATCAATAATTCTTTTTTCTTGTTTGAAGAATCTACTTTCCATTGGACAGGTATATTTTATGTTTCAACGATTGTCTTTTTCTTCTACAAAATGTCTCCTCGTTGGATGGATTCGTCTTTGTCTAGGACAGATTCATCCTTTCCTAAGGCCAAGAAGGCCTTATTCTTTTGTCTGGTAGTCTTCTCTTGGACAGCCCGGGTTCGAACGTGTTTGTCCCATGCTCAGAGATCCGGTTGTTGTTTGGATGGGTGGGACAAGTATCTTATGAGCTTTGATGGCCCTGTCAAGTTGGACACGTCTAATTGGATACTGGACATGTGAATGTGGTTCCCTGCTTTGGACAAGTATATTTTATGTTTCAACGGTTGTCTTTTTCTTTTACAAAATGTCCCCTCATTGGATGGATTCATCTGTCTAGGACAGATTCATCCTTTCCTAAGGCCAAGAAGGCCTTATTCTTTTGTTTGACAGTCTTCTCTTGGACAGCCCATGTTCAAACTTGTTTGTCCCATGCTCAAAGAGATCCGCCTGTTGTTGGATGGGTGGGATGTTTGGATGGGTGGGACGTGTCTCTTATAAGCTTTGACAGCCCTGTCAAGTTGGATAGGTCTAACTGGACCCTAGACATGTGGAGGTGGTTCCCTGCTTTGCGCTTTCAACGGTAACAGAAAGGGTGGAAATGAGTGGGTGGATTTTGACAGGTTGGACAGATTGGACAACTAGGATGGAATTACGGGGTTGGACAGATGGGGGTCATAGACTAGGACAGGTGTGGGGGGTTGGACAGGTGTCTGGAAGCACAGGTTGTAGGGGTTAGGAGGAATGGAGGTTGGTAGGAATACAGTTTAGTCTACGGGAAAATGGGACATGCAAGAGGGGCTTGTAATTTTTGCGAGAAAATTGACAAGAAAGAAAAAACTCCATTGAGCTTATGGTCTTCAGCCAATGTGCTCTAAACCCCTCCTTCCGCTCACTTTTTGAACTAGTTAAACTTGCCTCTTTTGAGTTTGAACAGGCTCTGATTTTTACTTTTAGTTTTGTTTCCAAAATTCAATGCTGACACAGAATCTTGGTACCAACATATTTTCAAGGTTACTGGCCAAGAGTAACAAGCTCTCAATATTCTGTATTGAATTTTGTAAACCCCATTTATAGTCATTATCGTTTCAAAGGCTGGTAAATATTTAAGAAATCCACCCTTCTGATAATTTTTTAATCTTGCATCTTCCTTTTCTACAAAAACAATTATAATAAACAATGAGACAAGTTCATTCAAAAAAAAAAATGAATGTTGGTTGCTCACTACCACGCTTTGCTCCACATGGACCCCACTTCCTATTTTTAGAAAGGTGATGATCAATCCATTTATTTTTGAAAATTCAAAAATAAGAATTCTCTCCCATTCTAAACCGTTAGTATTTTTATCAGTTTCTTATTAGTTATATGTTAGTAGCCGACGATGTTATGTGGCTAATGATTGTATTGTCAGTGTTAGGTAGCTTTGTAAAGGCTCTCATTAGTTCAATTGTTGATGGTTGTGTCTAACCGACAATCATTGGGTCTTCTTGTCATACAAATAGAATGATGTATATCGGGGAAAGGACGTTAGTATCAGCTCCTCCCTGTACTACATGAATTATATGGAGAACCACCTTTTATGAATACAAAGTTGCTATTGTTTTGATACTCTACTTGCCATGGTATATTATGCAATTACTATGCTTTTATTGAGAGCCTAGTATCTCTATAAACATTCTACATTATGGAGCCATGCCTTTAAAGAACATAGAGTCAAGCATCGCCACAAGGTCCGATCGGATCTCAGCGAAATCCGGAACGATCCGGATTTTTTCAATGTTCCGGATTAATCCAATCCGGTTCTGGGCCTTTTTTAGCGTAAAAAACTAAAGTTAAAAACCCGAAAAAAATATTAAAAAAAGCTATTGCTTCACGCTAACCCTAAAAAGCGACCCCTGAAACCCTAAAAAAATTTATAAAACGCAGTTTGTTGGTAGAAGCTAATCACAGTCGAGTGAAGGCAGAACGGCAACGAGCAACTGCAACGAAGAACGAGGAGGAGATAAGAGGAGGTTCTTTGTTGTCGGCAGAGAGCATAACCTGGGCGAACTTAGGAGGCGGCAGACACCAAGAAGACTGGGCAAAGTTGTTGCAGAGACCGTCACACCAGGGCCGAGCGAAGTTGCTGCAGACACTAGCTCGCTCGGCTCAACAAAGAGCCAAGGCAGACCAGCTCAACCGCAACCAGCAGAACACAAGCAGCGAGGTAGGTGCCTTTTAAATGTTTCATTCTTTTTTTTTGTTTTTTTATTTTTATTTTATTTATATTATATAATAGTTTTAAAACAAAACAAAAATTTAATAAAAATTATATTATAATTTAAATATTTATTTTATATTTAAATTATTTTATTAAATAAATTGAAAAAAATTTTAAATATTTATTTTATATTTAAATTATTTTATTAAATAAATTGAAAAAAATATATATTATTATCATTTTATTTAATAAAAATTATTTTTATATAAAATATATATTTAAATTATAATTTAAATATCTATTTTATATTTAAATTATTTTATTAAATAGACTATTATAAATATATACATAGAATTTATTAATAATTCAAATATATACGTTATTAATTATTAAATATATACATTATAAATTATTATTATTTTATTAAATAACATCTATTAATAATTCAATTTTTTTATTAGATTTTATTTTATTTTATAGTTATAATTGTATTTATGTTTAAATTATAATCTATATTTTATAATGTTTATTTTTAATATTTTTATGTTTTTTAAATTTAATGTTTATTATATATTTATGCAAATAATTATAGTTTTATAATATTATTGTATATATGTCATTTAGTTAAATTAAAATATATATTTTTACAAAAAAAATTAAATGTGTATTAAAAAAAGTTTATAAATTTTTTGCAGGGCAGCGAAAGACAACCTATCATCATGGCAAGTACTTCGCTTGAGAAGAAATACATTATTCAGCAAGATGCAAATCCTAGAAATATGAAATGCACTCTTTGTGACTCAAATATCACGGGAACTATAACAAGGGTTCGGAACCATTATCTTGGAGGCCCAAATATGAAGATTTGTCCAATAACGACGAAGAACCCCATATATGCACCATTTCTCAGTCAACTCCGAAACAAATATGAATTGAAAACGGTTGCATCAGCTATTGAATCTTCAAAGAGGGCTAAAATTCAATGCAATCTGACACAGTTTGGCTCATTTTCTAGCTCAACACATTCCCCAACGTCTATGGAAGCCAGCAAAACTGAACATCAATTCTCCCGCTCCTAGCCTTCTTTGAAATCCATGTGGAAGTCGCAAGAAAAACATGAAGTAGATAGATTGGTGGCTTGTTTTTTTATGCAAATGCCATCCCCTTCAATGTTGTTCGAAATCCACATACGAAAGCAATGGTAGAGGGGATCACCAATTTTGAAAAAGGGTACACAATGCCATTTTCCGAAAGCCTAAGAACTGTTCTACTGGAAGAGAAAGTGAAATCAATATCTAGTGAACTAGATAAAATGAAAAAGCACTCGAGAAAATTAGGGTGCACTGTAATAAGTGACAAGTGGTCTGACACAATGCGAAGGCCCCTCCTCAATATATTGACTCAATGCCCTACAAGGTCTATGTTTATCAAATCAATTGATACAAGCAATGATGTGAAGACTGCAAAGTTCATTTTCAAATGCATTGAAACCGCTATTCTGAACATTGGAGAGGAATATGTTGTCCAAGTTATTACGGACATTGCAACGAATTGTAAAGCAGCAAGGGAGCTTCTTATGAATAGGTTTCCTCATTTGTTTTGGACTCCATGTGCAACTCATGTTTTGGATCTTTTTCTTGAAGATCTTGCAAAGTTAGAGTGGGTGAATAGTGTTGTCAAAGAAGGGAAACACCCATCAATTTACGAAATACCTAAATGTCATGTTGATTTGCTCTTACCAATTGGAATGTCAAATGTCACATAATTGGATTCTCGGGACTCTTCCAAGTCTTCTATGGAAGAACATTCTTGCCAGAACTACCATCGTCGATAATGTTTGTCAAATACCTACCTAGAGTTTCTATATGCAAGACTGCTAGCCATCAGGCTAGATTCATTGCCAAGAGTATTGGATCAATCACTTGGTCACCTCACAAGGGGGGCTTGACTCGGGTTTATTCTTCAGTTTTTGGCTATCCTTATCACCCAACACTACACTATTTGATGTTAGGTGTGCCATTGTATGCTCCATGTTTGGGTCAATGCCTTGTATGGTAGTAGTTATAACATTCATGAGTTTTGGAATGCTTTGTAAGAAGTTAGCTATCTTCACAGGTATAGTGGTTTGTAAGACATGTCGTGCAATAGCTTTGTTGAACTCCAGTCTACTCATCACTGTACTTGTATGTTCATGTTATTGATGTTCTTCGACCATGGTCTTCTCGACTTCCATGCTTGGTTCGGCCAACCTTTCCTTTTCCGCATGTGGGTCGGGGTAATTGGCTTTCTTTACTTGTGCTTTGGTAATTGCCATAAATTTCTTGCCCTCGGCTATGTCAATCATATTGACATTTGCTTGCTTCGAACATTTGCCATCGTTATGGTCCATACGCCCACACCATCTATAGAGAATTCTAGTTCATTTTGATTAAGTCAATCTCTTGCAAAATGATCCCACTCATTGCATTCTAGGCACTGTACAATTGGCTGCCCTTAGGAGCGATATTGAATTTGACTCTTGCCACCACTATGATTTTGTCATCAGTAGTTTTTTGGCGGCATGGTGGGTGGTGTCAATTTCTCTCCTTGTGTGAACAGTATTTGGCTGCTCTTATTCATCAAGTGTATGGGCAGTCCTTGATTGAATGACCTTTAATTTTACAAATCTCACAAAAAAGATCCTTGCTTCGTTCTTAGCTTCTCCCTTTCGTTCCTTAATCATCCAGAGCATGTTGTTTCTCAAGAGTCTCTCTGAATCCAGGTTCACCACTAGAGTTAGGGTCATATTTTTCTTGTCTTTTTGAGTGCGAGGATGTCTTATTCTCGTGTTCAAAGGCCAGGCCCGGTTGTATGCATCGTTGTAAGATGAGGGTGGGACCACCTTCATCATCTTCTGCAATGAGGGCACCAAACCTACAATGAACCATCTCTTCTTCAAGTTGTTGGTAGGTTCTTTTTCAAGTTTTTGCAATAGGTCTTTGAGGTTTCTGTTATAAGCTCGAACATTCTTGTGATTACCCTACCAAGTATTATATATTTTTGCGACTATCTCATTATCGTCTATGAGGAGCTTAATTCATTCTCTAATGCTTTCCTTAGTTTCTCCCATGTAACCTTATCAATTTTTGGTGCATCAATGTAACAATCAATGGCCTCTCCTCGAAGTGTGGCTGGAAAGCACCACAACCAAAGACGTTTATTTGTGTGCCCATTTAGCAAGCTAGATGGTAACACATCCTATAATGTCATATTGGATCCTCCAATCCATCACCAGTGAGCTTTGGCAACGTCTACTTTTTAGGAGATGAATTTGATGGGTTAATCATGGCTTTGGTTACGGGATGCTTCTAATGTGGCTCTTTGAATACGATTCTACTTCATAAGAAGTTATATGTTGGACATTCCTTTGCTCTCTTAGCACCATCAAACATGTCCCTATGCTAAAACCTTCCTTCAAGAGGAATTCGTACACCATCTTGCATGCTGTCAAGTCCCCTTTTTGTGTTGCTTCCTCCAACTTGTCATTTGGGCTGCCCCAAACTTTTCATGTGATTCTCTTGCAGTGCCCTACGACCCTTCCTGTTCGGCAAGGTCTGTACTTCCTCTAGAAGGGGCTATGCCAAGCTCTACCTACTCCTTACTCACAAGTGGCATAGGGTCCACCATTTCCATCTGAAGCCTTTCTTGGTTTCGGCTTCGACTCTGGTTCTGGTTCTAGATCTGACTTCTACTACATTTGATGGACTTTTAGAATCAAGTGGACCATTTAACTTCATGGTCCCCTCCCTGAGCGTGTTGCCTCCTTCGGCTTTTGTTCGGAGTTAATAGCACATATTATTTCTCATATGGCGTCAGTCCTCTTCTTCTTGAACTTTGTGTACCATTTTAATTTCTTTTGTTGTTGTGTTTCATAGAACCAACTTTTAACTTGACTCCAAAGTCACAAAGTTCGGAAATCCGAATGCGTTTGGAAGGGCCCAAAAATGCGGGATCCAAACTTCTTGAAAAAGTTCAAAAAAAATCCGGATTTTACTATATATATATATGTATGCAAAATATTTCAATCTATTAAAGAATGAACATTAATTTAACACTTGCAAAATTAAGAAATGCATAAGAGTTTCAAACTTGAATTACATTAAAATCTAGCAAAATATCAATAGTCCATAGTTTAGAGCCTAAGCTCAAAATTGATATAAAAATTTAAAAGTTTCAAACATTTGCAACATCAAATCTTGCTTCAAAATCAAAACTAGCACTAGCACCATCAACAAATCCGTTATCAACACTATCAATATTCTTCTCAGCTCCTTCAAAGGATGGATCTCCAAAAAGAAGATTGTCATCTTCTTTTGCAAGATTGTGCTCAAGCAATCTTAAATTGCTGTGGACAAACACACGATCTGAGAGCCTTTTGGCTCCAAGTCGATTTCTCTTATTAGTATGGATTAAATCATGTGTGCTCCAATTTCTTTTGGATGCAGAAGCACTGGCACACTAGCTATGGACACGCATGGCAAGCTTTTGTTACTCGGGAGTAGAAGAACGATATGCCTGCCACCCTAAATGGGGATCCATATTACCAATGTCTTCTTGTGCTTCCTTGAGGGAAAACATGCCTTCTTGGTTTTTGAATGTAGTCAACTACTTTTTCACCTTAGGCTTTTCATTTTCATCTTGAACCAACCTGCCTATTGTTGCCAATAAACCATTCTTCACCTCCTCATCTAAATCATGATCCACCTCTATGAACTTAGGGTTTAAATAGCAACTTGCAGCATGTATAGGTCGATGTAACATGTTCCATTGGATGTCCACAATGTCCCAAATGTGCTGGACTTCATCACCCTCATCTACTAGTGCTTTTTTGATTTGTTCTTTTGCTTCCTCCATGCCTTCATACACAAAACTAATACAAGGTTTCATGCCATTAGCCAATCTCAACAACTGGACAAGTGGCTCAAAGACCTTAAGGGTCTTCTCGGCGCCCTCCCAAAACGAACTACCCAAGATAATTCTCTCAATGTCCTTTGCAACGCTTTCCTTAGAAAGCTTAGATTGTACCCATTATTCACTAGTCACAACTCTTTTCAATGATGTCCTCTCCACCTCCCTTTGCAAAGTGATAAATTTAGATGCACATCGTGTTTCAGCTGGAGAAAGAAGTTCACGCTTTACATATGAGCGATACAAGCTCAAGGTCAAGCGGTGATTAAATATAAACTTGGAAATTTAATCACTGGAACCCAACACTTTTTTTTGAATTTTGAGATCATCTCATTGCAAAAAAAGGCCCATGATGCACTATTGGGTTAGGGTTGGTTGATAGCAGCCAAAGTCGACCATAACTGGAAAAAGAATCTAATGTCTTTTGAAAACAAAAGTTGGAAGTATGTCATAGATTTGAAGAATTAGACAATCAGTGAGAAAACAACGTCATCAAACTCATCAAGTTCAAACTCCGAAGAACGCTTGGTGGATGGGAATTGAGGTACAATGGAGCCGAATGATGAAGGGGTCTTGGAGTTGTAGTCGTGCTCTAAACTTTTAAGGTGAGACGAACTCCCTCAATAATCTATTCCATTAGCAGATGGAAAACTATGAAGTGTTCCAATTGGATTGCAATATCATCAAGACTATGGAGATTAATGACGGCCAAGGTGGGCAACAGCAAATGTCGGTGATGCCAGGGCCTTCCAAACCATCAATGTAACTAAAATCATTGTTAGCTTACCCATCGAAGTTCAATTACTACAACGTCAAGGGAGCAAAGTTCGATGATAAGGGGGCACACTAGTTTGTGCAAGTAGCAGACATGCAATCCATTGGGCCAACATCAATCAACACGAACGCGGGGTATAGCAACAAAATTCTAATAAACATTGAAGTACAAACCCCTACAGTCCAGCCTTTTTTCACGTACAGTAAACTACAAAAATGCTCAACGTGGATGAAAAGAGAGTGATGGCACATTGGCCAACAGAGGCTACATTGCAGCTGAGGAAGTATGACAACGACCAATACTTGTCACACATGAATTTTAAATCGAGGGCACTGGTATTGAAAAGACAAAGGAAGCACAGGGATAATAAATATCTAAGGTATGTGAATTTTAAAGTGCAAGGCATTTATATTCAACCATAATGGTCAAGGGGACGTCAAGGTGGAAATTTAAAGTACTCTGCCTATGGCCATTTAACACCAATAACTGGGTCCAATTTAAAATTATGGGCAATACGGGATGTAAAACTACAATGAGCAGGTCCAACTTAAAATTATATCCAATGAGGACCAAAAATATATCTATGATTGACATCAAACTACTATGTACACATGAAGTGGGACCCACCAAAAAAAAGAACATGGGGTATAGCAATAAAAGTTGAAGTACAAACCCCTACCGTACAGCTTTTTTGACGTATAGTAAACTACAAAAATGCTCGACATGGATGAACAGAGAGTGATGGCACATTGGCCAACAGAGGCTACGTTGCAACCAAGGAAGTATGAAGGTGACCAGTACTTGTGGCACATGAATTTTAAATCGAGGGCACTGTTATTGAAAAGACAGAGGAAGCACAAGGATAATAAATATTTAAGGTATGTGAATTTTAAGTGTGGGGTGTTTATATTCAACCATAATGGTCAAGGGGACGTCAAGGTGGACAAATTTAAGGTACTTTGGCTATGGCCATTTAACATCAGTAACTGGGTCCAATTTAAAATTATGGGCAATACAGGATGTAAGGGTACAATGAGTGGATCCAACTTAAAATTATATCCAAGGAGGACCAAAAATATACCTATGATTGACATCAAACTACTATGTACACATGAAGTGGGACCCACTCAAAAATAGAATGTGGGGTATAGCAATAAAATTCTAATAAAAGTTGAAGTACGAAACCCTACAATACAGCCTTTTTTTGATGTACAATAAACTACATAAATGCTCGACATGGATGAACAGAGAGTGATGGCAAATTGGCCAATAGCGGCTACGTAGTAGTCGAGGAAGTATGACGGTGACCAATACTTGTGGCACATGAATTTTAAATTGAGGTCATTGTATTGAGAAGATAGAGGAAGCACAAGCATAATAATTTTTTAAGGTATGTGAATTTCAAGTGCGGGGTGTTTATATTCAACCATAATGCTCAAGGGGACGTCAAGGTGGACAAATTTAAAGTATTCTGGCTATGACCATTTAACATCAATAACTGGGTCCAATTTAAATTATGGGCAATACAGGATGTAATGGTACAATGAGCAGGATCAACTTAAAATTATATCCAATGAGGACTAAAAACATACCTATGATTGACATCAAACTACTATGTACACATGAAGTGGCACCCACCAAAAAAAAAGGTACGGGTAAGGATACAAAATAAAAACAAAGGAAAAATTGCACGGCCAGCCAACAACCTCTACCACCACACAACAAGCCAAAGGCAGTGTACCAACATACATGAACTAAACGCCGAGAAGGAAGCATCGACACTATACGACCAAGAGGGAAAGACAAGGCCTTACAAAGAGGTGCAGGGTTGTATGACTAGCAGGAAGCAAAAGGTACTTGCAGTCATATAACTACCTTGCATCCGACTACCTACAGCCTATGACCACCAACTGACCACATGCAGTAACCCACATGCAGTCGAGCACCTACAGCCAACTACCTGCAGTGTATGACCACCTACAATGTACAACCACCTTGCAGTCATCTACCTGCAACATACGCTACATGCAGCCGACTAACTGCAGCGTACGACTACCTTGCAGCCCACTACCTGCAGCATATGACCACCTTGTTGCCAACTGCTTTCCACAAACGACCACCTTGCAGCCAACTACCTGCAGTATACAACCACCTTGCAGCCAACCACCTGCAACGACCACCTTGCAGCCATACGACCAACTTGCAACCAACCACTACAATCATATGTCCCCTTGTCAAATGTCAAGCCATCATATTGCACAGTTCAATGACTTCAATCTTGGCACCACCATATGGTCAGATAACACCTGGATTTTCAGCCTTTTGTTCTCACATCAAGAGGATTTGTTAAAAATAACATGATTGGATTTGTGGGTTTACATAATCATCTGGGGCAATGGTTTTGGGTGGATAAGCCAGTGTGCTGCACATGTTAGACGCTCCAGAGTTTTCCCAGAAGTATTTTCAGCACGGGTGTACAGAGTATCCTTTGTTTTACCTCTTCATTTTATCTTTATCATGTTGTATATGGGTTGGGTTGGAAGGGACTCTGACTTGTTTTAAGGAAGGCATAATGTAGACCGTCAGTATTGTTATTGGTGTCTTATTAATTATATGTTAGTAGCCGACATTGTCATGTGGTTAATGATTGTATTGTCGGTGCTAGGTAGCTTTGTAAAGGCTCTCGTTGGTTCAATTGTTGACAGTTGTGTCTAACTGACAACCATTGGCTCTTGTTGCCATACAAATACAATGATGTATGTAGGGGAAAGGGTGTTGGTATCAAGTCCTCCCTATACTACGTGAATTGTATGGAGAACTACCTTTTATAAGTACAAATCTGCTATTGATTTGATACTCTACTTGCCATGGGATGTTATGTAATTATTATGTTGTTATTGCTAGTCTAGTATCTATATAAACATTCTACACCTTTTTTTTGGAATTGCTCCTTTCTTCATCTATCTGCTTCACTTTTCCCTTTCACAGCTAACAATTTGCTAGGGCATGACACATGGTACACTGAGTTCCTTTCCTAGCGTCTACCCATAGTGGCTCCATGAATGATACTTGAAAATTTTGGAGCAAACTCTAACTTGTCTTGTCCAATTGATTGTCCTTTGCAATTTCCTTCACATCGGTGGTGGCGATAGGTTTGTTTCATACCTTTTATAAGCTTCAACTTAGAGCCATTAACTACATCTTCAACTATCTTGTCATTAGAGTTCTCAAGAACAACTGCTCTATCGTTACATCATGTATTTGGAATAGTCCCAACCACATCATTTTTTAACTTTCCAAACTTTATTTCCCTTTGGCTGTTAATGTTTAGGACCAATGTTCCTATTTTTTCAAGTATATCCTGCCAATCTTGTGATTAGGCATTGTTGAATTTCTAGCTTGTTCTCCAATTCTATCCTCAATCTTGGAACCATGAATCCCATCAAAACAACACCCTCCAATCCGAACATTAGTTGGAAAAGAGTGTGTCACGTTGTGAATTTGTAGCTCGTCTTGTATGCTAGTTCTTTAGATTCAAAGCAATAATGTGGGCATGTTTCATACAACTCACAAAATGTAGTTGCCTTCGGCATTGGGTCCCAGTCATCTTCCACATGAATGATCGGTGGGGTCTTATCAATCCCAAGGTTCACTTCTACCATCTGAGGACCACCATACTAAATTTTCTTCTCCATTGGGAAGGAATGGGATGGGGTGTTTTTCATTTTAAGTTCTCCAAAGTCAAACTTTTTTAAGCATGGTGGGAATTCCCAACTTTTGTCCAAGGTTTTAGCAATGGCATGTTCCATCTTCCCACTTCCCTTCTCTTTCCCAAACTTCTTTGTGGATGGCTCCCCCTCTCAGTAGTCTATCTCTATACAACAACAAGATGGGAAGAAGATTTCATAGTCTCCCATTTGTTGGTTCAGGAATCCACTCCCCAAGCGCTCTTCACCCTCATAGCATTACTCCCAAGTGTAGGACTATTTCATCTATGAGGTCTATGACCCCGTCATTGGACTGGTCTTCTTCCTCTGAGTAAAGTGACATAATGTCCTAGCTTTTAACCCTAGCTTATAACTTGACTCTTGAAGTCAATATTACATTTCTTTCCTTTCTATTCTATCAACACCACTCTCTTCTTCATGCTTAGTCCCAAGTCCAACTTAGCCTTAGCCATCTACAATTTTCCTAATAAGGCATTGTAAGTTGGTTCAATAGAAATATCACCACAAACTCAATCACAAATTGTCATCATCTTATCCATACTCAAATCTACTACTAGCGATGATGGTTATCTTGGTGGAATCCCCCTTCTTTCGTTCAACTCGTCTTTCCTAACCTCTCTTCATCTTTCAACACGCCAACCTCATCTCCTCTAGTAATACTTGATTGTTCGTATTTGTGTTGATTCCCAATCCACAATACTAGTCCCGTAACCCAATCCGCAATCCCACTCCCATAACCCAATCCACCCATTCCCAAGCTCAAATTTGCAACATACAATCTAAGTTTGTGGCTTGGTGCTCCGTTTTTCTCTATCTAGAGTCTTCATTCTCACCACCCACTTGTCTCTTACCTTTACTAAGAATCTACCTCCCTCCAATAGTCCTCCAAATGTCGCTCTGACCAACCTCTTCACCAATGGAACTCCCATCATCGATGTGGTTCTCTAACACTGTTCTAGTGTTCTCATCAACAATACCCCACCCTCCTCCTTTCCACCTTTGGTTTCCACTCCTAGATAGATCTCCCTATTCTTTCATCAAATTCCTTGTTTGTTCCTTCTTTTGTTCTTTCCGTCCTAGAGATCATAGGTACTTCACCCTACTTTTCAGCTCCAACACCATTGATGTAATTGGTTCCAATGTAGACTTTACCCTTGGAAATCTCTATCTATGTTATCTTTCTATTATCTTACTAAACCTCTAAGAATTATCGATCTAGGAGTCCTCTTCACAAAAGGCAGCAACCAGATTTTACATGCCCAAAACTTTCATTTCATAAATTCCCTCGACGACATCACTCATTTTCCCTACCTTGTTCTTTCTTTCTTTTCACTCTATCCTCATTAACACTTGAGAGTGTACTTCCTCTTAGCATCTCTTTCTTTCTCCTCGCACTCCTCTTCAATTCCACGTCACAACGAGAAATTAATGTTGAGCGGTTGACAAACAAGCATTCAAGATACCCATTCCCCATGAGGTTGTCAACCACAACCGCAAGGGGAGTCTGTGTCCGCAAATTCCCATCAAACAAAGTCAGTTGTAACTGTTTCCCAGACCCACTC
Source organism: Torreya grandis (assembly GCA_037957365.1). NCBI lineage: Eukaryota > Viridiplantae > Streptophyta > Pinopsida > Cupressales > Taxaceae > Torreya > Torreya grandis. The sequence continues at coordinate 1,538,923 of JARHVA010003007.1, forward strand.
AAGTCCTATTTCTAGCTTTCGTTCTCCTTATCAACTTTTACTCGAGTTGAACTCCCTTTAAAATTTTGAGTTTGTAAGTGTCAAGATAAAGGCAATCTCATCTCATTGCAAACTTTCCTCCTTATTTGCTTTTGCTCGAGAAGATTGCAAATAATTTTGACAAATTAGGTCACATTCTCTCTACAAAGAAGAGTAAGAAGACACAAACAAGTGTAAATGTTATTGTTGGAGTCACTTCAATGTCAGAAGATTTTTTACAAGTTGTTGAGCTTCCTCGAGCCACACTAAACAAAAGACTGCTCTACTTTCTAGCTACAGAGTCATTGCATGCATGCACTCCTCCTAAAACAATGAATTCTAGTGGTCAACACCTAAATGTATCACTAATGGTTGCATTAGATCTTGACAAAATGACTAACCAAACAATTTGATAGATTCAACTCAAATTGGAGCAAAATCAGTATAAGAAGCTAGGGCAAAACAAGGATATGATGGCTGGCACTTATTTGGAGATTGATTTCGCATATTGAGTCTAGTTGTGCCTAGATTACACAAGAGATCGACAATAAAGGCCTCCAATGATTGACAATGAAGACCTTCAATCCCCGTCGCACATACTCTAGAGCCTACTTAGGTAAATGATAAAGAATATCCAAGATCAGCAATGGAAACAAGTTGAGGATAAGTTTCCAAAGATATGTTGTTGAGTCAAACAGAGTTGAGCCAAACCTGATGCGCAAAGTCGCAAAGGTGAATACTGGCTCTTGCATTGTGAAGGAAGATAGGTTCTCCTTTGATAACTTGGCCTAGCATTTCCTTGGAATAAATCAAGGAATTCCATATAAAATTACAGTTTGTCATGAATTTACAAACTTCTTCTTGGGGAATGTAGGATGAGGCAACTCACAAAGCATTGGAAGCACATGCATCTAGGGATGAGCAGCCCATTTTGATAGAAAACTAGCAACGTGTCAGTAATGCACCAAGAAATTCATACATAGGTCGCCCCCTTTGATAACATTTAGACCAACTGGCACAGTTAGCTGCAGATATTTAATTTTTGATTGACACTACTCAGAGCACAGGCTGCAGATGCATGACCTTCAAGCTAATATTCTGGCACAGAGAATCAAAATATAAGTTTACAGATCAGCAATTGGACTATGCAATGTCTGTCTGAGTGTGTCTTGAACTTTCAAGACACGGTTTGCATACTTCCTTGGTTTTGCAAATATGTTAAGGAATCGGACCCCTGGTTAGTTGCAGATGGTTAGGAGGATTTTATTCTGTGCAGTTTGGCGTTTTAGCAGAACCCTTTTGGTTTTTTGCACAAGTTCACAAGACCCTGATATGCGCTGCAATGAATGAATTCTAGTTGGACAACAATGACCCTGCAGAGCAAGATTGCATCAGATTCGACCATGCTTGTCACAAGAAAAAGACCGATGATTGGATCCAGGAAAATTGCTAGGGGGATTTTGTAGTGAAATAGGTTTTTCTGTAAACCCCTAAGTTACGTATACAACTACAAAGTCTTACGGCATTTGGTTTAGTATGTATTATGAAAAAGTTAAGTATTTGGTAATTTGCACTTATCAAGAAGTTGTAACTGATCCGAACCACTTCGTAACCGATCAGATCATGGTTATGTGGTAAATAGTAGGACTTTAAGAAGGGTTAGATGCATGTGGATTGAGTATAATATGCAAATTCATAACCATCATGTACCAATCTTGTATGTCTATTCCGAATCTATGAGAAGTCCTTCCTTGTCTGCTTATTCATCTGTCACATTATGTGAATCCCTATCTTTATTGTGTGTAAATGAGTATGAGAATGTATTTCTTCTATGGCCATTTCCTTATACAATTACCAGTATTCTGATAATGTGCAGTAATCCTAGACTAGAACATCTTAGTGGTATTCTCCAATGAGAAATGTATAGATTTAAGAATGGCGCTAACACGTTAGAAATTTTTAAGAAGATTTTCCTAGCAGGGACAATGCCAGATTCAGGAATGACCACTGTCAGCATACTCCCAGTGTGTGCCACATAGGAGCTTTGGAACAAGTTATAAAGATCCATCAAAATGCTCGAAAGTAAACTTTTATCAGATGTTGTGACCGCCCTGATAGACAGGTTATGCACATAATGGACTTGGTTAAAAACCTTGGAGTTCTTAAGCAAGCACAGGTGTCTGGTGTAGCCAATCTCAACAACCTTTACCCTCAAACTACTAGCGCATACACAAAGGAAGCTTGGGAACAAGGTACCTTTTCCTGTTTACAAATTATGACTTCATGATACTTTCTTGGCCTAATTGATTGATGTAGACAATCCCTTCCTCTGGATTTCTCGGCTAGCTTATGAAGATAGAAAGGTGCAGCACCTATAGACTATTCTATGGGGCCGCATATATGGAAAGAAAATATTTTTTGTGAATATCCAACATCTTGGTAGGCCTGTGGTAACTTTGGTGTTGAAAATATGGGTACAGTACAGATGAAGGAGGATTCTCGATCTTAAATAAGATTGATGTCGTTGGTTCTTATAACCCATGATTTACTTGGTGTGAGCCTGATAGATTCATATTTAGGGCACTATAGTCTGCTGCTGGAACACATATAGGAGGCACGCAAATAATTTGACCATTTGCCTCAAGGAAATGCAATCTCATAGAATGTGATGACTGTAGGATATGCACAGTATGGAACTGTTAAAAACATCGGATATGCGAGCAGGAATGAAGCCCAGACTTTTGCCTGAACCTCTATAACATACTCTAGCCCTCTATTTGTATACACTGTTTGTAAACATCCAAGTAAACGTACCCTACTATGATCCTGAAACAAGAGGGGAAAAAAACTTAAACCCACAAAGTTATTTAACGCTATTACTTTAGAGATGGAAAAGGAAATGTATACCACAGCACTTCATACAGGTTAGGAAAAAGGGTCCAATCAAAGAGAGCGGGGCAGGAGAATACCTGCAATGCAATGAAATGCAGTTGATAGATACCCTGGTATCTTAGCCTGCGGCTCCTCTTCCTATTCCTCCCAACGCTTTTCACAGCATTCGACTATCACATTTCATTCTTACTCTATAGGTTTGGTATTTGCTTATTTTTGCACTTGGACTATGGTTCGGTGCAGGGGCCTTGCTGGAATTTCTTAGCGCGCTGTTGACAAAATTTAGGAGTTTTTCCCAATTTAATTCTCGTGTTAAAAAAATTTAAGTTAAAATTTATAGATATTATATACTATTGGAACGCTTAAATAGAGAGTTTAGAGTTTTATCAAAATTTAGAATTTTAAAAAAAAATTATCATATGATTAAAAACTCCGTATGTTGGTGGAGGAAATGTGTAGAATCTCCTCTTCAGTTGCAGCATAAAGTTTACTACTTAAAAATGTGGGGTTTATATTTTTCAAATAAAATTCATTTTATTCTTTTTGTTGTATTGTTTCAATTCCATAGGACCAATGTTATATTAAAAATAGGAGTCTAAGTCCCTTCCATAGGGTCGCATTTTTAGTATTTATTAATAATTGTCATTATAAATTTTAGACGGTGTTCCAAGTTAAATTTTTGATGGGGATGTGTTTGAGGGTTTATAGTAACATATTTAAATGTTTATAAGTAATGGCTTTAGTCTTCGGCCATAAACAGAGTCTTAATTGGAGCTTGAATCATTTTCAGGTGAAAGGGGGATTTTGTCGAGCCAAAAAGACTTATATCATTTAGATGACTCTATAACTCCTCCCCAAATTTATCACTAACTCCTTCAAGCATGTTTATAGAGAGGTTAACTACTCAACAAATACATGGTCAGAATTATGAAGTTATGTGCGTGATTAATGAGGAACCTTGAACATCAATTGGAAGATTGGGAAAGGTCTTGAAGGTCATGTGGTATGGGATAAGTTATCTTCTCCCTAATCCCTACTATATCACAGTCATAAACTTTATTTTGAATTTTTTATTTATCGTAATTATATGCTTCCATGACATTCTCACTTCAAAGTCTACGATGGAAGCCATATCTAATAAGATATTAATGAACTAGTAAGCCATTGTCGATGAAACATTAAAATGGTCAAGGTGTTTATATGTTATCAAAAGAATGATTTAGGTTACATTCTCTCCGAAGTTTCTTGAGTTTTTGTAGTGTATGCTTTACATTAATCTTTTGAATACTTGTTTTTGGTGTTAATCTTCAGACCTTATGATCTGAGAATGCCCTTTAATGGCTACTTATCGACAAGCTCCACATATAAAAGGTATGCGATAAAAAAAATGACCAACTCTGTTGATGGCAAATGGACCACTATGACCAATAAGAAGAACGCTTTGGCTTCTCATGGTGTCTCTACGCTGTAAATTATTGTGTATCAACCCACATGTGATCCCAGATCTAGCCCTCTTGCCCATAATGGTAAACAAGTAATGCTCTCCACTGCTAAAACACCACTATCACTCTATCACACGTTGCAGGCAGTGGCCACCATTGTGCCCTCGTAGTGTATAGTTGTCACCACCCAATCATCACAACCCCATTCTAGGGTGATATTCACACACATAAAAGATAATGTGGTGTCATTTTATCATAAATTTGTGCTAAGTCAATCCTGTAGTCTCTCTCCTTCAGAAGATGGAGAATATGTTCAAGAAAAATGGCGTCCCTTCCAAATGAGTGACTTTATGTGTGGCAACCAGATAAATATTGCCTTTGCTAACAAGTTTGCAACCCTAAAAAATCTCATAGAGGGAAATAACATGCACCCTTATGTTTCCCCATGATAGTTTACTATTGGAACGTATGCAACCTTACTGAACCGACTCATAGGTACATGATCAAGGATTGTTGTCAAAAATTTGTAATATGAAAGTGTTGTGTTTGTAAGAGGTTTAAATTATGGTTTTCTTTTTCAGTTTGGTGCTTGCACAATTTGGTCAAGTGCACTCTATTAGGTGTCTAATCATGAACACAGTCCTAGAGGAGTCATCACATTATTAGCACCGAAGCTTTCATAAAATATTGCTTCTTGGGGGTCTAACCTACCCATCGAGTGGTGTGAACCCTTTTTTATTTTGATAACCAACTTCTTGGGTTGGTCAACTTATATTCTTCAAATGATGTATTTGAAAGAGCTCTAGTCTGGAGATGGTTGGCAAACTCGCTTCTCAAAGCTCACTGGATTCTTTATGGTTATTTTAACATGGTGGAATCCAATGAAGATAAAGAAGGTCGCCTTCTTATGTGTTAGTGTATTAGGGAGCAAGAAGCGTGGTTCTACTTGTCTAATAAACTTTGTCTTTATGATCACAATCACCACCAAAGGAGACACTCTATTTCATCTTGGTTTACTTGGTCAAATTTCAGACAAGGTCAAGATAGAGTGGTTAAAAGGTTAGATCGTGCTTTACTCATAGAGTAGGACTTGTTCTCCTTTAGTTCCACCACTTGCCCAGTGTGCCATTCTTTCAAACCACCAACCTATTCACTTCAGTATTAAATAGAGGTCCTCTTGAATAAGATCAACTAAGACCTAGCTCTATCTCAATATTATTCATACAAGGCACGAGAGAACTCTGAGCCATATCAAACAAATTTGGAATCTGGTTTCCAAATCCACGTGAGACACATGTTGGATTGATTGGTGGGTCAATGCCATTTCTCGGACTACCACATTTCTTCAATTATATGGTAAGTAAGCAGTTATCTTCAAATCACATACTCACAATCCATCATACAATGAATTCCATAAGATTTCATAAGAACTTGACAATTCCTCATTTAATGTTCATTTATAATCTCAAGTTGCTTAATGAAGACACAAGCTCAAAATTGAGGAAGCTTACAAAGCCAAGGGAGTCCAACTCAGATGTATAATGCATTAGTTGAGAGTGGGTGATAGAGTTACTGAATAATTATTCACTCTTCTCTATTCCAAACAAACTACAAACAAAATTAAAGCCATTAAAGATTCCAATGCTAGGTTTACCAAGATCATAGACATCTTGCAAGTTTTTTTGCACTAGTATCATAGAGTGTTTGTTTCTCAACCCTCTTCCTTAGATCATGAATCAACTCTTATGAAATGCCTTCAAGTTGTCCCTTGCAAGATTTCTGAAGCACATAGAATTGTCTATGGTAGACTTCTTATCTAAATGATATCAAGGGAGCAGTCATGCAAATGGCCTCTAACAAAGCCCCTAACACTATTGGTTTCCCCTATGAATTTTCTCAGGTCATTTGGGACACTATTGGACCAGATCTTCACAAAGTGTATTATGAAGTTATTTTATCCAACTATATGGGAGCCTTGTTCAATCAAAGTAATATCAAATTCATTCCACAGGCTGGAGATCCTAATCTTACTAGTAATTGGAGGCCTATCACTCTTCTAAATGTCTCTTATAAAATCAGTGTTAAATCCATAACCTTCGGGTTGAGACATGTTTTTACCCTCATTTTTAGAATTAAACAAACAAGTTTTATCCAACATAGGTATATTATGGACAATGTTATTGCGGTTTGGGAGGGTAAGGAATGGGCCAACGTCTTTGGTCAAAAAGCCATGTTTGTGAAGATTAATTTTGAGAAAGCTTATGATTAAATTGAGTGGCCCTTCATCATTACAATGCTTCAAGCTCTTGGATTTGGGCACAGTTAATCTACATTGTTCATGTGTTGTGTCAAAATGTTGGAGCTTGTATTACCATTAATGGAGTGCAATCTCCCAAGTTTGGATTGTATGGGTCTATTATGCAAGGTTTTCCCATGACTCCCTCTCTATTTGTGCTTGCTATAGAAGGATTCAACTACCTACTACCCAATTACTCCTTAAGAGGATCGGTGAAAGGCATCTCTCTCCACCATTATGATCAACAACTCATCAATGGGCATTTTGCAAATGATTCTTTTCTTACCCTTTTGGAAGAAGAAGATGTAGTCAAGAATTCCATGGAATGCTTAACATGTTTTGCCTTGTATCTGGTTCCTCTATTTAGTGGAGAAATAATCAATGCTACAAATAGTCTCTCTCCCCCAAACATCCTTGGTTGGAGGGATATCAATGGCAATGAATTAATATAGGTGTGTAATTTAAGTTTCTGGGCATTCCCTTTGCTTTTTGGGCTTCTCCATCTAAACTTTGGTCATACGTTGTCCATAGAAATGAGAAAAAAGTTAACTATCAAATCACCAAACCTTTTTCTTTAGTAGGTAATTTCCAAGTTTGTTCCAAAAATGCTAGCTAGTACTCATGCTTATTATTTTTCTTATTGTGCTCCTTCCAAATTTGCCTATTCTAAATTGGAGAAGTTACATAGAGAATTTCTTTAGGAAACTTCAAAAGGCCATAAGGGTTTCCATAGGGTCTCCTAGGATATTTATTATAGACCTAAGGAATCAGGGGGCCTTGGGCTAATTGATATCAAGCTTCAAAGCCATGTCCTAAGTATCAAGTCGATCATCAGAAGCTTAGAAGGGGATGAGACTTGGAAGATTTTGTTGAGGCATTGCATTACCCAAAGAACTCATATTAGAAGAAAGGCATGGAAGGGAATTGATTTTTAGAGTATTATCCTCTCTCCAATGCTAACCAATTAATATTGGTGGTACTTTTGTGGTTAAAAGTATATGGAAATCTTGGGAAACATTCAAATCCAACCTCATCTGGGTAGGGGATGGTTTTAGAAATGGACTTTCTCTTAATTCTCATTCTCTCTAGGGTTATTCCCTTCTTAATTTTCATAATGTCCCTTTTTTCATGGTCCCCTGGATTTAGTGTCTTAGGCTTTTTAATAAGGGAATCAAGACTATCAGTGACATCTTATGTAAGGTTTCTCACGAGTGGCTCTCATAGGATATGCTTACAATTAAATACTAGAGTAAGAATAAGGATACAAAGTCTGTTTCTAAAATTTAGAACTCCAAACTTGATGTTTTCCTTCCCAAGATTAGTGTATCTTCTAGAGCCCCATGTTGGAAAGACTAACATTATCCTACTACTACTCATTTCTTCCAGTAGAAAACCCAAATTGGTATCATCTTCTTACCCCTCAACATATTCAGAGTGAAACCTCAACCAACATTGGAAGTTAAGGTCCCTAGATTTTATTTAGGCTCAAAGGTTTGCCAATCTTTGGAAAGTCAGTATTGATCCAAAAAAATATCATTTTATTTAGTGTATTCTCTACTAAGGCCTACCAGTTAGAGATCAACTCAAAGATGTGGGGATTTCAAATCCCACTTGTCATGTTTGTCATCGGGTTGAAACCTTTAAACACCTTTTTCTAGTTTCCCCCCCATGCTCAATCTATCTATAAATGAATTTTTACTTCTTTTCAAACTTTTTTTCCAAAATTATTTACTTGGAAAATGGTTCTTCTTGGGTACTTGGCCATGTTTCATGCAACATACAACACTTTTTGGCAAATCTTTCATGTTGATATTATTTTTCATACATGGAAAGATATAAATCATGTTATTTTAATAATGAAACTATGGAAAAAGATTATTCAGCAAGTAATAAAGTTATTATTATCTCTAATATTTTATTATAGATCCAAGTCTAGGTAGAGAAGGTCCACTTAGAGGTGGATCACCTGTAGACTTTTTTAGACCACTAGGGGAACACTCTATGTGATGTCAGTTGGGTGCCTTTGGATCCTCCCCACCATCATTTTCCATCTCAAGGTTGGGGCTAGTATTTTTATCATCATTGCTCTAAGAGCAGACATAGCTCCTCTCCCCATTCTCATCGGCCTACGCCTCCCAATGGTCATGGGGTGTTTGACTATCATTAAATCAATGGTTGTAGAGATTGGGGTATTCCTCTTAAGGATAAGTTTCCATGTTTGGAACTTATAATTTATCCTTCTCAAAATATTGAGGAAACTAAAGAAGGGCAATAAAATGATGGGTGAGAGTCTCTATTTGACACATCAGACCATGTTCATCAAGAACAGACTCAAGGAGTAACATTTAGACATTAAAAAGTCACAAATAAAAAAATTAAAAGTAAGATTTCTAATAATGTTTTTTTGAAATCGTTTATTATTCCTCACATTTCATAATAAATTTTATAAATAAAATTAAAGGATTGAAGAAGACAATTTGGTAGACAAAAAAATCCATTCCAATACTTAGTTAAAGAGAACCTTTAAAACTAATCTTATTTTTAGCATCCCTGACATTTCTGCCATGAATTTCATCTAATTCTCATTTTAGTGTAAAGAGGATAGTATGATAAAATCATGTTTGAATTCCCTCATTCATGGGTTAATAGTAGAAGGCACCAATTGTTTGCAAATAAAATGAAATGCACCTAGAGAAGGATGGGCAACATTAAACTTTGATGCCACCTTGAGAGGCAATCTAGGAATTACAAGTCTAGGATGTCTCTTGAGAACTCATATAGGAGACTAAATTGTGGCCTATTCATGTTTTTCATCTCAAGCCACTAACAATGAAGTAGATATTTAAGCTCTAGTTGTAAGTCTCAAACTTGCTAAAGATCATGGTTTAACCAATATTGAAATTGAAAGGGGATCAAATTTAGTTATAAATGCCATTTCTAAAGGCATCATGCCTAATTGCAAGCTATAATTCCTCCTCCTCCTAACATTAGAGCGCTAGCCCTCTTTATCCTACACTTATTTCTCTCATTGTTTATATGAATCCAATAAACCAATGGACATTTTAGCTAATGCAGGTGGAAATTTAGGTAGTTTATCTAAAGTGGAGAATTATCTATCATCTGATTGGCACAAGGTAGAAGAAATCCTCTCACAAGATTCAAAATTTTAAATCATTCTCATGGATTTTCTATTTTTAACCCTTTTCAGATTATGTGTGAAGGGTTAAGGGGGTAGAATAGCCCATACACAAGGATGAATAAAACTATTATAGAGTAGGCCAGTTAATTGAAAACTCATATAAATGAATATTCTGAATTAAAGTGTTGAGTTATGCTAAATATAGAAAGTACACTCAAAATAGTAATTTGATTGCATAAACATGAAGAAGAGATAATATTTAGCTTATTTACCAATGTATAGGTAGATCTAAGAAATACAAAGGTAGAAATAGGTAAGGACAAGATTAGGATTATGATCATTAGATTTTATAAATATTGTTTTTGGAGGGATGGGCACTTGCATCAACCTTGAACACTTGTGTCAATGTTTCTATCATGATCTTGATGCAACTATCATGTATGTAATATTTATTGTATTACAAAATGACCACCTATATCCTTTTGAGTTTTTTGTCACCTTTCTTTGATGTCTTTTATTTGTGTGCATAGGTTATCAATGACTATGTATAGATCAAACCTTAGCTCTTCACCTTAGGTCTTTCTACCTTGCCAAAAATGGGCTAGTGGACTCACAATGTCCATCTAACCTCAAGGACCCTTATGTCAATGAGTGTTGTCTACAACGAATATTTCAATGAGGGCCTTAGATTTATGTAATTATCCCCAAGGTCTTGGCATGTGTGTGCACAAGGGTGCAATATACTACATGCAAAGGCATGCAATGATCTAGCTTTTAACTTGACAAATACTGCTCATGGGATGTTCTTTGAGTGCTTCAGACATGTGATATGACTATTCCTGTGACTGATATGAAAATATGGAAGAATAGGGTAATAGAACTCAGTTGTGTGACTAATTGATTGAGCTTGAATAAGTGCTTACTTGGTATTTTCTAGATGAATAATGAGTAAGCTTTTTGTATAGTATAGGAAATATGGGTCATCAACAATGATTGGGTTGAACCATTATATAAATAATTAGGCATAGTGAGATGGTGAATGCGAACCTTTTGGCATTAGGGCGGTATAACACTAAATTTTAGATCCCCAATAGGTATTTGTCGAATATACAAGACTAAAATGATATATAAATCAAATTTTAGTATCTACATTCCCCCCTTTAATCTAGTAATGTGTAAAGATGAAATTACTAGGTTAAAAGAAAAAAAATGCATACTTGTGTGTGTATAACACACCTTACCCTTGCTTGAGCCCACTTTGAGTGTTTTTTTAGTGTATTACCTATAAACAAGAACATGTTACAGTATAAATAGTGCATATAATCTTAAATTTTACATAATTGAAATGTTTGAAAAGAAAGAGAGCAAGGAAGGGTACACCAGTGTGTCGATACAACCATTTTGCCCCTTGGTACTTTGAATTGGTAAATATGCTTCCTTATGAAGCATTGGTGTTGTGAGAGGTTCAAAATTAAACCTTGGAGATTTTAATAGGAAGATTGGAAGGTAATTTTCCCCCCAATCTGGTGCAAGGGTGAGTTATGACATGGCCATTGAGATCATTACATCTCAATCTCACAACTCAAGTTATAGTACAATAAAATCCAAGTCAAGTGGTATAACAAACTCAACTTGTAAAATGAAATTAGTGTTATGCCATTGAGTGCATTGAATCTAAACCACATTACTAAATGGAACTCATTGTTGCAGATAGAAAAGGCTCAAAAATGTGCTTCCTGGGGAAAATGGTGCTTCTTAGTAAATAAGTTTGAATAATTAGAACATGTATTTGCAATTTTTCATTCACTTTCATGACATGTGCACCTCTAATTGTCTCAAGCTAAATTATTTATCAAAATGTAACCTCTACTTTGTAACTATGTATAATATTTGTCATAAATACTTGAAAGGTTATCCCGATTTTGTAAAATAAGGTGCAATGTATAAGATTATGACGCAAGTGTATATCTAAATCATGTAAACTGTAATGAAACTTTAAAAATTATGAGAGTTGGTATAATTTTGGAGGTCATGTCTCTATGATATGCCCCCACTAATATGCCCCCTTTCGAGGTGAGAGAAATGTAATATGGTAGTTACCTTACCTCAAAAGGATAAGATAATATATAATCTATATGTGAATTATGTAACATATAGGAGTAACATGTCTAAGTAGATATATAAATAAAGCTCATAGTATGTGATCACAACAAACCCTAAGATACATGATATAGATCATGGCAATGTCTATAAAATAATAATACAAGTTCAACAAACAATCAAACACACATATAAGAGTATTCAATGTCACACAAAAGGGGTCTAAGGAGACCACAAATAAGAGGCATATTCAAATGTTGCACACTCGAAGGAATGACATATTCAAATGTCCAAATATAAAGTAACATATAGTGCCATGTGGGTCAACAAGCAAGGAACATATTCAAATGTTCCACAAACATGCCAATATCAAGCAAGAAAATGACACTCAAGGAAGTGACAATGTGAATAATTGAAGTATAAGCAACCAACATAAACATATCATACTAGTCCCAACATGTATGTGTTAGAAAAAATATCATGTAACATAACATATCAAGTACATTGTGAAATATTTAAGCATGAGGATAGGCATGTGTAAGTGTTAGTGTATAAACTCAATATGATAATGTATAAATGATCATAAAGTAATGTAACCTATATTAATCACGATCAAAGAAGCAAATGTATCCATGTGGTATATCATGCGAGAAGAGGAAAGGTACGACACTTGTATGTGTAAGTATCATGGGTACGGGGTATGCATGTATGACACTCAAGTACACATGAAACTTATATGTGTATAGAAATGATATGTTATCTACTAACATAAAGTAAACAACATAGATGCCAAGGAGCTAGTAAACATGTAAATGTTGAATATTTTTGTATTTTTTATTTTATTTGAATGTTTTTGTATTTTCTTGAATATTTTATTTTTTTGTATTTTTGGATTATTTGGAAAGGAAAAAGGTCTAACCTATGATCCCATATAAGGGATGCTCACATGTATCTCCAAAATTGAAATATAGAACATCAAACTAGTGATATTGCCAAGGAACTTGTATATGTGTCATATCTAAAATTGTAGAATATGTGGTACTCAACGTATGTCTCATAGGACTATGTGATCATGAAGGGGTAATATAAGGATTAAGGTTCATGGAACCCACTTTTTAGTTCTTCATGGTTTTGTGGGTGTAGCTGTAATTGGAACATAGTTATTTTCTCTTAGCAATTGGGTAGACTATGTAGGTATAGATGAAGATTCTATGAAATCTGTTGGTAACTGTCTATCAAGTATGGGCTAATTAGGAAAGGGGATTTCTCATTTATTACCCTTTTATAGATGGTTATCCTTAGAAAGTTGTACAATCAGTTATCTAGGAATAAATTTCTCTTATTCAAGTGGATGTTCATATCAAATTCCACAAACTTTGACTACCCTTGCTGGTATGAATGTATTTAATACACCCATGCACTATGGAAGGTATTGTGTGGATATTATGTATCCAAGGTTATCCCAATAACATATCAAAGACTCCCATGTATCATATAACTATAAAAGTAGTAACCACATGTGTTGGACCAACTTGTAAAGGTAAAACAATCTCACTAATAACATGTTATGATGCCCCATCAATGCTCTGACCATTTTGGTCAAAGGGTATAAATCATCATGTGTATATCCAAAATGTTTCAATAACATTATGGTACATATGTTATCACTATCACCATTATTGATCATAATAATATCTACAGACTAATGACCAATGTATGCTTAAATGAATAATGAATTAAGATTTGAGTTGTCATCTACAATTTCACTATCTTCAAATGAAATAGAGGGTATTTGAACCATATGAGGTACCATGCATGTATAAGTGCCAATAATCCCATCTAGTAGGTCTTATAATATGATGTAGGAGGATGTGAATTATATGCCATTTGCACTTATGGATCTTTCTTATAATGATCTTGCAAAGGATTGTTAAATATCTTCTAGTTTTGATGGTTACCATGAATCCTTTGGAGGGTCAAAGGTAATCTGCTAGTTATCAATAAGATCTTGGATCTTATGTTTTAAGGTATAACATCTATTTTTTAAATGCCTAGGGCCTTGGTGATAGTCATAATATGTACTAACATCATATCATTTTAGTAAAGGTTAACTCATATCAACCTATATGGGAGGAGGGAGAGATATGAGATGACACTCCAAAAGCTACTTGAGTATCGAAGCTAGAGACTCAGGCAATCATGTAAATTGTCTCTTATGTACATTAAATAAGATAATTTGATTAGATTTTTGTGACACTACATTAACCATTTTGGTTGTTTTCATTTTAGGTTCTGTAGGTTTTACCTCATAGCTTAGTTTGATATGAAACTTGTCAGTAAATGTAGTTGGTGTGTTTGCTACATACTTAATCTTGTTCAAGAAAATAAGTTTCAATTAATGAATGCAAATAATATGGAAAAAGTCATCAAAATATTTGAACTTCTTTAAAACAATGGTCTCATCTAATGGGACAAGTAAACTTTTATTAAAGATGTCATGAATCTCTTTATTTGCCACTAGATTTGTCATTTGGGCCAATATTATTTTGTATCTCAAAACATATTCATTGATAGGTTCATTGGTTTGTTATTTGATTTTAGCAATTTGTGCATATGGCAAATTTTTAGTGATGTTGATGGAGAAATGTGCTAAAAATTGATCCACTAGGGATTTGAATGTTCTCACTGATTGGATTGGTAATTTATAAAACCATCTCAAAGTATAGTCCTTTAGGCTCCTTGTAAATAAATTGGTCAAGAGTTTATCATTTGAAACATAATCAAGGCATGTTGCATATAAAGATAGAATATGTTGTTCAGAATCACACTTGCCATCATAAAATATGAACTTGGGTGCAACAAAACTAGTTGGCAAATGATGCAAAGATATATCAACTGCTAGAGGATTATGCAATACATCTTATGAATCAATACCATTATTTTATTTCAAAGCATTTAGTTCAATTTTGGTAACCTTAGCTTCCAAAAATTTTATAATTCAAAAAATAATTTGTATAGTAGATCCATTGAGATTAAGATTTGAGATTTGAAAACTCACCAAATGGGATGAAAAAACCACTTGTATTGATGTAGGCATTGAAACCAGTAATTGGGTTGAAGAATTAATTGTTCCCATGGAGGATGTGGCAATGATTGTTCCATCTAAGGGTTCATCATTATTAAATGTGGATACACCATCCTTACCATGGTTATTGATTTCTTCTTGGGTAACATGCAATAATGCATTAATCAATTATTTATTTGTATTTAGATAGTTGACTAAGGCTTCTTTATCTTCCATTTGAAATTGATCTTTCTTAACATTTTCCATATTTGATAAATGCAAATAAAGTTTTCAAAGGAAATTAAAAAATCTAGATCTAAAAATTATTGAAATAAAAAACCCTATAAAAATGAAAACCCTAGAGCAAACTAGGAATTGCATGAAAAAACATAGTGGTTAGATTCACCAAATGCTTAACCCTTTTTTGAAGGTATGGAAGGTTAAGGGGGTATAATATCCTATACAAAAGGATGAATGCAACTATTATAGAGTGGTCTAATTAATTTAAAACTCAAATAAATGAATATTCTAAATTAAAGAGCTGAGTTATGCTAAACATAGAAAGTACAATCAAAATAATAATTTTATTACAAAAACATGAAGAAGAGATAATAATTAACTTATCTGAAAATGCGTATGTTGATTTGAGAAATACATAGGTGGAAACAAGTAGGGAAAATATCAAGATTCAATCATCAAATTATATAAATATTATTTCTAGAGGCTTGGACACTTGCATCGATTCTTCTATCCTGATCTCAATGTAACTTTCTTTTAAAAGATATTAATTATATTTGAAAGTGACCACTTGGAGCCTTCTAGGTTTTCTATCTTTTTTATATTACTATCTTTTATTTACACACTTAAGTTGTCAATGACTGTGTGTGGATCAAACCCTAGCTCTTCACTTTAGGTTTTTGTACCTTGCTAAAAATGGTTTAGTGGCCTCATGATATCAAGATAACCTCAAGGACCCCTCTATCAATGAGAGTGGCCTACATAGCCAATACTCCAAGGAGGACCTTAGACTTATGTAGTTGTCCCCTAGGTTTTAGCTTGTGTGTGCACAAGGGTGCAATATATTATATGCAAATGTGTGCAAGGATATAACTTGTAACTTGACAAATAATACTCATGGGTTGTTATTTGAGTGCTCCATACCTGTGATATGATTGCTCCCATGACTGATATAAAAATATGAAGGAATAGGGTAGTATAACTCAGTTGTGTGATTGATTGATTGAGCTTGAATAAGTGTTTAATTGGTATTTTTTAGATGAATAATGAGTAGGCTTAGAGTTGTATTTATACCACAAATTTTGAAAATATCTCATGGTAGGGTTCAATAATACAAATAGGTCAACCCATAGGATTTGAAAGATTTAAAAATGAGATGAATTTTGAGGAGTAGACAGTTAATAAGAATTTGGACACTTGCATTGATGCAAATGTCCTTGTGTGGAATGTAAGTGTCTAGTAGGTTAAGAAATTGTTACGGATTTGAAACTAATAATGAAGGATATATATCAGGTTTTAAGCTATCTATATAATTCAAGAGATATAGGTCATCATAAATGATCGAGTCAAACCATAAGATAAATAGTTAGGCACAATGAGATGGCAAATGTGAGCATTTTGACAATAGGGAGGTCTATCACTGAAGGGTAGATCCCTAATAGGTATTTGTTAAGAATACAAGAATGATATTCTATAAAAAATAAATTTTAATATCTACATTTCACACCCCTCGACCCTCTAATCTAGTAATGCATAAAGATGAAATTATTAGGTTAAAGGATATAAATGCATACATGGTTGTGTATAACACACCTTGCCTTTGTTTGAACCCACTTTGAGTGTTTTGTTGATGTATGACCTGTAACCAAGAACATGTTACAATATTCATCAGTGTATCTAATCTAAAATATGACATAATTGAAATGTTTGAAAAGAAAGAGAGCAAGTAAGGTGTACACCTATGTGTTGATGCAACCATGTTACCCCTTGGTACTTTGACTTGGTAAAGATCCTTCCTTATGAAACATTGGAGCTGAAAGAGGTTCAAAAGTGAACATTGGAAATTGGAAGATAATTTTCCTCTAATCTGGTGCAAGGTGAGTTGCAACACAACCATTGAGATCATTACATCTCAATCATACAACTCAAGTGGTATAACCAACTCAATGTACAATATGGAATTAGTGTTAGGTCATTGACGATGTTGAATCTAAACCAAACTACTAGAAGGAACCACTACTACAAACAGAAAAGGCCCAAGATGGTGCTTCCTAGTGAAAACTATATTTCTTGGTAAAGTATCAGTCTTTCTTGGTAAAAGAGTTTGAATATGCATTTACAATTTTGGGTGCATTTGCATGACATATGCACCTATAATGTGTCTCAATATAAAGTATGTGTCAAATTTTAACCTCAATTCTATAATTATGTATAATATCTATCATAAATATGAGGAACTCTATGCCAAATCTATAAAAATTAGTTCAATGTATAGGATTTTGACCCAAGTGTATATCTAAATCATGAAAACTGTGATGAAACTGTGAAAGTTATGAGATTTGGTATAAGTGTGGAGGTCATGTATCTATGACTGCCCCCAATAATATACCCCACTTTTTGAGGTGAGGGAAATGAAATCTAGTAGTTATCTTACCTCAAAAAAATAACTATATAATTTTTGTATGAATCATGTAGCATATAGGAGTAACATGTCTAAGTAGATATATCAATTAAGATTATAGTATTTGATCACAACAAGCCCTAATATTCATGACATAGATCATGGAAATGTATATAAAGTAACAATACAAGCTCAACAAATAATCAAGCACATATACAATAACACTAAATGTCACTTAAAAAGGGTCTAAGGAGACTACAAGTAAGGGGCATCTTCAAATGTCCAAATAGAAATCAAGATACAATGGCATGGGGGCCAATAAGCAATGAAAATATTTAAATGTTCCACAAGCATGACAATAGTATGCAAGAAAAAGACACTCAAGGAAGTAACAATGTGAATATCTAAAGTATAAGCAACCGACATAAGCATATCCTACTAGTTTCTACATGTATGTGTTAGTAAAAATATCATATAACATAGCATATCAAATACACTTTGAAATATTTAAACATGAGTATAGGCATGTGTAAGTGTTAGTATATAAGCTCAACATAATAATGTAGAAATGATTAATAATAATGTAACCTCTATCAATTATGATCAAATAAGTAGACGCCCCTAATGTGGTATATCACACAAGAAGAGGAAAGGTCAAACACATGTATTTGTAAGTATCATGGGTATGGGGTATGCTTGTATGACACTCAATAATACATGAAACATATATGTGTCTAGAAATGGTATGATATTTACTAACATAAAGTAAACAACATAGATGCCAAAGAACTAGTAAACATGTGAATGTTGATTTTTTTTTTATTTGAATGTTTTTGTAATTTTAGAATATTTGGAAAGGAAAAAGATCAAACTTATGATCCCACCTAAGGGATGCTCACATTTATTTCCAAACTTGGGATATTATACATTAAACTATTGATACTACCAAGGAACATGTATAGGTGTCATATATGGAACTGTAGAATATGTCTCATAGGATTCTATGGCCATGAAGATGTAATATAAGGATCAAAGGTTCATGGAACTCATTGTTTAGTTCTTTATGGTTTTTTGGGTGTAGTTGTAATTGGAACATGTTTATTTGCTCGTAGTAGCTAGGTGGACCATATAGGTGTATATGAGGTTTTTATGGAATTTGTTATGTATATTCGGTGAAATGGTATCTCAAGTATGGCTTACCTAGGAAAGGGGATTTCCTATTGCTTACCCTTTCGTGAATGATTAACCTTATTAGGTTATACAAGTAGTTGTCTGTGAATAAACTTTTTTTGTTCAAGTAGATGTTCATATGGAATTCTAAAAAATTTGACTACCCTAATGGTATGAATGTATTTAATACAACCATGCATTGTGGAAGGTACTACATAGAGTTTATGTCTCCAAGGTCATCCCAATAACACATCAAAGACTCCCATGTATGGTATAATTGAAAAGGTAGTAACCACATTGCTGGGCCAAATTGTAAAAGTAAATCAATCTCACCAATAATGTGTTATGATGTCCCATCAAATGCTCTAACCATTTCGGTCAAAGGGTATAAATCATCATGTGTATATCCCAAACATGTAATTAATGTCATGGTACATACATTTTGTAAAGCACCATTATCGATCTTAACACTATGTATAGGTTGATGATCAAGGTATGCTTGAATGACTAATGAATTAAGATCTAAGTAATCATTTAAAATTTCACTATCATCAAATGAAATAGAGGGATCTAAACCATAGGAGGTATTATACATGTGTAAGTGTCAATAATCCTATCTAGTGGGTGCCCATAATGTGATGGAGGAGGATGTGTATTATATGCCATTTGTACTTCTAGATCTTTCTTATAATGATCTTGTAAAATATTATTAAATATCTTTTGGTTTTGATTCTCACCCTCAATCCTTTGGATGATCATCAAAGGTAATATGTTGTTTATCAAGAAGATCTTGGATCTTATGTTTTAAGGAATAACATATATTTTTAGAATGCTCAAGGCCTTGGTTATAGTCAGAATATGCATTAACATTATATAATTTTGGTACAGGTTAACTCATATCAACCTATATGGGAGGAGGGAGAGATATGAGATGACACTCTAAAATCTTATTGAGTATCAAAGCTAGAGACTTAGGTAATCATGTAAATTATCTCTTATGTACATTGGATAAGATGAGATGATTAAATTGCTGTGACACTACATTAACTATTTTAGTTGCTTCCATTTTATGTTATGTAGGCTTTACCTTGTAGCTTGGTTTGATATGAAACTTGTTAGTAGATCTAGTCGGTGTGTTTGTTACATACTTAAGCTTGTTCAAGGAAATAAATTTCATTTCTTCACGATCACGGACAATATGGCACAAGTCATCAAAAGATTTGAACTTCTTAAATACAATGGAATCATGTAAAAGGGTAAGCAAAATTTTCTTAAAGATGTCTTGAAGCTCTTTATCTATGATTGGATTTGTCATTTTTGCCAACATTATTTTGTATCTCAAAACTTAGTCATTGATAGGCTCATTAGTTCCTTGTTTGATCATAGTAATTTATGCATATGACATATTTTTAATGATATTAATGGAGAAATTTATTGAAATTTGATCCACTAGGGGTTTGGATACTTTCATTGATTGGATTGGTAAGTCATATAACCATTTTAAAGCATGGTACTTTAAGCTCCTTGGAAATATTCTAGTCTCATTTGAAACATAATCAAGGCATGATGCATAAGAAAATCAGAGATGTTGTTAAGGATCACCCTTGCCATCATAAAATGTGAACTTGGGTGCAACAAAACTAATTGGAAAAGTGTGGAAATATATCTCAGGTGCTAGAGGATTATGCATTACATCTTGTGTATCAATAGCTTGAATTGATTTCAAAGCATTTTTTTCAGTGTTGGTAACTTATCTTCCAAAGTTTTTATAACTTGTTGAAGAATTTGTATAATAGACCCATCGATATTAAGATTGGAGATTTGAGAAGTCACCATAGGGGATGAAAACATCACTTGTGTTGGTGTAAGCATTGAAATTGGTAATTGGGCTGAAGTATTAATTATTACCATGGAGGATGTGGCAATAGTTGTCCCATCTAAGGGTTCACCATTATTGGACGTGGATGCACTAACCTTATCATGGTTATTGGTTTCTTCTTGTGTAACAAGTAAAAATGTATTAATCAAGGCTTTATTTGTATTTAGATGGTTGACTAAGGCTTATTTATCTTCCATTTCAAAATGACATTTCATAACATTTTCCATATTTGATAAACAAATAAAATTTCCAAAGGAAATTGAAAAATTTAGATCTATAAATCATTGAAATCAAAAATCCTATAATATTGAAAGACCTAAATCAAGTTAGGACTTGAATGAAAAGACATAATGGTCAGGTTCGCCAAATATTTAACCATTTTTTGAAGGTATTGAGGGTTGAGGGGTTAGAATAGCCTATATACAATGATGAATAAAACTATTTTAGAGTAGGTAAATTAATTAAAAACTCATATAAATTAATATTTTAAATTAAGGTGTTGAGTTATGCTAAATATAGAAAGTACACTCAAAGTAGTTATTTTATTGCACAAATAGGAAGAAGAGATAACACTTAGCATATCTTCAAATGCACAGGTAGATATGAGAATATAGAGGTTGAAACAAGTAGGGACAAGATCATGATTTAGTCATCATATTTTATAAATATTATTTCTAGAGTCCTAGACACTTGCATCGACTTGTGGACACTTGTATCGATGCTTATGTCATGATCTCAATGCAGCTGTCCTATACAAAATACTCATTGCATTTCAAAGTGATCACCTAAACCCTTCTAAGTTTTTTATCACCTTTTTTTTATGTTTTTTATTTGTGCACATAGGTTGTCAATGACAGTGTATGGAGCAAACCCTAGCTCTTCACCTTAGATCTTTGTACCTTGCCAAAAATGGGTTAGTGGGTTCAAGGTGTTGAGTTAACTTTAAGGACCCCTCTATCAATGAGTACTTCTTATATAGCCAATACTCCAAGGAGGGTCTCAGACTCGTGTAGTTCTCCCCTAGGTATTAGCTTATGTGTGCACAAGAGTGTAATATACTATATGTTAAGGCATAAGAAACCACCCTGAAAACTTGTATTAAACTCTTTACAGAAGGAATACAATTGAAGAAACTTCTTTTCTTCCACACCTCTCTCAGATGTACAGATCTCTCTCTAGATCTCTTTCCCTCAAGAGCTCTCTCTCTCAAGTACAATCAACTCCAACAACCTGGATTGATTCACATATACAATTCTGTACTGTTCAACATTCTACAATACATTACAATAAGCTAAGAAGATCTATCCTATTATATAATAATTAGGAAACATGAGCATGCATTTACAACCAATAGTTATGCCTCTTAAACAAGGGCTCTAAAATAGTCTTACTAATAATAGAGATGCAGACTTAAGACTATCACTTAATCTTAACATGCAAACACTCGATTCTGTCCACAAAAATAGCTTTCTAGATGCACAAGTAATCGACATTGGTTCCTACCTGTTTGCCTATGACCGACGTCGACCGATCTCTACCGACACTGACATCTCCTGAACTGCTCTTGACTGACGTCGATCACTCCTGACCGACGCCGGTGACTGTGTAAACCTGCAACTTCAACAATGCACTCCTTTGGTGAAGCTTTTAGCTCCACACCTTAAGAATCTCCCACTTGGAGATAAACAGATACACCAGTACCTGTACAACAACATCTTCTAGCTCCTCCATCTTCAACTCAATCATGAAGACCAACAGAAGTTGAATGAAGATTCAACTTCTCCTTTGTTACCGGCTTGGTTAGCATATCCACAGGATTCTTATCTATATGGATCTTCTCCAGCTTCAACTCACCATCCTCTAATACCTGTCTTATGAAGTGGTACCTAAACTGTATATGCTTTATTCTTGAATGAAAGGTTAAATTCTTAGCCAAATGAATTGCACTCTGACTATCACTGTATAATCTGCAACTCTCTTGCTCCTTTCCTAGCTCTTCCATGAACCGTGTCATCCATATCATCTCTTTGCTAGCCTCTGTGACTGCAATATACTCTGCTTCTGTAGTTGACAAGGCAACAACCTTTTGCAACTTTGATATCCAGCTAACCGTCGTTCCACCAACAATGAAAACATACCCTGTGGTGCTCCTTCTGCCATCCAAATCACCTGCTATATCTGAATCTACATAACCATGTAGAGAAGTATCTAAACCTCCATAGCACAAATGCCTACTGCTGGTTCCTCTCAGATATCTAAGGATCCACTGAATTGATTTCTAGTGTTCCTTTCCTAGATTGGCCATATACTTACTTACAACTCCTAGTGCTTGGGCAATATCCGGTCTAGTACAAACCATTGCATACATTAAACTCCCTACTGCGGAAGAATATGGAACTCTACTCATGTACTCTACCTCATCATGTGAATTAGGACATTGATCTTTACTCAATTTAAAATGTCCAGCCAAAGGTGTGCTTACCGGTTTTGCATCCTGCATATTGAACCGTTTCAACACCTTGTTCACATAATCCTCTTGAGACAAAATCAACCTATGATTTTTCTTATCTCTCTTAATGCTCATGCCAAGGATTTTCTTTGCTGCTCCCAAATCCTTCATGGAAAATGTGTGAGCTAATTTCACCTTAAGCTCAGAGATATCCTGCATGTGTGATCCTACAACCAGCATATCATCTACATACAACAATAGAATAATATATCTACCATTATCCAATCTCTTAAAATACACACAATGGTCAGATTGACACCTACTGTAGCCATGCTCAGTCATAAACCTATCAAATCTCAAATACCACTGTCTAGGAGCTTGCTTGAGGCCATACAAGCTTTTTTTCAATCTGCACACTAACTTCTCCTTACCTTTGACCTCAAATCCTTCCGGCTAATCCATATATATTTCTTCATCCAAATCTCCATGAAGAAACATTGTCTTAACATCAAGCTGCTCAAGATGCAAATCCTCAATAACAACTAAAGACAATACAGTCTGTATAGAAGTCATTTTAACAACAGGAGAAAAAATCTCACCAAAATCAATACCTAGATTTTGTGCAAATCCTTTCACTACCAACCTGGCCTTATATCTCATCTGTCCATTCTCACCTTCTTTCAACCTGTAGGTCCATCTGTTCTTCAGTGTCCTCTTACCAACTGGCAACTCAACCAAATCCCATGTTTGGTTCTCTTTCAAGGACTCCATTTCCTCAACCATGCCATGCTCCCACTGATTCTTGGATTCCACCTGTATTTCTTCTTCTCTCAATAGGTCACAACACACAGCTAACACAAGCTGTTGTTCACCTCATTGTACTGCTTGTACAATCGAGTACGAACTGGTACTCCAAGTAGATCTCACCATGATCCTGCTCCTTGATGTATTGCTGTCACCTTGAATCTTGCTCCCCCGCCGATCTCCTTTTGACCCTCGCATACATACACCCCTGCAGACCAACCTGATCTTACTTATCACATGTAAATCTCCACCATGATCCTGCAACACCCTGCATATCAAACCTGATCTTACATACATGGAGAATCCTACTTGATTCTACCATGGGAAGAACTCTCCAAGTTCTACACTTGAGTTCTACAAGTTCTCCACTTAACAATACAGCCCATGAGTCTATTATATAGATCTCATGCATATAATAATTAGACAAGCGGCTCAAAGACTCGAACTGGTCTTCATCATGCAAACTACCCATTCACTTAACTAACTGTTCATCAACAGTAGTTCTGGAACCGCCACAGGTGACCAACATCGATCCCTATCTTCCTGGAGGTGACCGATGCCGACCGATCCCTGCCGATGTTGGTTTCCTTCTGTGTTGTCCCCTGACCGACGTCGGTTGTGGCCTGCCGACGCCGGCGACTGTCATGCTCAAAAACCTCCCAGTTTGCATTAAGGTGAAGCTTTTAGCTCCACACCCTAACACCTCTATCAATGAGTACTTCTTATATAGCCAATACTCCAAGGAGGGTCTCAGACTCGTGTAGTTCTCCCCTAGGTGTTAGCTTATGTGTGCACAAGAGTGTAATATACTATATGTTAAGGCATGTAATGATCTAGCTTGTAACTTGATAAATACTACTCATGGGTTGTTTTTTGAATGCTTCAGACCTGTGATATGACTATTCCTATGATTGATATGAAAATATGAATGAATAAGGTAATATAACTTAGTTATGTGATTGATTGATTGAGATTAAATAGGTTCTTGTTGTGTATTTTTTAGATGAATAATGAGTAGGCTTAGATTTGTATTTATACCACACTTTTTGAAAACATCTCATTGTAGGGCTCAGTAAAACAAATGATTTTACCCATTTGAATTGAAAGATTTGAAAATTAAATTAATTTTGAGGACTAAACACTTAATAAAAATCTAGATACTTGCATTGATGTATGTATCCCTATGTGGAATGCAAGTGTGTAGTAGGCTAGGAAGTTGTTGAGAATCTAAAACTGATAATGAAGGAGATATATTAGGTTTTTATCTTTTTATACAGTGTATTAGATATGGGTCATCATAAATGATTTAGTTTGACCATAACATAAGCAACTAGGCACAATGAGATGGTGAATGCAAGCCTTTCAACAGTAAGGAGGTCTAACATTGAAGGGTAGAGCTTTGATAGATATTTGTTAAACACACAAGATTGAGAAGCTATATAAATTATATTTTAGTATCTACACTCTCCATCACCCTCTTCCCATCGATTAAATTATTCACACTTCATCATTTTCTATGTTTATTCATGTCATATATGCACTTGATACTATGTGAGGGCTTTACCGAAATTTTATTGCAATTCCTTCTTGATTTTCCACTTACATTCACCTAGTGACATTTCTCACACTCCACCAATGTCATGAATTCTTGTCACCCCAATACCTCATGCATATAACATCATTCTTACCTTGTTCCTCCTCATTTAAGTGATCCCCTAATTTCACATTCTTTATTTTATCTATCAATTTTTATTTCTTCAATCCCCATGGCCCTTATGCAGTTTGCTTTAACATTAATAATGTAATGAAATTTTTAGTCATAAAAGCATGCATGCCTCTTTATTTCAAAGTTTATGGAATAACAAAGGATTTAGTTGGGTATGTTTTAGTCTAAGTGGGATAGGAAATATTCTTAGAGTTAAACATTCGATCTCTTCTATTTGGGATGACTTCATTTCCAAGCTAACATCTATTTCCCCTACATTTTACACTTTTCAATTCCTTGTCAAGTCACCTTTTCTACATACAACTCGTTGCAAAGCTAAATTAAACCCAGAGAATATTCAAACCCATACCTACCTTGTCAAAGTTAGATGAAGAAATCAACTTATTATAACTAGAGGGTCTTGTAGAGAAGTTTCCTGACTAGAGGTCTCTACTAACCAAGTGAGGAAAAGGAATAAATCTTGACATCTTTATGAACTGGATAGTAGGATTCATGTTTTGGAAAAATGGATAAATACTTTTGAATTATAGTTCAACCATTTATCTCTTCATCCTCAGTCAAACATTGTAAATGAAAATCCAAACCATCATATAAAATATCTAATTCCTCTCCATTGACACCAATGGTACCCCTGATTCTAGCTTAAAATCTAAGTCTGGTAAGTGGAAAAGGCCCTTTGATGGTATAATATTAGATGATTAGATGCAATTTAACAAGGGGAAACTGAAGTAGAAACCAAATATTAGATTGTTTACCCTAACTCTAGTTATATACAAAATAAGAAAGAAACTAGTTGCAACTAAATATATCTAAGCATACATGAATGAAAGTTCAAATATTAGATATATTTGTAGACACGTAAATTTGGTATTAAACACTTGGCAACATCAATTTTGACCTTTTTTTGACATACACAACTTGTGCGTACACATTTAAGTCTTGATCACATTATCTCCTATTTGTTTATCTATATATTGACTTGGCCAACCCAATTTGCCATCATTTATACATAGGATATTCTTAGTCTATGAAATAATGCTATATTATCTTAAAGCAGACTATCACCATATTCTAGATCACTATTTTTTCCTCTTTAGATAATGTCAACAACAAATGGATGTTAGTGGTTACTTTTAGTATCTGCCTTTACTAGAAGTGTCCTAACTTCATCAAATAACTATTTTAAAAAATATATATTTTTCTTTAGGTTGGCCTTCACATGTTAGGACTTGTTCTAGAGTCTTAACCTTAGTTTGAGTTATTAGGTAATAATAAAATGTAAAGGGGCATGCATATTTATTTATAAAGACACCCCATTTACTTGGTCATATTCATATTTACTTGGTTTGATTTATGTTTTGAGGTTAATAATTAAAATAACTTTTGGGTTGCATTCCCGTAAGAGTTGGTTATCTGGTTAATTGGTTTTTACCAATCATTGGTGAAAGCTATAAATCTATGTTTATGTGAGTAAAAGAGTTAATAGCATATTGGAACCCTTTCTATGTACTTGTTTTTTGATAATTAATAAAATGCTTGTGAACCTGTCTCAGTAGGCACAAGATTTACTCTAAGTGATTTTTATTGGTTGAAGTAATTTGAGTGCTATCAATGATACCAAAGCATGTTGAAAAGAAGCATTGTGATCTCGGGTAAAATAAGAGGTAATTTTTATTCATGTGCTTGGACAAGAAAGGTTCACGTGAAGATAATTTGGCAAATATAAGGTATGCCCTTTATTAAAATACTTTGGAGTTAACATTTGAAAAATTATTCAAATATCAAAATTTTCAAATAATTTTTTTTTAAAGCTTGTGATTAGAGGTATTTGAGAAACTAAATACATTGAAGAAATTATTTTTGTACGGATGGCCTAAGAAGCAACAAAATTAAATCTTCATCCTCCATTTTTGAAGCTTGATCCTCCCTGTTGAATCTTGTAGAACTTGTTTGTTCAAATCAATTCTTGAATTTCTATCCAAACAAACAAATCCAGGTCACTTGTATGGATTTTTAGATTGGAAAAACCCTGTAGACATATGGTAAAACCTCCATGAATTTGTATAATTTTTTTGAAATAAATTTGGATGAGTTTAAGTATGTTTTAAGCTTTTATCTATCAAAAATCACATTTAAAACATTCCTATTAGAATTTTAAGCAATTTTTTTTTAGTGGTAAAGCCTCCCTAAACACTAGTACAACTCCCATGGTGTCCAAAATACTCCATCCATATTTTTTTTTTGAAAATCCTCAACAAGCATCCTAAAATTGCTCAAAATTGTCTAAAACCTCTTTTGTATGGCCCTGTATAGATTTGTACGGCCTGGTTCAATAGGAAAAGAGTTTTAGGAATTTATTTTTGCAGCCATAGAAATCTTGGTTGAAGCATGGCATTGGAACACATCAATAAAATAATAAATTTCATTTTCCAAAGTTTTGATAAAGTTTGATAAAAAAATTTCAGGTTTGGGGTCCCACAAAAGATGAGATTTTTTACAGATGATTAATTTTTACTTAGAAAAGTAATTTTTTTGGTATGTTCATAGAGCCATTTTAAAACCTCATAGATTAATTAGAAAGGATAATTTTGTAAGAACCCTTGGAAGTTGGAGGTCCAGAGTTCAAATCTCTCTTTTGATGAAATTTTCTATTTGGTGTTTTGCTTGTTGGAGGAATATTTTATTTTATTTGAAATATTTTTTATGTTTTGAATATTTTTAAAGGACATAATTCGTTAAAGAGTAAAATTTAGTGGGAGACAAGTAATAGTTGTGTGTTTGTTTGGTGAAATAAGGGTGTAATTCTTCTATTTTTTTTGGTGAGGTTAAGTGCAAAATCCATAAAAAATCTCTCTTTTGCTTTACATGGAGGTTAAGTGAAAAACCCCGTAGAAGTATTGTTTTGTGTAAAGTGTTATTATGAGTGTGTTGTTATTTCATTTTTTGCACTTACTTTCATTTCAAGATGCCAAAAATTCAAAATTTAATTTCAGATAGTAATCATTTAACAATTTCCAATTACACTAATTAGAAACATTTGATGGAAGCTTCATTAATTTTCAATGAGTTATGGGATGTTTTAAAGAGTGAAAATCATGTATTACCTATAAAATAGTCTAAATCCAACATTTTAAATATGTGTGATTCTAAAACTTTAGAATTAATCAAGTGTTATTGTACTAGAGATACTTATATTCATGTTGAAAAGTCTCCCCATAGTTACACTGCATGGAAGACTTTATCTGATTTGTATGATAAAAATCCCAAGCATAAGAAGGTATATATATATATATATATATATATATATATATATATATATATATGATATTACATGTCTAAGTTAAGGAATACTTATACCGAGTATACTAGGGTTGGATTTGATAAACTAGATGATGATCTCATTGTTACTACTACATTGGAAGGATTAAATGTGTCCTATAGAAACTTTGTAGAAGTTTTACACATCTCTAAAAAGATCACATGCATAAATTTTGATAAATTGGTTGAGTTACTTATTCATCATGACCTTTATCTACCCAAAAAATCCAAGAAAACCAAGGAAGCCCATGTTACAAAGTCCAAGCCTAGTTATTCTTATTTTGGTCAATAAAACTATAGAGGGCAAGGTTATAGAGGAAGTAGAGTTTATAAAGGATGCATATTTAAAAATAGAGGTGGAGGATATAATCAGAATAACTATTCAAATCAATAGTTTATCCATTCTCATTCAAATGAGATGAGTGATATAGGACGTGGTTATAAGTCTTTTAGTGACAAAGGTCGAGGTAGATTAGACATTCAATGTCATAGATGTGGGAAATTTGGTCACATTGCCTCTCAACGTAGGATTTTTTTTGATAAAATTTAAAAGCCACAAAAATTGACTAAATCTAACTCTACTCAATATGTTGACCATGATTATGATGAGTCAGGCAATGTTGCCCATGAATCTGCATTTATTTCTTTAGGGAACATTACTTATATAGAATATGAGGCTAGAGATGAGTTCACAGATGTGTGGGTTTTAGATTCAAGAGCAAACAAACACATGGAATTTAGGTGAGACTTATTTTGGACTTTTAAAGAAATATATCTCACTCTAATGTCCTTGGCAGATAAGTCTATGCATACTCCACAGGGACTTGGGTCTATTAGAATTTGCTTCCTAATGGTTCCATCAAGTACTTGGAGAATGTTTGGTATGTTTCCACATTGGAAAAACATCTTCTTTACTTGGTAACTATTCGTAAGAAGGGTTATCATATTGTGCTTGAAAATGGGATCATTTATATTAACTTAATAAAAGATGGATACAAAACCATGTATACAAGTTATGAGGATGGAAATTTGGTTCATTTGCATTGCAAAGTGCTTCTTCCCATAGTGGAACTTATGGCAGTTATTGATACAAGTATAGGTACTATGTCTACACAATGATTGTGGCATCTCTACTATAGACATTTGAATGTTCACTCTTTAGTGGAATTATAGAGATATGGTATGATGAGTAGTTTGCCCACTTTTTGAAAAGATAATATTCTTTGTGAATCATGTGTTTTAGGCAAATATAATAGGAGAAGTTTTCCTAAGATTTCTTTATGGTGAGCCAACAGATGTTCACATTTAGCTCATAGTGATGTCTGTGACATGATGAAGTCATCCATTAGAGGGTGAAAATATTTTGTGTTGTTTTTTGATGATTTTTATAGGATGACTTGGGTATTTTTTATGAAAAACAAATATGAGGTTTTCACTAAGTTTGTTGATTGGTTAAATTTAGTTGAAAAAAAACATGTTCACACTTAGCCACACTTCGTTTAGATAATGGTGGTGAGTCTAATTCGAGTGAATTTTTGGATTATTGTAGGTAACATGGAATCCATAGAAAATACAATAATGCTTATACTCTAAAGTAGATTGGAGTCTTTGAATGAATAAAAAAGACTTTAGAGGGTACAACTCAAGTTATGTTACACTATAAATAACTTGATGATAAGTTTTGGGCTAAAGCCATTGGTACTATAGTGTATTTAAGAAACAGGTCCCATACAATTGCACTTTTGGGTAACACTCTGTATGAGGCTTGGTATGGGTTTAAACGAAAAGTTAAACCCTCAAAAAAATTTGGATGTCTTTGTTTTGATTTAGTTCCTACTGAACACCGAACTAAGCTGGAACCATGAAATAAAAAATACATCTTTCTTGGGTATTCAAAAATAAAAAGGAGTATAATTTACTTGCATAGGATATAGGCAAATTTATAGAGAGAAGGGATGTGATATTTGATGAATTTGGTAATATGAACATTGCAGAGATCAACTCACAATTTGATAGGTTAGAGAGAAAGATTCAAAAATGTGCTAAGGGATTGAATAATGAGGCTAACTCTCATTGTTTATGGTATGAGACTAGTATCCCTTCCATTTATTCTACTTCCTCTAGTATTTCATAGGATAATGACTTAGAAAATGTTGAAAATTTGCTAAGTCTTCCTTCAACTAGTGCACATGAAGAGAATTATGGTGTTCTTGATCTTAACAATTTAGCGAGTATCCAAAATGGGCTCAAATTACTTTTTATAACTTGAAATTAGATGAAGCTAGTCTAAAAGGTTCCAAGATTTCTCATAAACAAGTGAATTATGTAATGGTTGTTACTACTTCCACTCAGCCATCCACTTTTGAAGAGGCTTCTACTGAACAAGTTTGGTAAACTAAAATGCAAAATGAGTATGATGCCATTATTAACAAGAATACTTGGGTTTTGGTTGATCCTCCTTGACATGTTCAACCCATTAGATGTAAATGGGTTTATGGGGTCAAGTATAAATCAGATGGCTCTATTGATAAACATAAGGCAATAATTGTTGTGAAAGATTATGCATAATAATAGGGTATTGATTATGAGGAAATGTTTGCACCAATTGCCAAATGGCACACTATTCATATGGTTCTTGCCTTAGCATCATAAAATAGTTGGAAAGTACATTAAATGGATGTCAAAAGTGTTTTTTTTATGGTGATTTAGAGGAATAAGTGTATATGAAACAACCCCAAGGTTTTGAGAAATTGGGTGTAGAACACAAAGTGTGTAAATTAATCAAAGCTCTTTATGGGCTCAAACAGGCACCCAGGGCTTGGTATAAAAAGATGGATTCCTAATTACAAAAAAATGTCTTTACACGTAGTAAATCTGATGATTATCTCTATATTTGAGTGTAGGGAAAGAAATTAGTAATTCTTGTTCTCTATGTCGATGACTTGTTTATCACATGAAATAATGAAAACCTTAACATATCTATGAAGAAGGAACTAAAAGATGGGTTTGAGATGATAAATATTAGACTTCTTCACTATTACCTTAGCATAAAATTTACTCAGAAAGATCAAAGTATTTTTATTTTAAAAACTAAGTATATTTCTAAGTTATTAAATATGTTTGGCATGAATGATTACAAACTTGCCCTCACTCCCATGGAAAGTAACCTAAAACAATCTAAGGATGATGGTAGTGCCCTTTTTGATGGCACCAAATACCAATAATTAGTGGAAGGTTTGGTATACTTGATGACTACCAGACTTGATATATCATTTACAGTTGGAATTTTGTCTAAGTTTATGCATGAGCTTAGAGAAATTCATTGGCATGTAGTAAAAAGATACTTCTTTACCTTCAAGGAATGAAAACATACGGCCTTGAGTACCACCAAAACAAGAACTTTAAACTTGTTAGATATTTTGATGCATATTTTGGCAGATGTGTGGATAATAGAGTGTCCACAATAGGGTACACTATGCATATAGGTTTAACTACCATTGCATAATGTTGTAATAAGTAGGATGCAATGAAAAATTCATCAACATAATCAAAATACATAATATCATGGGATGCTTCTAAATAAATTGTTTATTTATGATGCATTCTTGAATATCTTCAAATTTCTCAGATTGCTCCTACATAGTTATACATTGATAATCAAAGTGCAATCAAGATGTCTAAAAATATAGTATTTCATGCCAAAACAAAACATATAGATGTCAAATATCATTATATACGAATGCTGGGGTTGAAAAAAGCACTCCATCCAATATACTTCCCAACTATTGATTAGACAACTGATATCTTCACAAAACTCCTTGATAGAATAAAATTTGAAAAATTTAGAAAAATGCTTGGCACATGTCCATAGAACTGAATTTGAATCATGGGGGGGTTTGTTAGGACCTATTTTAAAGTCTTAACCTTAGTTTTGGTTGTTAAGTAATAATAAAATGTAAAAGGGCATGCATCTTTATTTATAAAGACACCCTCTTTAATAAATCATTATCACATTTACTTAGTTTGATTTATATTTTGAGGTTAATAATTAGACTAACTTTCAGGTTACATTCCCGTGAGAGTTGGTTTTTTGGTTAGTTGGTTTTTACCGATCATAGGTGAAAGCTATATATTTATGTTTGTGTGAGTAAAAGGGTTGACAACATATTGGCACCCTTTATATGTAGTTTTTTGATAATTAATAAAATGCTTGTGGACTCACCTCAATGGACACAAGATTTACCCTAAGTGATTTTTGTTGGTTGAAGTAATTCGAGTGCTATCAACACATTTTACATGCCATTCATAGGGGAATATTACCCAAAGAGTCATTTATATGTACATATCAAGACTAAGGACATTACTATCTATCAAATATATAACATTCACTAGAACATTGAGGAAATTCATTTTCACACGCTTGAGGCACTATCCAAAAGCATATCAATTTGAAAACCCCTCAAAGAAACAATCCTAAATCCAATTTTGAACACTAATATTCAGATCAAAATTAAATGTTATCAAGTGCCGAAAGCCAAATAGTTGTGTTGCATTATAGTGAAACACATTTGAGCACATATAGATATAAATGAGAGTATTACATGTGGTTTGAGCCCTCTTCAGAGAATTAGACTGTAGGAAATGCTCAACCACTCAACAGGGTGTGGTTGGGGATATCCAAGCCATCTTTCTAACCCATTTTTCTAGGGATCTTGGGTTTCAAGGAAAATGATGATAAAATAAGGATTTGTGCATAGGATCAAGGTCTACAAATTACATAGGAATCATATTAATAGGTAGACCCAACGATCTATGGCAAAACAAACCAAAAAAATAGACAAGAATAGTTATAGTAGACAATGGATGGAACCAGCCATCATAGGTGTCTAACTTCTATTGCTAGCATCCTAGTGGATTCTGGAAGTTTGTTTCCTGAGCCAAGCAGTCACAAAGCTTACACGGACTATTCTAGATGACTATATATAGGCAATAAATAAAACATAATAGAATATCAACTAAGTGCCTTCTCCCTTGGTCATGTCCATATTTAGTAAGTACAATTAATTCTCTATTAGCATTTATATTTGTAGATTAAATGATATATATTATGAAATTTGAATTTTAATAGCTTTATACTTGTTTAGATGAATACATCCAAAATATGTTAAAACATTTTGATGAAATTGATCATTCTCTTAAGTGTAGAAAAAACTAGGTCTTTGTCTCTTTGGGTTTCATTCTTCTATCTTAAGGTTTTAGATTTATGCCTTTTAGGTTTGAATTTCATATTTAAATTCTGAATTATATGTCATGTGCCCAAGTTTTCTCTTTTGTCCTAAGGTTTCATGCTTATTCTCCTATTAGGGTTTTCTCTATTAGGCTTGTGGGTTGCCTTCAAACAAGTTTGTCTAATATTTGATTCAAAATGAATCTATTTTTTAAATGATTGCAACTTTTTGTTACTCATATTGATTAGATAAAAAAACTTATTTTGTTTCCTAAATTTTCATACACATTTTCTAAAATAAGGGGTTTTTGATTTTGATTTTTGTTTCTTAAAATTCCTCACATTTTTCATTGGGTGGTTAGTTCTTTATTTGGGCATTGTGTGATTGCAATAATGGATATTTAAAGTTTATATTTTATTATTCAAGTTATGATTTTCATAATTACATGTGACTTTCGTATAATATGTAATATGTTTCAAAATAATTTAATGAAATGGATTAAATTTACATGCAATAAAACTAAGTCTAAAATTAATAATGATGAATTCATAGCTCTCCTTCACAATATAAATTGTATGAATGTGGAATCAAAGAAATTCCCATATGTGATTCTTTCCATTCATCTTAAAAGTAGTGATAGCTACCATACCTTCCCCATTATTTCCCAAAGATAATAATGGATATTGAGGTCCATGCTATCATAATCCTAAGAGGTAATGTGCATCATCTATTAGAATTTTGTATGTTTATTGAATCATAAGTGTCCAAGGTTTGTGATCCCAAACTAAATATTCCCAACCTATGGGTAGGAGTGTACCTAGTGTTGTAACAACCCCTCATAAAATGTACTAGAATGATACAGTATTTTTTTTAAAACTAATTACTCGACACTCATTCTTTCATTAGATTATAGCACGAGAATCTAATTAGTGATTCTAACATACTTATCCAAGCATATTACACTATCATAAAATTAAAATAGTAACAGTTCTAATCACTAACATTTCATTTAACAAAACATAACATAACTATAAGGAAAGTAATCACATTAAAATCCAACCACGACTAGTACAATAATACAACTACTACTGTTGAAGAATTAAAAAAAAATATAATTACATTTTTGTTAGGAAATTAGCCTAAATACAATAAATAGATATTATTCTCCTCAAATCTCGAGTCATACCAACTTGTGTATCCTTGATAATCTCAAGTGTAGACTCTAAATAAGTTCTGCATTGGGGAGGGAGAGCATCATTTGAGCACTTTTCCACACCAACCATAAACCATCAATCTCCCACACAATCCCCTATTAGGGAATGGCCCTCCCTTCATGGATAGGTAGATAGTGACGATGTGGGAAACTGGAGTAACAAGCAAGTACCCATGTGCTATATGATTTTTAAAATTAAAAAAAACATGTAGTGTATCATAGAAAATCCATTCTATTATAAGATATCGCATAAACATGTAAATCATACTCATGAATTAATAATTTCACTAAACATACTTTTTATAATAATATATAAATACTAGCAATCTATACATCAATCAAATTCATACACACCACTTGATCAAGATTGCCTTCATTTGGCATTGTGATGCTAGTAAGCTAGTAAAGTCCATCTCACTCCTTACTCAGTATCAACAAAGCAAGATTTGGTAATATAATTTTACCTCAATATTCATTTAATTTAAATCTTATTGGTAATCACATCACATAACATGTTAAACATAAGAGTAATCAAAGCATACATTTATTCTATCAAACATATGATTGATACTTAAATTATTTTCTATTCCATACTAGAAATAATGACTATAGTTTTTACCACCAGAACAAATAGACATGTAACTATAGATTACAACTACCACAATTAGTTTCTCAACATACTACACCCCATGATAACCCGTATTACCATAGTCTAATATTCTAAGACACAACTTTTAATTACCACAATCAACCATAATAAAGTAGTCATAAATACATAGAAACATAAGCTTCTACTCAAATCACTAGACATAACAAAGTAAGTCATAGTTTACACATAATATTCTATCTTAACATTCATTACACTCTCAGAGGTTGTAAGCATGCATACATAAAGTTCTAAAAATTGTCACAAAACATGTTATTCATAAAAATAACCAACACACATACATTTACATAGGTGCGAATCTAGATACAATAATTGCAGTATGTACCATCTGGGTATAACATATTTTTATACTGAAAAACTCTATGATATCCCATAAAATCATAGATCATTATGCTTGAGCATCCTAATTAATCACAAATAAAAAAATCTTACACTTATAAACAATAATCAAGCAAAAATGTATTATACCACCCATGTATACCCTACGTTAAAACTACATTCTAGAATTCAAAAGAAACACAACTTATAGACACACTCCATAATGCACTATTTTATGCTAAATATGCCTAACTACTAGAATATAATAAACTCATAATATGTATTCCACACAAGTATTCATTAAATAAATATTTTAACAGTTTAATCATGCTATTCTCAAGAGTTAGACAACTCAATAACTAAGTTATACTATAATATTTTATTTAAATTACTTAATTTCATTACTAGAGATTGCTTCCTATTATTATAGATCCAGTCCCATGGCCACCTTAGGACTGAATAAAACCATCCATTTAGATACAAGCTTGGGTATATGACCCAATACACCTATATACATATAATTGTATAATAATAATAATAGTACCACATATAAATATACAAATGATATATAAAAACTATATCAAGAGGCCACTATTTTTCTAAGTCAAACTCCATGTGATTTTAAAAATCGTTATACATTCTTGACTGTAAATTATTTTGTTGATTTTAATAATATAAGGGATTCAATAACCTAATACTCCATAATTTTATCCATACTTAAATAGGTTTCCCAATTGTTATATGTGCCCTCGAAGCTTGGAGGCATACAACCTGGTAAACCCGTATATGTTATTTTCTCAAAAAACTTATAGATAAACTATCCCTCGATTAATGCTCCAGCAAAGAATTTTTATAAAGGTTACTTTGACTAACATAGAATATCTTAAACTCTTATATCGACTATCATATAATATACAGTCAAATATAAGATGATCTACCTACAAATATCTTATATTGATAAAGGTAATAAGCAAGAATCTAAGCAACACATTTTTTTTGTATTGTATACGTGATCTACATTATATTTGATAAGACATCTCCATCGTTATCATTACATAGCTATTTATCCCATACAACACATATACTAAGTTATCTAAAGCATATACTGAATCTTATAAAAATTTCAAGATATTTATAAAATATGCAGTCAAATATCTTATAAACTATAATATTTTATGCCAATGATATCAAGTGTCATGTTTATATTTAACATATAATAAATATTTTATTTTTGGTACAAACTAATCAATGATATTAATAATCATTGATTAAGAGTTACATTAATATTTTAATAACTAATTTTACAAGATCACTTCTAATAATTAATTAATAAATAAAATAATTATTAATCTTGTGACAAGTGTGTAGTTAATATTTCTAAAATATCACTCCTTTTATTTCTTAATTAATTTAATATTTTAATTAACTATTTCTTAATTAATAATCATGCTAATTAATATTTTAATAATCATTCCTTAATTTGTTACTATATAACGCTTATAGGCATCGA
Source organism: Torreya grandis (assembly GCA_037957365.1). Classification (NCBI taxonomy): domain Eukaryota; kingdom Viridiplantae; phylum Streptophyta; class Pinopsida; order Cupressales; family Taxaceae; genus Torreya; species Torreya grandis. The sequence goes on from JARHVA010003007.1 coordinate 1,576,794, forward strand.
CACAATAGTTATAAAGCATTATAAACTAGTGAAATAGACCCTGATCTGCCAATATTATACACATAGTAGTTGGGCGAATATATATATATATATATATATATATATATATAAATGTGTGTGTGTGTGTATATACATATATACATAGATATATATATATGTATATATATATATATATGTATATATATATATATATATATATGTATATATATATATATATATGTATATATATATATATATATATGTATATATATATATATACATATATATATATATATATATATATATATATATATATATATATATATATATATATATATATATATATATATATATATATAAATATAAACAAAATTGAAGGTGGATCGTTGCACTTATAATACAAATCATTGCATTTATAATTCAAATCACTGCACTTATTAGATGAATCTAAAATATGGTAATATATATAAGAGAACCCATACAATTAATCCATTTTTCTATTGTTGTTGCACTTAATAATAAGAACCTCCATGCAAACTATCTTTTATATATAATAGGTATAATGACTCATAATTATATGTATATAGCAACGCCATAATAACATAAGGCTATGAAAATAGTAGAACTACAACAAATCATGAACTAAATGCCATTGCACTATTTTAATATAATCCAGAAATTTTAATATATCTTACTATTGTTCAAACAAACGAGTATCAAATAATATGTGATCCTAATTGCAAATCGCCTTACTCTAATTCATCCTTAAGTGCCTAAGAATTCTTCCTATATGACTCGTAAAATTTTTGGTTTTTACTCAGTTTAACTAAAATTCTTAGTTCAACATTCGATACCAAAATTTTATTCATTTATGACCAAATTATTTCACATATAAAAATCAAGGGTTTTGGTACAAGCATAAACATGTACCTGGCAGTTTGAAAACTTTTCTCTGACTATTCATCCTTACTAACTCTCCTTCGTTCTGTGCTACGTCCTCATCTTCTTCTTTATTCTTTTAATAATTTCCATTCTTTATTTAGTTTTCATGTAATACTTCACCACTTATAGTTTAGTTTCCAAAACCAATGACTTCACTTTGAGTTCTATTTCTTTCATGTTTTAATCTTTGAGATTAATACTGAGTTAATTACTATTTTAAGTTCACTTGTAGTATTTCAAAATAATAATTTTAGACCTTTAAACTCAACGTATTCCATGCAAAGGGCTTATCACTTGAAGTTAACATTATCTTGACAATCAATTTTCTTTAATTTAATTATAACAAGTAATTATCTCATTAAAAAGATAAACTAAAACAATTTAATTTATCTAATTTATATCATAAAACTAATTCCACTTGAATTTTAAATCATCTAACTATGGTTAATGTAATTAATAATACTCTTATACGAAAAGACATCAAACCAAGATAATGATATTTACTGAATATCATCTAAACCTATCACCGTGTTAGATAATCCCGCTCGGTGTAAGCATTAACAACATTTATCATAAGACAACATTATATGACTATAATCATACATGAGATAACAAAATCAAATCCTCATAAGCATCAATTGAAAACATGATTATAGAAAAAATATATTAGAACTAAAAAACAAAATAACTATCTAAATAAAATAGAGAGTTTAAATAAGTTAATCTATTGTGGTGTGTGTGTTGGGTTACTAGTAGTTCCTCTGTCATCCTCCAATCATCCCATCTATGCCATCCTCTCTGATGATGCTCTCCTTTTATCATGCTCTTTGTTGGGAGAGGGGGGTGGAAGATAAATCCAAGAACAAACACACCTGTTCTAATTCCACTCGTTAGGATCTTGCTCCTCAGAAAGAGCACAATATGATTACCAAATATAAGCAATTGAATATGCGAAAATAACCAGAAACACAAGTAACAAGAATTCACCAATAGCACAGAATATGAGAGACAATACACTATCTTGTATTAACACTATACAGAAAAGAATACATCAAAGAGCCGCCACACTCTTTCACCTTACAGAGATTCGCCACACCTCAAGTGTACAGTAATTCTTCTCACACACACTCTCCTACACAAAAAAGGGTCCCAACAACCAACTCACACACAAAATTGGTGTTCACCTCACCAACCAGTCAGTAATAACCCTGCCGGTACACCAAGCACTCTATAGCACTTCAAGCTGATCTCTCATGAACCTGCAACCTACAATTCAAAGACCAAACTTACATGTAGATCCCCAATGAGCTTGCAACAACCTGCAACTCACAGATCTTACAACTAGAAGGAACTCTTCCTTTCTATCTCATGCCTTAAACAATACATGCCAATGGGTCTATAAATAGATCCCTAACTCAAACACTAACTTAGACTCTTAATTTAGACAATTATCCTCGCAGCCCAAGACTCTGGGTGGTCTTAACATGCAAACTCATCGTTCACTTAACTAACTGTTCGTGAAACGAACACTTCGGGAACACACAGGCGACCGACGCCGGTCCCTGCTAGTCTGGTTCTGCCGACGTCGGCCGACTTCCTGCCGTCGCCGGTGTCATTCTGCACTGGACTCTGCCGACGTCGGTCCTGCTACCGACGCCGGTTCCTGTAGAACTCAGCAACCATCTGTTCCTTAGTTTGCAAAGGTTGAAGCTTTTAGCTCCACAACCTAACAATCTCCCACTTGGAGATAAACAGCTGCAACCTGTACCTGTACCTGTACACCGTCTAGTTTGTTCCTTGGCTTTGTATCCCTCCTCAAGATCACTCTTGAAGACCAACCACCACAAAATCCGTGGTGCAAAATCTGTCATCCAAATTACCTGCCACATCCGCATCTACAACCATGTAGAAAAAGAACTTGACCCTGCATAGCATGTGCACCTGCTGCTGGTCCCACTGAACTGCCCTTCAGTATTACTCTCCCAGATTGACTCCAAACTTGTGACAACTCCCACTGCTTGGGAAAACTCAGGTTTAGTACATACCATGCACTCAACCTCATTATGTGAATCAAGACACCTGTTCTATGAACTGTCTAACCATCGGCGTGCTAACCGGCTTCACACAATCATCCTGAAACAAAGTCAACAAGACCTCCATGTCTCTAGAACACACTCATGCCAAAGAATCTTGCTGCTCCCAGATTCTCCATGACAAACACCTGAACTAACTTTACCTTTAGTTCAGCAATACCTGTATATGTAACCCTGCAACAAGCACATCATACAGAAAATAGGATAATGTAGCTAATATTATCCAACCTGGTAAAGAGAAACACAATGATCAAACCTCCATTGCCCTACAGCTAATACAAGATCATATACCCTGATCTTCCATCTCACGTATCCATTTCCACTCTTCTTCATCCTCAACATCCATTCGTCTCTCAGTGCTTACTTACAGCTGGCAACACTACCCAAAACACCTGTTTGGTTCTCCTCCAAGGAATCACATCCTCATCCATGCCAAGCTCCCACTGTTTCCTGGATCTACCTGTTCTGCTTCTTCAACAACTTCCTGGTCCTATGCCATAAGTGAGCAACAAGTAGTGTAAAGAAGGGAAATGACGAATTTAAGAACTTACTTACACCTTCAGTCCTCCATATGGGCACTTGAGACTCCATGACAACTAGCTGTCCACCCAAAATTTGTCTCAGTAACCGATGCCGGTCACATCTCAATCTACAGCCGACCGATGTCGATTCCCTGCGACTACCTTCCTTGCCGACGTCGGTTTCCCTTGGCCAACGCCGATCTCTTTTCTGCCCTGAGTCACCGACGTTGGGCTGCACATAGCCGACGTCGGTCCCTGTCTGGACACCGACGCCGGTTTTCCTGCCGACGTCGGTCTCTGTGTTTTTCTTGTGAGACCTGACTTTTTCCCGCGAGCTCTTTTTGGATCAAAACCTTGTCCAAATCACCCTTTCTCTGCTCAGAATTCCTCTGCACCTTATGCTAAACTCTGTCCGTCACTTTCTCCTTGAAAACCAAGGCTTTCCCGTTCTTGTCACTAACATCGGATTCCTCAGGAAACCTTACCTTTTTCTTCTGCATACAGAAACCACGATCCATGCCTTCCAAATCCGAAAGCATATTCTTTGACTCAAGAACCAACATCTCCTTCTTATCTATGTGACCAAGCCTATCAAGCCACATCTCTGAATCTACAGCTGTAGTAGATAACCCAGAAAGAGAATCAGTAAAACAAGTAGATAGATAAAGCGTACCTACTTTCTTACCTCTAGCTATAACAAGTGTACCCTTGGTAACCTTCCAAGAGTCCACTGTGAGAGTTACTGTGCAACCCTCTTCACCCAAACTTCTAACAGAAATCAGATTCCGCTTCAGAACTGGGACATGCATGACCTCTTTTAACACCCATGTGTCACCTGTCTGCAATTTCAGCTTCACTTTGCCTTTGCCAACAATCTGACAAGGCTTACCATCCCCTACACAAATTTCTCCAAAGTCTCCCTGGACATACTCATGGAAAAATTCCCTATGTGGGGATGCATGAAAAGAGGCACCAGAATCTAATACCCAAGATTCTACTTTATCCAAAGAACATACTAGAGCATCCTGTGCAACGTAACCTGCAACATCTGCTTCTTCTACATGTCCTTCATGCTGATCTTCACCCGATCTGCAATCTCTCTTTAAGTGCCCTTGCTTTCCACATTTCCAGCAGGTTATTCTGCCATACTTGGACTTGGATCTTTTGCCTATCTTCGACCTTGATCTCCCACGCTCTATCTTCTCTCTTGGCCTTCCTCTTCCTTCAACACTCAAAGCATCTCTAAATGATTCCCCTGTGCTTTTCCTGCGTATCTCTTCATTCAAGATCACACTCACAACATCATCCACTTTTAAGACTTTTGAAGGAGACACAGTATTAGAAACTGCCATTACCAAACCTTCCCAACTTTCAGGTAATGAACACAAGATTAAGAGAGCTCTAAGCTCATCATCAAATACAATATTGACTGAACTTAACTGGTTTACCAAACCATGGAAATCACTAAGATGGCTATGAACAGATCCACCTTCCAACATTTGCAAATTAAATAAACGCTTCATAAGAAATACCTTATTAGAAGCAGAGGGTTTTTCATACAAATTTGCCAAAGATTTCATCAACTCCATCGTTGTCTTACACTGTGATAAGCTGGAAATCATAGATGAATCAAGACTCAATCTAACAGATCCCAGAGCCTTCCGATCAAGAACCTCCCATTCTTCATCTTTCATATCCAAGGGTTTGCTAGCAACCCCACCCAACGGTAAGTACAAATCTTTCTGATACAGATAGTCCTCAATCTGCATTCTCCATAATTGGTAGTTCTTGCCATTAAACTTTTCCATTCGTAGTTGACTGTTTTCTGCCATTGCTCAACTCCCACTCAAACAGAAACCCTGTGAGTAACCTGTAATCAAAACACACTACCCAGATCTACACCAATCTGTTAGTATCCCAACCAAAAGCTCTGATACCACTTGTTGGTGGTATCAAGCTATGAGCCAACAACCTTGCTCTGATACCACTTGTTGGGAGAGGGGGGTGGAAGATAAATCCAAGAACAAACACACCTGTTCTAATTCCACCCATTAGGATCTTGGTCCTTAGAAAGAGCACAGTATGATTACCAAATATAAGCAATTGAATATGCGGAAATAACCAGAAACACAAGTAACAAGAATTCACCAATAGCACAGAATATGAGAGACAATACACTATCTTGTATTAACACTATACAGAAAAGAATACATCAAAGAGCCGCCACACTCTTTCACCTTACAGAGATTCACCACACCTCAAGTGTACAGTAATTCTTCTCACACACACTCTCCTACACAAAAAAGGGTCCCAACAACCAACTCACACACAGAATTGGTGTTCACCTCACCAACCAGTCAGTAATAACCCTGTCGGTACACCAAGCACTCTATAGCACTTCAAGCTGATCTCTCATGAACCTGCAACCTGCAATTCAAAGACCAAACTTACATGTAGATCCCCAATGAGCTTGCAACAACCTGCAACTCACAGATCTTACAACTAGAAGGAACTCTTCCTTTCTATCTCATGCCTTAAAAAATACATGCCAATGGGTCTATAAATAGATCCCTAACTCAAACACTAACTTAGACTCTTAATTTAGACAATTATCCTCGCAGCCCAAGACTCTGGGTGGTCTTAACATGCAAACTCATCGTTCACTTAACTAACTGTCCGTGAAATGAACACTTCGGGAACACACAGGCGACCGACGCCGGTCCCTGCTAGTCTGGTTCTGCCGACGTCGGCCGACTTCCTGCCGTCGCCGGTGTCATTTTGCACTGGACTCTGCCGACGTCGGTCCTGCTGCCGACACCGATTCCTGTAGAACTCAGCAACCATCTGTTCCTCAGTTTGCAAAGGTTGAAGCTTTTAGCTCCACAACCTAACACTCTTAGGGTAGAATCTATCCTGGATCCACCTTTGAAAATTAGGTAGTTAGTCTGAGTCATCAATTATATCAATCAATGATGCATAACTAACCAATATACATCTATAATGTACAAAAATAAGAAAGTATAGCTATCACATCATGTAAACTAATCAACATATCACTGTTCCATAACCAATATATGTCATAAATATCAAATAAAATCAATGATAATCAAATAATAAACACATAATCCATGGATTCAAAGGTTACAAAACTTAAGGTGAAATCAGTATGTAACAAGTGTGACCATCCATGATTAGATGCTTACTATATTACATTCTATAAAGAGGTTAGAAAATGAAATTTAAACTTTACATGTAAAGGTCACATCACTTGAAGACACGATTGCACATGTCAAGAATCTTGAGCATATTCATGTAAATTGCATATTTGGTTCTCTATCAAAAACTTTTGTCTCTCAAAATAATCCATCTCAAGTATGGGTTAAGAAACAAAAGGCATATATGACCAATGAATCAAAAAGTTGGCATAATCATAATAAATCTCAATGTGAAACTACAATGAGCATGATTCAAAATAAGTTGATCACTTTCCTTCTTATACATCATGTAAAGAGATCCAAATGCTATTTTACTTATCATAGAGTGCATGGACATCATACATATAAGTGTTTGGATTTCAATAACATAATAAAAGATAGTATTGATAGTGGTGACCTTACATTGGATAAATCTATTAAATCACTGTTGGATTCAAGCACCCATTCTATAGATGAGCAACTTACTAAATTTGTGGCCCTATCTCCCAAGATTGAGTTTTTAAAAGACAAGTTACATAAATAAGGCGTGAATAAAAAATAATATGAGTATAGGTAAGAGGAACCTCAGAAGGAAGTTAAAAAACATTATGTACCTAAAAAGACTAATGTTATAAACATGATTTTCAATGTGGAAACTAAAATTCCTTATTCATTTCTAGAGCCTTTGATCATTAGTGCTGACATAAATGGCAAACAATGTAGTCATGGTTGGTACTACTTGTGAAATTAATGTATGTACCATGACACCTTTCAAGTCTCTTGGATATGACATTGAACACATGAATAAGATTACTTTAGTCAAAGTATGCATCAGATCCACTTAGTGGTATGTAACCCTTGGTCTCAAATCATTTTCCATCACATTCCATGTTAGCCCTAATTTGTCTCAATATAATGTCATGCTAGAAGATCATGGATAAGGTCAATGTATGTGACACTTGATAAAAATCATGGCTATATTACATTTGACATCCAAGGTGTGACTATTTCCATTTCAAGGGTTGAAACATCTTAAGATTAAGAAATGAAAGTGGAAACCATTATTTTTACTAGTGCTTAGCCAATGATATCTAATTCCTCCATGACCAAAACTGAGGTGCATAATACAATTGGTGAAGAATAACTTCAAAAAAAATAAAAAACCAATAAATTAATTCCATAATTTGGTGTGGTCTCTCTTGATTATATAAATGAGTAGATAAATATGGATGTGAATACTCTTTCTTCTATGTCTAATAATGGTGCTTATGTGAATGATGACCATTTTTTCAAGTGAAGGAAATGGCTATGTTGATTATGATTATGATGATACAAAAAATTGGTATGATAGTTATCTATCTTTGTAAAATGGTAGTGGAGGAGAACATGTCAAATCAATGTTGTAATTCAAGAGCTTCCAATTAAGAAAGATGATACAATAAAGAAATGGATTAATGATATACATGTTATTTCTCACCCTCAATGTGCAAAATTTACACAAATCAATCTAATACCTACATATGAGAATCCCTTTGATTGGATTATTGGTTTATAGGAGCATATATCCATTTAAAAAATAAATAAATTAAAAAAAATGATAAAAACATTAAATATTAAAAAAATAAAAAATTATGACCTATGCATAACATGATTTTCTAGTTACATGATTGTTTGATGTTATTTATCATATATAAATGATAGATTACATATCCATTTTATGCACATGATTTTCATGATATACATGAGTGGAATGCAGGTTATAAAAGTTATATATGATACATGGACATAAAGATGGGGGGCATTCATTGTACTTAGATGATATCTTTCTACATTTGGGGCATGCCTAGAACAAGGGCATCTTAGTATGCTTTTCAAGTTACATATTTCCATGACCATTCCATTTATCATATTCAACTACTTAGGCTATTTATGCATAACTTGACCTTGCATATCCTCTTTATGGTGCTATATTATTTGTTGTAGTAGATGATGACATGGATTGATTATGTAGACTAAGATTTCTTATTTTATGCATGTTTTATATTGACGATTATTATATGGTGTGATCATTGATTTTGTATTAAATTTTGTGATGATTTATGTGTGTTAAATTGCATGTTTTATGTGTGATTGTTGATGAATGTTACATTGTGTGATCATTGACATGTGTTACATTGAGTAATATATTGTGTGTTTTTATAGATGCTAAATTTAGATTTTACATGATAAACTAGTCTTGTACACTGGAAAAATATCACTCTAGACTCTATCTTTAAGTTATTGACTTTCTTGCTCCCATAAGGCTTACATTCACCATATCATTATGCTTAAATGCTTATCTTATAGTATGAACTTGATATTATTATTAACCAGATCACTCGTAGCCCATAATATGCTTAAAACTTTACATATATCCTTCATTGTCAATTACATAACTTCAACATTTATCTATTCTCCATGACACTACCATTTTGATCTAGAAACTAGCATTGACAATAGTGTCCCAACTCTAATGCTAGTGTTTGTACCCTACAAATTCAAATTTGTAAATATTCAATATGTATGTGTTGGCCTATTTATCTTAATTAACCCTCTATACGAGTATTTTCAAAATATTTAATATAAATATAAAATAAAGCTCACTAATCATTCATATAATAATTACCAAGCAAGCACTTATTCAAGCTCACTAAATCATTCATACAACTAATTTCTACTAACCTATTCTTTCCTGTTTCAATATCAGTCATAAAAATAGTCTTCTTATAGGTATGAAGCATTCAAAGAACAACCCTTGATCAAATTTGTTAAGTTTTAAGCTATATCAATACATGCACTCACATATAACATATTACACCATTGTTCACACACAAACCCACACATAGGGGATAACTACATATGTCTGAGGCCTCTTCAAAGAATTGGATATATAGGTAACACTCACTGATTAAGGGGTATTTGAGGTCAACTCAACCTCACTTGAAGTCAATAACCCCCATTTTTCAAGGTGGCATGCCTAATTAGAGGATCTAGGGTTTTGAGTAAAAGGATGATATCAAAAACCTATGTGCATAATCTGAACAAATAATTGATATGGTGACAATGAACCCTAATAGGTGCAAATGGAATATATAGAAAAGGACCTATATTTCATACATGGTAAAAACATCCAAAGAAGGACATTAACATCATTTGTTGTGTCTAGAGTTTGATGTTAGTGTCTGGGAAGGAGAAACAGTTAAAAACTTGAATGGATAGAACACAAAGTTGAGTGGTAGGACTAGGAGGAAGCTAGGCATCAATAATGGTCTAAACATGACAAAAAATAAGATATGCTCTATTCTAACCCTAAGCCGTATATTTGTATAATCATTGTTATATTTATTACACATGCTTGAATGAACTTATTTATAATATTATATTATACCACCTAGATCTGAGTTTTACATAGTTACATTTAAAGTTTTATTTCTATAGGGTATTTGTGTAAAGACCCATTTTGAATGAAACATTTTGGTGAACAGGATCTCTAAGTCTCATTGAACCAAAACCTAACTTTCCCTAAGGTTTCAAATTTTTAGAGTTTCATATTGCTACATTTTTTTCATATCTCATTTTTATATGGGCATAGTATAAGTGATGTTTTTAAACCTTGTTTCCCTAGCCTCCATGCTCTTTCTTTTAGGTGCGTTTTAAAAATTTAAAATGGATAAAAATGAATCTTATCCTCCTCATAAATCTCCTTTATTAAGATCCATGCTATGACTAATTTAATGGATAAGGTGGCCCATACTATAGTGCCAAAATAAGGTAAACCACATATCATTCCTCAAACCCCTCCACCCCAGACATCTCCTAGTAATGATGTTTGTATTCACATTCAATTTGAGGTACCTAATGTTTATACTTGTGAAGCTCTCAAGGATCAAATAATCATTACGAGAGAAGAGTTACAAAATCAAAATTAGTATTTTAATTCAAAAATCACATTATTGGAAAATTAGATCATATTCACAAAGAATATAGAATATGTTAGTGTTAATCATGTGTTTTCATCTTCATGTAACAATTTTATGCTTAACAAGACTTCATATCAAGATTGTAATCCACAATAAAATACATCTATAACTATTGATTTAAAAAGCAACAAAAGGCTAACAAGAGTTCAAATGAGATTCTAAGGAAAATGCTTTGAAAAAAGTTGATCAAATTACCCCCTCTACATCCTCTAAGGAGATAAAAATACTCTTGTGCATATCATAAAATACATGGGCATCATACGAATTTATGTTTGGATTTGAAAAACAAAATACAAAAATAAATGATAGTAGTGATCCTATCATAGATACATCAATCAAGTAACCCACTCACCTTGTGAGTGTATATCCTAAAGAACAAGTGTAAAAAGAATAAATATGGATACTAAAGGTTAATTAAGATAAAAAACAATTGTAAATTCAAAACTTATAACAATAAAAGATTCAAAAGGCATAATTAGATCAAGAAAAGATTCAAAATGCCAAGCTAGAACAAGAAATGTTACACAAAGATCAAGATTAAAAATAAAAACTACAAAATAAACAAGATTAAAATGAACATTTACAAAAGCAATGTATTGCAAAGGCAATGTTACAAAAAGTGCAATTGGCAAATCAATTTCAGGGTAAATAAACAAACATGCTTAAAACATGATTTCTAATAAAAGAGGTAAAAAGGCAATAGATACTTGAACAAGCTACAATTTTAAATGTGGTTACAAAGGCAAAAATTAAAAACCCTCCCTTATATCATGATCCTTTCACTATCATTACTCATATAGATGACAAACAATTCATAGATATCAAGGTTCAGGACTATCAAGATATAATTTTTTGTTCTATGTCATTTTTAAGCTCTCTTGGAAATAAGTATCCACAATTAGATAAAAATAATGCAATTGCAACAAGTGTGGGATCAATTTAGTTAAGAATTTCATTTACTTGAAAATAATGTTCTCTTCTTTTTCATTTTATTTACAATCCAAGTGCATATAATGTTGTGTTTAGAAAATCATTGTTACATTCAATAGGAACAATAATTGACAGGAATAAAGGTTACATACCATTTGATCATGAAGGCAAAGTTACATTATTTTCAAAAGGAGGAGCATATTTAGGGTAAAATTAATGTAAATAAAGCATGCATTTAGATACAAGTAATGGCATATCAATAAATGCAAAGGATACAATACACATTACAAAGCATAAATCAGAAAGGCCAACACCACGATATGGGGCAATTCATTTTTCATATATAGATACCAAAGTAGATAAGAATGGCATTTAACAAGATTGATATGATGATGTTACTAATTGGTATGACCCTCATGATACCAATTTCTCAAAATATGAATATGACACACATGATAAATGGGCATCTCCTTGATGAGCTTCTACACTTCTTGTAACACTTTTACCTTATCCATAACACCCTTGCTAATCATATTATTATTCAAAACTTCAAATATTAAAAAAAATAAAAATTTAATAAAAATTAAAAACCTTCAAATAAATAAAAAATACAATTTAAAAAAAAAATTCACATGTTTAGTAGCTTTTACATATGTTGTTTAATTTATAATAGTAGCTAGAATATCATTTTCTTTATATATACACATGTTTCATGGGTACTTGAGTGTGATATAGGCATACACTAGATCCATGATACATGGGAATGCAAATGTTTGATCTTTTCTCTACCCATGTGACACACTATGTTGGGGGTATCTTGCTTCTATTGATCATGATTGATACAAGTTCTATTATTTTATGATCATTTTGCATTATCATGTTGAGCTTATATATTAATGATTACACATGCTTATACTCATTATATTATCTTTCAAAATGTACTTGATATGTTATTTTATAGGACATTTTGCTAACATGTGTATATAGGGACTAGTATGACATGCTTATGTTAGTTGCTTATATTTCAGTTATTTTATCTTATCACATGATTTACTTGAGTGTACTCCTTATTTGATTCCTAGTGTTGATTTGGAACATTTGAATATCTTTTTTGTTTGTTTTCCCCAGTACCCTAAGTTTTCATTTTTTATTTGGTGTGTGGACATTTGAATATGCCCCTTCCTTGACTATGCAACATTTGAACATGCCCCTTGTTTGAAATCTCCTTAAAACCCTCTTTATGTGACATTGAGTGCCCTGGTGTGTGTGATTAATTGTTTGTTAAGCTTGTTACTTCTAAAAATTTCCATGATGTATATAATGCATCTTAAGGCTTGTTGTGAATTGATACTATGTGTTTCATTGATATATCTACTTAAACATGATACCCCTATACGCTTCTTTAATACATGATTGATACAAATATATAATGGTTATCCTTTTTAAGGTGACTATCATTTTTCATTCCCCTCACCTAAAAAGTGGGGGGGGGCATATAAGTGGGGGGCATATCATATAGACATGAGTCCACATACATAAAGTTGGTAGAATTGACATAATTTGATATAATTTACATAGTTCAGGCATACACTTGGGTCATAATCTTATGCATTTGGCACCAGTTTTCATAGATTTGGGACAATTTTTTAGATTTGTGACACATATTATACATAGTTATAATGCAAAGGTTACATTTTGACAAATGCTTAAGCTTGAGACACATTATAGGTGTGTATGCCATACAAATGCACCAAATTATATATAATTTATTCAAATCATACCAATTTCCATGCACTAACCTTACCAAGAAGTAATGATTGAGTTTTTATCTACTACAATAGTTGGCTCCATTGAGTATTTTTATCAATATTTTACACTCTCAATGACCTTGAAACTACTTTTGTTTTGTGGGTTGATATGGTTACACCATTTGACTCGGTCGAGATTAGTTAAATTAGCTATATTATATTTACATTTAGGTTATGTGATTGAGATTTTGTGATCTTGATGACTTTGACACAACTCATCCTTATACCAGATTATGGGTGTGATCACCCTACAATCCCCCTCTTCACATCTCTAGGGTTCAATTGTGAATATCTCTTCAATGCTTCAAGTAGGAAGCATCATTACCAAATTAAACTACCAAGGGGCAACATGGTTACATTGACACACAAACATACTCCTTCCTTGCTATATTTTCTTTCAAGTAATTTAAATTATTCATTTTCATATCATATGCACTAATTAAACCTATAACATGCTCTTGGTTGTAGGTCATACATGTAAAAAAAATTCAAATAAGGCTCAAGTCAAAGCAAGATGTGTTTTACACACCACGGTACACATTTATTTCCTTTAAATGTATTAATTTCATCCTTATGTATTATTAGATTAAGGAGGGGGAATGTAGATGTTAAATCTAGATTTTACATGATAAACTAGTCTTGCACACTTGACAAATATCACTATAGGATCTACCCTTTAGTTCTTGATTTTCCCATTGTTGCAAGACTCGTATTTGCCATCTCACTATGCCTGAATTCTAATTTTATAGTTTGATCTTGATATTCTAATTAATCAAATCACTTTTAGCCCATAGTATTCTTAAAACCTAATATATATCCTTCATTATTAGTTACAAAACTTTAACATTTCTCTATTCTCCATTAAGCTACTATTTATATTTGGACACTAGTGTCCCAACTCCAATGTTAGTGTCTGTACCCTATAAACACTAAAATTTATAAATATTTTGATATGTATGAGTCAACCTATTTGTCTTAATTAACCATAAATGAGATTGTTTTAAAAAAGTACAATATACATGTAAAACAAATCCCACTCATTATTCATTTTAACAAGTACCAACTCAACACCTATTCATGCTCACTAAATCATTCACACACATGAGTTATATTTCCCTATTTTAATATCAATCATATAAGCAATCTTCTTATAGGTTTGAAACATTAAAATAATGACCCAAGATAAATATTTTTCAAGTTGCAAGCTATAATACTACATGCACTCATGTATAACATATTACACAATTATTCACACACAAGCCCACACATATGGGAGAAATACATATGTCTAAGGTCCTCTTCAAAGTATTAGATATGTAGGTATCACTTAATGATAGAAGGGTGTTTTATGTTAGCTCAAATTCTCTTGAGCTCACTTACTCTTATTTTTCAAGGTGACATGCCTAAATTAGAGGACTTAGGGTTTTGAGCAAAAGGTTGATATCGAAAAACTATGTGCGTGATCTGAACATATAATTGTAAGGTGACAATGAACTCTAATAGGTGCAAGTGGAATGCACAAAAAAGGACCTATATTACATACAAGACAAAAATTTCCAAATGAGGAAACTAACATCAACATTAGTGTCCAAAGTTTGACAGTAGTGTCCAGACAAGAAAAATAATAAAAATCTTGAACAAATGGAACATAGAGCTAAGTTGTAGGACTAGGAGGAAGCTGGGAAACAATGACATTCCATAATAAAATAATAAAAAAAAATGCTCTCTCCTAACCTTAGCCACATAGTTGTAAATCACAATATATTTTTTACACATACTTGAATGAATTTATTGCTAATACTATGTTATACTACCTAGATCTTAGTTTTACATAGTTATATTCAAGGTTTTATTTCTATTGGGTATTTGTGTAAAGACCCATTTTGAATGAAATAATTTATATGAGTGAATGTTGTCACATCATGCACTAATTACAAAGATCCTCTAGTTCATGTCATGGACATGTTGTGTTTGTGTCGAGTCAACATCGAGTCATATATTGAGTGCTAATGTGTGTCATGATCTTGACATTGTCTGCATATGTGTGTGTATTTATATGGTTGTTGAGCTTGTGGTGTTGTGATTTCTATCATGCATTCTCCTATTATGTGTGATGCCATAATGGATATCATGCATATTTTATGTGGCTTATTGTTTAATGTTTATATCTTCCATGAGTATTACCATGTGACTAATTATTATATCTACTTGACATGATACTTGTATGCATTGGGTTACATGTTTCATATGCGTGTGAATGATTAAATATTTATGTGATGAAATATATAATCATGTTAACACACATGCCTTACATGATTATTTTTTCTATATAACATGATGCATATAACTATTTTATTTTGAGATTAGTGATTTGTAGGCTTCATCCCTTACCTCAAAAGGGGGCATACTAGTGTGTTTCTCATAAATATTCAATCCCTTATAAATAATTGGTTTAGATTTTGGGTCACACTATGTGATTCAGATGGGAAAAATTTAGATTCACATTGGGACAAATTCAAATTTAGATTTAGATTGGAATAAATTGATAGATTGAGACATATACAAAGGAATTTCAAAAGATTATGAGAGAGAATTGATAGTTTTGATGATAAGATGAGATATATTACATGGGTTAGATTGAGCAGGTTATCAGATTTATGAAATTTGGTAGGCTATCATATTTATAAAATTTAATAGGTTATCAAATTTATCAGATTGTGTAGGTTATTAGATTTATTAGATTAACATAAAAACTATGGAATTTTATATCAAATTGAGTTACAAATGGATCACATTGGAGGAATGAATATTGTTGATGCATGTAAATTTTACATTTATATGTTGGATAATGATGGTACTTGTAATCATCTAAAAATGACACTTGAGTGCTACGAGTGTTACTTGAGGCCACCTATCCCTAGTTTAGTCCTAGACCTATCTTAGGGCTTATTTAGACACTTATCTACCCTTCGTGTAGGCCACACACATCCATAAACATCCCTAAAGTAGTCCTAAACCTTCACTTCCTCATCCTAGCACCTAGTGCCTTAGGTTCTACCACCTAGACACTAACATCATAATTTGGATAGTAGTGCCAATAGTGTTAGTTCCCAGTTTGGGTGTTATTGTCCTTTTCCCACCTTTGGCTACCAATGGTATCTTTTAAAAATAACAATCATCTAGGGTTGGCCTAGACCTCTTTTGAGACCTGCATAAGCATGAGAATTACACACACACACACACACACACACACACACACACACACACACACACACACACACACACACACACACACACATGATTATTATCCCTTTATCCACTAGATGGAAATGAGATACAAATTACACAAACAAACTCATAACAAGTTATACACAATCAAGGTTATCAATCTTTATTCTACCCTACTTATGCATACGACCATCTACAACATTCTTAATCTTAGATTACTTAGATTTATAGTCTCAATCACACTCAAATAACTCCATTTGACATTCATACTAGCTTTACTTGCACTTGTACCAACACTTAGGTGGGGAAAACTACATCAGGCTTGATCCCTCCTCAGAGTATTGGTATGTAGGCAAATCTCATCACATTGGGTTGTTGAGGATGTCTATTATACCCCACTAACATCACACTTTGATACTTGTACCAACCAAATGCCCTAGTAATATGGAGGTTTAGGTTTTACATATAAAATTAGTCAAAATAGGTCACTTACAAAGAATTATAGCTCATGCACACAAGAGCAGGCTTGGAAGACTCAAACACAAATGCACCTAGAAGCTTGGAACAATTCTACATAGAGGACACTAGTGAAAAAAAAAGGACACTAGTACTATTGGTGTTATTATCCAATCATGGCATTACAATCTAGGAAGGGTTTTGACACCTGGATCTTATCTGTAACACTTAAATTAACTCCTATCCCAGTTTTTAGCCTCCAGATCTCCTGTCTTAGTCAATTTCTAGATAAGTATTTATTTACATCATTTATTTATATTTTTATAAAGGCCAAATTAGGTCAATTTTGTTACAAATTAGTGGATTTATTTATTACATAATTATACCTTGATTTAATATACTCAGACCCTTTAATAACCTAGGGTTTAAACTCCATAATTCCTATAAAGTTAAATCATTTGTTGAACCTAGATTACTTCGAATACTACTCAAACCCTAACCCTAGATGATACTAGGGTTTGTATCCTTATTTTTCCTATTTTCATTAGCTATGTTAAGATTTTCAGATTTCATACATTCTATTTTATCAGCCCTCTTTCACTTTGTTGACTACATGCCATCTAAAAAAGTTATCTCTCTTGCCTTAAGAAGAAGTATTACACTTAGCGACAATCCTATTAAGCATATTTAGATTCCTTCCATTTGAGATTATACCATGGATAAAATACTAGTTACAACTCTCATAATTTATCTTTCACACACTGATTATGTAGACTTTAATGATAATGCATCTAAAGATGAGAAAACAATCAAGATCAAGATGATACATAAGATGGGGATTGTGACACTCTCCCCCCACTTAAAAATGAAAATATTATAGTCAATAAGGATGAAATTTTACATAGTTTCAGAGGTAGACTTTAGGAACAACCCCATGATCATCCATAGATTCTACAAGCCATAATGGAAATAAAGATTAAATCAAATAATGGTCAATCTTCTACACCCCTATATAATGATATCATTACACCTACTTTGGGGAAAAATTAACTTATAAAATAACCTATTTTAACTTGTTAACCTTCAAAAATAACAACACCTATTATGGCTACTTCCTCCTCTCCAGATGTATAATATTTTATGCATGAGATTCATTCTCTGTAGGCTAAGGTGTTACATCTTGAGTAAGGTGATACTAGGCCATCACATACCTTAGATTCTCATGTTATTTTACATACACCTTTGGCACATAACATAGCAGAAACTCCTTTGCCATCTAGATTCATGGCACTTAAGCTTCCTATGTATGATGGTAAGGGTGACCTAGAGTACCATCTACAAGATTTTCATGTAGGATGTTTAGACTACATATCCAATGATTGGCTCTTTACTAAGTTGTTCCCATGTAGTCTAAAAGACCATGATTTATAATGGTTCTATGATCTTCCAAATAAGTCTTTCACTGCATTCAATCCATTGGTAGATATATTTTTAGCACATTTTAAAATTAACATTAGTAATAAGATCTCATATGCTCAAGTGGCACAACTGAATCAAAAATTAAATGAGCCTATTGCAGAATATGTCTTACAATATAAAACTATATTGACAAAGATGACTAGCCCCATGGTAGATAGAGAGCTCCAAGACATTTAATAGAGTTTACTACCAATATTGCATGAAGCTATCTTATTTAAGAAGTTTCCAATGTTCACATATTTTTGCCACATAATGAAAGAAAGGGAAGTCAAGCTTCTCTCTATGGGTAAATTAAAATATAAAAGTGGATCAAAATCAACTACTAAGAGTTCTAATAAGCCTCCATACAAAGTAAGGGCCACTAAAAATAAGAGTGATCCAAAATTTATAGTTAATGCAGCTTTAGAGCCACCTTCTTGCCTAGTTTTATCAAATCCTCCCTAGAGTTTTAACCAACCTTCCAAAATCATGAAAATGTGTTTTAAAACAACTCCTGTAATGTAATGACATATCTCTCCCTCCCATCAAAGAGGTTGATATGACATGACCTCTTCCAAAGAACTATAATTCTAATGTATTTTATGACTATCATAGGGCACCAGGACATAATACAATTAGATGCATCAACTTGAAATGTAAGATACAATATTTGATAAAGGCCAACATCATTGATGTGGGCACACCCACAAAGGCACCCAAAGTTCAACAAATGGAAGTTAAGGCATTAAAAATATTTTTGGATCCATTTCCAAAACATATAACTAATGAGGTAGGGGCACTTTAGGAGTTCATTATACCTATCAGGCACGTCTAACACTAACATCATATCACACTATTATAGAGGATGCAGACCCCATATATAATATCATTGGTGTGCATCATACTACAATACCAACTAAACCATTCATCACTTTCTCAGAATAGGATATTGTTGATGATGATTCAGATTTATTTGCACTCTTTGTATGAGCCTACATTGATCATCATCCTATTCAGAGTGTTATGTTTGATAATGGGTCAATTATAAACATGTGCACTATCACACTTATATGATATTTGGGTTATTTAGAGTAGGAAATTTATCCTACCAACATAGTTATTCATAGTTTTAGTGGCCATGTTCAGAGCTTCATTGTGGAGATTGTACTTCCACTATAGGTTGGAACAACATATGTGGCCACTAGTTTCTTAGTAGTACCTAGTGCAGGCACATTTGATATGTTATTAGGTAGGCCATAGATACAACAATTACAAGCCATTCCATCCATCGTGTATGTATGTCTTAAGTACATACATGATAATTAGGTGGTAATAGTTATGGGTCTCTCATATGATTATCCTTTACCTATCCCATAAGAGGTCACATAATAATTACCAATTACAGTTCTAAGCATAATTACCATCAGTACACCACAAAGTTTAGTTGAGACACTAGTTTAGGTATGGTCTACTCCTCCAATGTTACCATGTACACATACTCTCCCACAATAACCCTTATTAGAGAGACCCTTGTATCTGAGATATGTTGAAAATTATAGAGGGCCTCCCTCTACCCCTTTCCTTCTAGGATTAGTGTTATTGAGTTCCTAAGGTTCTCAGCGTAGGGCACCCATGCCAACTATAACATCTTCTACCAGATGGGTCATTAAGACCCCTATAGTTTACAGGATACCCCAGTCAGGTTCATGGATTCCTAGAAACACTTCCTAGGTAGTGCTAACTATAGATCACTTAGCATAATAGGTTCTGGGACCTCATTTACCTTTTCATACAATGCATATGATTACCGTTCCTTAATTTGACACAAGCCACATTAATAGTGAGTCTCCCATGAGACTCAATAGTTAGTATGTTCCTTCCTTCTTGTACATAGTTTCCTCATTTCTTGCTCCTTGTATATAGATTCATTTTCATGTTAGTTGTACATAACTTGTATCTATAAAATATAAAAATAATATAAGATGTCAAAACACAAAAACATTTAAATATTTACTTAGAAAACACAAATTATAGATTGTATGCATTTCCATGTTTATACTTCTTATATTTATCAGACACTACATATGCTAGCTATCTTAGTATAGTCAATTTTTATCATACATACATTCTTCACTTGTTCTTGTCAAGTATTTGAAGATGCTTACAGGACTCAAGTCCACTACATAGATCCATAGTTATTACTATCTACCCACTGGGGGCATACACACATATACATGGGTTCCTCATTTGATACATTCACCCATTTAGGGCATCATATACACCATTTAAATTGCCAGGTTACATCTTTATAAACTCTATACCATAACTTTAACATGGTTACATCTTGATATTGATCATTCTATACTGCATAGATTTTTTGCCAACTAATACTACTACTTTAGACTCTATTTATATACATCTTTTATCTTACACAAATTTGTACCACATGTTCATGCATACTTTCATTTATAGATTTATTAGTTTAGACTTGATTGTGTCTTTATGATTCTTCTATTTGAGGGCATTTGAATATGCCATTGTTCTATAGATTTACACCACTTCCTTTTATTATATGTATGCTTTCATGGTTATGTATGCAGACATTTAAACATGCCCTTCCATGTGGATCTAAGCCAAATTAGTTACTCATTGCATATGTGGACATTTAAGCTTATCCTTATATGTCTTAATTTCTCAAATTTAGTGACATGTGCCCATGTCCCTTGTATTATGGCCCCTTGGCCTACTTTACATGACTCATGTTTTTGTATGTATGCTTTCATGTGTGCATCATGGCCATGACACTTGTCTCTTGCTTATTGCACACTCTAGTTTTAGATGCCATGACAGACCTCATGCATCTCCCGTTCCTCCCTAGGTGCCTTGATGGACATCATGCCCCATCCCCTTGGGTAGTTACTCAATTTATTACTCATATTTGCTATTCATACACATGCTTATAGTGTTATATCTATCTTGATAACCTTATGATTGCTATATCTAACATACATAATACATTACAAACTTATGCTCAAATTATCTTACATTCTGATGTTATGTATGCACATTATATTGGTTTATTACGTAGATATCATATATGATCTACTTAGCACATATCATGCAAATATTTAATATTGAGGACATTTTTTGCATAGGTTTAACAACTCCCCTAAAAAGAGAGGGAATTCATAGAGGTTTGTCACAAAGATTAGGCTATCTAAATGCACTCAAAGTATAGTTTTCAGCACACAGACACATAATACAAAAATTAGTTTTAGGAAAACACATTGGGAAATAATGGCACAAAGATCAGTTTTAGTTGCAAAAAAATCAGAACAATTGGACATTAACATCCAAGTTGGGACACTAGCACCACTAGCAATACCATCTAAGAAATGGTGCTACTATTTAGTAGCCTCAATTTTAAGAAATTATAGATTGACCAAAAAATTATAGTAGGTACATTCTAGGTTTGCACAAGTTTAGTTATAGATTACCAATTTTGGCTTAGTTTAGCTTTGATTCATACTAGTTTTCTAAGATTGGGGAATCATGCATGACATGATCATTCCCATTTTAGTTTAGATGCTCAAATATAGATTATTACAACTCAATCCATAATCCATATACTTAGATATCATATTTGGGGGTACATGCATGACACATTATTTTTGTATGCTCACTTATATACTAGTTGATCAAATGGAATGATAAAATCCATGTCATTCTACACATTATACACACTAGAAACCATGTTACAAGTTACACACCATATTCATGCCTTACTCCATTTGCAGTGGTTGGCATTCTTGGGTGGTCTAGAGTTGCCTAGTATTCTTAAGTGGCCTAGAGTTATTTTAAATTCTAGAGTTTTTGAGTGGATACAGAGCTAACATATATAGTTTCAATTATACTTACACATCTTCAGTTACATCATTAGTTTTAGATGCATATACTAAATAGGGGTAGGCAATGAGAGAGTCATAGTCTACTTGAGTTCTTGAGTCACCTACATGAGAGGGTTCAACACACCATCACTATAATCCAAGTTATTCACAGGTCAAGTTCCATGAAGTAGGGGTGGGTAATGATCACTATATAGACACACATAGGTTATCACCAGGTTTATGCATTAGTTCATGTACCTAGTGAGGTGTATTCATTCCTTTCCTCTCTTATCCATTTACTCAATTTTGTCTTTTGATTTTGATATATCATAAGTAAGGAATGATCTATACATGTTTTATTTGTAAGACACACAATGGAATATGCTTCACATACTCAGATCTAGATTCATGGGTTTTCCATCTTAGGTAAGTCTAGGTACGCTTATTTTTCCTCTATCCCAAACATTTCACTTTGATATATTTCTAGCATAAAGGGAGGAAATGTAATCATCTAAAAATGACACTTGATTGCTAAGAGTGTTACTGAAGACCACCCATCCCTATCTTATCCCTAGATCTATCTTAGGGCCTATTTAGACACTTATTTAGCCTTTGTGCAAGCCACATACATCCTTAAACATCCATAAATTAGTCCCAAACCTTTAATCCAATATATTGGCCCCTAGTGCATCAGGTTTTTCCATATAGACACTAGTGCCATAATTTGGACAATAGTGCTGATAGTGCTAGTGTCCTAGTTTGGGTGCTATTATCCTTTTCCTGCCTTTGGCCACCAACATATATCTTTTCAAAATAACAATCCACTAGGGTTGGCCTAGACCTATTTTAAGACCCGCACAAGCACCACAAAGGTATATATACATGACTTTTAACCCTTTATCCACTAGATGGAAATGAAATACAAATTACACAAATAAACTCAGAATAAGTTATGCACAATCAATGTTATCAATTCCTATTCTATCCTAATTATGCATACAACCATCTACAGTATTCCTAATTTTATATTACTCAAGATTCTAATATCAAGTACACTCAAAGCACTCTAACTGGCATTCATACTAGCTTCACTTGCACTTGCACCAGTACTTATATGGGGAGAACTACATCAGGCTTGATCCCTCCTCAAAGTATTAATATGCAGGAAACTCTCATCATAGAGGGGTGTTAAGGATGTCCAACCTACCATAATAACATCACACTTTGCTAGGTTTAGGGTTTACATACAAAATCAATAAAAATAGGTCACCTATATGGAATCAGAATTCATGCACATAAGAACAAACTTGGTAGACTCAGATATAGGTATACGTATAAGCTCAAAACAATTCTATACAAAGAACACTAGTGCCAAAATAAGGACATTAACACCATTGGCACTACTATCCAATTAGGTTGTTACTATCCAGGAAGGGTTTTGACACCTGGATCCTATTTATGACACTTATATTACCTCTTATCCTAGTTTACAGGCTTCAAATCTCCCATCTCAATTAATTTCCAGCTAAACACTTATTTACATAATTTATTGTTATTTTTGGAAAGGTAAAACTAGGTCAATTCTATCACAAATTAGTGGCTATATTTATTGCATATTTCTACCTTGATTTACTATACTTAGACCCTTTAACAACTTAGGTATTAAACTCTTTAATTCCTAAAGAGTTAAATCAGTACTATGTAATCACTTTGAATATAAAATCTATTTATAGCATTTGATTCAGAGTTTCAAATTTACACATGAACCTGATGTGGGGTTACACCTTTCACATAGGAGTCCATTATGGTGCTCCACCTTTTTACATATGAATCTAAAATGGGGTTCCACCAAAAATTTGATTCGTGTAGTTATCACTTCTCAATATCCAATGAGGGTTGAGGCATTTGTGCTTCTAACCCATGGTTTTAATGGTGGCATCTCCTTAGCGAATAAACAATCCATGACATTATCCAATTTAGTTCATGAGAAGGTAACTTGGTTCAAATACCCATATGGGTATTCATTTTGTGAATTTTCTATTTCAAATAGTTCAATGATCTAGATTATGGTTTAAATATTCTATTACGAGTGGTCATTGATTTTTAAATGTTTTCTTGCATGTTTTGCATGGATCAAGTCAAGAATTTGAGGGTACATGTCAACATCAAGTGCAATTAGACACATGTATCAAATTTGTTCATTTAATATTTTTAATATAGTTTTTTTCAATACTAGACTAGAAAGGGACATTTTTAGAACCTAAATTTGGTATTAGACACTAGACAACATCTATTTTGACCTATCCTTGAAATACATGATTTATACTTGTACATTGAATCTTGCTCACATTCTTTTGTATCTGTTTATCTATCTATTGACATGGCCAACCCAAATTTCCATCATTAAATACTTGAGATCTTTCTAATTTATGCCATAATGTTCTATTATACTAAAGTAATTTGTCACTATATTCTAGATCACTATTTTTCCCTCTGTGGATATTGTTGGAAACATTTAGACATTGGTGGTTATTGGTAGCATCTACGTTCATTAGAAATTTTTAGTTTCCTTAAATGGCCATTTTTCAAATTTAAATCCTTCCTTAGGTTGGCCTACATGTTTTGCATTTTGACTATGGGGAAAAATCACCCATATTGTCATTTATATGTACACATCAAGCTTAAGGTCATTCCTTTCTAATAAGCATCTAAAATATAGTTGTGCATTAAGGAAATTCATTTTCACACCCTTGAGGCACTATTCAAAAGCATCTAAATCTAAAAATCCCTTACAGTAAAAATCCTAAAGCCAATTCTAAACAATAATCATAGGGTCAAATTTGCATGTTGTTAGGTGTCAAAAGCCAAATAATTATATTGTATTCTAGCAAAACACTATTGATCACACATAAACATAGGTGGGAGAATTATATGCAGTTTGAACCCTCTTCTGAGTATCAAAATTTAAGTAATTCTCAATGACTTGGTGAGGTGTGGTTGGGGATGTCAACCTATTATAGCAAATTTCAGTACCCTTCTTAAAAACTTGAAATTACTTTAAATTTTGGCATATGATGGCTTCAGCTATGAAACATAAAACTACATTAGTGAAGGATAACTTGTTTTCATACACTTAATAATTATTTCTATGTGTATGATTAGATGTGATATAGTGTTGTGTTGATTAATTTTTAAACATTCATAACATCATTTAAGTGAATTAAATATTACATAATATGCTTGATCAAATTGCAATATAAAAATCATTTTATGTACATTTAATATTATAATTAATGTCTTAAATGAATGTCACATAATTTTGAGTATCTATGGATAATATAGAATAATATAGCTATAAACCAATGACATTTGAATTATGATGATTTTAGTTGAAATATGTCTTCACTAATGGATATGTTCCAATAGTGTGACTTTTCATGTGTTTATTGCACCTTTGAATCTCTTTGGATCAATTTTTCATACAAAATTGAAGTTGTTAAACATGTCATTAACATATTTTAGTAACATGTATATTTATCAATCCAAGTTTTGCATTATAAGACTATAGCATACGCCTGGTATATTTTGCAAAGGTGATAACTTGAATTATCATGTTTGGAAGTTTTTATTACCAAATTTTTAATGTGGTTTGGGGGTAACTTATGACCTATTTCATATAAAATTGTTACACATGACCCATATTTTCATAAAATTATATCAATGGTCATGTTTTAATTGGTGAATGACTTGGTTTGGGGTTTTTGAGGCATACAAATTTGAAAGCATTAGAATTAAAGAGAATATATAGTGAATGTTATGGTGTACATGGAGAATATTAAGTATTTAAATTCGTACCTACATTATTTTAGTTGCCAGAAAAGCTGGTCGAGAAAATATTAGAATGTTGGGAAATTTTTTATTAATGACTACTATATGCTTTGTGTAGTCATAGATTGTTTAGTGGAATGTATAGAGGATAGTATTGTCCCACAAACTTAGAGGAAAACTAGGCCATAATTACATTAATACATGCATTGGAAACATGACCATCATAAAATATGTAGTTATTGCATTTATCCCACGTTTAACTCAAGTTTTCTAGCATAATTTATATTTTGTAGAACTAGTTTTGGAGGAAGAGCGATGTGACACGATTTGGATTCATCAAAATCACTGTGCTTAGAATTCTTGGTAGCTATAAAAGGTAGTTTATTGAGGTTTTCAAAGGAATACTATACACATTGGTTGAATAAATGTTGATATTCATTCTACATTTGCTTTGCATGTTTCTTAGCAGAGAGATCATAGTTATTTTGTCATTAAATATTAAATGAAGTACTAAAATGATATATTTTAGAATCATTTATTTATTTCAAAGAGGGTTATTATTAGATTCAAAACTGATGACTATTAATCAAATCTATAGCATGAAAACATATTTTTTTGGTCTATGCATTTATTTGAGGAGAATAGTTCTTTGAATTGTATGCTCCTTATTTTATATGCCATAATTTTCTAGCTTTGAAAATGTTAGAAAAACATGCAAATTTTTATTGTGACTGTGTTGTGTTTAATATGAAATCAATTTTCATATAGATTATAATAACGAAAGGAGAATTCAAGGTTTTCATTCTATGGTCTTTATAACCAAGTTTTGGTGTATAAAGGATTTTCTTGGTTTATGTTGTCACTGAGTACAAGTACTTGGCATAATTTCTAAGTGTTGTAAGCTATGGATGCTAGAAATAATTTATTCTTTCTAAATGCATGTAATCCCTTTAAGACTTAATGTTTGGTCTCATGCACAAAACAATCAAATATTTCTAGTTTCATTCCTATAGTTTATATTCAGAAATGAAAGATAGCTTGAAGTCTTTGTCTTTAAAATCCTTCATTTGGTTTTGCACCTCCATGCAACTTAAAGTATTTTTTAGAAATAAATAATACAAGGAGTAAAGGTTATTGTGAATATGTTGTTCAATGTGGTTTTTGAATAAGTTGACTATTAAACAATTAATACTTATGCATACAATAATTTGTAAAGGCAACTATACATGATGGTTTTGTTGGCTAGTTTTGGTTATAATGTGCATTTTTTGGCTTGTTTGAGTCTACATGAAGCATATGGCAATTACTATCATTTATGGGATTACCTGAAAGGTTTAATGGAATAACTTGCATGTTTTATTGTCACATGGAAAAATATGTTGATATTAGGGTTTGATAAAGACATGCCAAATGATGCATTATTTGATTGTTATAAGAAAAAATCATGTTTGCTCAAATCATTTGTCTTCAGTGCAGTGTTTTAAGTATGTAGTGTGTTTTAATGAATTGGTTATTTAAAAATAATTTCCTTTCTCTGAAGGAATTTATGATTACATAATATATAGATCAATATTTCAATGCTCAATTGTTGTTGAAAAATAAATATTTTGATTGTTAGGGTTACACAAAAAGTATGCAATTTACAGTCGTTATTTGAAAGTTTTGAATGAGTAATTAGAAGTTCAGTATTATTCATACCTCAAAGATACAATGTATTCTTTATTATTAAATGAGCTCATTTTGAATTTATATTTCAATTGTAAATTTAGAAGTTGGAAAAAGGGAATTTGGTATGTGTGGAAGGACAATTTTGTAGAATGATTGTTGATATTTGAATAAGTTCATATAGTGTTGTGATGAGTTAAAATTTAATTGCACTTAAAGTTATACAGTTTTTAAATTTAAGGTATTTTGAGTCTTTATTTGAAAATTGTCAATATAAAACTATGTCAAGTTTGACTTCTAACTCAAGAGATTCTAATAGGAATGTGCAGAGTAGAGGTAATATATAATAAAATAGTGGGACCCCTTCACAAAATAGTCACTATGATGGATATTTTAGGGTTGTCAATGATCTCTCTTGACCCTTTCATCATGAAACTTATGTATCATTACACTTTGATGTAAATGATCCAAAACTTTCAACTATTATTGATACTATCCCATCTTCTTCCCTTATCATGCATGGTAATATCTTTCCTAGAGGTCAAAGATGAGCCAATTGGAGATTTCATCCATTTAGACAAGGTACATAGAGTGAATATTCTCTGTGCACACCCCATTTCAATCATGAAAAAATATTTCATGAGTTAAACCCTAACCTTGCTAAGCCTAACCCCACTCTTGCCATTATTCCTAGCCCTATTATTATATTTGCTCCTACATCTTCCAAAAAGAAACAAATTGGTAGTCCTACATCCCAAATTATGGTTACTCATGTGCTAAAGAAGGTAAAACTTGAGATAGATGATGATTATAGTGATATTAATATGGTTGAATTACCTTCTTCACCACTCGAGTATACAAAGTATCAAACAAATGAGGGTGATCCATTGACTGATCTTATTTTTAAAGATGATTCTAATAGAGAGCATGCATAGTTTGGTAATATTATTCTATTTTCCTTTAGATAGCTCATGGTACTGGATGTTTAATTTTTTTTAGAAACTCATCATTCTGTGCATTTCAATACTTCAATTTTATAGTGATTCTTGGGACATATGCATATATCTATTCTTGACAATATACTCAATTTTTATAGTTTTTTTGACATTTTAATCATGTGGCATTTTAATGTTCATATGATGTTATGTTACTTAATGGATTATGATGGTTAATTAGTGTTTAGATCATTAGACATAAGTAATTATTGATCATTTATGTTATATTCAGATGTAAAATTTGTTAAGTGATGTTAAGAAAGCTACAAGGGCCCCCACATATTAGAGAATGTTATATTGATCTATTTTAAATCTAATTTTGAATCTCAAGCATTTTTTTTTAATTTTAAAATTATAAAGTTAAGTTATAACATTTTTAACTTATAAAGTAATTAACTTTAAAAGTTGATTAAAGTTGTAATTATAACTAACTAAAGGTTAGTTACAACTTCAAAACGTAACTTCCTTTGACAAGGATGCTTTATAAGGAGATTGGAAGCATATAACAAAGGGAGAAAATATATAGGTACTAAAAGATCTATTTTGACCTAACACACACACCCCATTTAATCTTTCAAATAGGGGCCCAGTATTAATTAAACATCCTTTGAGCTTTTTTTTTAAGCAGAGGTCTATGATATATAATTTTTAAAAGCATGAATTTAAGAAATTTATCTAATGTTTGAGATATTCATTTGAATATCTAAGTTCATGGTTGTTTGATTAACATAATCCACAATCTTCATCTCATTATTTATAGGGTGATTTTGAGGCTTAAATGAATCAAAGATGTGCCTAAACCATATTATATGCTTTATTCTTCACCTTTGATTTTCTTTAAGTGTTTATGTACATGATCCTATTTATGAATTATATTGATTACTAGGTTAATGTGATTTGCTTATAGTGGGTTTTTTAT
The DNA here is from genome assembly GCA_037957365.1 of Torreya grandis. Taxonomy (NCBI): domain Eukaryota; kingdom Viridiplantae; phylum Streptophyta; class Pinopsida; order Cupressales; family Taxaceae; genus Torreya; species Torreya grandis. Next base: position 1,606,716 of record JARHVA010003007.1, read on the forward strand.
GTATGTATTATGTCTTAAACAAAATATATTGCACTTAGGCATTTTACTAGACCATCCTAGAGTTCATCTTTTTCACTCGACATCATTCCACTCATTCAAAGACTAAGTTAAAAATGCATATCACCATCCCATATTCTCAAAGGTGACGTTAGAAAAGGGATATATATGGATGATCTCAGGAAAGCAAAGCAATAAGAACCATCCACATGTCATAATATCACTCACTTGGCTTCCCAGAGGTAATGTCAGTAGAAAGATTTATATGGATGATCTTGGTTAGGTAGAACAACAAGAACCATCCACGTATCATCATCCCACTTACCTGGCTTCCCAAAGGTAATGTTAGCATAAATATTCATGTGAATAGTCCCAAGAAAGAGGAGTAGCAAGAGCCATCCATATGTCATTATCCCTCTCATCCTAGCTTCCTGGATGTGACCTCAGTAGAAGGATTTGTATGAATGATCCTGGGTGACCAGAGTTATGAGAGCCATCCATTTGTCATCATCCTACTCATCCCAATAGCCCTTGATCCATGCATGGTATATGAAGCTTAATTTTTTAGTGGAACAATGAGATCTTACCACTTGTCACCATTTTTCTAACCCACAAACCCAATAGCAAAGCACAACATATCACACCTTAGCCACTAGTGAAATAATGACATATAGACACATGTCCCCCAAAACCACATAAGTAAATATCGAAGACACCATTATTAGGTCTAAAATAGAAAAAAGAGACAATTGTCATATTAGGATGACTAATCATCGAGGAACATGTGGAAGAAGCCACATGACATTAAAAATACATGAAAATTTAGTTTTATAAACTTTAAATGAAAAGATTAAAGAGTGAAGGACATTAGCTTCACTTAATTCACATGAACTAAAGAATTAATGCATTCAATTCTTGTATCAAATGTGGTCATAGTAATATATTTAAAATTACCATTCTCAGTCTAGATACATTACCTTCAAGCTATCCAGAGTATTGTAAATTTTAAGCCCAAGTGTAGATGATGAATTCAAAACATCATTGCAACCAAGAATTTACAAGCTTATTCATAGAGTAAAGGATTTATGAATAAAATCAATGAATTCCTCGTATCTCATCCCAATTCCCTCTGATTACTCAATGATAGGCCCAAAAGAGTTCATAGATACAACATTTAATTCAATGATTTTGAACATCGAGTCCAAGCATTATTTAGAGAGTTAGGATAAGATCAATGTGGTCAAGCCATATAAGGACAAGGACCATATATCTCTATCTTCACACATAGATACAAATATGATCTCCTATCCATCGAAGCAATAGGCCTTCAATATGTAATGGATAAACTAGAGGTAATACCCTATATTGACTTACTATTCAATTTATTCTTTAATGACAAGGTTACTAGAAAAATATTGCATTTTAGACTAAGTAAGACACTAGTAATGTATATCAATTAGAATGAATTTGAGAGGTATTATAGGCTTCCCATGCCAGACATGTCATATAGGCAAGACATAGTGAACTCATGGCTTCAGGACCATTAAATCACTAACAAGTTATAGGAATGGGTTAGTAACCCAAGTTACTTCACATTTCAAGGCCCTATTTCTACCATTCCCATAATGGTTTTCATGCCAGGGGACATAATTTACATGGCCCTTTTGAACAGGATATATGGTATTTCAACTATCACTTATGTCAATGAGGTTTGGGTCCCTTTGCTAGATATAATTATGACTTATAACAAAATTGTATCCCTAGGGGAGGTCATTAGCTCTAAAATGATTTAAAAACTCACCAATCCTGGGGGTTCCCCTGACAAAAATTTCTATATGATGTCCTACATTGTGGATGTAGTAATTATAACTATGCATGCATCCCATTATCAACCTTGGAAACCATTCATTGAGTACCCCAAGAATTGGGTATGTGATGAATTCGATATTCTTCATGTCCACAGATTTAGGAGGAATATGTAAAAGATCATTGAGATCTTTTACCCCATAGTATATCAAGATATATAGGGGATGAATATGCCCAGATTGTTAGACACAATAACTAATATTATTCAAAATATGGGTGATTACTATATATACCCTAAAAATACAATAAGTAGAATTGAGCGCACAAAGGCACACTCTTTATACATACCAAGGATTGTGGCGAATAAGGTTGTTGATCAAGAAATTATTGCTTAATTGGATGATAGTATTGATACTGAGTTAAATAAGGTAAAGAAAACAACCCTTCATCCAACCCCTCTCAGTTTTGGTAGAATCTAATACATAAGGTGGGAATACTTACAAACTATGGGGAAAATTAGGACACATTATGGGTTTAAATAGGTACTTTTTAACTATATAGGGGGTGAATATGCCCAGATTGTTAGACACAATAACTAATACTATTCAAAATATGGGTGATTACTATATATACCCTAAAAATACAATAATTAGAATTGAGCGCACAAAGGCACACTCTTTATACATACCAAGGATTGTGACGAATAAGGTTGTTGATCAAGAAATTATTGCTCAATTGGATGATAGTATTGATACTGAGTTAAATAAGGAAAAACAAACAACCCTTCATCCAACCCCTCTCAGTTTTGGTAGAATTTAATACATAAGGTGGGAATACTTACAAACTATGGGGAAAATTAGGACACATTATGGGTTTAAATAGGTAATTTTTAAACATTACGATCCCAAAGGGAATGTCAGAGGAAACCTTACAAAATATGAAAAGAAAATAATAATTAACTATGGACATCAGGCCTATGACCATGAAAACATATTCATGAATATTGAAGATGACTTTGAAGTAGCTATTAAGATGCACAAAGCCAACATATTGATGATTATGTCATAGAGGATCAAATATGATCCTAATATCACTAGAGAAGATTCTAAGAGGATTGAGAAGTGGGAATGATTTTCTAAACCTATTCATAGAACCCCTCTTTAGGAAAAAGAAGAAATACAAGAAGAGGATGACCCATATGGGGTAACTCATACTAAAAAGAGAGCTAGGAATCCTCCAAATCCTCTTACACATGTAATCAATTTTGGCTCTCCATAATGCAAAATTGAAGAAGAAAGGCCTTCAAGTCCTAGTGGAGTAGCTAATATATTTTCCATATTACCCTTCCTTCCATTGACTATTGCACAACATGTAACTCTTCCTTCATTTATATCTCAAGTGTATGTTACTTATTTTTCTTTGACACCACCATCATTAGTATCCCAGAGTGGTGGTCAACCCACTTCACCACTCATCATTTTTATAGTAGTAAGTACTCTTATCGCCCTATCATCAACTACAATCACCAGTACTTCATTATCTACTCCACCTCCTATTAGACCAACCTCTACTACTACTAAAATAATACTCACCTATATAAAGAAGCCCAAGACCACACCTATTTATCCCCAAAAGGTGGAAGTGAAAGGAGAACCTACATAAATCCCTAAATAGGGAGGTGATAGAATTAGGGGTATAAGAATATCAAACCCTATCATAATTTATGATAGTGATGAAGAAGATAAAACATGGAAAATTAAAGATGAATTTTGTAATCACTTAAAAGTGGTATTTAGATGCTAATAATGTCACTTGAGTTACCCTATTCCTAGCTTAGCCTAGACCTATCCTAGAGCCTTAGACATACATTTTTAATCATTGATCAGACCATAGTCACCTAAAGTCAATCAAAACATAGTCTCATAACTATCTTCCCAGATCCCAACCCAACTTGCTCAGAAGTCTTCCAAGTGGACATTAGTGCCACATTTGGGACACTACATCCACATGACGCTAGTGTCCCCAACTGGGCACTAGTGTCCTTAGCCCTAGCTCTTCTTAAAAAATACTTTTTCAAATGTGTTCCCATCCTAAGGTTAGCCTAAGCATATTTTGTTAACCACAGAAGCTATAGATCTCTATAAATATAAGTCTATATGATCTTTATTCACTAGATGGAAAATAGATGCCAAAACACATTCAAACCAAAGACAAGTTGAGTAAAATTAAGATATTTGATCCCTATTCTACCCTAATTCTGCATATTACCATCTATAATAACCCTAAGCCTAGTTTTCAAAGATTTCAAGTCTCAAACACATTTAAGAAAGCCAAGTCCACTGTCATTCTAACATTTACTTGCACTTGCATCAAGTACTAGGTGGGAGAACTACATTGGGATTGATCCCTCTTCAGAATATTAGTATGTAGGCAACTCTCTTCATAGTGGGGTGTTGAGGATGTATAGCCTATACTACTAATGAACACATAATTATTTATCATGCCATACTTGTAAAGAGGATTAGGGTTTACACATTAAATTAGGTTTTCCAAGCACAACATAGAGTTCCAAGTTTCATGCACACAAGAATAGGACCTAACAACATAGTTTCAAGTGCTCCCAAAAAATAGGAATATTCTTGCAATAGAGACATTAATGCCACATTGAGGACACTACATAAGCATGGTGTTACTTTCCATATGGGGCACTAATGTCTAGTGAGGAAACAGATTCTAGACTCCTATTGATGACTCTCAGAATTATCCAAAACCCAATTTTTAGAACTCAAATCATCCATGATAGTCATTTTATAGATAAGTCTTTATTTATGCCTATTTATTGCTATGTTATAAAGTCAAATAAGGTTGAATTCTATAAAAAATTAGTGCTTAATTATTACAATTTATTTAACTAATTTAGACATCTCAACCCTTTAATCTAAACATAGGTTTACATAGTTAAACCCTAAAAAGGTTAAATCATTTGTGAATCTATCTTTCTTCGAATATTGCATAAAACCCTAGTTTGTATTTATTCTAATTATGTGTAATAAAATTAGGGTTGCATATTTATAATTTTCTATTTTTTTAATACAACCTAACTAATTAAATCAATTACATATTAGGGTTTTAATTTATTTAAATATAATTTAAATTTGGTGCAAAGAAACCCTAGATTCCAAAAACCCTAACCCTAGATAATACAAGTTAGGGTTACAAATTATTATTTTTCTAATTTTTGGTGCATAACCTAACCCATATAGTCATTACCACATTAGGGTGTCATCTATTTAAATTTTATTTAAATATTTGCTTAACATACCCTAATTCAAAAGCCTAGCAATACAAAACCCTAGTATTTACATTTCTCGAATTTAAATTTCAGATTCACGTTTATTCTCCAATCATGATCATAATGATAGAGTAAATTAGTCACTTTTTGTTGCAAAGTTTAATACTTTAATTTTCATGCTTATTCCCTTTAATTTAGAAAAGACATCAATACATGTATATATGATGCTTATTATCAAATGCAATATCTATCATCCTTCATAACATGTTATCTTTATTCTATGTGAAAAACAATTAAGACATTATTATTTGATCACATAGACATATGCATACATGATGCCTCATATCAACTAAAACACTTTTCATGTTGCATTATTTCTTTCACATGTTATCTCTCTTCTATGTGCAAAACAATTAAGACATTATTCTTTAATCACATAGACATATGTATACATGATGATTCATATCGACTAAAATACTTTTCATGTTGAATTATTTCTTTCACATATTATATTTCTTCTATATTCAATATAATCAAGATAATGTTCTTCCAACACATAGATAACTTGTTAAATCGAATAATAGTTATACTACCTAAAATCAATCAATCACCCTTAGATGTATTTTGCTTTTTAACTCATTCTCATTCCTTTCCCATCATTCCTATACATATCATAACATCATTGGTCTCACTTATCCCTCATTTTTATTGATGACAAGCATCCAACCAACATCTTGCATCTAATTTTAGCTCTACGCTCTTGGTAGACCCTGTATTCTAGGTTATGATGTCCTCATGTGGTCCTAAAGCTTGACAAGTTTGAAACACCTATGACTATAACTTTATGGATAAGAGCAATACTCCTTCAAGTACAATTTCCATTTTAGAGATTTTATATCACTCTAACACATACGAGGATATTTTGTATGTAACACTTATGACACTCAGGTACCTCAAACATTCAAGCTCACCTATGTGGCTTTTATTATCAATATTATGAAATGGATAAAAGAACATATTTATTTTGAGAGAGAGGACCTTCTATCTCAACACATCATAGACCTACACCTACCTCTCTATATTTCTTTACAAATTAATGAGGTAGGTTTAAAATGAGTTCTAGTTAACAATGGATCAGAGTTGAACATCTACAACATTTCTTTTCTACACTGTCTTAACATCTATGCTATAGATTTGGATCCTTCTGATATGAGCATCTAAGGGTTTGACAACATTCCATAATTTTTTTTGGGTAAAATCACATTAAACCTTACCCTCAAACCCTGAACACTACCTACAACATACCAAGTTATGCTAAATGATCTCAATTACAATCTCTTACTTGGTAGACCATGGATCCATGCTATGCATGTCATTCTATCAACATTACATGCATGTCTAAAATTTAACTACAAAGGCCATATATACATGCCCTATGGATAAATAACCACTTAAGTATTATCAACATACAAATCCTTCACATAACTATATTCTACACATGTGTTTTAATACTACACCACCTCAGGCTATAATTTAAAAGATGTATACAAGTCCACCAACTTTTTCTAGTACATAGGGCAATAAATTTACTTCACCTTTCACAGTAAGATATTTTCAAAAGATGGGTTACATAGGTCAGGGCCTTAGTAAACATGAACAATGAATCCTAAATCCTATTAAAGTATATGATCAATAAGGTGAACAAGGACTTTGATATAGAAATGATACATCTAATGCCAGATCCTCTCACAATGTCTCTCAACACATCACATTTTGTCCACTTATTCCATGAGCAGTTGATATAGTGAATCATGTTTATAAAATTTTAGTCATATACCTAACCTCATCAATGATACAATTTCACTAGCTCTACAATTTCTTGATGAGTTCACCAATGATGAAGCTCTCTTAAAATTCCTGGGTACATATGAGGATCTCCCTTCCTTCTATCATAAGAATAGGTTTCCTCATTCCATAAGTGTTCAGGCATAATTTGATAAGTGTTCAAATGATTTGGATCATATGTTACTTGACATAGATGATACAATCCCTACAAAACCATATACTTTAGATTGATCTACATTGTTCAATGAAGAAATAATCAATTTTAATTATGGCACTGAAATTGATCCTCGCATCATACTCTTGGCTGCCACATTACATAAATTATAAGACATAGATATTCATTAAAATTTAACTAATTTTCTTGAAGTATTTGCATGGCCTTATTCTGATATGCGTAATATTGATTTGTCAATTATAGTACACAAAATTACATTATATCCTGATGCCAAACTAGTAAAATAAAAGATTCATAAAATACATCTTAAAGTAGATCTCCTTGTTAAAGATGAAATTCAGTGGTTCTTAGATGTTGATTTCATTCTACAAATCACCCATCCATAATGGGTTGCTAATATAGTTCCAATTGTCAAACGTAATGAATAAATCTAATGTTGTTGTGAATCTAGAGACCTCAACAAAGCATGTCCTAAAGATTATTTCCCTTTACTAATTAATATGATAGTTGATTCCATAATTGGCTATGAGATGCTCTCCTTTATGGATGGTTTTTTTGGGTAGAATCAAATCAAGATAGCTGAAGAAGATTAGGAAAAGACTTCTTTCAAAACACCATGGGGAACCTTTTGATATATAGTCATGCCATTCGAATTAAAGAATGTTGGTGTAACTTACTAATGTACTATGACAAATATCTTTCATGACCTCATTCAAAAGACTGTCAAAGATTATGTCAATGATTTTTAGGCAAAGTTGAAAGAATAATAACATCATGTAATCAATTTGTGATAAATATTTGAAAGAATTAGACAATACAACATTCAACTCAACCTTAAGAAATGTGTCTTTGGAGTTTCCTCAAGGAAACTTTTAGGCTTCATTATATCTCAATGTGGCATAGAAGTTGACCCTAAGAAGGTCAAAACAACCATGGATATGCCTCCTACTAATCTAAAACAAATTTGGTCCCTTTAGGTGAAAATTGAGGTAATTCATTGATTCATGGCACAACTCGTAGATAAAACCCAATAATTCACTAAACTACTTAAAAAGGATGTGCAATTCGAGTGGGATTTCACATGTCAAGAAAGCTTCAATACACTTGAGCAATAATTGCTCAACCTTCCCATATTGGTTCCACTTATACCTGGTAAACCAATCATACTTTACCTTTCTATGACAAATCATTCATTGGGAGCACTCTTAACATAACATGATGACTAACATAAAGAAAGAACAATTTACTACATCAGTTGTACACTAGTTGACTATGAGTAAAATTATCCAGTAATTGAAAATCTTTGCTTAGCACTAATATTCACTACTCATTAGTTTTATCACTACTTGATAACAACAAAACATAGATCATTACCAAAGTCAATCCCCTAAAATTCCTCATGTCAAAACCACATCTTTCAGGTTATATTTCCAAATGGGTTATGTTAATTATAAAATTTGACCTGAGAATCATATTACAAAAATTGGTAAAAGGACAAATAATCATAGACCAATTGATAACAGCTTCACTACTAGATAAAAATCCTATTAATGATGATTTCAAAGATGATTTCATAACATACAATACCATTATTGATACATGGATAATGTTCTTTGACGGTTCCAAATGTGCATTTGGTGCTGGCATTAGAATTATTTTCATTGATCTCCTAGGACACATGGTACCTCTTGCATACTAACTCAATTTTTCATGCACCAATAATATCATAGAATATGAATCTCTAATCTTAGGCCTTCAAGTAACTCAGGATCTCAAAATAAAATCAATAAAAGTTTACAAGGACTCCCAATTAATTTTTAATCAAGTCATAAATGTTTACAAATAAAATAATAACACTTGATTCCTTATAAGGACATGGTTCAATGTCTATGTGCTTAGTTTGACAATTTTTGTATTGATAACATCCCACACAAAGATAATCATCATATTGATGCAATGGCAAGTTCCACATCGTTATTTCCCTTAGAGATAGATGTAAAACAAGATCTATTCATAATTAAATGATTACAATCTCCATCAGTTTCCCATGTAGACCTTATCACTCTAACAATACTAGTTACCACATGTAGTTCAACACCATCTAAATGGTTCTCCAATATATACAACTTTTTAAATAAATCTATCACACCAGATAATTTTACAAAGCATGAAAAGTGAAAATTGTAGCAAAATTTTCTTCGATATGTCATCATTAGTAGTATATTTATTCAAAAAGTATTTTGAAGGACACTTACTTTGATGTTTAACAACTGAGGAAACTAAACTAGTTATTCGACAGATACATGACAATGAATGTGTTGGTCATTTCAGTGGTAAGGCAATGTCCCACAAGTTACTTAGACAAGGTTACTATTGGCCAACCATGGAACAATATGCAAAATTAAATGACAAATGTCAATGTCATGAAAACTTACACCATGTACCTTTACAAAAGCTTTAACCTATCATATACCTACGGCCATTCATGTTATGGGGTTTCGATCTAATAGGTTAGATAAACCCAAAATCAATAGGAGGCCACACATTCATTATCACAACAACATAATATTTTAAAAAGTGGGTAGAAACAATCCCATCACAATCAACAAAGGGGGAGGATATTTATTGATTTCTGATGACCAATATTATTTCTTTCTTCAGTCTCCCAAAATCCATAATTACCAATAATAGAACCTCTTTCAAGAAAAAAATAGTAAAAAAGTTCTATGCCAAATACAAAATTTGACACACATCCTCTACACCATACTACCCACAAGGTAATGGTCAAGCAGAGGCAACGAATAAGATGATCAACAACATTCTCAATAAAATAGTCACCAAATTTGGTGATGATTGGCACAATAAACTTATCTATGCACTTTGCACTTACTACACTAGTATACACACACCAATAAAAACTACTCCTTATTCACTCATATATGGAACAATATCCATTATTCCATTGGAATTATAAATCCCATCTTTACGAGTATCTTTAAAAGGACTCATCACATATGATTAGTAGAAAGAGAAACATCTCCATGAACTAGAATAATTAGATCATAAATGTATCTAAGCTGTAAAACATCTTAGATCCTATAAAAAATGAACCTAAAGAACCTAAAATAACATAGTCCACAACATGATATTCAAAATCAATGATCTAGTATTGAAAGAAAATCTCAAAAATATCAACCCCAAAGAAGAAAAAAAAGAAAAGTTTAAACCAAATTGGATCATACCATACATCATCATAGAAAAGATTTGCATAAAAGTATATTGTCTAGCTTCAATCAATGAAAAGGCAATTAAAATCGACTGAACATCATGCATCTAAGAAGATTCTACATATAAAAAAATGAACTCTTCATTTGCATTATACACACTTCTTTCTATCTCTTGCTCCTTGTACATAGTTTATTTTCATTTGCTTGTAGCTTATAATCATAAAATACAAAAACAATATAATATGTCAAAATACAAAAACATTCAAATATTTCAAAAACACAAACTTTTTCAAATTGTATGCATTGCTATGTTTACATTTCTAGTACTTGCTATATATTACATATTTCTAGATCTCCTAGTATAGTCAATTTTTATCATACACATATGCTTCACTTGTTATTTTCGAGTGCTTGCAAATTCTAAATAGGACTCTAATCCTTTACACTGATCTAAACCATCTATAATATATCCATTGGGGGTGCTTAAACTAATCCAGGTTTATACATTTGATACATCTACTCACTTATGGGCATCTCCTACATAATTGATATAACCAGGTTTTATCTTTACATACTATACATTCTAGTTTATGCATTGATTTATCTTGATATTGATTATTGATCCTCATTACTCATATATTTTTCCAACTATCACTAGTTATACTTAGTATATATGCATCCTATGATCTACATATATTTATACTACACAATTATAGATGCTTTCATTTCTAGTTTTCCTAGATTAGACTTGATTATGTTCCTATGCTTTTGCCATATTTAAGGGCCTTTGAATATGTCATTGTTATTTGGCTCTATGCCAATTCTCTATTTGTATGCCTTGGACATGTTCCTGTGTCCCTCGTGTGTGCTTTCCTACTTCTATATGTGGAAATCTGAACATGTCCTTATATGTCTTCATTATCAGATTTAGTGACATATGCCCATGTCCCTTGTATTGTGGTCCCTTGGCCTAAATTTTGCATGCCTCATGTGATTGTATGTGTGATTATTTATATGCTTCTATATCACGACACTTGTATTTTATTGTTACACACACACACACACACACACCAATTTTTGATGCCATGAGGGATCTAATGTATCTACCCTTCCTACTTGGGTGCCATGATGGACATCATGCCCCATCCCCTTCGGTAGTTACTCAGATTTATTATTATGCATTGATTATATATAAATTGAAACCCTTGTACAATGCTATATTACAACATACATCTTACATTACTTATGCTCAAATAATTTTACATTTTGATGTTATGTTTGTACATTGTATTAGAATATCATGCACATGCTCTGGCTAACACATTTTATAGAGTTACTTTTTTAGAGGGCATTTCTTACATAGATTTCAAAACTAACCTCAAAATATGGGGCATGCATAGGGGTTTATCATAGAGATTAGGTTCCTACATTTCTATTCATAAATACATTTTAGCATATAGGCTTAGTTTTAGACATCAAACTCAAGGCAGATATAAAACATAATTGAGACTCAAAATTTAGTTTAGATCACTCAAAAATTAGAGCAAGTAGACATTAGTGCCTAGATTGGAAAACTATCACCATAGGATGCTACTATCCACTATAGGGTACTACTATCAAGTATACCCAACTTTAGGATAATCTGGATCATTTAGACCAATACACTAGGTATGGTACAAATTTGCATGGATATAGTCATATGTTTGACAATTATATTTAGATTTTGCTAAGGTCCATTCATTTAAGCTCAGATTCATACCAGTTGCTTAGATTCAGGGGCATCATGCATGACAAGATCACTCCCACATTTAGTTCAATTATATAGATTCAACTATTACATAGTCAATTTAGATTTAATATACTTAGATACTAGATTAGGGGCATGTGTGCAACACATAGTTTCCATATACTCAACTATACACAAGTTGATTAGATGGAATGGGAAGCTCCATGTTATTCTCTATGCTTTATACAATTAATATCACATTCTAGGATATCACCTGATTCATGCCTTAATCCATCTATAGTGGTTGGTATTCCCAAGTGGCCCAGTGCTACCTAATATACCTGAGTGGTTGTAGAGCCAACATACATAGTTAGATTTACTCAATTAGATACTTTCAACACTTTATGTAATTTAGTTAGAGATGAAAATACCTAACACAGGTGGGAAATGATGGAGTCATGGCCTACTTGAGTTTTTAAGCCACCCACATGAGAGGGTTAGACACACTTACAATCTTATCCAAGTTATTCACAGAGATCAGGATCCACTGAGTAGGGTGGGCAATCAAGTCAAAACCATATTGAGTTCTTGAGCTACCCATATAAGGATTGAACAAGTCATCAAATTAGTCCAATCTATTTAATGATATGATCATTATGTACACTCACACACATAGGTTATCACTAGGTTCATACATTGGTTCACGTACCTAATGAGGTGTATTCATTCCTTTCCTCTCTCTTTAATTAGCGTTACTCAGTTAGATTATTTCAACACAATCTTTTGCTTTTGATCACCTCTTAAATAAGGACCATTTTTTTCATGATTCATTATAGGACATTGATTTGGATCATGTTTCATATATACATATCTAGATTCACATACCCATAATTAGTTACATGGGTTTCAATTTCAAGGTAAGTCCAAGTATGCTTCTTTTTCCTTTATATATTTATTTCACTTTACTACATTACTATCATAAAGGGGGGCACAAATGTAATCACCTAAAAGTGGTAATTGGATGCTAAGAGTATCGATTGAGTTACCCTATTCCTAGCTTATCCCTAGACCTATCCTAGAGCCTTAGACATACTTTTTCAATCATTGAACAAACCATAGTCACCTATAATAAATCAAAACATAGTCCTAAAACTATCTTCCTAGATCCCAACCCAACTTGTTCAATAGTCTGCCAAGTGGACATTAGCACCACATTTGGGACACTACAACCACATGGTGCTAGTGTACCTAACTGAGCATTACTGTCCTTATCCCTATCTCTTCCCAAAAAATACTTTTTTAAATATGTGCCCCTTCCAAGGCCATCCTAAGCATATTTTCTTACCTGCACAAGCTACAAATCTCTATAAATACAAGTCGATTTAACCTCTATTTACTAGATGGAAAATAGATGCCAAAACTCATTCAAACCAAAGACAAGTTGAGCAAAACTAAAGTATGTGATCCCTATTCTACCCTACTTTTACATACTACCATTTATAGCATCCCTAAGCCTAGTTTTCAAATATTTCAAAGCTCAAACACATTCAAGGCATCCATGTCCACTCTCATTCTAGCATTCACTTGCACTTGCATAAAAAACTAGGTGGGAGCACTACATTGGGCTTGATCCCTCTTTAGAGTATTGGTATGTAGGCAACTCTTTTCATAGTGGGGTGTTGAGGATGTCCATCCTATCCTAATAACAAATACATAATTATTACTCATGCCATACTTGTAAGGAGGATTAAAGTTTTCACATTAAATAATGTTTTCTAGGGATGACACAGAGCTCTAAGTTTCATGTGCACATAAACAAGACCCAAAAACACAAGTAAAAGTGCTTCCAAAAAATAGGAAAACTACAACAAAGGGGAAATTAGTGCCATATTGAGGACACTACATAAGCATGGTGTTACTATCCATATAGGACACTACTATCTGGTCAGGAAATAGACTCTAGAATCCTATTGGCAACACTTAGAACTGTCCAAAACTTAGTTTTTAAAACCCAAATCATTTGCAACAGTCATTTTCTAGATAATTATTTATTTATGTCTATTTATTACTATTTTTAAAAAGTCAAAGAAGGTCAAATTCTATGACAAATTAGTGCTTAATTATTGTAATTTATTTAATTGATTTAGACATCTTATCCCTTTAATCTAAACATAAGTTTTACATAGTTAAACCCTAGAAAAGTTAAATTAAATTCCTATTAGGGCTTGACACTAAAGAGTCATGCTCAATCAATGAGACCATAGAGTCATATCTAGAAGATGAGTGGATATTTGAGGAAATAACTCAGTTAGGAAAAATAGAATTGATCAATGAATATGAAGAAGTCAGCAAAGGATATGGTAGTTTGATTGCTACTAAATTATTATTAGATAAAGAGGGAGATGTAGAAAGAGAGGCATAATTATAACTATAAACTATAGTTCAGGGGTCATCCCTAAGTAAACTTCCAATCTCTTTACCTCCATCCATTACAAAAATCATTACTCTAACTAGTGCTCCTTTGGTTGTGAGTCCTTTAAGTCCACATTCTATAGATACTTCAATTTCATTAATAAATATTGGTGCAAAACATTCTTTAGATTCTTTAAGACAAATTACCTAGCCTGAGGATGTCACATTACCCATTTTTCCTACCATATCCTAGTCTATTATTATAGACTCTATGTCCACCACTACTATGAATTCTAGGGTTGCTTATACCTCTATTATTAACTATGTGCATAATCTATTAAACACCCTAGTGGCCTATTCATTTTTTAGTAAAACCAGTCCTTAGTCTTTTGGGCCTAACATAGGGGTACATTTTAAAAATTTGGTGTCTACATCCATTTTTTCCATGTTAAGCACTCCTTCTAGGATGACCACCTAAATAGAGATGCTTATTATCTAGGTCACTTAGTCATACTCATCAATAATCTCAGTTATCAAGGAAATAGGGAAGGCTAAATATGTAATTGACACACCAGTCCAAAGACATGTTATTGGTTAGAGGAAAGTAGTACCTTCATTTCTTGAAATAGGGACATCTTCCACCATGGCTATGTTACCCCATGGGTCATCCCTTTCAATCACTCAAGATCAGCCAACACAATCAATCTACCCTGTAGAACAAATAGAGCAACCAATTGCTCTAAATATTCCTTCATGGATTAAACAACTATAGTATAAGGAAGAGACAGGTAGGCAAGACTTGGTGATAACTGAGCAGCCTAAAATTAAATTATATTTTGAAAAATATACTAGTACTTGGAGAAAATATAAGAGGAATACTATAGTTGTTGAGGGTCAAAAGATAGAACTAGAGTATAGAGAAGATATCTTTTCTCTAACTAAGAGAAGGAAGCTGAACCCTTCAGACCCTGATAGATTTGGGGAAGAGCCATAAAATTTTATAGATGTGATAAAATGAGTTATAAAGGTAATGTTTAAAAGTTTTGATTAGGTAGTATAAAAGCATCCAAAGGTTATAACCATCCAGGACCCAAAGAAGATAGTAAATAATTTACATGGGATAACAAGGAAGCTTTTTGACACCATTGAGTCAGTACAGTTCACAAAGGTCACTTCTCAACCTAAATGGGGAGATATTTTGCAATTGTTTAATAAAGTAAAATATATTGATGCTAAGCTTAATTTATTCAATTAAGCAATTAGGAATAAATCTTATACTCATTTGAATCTAATAACTACAATTGAAGTTGCACAAGCCCATAATTTTGTAGTTGTAAAAAGAGATAGTTTGTTTGAGTGACACTAGGAAATGCAAACCCTTGTTCATCATTTTGTAAATCATGAAGGAGAGTAGTTTTTATCCTCAAATATTTAAGAGTCACTAAATTAAATACATATTAGGGGAAATTGGTCTCTAGGCCAATTCTTGAAAATCATCTATCAACAATAGTGGATAGCTTTAGAGCTGAGATAGAAGGCATCATCTATAGAACTAATGATGAAATAATGTAACTAGTTAATTTTTCAAAGGATAAGATCATAGGAACTAAGGCCTTTAATGTTGAGGTTGGATTGATACTAGGCACCCATAGGAAGATAATGAGTAAGCTTCCATAGTTGTTCAAAAGGCCATTGCTTGATTTTCAAACCATTAACATAGACTTCTAAGTGAGTCATGCTCTTTATATTTAGAGGGAAGCAACTAAGCAAGTAATGACAACATTAAATTTCATGATTAATTTACCTCAGACTACTCAAATTTCCATGTAAATGCTAGTGCACATTTAGAATGGGCCTATTTCTGTCCTACTTCTAGCTTCTACTTCAGGTTTATCTATAGCTACTTTAGCTACATTTTCGGTTCCACCATCTCTAGTATTTTCTTCGACTAGTGGTACCACATCAATATGAATATAAAATATGTATTTGCATGTGTTGACTAAGTCTAAGTTTTGGTTCTTGATTTGTTTACATGTATATATTGTATTTTTAGGTGAGAAATTATATTTTGAGTGATCAATGTTGTACATGCATCCTTTGTATGAAATCCATATGCAAGTACTATTTTTAGATATGTATTTTAAGACTTGGATTGAGAGATGAGGCCTTCCCCATCCTAATCCTATTTATACTTTTAACCTCCTATTCATAAAAGTGAGGAAAATTTTAGCTATTTAGATTAAAAGGAGATTCTAAGAAGTTTTGATAAATTGGTCTTGATGTGCAAATCTTGATTCTTCTCCAATTTTATGGACTATGTAAGAAGTGTTGTCATTATGGTATCTTAGTTCTTTTATTATACTTAAAGTATATTTTTAATTCAATTATTCACTTTAATCTATAGTTTTTTTGAATGCATTTTGCATGCTAATCATAATCCCCCTTTATAGATGTGCAATAAAAATCTAACAAATGTGACAACCTTTGGTTATGCATGTTTAAGTTTAATGTGTTTTAGTTCCCTTTGAATCCTTACTGTGTTTGATTATTGATGTTCTCCAACAACTTACAACAAATATTAGTCTTTTAATTATTTGTCCTACCTTAATTCAAGTGCTGGTCTTGAAAGGTCTCATTTTGTATGGTTCACATACTTCTTTTATGCCCTTCCTTTCCTCTTTTTAAGTTTTTTAGAAGTCCTTCTCACCTTAGTTAAAACCATCATCCTTCCAACCATTTCAAATAGATCTAGGTTCACCCATAGCCAACCCATATGTGGTAAATAATTTGTATTGTTCACTGCTATTTCACCAACAAGTTGTTATAAAATTGAATACCTTGCAAATCATGCATTAGAGTGAAATCATTTCACTAATTATAAAACATTAGAGGCTACTTTGTAAATATTTCTATGGTGTGCATAAAACCCACATCAATAATATCTCTTGGTTTCAAACTTTCATACATTTTTTTCTATGCAAGAATCTGTGAGATCAGTAATCACTTGTAGATAGACCAAATGATATCTTCTTTTATGATGAAGTAATTTACTTAAATAACATAGGTATATCTAGGTTTCTTGATTCATTTATAACTAATTATCTAAAGTTTTAAAGTATTAATTTCTTTTATGATTGTAAATATGTAATCATATGCACATAAATCAATGTCCTTTTTCTGAATAATGATGAAAACATCACATTTTGCCACATATTATTGAATTTAAATTGTATAGTGAACTTCTCTTGGAGACTTATTTGTAATTAGTTTTAATGATGAAGTTTTCTCAATAAATTAATTTTATTTTTAAATTTTGGAGTTGAATCCTCTTAAGTTTCACATTCTATCCAAGTTTACTTTACTTTCTTTCTTTTTTATTTGAATATTTGTTAGTAGATCTTATTTCTTCTTTCTTATACAGTTAGGTTTCATATTAATTTTTTGTTCTTAATCTTTTTTTTAGTCTCATATTAAGTTCTTGCATAGTCTCTTAGTTTTAGATTATTTTCTATAGTTATAATCTTTAACTTTGTTAATTATGTAATTTACTAAAAATAATATTAATTAGTAATTAGTCCTAACTTTTAGATTACGTTAAATCTATTTCTTTCTTAGTAGTTTATTTTGCTTTACCATTGTTTGTAGTTAGATTAATGTCACATCCCAATTTCTTTCCAATCTGAAAAACATATTTGATCCATGGATTATTATGGTTGTTAGTTGATTAACTATTATTTGATGAAGTTTTATGTCATATGCTAATTATGGGATAATTATATGTTGTTTAATTTACATGATTGTTTTACTATGAGATAAATGTACTTTTTAATTTATACATTATGATCATGTTTACTAATTATAAAACATTATTTTATGGATATAATTATGTTTTAGGATAACTACCTTCATTATTGTGAGGTGGATGTAGGATAGATCCATCCCTCAGAGTGTTACAGAGGGAGAGCATAATCAGAGAGAGTGGTGTAAATGGGGACTAGGAGATGACAGAGAGTGAAACCAAAAACCCATGCACACACCACAATAGTATATCATATGTTATGATTAATTGTTTGAGTATATAGTTGTAGTATGCTTTGTTTTTTTTGAATGTTTACTATGATTTTTTCTATTCTTAAATCATTTTATATGATTACATGATTTCACTAATCTAGTTGTTGTTGATGTTATTAGTTAGTTGATTAATAAATATGTACCTAACTAGTTTAACGTAATTTACTGTAGTGTTGTTCATAGTTAATTATTCATTTAAAAATAATTGTTTGGATTCTTTATTAGAAATAATTAATGTATGCTGTTACATAATTTAGTAAGTTTGTTAGTGACTATTTATGTTTATAAGATTACTATTATCGATTTAAAATAGTAATGTAAATTTATAAAATACTTAATGAATAATAAGTTCTTTGTTTAGTATTAACATAATGCAAGGTGCTATTTGCAATATTATTTTGAAACTATTATATAAACATCATTGTGTTGTCAAAGTGTTTGCTAAAACCTAGAGGGTTAACTTATAATGGAAGTCAAATGAATAATGTTTGAGTTGGATGACTTGGTAACAATTAACAATAGTCTTTTAAATTCACATATACTTTAACCATGCTATATAGTCACTATGCTAATTAGTCAATATTCAACATTTCATGGAAAGATAATGATTAATTGAGTAAGTCAATAGTTGACATTATATGCAATAACATTAGTGATTATGATTTATTATTAGTCGATTTGTGTAGACTAAATGAAGTTGATGTTGGGTTTTGTTTAATTCAAAAGGCATGCATATTTTATAATGAATATATAATGATTATTTTAATTGAATCATTATAAGTTTCAAGATGATTAGGGTTTCTAATCACTTGTTGACTCTGGGTTAACCATTATTCTTAAAAAAATCATGATGGAAGTTTAGCTATTGGTTGCATGAGAAATAATGGTAGACTATAGCTTAGTGGGGGTTTTGTTGAGTTATTTTTGCATGCATATTTTTAGTTAGTTTGGTCTACCATGGATGAAGGAGAAAGTAGTGGTGAGTAAGGTGATGGAGAAGAATAAAAGAGAAGAGAGTAAGGCTATGAGGTAGGGGATACAAAGGATATAAAATAAAAAGAGAATAAGGAAAGCTTGAGTTAAGGAAGAAGAGTATATATGACTTACTTGGTATTAATATAATCACAGGTTAGTTTTGCACTAAAAATTTTTATGTGTGTAATATTTGATGGATTTTAGAATTGAAATGGTTATTAGTTTTTCACTTGTTTGAAATGTTATGGAAAATTTTAAAAAAATGGGGATATATGTAGGGCCTTGTGGAAGGTTCAACCTCCATAGAACCTTACATCCAACCCAGGGTAGCCTAAGGGAATTGGGTAGAGTTGCAAGGATTTCCATGGTTATTTTGGGTATAAATAAGCTCCGTCTTAAACTCCTCTTTCAATTTGAAAATATTTTTTCAATCATGGAATGATTATTTCTTGATGGGTATATTTAATTTTGCTCGAATTAGTTTTGTTGTCGAACCAATTTTGATATATATTTATTAAGGTATCAAATAAAATAGATTGAAATTTTGGGTTTTATGAGGGCTCAACTATGTGTAACCCTAATTGAATTTTAAATATATAAGTATGGGTTATTTATACAAAATGGATTGTGAGAAACACACGCACAAATATATATATATATATATATATATGTATATACATATATATATATATATACATATACATATATATATATACATATATATATATATGTGTGTGTGTATATATATATATATATATATATATATATATGTATATACATATATATATATGTATATATGTATATACATATATACATATATATATATGTATATATATATATATATGTATATATATATATATATGTATGTATATATATATATATATGTATGTATATATATATATATATATATATGTATATATATATATATATATATGTATGTATATATATATATACATATATATATATATATATATATATATATATATATATGTATATATATATATACATACATATATATATATATATACATATATATATATATATATATATATGTATATATATATGAAATTTAGGGCTTTCAAAGGAAACTATATGTGATAAATATAACTAGTTGTAAGATACCTATATAAATGGACTCTAAGTTTGGTTTCAAATGGAATTATGCTACTTCAGATTCAAATGAATTTTGTACATTTTAAACCAAGATCATAGTATTCATATTAGACTCTGTTATGAATCCCATAACATGCATACTTATATATGGATTTAGAAACAAATCAATTAGATCTATAATAAATAACTTAGATATGGGTAAGTGAACTAATGAACTATTGCTTATGAACTTGGCTCTATGCATAGTTATATACATGAAGAGGTTAATGTGGATATGGCAGAGTGAAGATTTAAATTGAATTCATTATATTTGAACTACATAAATCTTAATCTTTGAATATGTATTACTATTACATACTCAGATTAGAATATGATTTAAGTAAGAGTTTTACACAGTTGATAAAAAGATTGGGCATGTAATTTTATATATTTAATTACATGAGGAGGTTTATGTGGTAAAATATAAGTTGTTATATCATAAATCCTAAGCTAGGCATATTCAACTGATTGTATGTGTTTGATCATATGCATTTAATTTAAATGCTAATTTGAATTGATTGATTTGAGTAATTTGATTAAATAGATTTGGTATAGATGGTTGGCTATGTATGAGTGCAAATCACATGAAATGCTATGTATTTTTAGTTATACAAGTACATTTGGATTATCTGGTTCATAAAAAGGTTTGAGATTATTTTATTAGTTGGATATATACTTAGAGTATGTAGAATACTCTAAGACATTAGATAGTGGATGTCTTCTTAGAATATACTGTATACAATAAAGTATTTGTATGGTATTGAAATTATATTGATACTATATATATATATATATATATATATATATATATATATATATATATAATTGTGTTATGTTTTATTACCATGACATGGTAAAAATGGGTGAATGTATATATTTTAATGTTTGTATCAAAGTATTAAAATAAGGTATTTATGAGTTTTTAATACAAATCATATTAAGATGTTTTGGACTCGACTTTGTTATATATATGTGGAATATGAATAACTAAATAAGACTATGTTATAATGATTGTTTCGAAGATGAAATAACATTATAAGTTACTTGTGATTTGGGTAACTAACAATTTAGATATGATCATTATCCAGATGGTATGTTATATTAAAGACTATTTTGATTCTATTTATTATTATGTAGTAAACTAGATGATATTGGATTCAGTATAATACATTTGATGGACTAAAAGTGTGTATTTCATATTTCTATATGTAGCATATTTTTATCAGTTAAAGGAAAATATTTTGAATGAATCTGTTAGTTTTTATATTATTATATATTTTAACTAAATCTCGCATTCATGACTCTAAATAAGTAGTGGACATATTCCATTAGCTTAATTAACATCATCAATGCAAGATTTAGTGTAATCCAAATGAGTGATATGTATGAAATTGATTGATCTTAGAGATAATTAATTATTGAAAGCTTTAGACAAAGTAATATTATAATAAAACATTGTCATTTTATATGGTGATATAGTTTTCATATTTGTGCGATATCATGTTAGAACATATTTATTTATGATACATATTATGTATTATATATCTTCAACACATGAGTTCTAGTTTATCATTTTATATTCCTACACCATCATTATCTACCCATCTATGAAGGGAGGGCCATACTCTTGTTGGGAGATAGTGTGGGGGATATATGGTCTGTGGTTGGTGTGGAAAAGTGCTTGGATGATACTCTCTCTCCCAATTGGAGTACTACACTAGAGACTACACTTGAGATTATAGATTGATACTTAAGTCATGGATACTTACGATCCTTGGAGCTTTGCATCATGTATTATTATTTGAGATATCATTTATTGCTAAAAATTGTAATATTTACTCATTATACTTCTACAATAGTGGCTATAATGATTGCATTAGCCATGACTAAATTTTTACTATTTCATTAATGATTTAGATGTAGTATTTATTATTGATTCAACATTGTTCATGATTGTTTTAATTGATCATGGCGATCCTTAGCTAAGTAGATTAGATATAAATTTATTAGTTAAGTAAATGATTATAGTTAGTTAAAGATCACTAATTAGATTTCTCACGGTGAAATTTGTATGATGAATATGTGTAATTAATTTAATTTTTTTTAATATATCTTGATAAAACCTAGTGGAGTTATAACAATTAATATTGATCTGTGTTTTTGTTTCTTTATTTGTTTTTCGATTCTATTTCTTTTATTTTTTTGGCCTCTTATTTTAATTTTATTTTAATCTATTTTTGTTTTATTGTGGCATTGGAGAAATTGATATTAAAGAAGATATTTTTTTTGATTTTAACATTTAAATGGATAAAAAATCTTTCCTTCAAGAGATTGCCTCTTCCACAAGTTCTATTTTGTTGGGTAGGTTATATCATATCTTTAAATATGATTCCAAGTTGTAATACATGTTTAAAGAATTAAATCTATTTCTAAATAATGATGTTTAATCTGTTATGTAGTTAAGCTAATTTATTTCTAAAATTATTAAAAACTTTATGCATAATTAAGATCAATACTTATTCCATAGATCACTTACGATTAAATTGTTATTATTCTAAATTGACCTTCGTGATAGGAAAAATGGTTGATTCATTGACATGAAATTTTTCACCATAAAAAAATTTGGTGATTCTGCTGAGAAATTTCAGAATTTAATTAATTAATTTATTTTTCAAATTAGTTTTTCTTTCTCATGACCATTATTGGTCACCCTCATGTCATCGAACTTGGATTCAAAATTATTGAGGATCAAGTTTATGTGGCTTCTAACCTTGTCCATTTTACTTGGTACAATAAACCCCAAGTAATTAATCATATCCTCGAGGTCACTAATTTTAAATAAGACAAATATTTTGAGATAGATAGGTACACCATATTTGGCATTCAAACCCAATTTCATATCCAAAAATGAAATATTTGTATTCAACTTGAAAGAGAATGAACTTTGGTTATTAATCTTCTACCTAGGTCTAGATTTATTTTTGAGACTTTTCCTTTGGAAGATTTTGTTGAACCTATTGATCCTAATAATTCTATAGAACCAATTGAGCCTAGTAAAATTGTAGAGCTCAATGAATCTTCTAATAGAAGATCAAATTAATGATAGAGTTAGGGACCTCATCCCTAGTCTATGAAATGATAGAGACCAAGCTAAAATAACTGATAATTAAGTTGATTTTGATGTATAAAATGAATAGCCAATAGTAAATCTTTAGAATCATGTAAATCCAATCAATGTTGGTAACCATCTTAGTAAGCTACCATCACTTA
Organism: Torreya grandis; assembly: GCA_037957365.1. Classification (NCBI taxonomy): domain Eukaryota; kingdom Viridiplantae; phylum Streptophyta; class Pinopsida; order Cupressales; family Taxaceae; genus Torreya; species Torreya grandis. Next base: position 1,630,664 of record JARHVA010003007.1, read on the forward strand.
AAGGAATTAATGTCCTAAAAACATTTAGGAAATTGTAATGAGTCTTGGGAAGATCATCTTGATGCCTTTAAGCTAATTTATGATACCCTTGGTATAACCAATGAAAAAAAATTCTCTTAACATATTATCACAAACTTTAGAAGGTAAATCATACAAGACTTTTATTAGCATCCCTATTAATGTCATAAACACATGGAAAGATGTATAAAATTGGATAGAGCTCTATCTTGGTAAGCCTAAATAAGATTTAGAGTTGTTCATTGAACTTGTGAATATTTTCATCAATCTGGGTGAGACTATTTACCATTTTATTACTACATTTATGAATCTATTTCAAAAAATTCCACATGACATGAAACCATCCAAAAAAATATCAAGATTATACTTTTGTAGTGTACTATCTTTAAAATACAAATGGATTTAGAAGATAAGAAAATTATAGAATATGATACTATAATTAATTTTTAAATTGAATATAAAAATAATCTAATATATATTTTATTTAAAGATAAATATTCTATAGGTTTGACCTCTGATAATGCAAAAATATTAAAATCCATACATAATATTGACAATGAGTTGGTCATCATCTAGTGGCAATTGAATGATGAACCCTTAGCATCAAAAAAATCTCCTAATCTTCAAAAAGGTAAGACTAAAGAAAATATTCATTATTATCACATTTTTGAAATAGACCATGATCTTAATACATGTATAACTATTTAAAACATTAAAATATTTATCAAAGGGAAGTATAATATCCCCATTGATTTGTCTAATAAAATAAACATGTGCGGTTCTAATGGATCTTCAAACAACATTAAAATTACTAATGTTTATATTTTTTTATTGATGTTAAAAGCGGCGATTTTTTTGAGCTAGGGTTCCCAAACCCTAGGAGTACATCAAAACAAAGAATAATCAGATGAAATAAATAACCCTAAAAAGGAATCAAAAGAAACAACATAAAAATAATAAGAGAACAACTAAAAAATTGCTCCCACATAACCATATAACTTAGATTATTCCATACTTACCAAAATGTATTCCCAACATGCCTTCATGTTGCTAAGGTTTATGTCAATTTTTGTGATAATACTTTCATAATATATGTTGTGTGTTACACTACTGCTTTATCCCTTTATATTTTTTCCCTTACCTGTATAGCTAGGGTCAACTAGATCTTTGAGGTGCTCATGGAGGTTTTCCATATTCTATAGTCCTTCATTCATATAATTTTTACTACAGTTTATAATGAAATTGAGTTTATTCTGTAGATCCTCATTGGCATACTCATAGAGATCTACCCTAAAGTTGAGTCTTTGAATTTGTAGGTCCTCTTCTTTATACATCTAGGATTTGGATAGCTTTTTATTTTTCTATTACACAATGCTCATCCTATGTATGAGGCTCAACATTTCCACAATGAACCATGTCATGAGAGACTTTTGTAGCTCTAATTCTTCAGTGAACATGTTAGTGTTCTCCCTATTATTGAGTGAGTTCTCAATTTTTTTAACTCTTTATTTTTATCTTTTTGGCAATGTTCCTTCTCTTCTTTCTCAATGTTATTAGTTTAGGTCTTTTTCTAGTTCTCAATCCCTATTTCAATAGTCCTCTGAGTATTGGTAGAGTCTTTCTTAGAACTGCACTCTTTTCTCTCTTCACTATCACTATCCACTATTACAAATTTCTTTGCCTCCTTTTTGTATAGAGGGGTCTACTATTTTTTGAGATCTTTGGGTTTAGGATTGTCTTTGACCTCAATGGTACCTTTGGAAGCACCTATTAAACATTTATTGATACCCTCTTGTACTATGTTATGTTCCTTTTCAATCTTCATTTTTTCTTTTTAAATTTCTATTGCCTTGCTACTAGCACCCCTAGGCTATTTACCTAAGTATTTAATGGTAATTTTCTTAATTTTTATCATGTCTGTTGTTCCCAAAATCTATCACTCATTTTTGGGACAACATATGAACTATTTTGGTCCTGCAGGCCAAAATTCTCTTCCCTTCTCAAAAATTATTCTGAGCAGTCAAATTCTTCATTATTCAAGCTTTTTCATCTAAGGGACTAGCAGGTTCAACAACTTCAATAGGCGAGCTATCTTAAAGAAACAAGTTCCCAACACTTAGGCAATTTCAAGGTTGGTTCAATGCTGAGGTTCAACCAAAAGGTCCATCGACAAGCTTCAAACAAAGGAATGAACCATTGAACCATCGAACCCCGCCTATAAAGGTTCAAAGGTTCAACGGGTTCAAAGGTTTAATGACATTAGCAAGCTTAAAGAGTTAAGCACTTCGGCAAAAGTTCAAAGTTCTACCGCTTCAGCAAGTTCAATGGCTTCAAAAGACTTAACGAAAAAAAGAAAAATTGAACCATTGAACCATTGAACCTTGAACCAAAAAAGGTTCAACGGGTTTAAAGGTTCAAAGGTTCAACGAGATTGGTTCAAAGCGGTTGGTTCAAGTGGTCAATTAAATGAGTCAAATAAAAGATTGAACTGTTGAACCATTGAACCAAAGTTGGTTCAATCGATCGGTTTAATCGAATGGTTTAAAGGAGTCTCCCAAAGCCTAAAGGGCAAGTGCCCTTGCAGATGGCAGTAAACAAAAGGGCAAGTGCCCTTGTGGAGGGTAGTGAACAAAATGGAAAAAAAAGATATGCTTCAAAAAGATTTTCTGTGGCTAATTTTATAAGGGAAATCCTTCAGACAAAACGTCTGAAGGAATTCCTTCAGAAATTTTATCTGAAAAAATGATCAAAGGCCTGACGAAAAGTGGCTAAGGTAAAGGAAAGATTTCCTTTAGACATTTTGTCTGAAGGATTTGAAGAAGAAGGTTGCTCAAAGGACCCCAAAGGGCAGGTACCTTTGTGGGGGGGGTCTTAGCGACTAGGGAATGGACCTTTCTCAAGGCCCGAAGGGACACCTTCCCTTTAGGGGGTTCTAAAGATATAAAGCTAAAGGAATTTTAAAGCTCAAGGGACTTAGAGAAAATAAAGGCTTCTAAGAAAGAGGATGAACCATTTAACCTTGAACCAAAATAGTTCAATGTGTTCAAAGAAAGCTCCGAGCAAAGGAAAGTGAATGAACCAGAAAAGCGAATGAACTAGAGAAGTGATAGAACCAAGGCACGGAGAAGGCCACCCAAATTATTGAAACAGTGAACCAATGACATCCCTGTGGATGTAAAATTTAGGGTAATGAAATATCTATTGATTTTTAAATGTGGCACGAAACCTGAAAACAAACTCAGTGACCAGCTGAAAAAGGAGCTGAAAAGGCTAGTAGAAATGGGAAAAGATAACCTGAGAGCTCAAATTGCAATAGGAAAGACCAAAAATATCTGTGTAAGAGTTATTTCCAGTAGATGGAACAGTCCACAAAGTATACATCTAAACCTACAAGCATTAAAAGGCACAACCTATTTTTCTCCCTTGGAATAAAAGCAAGGGGACAGTCGCGTACATTTTGGGAGACAGACCAGATGACCCAGGCCCAGGAAAAGACATTTGAGATGAATCAACACGCCACAATTAAGGTAGATGTCCTATTCTAGCATGACCCTCTTTGACTAAATTTAAAATGCATTCAAAACATTGAATGCAGCATGGGCCATTCCATGAAACAAAGTGCCAAGCCTTTCTTGGCTGCTATATATTGTAATCTCCTAATTTATGCAAAGGAGATCTTTTGGTTATATAAGCAAAGCTCTACCAAAATTGAAAGGTGATTACTGAGACTTTGAGCTCAGATTGTTAATCATATTTCTTTGTTTGAATGAGAAAGCAAGTTACTTTTAGACTTTGTACTGTAATAGATTATGTCATTTAGGAGATTATTTTTATGTCTATTTTTTGAATGTGTTCTTGTCCATTTTAATGAAATAAGTAGAACTAGTGGAAGTAATCAAGAAGGTGTCCTGAATCCAAATGTGGAGAGACTTTATGCTACCATAATTGTCTTTAGTGTGTATGTTTTTAGTTTGTTTCTGTGTAAAGGATCTTTGGATGACTTTGTGCCCCCATTATCCTTCGTATTTCACTCTTGGGCAGTTGAGGTGGAGACTTTATGCTACAACTTTTTCTACTAGTTACTATGCTCCCTGTTACCAGTTATTTTTTACCTATCAGAAAGAACTCCTACTATTTGCTACAAGACCACTTTTGAAAGAAGAGAAGTGCCTTTAGTGTTTTCACCTAGATTTCTCTTTTTTTGTGAACATCATCTCTGAAAGAAGAGAGATGGATGGTGTTGTCCTACCCCTGAGTGTTATTTTTTACATATATATATATTATATAGCTCCTCATATTTATAGGGAACCTCCCTTTGATGAGAGGAGAGATTTTCCCCCTTTTGATGTGGTAAACCTGAACATTTGGTTGACCAATCTCTCTATGCTATGGTTGAAATGACCTATTTTACCTATCAATTAGCTGGTGACAAAGTATTCAGCCAACAGTTTTTTGGTGACTCTACTGGGGATCAATGAGCATTTCCAGTCCTTTTCCAGTCTATTCAAATTAAAGCATTTTATATCACTGGGGAATGACGTGAAGTAGGAAAGAACATTGCCAGCTTCATGCCAATAATTTTTTGGCGAATCCATTGGGGAAGAACTCACAGTTTGAAGCCTCAAGCTTTAAGCTAAAGTAGGGCTAGTTCTTTTCCATTTTTATTCTAAAATCTAGCAACTCCATGCTATACTAAAAGTCAGAGAGCCTAAACTATTGTTGACCCTATTTTTGAGGTGGTGTAGCAGGGCAATTTTGATTTGTTTACTTCACAACTTCAAGTTTAATGAACTAGGACTCTTCCTCCTACCAATACCAGGTCACCACTACAAGGCAAAGCTCCTTTTTATACTATTAGCAGAGCTTTGCCTATACATACTCCATCTAGATTTGTTATCCCCACTCTCCTTAATCAAATCATGGCGGTTCAAGGCCCTTGGGGTAACTCTTTTGGCCCACTCAATTTAAATCCCCCTCTACATGAGCTACCACGTACTTCAAGGAAGAATTTCCCCAAATTCTTTGGTGATGGGAGAGTTCATTTTGATGAACACATTACAACTTTTAGCATAGCCTATGGTGTGATAGGCATGGAATATGAGGACGTAACTGTTAGCTATTTGTGGAAATGTTGCAAGGTGCTATTACAGACTATTTTTATCATCTACAAGCCCAAACTGTGACTGACTGAAACACTCTCAAAGCTAAGTTTGAAGCAAGGTTCAAGCCTATAGAAGATGTGCATTCCCTAATAGCCTAGCTCAAATAGATGAAGAAAGAACCTCATGAACCTATGAGGGAATTCATTGCCAAATTTGACAAGTTGACGAACAAGATTCCTACAATTGTTCAGCCAACAATTTTGAGAACCTTAAATGTTTCTTCATCAACTCAAAGCTACTTAATGTAAGTTTTCTACTGAGACATGCTGGCCACATAGACCTTGCTGCTACTCAGGATTTGGCTACTGAGGTGGAAGATGACCTTATCTTAGCAAGAAAGATAAGGAGAGATCCTAATAGAGGTAAATCTTCTTCATCTTCTAAATACTCACCTACAGGCACCACTAATCCAATGGTGTAGAAGCTGGAAAATGAGTTGATTTCTCTTAAAAAGTAAATGGCACAAGGAATGTCTTCTACTCCTTCATATAAAGATATACGAAGGAGGACATTCCCCAATCAGTCATACCAAGGCAATGCTACCAAGAATCAAGGGCAGCCAAATTGTCTTCCTCCCACATAGGGGAAGCTTGCCATTAAAGTACCTCTAACCAATTCAGCAGTTGGATATCTTAAAGTAGAATGAGATTTCTCCTTCCAACCTAAGTTGAACCTAGAAGATGATGCTAATCTCTTCACAGAGGAAGAAGAAGAATTAGCTGATGACTCTAACATTGGTTTTCTAAATTACCAGGATGAACCCAGAAGTGAAGGTAAAGTAGTTGAGGGATCATATGCTATGTTCACCCAGTCCAAGAATCAGTCAACCCAGTAAGCTGATAAAGAAAAAATAGAGGGGTAACCTCAACCTATAATTTCAATTACCAAACGAGGAACCACTCTGTCTTTTTAAGCAAAGGACCCAGTGATTGCTAAAAAAGTAAGTACCCCAAACATTTCTGTACCTTTAACTTTAATTTCACATATCAGTCTTCCCCCCATAAAAACCAAAAGGATGAACTACCTTCCCCTTTTCATAATTCATTTTAGATGTTTGACATAGTCGACCATGTCAAGAAAACTAAGATTCAAATGTCTAAATTTAAATTCCTACAATCCAACTCTGAGTAGTTGGATAAGTTAGTAGAATGTGTGAGGAATAAAACTATCCATGCAAGACCAGATGTCCCAAAGGTGACTCCCACATCCACCCAGAATAACCTTGTCATTGCTCCTCCTGCTGCTCCTAGAAGGACTGAACCATTTTATGTCTCCCTACTGATAAATAGACACTAGCTAAATAATTTCATCATAGACTCAGGTGCATCTGATAATGTCATGCCTACCAAAGTAGTTGAATCTCTTGGTCTCACACTGACCAAGACATTTAGGAGATGTTTCTCCATGGAGAACAAACAAGTGCCACTACTGGGACAAATCAAAGATGCCTAATTTGTATTTGCAGTATTCTCAGACAAGAGGATCAAAATGACAGTCTTGGTGGCTGACATCCCAGCCTCATATGGCATCTTTCTTGGGTGAAATTTTTGCAAGGATGTTGGTGGTGAGTTGAGCATAGACCTGTCTGAGGTGAGAATCCCTGTCAAAGGCATTATGTAGAAACTACTCCCTGAGAAGGAAGCAAAATATGTTGTCACTAAAATATCAGCACCTAAAGCTCAAATTTTGTTTGAGTCTTCAGGCATGGGTAATTACTTCTTATTCACGGAGGAGGTTCATGTGACATCTGATGAAAATTCTTAAAATGACAATCTGAAAATTGATTTAGGCAAAATAATAAAAGAGTTAACAAGATGCAGTGCAAGTGCAGAAGAATCCTCCCCTCCAAATAAAGAAAAATCTAAGGTAAGGTCAGCTTCTGATGATGTATAGATACTGGAATTTGATGGCAACTATTCCTCTACCAGTTTAGGAGCTGAGATTGTATTGATATCTCCTCAAAGAGATATTTTTCCTTCTTCATACAAGTTGCAATTCAACAATACTAACAATATAGCTGAATATGAATCACTACTGCTTGGATTGAAGGCCGCTCAAGACAAGGGCATCAAGCTCTTTCATGCCAAAGGAGATGCTGAGCTGGTGGTTTGATAGGTGAGGAACCTGTACCAAACCAAAAATGAGAGATTGCACCACTACCGCAATCTAGTTTGGGATCAAATTGAAAGCTTTGATGCTTTTAATATCTCTGTAGTGCTCAGGGAATTCAATGACAGAGCTGATGCATTGGCTATTTTAGCAACTCTTTTAGTTCCTCACTTAGATTTTAAAGGAGACAGGTAAACTATCAAACTGGTCTTTCAACCAAGTGTGTCTGACAATGCCAATCATTGGCAAGTGTTCAATGGTGACAACCAAATCATTGCCTTCTTGGAACAAAAAGGCAGCTTCAAACAACTTCACTTTGAAGGCAGTGAACCAGCCCCTAAAACAAATTTAGATGCAAGTGAAGAATTTCTACAACTTAAAGGGAATAAAATCCCAAAAGGCCTAGTTTCCCTTGAGAAAATATTTGACAAGCATGACAGGTTCATCAAATAGTAACAAATGAATTCAAGCTCTTGTCAAGAGTTTGATCAGATAAATTTAGGTACCAAGGAAAATCCCAAGATGGTGAACATTGGGAATTATTGCACTCAGGAAGAGAAGTTCAAGTTCACTGCTCTGCTCCGTCAGTACATAGATGTTTTGGCATACTCTTATGATGATTTGAAGTCGCTCAAGCCTGAAGAAATTTGCCATGAAATTCCTCTCAAGGGTGATTCAGTGCCTTACAAGCAAAAATCTAAATAGTACAATCCAAAAATATTAGGTACTATTCTATCTAAAATATAAAAAATGCTGAACGCTAGGATAATCTTTCCAATCCATCATTATACATAGATTAAAAACATAATACCTGTGGGAAAAAAGAATGGCAAAATTCACCTCTGTGTGGATTTCAAAAACTTAATTCAGTCATCCTTAAAGGATAACTATCCTCTGCCCATCATGGACCAAGTTCTTCAAACGGTGACCAGTTCAGAGATGTTATCAATGTTAGATGGCTTCTCAGGGTACAATCAAGTTGAAGTTGGTGAAGCGGACCAGCATAAGACTGCCTTCACCACACCTTGGGGCACCTTTGCATATCAAAGAATACCATTTGGCCTGATAAATGCTGGCACCACCTTCTAGAGAGCAATGAACCTTAATTTAAAAGATGAAATAGGTAAGTTCATTGTCATATACTTTGATGATTTAATAGTCTTTTCTAAGTGTCGTCCTGATCATGTGCGCCATTTGCAAATAGTGCTAGAATGATGTCACCAGAATCCCAAGAAGTCTATTTTTGGGTAACAGAAGGAAAACTTCTCAGACACATTGTATCCCAAAAAGGCATAAAGATTGACTCAAAAAGAGTCAAATCTATCTAGGAAATTATCTTTCCCACAAGACAGACTTTAGTTCACTCTTTCTTCAGAAAGGTGAATTATTTATGAAGGTTCATCCTTGAGTTTGCTAAGAAGACTCTCCACATTATGAACATGATGAAGGGAAAGGCCACTTTCAATTGGACTAAAGAAGGTAAATTGGCATTTTGAGACATTAAGACAACTATTGCCCACACCCTAATTCTAGTTTGTCCAGATTATATCAAATATTTCACCATATACTGTTATGCTTCTGAGCACACACTTTCAACAATTTTGGTTTAACAGAACAAAGAAGGTGTGGAATCTCTTATATCCTTCATGAGCTGCCCTCTCAAATCTCATGAGCTGAAGTATTTAAACATGGAGAAGCATGCTTATGCAGTGGTAAAGGTAGTGTATCACTTTTGTTTTTACATCCTAAATTCACAAGTTACTTCCCTAGTTCCTGATACCATAATTAAATCCATATTAACTTAGCAGGAGTTTGGAACCAAAAGGGGCAATTGGATTGCTAAAATCTAAGAGTTTGATCTCATTATCAAACCAATGAGGCTTGTATGAGAAAGGGGCCTCTACCAGTTGATTGCTGACAACAAACCTAAAAAAGTAGGGCATGAAGAAACAAAAGTGGAAGACATGCCAACAGTCCTCTTTGTCTCCACCACAAATGAGTGGTATTCAAGTATTGCTCATTTCCTTATTTATGGTGAGTGTCTTGCTCACCTGTCTTGTAAAGAAAGGAGGACTGTTAAATTGAAAGCTGCCAATTTTGTCCTATGGGACAATGGCCTATATAAGAGGAGCCTTGATGGAGTGTTCCTTCGATGCATGGATAAGGAGCAACAGAACCAAATTTTGAAGTCCTTCCATAATTTGGCCTGTGGAGGACCTTTTTTGATTTTATAACTACCCATAAGATTCTAAAAGCTAGGTATTATTGACCTACTTTGTTTCAAGATGCATACAAATGGGTATGAAGGTGTGAACTATGCCAATAGTTCGTTGGAAGACCCAAGTTAGCTGCTCTGCCTCTCAAGCTAGTGGTAATAGAAGAGCCATTTCAGCAATGGGGAATTGATTTCATAGGTGTTGTAAACCCATCTTCAAGCACTGGACATGATTATGTCCTCACAACCACATATTACTTCACCAAATAGGTTGAAGCAATTCCTACCAAGCATGCTACTTTAGAAATAGTATGCAATTTCCTCAAGGAAAACATCATTTCCAGGTTTGGGGTCCCAACCAAGATTATCACAAACAATGCAACCTATTTCTCTTCTCATGAGATCACTTAGTTCTATTTTTACTATGGGATTACCCTCTCCCACTCTTCTGATTATTTTTTACAAGGGAATGGCCAAGCTAAATCAAGCAACAAAAACCTGGTGACCATCATCAGGAAGCTGGTAGATGACAACCAATAAACCTGGTATAAAGCATTGGTTGATGCTTTATGGGCAAACATAATTACACCCAAGAGGGTGATAGGTATGTCACCTTTCCAAATTTTATATGGTCTCAATGCAGAGATACCAATCACCCTAGAATTTCTAGCATTGAAATTGGCAAAGGCAGTCGAAGATCAGATATATGAAAGCTCCATAAATAAGAGGATCATGTGCTTAACTGAGCTAGATGAGCAGCGAACTATGTGGTGGACCAAATTGCTATGCATCAAAGTTTGGTGAAGAATCTCTTTGACTAAAAAGCAAAAAATGGTGATTTTCAGATTAGAGATCAAGTCCTGTTATGGGACAAGAGAAAAGAACCAAAGGGAATGCATGAGAAATTTAATTCCCTATGGAGAGGCTCATTTACTATCCATCAACTCAATGGTGAAAATAGTTTCCTATTGAAGTATCAAGATGACACACTCTTTTCTCTGACTCACAATGGGTAGCATCTGAAGCACTTCAATTCTTGAAGTATCAGATAAGATCATCTGTATGTTAGGGTGTGGAGCTAAAAGCTTCACCTAAGGCAAACAGGGAGGTTTTTGGAGCTTGACAGTCACTGGCGTCGGTAGGCCAAAACCGACGTCGGTCAGGGGATAGTGTAAGGGAAACTAGCATCGGTAGGATATCTGCCGGCGTCGGTCACCTCCAGTCAGGTAGAGACTGATATCGATCGCCTGTGGCGGTCAGAACTGTTGTTGACGAACAGTCAGTTAAGTGAACGTGTAGTTTGCATGATGAAGACCAGTTTGAGTCTTTGAGCTGCTTGTCTAATTAGTGTATGCATGAGATCTATATAATAGACTCATGGGATGTATTTTTAAGTGTAGAACTTGTAGAACCCAAGTGTGGAGCTTGGAGAGTTCTTGCCATGGTGGAATCAAGTAGGATTCCCCATGTATGTAAGATCATGTTTGATATGTAGGGTGTTGCAGGATCAGGGTGGAGATCTACATGGGATAAGTAAGATTAGGTTGGTTTGCAGGGATGTGTGTATGCAAGGGTCAGAACAGGATTGGCGGGGGAGCAAGATCAAGGTGACAGCAATACATCAGGAGCAAGATCATGGTGAGATCTACTTGGAGTACCGGTTCGTACTCGATTGTACAGATGTACAATGAGGTGAAAAACAGCTTGTGTTAGTTGTTAGTTGTGACCTATGAGAGAAGATTACTCAGGTGGGAAGATTACTTGGAGCCCTTGAGGAGGAAGCCTCACAGAGGTGGAAGAAGAGTGTGATCTCTTTATTGTAATTTCCTTTGTAATGAGTTGAATACAATTGTGTGTTGCCTCTCATATTCTGTGTGTTTTCTCATTGATAATTATTTGTTCTTCTAGTTATTTCTACATGTTTAAGTTGCTTATACAAAGGTAATCATGTGTGCTCTTAATTCTGACAAGTTGTGTCAGAGCTTTGGGGAACTTAGGTCCTATCACTGTATATATGTATAGTCTTTGGTTTTGTTTTGTGCTTTTTATTTTCATTTTTGGCACCTTTATTTTTGGGTAACATGACTCCATAGCCCAATGTAATACTTGAAGGCATTGGAGATTTTGGTTTCTACTCCCCTTAGTTGTTCCAAATTTTTAACTAAAAGAGGTTCCCCAACTGGAGCCAGTTGTTGTTCCCAAAATTTGTCACTCATTTTTGGGACAACATATGAACTATTTTGGTCCTGTAAGCTAAAATTCTCTCTTCCCTTCTCAAAAATTGTTTTGAGCATTCAAATTCTTCATTATTCAAGATTTTTTAGCTAAGGGACTAGCAGGTTCAACAACTTCAATAGGCAAGCTATCTCAAAGAAACAAGTTCCTAGCACTTAAGCAATTTCAAGGTTGGTTCAACACTGAGGTTCAACTAAAAGGTCCATCAACAAGCTTCAAATAAAGGAATGAACCATTGAACCATTGAACCCCACCTCCAAAGGTTCAAAGGTTTAATGGGTTCAAAGGTTCAATGACATCGACAAGCTTAAAGAGTTAAGAGCTTCAACAAAAGTTCAAAGTTCAACTGCTTTGGCAAGTTCAACGGCTTTAAAAGACTTAACAAAAAAAGAAAGATTGAACCATTGAACCTTGAACCAAAAAAGGTTCAATGGGTTTAAAGGTTCAATGAGATTTGTTCAAAGCGGTTGGTTCAAGTGGTCAATTGAATGAGTCAAACAAAAGATTAAACCATTGAACCAAAATTGGTTCAATTGGTCAGTTCAAAGGAGTCTCTCAAAGCCTAAAGGGCAAGTGCCCTTGAGGAGGGTAGTAAACAAAAGGGCAAGTGACCTTGAGGAACAAAAAAATATCCTTTGAAAAGATTTTTTGTAGCTAATTTTACAAGGGAAATCCTTCAGACAAAATGTCTGAAGGAATTCCTTCGGATAAAATGTCTGAAGGAATTCCTTCAGACATTTTGTTTGAAATAATGATCAAAGGCCCGACGGAAAGCGGCTAAGGCAAAGGAAAGATTTCCTTTGGGCAAAATGTCTGAAGGATTTGAAAAAGAAGGCTGCCCGAAGGACCCTGAAGGGTAGGTACCCTTATGGGGGGGCTCTTAGCGACCAAGGAATGGACCTTTCTCAAGGCCCAAAGGGACACCTTCCCTTCATGGGGTCACAAAGATATAAAGCTGAAGGAATTTCAAAGCTCAAGGGACTTAGAGAAAACAAAGGCTTCTAAGAAAGAGGATGAACCATTGAACCTTGAACCAAAATGGTTCAATGGGTTCAACAGGTTCAAAGGTTCAAAGAAAGCTCCGAGCAAAGGAAAGTGAATGAACCAAGAAAGTGAATGAACCAGAGAAGTGATGGAACCAAGGAGCTGAGAAGGCCACCTAAACCATTAGAACAGTGAACCAATGACATCCCCATCGATGTCAAATTCAAGGTAATGAAATATCCATTGATTTTCAAATGTGGCGTGGAACCTAAAAACAAACTCAGCAAGCAGTTGAAGAAGGAGCCAAAAAGGCTAGCAGAAAGGGGAAAAGATAGCTTGAGAGGTCAAATTGTAACAAGAAAGAGGGAAAGACCATAAATATCTGCATAGGAGTTATTTCCAGTAGGTGAAAAGTCTACCAAGTATACATCTAAGCCTGCAAGCATTAAAAGGCATGGCCTATTTTTCTCCCTTAGAATAAAAGTGAGGGGATAACCACATACATTTCAGGAGATAAACTAGATGACCCAAGCCTAGGAGAAGACATTTGAGATGAATCGACATGCCACAATTAAGGTAGACGCCTTATTCCAGCATGGCCCTCTTTGACTAAACTGAAAATATATTCAAAACATTAAATGCAGCATGGGCCGTTCCATGAAACAAAGCACCAAGCCTTTCTTGGCTGCTATATATTGTAATATCCTAATTTATGCAAAGGAGATCTTTTGGTTATAGAAGTAAAACTCTACCAAAATTGAAAGGTGATTACTGAGACTTTGAGCTCAAATTGTTAATCATATTTCTTTATTTGAATGAGAAAGCAAGTTACTTTCAGACTTTGTGCTATAATAGCTTGTGTAATTTAGGAGATTGTTCTTAAGTCTGTTTCCTGAATGCGTTCTTGTCCATTTTAATGAAATAAGCAGAACTAGTGGAAGTAATCAGGAAGGTGTCCTGAAGCCAACTATGGAGAGACTTTGTGCTGCCACATTGTCTTTAGTGTGTATGCTTTTTTGTTTCTTTCTATGTAAAGGATCTTGGGAAAAATTTGTGCCCCTATTACCCTTCGTATTTAAATCTTGGGAAGTTGAGGTGGAGACTTTATGCTACACCTTTTTCTGCTGGTTACTACGCTCTCTATTACCAGTTACTTGTTACCTATCAGAAAGAACTCTTGCTATTTGCTGTAAGACCACTTTTGAAAGAAGAGAAGTGCCTTCAGTGTTTTCACCTAGATTTCTCCCTTGTTTGTGAACATCATCTCTGAAAGAAGAGAGATGGATGGTGTTTTTCTACCCCTGAGTGTTATTTTCTGCATATATATAGTATATAGCTCCTCATATTTATAGGGAACCTCCCCTTGATGAGAGGAGAGATTTTTCCCCTTTTGATGTGGTAAACCTGCACATCTGGCCAACCAATCTCCCTATGCTATGGTTGAAATGACCTATTTTGCCTATCAGTTAGCTGGTGACAAAATATTCAGCCAACAATGTCCACTGGTCATTCACTCATTTTTTATTCCTTTCTTTGAGTAAGATCAGGCATTAGTTGGTTCATGCCCTTGAAGCATTTATAAATGAGGAATATTACACACTCATGCCTAAGGGATATGTAACTACCATTTTTGAATTTTTGTATGGAGTTTTCCATAAATTTGAGAATGAAAAAAGGAAGACTGAAACCTACTCCATGTCTGAAATAATTTAACATCTTAAACATGGACCACCTGACAACATTATACTAACCTTCTAATGTAACATATTAAATAAGATGAAAAGATACCTTAGCATACGGTTTGGGAAGATATTCCCTATCAAATCCATTATGTAATTTTTCCAGCTATTCATCTTCCTCCAAGAATACCTCTTTATCTGATTTGTAGTCTCTGGGATTGTAGTAGCTTTTGGTTTTTCCTATGCTTAGACCCATCACACAAGCAATCAACTCCTTGGTGATTTCAAGCATGACCCCATTGATGTTAACAACCCTTTCCTCCCAAGCTATGACAAACTAAGTGGACAAATATCTATCAAAACCCTCAAATTTTTTCCATTAATCTATCAAGACCCCCCACCTTCAAGGCATTCTAGACTCTGTTATTGGATTTAACCTCTGGTTGTAGCTTGGGCTCAATTCTAATAGGTAAACCCATATTAATTTTGCTATTCACATAGGGCTCTAGAAAACCTTTCCCATCTCCTCTAAAACACCACTTAGAAGCATCATTAGAAATCTTGTGATGTGAATTATGAGATACAACCTATTATTTCTCTTTTTATAGATGCTTCTCCCAATCGAAATTGAGGTCTATGGGTCTAAGTTCCCACATATTAGCTGGTATCATAAAGTCTCCCCTAGGCATGAGGTAGAGGACTATATAGCTATAAATTAATAAAAGATTTTTTTCCCTTCATTAGCTATTTTTGTTAATACCTCTAGGTAAGTTCTCATGGTCTAGCCATGTTTTGAAGCCCATATTGCTTGTTCCCTCATTGGTAAACCAATCTACAATTCTATTACCCTCCTTGTATGTGTGGAGAATGTGCACCTATTGAGAGAGTTTAGAATTGTCTTATCTTCATCAATTATATTTTTTATAGACCAGCTTAGGGGGTGTTTTCCAATTAAATAATTGATAATATTCATGGAGTCTCCTTCTCGTTCTAGCTTTTGGATATTCAGTTATTTATCTAGTCTGAGGCCCTAAAGGGTAGCTAGAGCCTCCAGTCAGTGATTAGTATTGTGACCATATCTCCTACATAAGCCCCAATTTTCTTTCCTTCAACATCTTTGATGATTCTTCCTCCTCTTGCAATTCTTAGATTTCCTTTTAATGCACCATCAAAATTTAGTTTCATCCATCCTTTAGCTAGGACTTTCCATTTGGTTCTCTTTTGAATTTCCTCTTTAGGGTCTAGTTTTCCTATGCTTGATAGATCGATTTTCTAGTTTTGTGTAGGTAACCATTTAAAAGAGAGGATTTCCTTGCTTTTTTTAGTTTTGATGGAGTTTTAATTATCCTGAATAGCTAAGAAGAATCTTTTTGAGGTTACTTTACTAGTGTACTTCTTTTCCCTGAATATGATATTGTTTCTGGTTCCCCATATCCCCCACCAAATGTGTGGAAGGGTAAGGTTCTATAACTACTTAAGATGGGGATTTTTAAAGGGGAAAATCTAAGCCAACCAAAAATAAATTTGGGTTCTTGGGTGAGCCCATAAGATGTTGAATTTCCTCAATAAAAAATTCCACACTTTCTATGTGTAATTATAGTTAATGAGCAGATAAGAGATGGTTTCATTCTCTTCTTTACATAGGACACATTTATTTTTTATGATGCATCCTTTTTCCCTTAAATTGTCAATCATCAAAATCTTCTCTTGAATGGCAACCCAGGCAAATAAACCTATCTTTGGGGTGATGAATTTGTTCCAAAATCTTTTCCATCTCACCTCGGTGTCTTGATTTTTGGAGATCTTTTCATACCCAACTTTGACATTATAATTCCCATTAAAGGATTCAATCCATATTAGCTTATCTTCCCTATCTATTTCAGTGATATGGATGGTTTTGAGGGCCCTAGTCAAGTCTTTAATTTTGGTCTATTCATCATGGTTTACTCCATCTAGGTTGATTTCAATCCAATGTTTATAGCCATTTCTCATTTGCCAATAATCAACAATACACTCCCCATATTTTTGAATTATATTATCTTGTATGTGTTTTTCAATATTCCTATGAATATGAGACAAATCTATGTTCCATTTGTCCTACCAAAATTTTATATTCATTCCATTACCCATGTGCCACATGGATCCTTCAAGAATGATCTCCCTATTATCAATTAGGAAGTTCTAGATATGTGATCCTCTAATGAACTACTCATCTTTCAAAATGACAATTGGGTTCCTCCCTTGAAGGTATTTATGAGATAATATCTTACCCTAGATTGAATTAGTATTTATGAATCTCCACACAAAATTGGAGATCATAGCTTTATTGATCATTTGAAGATTTCTTATGCCTAGGTATCTAAATCTTTTGTTGTTGCATATTTTGTTCCAAGAGACCAGTTTGAATTTTCTCCTACCTTCATAGTCATTCTATATGAAGTTTCTTTGGATTTTGTTGAGGATTTATTTAACTCCTTTTAGAAATTTGAAGAGAGAAAGAGTGTAGATTGGAAGTCTTTGAAGGATTGATTTTATCAAGACAACTTTCCCTACTTGAGAAAGGAGTTTCTTTTTCCACCTTGCAAGTATTTTTTGGAATCTTTCAATTAATGGGGTTTAGGCACTTAATTGTAATTGATTACTGATAAGAGGCATGCTAAGATAGAAGGATGACAAATTTTTAATTTGACAACTTAAGATCCTTGTAATTATATTTTGTCTAGCTTCCATAGTGTTTAAAAAGTAAACTGAGTTCTTGTCAACATTGATTTTTTGATTGGTAACTTTCTCATACATGACCAAAAATCTCTTCAAGGTCAGTACTTCCTAGATAAAAGCTTCAACCAACAAGATGGTATCATCAACAAACTATTGATGAGTAACAAGCTTTACCTACCTGACTGACTTGAAGCCTCTAAGTTATCCATCCACTAAAGCCTTATAAATATAGCTACTTAGAGACTCTACCATGACAATAAACAAGAAGGGTGAGAGAGGATCCCCTTGCCTTAATCCTTTTGTAGGTTTTGATGATTTTCATAAATTTTTCATTAAAGCCGAATTGGTTTAAGACCCTATCAAGGAAATTCCAGCCCAATCTATCATAAGCCTTGGCCATATCTAACTTGAGGATCATGGCGACCTTTTTACTAATATCCATGGAATGAATATCCTCATGAATAAAAATTAATCTATCTTGGATTTATCTTCCTGGAATAAACCCTCCTTACTGAACCTATATGATTTTTTCCATGATAGGTTGTATTCTCATGGTGATAAGTCTAGTGATGATTTTGTTTATGAATAATTACTAATGTTTATGTTGTTTAGATGAGAAAAAGGGATTATAATTCTATCTTGAAAGATAATTAAAATGCAACTAACAATCAAACATCTACTTCCAAATATTCTATGCAAGATAAAGGTAAATTTGCACATAATATCACTACTACATATATTTTTGCTATAAATTCTTATTAATCTAACCCTTTATCTACTATATTCAACAATATACTATACCTTCCTTATAAGCCCAAAAATTATACTCATATTCGTCATCTCGATGTTGATGCTTATAATATTATTGATGATTTGACAATCATCAAAACTAATTTTCTTTGATTTAAACTATTGGTTTACCTGGTCAAATTAAAAATATTAACAATGTTATTGAGAATCCAAATCCAAAAAATGTATTAGATTTGTAGAAAAAAATAAATAATAATGAATCTTATTCTTTTTTTGCTTTGTACAATGATTCTCTAGCTGATTATATTCCTCCATTTTACATTTTTATTAAAATTATTTATAAGGTTATCCATAATTGTATTCTTGACATAGGAGCTTCTAATAATATCATGCCTAAGTTCATTACTAATCAAATAAGTATTTATTATGAAACTGACAATAGGAAACTTACTAGTTTCAATTCTCATCAAACTAAAATCTATGATAAGTTTTGTGATATTGTTATTAAGATAGCTCAGAATGAAATATTTAGGTGTATTTCTAATGTAGAAGTTTTAGGTATCCATATTAGCTATGCTATGCTATTACGCAGAGATTGGTCCAAACCAATAAGTAAGGATATTACTTAGGTCCCTATTGTTAATGAAATTACATTTATGCATAGAGAGGAATGAAATAATAATCCTATAGGATCCATACTAAATAATGTTGCATATCTTGAAACTAGAATTGGTTCTTATGAGTTTCTAACTTTAGATGAGTATGATCATCAACAAATAAGAACTATTTATAGTGAAACCATCTGGTCTCTATACTTTGATGAAGCTTGTCCACAACATGAGAGTGGTGATGGAATTATTTTAATTTCTCCTATAAGTAATTTTTTTAAGTATGATTATAAATTATCATTTGAAAACACTAATAACATAGCTAAATTTGAGGCTTTATGTTTAGGTGTTGATTAGAAAATATAATTGAATATCAAACACTTAGAGGTTTTTTGGGATTATGAGTTAATTATTAGACAAGTAAGAAAAAATATAAAACTAATCAGACTCATCTTCATAGATATACTCAAAATATTTGGTCACTTACTGAGAGCTTTGAGGCATTCAAGATTACACAAATCTTTAGAAAATTTAATTCTCATGATTATAATATTGTTTTTCTTTCAAATCCTACCTTAAGTGACATTGAACTGACTATAGATTACTCTTTTTTAAAAAAAATCAAACCTAAAGTCCCTGATCTCAATGATAATTGGCATGTATTTGATTATAATAAACACATTGATATGTTTTAAAAGGGAAATTATTTTGATCATGATGCTTATGTACTCAATTATGGTGATTACTAATAGTTAAACACTAATAAACTACCTACTATTTTGGTCAATTTAGAATCCATGTTTAGTCCACATGATCAACCCAAGATCTCAAGAGCCAAGGAACCATCTAGGATAATTATAGGTGAGATTGTTCCCATTAATCTTGGCATTGAAAAAGATCCAAAGTTTGTATATTTAGGAATTTAAGACACTGCTAAGGAGAAAGTTCAATTGATTTGACTATTTAAAGAGTTTGTAGATATATTTTCTTGGTGATATAAATACCAAAGGTTTATGATACCATAATTATTAAACATGATATACTTATTAATCTTGGTATAAAATATGTTAGGCATAAAGTTATAAGAATAAGCCCCTTATTGGAGGATACCATCAATAAGGATATTGAAAATATGTTAAATGGTGGTGTCATTTTCCTTGTATAAAATTTAAATTGGGTAACTAACTTAGTTTTTTTTAGGAACAAAAACATTGATATCTTTGTGTATATTGCAGAGATTTAAATAGAGCTAGTGTTAAAAACAACTTTCCTTTACTAATTATAGATCAGATTTCATAACAGGTTGTAGGGTTTGAAATGATGTCACTTCTTGATGGATTTTTTGGAAATAATAATATTTTTTATAAATATAGAAGATAGACATAAAACTATGTTTACTACACATTGAGGAATGCTTGCCTATAACAAAATACCCTTCAGTTTAATGAATATTGATGCCACCTTCCAAAGAATCATGCATGTACATTTGATGAACTAATTGGAATCATTATCCAATTATATCTTAACAATATTACCATGCATTAAATTAAGATAAAGAAAGCATATTGTTCATTTGCATGAAATTTTCACTAGATGTAAAAAATATGGTATCTCTCTCAATCCCAAAGAATCAATTTTTAGAGTTACTAGAGGTAAATTGTTAGGCCATATCATTTCAAAAGATGAAATTTTAATTGATCATAAATGCATAAAAAATATAAAATATTTACCACCTCCTAAAAACCATCTAATCTTAGATCATTTTTTGGTATAATTAATTTTGTGCATAAGTTTATTTCTGATTTTGCTAATAAATCTAATCTCTTGTAACTTTCAATTAAGAAAAATTAAACTTATTTATGAGATGAAGGTTCATATTTAACATTTAATGAGATTAAAAACACCATTTTAAGTGATCTAATACTTATTAAACTTAATCTAAACAAATCATTTATCTTGTATTTCAATGCAACCAAGAAATTCATAGGTGCTATTATCACTCAACATGATCATGATAATGAGGAAATACCTATTGGCTACATGAGTCAAGTCATTTGATTGAAAAAAATGTTATCTCATTAATCTCATTAATAAATTTTGATATATTTTAATGGGAAATAAAGTTATTATTTGTTTCAATGTACCTATTTTATTTTATGTATTAAAACAACCAACTATTCAAGTTAGATTGACAAAGTGGTTTTTTAGAATTCAAAAAGTTGATATTTGATTTGGAACTTAAAAAAAAATTAAGGGTAATGAGTTAGATTAACATTTATTTGAAAATGTGACTTATAATATAAATATTTTGGTTCTTTCAGTAGATGATAGTCTTAATGCTTAACTTCATTTCTAAACCATGAAAGCTGCTGATTTTTCAAAACAATTTAAGATAAGTCTTGAGATGTATTTTATTTTCACAAGAGGATTGGTATCATGACCTAGTTTATTAATTTTAGAACCAAGTCTATCCTGATTCATTATATAAATGATAAAGATGATCAGTTAGGTTACAAGCCTAAAAAATTATCTTATTGGAAGATTTTTGTTCTATAGAAATAGAGATGGAGTGCTTCTTCATTGTTTAACCCATGAACAAACTCAAAAGGTTCATAGGAGTTGTCACAAAGGTAATTGTGATGGACACTATGAATTGAAAAATACTAGATGTAAGATATTATTGGCCTATATTATTTCAAGATGCATATAAGTTAGTGAGGTCATGCATGCCTCTTAGCATTTCATTGGTAGAGATAGATTGCTAGCCATTCCTTTGAACCCTATCATACCTAAGAAACATTTCACTAACTGGGGTATTGATTTTATTTTAGACATACATCCTTCATTTTTAGTTGGTCATTCATACATTTTAATTGCTACTAATTACTTTACTAAATGCCATGAAGCTGTAACATTAAGAAGTTTTATCACTTCTAAAGTAATTTTATTTTTTGAAAATCTTTTTTTTTCAATATTTGGCATTAATTATGAGATAATATTTGATAATTGTCCTTAGTTATTTTATAATGAATATTTAGAATTTTTAGGACATTATTCAATCATTTCAAATCATTCTTATAAGTATTTTCCTCAAGGGGTTAGACAGGTTGAATCTACTAACATGAATTTGATTTCCATTATGAAAAAGTTAGTTTGTGAAAACAAATAAATGGCATAGCAAAATATTTGAAATTGTATGGGTTTATCATACAATGGTGAAGGCTAAAACATGTTATTCTCCATTCATGTTAGCTTATGGTTTTGAAGCTACTTTGCTAGTGAAACTACAAATTACTTTAAATAGGTCTACCCTTCAATATGTAACATAAGACACTAGTGTTAAATAATAAAGAGTTAATGATCTTTTAGCTCTTAACAAAACTAAAATAACTGCTTTGTAAAAATTAGACAGAGCTAAGAAAAAAATTAATAATTTTTTAACAAGAAAGTTTCTAAAAATATTTTTAAGGTAGGCAATTCAATGTTGTTTTAGGATAAAGCCCATGAAGAACTAGTGAAACATCATAAATTTGATTCACTATGGATTGGGCCTTACAAAACAACTATTGTTCTTGGTAAAAATATTTTTTATTTATAGGATCTCAATGGTAATTGACTAGTCATTTAATGAATGGTCATCATTTGAAGGTTTTCTTCAATTATCTGCCTTTTCTTTCTTCGCTTATTTTCCTTTGTTTCTTTTGATTTCCTATTTTTATCTATGTTGGTTTTCTTTTCTATTGTTTCATGTTTTGTTTTGGTTTATGTTTGGCTATCTAGTTGGTAACTTGCAAAATATTCATCAATATGAATGAGAATATAATAAATTTATGTCATATTATTGTAAATATTTTTTTAACAAAGGTTTGAAAACTCTATTAAATTTATGATTAATCTTTATAAAGAAACAAGTACTAAAAATATTCTTGTTATGAATATTTCTTACTTTTATAATTGATATTCTAGGCTAGTGCAATGATTTTCATCCAGTCCAAATTTTCCTATTTAAATCTTTCCTATTCTTCATGTTACTCTAGTTGAACAACTCATCCCTTCTATATATATATATATATATATATATATATATATATATAGGGGTTCGTGCATAGTTGATTAGGAAATGATTTTCTTGGATTTCACTCCTAAGTCTCTTAAATTCATAATTCTAATTAAAATCTAATTTCACATGTGAAACTAGCTAGCAAGGTCACTAATGTAATAAAAAAATTTAGTACCCTTTTCAAAAAGTTGAAATTTATTTAAATTCTGGCATATGATGGCCCGAGCTATGAAATCTAAAATTACATTGGTAGGGCCAAATTGTTTTCATTCACTTAAAAATTATTTCCTATGTGTATGATTAGATGTGATATAGTGATGTGTGATTGATTTTTAAATGTTCATAGTATCATTTAAATGAATCAAATATTACATAGTATGGTCGATCAAATTACTAATAAGGATAATTTTATCTACATTTAAGATTGTATTTGATGTTTTAAATGAATTTCACATAATTTTGAGTATTTATATATAATATGAAATAATAGAGTTGCAAACCAATGGCATTTAAATTATGATGATTTTAGTTTAAATTTATCTTTACCAATGGATATGTTCCAATAATGAGACTTTTAATGTGTTGATTGTACCCTTGAATCTCTTTGTCTTAGTTTTACATACAAAATTTAAGGTGGTAAACATGTCATTAACACATTTAGCAAAAAGTATATTCATCAATCTAAGTTTTGCATTATAAGACAATAATTTGATAAGGCTATGAAATACACTTGGTATATTTTTCAAAGGTGATAGCTTAAATTATCATGTTTGAAAGGTTTGATTAACAATATATTATGTGGTTGGGGGGTTACTTATGATTTAGTTCATATAATCTTGTTACACATGACCTAACATGTCATAACATTATATAAATAGTCACGTTTAAATTGGTGAGTGACTTGGTTTGGGGTCTTCGAGGCATATTAATTTGAAAGCATTGGAATTAAAGTGGAGATATAGTGAAGATTATGATTTACATGGAAAATATTAGGTATTTAAAGTCATACAGGCATTGTTTTAGCTATCAACAAAGGTGTCTAAGGATATATTGGAATGTTGGAAAAATTTGCTAAGTCTACTAATGACTATTGTGTGCATTGTCTAGCCATGGATTATTTAGTGGAATATATAGAGGATAGTATTATCCCACCAAATTAGATGACACGTAGGATGTAACCACATTAATGCATGCATTAGAAACATAAAAACCTTAAAATATGTGGTTATTTCATTTATCTCTCATTCAAATCAAGCTCTCTAGCAGAGCTTACAATCTACAAAACTAATTTTTGGGGAATATCGAGTTGATTTGATTTGGATTCATTAGATTCACCATGCTCAGACTTCTTGGTAGGTATGAAAGGTGTTTTATTATGATTTTATATGGAATAAGATACACATTCATTTAATAAAATGTTGATATTTGTTCTACATTTGTTTTGCATGTTTCTTGGCTGAGATATCACAATTATCATGTCATTAAAATATTGAATGAAGTACTAAAATGACAAGTTTAAAATCATTTGTTTACTTTAAAGAGGGTTCAATTATTTTAAAAATAATGACTTTTAGCCAAATTTTTTATAGGTAAACATATTTTTTGGCCCATGCATTCATTCGAGGAGAATAGTTATTTGCTTCACATTCTCCTTATTTTGTATGCCATAGTTTTACAACGTTGAAAATGTTAGAAAAACATGCAGATTTTTATTATGACAATGTTGTGTTTAATATGAACTTAGTTTTCAAATAGATTATATTCATGAAAGGAACATTTAGTATTTTAATTATGTGGTCCTTATAACCATGCTTTGGTGCATAAAGGGTTCTCCTAGTTCTCCTAGTTTTCATTGTCACTAAGTATGAATACTTGACATAAATTCTAAGTGCCATAAATTATGGATGATAGTAATAGTTTTCTATTTCTAAATGCATGTAATTGAGGACTTAATGCTTGATCTCATGCATGAAATGATCAAAGGTTGTTAGTTTCATTGTTATATTTTCTTATTTGGATCACCTCTCTTACATACATTTGAAATAGTTTATATTCATAAATGAAAGATAGCTCAAAGTCTTCGTCTTCAAAATTATTCATTTGGTTTGCACCTACATGCAAATTTAAGTATTTCCTAGAACTTGAAATATAAGGAGTAAAGGTTATTGTGAATATGTTTTTCCAAATAGTTTTTGAATAAGTTGATTGTTGCACAATTTATAAATTTGCATACAATAATCTATAAAGGCAACCATGCATGATGGTTTTGTTGGCTAGTTTTGGTTATAATGTGCATTTTTGGGTTATTTGAGTCTACATGCAACATACGGTAGTTATTATTATTTCTAAGTATAACTGAAAGGTTTTTTGGAATAACTTGCATGTTTTATTCTCACCTAGAAAAAATTATTGATATTAGGATTTGATAAAGATATGCCAAACAATGCATTGTTTGGATGTTATAAGAAACATTCATGTTTTATCAAATCATTTGTCTTCAATGTAGTGTTTTAAGT
The DNA here is from genome assembly GCA_037957365.1 of Torreya grandis. NCBI lineage: Eukaryota > Viridiplantae > Streptophyta > Pinopsida > Cupressales > Taxaceae > Torreya > Torreya grandis. Next base: position 1,655,718 of record JARHVA010003007.1, read on the forward strand.
ATGCAATATGATTTGGTGAACTAGTTATTTAAATATAATTTCCTCTATTTGAAGGCATTTATGATTACATAATATCTAAATTAATATTTCAATGCTCAATTATTTTAGTTCCTAGGTTTACATAGAAAGTATGTAGTTTATAATCATTCTTCAAAAGTTTTAAATGAGTAATTGGCAGTTAAATATTATTCATACCTCAAAGATAGAGAATCTTCTTGCTTATTACATGAGCTCATTCTAAATTTATATTTTGGTTGTAAATTGAGAAGTTGGCAAAAGGGAATTTGGTATGTGTGAAAGGAAAATTTTTTAGAATGATTTTTGATATTTGAATAAGTTCATGTAGTGTTGTAGTGGGTTAAAGGTTAATTTCACTTAGAGTTATATAATTTTTTAAGTTAATCTAAGTTTTTCTTTGAAACTTGTCAATATAAAACTATGTTAAGTTGGAATTTTAACTCAAGATATTATGATAGGAATGTGTGGGGTAGATATCACATAAAAAAACTAGCAAGACTCCTTCACAAAATAGTCACTATGATGGATATTTTAGGGTCTATAGGGCTACAAATTCTATCTCTCAACCCTTTCATCATGGAACTCGTGTATCATTACATTTTGATGTAAATGATCCAAATTTTTAGATTATTCTTGATAATATCCCATCTTTTTCCTTGATCATACATGGTAATATCTTCATTAGAGGTCAAAGATGATCCAATTGGTGATCTCTTCCATTCAAAAAAGCTACATCAAATGGCTTTTCTTTGCACATAGTCCATGATTTTTACCTAGTGCCAATATAGTTTTAAATCATGTAGAATTATTTATTGAGTTAAATCACCTTATTAATCCTAATCCTACTCTTTCCATTATTGTTATCCCCATTACTGCATCTGATCTTGCATCTTTAGTAAGAAACACATTGGTAGTCCTATGTCCCAACTTATGGTTACTCGTGTGATGAAGAAGGTTAAACTTGAGATAGATGATGATTCTAAAAATACTAATATGGTTGTTGCCTACTTCACCACTTGAGTATACATAGTATCAAATAGATAAGGGTGCTCCATTGATTGATCTATTTTACTTTAGATAGTTCATGGTACTATATGTTCTATTTTCTTCAAATAATTGACATTCTCTACATTTTAATACTTTAGTTTTGTAGTGATTCTTGAGACATATGCACAATTCTATTTTTGACTGTATGCTCAATTTTGATAGTTTATTTGACATATTGATCATGTGGTATTTTTAATGTTCATATAATTTTATGGATTATAATGGTTATGTAGTGTCTAAATCATTGCACATAAGTAATTATTGATCATTTAAGTTATATTCACATGTAAATAATTTTTTAAGAGATGTTAAACAAGTTATGAGGGCCCCCACTTGTTAGAGAATGTCATATTGATATATTCTAATTTGATTTAAAATCTCATGAACTTTAATTTTTTTAAGGTCAAATTATAAATTTAAGTTAAAAAATTTATATCTTATAAAGTAATTAACTTTAAAATTTAATTAAATTTGTAATTGTAACTAACTAAAGGCTAGTTCCAACTTTAAAACATAACATCCTTTGACAAGGATGTTTTATAAGGAGATTGGAAGCACATAACAATGGGAAAAAACATACATTTACTAATATTTCAAGCTTTAATATCTTTCTTCTTTTCATGCAAGCATACTTAGATCAATAATCACTTGCAGATAGACAAAATGATATATTCTATGACCATGAAGTAATTTGCTTGAATAATTGAAGTATATCCATGTTTATTGATTCATTTATAACCAATCATCTGATATTTTCAAGTATTAATTCCTTTGATGATTATAGATATACAGTCATATACTCATAAATCAATGTACTTTGTCCAAATACTGATGAAGAGATCACATTTTATAATAGATTATTGTATTTAAATTGTATAGTGAACTTCTCTTGGAGAATTATTTGCAATAAATTTTAATGACATTTTCTCAATAAATTAATTTTATTTTTAGATTCCTAAGTTGACTCCTCTTAAGTTTTGCATTCTTTCCAAGTTTACTGAATTGGTAGTTAGTTATAATTTAGTTTACTTAGTTTATTTCTTGTTTGAATCTTTGTTAGTATAATTTATTTCTTATTTCTTATATCGTTAGGTTGCATATTAATCTTTGGTTTTTAGTCTTTTTTTAGTCTTAGATTTAGTTCCTACATAATATCTTAGTTTTAGATTATTTTCTATATCTATAATCTTTAAATTTGATAATTCTCTAATTTACTAACTATTTTCACCAAATCTCACACCCTAGAAGAGGGTGTTCAATCCTCTTCTAGATTTGGACAACATGGGAACACTTCTAGGTATGTGGGTGTACTTATAGTGGAAGTGATCCTTTAGACTTAAGGGGCTATCTCCCTGGATGTATCTTGAAATGCTTACTCCCATGTTAATGCTTGCTTATGGGAAAAGAGTTAGAAGTTTCATGAAATAAATATAATTTAAGGGGCTGATACACTAAGATGTATTCCATATGACCATCATTCTTTCCTGCACTAAGAAACAAGACACACAAACTAATTTGCAAGACCTATAGAATCTAACATGAGTATTTTAATATGAAGGTGAGATGTATGAGAGCTATCTAAGGCAAGTGAATCATAAGCTAGTTGAAAACAATAAGGCTCATTATATATTTGAAAGATAGGACCATATACTTGACAACACTTAATATGACCTATTAGAATGGAAATATAAAAAAAACATGAAAGGATAAGGGGAGAAAAAGATAGAGAGTAATCACTTTGCACCACCATACATCACTTGCAGACTCAGACAATTGTCCAAGAAATAAAAAATTAGAAATGCATTAATGTTCAAAGACATAATATGATGCCATTCCAATAGGGCTTCGCCAAACCTAGAGTGAAACTATTTTACAATATCCTAAGGGCTATATTTATAGGAGAATGGCTGTAAGAGAGAAGGGCCTTAGTTCTAAAAGGAGAATACATCCATTTGAATGCTTCAATCATAGTTATAATCTCTTCCATGAATTATGCTCCTTCAAGCCATCTGATTGATCCCCGTCACTTTTAATTACTATATAGTTATAATATTCCTTCTTTGATCCTCCCTAATGGTTACAATAGTGGAATCAAGAATTCTAATTGGGTTTCAACATCACTCTAGTTAGAATAACTAGATCAATCTGTTAGGGCCTGGTCTTGATGCTAAACCACTCCAAACTAGTTTGTCACAATGTGTATAGTAGAAGGATGTGGTCCCTTTTAAGCAGTTGGTCCCAAAGATGAAACCATTTGAGTTTACATGTCTGATTTAGTAGCATTTCAAAACATATAGCTTTGGCTTTAACTGAACCATGTTTGAGTTTGGCTTCATACCTTTTGCTTACTTTGCCCTGTCAAAACTACTTATCAACCTTTGCTTTGATTAGTCATCAAGAATTGACTTAGATCCTTGATCCCTTGAATCATCACACACTGTCAAATCTACCTAAGGTAAATGAACATGATCAATTAATCCTTTGTTTGGATTCATGTGCTTGTGCCACTTGTCCATCATACCTTTGCTCTTGAGATTCATTGAATCTTTGACTTACTTGCACACTATTGATCTAAAATCCATGATTGAACATGTACCATCACTTTGAAATGGGACCATTATCCTATCTTTACTTGATCACCATTGGATTTAATTTAGGATCTTGAGATTTGGACACTTGTCAAGTTGGCATTTAGTCAGGGGCCCCTTTACCTATTTTTGAATGCAAACATCTATTTCCTTCAGACCTTTTATTGGAAAAGTCTTTTGATATTTGTGTCTCAGCCACTTTCTCCGAAGGAAATTGCTTGATTTGTCCTTGCCTTGAACAATTATTGCAAGATCTCTGTCTTGGATAAAAAGTTTGAAGGAATCTATGTCTTGGTTCTTTACCCTCTTAAAAATTTCCCTTCAAAATTTTGACTTGGTCCACCTTGCTATAGAAATATCCTTCAGAGAAGGTGTGTTAGATACTTTGTCGAGAAAATGTCCTTCAAAACCTTGAAGTGGACTATTTCCCTAAGAAACATACCCTTCAAGGAAATAGTTTAAGACACTTTGCTTGGGGAGGAGCCCCTCAAATAAATTATCTGGGGCACTTTGGTGCATAGGACACTTTTCATGAAAATAAATCCTTTAGAATTTTTCAAATGTCCACTTTATTAAGGAAGATATCCTTTAGGACATCTTCTTGAGACACTTTGCTTGGAAAAATTCCCTTCAGAAAAAGTGTATGAGACCACTTCCTTGAGAAATGACCCTTTAGGAAAATTGTGTAGATAATTTTACCAAAAGAAATAACCCTTGTGTTTTTATTCAAACATTTTATTTGAAAGATTTCATGCCTTCAAAACTTTTTCCAAACACTTCTTTTGAAAGAATTGTGCCTTCAGGAAAATTGTGCAGATAATTTTCCAGAAAGAAATCTGACACTTAGCTTAAAATATACCCTTCAAGATTTTTGCAAAGGTCCACTTAGATTCAAAACTATCCTTTAGAAATTTTTTAGTGGATCATTTTCTTGATAAAATAACCTTTGGGATTTTTTATTTTTAGTAAAATGTTTGAAATAATTCCTGACACTTGTACAAAAGGCCAAAACAAAACTCTGAAAAGAATTCCAATACTTAGACAAATAAAGTGGGATAAAACTCTTGAAAGAATAAATCCTTGTACATTTATTGTGGGATTTATTTGGAGCACTTCCTCTAAAGGAAATCTGGTTGCTATACTTAGTCAAAATTTGGAAAAGTACAAACCTAGGGCTTTTCTAGATCTGTTCCTGCAATTGCTCGGTACTATGAAAACCTGCCTAGATCCCTTCACTTGCAATGTTGATCCTACTCATAGCCACCTGATCCATTCATCAATTGAGACCTTGATCATCTATTTAAACTAGGAAGAAAATTGGTATGTGGGCCAAAATAGCTAATAATTCTAGTGACTCACAAGGGTTGCATGCCTATTTATGTAAAAAAACCTAGACCATGTGCCTAATCCAGTCTATTAGGCTATAGGGTCATATATAAAACATGTTTGACATATAATATTCCTTTAAAAATACACCAAAAAATAAAAGGATAGCCTAAAAAATCTAATTGGTGTGCTAATTCCAAGGCTGACAACTCTTGAGCTATGGACAACCTAGCTTCCCTTTCATAGACAAGCATAAAAGGAGAATTCCCTATTGACCTCTTGAGAGTTATCCTATCAACCCACAAGGCTATCTTTAGTTTGGTATGCCAATATCTTTGGTTATAATCCAGGGTTCTTTTAATGATTTTGATCAGGTTCTTATTGTTAGATACAACCAACCCATTACCTTGAGCGTAATAGTTGGATGAAGTGCTAAAAAATATGCCATTGTTATTTGCCAAGTCAGTTATTTTATCACCTATAAAAGCAAGAGAATTATATAAAATGATAGTAGAAGGGGTGCCAAACCTCATGATAATTCTCTCATATAACTCCAAGATGGCACTCTTGTTAGCCTCCTTCAAAGCTACTACCTCAACCCATCTAGTAAAATAGTCAGTTGTTGTAAGTATTCATTTGTGACTAACACTTGATGGGGGGTTTATCATACCAATAAAGTTAAGACCCCATTGCATGAAAGGTTGGTCCACTTGGATAGGCCTTAGAGGAAGAGATACAATTTTCTATTTTCCTATAAAGAAGGCACATTGCCCACACCTTATCACTCAAGCATGGAAATCTTTGAAGAGGTTGAACCAATAATAGCCAACCCTCATGGTCTTGGTAGTTGTGTCCTTAGAGAATAATGACCTCTTATTGTCCCATCATAGAAATTCTTAAGTAACACTTCAAACTGGTCATTGTCAATGCATCTTAATAACACACCATTGATGTCCCTCCTAAATAAAACACCGTCCACAAGGCAAAAGGGGATAGATTACAATCTAAAATACCTCTATTATGATATATTTATATTATTAGGGTACTCACAATTTTGGAGAAATATGATCATGGTCTGTATCCAATCTTGTGGAGGCAATGGGTCGAGTAGTTGGGGACACTCATGGTTGACTAGAGCTTCTTCTTTTGATTCATGAAGATTTGAAGCTAGATGTTCACAAAGGACTTTATACCTTACCAAATTTGTCACTTTGATATCAACATCACACTCCATCGCTTTAGTGATCCACCTTGCCCTCTTTTCACTAAGGTCTCTAACAAAATAAAAATTCTTTGGCATTAGGATGAGAAACCATGACATGAATCTTGTTATTTGACACCATATGTCTAAATTTATTTAGTCCTCTTATAAAAACAAGGACCTAATTCTCCACAAAGGTATATCTAGCTTCAAATTCTTCTAAACCTTGATTGAAGAATGTAATTGGCTGCTCTACGCTCTCATGATTCTTTTGCATTAGTATGGCTGAGATAGTATCAAGGTTAGAAAATGAATACAACATGAAGTATTTAGTAAAATCAAGATTCACAAAGGTAGGAGATTTTATAATTAATTTTTTTATGGATTCAAAATTTCTCTTACCCTCTTTGGTCTAAGAGAAGGCCTAGTTCTTATTGAGCATAGCCGTGATAGATTTTAATAAAGATGCAAAACTAGGTATGAAAATTCTTATAAAATTTATCTTACCCAAGAAAATTTGAAGACCTTTCTTATGAAAAATCAATGATAAGCCTAGGATAGCCATTACTCTCTTAAAATCAAGGGTCAGACCATCCTTGGAAATAATATGTCCCAAGAGCTTACCTTTATGAACAATAAAGATGCACTTCTTTAGGTTAAGAGATACCCCATATTGCCTGTATATTTCAAACACTTGCCTTAAATGCTGCATGTTTTCATCTGCATCATTGGAAAATACTATTATATCATCTAGAAAAACTAGTACCATCTCATTGATCAAACCCTTAAAAGCCATGTCCATTGCTCTCTAAAAAGTGGCACCAACATTGGATAGACCAAAAGGCATCTTATTATAAGTAAAGGTTCCCTATTTGGTCATAATGACTATCTTGAATTTATGATATTCATTAATTAAAATCTAATTGTAGCCTGAATCTCCATCTAGATGAGAGAAATACTGAGAACCTGAAACCATTTCTAGAATTTGCTCCATTAAGGGTAGATGATATTGGTCTTTGAGTGATACTCGATTAAGGTCCCTAAAGTCCACACAAAGCCTTATCTCCCCATTCTTCTTTCTAATAGGTACAAGGTTAGTTACTCATGTTGAATTCTTGATGGGAAATATTATCTTAGATTCAAGGATTTTGGTAAGTTCTAACCTCATGAGTTGCTCAACATTGGGGTTGATGGGTCTTTGCTTCTGTCTAATCGGTTTAACTCCAGGTTCTAACTCAATGGTATGATGTGCTAGGATAGGATAAAATCCTTTGATTTCATTATATTTCCAAGCAAATATATCATAAAACTCTCTACATAGTTCAATGAATGCTTGATTTTTTGATGCAGAACATACCTTACCTAGTTTGAGGAGTTTGTCTTTGAAGATCAAGACTCTTTCATGATTCTCCTATTTTTAAGATACACTCACTTTATCCTTCCTTTTATGATAATTTTCACTAAATATTATTTATAATTTCACCAAATCCTTAGGTATCTTATTGGTCCTTAGTTGCATAATTTGATCACCTAATTGTTCTTGGAGCCTCCCCTAGTTTCTTGAAGAAAACTCATCCTCATTCTGCAAGAAGCATGAAATGTGCTTGTCACTATCAAACACTTGCCAAGACACTTCATTATCAGGTATATAAGGTCTAATAATGACCTTAATATGGGACTAATTTCCTTTTTCCTTATGGCAATTAGAGTGTTAAATTGGGCTCCCATGACAACTAGTCTATCAGCATGACTATTATGTTCCCTTAGGAGTGAATGTTGAATGCATTGAATTCTTCAATAATATCCCATACCATATGCCTATATGACTAAAGTGAAGGGTTCTTAGTGGAAATCACATTCCTCACCTGGTGTACAACTAACTCACTATCTCTATACACCTACATGTTCTTTATCCCTTTTCTCCTTGCCCATTGAAGGCCATGAATTAAACCTTCATACTCAACCACATTACAAGTGAAAATAAAATTAAATATTTATGAAGCACAATAATATTGTTTGGATGGAGAGACCAACATAATTCCAACCCTTGCACCAACTTTACTTCTTGAACCATCAAAAAACATCTTCCACATATCATCATATTTATCCTCTTCTTTGACAAGTAGATGTGCTTATATTCCTTCCTCATGTATATAATATGTTCCTAGATCAGTTTACTCTATGAGAGCATAAATATCCTACTCATAAGTATTAGTACCATATTCATCAAGAAATAAATATGTAATTCCCTAAAGCTTGGAAGAAGTGTCATCTTCTAGAATAAAATCTTTTCCTTCATGAATGACACAATTCAAATTAGAACTTGTATCAATGTAAGGTTAAATATGAAACCTTGAAAGAGGTTACATCCTAAATGTGACCCTAATCCCATATCTTATTCTAAAATCCAAGAAATAACTAGTTAGCTTAGAAATAACCACCTATCTTGGCTTTGAAATCCATTGATAGGTAGATTGCAAAGTGGGCTGTGAGATCAGCCACAACTATGGCCTGTAAGATAGGAAAATTGGGACAACCATGCAAGAAAAATTTTAAGCCTTTTATCATCCTTACTATCTTGGTAAGTGTACCATATAATTGAAGGACCCCCTTGCTATGTGGCTTATATTTCATGCCCAATTTGTCAACTATAATTCTGGGCATGATAGAAGTAGAAGCTCCACTATCAACTATGCAATTATGCACCAATTTGTCATCTATAATGAGGGTCAGGTAAAATGGTGGAGGTTTCTCAACTCTAGTGGATTGTTCCAAAATGGTACTAGGAACATTTTAAAAAGTAAAATGGTCATGACTTTGATTTGGAGATGAAGGATTAGTAGGAATAGTGGACAATTACTTTTGTAATAATTCTTTTTGGTCAAGCATATGAAGTATATCCCACAAGGAGATATATGTTTTGGCACTCTTCAAGGAATATAATATGTTTAGAGCATCAATACTCACCTTTTATTATGTCCTTGGAGGTAAATAATTTCTTGAAAATTTAGGAATAGAGGCACTTTGAATAGACCCTACCACATCCTGACTTGTTGGAGGTATGAAAGCCTTTAGAGCTATCACAAAAACCTTCAAAACTATCACACTTAAAATTGCACCTTATTTCCATGTAGGGTGACTAGAGGAGTCTATGGGCATGCCAAAACTATTTATTAGAGCCCTCTTCTTTCCCCTTATATTATCTATAATAGAGGCTCCTTGGTTTAGCATAAAAGTGTCTTCAACTAGGAAATTGGTGAAGATTTATTCTTGAGGTTGCCAACCCTCATTAGCTTATATCATCACCTCATTTTCACTTGATAGGAGGGGAGTGACTACCCCTTGAGACACAAAGTCTTGCTCTCTATTTTGATTGGCATCCATAAATTGGTCATGTTTCCAATCTTATCCCTTTACCAAATTACTATGGACCGGTACCATCTCCTTGGTACTAGTCACAAAATTAGGATTGTGTGCATTAGTAGGCTTGTTGGGATTGGGCTGCTAGTAGCCTCTCCCTCTCTGTATTGTTGACCATACTATTGCTGATAGGGGTAAGAGTTATGATAAGCACCTTGTTGCATATTAGCTTGTCTATTTTGAGCATTCTAAGGCTAGGAACTTGGATTTCTAATTAACATTATTTTTTGCTTACCTAGGAGCCACCTTAGCTTTGGTATTGGCATTAGGAACTTAGGATACATCTAGAGTGCTAGTCAAATTATGAGACAAAGGAGGAATATAAATTTTACATGGTAGTCTTCTAGATTGGATAAGATTATTATCAGCTTTGATAGAAAGATCATATGCTTTAGGGAGGGTGGATCCTCCCATAGATTGAAGCATAACAATGATTTCAGTCCCAATGGCTCTCAAGTAAGTGGGGAACACAAAACTAATAAGTGGTATCATAGGGGGAGGCAACTTATACCAAGTCTTATAAAACCTTTTATTGAAGTCATGTGTTGTTTCTTTGGGTCCCCTCTTTATCACATTGAGATGATGTATGAAAGAAGCATGGTCACTTTCATTCCAAAATCTGGAAGTCAATAATACTACAAACTCATCCCATGTTGTGATGTATCCACATTTCAGAGTTATACACCAATCAAGAGCTTTCCGTTTAAGGCACATGGAAAGAATCCTAATAGCAATGTTCTCTTGAATAATGTTTTGGAAATTGAAAAAATTAGAGATATCTCTAATGTGCTCTCTAGGTGTGATATGACTCTCACCATTGAATGTGGGCACACCTTTTTTGGCATTAGAAGGGATAACATCATATGTATGAAGTTGGATTGGATTATCAGTGTTGAAGGTAGGGAAAACATAAGGTCTAGCCATGTCTTCTTCTTCAATATTTTCAACTTATTCAACCTCTTCCTCTTCTTCCTCTCTAGAAAAATCTACCTATTCTTCAAAAGGCAGATTAGGCTATGGATACTGAATTGTAAGAGGGATCTCAGGTTGAATGGGTGGATTATTAGGATCAGATGGTCTAATAGAGGATGACTTAGTGAGGACCATGAATTATGGAGGGTAGGATTATACCAAATATGGTCTTTAGACCATATTTACTTTGAAGAGTCACCAAATGCTGAGTAGCACACCACTTTGTAGCTGGTGTTGTCAAGATAAACATTCATCTTGATAAGTTGTATTTAAAGATAATGGTGTCCCATCAGGCATGCCAGAACTATTGTCACCAAATATTGTACCCTAGAAGAGGGTGTTCAATACTCTTTCAGATTTGGGTAGCATGAGGATCATGTATGTGGGTGTACCTATAGTGGAAGTGAGCCTTTATAATAAAGGGGCTAGCTCCCTGGATGTATCTTGAAATGCTTAATCCTATGTTAATGCTTGTTTATGGAAAAAGAGTTAGAATTTGTATGAAATAAATCTAATTTAAGGGGCTAATACACCAAAATGTATTCCATATGACCATCATTCTTTCTTGCACTAAGAAATGAGATGCACAAACTAATTTCCAAGACCTATGGACTCTAACATGAGTATTTCAATATGAAGGTGTAATGTATGAGAACTATCTAATGCAAGTGAACCATACGCTAGTTCAAAACACTAAGGCTCATTGTACATTTTAAAGATAGGACCATACACTCGATAACACTTCATATGACCTGTTAGAATTGAACTCTCACACAAATGTGAAAGGATAAGGGGAGAAAAGGATAGAGAGTAATCACTTTGCACCACCATACAACACTTGCATACATAAAAAATTATCTAAGATATAAAATATAAAAAATGCATTAATGTTCAAAGGCACCATATGATGTCATTCTAGTAGGGCTTCACCAAACCTAAAGTAGAACTATTTTACAATAACCCAAGGACTATATTTATAGGAGAAGAACTACAAGAGGGAAGGGCCTTGGTGATAAAATGGGAATCCATCAGTTCAAATGCTTCAACTGTAGTTACAATTGCTTCCATAAATTACACTCCTTCAGGTTGTCTGATTGATCCCCATCACTTTCAATTGCTACATAGTTATAATATTCCTTCTTTGATCCTCCTTAATGGTTATAATCATGGAATCAAGCATTCTAACTGGGTTCTAGCATCAATATGGTTATAACAATAAAATTAATCTATTAGGGCCTTGTATTGATGCTAAACTACTCCAAACTAGTTTGTCACAATGTGTATAGTGGAGGGATGTGGTCCCTTTTGAGTAGTTTCCCAAAGATGAAATCATTTTAGTCTACGTGTCTACCTCAGTATCATATTTTAAAACATTTGGCTTTGGCTCTAACTAAACCATGTTTGATCTTGGCTTCATACCTTTTGCTTACTTTGCCCCATCAAAATTACTTGTCAACCTTTGCTCTGATTGGTCATCGATACTTGACTTGGATCCTCGATCCCTTGACTTATCTTGTATCTTTAGATCTGATTAAGGTGAATGAATGTGATCCATTGATCCTTTATCTAGACTCACATGTTTGTGTCACCTGTCTATCACACCTTTTCTCTTGAGATTCATTGACTCTTTGACCTGCTTGCATGCCATTGATCTAAAATTCATGATTAAATGCACACTATTGATCTAAAATGGGCCCATTATCCTATCTTTGCCTAATCACCATTGGATTTGATCTAGGCTCCTAAGATATGGACACTTGTCAAGTTGGCATTTAGTTGAGGGCCCCTTTACCAGTTTTTGAATACAAACAACTATTTCCTTCAAACCTTTTATTAGATAATTCTTTTAGGCTTTATGTCTCATCCACTTTGTTTGAAGGAAATTACTTGCTTTGTCTTTGCCTTGAAAAATTCTTGTGGGACCTTTATCTCTGACAAAAAGTTTGAAAGAATCCATGTCTTGGTTCTTTGCCCTCTTGAAAAGTGCCCTTCAAAATTTTGACTTGGTCTACCTCACTACAAAAAGATCCTTTGAAGAAGGTGTGTAGGACACTTTGTTGAGAAAATTCCCTTCGGAACCTTGAAGTGAACTATTTCCCCAAGAAACATACCCTTTGAGGAAATAGTTTAGGATACTTTGCTTGGGAAGGAGCCCCTCAGATAAATTATTTGGGGCACTTTCTTACAAAAAGGACCTTTCAAGGAAAGTGCATAGGATACTTTGCATGAAAAAACCTCCTTTGAAAATTTTCAAAGATCCACTTTCTCGAGGAAGATATTGCCCTTTAAGAAAAGTGTATCAGACCACATCCCTAAGAAATGAACATTCAAGAAAATTATGTGGATAATTTTCCCAAAAGAAATAACCCTTATATTTTACTTCGAACATTTTATCTGAAAAAATTCATGCCTTGAAAACTTTTTCTAAACACTTTTTGTAAAAGAATTGTGCCTTCGAGAAAATTGTGTGGATAATTTTCTATAAAGAAATATGACACTTAGCTTAAAAGATACCCTTCGGTCTTGTTGTAATGGTCCACTTGGCTTCAAAACTATCCTTTAGAACTTTTGTAGTGGACCATTTTCTTGAGAAAAGAACCTTCAAGATTTTTTATTTTAGATAAATTTTTTGAAACAATTCCTGACACTTGGACAAAAGGTCAAAACAAAAATCTTGAAAGAATTCCAACACTTAGACAAATAAAGTGGGACAAAACTCTTGAAATAATAAAGCCTTGTACATTTATTTCAAGCTTTATGTGGAGCACTTCCTCTAAAGGAAATATGGGTGCTATACTTAGCCAAAAGTTGGGAAAGTGTAAACCTAGGCCTTTTTTGGATTTGTTCCTGCAACTGCTCGATACCATGAAAACTTACCTGGATCCCTTCACTTGCAATGTTGAGCCTGCTCATAGCCACCTGATCTATTCATCAATTGGGACCTTTTTCATATATTTAAACTAGAAATAAAATTGGTATGTGGGCCAAAATGGCCAACACTAGCAATAATATTAATTATCAATTAGTCTTAAACTTTAGATTAATTTAAGTATGTTTCTTAGTAGTTTATTTTTCTTTACCATTATTTATTGTTATATTAATGTTCATCTGGGTTTCTATTTCTTTATTTGGATTTTATTTTTGTTTCTTTTATTTTTCTTTTGGCCTCTTGCATTTCTTTTCTTTTAGTATGTTTTAATTTTGTCATGGAATTGGAGAATTTGATATTAAAGAAGATATTTTAATACTTTAAACATTTAAATGGATCATAGATATTTCCTTCAAGAGATTGCCTCTTCCATAGGTTATACTTTATTGGAAGGTTAGATTATATCTTTAAATCTGATTCTAAGTTGAAATACATGTCACAAGAATTAAATCACTTTATAAATAATGATATTTAATCTATTAGGTTGTTAATTTGATTTAATCCTAAAATTATTAAAAACCCTCTACATATCCTAGGATCAATACTTATTTTATAGATCCCTTACAATTAAATTGGCCTAATTTCAACTTGAAATTTATGATAGTTAAAAGGGTTAATTCATTAACATGATATTTTTCACCATCAACACATCTTCATAACCCCTTTTCTAGGTCAATAAAGTGTCAAGATTGGAGCTAGGGTTTTAAGGAAAAGGAGGAAAAAATTGAGATTTGTGCACAAGAAAAAGGTCTATAAATTACACATGAATCATCTTGATAGGAAGACATAATGATATGTTGAAAAATAGACTAGTAAATTACATAGGGATAGTTCCTATATACAGTGAATGGGACCAGTCACCTAGTTGTCTATCCTCTTCTAAAAACATCCTGGTAGGTTATGACAATCTATTACCTAAGCCAATCAATCATAAAACTTACACAAATTATTATAGATGATTGTGTATAAGCAGTGGAAAAAACATAATAGAATATAAACTACATGCTTTCTCCCTTGGTAATGTCTATATTTAGGAAGAGTAATTAATTCTATGTTAGCTTTCAAATGTCTAGAGTAAATGATATATCTTATGAAATCTTAATTTTTATTATTTTATAATTATTTAGATCACTAAATATAAAATAAGTTAAAATATTATCTAATTAGATATGAAGAGAAACAAGTCTAAATGCCACAATAAAATTAGTGTAAATAATGTAAATGACAAAGGGGGAATGATCAAACTTGTTTATTATTATAAAATTATGAGACTGTAGATTGACTGTTCAAACTATATGCAACCTACTCCTAGAATCTTGAAATTGTATTATGTTTTAGGACAAAACCATATAGTTTCAATTGCATCATGTATAAACCTAAACGTCATAGTCTCATCATGCCATATCTATTATACCAAGGTTTTACAAGTTGATATTTCTATCACCTATGTTGTTTTGCCTTCTTGTTACACATGTACCTTTACTTCATATATTTTTCAAGTAAAATGTATGAATATTCATCTTTGATCTAGATCCATATAGAAATGATAATCTAAAATAAGAGAGTGGAGAGTAGTTAGGTTGGGAAACCACCAAGGTGGAGTTGCAAGATATATATATATATATATATATATATATATATATATATATATATATATATATATATATATATATATATATCACATGTGAGGAATCAAAACCCTTATATGCAATGTGTAAATGAAGATTTGAGAAAGGGATTTAACCTCTTCTTCCTTGGTGGGGATGTAACTAGAAAACATTTTCTTTAGTACAATATGTATTGATCCACTTGAATAATAGTCTTTACAAGTAGAATTAGATTTTAATTGGGTATTCCTAGAATTATTAGGAGTGTAAATAGTTTTTAAATGTTTGTTCTCATTATTTTACTGCATGTCAAAATAAATTTTAGTATCCTTGTCCATGTAACATTCTCTTGATTTGAATTAGAATTATTGGCATGAAATCCATCATTAAAAATAAGGAAGAGGTTGAAAAATTAAGCCCAAAAATCATATGAAAAGAGGTAGGATCAAAAGGACCCACACGAATTTAAAGAGATAACCCTATAAAAAATACATTTTTGTCTAGGATGGACCCATATAATGTGTGGGTCTGTCCAAA
The DNA here is from genome assembly GCA_037957365.1 of Torreya grandis. Lineage (NCBI taxonomy): Eukaryota > Viridiplantae > Streptophyta > Pinopsida > Cupressales > Taxaceae > Torreya > Torreya grandis. Next base: position 1,671,363 of record JARHVA010003007.1, read on the forward strand.
GACAAAATTAACCAAAATAAATATAGAGGAGAAAAGAATTATACAATAAGAAAGAGGATGGGATCCTTGAAGCCAAAAAATAGGAAAACATAAGAGAAAGTAAGAATGAAACTAACACATGGCCGCATAGGGAAAAAGAGATTAAATTAGACCAAGACACGTGCCAATAACTATTGAATCAAGATAAAGAGCCATATATACAAAGTAAAGATAAAAGTATTATAATAAGGATGCCTATACCAAATTTAGATGTCTACATAATGCCCCATCTTTGAGGTGAATATGATGTGGTTCATGTGTATGCCAAATTAAAAATAACACAAATCTATGTGTGTACCTTGATCTACTTTAGAAGAAAAAGATGAAACTTTTTGTCATGTGTCCATCTAAACTTTTTTTTAATGATTGATGTACTTTTGAGTAGTGGCCACATACACACAAGTAGTCAATGCTTTATCATGTTTGTGTTACCTTTTAAAACATTTAAAGTTTAAAATTTGTAAATTTTTGTATTTTGAATTGAATAAGAGAGTATAGGAGTGAATACACAGTAATTTTTTGTATTTTGAATTCAATAAGAGAGTATATAAATGAATATACCTAATTTTTATTTACCTTAAATGATACCATAATAAGTTTATTATTATAATTTTGATAGGCCTTGAAACATATCTAACTTTTCTCTAGGAGTCACTAATGCCCAACTAGACTTTCGATAGGTGTTAAAACATACCCAACACTTCTTTGGGAGTCACCAATGCCCAATCCACTTCTTTTTCAAGGAAGTTGAAAATGCTTAGCTTTTTACCATTTAGAAAAATAATAATTATTAAAATTCCTTGATATATTCCCCCATTTTGATTTGAGGGATGAAGACCTATGTTGAAATCACACATCTTAAAATAACAAGTTAACAACAACATATGTTAGGAAAATATAAAACATTCAAAGTGTATTATAATCCTAGAAAAATATGTAAATGAATTTTTCCACCATCGTAATGTATTGGAGAGTTTGCATAATTTGAATTTTGAGTTAGTATCTTGGTCATGATATGTAAAATCATGTAAAGTGCCATCTAGCATATGAAAGATAATATCTTTTAAAAAAAAATGCATGAGGGTATGATACCTCTTTTGGCAAAGAAAAATGGGAAGTAAGTATGATTCCCCCCAAATGTCTCAAACATGCCCCTATATGGGTTTAGGTATAATAATGGAAAACATGGTTAAGTAATATGCCCCTATGAATGATAGTCAAGTGATGCTCAATATAGTGTATAATGTTTTTGTGTGTCCAATGTTTGGATGTCAATTTGATTATCTCTATGTGTAACCTCATTAGGGTGAATAAAAATGGTCTAATAAAAAAGGCATATGATACTTACATATATGTGGTACAATGCCCCCAAAGGCAAATACATGATTAAATATGATCAAAGTGTGTATATGGGTATGACAATTTGGACCATAGATCGATATGCCTATTTATCTATCAAAGGTATACAAAAATAGTTAGATGCCTTAAGTCACCTATTCTTAGTAAAATTTGGTTAAGCAGTAACTTGTTTTGTCATGAACATTAAGACCTTCCATATCTCAATCTATAACATAATCTATATGATGGGAATAAAGATAATGCCTTCCATAGTTATTTGCATTATTGAAGGAATATTCATGCTTTGAATATACACTGTCAGGTTTTAGGAAAAGTTACCAATTAAATATTCAAGTCATAGTGGTATTCATTAGTTGCATACTAATGTAGTGAAAAGTTATTGATCTCATGCTTTGTTCAGTCATTGTGTAGAAATAAATTTAGAGGTCATTAGGTGATAAGGCTGATAGTCACCATAACAACACCATTAGACATTAGCCACTATCCTTTGACCATGATTCATTTTTCTAGGTCACTTTTACCATTTGATAATTAGTTAGACATCAAATAAACTAGTTGATAGTTAATTAGACCTCAATAAAATTATGGAGTATAATACATGAAGTTGTTAGGATACAAAAAAATATCCCATATGTAGTGGGTTTAGATGGGGTGTTTGGTTTATTAGTTAGGGTAGTTTGTATACCAAATTTCCTTTGATGAACAGAAAATTATTTGTTGAGATAAATTATCCTATACAAGTTTTAATATTTTAAAGTTGATAGCAGTTTATGCATTATTACTATGGTGTTTACAGTTTGAATAAATAAGATTGGCTTGTATAATGTTGTGTTGATGGTTTATGGGATGACAATGTTTAATTGTGATTTTATAGTAGTTAGTTGGCCACTATGTCAACTATGTCTGAGTTTGATAGGACTATTCTTGTTTGGATAAAACCTGCTTCATTGTCTGTGATCTATTTTGGACTGATTTATGAGTAAACCCTAGATCTCCATGTTGTTAAGGTATTTGAGTGGAAAAATTAGTAAAAATGTGATGTTAGCTGGGTAGGATGGATATCCTTAGCACCCCACTATATTAAGAGTTGCATACATACCATTGCCTTGAGAGGGGATTAAGCTTGATGTAATTCCCCCTCTTAAATGTTTAGTGCAAGTACAAGTGAATGATAGTATGAGTGTTAACTTGAGTGATTTGAATGAGGATTGAGACTATAAATATGTGTATTCTAAGCTTAGAGTGGTTTTAGATGATTATATATAGAAGTAAGACAAAAGAGGGATCAATAACCTTAATTTTGCACTACTTGTTCTAAGCTTGTTTTTGTATTTTACATTTGATTTTGATCTAGTGGATAAAGGGATAAAATTAATGTATTTATACTGATATGGTGCTTGTGTAGAGTGTGAAATAGGTCTAGACCAACCCTAGGTGTCTTAAGAATTAAAATGATCTGTGAATGATGAAAACTTCCTGAATAGGATATCTTCATGCAATGCTAGTAAAAAACTTTGCTTGAATATGTCTTGGAGTTCTCTATCTACCATAGGGCTAGCCATCTTTACTAAAATAGTTTTATATTGCAAGACATATTCAACAATTGGCTCATTGTATTTTTGTTTGAGTTATGCAACTTGAGCATAGGAAACCTTATCACTGATGTTAATTGAAAAGTGTGCTAAAAACATATCTTCTAGTGGATTGAATGCTGTGATGGACTAATTAGGAAGATCATAGAACCACTATAATGCACAGTCCTTTAAATTACAAGGGAACAAGTTCTTAAGGAACCAATCATTAAACACATAGTTCAAACATGCTGCATGGAAAACTCATAGATGGTGCTCTGGGTTACCCTTACTATCATATAAAGTAATCTTGGGTGCCATGAATCTAGATGGAAAAGGAGTTATCGCTATATGCTAAGCCAAAGGTGTACATAAAATAATATGAGAATCTAAGGCATGATATGGTCTAGTGGCACCTTGCTAAAGATGTAATACCTTAGCTTATAGATTATGGATCTCATGCATAAGGGATTATACATATGGAGAGGAGGAACTATCCATAGGAGGTGTTGCCATTGTTGAAGGTTGTTGAGTTAGAATAAGTTGTTGTAGAATCTAAGCTACCCTCATAATATGTGTAACAATATTATAATTTGGGGGGTTAGAATATTGACCATTATTAGATTTATTAAGCTCTTTGTGGATAATATGGATAAGGCCATCTTGCATATTTGAATGTTTAGAAATAAAATATTGTGATTGTCTCCTATTAGTCTCATCTAATCAATTATTGAATTATGCCATTGTAGGTTGGACAATAGGAAAACAAAATGTTGTAATTTTTGAACTTTTTAAGAAATTTAATCTATTAAATATTGCCAAAATAAAATAATAGATCAGATATGAGATTTTGGAATTAATTTATAAACATAGAAAATAGAAGGATACAAGCCCTAATAACATCTAAGGCTAGGGTTTGGGAAATATTAGAAGTAAGTCAGGTTCACCAAATGATTTAAATTTTAAGGTATTTATGGAGTGTAAACCTTAGGTTGTTAAAGGATTCAATACAATAAATCAGGGAGAGAGATATGTAATAAATAGAGCCACTAATTTGTGGAAGAATTGACCTAATCTAATATTTATAAAAAAAGTAATAAATGACACAAATAAGTACTTAGCTATAAATTGACTGAGATAAATGATCTAGAGGTTGAAAATTGGTGTAGAAGCTAATTAGGTGTCATGAATAGGGTCTAGGTGTCAAAAACCCTCCGAGATATTAGCACACCATGATAGTGTCCTAATTTTAGTGATAATGTCATTATGTATGGATTTATGTGAACTTTTAGGACTAACTATGTCTGAGTCTGATAGGCCTATTCTTGTGTAGATGAAACATGTTTTGTAATCTATGACCTATTTTGGATTGATTTATGAGCAAAACATAGATCTCCATGTTGATAAGATATTTGAGTGGTACAAGTAGAAAAGTGTGATGTTAGCTAGGTAGGTTGGACATCCTCAACACCTTGATGTGTTAAGATTTGACTACATACTAATACCTTGAGAGGGGATCAAGCCTGATGTAGTTCTCCCACCTAAGTGCTTGGTGCAAGTGAATACTAGTATGAGTTTTAAATTGAGGTCTTTAAATGACGATTGAGATTGAAAATATATCTATTATGAGCTTGGGTGGCTATAAAATGATTACATGTAGAATTAAGGTAGAATAGGGATCAATAACCTTGATTTTTCACTACTTGTTCTGAGCTTGTGTGTGTGTTTTGCATTTGATTTCCATCTAGTGGATCAAAGGCTAAAAGTCATGTATTTATATTAATTTGGTGCTTATGAAAAGTGTGAAATAGGTCTAAGATAACCCTAGGTATCTTAGGAATTTAAAAGATATCAGTTGTGGTTTAAATTTGGAAAATAACACTAGCACGATCCATTGGTCATTAATGCAGAACACTAGTGTCCAAAGAACTGTGCTATTGTCTAGGTGGCAAAACCCAGAGCTCTAAGGGCCTAGATCCCTAGGGGAAGGTTTGGGACTAAATATGTGATGTCTAAGGATGTGTACTACTCACACCAAAGATAGATAAGGGTTAAAAGAGGCCTTAAGATAGGTCTAGGGCTAAGCTAGGGATGGGTGATCTCGAGTGACACTCATTACACTCAAGTGAAATTTTATATGACTATAATAAGAGAATTGAAAAGAGAAATAGAGGGGAAAAACATTAAGACTCTAATAACTGAGTACAATAATAAATGAAAACTTTACATATAAGTCTTTCTTGTTATTTACCAAACCATTCTTTACAAATATGATGGCCTATTTTTAATAATTATGTGCATTCATATTCTAATTAAATTACTAGCATGGGTTCACTCTTCTAAGGGTGCACCTAATTTCATACTTGAATAAGTTGAGTAAGTGTGCCCATGTTGTTCCAAATATTTTAAAATTAAAGGCTTGAACTACCTTCTCATGGATTGAATCTTAATTATCATTATATAATAACTCTTAACCACCATCTTATAAAAGGGAAAATATCTAAGAAAAACTTTATAAATGAAACTATTTGTGTAGGTAAGCCCACTTACATCTATTTTTTGTTGAGTCTTTAATAATGTGAGCTTAATTCTCAACTTTTTAGCTTTGGGACAACTGAAGATCAATATTAAGGAATGCTAATCCAATAATATGAGGTTTTTTATTAAACATGCATAATTGTTTATTAAAAAATAGGCTCAGACCATTGGATGCTCACTTATTGAGAAACTCTAAATCACTCATTGAGATATAAAATAACTTGAATCATCAAATACAGGCATATCAATTGGCTTGAGATTATTCTAAGAAGGTTGGGTGGACTTAGGATGCATACCTTAGAATACTAAACCCAACTTTATCAATACATAGGATTAGATGATTGAAGATTGTTGTAATAATATGATGGATTGAAAATGTTGCTAGACGATCTAACCATCCAATTGATACCACCTATTCCTTGAATTGTCAAAGATATTAAAAGATTTGATATAATAGCTGAAGGTATTTGGCCAAGTGAAACTAATTTGATGACATAAGGGAAACCTTAAGGATGCCATCACTAATTTTATTTAAAAAACACTCATATTGTTGGATATTAGAGGATCTATTGGCTAGAGATGTTTTTTGGGAAAAAACAACTTGCACCATTATATCTAATCTGATCATGTGGCTTGGAGTAATTATCAGGAGACTTACACTTAACCATTTTTTATAGAATTTTTTGGCAAGATAGTTAAAGTAGGAAATAATCTTAATTTTTTCTACCATGATAGAAAAATTTCACCGCTGTGATGTACCCAAGGCAAGTAAGTCTAGAGGTGTCAATCACTTAAAGGCTAAAGATAACTCAATTTTATTTGATGAATGGGAGTGGGAAATCACTCTCACTTCACATTATATATCTTATGAAAGATGCTTTTACTTCCTGAAATAAAATATCTATAATGTATTATTTTAAATCTATAGATACTATATAGGTTAACAAAATCCATTAATTTCACATTGACTTTGTAATTGAGAATGGGTTAATGAGTTTGGTTGAAATGAGGTGGAGTTTTTGATTTCCTTAGTCTTATAGCCATAAGCATGTTTATATAGTATATATTATGAATGCATTATTATTTTTGTTCACTATTTAGATTTACATTTGATACGTATAACTAGATTAATACAATATATATATAAACTATTTTATTCATTTATGTCAATTCCATATATATCTTTCTCATGAAGGGTAGGGACACTCTCAGTGGATGAGTGGTGTGTAGAGGAGTTGATTGCCTTTGTGGTTTGAGTAAAACCTCTGATAATGATCTCTATCTTCTTGTACAAAGTTTTAGCTTCAATGGTGTTCTCCCACTTCCTCAATGTTCACACATTTAAAAGACTTATTATCTTTTTATACCCATCATGGAAAAATCATTGTAATCAAATATATTATTATTTGGAAAAGATGTAATAAAGTAATTTATGTAATTGACAATGAAACTTGAGGTGTACTTAAAATGAAATATTACATAAATATATTATATCTTTGAATACTTAGAATTTGTGTATTAATGTAATCACCTAAAAGTGGTATTTGAGTGCTAAGAGTGCTAGTTGAGATAACCTATTCATAGATTAGCCCTAGACCCATCATAGATTATTTTATCACACTTTTCCAGCCTTTGTGTGTACAACAAACATCCCTAGTCAGATAAAACATAGTCTCAAACCCTCATTCCTAGATCCCAACCCTTCATGCCTAGTAGCCTACCAATTGGACATTAGTGCCACATTAAGGACATTATAACCACATGGCACTAGTGTCCCCAAAATGGTGATAATGTCATTTTTCCTAACTCTCATGAACATATATATTTTCAAAAGTAAAACCCTCCCAAGGCCAGCTCAAACATATTTTATTATCTACACAAGCTATGAAACACTATAAATACATGAATTTCAGACCTCTATCCACTAGATGGAAAATAGATGCAAAAGACCTATTCAAAGATGAAATAAGTTGAGAAAAATCAAGGTTATTAATCCCTATTCTACCCTACTTCTGCATACTACCATCTATAGCTTCCCTAAGCCTAGATTTTCTAGATTCTAATATTAAGCACACTCAAGGCATTCAAGACCACTATCATTCTAGCATCACTTGCACTTGTACCAAAACATAGGTGGGGAGAACTACATTAGGGATTAGAGTATTGATATTTAGGAAAATATCTTCACAACAAGTTGTGTATACACATAATATTTTCAACTTTTATCACTTACAAATGCTTTACATCTTGCAGGAACCCATCAAGAATCAATCTCTCTGAGTGCATGCCCTAAGGGGTGCACCAGGAAAGGGGTGGGTAGACCTTTGCTACTTCATAGGATTGTTGTCCCTTTTTGACACATTATTACTAATCCAAATAGTTCCCAAAACCATTCCCTAAGCTATTTATCCTCCCTTGAGTATTCCTCTAGTCTTTTACTCTTTCCATCCCTCCTTTCTTGCCTTAACATACTTTTTGATAGTCAATTTTATTGGGTTGACTGGGTTGACCTGGTACAGTTTAGGGGTATTCTTTACTTTCTTAACTTGTTATCCTTTTATTTGACCAAACATAGACCTAGTAAATTATATTTAAAAACACATTGGGTCGACCCTATACAATTGGCATTCTTGAAAATATGTAGGGTAAGATCCACCTATATATATAAGATCATTTTGATCATTATTCATATGTACAATAAATATTTATTATTAGCTCGTGCTTCTTCATAATCTACTCTTCCACCATTCTACATGAGGAGACTTATCTTAGGTTTCTTATTTTGGAGAATCTAGTCTTGTGGATAAGTCTTGGATGATTTGGCCTTTATTAGTGATCAATACAAACCACAAAAACCTCTTGTGAAGCCCCTTTTGCTAAGGGAGAGATCGAGTCTTGACGGGTTCACATTAATGTAAGTATATTCTAACTTTGTTCTCCTCTCTTTTAGTAGATAGAAGTAGCATAAGTGTTGGCTCGAATAATGCGATCTTTCATATTTCATGTATTAGGGTGTTACTCATACTTATTTTAATTGAATTTCTCTATACATATTTGTATTCTCTCTCCATGTAGTTAGGATTTTGTATACATTGATGTGATTATATTTCTTCTAATACATGTTTAATTTAGTTGTTTATTTTATTTCTTCTAACCCCACTTTATGCCACAAGTTTTGATGTGCACTAGATTAGATTTGCTTTCTTGTTATTAGAATAAAGTAAAAATTTTAAACCTTAGGACTCCATTAGGGTTTTTGTGTGATTGTGTTAGAATATAGGCTTTAGAGCCCTTCCTAGTATGATATGTTTTGACAAGTGATACAAGTGATCCCCTAATCGAGTCTAGTGGATCCCCATATTGGTCATGATCTTAATTAACAAGTATATCCCAATCATAAGTATAGGTCTGATCTATCTTATCCAATCTAAGATTAATTCATAAACATGATGAATTTTTGATTGCATATATTCTAGTGAACCCGACGTGAATCTTATCCCACCATTGGTTGTATTGTCTTCATGTTTCCATCATTTTTCTTCTTAGTATTATTTTTCAAATATTTTTAGTATTGGGTCAACTCTATCGACCTTATATATTTTTATTCCTATTTCCTATCTCAGATACAAAACTAGGTCAACCCAGTCAACCCTGTATTCCTATTTCATCAACTTCTAGCCTTTGTTGTATAAGATCAACCTAGTCAACCTTGTATTATTTTTAGACCCTTTCCAACCTCTATCTACTTTACTAGGTTGACCTAGTCAACCTTGTACTCTTTTTGCTTTACCTTTATATCTGACTTAGTTCTCTATCTACCTGACTTAGTTATTTGTCTATGTTTGTTATTACTCCTGTTTAGCATTCTTTTTATTTCCTTAAGCATCATATCCCCTATTAGAATCTTCTTTGAAAACCTAAATCCATTTAGACACTCTATGGGGTTCTCTTTGCTTTTTATATTTTCCTATCTCTTCTTCCTCTTTTTAGCTATTGGGGCATCTTATGATGCTCATCCACACTTTTATATAGCCTTTGGGTCATCTTCCAATGCCCACCCACATATCATTTCAGACTTTGGGTCATCTTGTGATGCCCATCCCTACATCCATTTACCCTTTAGGGAATCTTACGATGCCCACTCTTAATCTCAATTATATGCTACCAAACTAATTCAACCTCAAGAAACCTTCTAAGACACATAAGCTTGTCTTTCACATGCTCATCATTGATATAGTCGTTAATGTAGGATCCTTTTCTTTCTTTTCATGATTTTTATCTACATTTATCTAAATTTTTTTGTAGGTTACTTAAGCAAGGGTCTCTCCCTCTGCAAAAATGCCCTCTTTTTCACAAACCTTTCCCTTTTGGTTTTTTGGTTTCTTGATGTACCATAGTCTTATTTATCTTCTTGTATTTTCTCTTGTTTTTTGCACCCCTTGGTTTCCCTTTTGTGAGTTACTTTGTAAGACTACAGATAGGACCCAACATTTCTAATAAAAAAACCATATTTTAATCATTTATTTCTCTTATTGTTGTTTGCCAATGTTATTTTGGCATCCCTTAGGTTTTTATTTTTGTGAGTTGCTTTGTAAGACCATGGATAGGACCCAACATCCCTCACAAAATTACCATCTTTTACTTACCTCACTTTATATTTAACTTGCTATTTGGTACCCTCGTGGGTTTCTCTTTTATGAGTTATTTTTTATGACCATGGATAGGACCTGACCCTCCTCATAAAATTACCACCTTTTCATGTTCTTGATCCTTGTTCTCAACTTTAGCTTTTGCTTATTTTACTAGATGAAATTTGCACAATAATCTATGTTAGCATGTTTTCCTCCATTTTCCTCATTCTTATGATAAATAATCACACTTTAATATCATTGTATCACTCTTTTTCCCTTTATCATTTTTTTTTTGCAATTTAAAGTAATCTAAATTATTCTATGTGTCATTCCTCTTGATTTTGCCTTTCTTTTACTCTACATTGGATTAAACAAGGTCAAAGTCAAGATAACACTTTTATTTCACCTTTATTTACAAGACTCTTAGACCCCATACTCTTTGAAGTTCTCTCTCTTAGCAAACCTTGTCCCAAGTTTTCAAATGAAAGTCATCTTTAGCACCCATGTTTGGTTTTCCAAATTTGTATGGAGGAAAAATCTTAAAAAATCCATCAAGAAAGTTAAAAGTTAAATCATTTGAAACAAAAGGCAATGATATCTAAAAGGAAATATATAAATCTCAAAAGTCAAATTCATACCAAAAGATGTGATTACAAGCACATCTCCTATCTCCAATTGAAGCTCAAACTCCACAGTCAGCTTCATATAGAGCCTAAGTCCTTTAGGGTATGGTAGGCTAGTAGACTATAATAGGGGATTTGAAAACTCTATGGTGCTACCTACTTTCTCATATAAGTACCCAATATTTGTAGTAGACTGATGGCTCTGTAAGGGGTCCTGAGGAATAGGGAACATGTCATGGGGAGGTAGGTGCATTTTACTTTTCATGCATATAGCCTTCATGGGATGATCTATAAACTCCATTTATTGACCTAAGACTTGTGTGGCTAAGATAAGTTATTCATAGTTCTTAAGGTCAAAAGTCTTCTTGTTTTGACAAACCTAATTTGAGTGTCTTGACTTTGATAAAGAGTTCCTTTACCTTGGTTTTTCCTTCATTCCCCCTCTACCCATTTCATTTCCCCCATTGATAGACAAATTGTGATTCCAAATCTGTTTTCACTTCTTTTTTAATTCCTTCTTCTTCACTCTTAAAAACATGCTAACATTACTTTATTTTAGTTTTATCTATCCTTAGAGTGAAACATGTTTGAACAACTATGGATTTCTTTCTTTATACCATGAATTACATTACTAGACTTACGTTACCTTCCTTTTACTATTTATCATTATTTTTATATCCTACTATTATGGACACCTGAGTTTGTACCCTTTTTCCATTATTGATTGAGGTTGGCTTGTTACTCCTCACTCAACAATGTTATTTTCCATTTTATGCACCTTTTTCCATTATTGAGTGAGATGTGGATTGTCGTTGCTCACTCATCAATGTTGTTTTACCATTTTATTTTTATTTAGTCTTTTTACCATTGATGTTGTTTTATTTACCATCCTATTTGACATATATCCTTGGTTTGACTTGGTGAGTTTACCTTTCTTACTTTAGGATAGCTTGTTTGAGTTTTTTGGTCTTTAGTAGCCTTGGATTTTTTGGTTACCTAATTTACTCTTGTTTTTGACTTGGTTATTTGGTCTAACATATCACTTGTCACCCCAAATTGCCAAATTTCCCAAGTATGTCCCGTCCTCATATCACCAACTATCTTGGCTTTTCTTGTGTTTGATTGTTTTTGCTCTTTAGTTTTTATTCTTGGGTTTGTTGAAAGCAATCATTGCACCTTGCATAATTAAAACTAACAACACAATAGACAACCATCCTATGATAAATATAAGTCAAGGTATGCATTGCATTTATTTTTTAGCTATTTACTTTTTAGATTAGTTTCCCCTTCAGTCATTTACTTTTAATTATTTTTGCTTTGAAATGCTGTAACTTTTTTTAGCATCAGCATTGTGTGTGTCCTTATGTTCTTCCTCAAAGCACCATCCCCTATTACCTTAGTGAAATGTGATGAGCTTTAAGTGGGGCATATGCATACACATAATATTTTCAACTTTTATCAATTAATGATGCTTTACATCTTGAAAGAACCCATCAAGACTCAATCTCTTTGAGTGGGTACCCTAAGGGGTACATCGAGAAAGGGGTGGGCAGACCTTTGGTGCTTCATAAGATTATTTTCCCATTTTACCACATTATTACCAATCTAACCATCTCCCAAAACCATTCCCTAATCTATTTATCCACCCTTGAGTATTCCTCTAGTCTTTTCCTTTTTCCATCCCTCTTATCTTGCCTTAACATCCCTTTTGACTATCAGTTGTACTGGGTCAACCTAGTACAATTTAGGGGTATTATTTACTTTCTTATCTTGTTATCCTTTTGGTCGACCCAACATATACCTAGTAAATTATCCCCAAAACACACTGGGTCAACTGGGTTGACCCTATATAATTGACATTCCCAAAAAGATTTAGGGTAAGATCTGCCTATAGATATAAGATCATTTAATTTATTATTCATATGTGCAATCAATATTTATCATTCACTCATGCTTATTCACAATATAATCTTCTACCATTCTACTTGAGGAGACTTAGCTTAGGTTTTTTATTTTGGATAATCTAGTCTTGTGGATAAGTTTTGGATGTTTTGGCCTTTCTTAGTGATCCTTACAAACCATAACAACCTCTTGCAAAGCCCCTTTGGCCAAGGGAGATATTGAGGCTTGATGGGTTCACATTCAGGTAAGTATATTATAACTTTGTCCTCCTCTCTTTTAGTAGATATAAGTAGCATAAGTATTAGATTGAATAATACTATCTTTCATATTTCATGTCTTAGGGTGTTACTCATACTTATTTTGATTGAAGTTACCTATACATATTTATATTATTCTCTCCACGTATTTAGGATTTCATATACATTGACATGAGTATATGTATTCTAATACATGTTTAGTTTAGTTATTTATTTTATTGCTTCTAACCCTAATTTGTGCCACAAGCTTTGGTATGCACTAGATTAGATTTGCTTTCTTGTTATTAGAATAAAGTGAACGTTTTAAACCTTAGGACTCCATTGGGGTTATTGTGTGATTATGTTAGACTATAGGCTTTAGAACCCTTCCTAGAATGATATGTTATGACAAGTGATACAAGTGATCCCATAATCAGGTCTAGCAGATCCCCATATTGGTCATGATCTTGCTTAAAAAGTGTATCCCAATCAAAAGTGTAGGTGTGATCTATCTTATCTGATCCAGGATTAATTCATAGACATGATGCATTTTTGATTGAATATAAGGTGTTGAGGATGTCCAACCTATCCTACTAATAAACACACATTTTCAACTCATGCCCTACTTGCAAGAGGGATTAGGGTTAGCATCATAAATCAACTATTATAGGCACGATATATAGTTTTAGACTTCATGTGTACATGAATAGAACCTAAAAACATAAGTGTAGGTGCACATAGAATTTAAGAGCAAACCTACATAGAGGACACTAGCACCATTTTAAAGACACTAGAGCCATGTGGTATTACTGTCTAAGTGTGGCACTACTATCCAAGAGAGAATTGAACATAGGGATCTGGTTGATGACACTCAAACCTATTTATATCTTAGTTTTCAGCACTCAGATCTTCTACATCAGGTGTTTTTTAGATAAGTCTTTACTTGCACATATTTATTACTATTTTTATAAAGTCAAAGTAAGTCAAAATTTGTAACAAACTAGTGGTTATTTATTACATATTATTTCACTAATTTAGACTACTAAGCCTTTTAATCAAACATAGGATTTACATTAGTAAAACCCTAAAACGTTAAAATAAGTAATTAATGATTATGATTAGTTTTTATAGCTCTAAAATGAATAACTCTAATTGAATTGATTATATTGATTTAATTATATGAATATTCGATAACGATAGTAAAATGGATTTTGTTCTTTAAAACTCTTTATGTAAATGTTTAAATAAAATTATTAATTTTTTTGTGATAAGTACTTTAGTAATTTCTATTATAGTAGCTTATTTTGTGTATATGATTATTTTAATTAAGAAGGCCTTTAGAAGGATGACGTGGATGCAAATGAGAAGATTTTATAAAGCATTTTTATGATACCTAATGGAGGGGTTCTTATGGTTTTCTAATTTTTAAAAATTTATCTTCAAATTTGCCTCTTACTTCTCATAGTTCATTAATAATGGTTAACTATCACATTAATGCTATAACAACTTAAGGAGGTAGACCCTAAATTAGCAGAAAATATCTTCCAATCGGAAAAACAATTTTCCTCTTATGCTGCCATTTTTCGTTTCCGTGGTTTTTGGCCCTATTTTGTAGATCTACAGAATTAGATTGCCAAGAACTGGTTGCAAATTAAAGACAGTCAAATCCAGCCTTGCGCCAGGGGTTTTTTTATAGTAATATTTCAAAGCCCTGAAGATAGAAAGTCTATATTGTGTCACAATAATTTTTCTTGGTAGGGCAGATTTCCTCTTATGGCCAAACCTTGGCATAAGGATTTTAATCCTCTCTCAGAATCCTTTAACAATCTCCCTATATGGGTGCGGCTTCCTTATCTTCCGATACACTTGTGGCAAGAGGCAGTTTTTAAAACCATTGGAAATGCTATAGGGGATTTTTTATATGAAGAAGATAGTACGACTCATCCCCACTCAACTTGTGCATGATTTCTAGTTGATTTAGATGTTTCTAAGGGCCTGGCTGAGGCAATATGCATTGATTCCCCAAGGGGTACCTAGACACAAATCTTGGATTATGAGGGGATCCCTTTTCAGTGCAGGAAGTGTCACCAGATGGGACATATTGCTGCTCATTGTGTTACTGGGAAATCTAGTCCCAGACGTTTACCTTCTTGGTGGCTTAAGGTTTTCTCTGAACATAGCATTGACAAACAACCTCTGGAAGCAACCATAGATTCCGAGATCGAGATAGAGGAAAGTTCGCAATCTGGATCGGAAGATGAAGAGGAATCATTGGAGAATCATTCTAATGAAGCCCCTGCGGAGGCTGTGGTTAGTGAGACAGCTGAGCCAGAGGAGGAGGTGGTGGTCTCTTCCCCTATTTTGGAGGATCTTTCTAAGAGCCAGACTGTGTTTGACTCTCACAAGGATGTTATGCCTATTGGAGTCCAAAGATCATTGTCTTCTGAGGCAGCTAAGGTAGAGGATGGATGGACAACAGTAAGGAGAAAGAAGTCTAAGCCTTTGGTCCCTCCTCTAGATATGAATCTTCGGTCATGAAAAAATAAAAATCTTAACTTAAAAGATTCATCCAAAGTTCCCTTTTTCTGACTAGTTTTTGGGGGCTGTAATCTGGAAGGTTGTTTAGCTTGCTGTTCTAGTTGGTTAACTTTCAGATCAATGTTTTGATAGCTATTTTTCATGGTCATATTTGTTGGTTACAGGTCCCTATAAAACTTGGTATAGGTACTATTCTATAATCAGGTTCTTTTGTTAACCTGGTTGTGCTTTAAGGTTTATCTTTCTCCTTGTGTTGGGTTTTGGGGTCCCTTCAAAACCTATTTTTACCTTAATCTAAAACTTAAGGAGGTAGGCATCCCAATGTTACCATTGCCTATTTTGATCCTCAAAATGGATAGGATAGGATGTTATTGCTCAAAATTCTAATCCTCCCTCTCTTCCTTATATAATTTTAATTAATAAACCCAATTATATAGTGGATCAATAACAAAACACACAAGCTAAGATTTATATCCTAGAGTAAATTAAGAAATCAATGGTTTTTAAGAACATATTCCATAATGCTTTATAAGATGATACCCTACCATCCAATACTGATCCTACTTATTCACCACCCTTATCAACACATTAAAATATAATGAACACCTTATTACCTTTTAGCTTGAATATATACCTCTTAAATACACCATAGACAAAAATATTCCTTTATAAGTTTAAGTTACTATCAAAACATAAGGAATCAAGAAATTTCTTGTGGAAAATGGTGCCGAATTAAGTATTTATAGTGTGGCCTTTCTATAAGTAATTATAATTGTTTGTAAATATTTCTTACCATCAAAAAAATCATTAAAGGAAAATCAAGCAGAAATTCACATAGGAATAATAACTTTAGACATCACTCTTGGGCCTAAGTGTCTACCAACAAAATGTCAAATCATATCTAGTGATTCCAATTAAAATATTATATTGGAAAGACCATACATCCATACTATTAATGTTCTACCATCTACATTACATAGATACATAAAATTTTATCATGAAAGATGTGTATACAACATTTTTATAGACAATTCTCCTTTCCATTATTGTAAGCATGCATAACTTGAAAAATTTGTCAGACATAATCTCAACATCAACCAAAAAAGAGTATAGCTCCATAAAAACCTATTTCTATAGAAAGAGAACACATATATGAGGTGGGAAAATCAATAAAAATCAATGATGTTGATCAAGAACAAGATGATATTATAGATGATAGTCAGCCTAATAAATTAAATAAATAATTTCTTAATGTTATTTTCACACCATGTGGACCAATAGATTATCAAGATGAAATGAACATATTTGGTATACAATATAGGATTATGGATGACATTCCCACTTTCTATAGTTAATGGTATCATACCTCAAAGTGATAAAGAGAAAAAACCTATGGAGGCCAATTGTTTAAAAATTAAACAACCACCATAATTTATTGCTCTTCCATATATTCACTTTGAAAGAACCATAATTGGAGCATTCGGGTATGTGAAATAAATACAACCAATTAATAATGAATAAATTAAAAAAGATAAAGACAACAAGGGACAAGCCGACATTGTCATATGAGAACCCATCATAAGTTTTGATAGTGTTAAAGAAATAAAAGTCAAAGAAGCATGTGATTGTAACTTAACATTTACATCTTCTAATCCATTTAGTGGTATTTTACATAAAATTAAGGAATTCAATAAAATATTCAATGTAACATGTAGACAAAAAATAAATATAATAAAATGTGTGATTAATTAAAATACTACACCAATTATAAACAAAATTTTAGATCGAATACCAATCACACACTTGCATTATATATATTTTAAACTAAGATAGGTTTGCACTTCCAAAATCCAACCTATAATTATTCTTATAGAACTATTTTCATTTATTATTGATCAACAAGTGCCATAAAATTAGCTTAGACACATACATCTTTCGATATTTCCTTGTACTATACTTTGCTTTATTTTTTTCACTTTAGTATGATTTCAATACACCTAGTCATCTAATTGAGAGTTTTACCTTATATTCAGAGTTCTATTATATATGACATATCTAGACTTATGACATCTATCTAAAGTAAAAACATCATATTTATGTCTCATTATTCATGGTATTTTATCTTATTTATGATATAGGGATTATTCACTTATTGCATACTAATTTTGACACTTAGTATGTACATTGATGACTATATACATATAATTATTTGAATAGTGTACATATATACACTTGTCAAACATACATCTAGTAATTAATTGATACATCATTATATATAACTCTTATGTGCATACTATACCAAAATACACATTATGTACATTGATGACTATATACATATAATTATTTGAATAGTGTACATATATACACTTGTCAAACATACATCTAGTAATTAATTGATACATCATTATATATAACTCTTATGTGCATACTATACCAAAATACAAAAATAATACAATATCTAAAAATATAAAAACATTAATAAAAGATAAATAATTAAAATTTTATTTACGTTTATCTTAGTCATATTATGTACACAAGCCTATTGTACTTATCTTAGACGATTTCTTAAATTTGAGTTTCCACACGTGATTCTCATGGCACACTTTGATTAGGTAAGATGTAATATATTTAGGTTATATATGGTTATGGACCCATTCACACATCACCTGGGCCATTCCTATACACTAGTGATTATTACATGGTGACATCTTTCTAGTTTTTCTCTAGTTATTATATTGATCCAATCTACATAGATCATACATGTTTCATTTTTATTTACATAGAGTATACATATTTTGAATATGAACATTGATATCAACATGCATTTATTTTCATATCAACAATACATGAATGAGTACATTATACATCACTTCCCTTCCGATTAATATTTATCTTGGTATCATACCATCCGTATTTATATGATTTATATATTATCTGATTTGATAAATATTTATTGTACCATATTATTGTGCATAGCTTTCTTCTTATTTATGTTAAGCCTTACATGTTTCTTACTCATAACAATTGATTACATTATTTTACCTTTTTGATTTCATATTTGTGTTTGATTTATATTTTTCATCAACATTATTATAGACACTTATTCCATGTTACTTGTTATGTTTCATTGGCCTTGAATATTTGATTTTTGATCCCATTCTTAACACATGCATTGGTTTCCCAATGATGATATTACATGTATTGGGACCTTTAGTCACATCATGCATTTATTTTTGAGGGAATCCATAAGTTGACCAAAATCCTTCTCATTTTATTATTATAGTTTATGAGCCTTGCTCCTTTATTTTCATGTGTAGATTAGTGACTTATTATGTTGCTTTCTTTACTTATTTTATGCATATTAATATAAAATAAAAATCATAGATTCATACATTATCAACCCTATTATCCTATGGGGGCATCATAACCACACTTGTTATTTAATGATTACATATATTCACATATTTTACTAATGGGGGCATGGTACCTACCTTTAATATCATGTATCACATATTTTTTTATGGGGGCATCCTACCCACACATGTTTCCTATCGACATATCTTACACAGGGAGTCTATTATACACTTTCTTTTGAGTCTACATTGATTATTCAAATTCTAGATCTTACACATACCATGATACATGATTGGTCATCATTTATAGTACATTTATTACCATATATTTCTATTATTGAGTTATCATACATTGGGAAGCATGTTGTTTCCCCATATACATCTTCACTTATGAGCATTGCCATATATTCATGTATGTCATGTGATCATGACACATTGTTATTATCTTATGATTGAGGGTTATTATACATATGCACTTTAAATTATTACATTTATGGAACTTATGCCCTAAACATCATTTTACATCTTTTCAAATTATGTTTGTCATACTTGATAATACATGATTCATACAATTTTCCCATCAAGGGGTAATAAAAAATTTAAAAACATCATAAAACACAAAATTTAAAAAACATTACAAAATTAGAAAATAAAACAAACTACTTTATACATAGTTACATATTCACCTATGCTAGATGTTTTTAAATCCATGTTTTAAGTGTGATTTTCATGGTATTTATTAAGTGGGTACTATGTATATCAACATAATACATGATACTAGACTACACACTATATGCCTATATCTTAGAGGGGAATTTTCATAGACAACATATCCTATATTTGGGGCATTAAAATATAGTATATTTTACATGGTGATATATTTAATTATTTTTCCTTTATCATATTAAGCTAGATTACATTGGTTACTACATCTTACACTAGTACCTAGATCTTATATATTAAATATATAACTTTGTTGTAGTTTTCACATGATGACATTCACTATTATACATGAATGTTTACTTACATGTGCATGCATTTTATTATTTATGCATCCTTTTTCATATAGGATCCTCTTGTCATCATTTTTTTTGAGTCATGTACTTATATTGTTTCACTAACTTGGATGTCATCACTAATTTGTGTGGTCCATTTATTTATTAATTACTTTTAGCCATGATGTTCATCATGTATATTCTATATTATGATTAGATTCAAAATATCTATCATGCATATTAATATAATTTCTCCATGCCTACATTTTCATGGTCCCTCTCATATATACATGCATATATGGGGACTTATTAGTGACTTGTGTTCTTAGTGTTGTATATGGATAAATTGGGGGGCATGTTATATCATTTTTTGGCCATGCGAGGTGTTTCCATGCTAGTTTTTCCCTTCTTTATTTTAATTTTGAGGCATCATATCCTTTTGTGTTATGGTTGATATGATATTATAATTCTCTTCTAGATTGACACTTTTACATAAGCTATTGGGATTGGTTATATTAAAATTTCATTGCATATGTTCAAGATATTAATGCTTCAACTTTATTATTTTCATAACATATGAGTTTTTTTAGTGATATATTTTGAGATGAGTGATTGAAACAAATACATTCATCCCTTCCCTCAAAAGGGGAGCATATATCAAGGCATATTTAAAAAAAATATCAAAATTGAGTGAACTTGAGTGAACTTGATCAAACTTGAGAAAATTTAACTAATTCCTTGATTAATAAGTGGATTATGCTATAGAAACTACCAAATAAGTGTTTTATATGTTTTAATAACTATAAAATGTATAATTTTATAAGTAGTTTTAGAATTTGGAGAAAATACCAACTAGGTTTATTAATTCATATGCTCTCTTTTAAAATTCAAAATATCAAATATCAAATTTCAAATCTTCAAAATTAACATTTCAAACTTCAAATATCTGTCATCCACATTGACTACTTGTATAAATTGACATTAATTTACAAACATCAAAAATATGCGTGAATGAAAGCTTAGCTTAAAAAAAATTCAACAAACCTTCACTCTTCCTTAGATAAGTGAAGGCATATAATTCAAATTATTCAGATTTATACTTTGAAACATGCATGCATTCACTCATGATTATATACACACATAAAATTGGGGGAACTACATAGACACATAAAGTTGGTATAAGACCCTTTACTTAGTGTTTTATCCCTAATTTACTAGATTCAACATAGTTGTATATATTTACATATTTCTAAGACTTCTCTCTATCACCACATTAGTCTCCATTTAGCCCTTGATCCTTACAATAACGTATAAACACTTATAAAGATATTTTACTCATTGAGATATGAGCCTTTATTTATTTTGGGTTAGTTTTATGCCTTGAACAATTCTATCTTTGTGAGATCTATACCTTAAGTAGGGTTGTCCCCTTTACCTATGTGGGTAATTTTTCCTATTACCACTAATATTATGACTTTAATCTTGCCTCTTTTCATTTCTAAAGTTGTCTAACATAACCCATTTTATCATATGGTGACTTATATATATAATTACTTATAAAATATTTAGATAATATAAGGGATCATAATAAAAATATAGAATATTAAGGTCTAGACCTGGAGAAATGAGTTAGTTTATTCCTCTTGGTTCAATTTGAGCTCCATTGAGTTATATCTTAAACAATTGAAACAGAGTTGTCTATATTGGTATCTCATTGTCTCGTTAAGCCTGATGAAGGTTTTAGATTGCATGTAGTTGCATCACCACTTCTAGAGAAGAAAGAGGTTCAAAATCCTTACTCGGGCTATGTTATTTACAATCACTCATAACTATGTGAAGGTCTAATTTTAACATGTAGGAATTATATTTTTCAACATCACTTCATTTTCTATTTTATTCATAAACAATTTTTTTATTTTTAGTGTTAAGCTATGTCAAAGAGAAGGAATTACAAATTCAACACATTCTACCAAAAAAAATAGGAAAACACATATACAGGAAGATCATAAAACATGAGGTAAACTAGTGATAGAACAATTAAATTCTACAACCCTACATAGGCCAGATTAAAAAAAATAGAGATATAAATAAAAAAATAGATATGACAAATTTAAATCTATCCAATTCAAACTTGCACATGTTATAAAATTATCTAGGAGGTTCCATGGGTCAAATCAGAATTATTGTTACTCAGCTAATTAAGTAGATTTAACTTTTATACTTTCATCAACATATTAATAAATATATTCATTATATTAGTGTATTACTTATTTTGTGTAAAAAATATTAGGTTAATGTTTTAACTTATTTTAGATTTAGTGGATCTAATAGGCCAAAACTATTGTAATTCAGATAGCATAAGATAGGGCATAAACTACACAAATATGAATGTAACATAGAGATTGATTGCACTTGATAAATATAGAAATTACAAATAAAATAGGGGAGATAAATCATTTAAATAATATTATAACTTATATTTATCACTTCTTGTATACAATCCACTTAAATGCTTTGCATTAACTCTATGATTGATTGACTCAGGAAATAAACTATCAAAACTTACACAAACATTACATGATAATCCCAAATATACCAAAATTGTTTTTTTTTAAAATTTCACCAATATATTTAGTCACAAATCATTGCACCTATCTAGATGATTTATATATGTTTTCTTGACATCAGTCCTATGCATAGACTCTAATTTTGCCTTCTTTTGCATTGAAAGCCTATCTCTAATTTTAATACCAAATTAACTTGATAAAAAGGGGTAAAACATATATTATATAACCATACCCACTCCTTACTATGTTTTAAAGCATTTCTTACATTCCAATGCTCTAAATAAGGCTCAAACTACATGTAGTTCTCTTACCTATGTGTTGGGTGTTCAACTGTGACCCACTAGAATGCAATGCAATGCCTTAGATTTTAACACTTGAAAATATGAAACTTTAACCTTGTGATTATAGTTGGAATTGGATTTAGGATAGTTTTGGATAATTTATTAAGGATGTGCCATTTTATTTCTCAAACATGTGAAGAATTTCTAAGATGAGTGCTAGATAGAAATGGACTTAAGATTGATTTTAATTTATAGATGACTCTATAGTATTTCACTGCATAAATAACATAGGAAACATGTTTATGTCAACCCAAGGGATAAATTTGAATTTAAAAAAATAAATTTTAAGGATCTACATACACTTTGGGTAGAGGAAACTACTTGTAGTAACCGCCAACATCCAATTATTAACGACACTGTCTAAAAAGGTTAAATCAAAGATCTAAAATATGAAGATAATATACTCAGGATAATAGAGTGTTATTGAAAAAAAAAGGAGATCCTGATTCATGCATGATAATAAATTAGGTTATCCAATCAATAAATATATAAATAAATTTGGGAAAGTATGTATAAGAGTCAAATATATATGCACAATTCATGTATGTCAAAGTTATGCAAAAACTAATGTTGTCAAGTGTCTAATACCAAATTTATGTGTCTAAAAATTCCCCTCTTTTAATATAGTATTGAAAATTATAGATTAAAAGGATGAAAAATAGAGATTTTATACTTTTGTGTAACCTCACTTGATGTTTCTAGGTATGTCCTAAATATACAGTTTGATCCATGAAAAAATTACAAGGAAACATGTGGAAATCAATGTCCACTTATTATAAAAAATATAAAATAATCTAGATCATTGAAGTATTTGAATTTGAAAACTCAACAAAGGAATACACCTATGAGTAAGTGAACCAAGATACCACTTGAACTCATTTATAGAATGACATGTGTGCCCCATGGA
This sequence comes from Torreya grandis, assembly GCA_037957365.1. NCBI lineage: Eukaryota > Viridiplantae > Streptophyta > Pinopsida > Cupressales > Taxaceae > Torreya > Torreya grandis. Next base: position 1,694,963 of record JARHVA010003007.1, read on the forward strand.
GATGCCACTACTTAAAAACATGAGCTGAGAAGTATAAACTTTTAACCCTCATTGGAGATGGAAAAGTGCCAATCTAGTAATGCAAAACCTTAATTGTACTACTCAAAATATCATCATAACTCTTTTAGTATAACCATGAACTAGGTTTGTATTCAAATTAAAACTATTAATCAACTATTAGGTAGATTTTAGACCTAAAGTGATTACATAGTAATGTTAATATTCATCATAGACATAAAATAGTGTTTGTATGAACAACATTCATACCCCTCATCATGAGCAATCTATAGCTCAATGTTATAAAATTCCATTATATTTATGTCAAACTGCTCAATCTAATAAATCTTATATATTTTATAAAATCTACTTAATCTAATTAATTTGATAAATTTATCAATATGACCTATATAATATGTCCCTCATAATTTTGTAGAATGTGCCACATATTCATTGCACATGGCTCAATATATATAATTTATCCCATCTAAATCATGTAATCTGACCCATAATATAAAATTATTTATTTATCAAGGCTCAAATATCTTAAGATATATCAAATGTATGCCCTTATATGAGGTGAGGGATGAAGTTTATCGATCACTCATCTCAAAAGAAATAGTTATGTGCATCATTATATATATAAATATAATCATGTAAAGTATGTATACAAACATGGTTAGATATGTCATCATATAAATATTTGATCATTTAAGCACATATGAAACATGTAATCTAAGGCAATGGGCATACAAGTTTCATGTAAAGTAGATATAGTAATTCAACACATAGTAATAGGCAATGCAATAATAATCCACACAAAATATGCTTGATAACAATTTTGGCATCACACACAATAGAATAATGCACGATAGAAACCATAAAATGAATCTCATTTTTTTTAATAGATGTATCCACACACATACAACAAAATATTATAATTTTGAAGCATAAAAACACTTAAGGCATGACATGACTCTGACTTGATATTAACAACTTGCCATGACATGGACTAAAGGATCCTTAACACAAATGATGCATGATGTGAAAACACACAATTAATAAACTCATATAAAACACAAGAGAGATAAAAAATTTACATATATCAATGGTCACACAATTTACTAAATAAAATAATAAAACACACATGGAATAAACAATAGAGTCCCACAATCCATCAGTGTCATCATCAGCTATAATAAAACATAATATCCATATAAAATAGTGCCATAAAAAATATATGTAAGAACAAGCCATGTATAGTATACTATGATCAATGGATCAATATAAATATATGTATCTTGATAAGTGTGAAGAGATGCCCTAGTGTAGGCTTTCCCCCAATGTAGAAAGGTAACCCCTAAGTATAAGGAATGTCCTAAATCTATAAGTCCATGTATCATATGTAACCTATATGTCCTTTATCTTGATCATGTATAACATGAACAACATATGCATTAAAAACATTGTAATATAGGTAACCTATATTCCCTTTATCCCACTCATGTATAACATGAAAAACACATGCATCAAAAATATGTTTGACCAGAATTTTGAATTAATGTAGTGATTATCCCTAATTCATGTAAATTGAATAGAATATAACAAATTTTGTAAAATAACTTGTGACAATTAGAATGAAATAAAAGTACTAAAATTGATAAAACATGATCACATGAAAGAAGACTAACTATAAACAAAATGAAAGAATTTTTTATTTATTGTATGTGATTTGACTATGTGAAACTGAGTATAAGTTAAAATTGATCAACAAATACTAATTATAGAAGTGCCATGAAAGTTGTGCTGAGACTGATAAGGGACCAGATCATTTAAATTGGGACATGATTTATTGGAACTATAGTCCTAAGTTGGTATATTTTGTCTCCTATTGAAAATTAAGGAAATCAGGGCTTCATCATTTACAACAACTTATATCATGCATGCATGTATAAATTTAACCTTTGGATGCATATAAAAGACTTGAAAATGACTTATTCAAATTTGAAACCCTAATATGACTTATAATCATTGAAAACCTATAGATAAAAAAGGGGCAGAATTAAATGGGTTGAGATGACCCTAACCACCCCCATGATGATAGATCATTTCCTACATATCAGGGAAATCCAACCCATGTAGTTTTCCCACTTAGAGGGTGTTGTGTAATTGTGCTCCTTTGACTACACATATACATTTAGAGTTGGATTAAATAATTGATAATGTTTTACTTTGTCTTGGATAAGACATGATTTTTACTTGGCTAAGCACTAATTCAAATGATTAGAATCTGAATTGGGAAGAATAGGGAAGCTTTTCTTAGTATGTAATAGTGTAAGTATGCCTCTATATTAAAATTATGAAGTGGTATAATAAGTGACTTATATGTGCCTTTATATAAATTCAAAAGGGGAAAACCTCACACTATCTATCCTAAAAATGTGAACCAACCTATAAATGAGGGTTTAAATTTTAAAAGTGACCAATACAATGGTTAAGGATAATATCTACCCATAGGGGGCAAAACTAACTACCACTATTGTTCCCTACTGGTTGATCTTGTCCCGAAGGGAAACATGTGAATTTTGGTTTGTTGGATGTATGTACATGTGATTAGAAGGGTTTTTAATAGTTTATAGCATTTATATAGGCATAATATATAAATTTATAAATGAATAGATATTCATAGGTGATTTAGATAAAGTGAGGTGGTAGAATAGATCCAAATTAAGTGATCAAGTCAATTAAAGTGAAATAGGGCCAAAAATGACATAATCAAGTATTCATGACCAAATTTGAGTGAATATATTTTCCACCTATTTTTTATAAAAACAAAATTAGTATATTAAAGTAAATATATTCATGAGTGTGTATAACACACTTTTCCTTTGGGAGAAATCTCCAATCATGCAAGGTGTTCCATGGAAAATCCTATAATAATGTAAAAGTAGTTAATGATCATATCTGAAACTAAAAATTGAAATGTAACTTGAATTTGAAAATATTGAAAAGAATAAGTAATAAGTACCCTTTTATGTGTGTAACCAATGTTACTCTTATAAATTTACTTAGAGATGATCCTTCTTTCAAACATTGGTGAATTGGTACTTCACATGAAATAATTGGAGAAGTTGGTTCCATAGTTTAACCAATGGTGAATTTGATGGTGATCAAGTTGATGAGACCAAGAAAAGGTCTCATGCAATCCTTTCTAATGAATTTCATTTTTGTCACTTTTTCCATCCCTAAGACTCATAATATACCAATGTGCATATGTAATGTGTGTTTGTGTGTGTGTGTGTGAATTAAATATTGAGTTTAATATGTTATTTCTAAGTTTCCTAATGTAGTTTATTATTTTCATAATGGTTTAATATTTTCATGGCTGAAGTGGAATATAAATGATATTTGTTTTATATATTTATCACATACAACCATTTTGATAGATTCACCTAAACCATTGGTTTGATAGACTTCAAAGACACATATTGCCCACAACAATTGGGAACTGCCTATAACAACTAGCTAGGGTCACCCACAAAAACTAATTGAGACCACCCACAACCACTATTATAGGTGAAAATTTTATATAAAATAATAGAATATTTAGTTTTCATCTCCAACCATCCTTCAACTCATCCAAAAAACTAAAACATTCATATAACATGATGAGAAGTTGTTATAACTATATGGTGACTCCATTGGACCATTATTTCATTGTTGGATTGTATGCCCATTTAGTTTTAACCATTATAGCATCTTTCTTATCTTATTATAATTTTTGTAACATTATGAGATCGTATGGTTGTAAATATTATGTCTTTTTTTAGATAATAATCACTTGCCTCCCCTATATAAGGAGAAGAGTAGTGGGCGATAGATAATGTAGAAGAGATAACAAAACAAGTAAGAGTTAACAAAGTTGTAATATTTTTTACTTTGTTGTAACAATTATTATATTAATAGAAAGTTGGTCAATGTAATTGAGATAAATTAATCATAAAAAAGAAAGGGATATTAGCACAATTAAAACTAAGGAGGGCCCATTCTTAAGGAGTTTCTATGACAATCCCATCCATTAGTTATATCTTTCATTTTTGTTGTGTGTTTCTATTCCAACTCTGTTGTGTACCTTTTAGTTTTCATAGTTTATTCCATCACAAGAAATTATTATTTTGTGTGATAGATAAATTATCTTCTATTATAATGTGGGAATCTTCTAAAATAATCTAAATTAATAAATTAATTATAGTCAATTTACATTTATTCAATTGTGTCATTCATTTCTTGCAAGTGTGTTTACCTTTTGTCATTTAATTTCTTGTAAAGTGTGTTTCTTTATGAATAACCAATATTACCTTAAATTTTTGAACATCCTAGTGTCACATATATATTTATGATACCTTATCAAATCATAAAGACCCTAGGTTTAAAATTTAATGAGGATTCATTGTCAATAAACCAAGTGTCTACCCCTCAAGAGTACATCTATCAGGTTGTATGCGCCACCATGTCAAGTTTATTTAGGGGGTTGATTTTGCTCATCATTATAGTGTCATTGTAGAGGAAGGTGTCAAGCATTAGAATATTTAAATATCATTAATATTTCTTACTTTCTTAGAGTCATATTTCTTGCTTTTATAGAAGTTAAAATTATTGATTTCTAGTGTAAGATTTCTTGCTTTATAAAATAAATTTCTCACTTTCTAGCTTTATAGGCAATATTTTTTAAAATTTAGAAAGATAATTTACTATTTTATAAGTTAAAATTTAATTTTTTTAAATTTAGGATAATAAAAACAAAAAAAATACATTTTTAGGCTAACCTTGTATAGGGTAGGATAAAAAAATAAATAAAAATAAAATTTGATGGAAGTGTTTGTATACAACATGAGAAAGATCTCTTAGGAGAAGAAGAAGATGGGGAATATTATATAGCAACGCATATATCACCTAAATTAAAAAATATATTACCTAAAAAAATACAACTTACAAAGAGACAACCATAGTAGATTCACACTGGTTATTTGAAGTAGAAGAATCAATAACAGAGGAGTTCTTGGCTAAAATAATAGAAAAATATGAGAACAAGAGTCATGATAATCATCATACCCATGATAAGGACACATTTACACCATTATAAAGATTTTATATATAGAAACTATACACTTAAGATTATGGTATTCAACTCCCTCCACCCTCACCCAAACTCCTCTCTAAAAGAGAACTTAAATCCCTTCTAGCTCCAAAGAAATCTACATAACCTGCTAAACCCACTAAACTATCTAAATGAGACATCCTTATTAAACTTATAAAAGATTTTTTAATAACTCCCACTCCATCATCCTAGTTATAATTTTTTCCTCTCCTTTAAATAAACTTATATCTACTGTTCATTACACACCTTGGACTAAAGTTGAAAAAGCATTTGAAAAGTGAGTAAAATAAATATCTAGTTTACAAGTAGTTAGAAAAATCATGGGAGACCACCAAGAATAAAAATATAAGGCCACAACCTTCAAGTTTCCTATCAATACCCCTATGGGTAATACATCCATGAAAAATATTCCCCTCTCTACTTTCCCCAGCTTTAAAGGAATGGATAGTGAATATACCAATACATTTCTCTTTGAGTTTGACATCAAATGCCATAGTTATGACTACAATAAAGATGATCAAAAGATGAAACTATTTCCAAACATTCTTTAGGATGTAACACTTAGATGATTAATGGGTTTGGGAGAGATTCAATCTCCACTTGGAAAGAGATGAAGGATATTTCCTCTCTAAGTATCAAGAGTAATATAAATGAATGGACTACAGAAGAAATGACATCTTCTGAATGTCATAAAACAAAGATGAACCATTGGAAGATTACTTCAAAAGATTTATGTTTGGCTTGCATAAATCTAAACAAATTACAATAGATCAATAATCTATAAATTTGGTATTCTTGAATGGAATCAGGGAAGAATGCCTCAAATCATTGGATATAATGAGTAGCAGAGACATCTTATTGATGACATTCAAAGATATCACTCTTGTATGCATAAATTACTTGAGGTCAATGATGAAGACACTATAGATTCATCACTATCATCATCATCATCATCATCATCATCATCATCATCATCATCATCATCATCATCATCATCATATATATATATATATATATATATATATATATATATATATATATATATATATATATATATATATATATATATATATATACCAAAAAATTTTCAACGATGAAATTCAATAATCAGATGCAAGAAATGAAACAAGAAATCATCAGTCACTTTGCTACACAATTACATATTTTTCACAGATAAAATAAATAATAAGAAATGAAATAAGCTTTGATTGTATATTGTTTAGACTGCTACAATTTTTTTTAAAAAATGTCATGCTACATATGTCAAAGTAGGATGATAATAGAATAAGGTCCAAATGCATTATATAATCATGCCATTGGATAAAATTCAAATCAAATATTTCATGTAGCCCAATGGAAACCATGGTCACGAAAGACAAAATTTAGATATGCCATCTAGTTATTCATATTCAAATTTGCAATTTTTTGTTCCTTCTAATTGGCATGCATCTAATCCTTGTAATCAACCACCTCAAACACAACCCCAAAACTATAATTGGTATTGATAAAATCCTCAATCCTAAACCAATTGATAGTAATTTTAATAGTAGCCATGACAACCACAAAATCTAAATTATCAATGGAACCCACCCTCTAACTAATTATAATAGTCATGGTGAGGGAATAAAACTTGGATTAGTTAAAATACTTATTTTTAAAAACTTACACAACCTCATATGTAATAAAAACCAAAATTAATGCCAAGAGATCCCACTCCACCTCCACCTAGTGATACATAATTGACTGCCCAACCCATACCCAATTCTAATAATAAGTCAGTTTAACCAACATAAAATAATTATGTGATAACTTATCCCATGTTTAATCATAAAAATATAGATTAGAGAATCTATGGTTAAATGGGATAGAGATAGCCTAGGGCACAAGGGTGATAAACTATCTCTATAGCATGCCAATTGGATGCTAAACTTAGATATAACATATGCTGAATTAATAAAACTAAGAACAAGATATATATAGAAATTGAAATTAATCTATGCATGGAAATGTTAAATAAGTATTATACTTAACTAATTTTAATGTTAACACAATGCTAGATCTGGAACAAGCAGAAAGCAAACTAGAATATGATTCTGGAACAATCGCCTAATTCTATATTAAGTGCCTCTAGAGCTCTAGACACTTACATCAACCTAGGATGGTTGCATCGATGCTACTATCTAAGTTTAATACAGGTGTTGTATATAAAATATTTATTGAAATAGGATGCAACCACTTGGATGCTTTTGGTTTTTTTTTCACCTTTACTCTGGTACATTCAGATCTGGGTCATGGATTGTCACTCCTCATGTAATGTCAAAACCCTACTTCATCTTTATGGTGACCTTGAAGAAAAATGGGATAGTGGAAACATAATGTATAGATAGCCGCAAATAACCCTCTAATAATGGGTTCCCCTTACATAGCCAATAATATAAAGAGGGCCTTAGACTGATGTATTTATCTCTTATATGTTGGATTATGAGTGAACCATGCAACATGTGGAAAGTGAGTACAATAGTAACCTAGATTATAACTTGTAAAATTGGGATCTTGGGGTGATACTTTAGTAATTTAGACTTATATATGTGATGTCCTTATGAATGTTATGGAAATATGAGAAAATAGGGAAGTTTTACTCAATTAATTATTCTTTGGTATAAATACTAGGGATTTTTTCTATGTTGCTAGGTGGCAAATCAATGAGGGTTGATCTTGTATTTATATCAATCCCTTTGGAGAAGTAACTTGATTAAATCACTTAGGCTAGCCATTAAGATATTTTCATTTTTAAAATATATGACTTTAGGGCACTAAACACTTGCATCAGTTCAGGAAACTAGTGTCGACATAGGTTTATATTCTAGACATTAGTGTCCAAGGAGTAGAAAAGAAGGTACTAGCTCAAAACTTGTAGAGGTGAAATAAAATTACATTTTAATCATTTTGGGAAATATAAAAGGCTTGGTTCATCAACATAAGAATTGTCATACAAAGAGATAGGCCAAGGGGCACAAGATAGAATATATGTGAGACTTACAAAAGAGGGAAAGGTCCAAAATTGAGAGGAATAACCAAGGTTTGAGTTTTCCAAATATACAAGACTGAGGTACTATATAATCCATAAATATAATTTACATTTACCCCCCTTTATCTAGTAATGAAATTACTAATTTAAAGGAAAGGAACGTGTACCTGGGTGTGTATAACACACCTTATCTTTGCATGTACCCAACTTGAGTACTTTGATAATGAATAGCCTATAACTAAGAGCATGTTATAGTATATAATCAATGCATATAATTTGGAATTGAAAGTATTGAAAATATTGAAATTGAAAGAACAAGGTTTAAGAGTACACCTATCTTTTAATGTAACCACCTTGCCTATTGGTAAGTTGATTTGAAAAATATGTATTATTGTAAGGATAAAAAATTGAGATTATGATAAATATAGATAAATGTATAAAGTTCATATATCCAAGGGAATAGAGAGAGATAGGTTGAAAGGCACATCCCCCCAACCTTGGAGCAAAGGTTAGTTGCCACTTAGCAGTTGAGATTAACTCAACTGTGTAACCTAATCATACTTATAACTTGGTGAGGTTGGATGATAAAATTAAATCCAACCTAAAAAGTTGGAAAGATTGAGTGATTTAATCACCTCAACCATACCAAAAAGTGAACCAACTACTATAGTAGATTAGCTCAATAAAGTCTATAAAAGTTTGACTAAGGTATCAATACATAAAAGTCTATGATGTGGTAATAATGCATAAAAAAGTTTTGGAATATAAAAATTATTTGAATTTTGAAATATTATGCATAAATTGCATAACATATACACCTTAGATATGTCTCATGCTAAAACTATGTATAACAATGATACCAATGTATAGAATTATGCCACAATTGTGAATATGAATCATATAATTCTATGATTTGGAAAATTTGGAAATTGTGTGTGGAGGACATGATTATAAAGCATGCCCCCACTATTTATGAGAAAATATAAAAACTAATATAGGTACCAATGTGGATAATATGTTTCCAAAACATGCCCCCACTGTAATTTGGAAATGCTGAATACTGAATAAGTGTGGAGAACATGTTTCCAAAACATGCCCCCACTAAATCTAAACATGCCTCTATAACATGCCCCCACTAATATGCCCCCTTTGAGGTGAGGGAAAGATAGGAACTAGTAGTTACCTAACATCAAAAGGAGAATACAATTGAATAATTTGTGAATAAAACCCTATAACATATAGAAGGAACATGTCTACGTAGATATAGCATTGAAGTGCATATAACTAATTTGATCACATGAAGGCCTAAGATGCATGATAAATATCAAGGAAATGTCTATATAGTAATAGTAAAATCTCAAAAATAAAACAAGCACACACACAAGAACACTCAAAATTAAGTCAAAAGATAATGGTCTAAGGAGACCACAAATAAGGGGCATATTCAAATGCCACACAATCGAAGGGACATGATTTAGTAAAATTTACATAAAAGAAAGAATGAAATATTCAAATGTCCATACAACAAATAATGAAATATGAAAATGTCAAATAAAACATACATAGGCATGGGAGACACAAGCAAAGGAGCATATTCAAATGATCAAACAAGGAATATAATAGCAAGGCAAAACACTCAAATAAGTGCATAAATTAAAGCATAAGAAAATAGCACAAACATGTCATATTAGCCCATGGATCAAATGTGTTAGGAAAAAAATGTCGAGTGTATAGCATATCAAGTACCCTATGTGTTATACTCAACACACCCTATTCTTAATATTTTTGAATAGGAACCCAATGTAGTCTGAGAAGCCTAGGTCTATTTTGAAAATATTTTTTCATTAAAATTTTTATGTGCACCTAGATAATCTCATAACTTTAAGAAGTTATTATTTCTCACATAGATTATTTTTGTTGTGTGTTTATCATGTATAAATCTAATTGACATTCCCTTATTATCTAGGTTTTTAGTATATGTTTTATTTAGAATGATGTATTAATGGTCTTCGAGAGTTTTTCATATATACAAGTTTTTTGAATATGTGCATGAACTACATAACTAAAATATTAAGTTTTAAAATTATGTATTTTACAGTTCACAAGTTGTGAATTTCATGTATTTTAGTACTTCAAGACTTTTTCTCTTTAAAAACTTTGTCTTCGCAACTTTTGTTCAAAAACTTTATTGTAAAAACTTTTATTTGCATGATTTGGTCATCAAAGTTTCTGATCAGAACATGTGTTCATTTGAAGTTTTATTTTTGGAAATTTTATTGTCACAATATTTGTCACGTACTTCAACATATCTAAAATTTTGATCTTCACAAGTTTTTCTTGGGCAACTTCTTTGCCTTTGCATATTTTATACTTCAAAACTTTTGCTCGAAAACTTTGTCTTCACAAGATGTGTTCACAATTTTTGGTTATCACAAGTCACATACTTTGATAGTTTTATTTTTAAAATATTTTTGGTCTTCATAAGAAATGTTCATTAGAACCTATGTTTATCAAAAAATTTGGATTTTATGAGTTTTACACTTCGCATATTTTGGCATTTTTGATTTTTTGTAAAGTGCAACTTATGGATCTTCAAAACTTTTATTCAAAAGTTTTGTTTACAGGTTTTGGTCTTTAGAAATTTTGCTTAGAACTTTTATTCACAAAGTGTGTTTAGGAGTTTTGTTCTTCACAACCTTTGTCTTTGCATTTTGTTTATTTGAGGCATTGCAAGAATTTTTTAGCCCAATCTCAACAAAATTTATGACACCTAACTTCTGAAGGCACACCACATGACACACCTAAGTTTACATAAAATTAACGGTAAGGTGACACATGTCAAGGGTTACAAGATGGAATTTATTTGAATGTATAAAAAGTATACATGGTATACCTACCAAAGCAAAGTGTTAAATTTTGAATTGCACAAGTAAAATAATCTTGGAGGCACTGGGAATTAATGACATATAATTTGAAATTAAAGTCTTATACTCAAAAGATATATTAATAAATTTAGATAGATATCGTGTCTATTGATTTATAATAAGATCAAGTGAATTTTCATTCCAAAGAGAATTCAAATCCTTAGCTATTTATGTTTAAGTGTGAACTAATTGAAGTGAGAGAACAAGTAGTCAAATTTTATGAGAACATACAACTTAATAATGACATCATCATCTAAGGTGTTCATATAAGTATTACCACCATCCAAATTATCTATCAATGACTCCATAGAATACAAAGATACTATCTTTGACTCAACAATGTTCAATGATGAATTTGAAAATTGCATAGCTCTGTGGGTCATAATGGAAAATTTAAACATCCACTCACATGAGGAAAATATAATGGTAAAATAGAAGCAATTGATTGCAAACTTACTATAATTAAATTACCAATAATTAAACTTTAAAACTACCAATCTTGAAGTAATGCCATGCATCGACCTACTTCAAGAATTATTCTTAATAGGTAAAGTGATTGGCAGATTTATACACCACCTGAACCATGATACAGTTTCCACTTGCATCTCAAAGGATGCTTTCCAATGATACTTATGATTACCCATCGTAGATGCCACATTTAATGGACATAGAGTCAAATTATAGAATAAAATAAACACAATAAAGAATACAATAAGGAAACAAATTGATCCTAGAGAGGTGGTCACCTTCAAGGCCAAGGATCCATTGCCAATAACTAGTTTTAGGATGGTTATCCACATTAGGATTGCCCTAATAAACAAATTGTATGGTTACAACAAAATTCACTTCCTCCATGTGGAATGGGTTTTGCTGTTAGACTTATTGATGACATCAGAGCTCACTTTCACTCTAAGATAAATAATTAGTGTCAGGATCTAGGAATAGATGTTTAATAAACATAAAAGACCCATGGGTGACCACTTCTACATGATGTCATATCTTTTAGATGCAATGATGGCCAGTATTTATGTTCACAATGGATCACTTTGAAGCCTAGCTCTAGACTATTAAGAATTAAGTATGTGACTTTAACCTAATCCTCCACATTTATTCATACATGAGGAACATAATTTAAATAGATAAGAATGTCTACCCCCAATTATGGATGGAAATTCACCAAGAACCCCTGAATTAAGTCTCATAAAATATCAAGAAGACACTCTAGCGAAGAGGTGACTATTGGATATACCTAGATTATACTGTAATCATGGTGGTAGGACACAATGTTTCCCCTTTATGTCTCCCCAAATATGTCCTAGACAAATTGGTAGAGTAGGACATATCCTATCAACTATGGTGGAACATAGATGAAGACATGAAGAAGAAACACAAAGGTGTGTTCTACAATTATCCCCTAATGATTGGCCACATGTGTTACATAGATAGGAAACATTTCAAACAAGTAAAACCAAAGAGTTTTACTCATTGGCATCCTTTCCACATAAGGATTGGGATCCTCATGGCCTTATCCAAAAGCATATCTCAAGACTAGTCATCCTTTACCAACATGAACCTTATGAGCACAAATTTGTATTCTTGAATGCAAAAGATGATGTTGAGGTGCTGAAAAGGGTGAGAGTGGTTGGGTTGATAGAGGATCATCTAAGAGATATACAAATAGATCCCTCCGTCATAATTTTAGAGGCACATACTAGGATTCCACCTCTCGATGGATGGGCAAGCATAAATTACTAGACCTCTTGGCCTACCCAACCACCAATTATTATGATGATACCTATTAAGTAGGAGTAAGTTATGGAAGAAGGACATTTTATGTCAAGTTCCTCATAAGATGATCTTTTCCAAACTTTACCACTAATTATAATGAAGGTTGTTAATCAAGAGCAAGAGGTGGGGAAATGCCTATTGTTATAACTTCTTTAGGAAGCAAACATGAACCAATTTGAATTGATTCCTATGACTCTAAGGACACATGTATCCCCTTTGCTTCCTTAGTTCTTGTTACTAAAATCATGGACATTTCACCTATCACCACTTAGGAGACTTATCCCTTGGCTAAAAAGATAATAATCTATTACAAGAGGAAAACAAGAACCCCTAGGGACCCTCTTCCATCAACATAGTATCCTATAAGTCCAAGTGTGGAGGTGCCATCAAATGAGCCTAAGGATGAGGATGCAGAATTAAAAAGAGATAAAATATTAAGTCTTTAGGGGATCAAAGGAAAAACACCAATGAAGGCTGATAAATTAGGTGAGGTCATCATTAATTTGACCAATACTACTTCACTTCCATTGGGTCCTATTATTTCTTCAATTCTAATAGTTACTATAATCCCCATTACTCCCACTGTTCCCATTGTTCCTAATAGTCCCATTGTTTCTAAAACTCTTATCGTTTATAATGTTTAGGTTATTTATTTAGCTCCTATGATCCCTACTTCCCCAGTTACTACTTTAGTTACTGTTGCCTCTGCTTCTCTTAAATCCAAAAAGGTTCATTTTAAGAAGACTATGGGAGCCCTTGTAAGTATTCAGTTGCATGTATCTTCCACTTAGTTGTGACTACCCATGCCTTTGTCCACTAGTACCTAAACTACTTCTATTGTCCCCTCTACAAAAAATAAGAAAAATAAGCCTACATATATTGTCCATACAATGCTTCTGTTCAGTGATGTGGACTAGTATAAGATTAAATTTCCATCATTACCAAACCTGATGCATATAGAGCCATTAATGTAGTCTTTAGGGGATGTTTTAATAAGAACCACTACTAAGGACACTCAGCTATTAGATGCTACACAATTGGTAATCCCACACTGGGTTGTAAACTTTGATGCCCAAGCTTCACAAAGACCCAATTTGAAAATAATAGAGCTTCCCACTATGAGCTCCATCTTTGATAAATCAAAAACTATCCAAAGGGTTAGAAAGAGGAAAATAAAGGATGACTATGGTAGAGGCTTAGTTTTGAAATAAATGCAAGATGTGTTCTCACTATCAAAGAGAAAGAACAAGAAACTTCGCTAGTCTCTATACAATGAGGATTTCAAAACTTATCTTCAAGAAAATATAGAGGCATTATTAGAACTTTATGAGGGAATTGAATAATCCAGACAAGAGCTACAATAGGAATTAAAGTAGGTATGAGATAAATAACAAATAGTACAAGTTCCTAGAGTAATTGAAGGTGATGCTCAAAATGTAGCTCTTAGATTGTATAATATTTTGGACACTATCAATTTGATGAGAGATAAATTATTTGCTCATATTTTTGAAAATTTTAAATTATTTAATTCTTTAAAATAAGATGAGAATAAGCTCAATTTACTTATATTATACACCAACAATAATGATTTTATCCATTTGGATTTGATGACACCATTAGAAGTATCCAATGCTCTCAATCTGGTGGTCATCAAGACATCAAAAATCTAAGATTGGGTATCAAGTGTGCAAGCCTTGATTCTAAAATTAGTAGAGTAGGAAAAATAGGTATTACAAATTTTGGATGAGTTAAAACTATCTTAGACCCAAGATCCCTCAAGTAAGTTAATAAGTAGAGCCAATTTTGACTAACTACTCTAGCAAGAATCTATAAATTTTAAGTAGATTATTCAGGGGTGCATACTAGAGGATATTGAATAGGAACGGGGATTTGCAAAGAATAAAGTTACAGAGGTAGAGATATTTTGGGTAGAGTTCAGAGCCACTAAGATTGATCATGCATTCTTATTAGTGCAAGTCACCAGGGTATATAGGCCCTCTCTTTTAAACATAGGTACAATAAGTTTTAAACATAGTACCAAACATAAGCATTAAAAAGAATTGAAAGTGAAGAAACAAGATATGATTGGATCATCCAATTTAACTTCACCTTCTATTATAGTCCCTTTGATGACTGCGAGTTTAACCATGTAGGCCCCAACATCCAGTAAACCTTAGTTTTCTTTGGTTATTTTTATATGTATTTTTCATGTAAATTGGCAAGTAACTAAGACATGTAATATTTGACTAAATAATCTTGTAAACATACACATGTTACATGGTTTTGTAATAATTAGTCTTATTTCAAAAACTCAATTTTGACTAGTTTAAATATTTCATGCAAAATTTACATCAATTATAACTCTTGTTATAATTATCATTATCATATAATTTTAGACTTTTTCATGGATTTGGAGGATGAGGTGACCACTCCCCAAAAATATATATATTGTAATCCTCTTGTTTTTAAAGGAGGGGAGGCTGATTTGAAATTTTATCAATATAAGAAGAAATATTTTGATTGTCATATAGCTGGGTTGATGTCTTTCTCTTTCAATTTTGTGTAATTTGTTGTGGTTTTTACCTAGTTGGTTGATTCAATAATTCAAAGTGTTCAAAATCCACAAATAATTCCTTCTTCTTATTAGTAGTGTATGTTGATATAATATGTGTAATTTTTATTGGATGATTAACAAATATCAATGATTTTATGTAATTAGGTTGACTATTTCATTTATTTAAGTGCATAAAAGTGTCTCCCATGATATAATTATCTAGGAGTGAGCAATATATGCATTAGATACCTCTTTGATCCAAGGTATAATATTTTAAATAAGGGTGTGCAACAACAACTCTAAATAAGAAGAACATTTAATTGAGATCTTAGAGTATGCTATATTATCTTTTCCTTTAACTCCTTAACCATGTTTGTATGTGTGTGAGCAACAACTTTTATTTAAAATCATTAGTTTTAGACACTTGTATACAAAGAGACTAACCTATAATTAATCCTTATTACAATCATAAAACCTTATTTCCTTCTCTACCTTTCCCTTTATTTTTGGATTGTTTTGAGGTCTACCCACTTAATCATAAAATCCATCCATTCAACTCAATTAAGTTTTAAATTTTTTCTAGGTTTCACTCATCCATTCACACCTGGTTAATAATGTGCATGCTCAACCTTCTATTCCACCACTTGGTTGTTCAACCCATACCTATAACTCATGCCCTTAAGTGGATTTTATCTCCATTGAGATCTTAAAACATTAGAAGTTACCTTATTAAATATTTTGTGTGCATAAAAATTGCATCAACATAAATAAAATTTGACACTAGGAGGAGGGCCAAAACCACTATGTGACCTTCCCTAGAAAAGGATCTCCCCTATGTTTGAGTTCCACTGGAGACACCCATGAGAGTAACTAGGTTTAGAGCCCAAACTAGTCTTTTGGTTTCACCCTTGTTGATCCATCAAAGGCTTAGATCTACCCTAGTTGTTCCCATAATACCCTAGGTTAGGACACCTTCCCTAGTAATAAATACCCAACCCATTAATCATCCTATGGCTCAACCTTGGCTAGTCAGATCCACTATTGTAGTCTTAGGAGATGTGCATAATTTAAAAAATAATATAAATAAGCACCTACCTTTTGTATACACATAATATTTTCAAACTTTATCAATTATTGATGCTTTCTCTCTTGCAGGAACCTGTCGAGTCTTAATTTCTTTGAGTGCATGTCTTAAAGGGTGCACCAAAAAAGGGGTGGTCAGACCATTGGTGCTTTGAAAGATTATTATCCCCTATACCACCACTTGATAACTACACATCCATCTCCTATACACTTCCCTAAGCTTTGTCTCCTCCCTTATACAATCTTCTAAGTAATTCACCACCTTATTCAGTTGTTACCTAAGCCTAAAACCCTTTTTAACATTTACCAAACAATGTTAGCCTAGGCTGACCTTGTATTCAAATTAATATTAACATGTCATAGGCATAGGTCATCCTTGGTTGACATAGACTGAGACCTAATTTACTTTTATCAATTAACAATACAAGGTCAAATTGGGCTAATCCTATTTATAAACTTTCAAAAAGGTTTAAGGTTATATTCAACTATATATACACATCCATTTTTTCCATTTATTATGAAGAGAAGAAGAATATTATATTATGTATATGTTTATCCACCATTCTACTTGAAGAGAATTGCTTAGGGTTCCAATACTTCTTTTGGAGATACAATTCTTGTCTTGTGAAAACTTGGGATTCATTTGGATGTCTTTGGCTAAACTATAGTTCATTTTCCATTCTTAGCTTCTTCAACATACACAATAACCTCTTGCGAAACACCTTGGCCAAGGGAAATATTTAGGCTTGATGGGTTCTTATTCAAAGGTAAGTATTCTTAACTTTATTCCTCCTTTGTTAAAGTAGATAGATTTGTAATTGTACTTATCTCCCATGAATTAGGATTTATTATATATTGGTTTAAGTATATATCTTCTATGCATGTTTACCTTTTATGTTTATTACCCCAAATTTGATTCACAAGCTTTGGTGATCACTAGATTATATTTTACTTTACTTTGCATATACCTTGCGAATATGAAAGCATAAGACCTAACTAGGGTTATTTCATGGTGTTACTTGACTAGAAGATTTTGAACCCTCTCTAGTAATGCTATTATGATAAGAGACCCTTTGGTTAGGTCTAGTAGATCCATCTTAGTCATGGCCCTAAATGTCTAAATGTATCAATAAGTGAAAGCGTAAGTGTGATTTATCTTCTCTGAGCTAGGATTAATTTGTAGGTCCACTACATTTTACTTTATATACATTTTGGTGAACCTGACATGAATCTAACCCTTGTAGGTTTTCTTTCATGTATTCACTTTACTATCATCTTATATATTCTTATTTTTTTAGTAGTATATCAAACCTATCAATAGAATCTAATATTATGTGCATAGGTTTAACACACAATCACTCCAAAATGACTCTATTCTTTCTATGCAAGTCTTCTCTGAATACATGTGATTGGATCGATCATCTCTATAGAGTCTTCTTATTCAGTCATAGGATTTCATACTTTGTTAACCCAGTCAACTTTATTCATAGTTCTATTTTTTTAGCATACAAGTTTGTAGACATAGTCAAGAAAGTTGACTCTATTCATAGATTATTTTTAATACACTATTTTTGCATACTTTATCGATCCAATCAACTCTATTTTTAAAATATTAAAATCAGCACTTGAACAACATAGCATACAATTTTCAAATTAAGCATCTTCAAAATCACCAAGGTTAATTCTTACTTTATCTATCATTTCCATTCTTATTTACAATATTATTTTTCATAGTTTGTAGTCTATAAAACTGCACCCCTATAATGAATTGGGTCGACTAGCTCAACATACTTCTATAGCCTATCTTCTCTCTAGAAGACATAGTTAACCTGTTCAACTGTGTTATTCCATATCTTACTTCTATAGAATAGTAGTCACCCTGTTGACTCTTTTCTTTATTTTTTACATGTAGTTTCACCTAAATTGACTATGTACTCTTCACAGTCAAAGAAATTAACCTATTTTTCTAGTAATTAATTCACTTTTCATTTATTTTTCCTTTATTTTTAGAGTAAAAAACATATACTAATTATGTGGTTTTTAAATTTACCAATTTAGTCACACTATTTTTCTCTTTTGCACATACTTCTAAATCACTTAACACTAAAACATTAAAACATTTTCTTCCCAAGGTCTACCTACTTAGATTTCATCACCAAGGGGAAGTCGACTTAGTTTCCTGGCCAAGTATAAACACGTGGTTGGTGGTATATATTAGAAAATCACCCAAAAACCTTAGTGTTATAGGATTGTGAAGTGAGGGGGTAAGCCCTAATGTCAAACCAACACCATTACCAATGCAAATCCCTTTCAACTTAAACTACTTAAAACTATCCATCAACTGATTTATAATTCCTTCTTACAACCAAATCCCTATTACATTAATTTAAAAATTTATTATAACTCAACAATAGTTAGGAATTATCAATTAGTTATAATTTACATTCAAGTTTGCTACCTACTCTTTGATCATTGTTTTTTGTATTAAAAAACTTGTACTTGATCATATTAGTGCAAGGTTTTTGATGTGTGCTACAATTAGATCAATCACATTGATTTAATTACTTGTGTGCTTCATTATATTTTCTTAGCTATTATCTTGATTTTTTTTCTTGTTTTTCAAACACTATCATCCCTATCAACATAGTCTCTTACAAACAATTAGCCTTGTTTACCTATAGTACACAGTCACCCTATATGTCTATGTATCTTTTTTAGCCTATTTAATTTCTTCCTCTAGAGCACACAATTGACCTATACAACTACGTATATTTTTATCCTGTTCTATTTCCTATCTTGTAGTATATAGTTGACTTGTAAGACTGTGTCCTTTATTCCCTATTTTATAGAACACTATCGATTGATTTGATTTTGTATCTTATCAATTGATCCTTCTTTCCATCAAATTTTTAACCTCTTTCCTTCATCATGAATTTTATGTTTAAGGATAATACAAATTTAAATTAGACAAAGATGATGAGTTTTACCAATACTAATCCATGACACAAATTATGGCACCCACCTTGGATGAAAGTAATTTCCATGTTTCCACTCACACTACCAATTATGGGACTGCTCCCCATTCATCCTCAGTTTGTAATCCTTTTTTCTCACTAGAATATGAATGTGATTCATAGTACACAACTAAAATGATATTTTTAATTAATTAATTCCCTCAACATTGAGGAAAAGACCCTTCAACCATTTATAGAATTATGATAATTCCTCATGTAGAAAAACTTGCTTCACCCTCCCCTACCTTCTCTCATAGATCTGGGGGAATAAATTTCTTTGCATCTCAACCTTTTCCTTTTATTATTTTTCCTTTACACACCATGACATATTATTATATGACTTCTTTGACCTCCATGCCAACTATCTCTACTAACATGGTAGGTTCAACTTCTAGTGGGCCTCTTCAAAAGACCTTTCCCCTTAACCATGCTACTAGTGCATTTTTTTCTACCAATGATTCTCATATCACTAGTGCATCTTTTAATACCAATACTTTTCATGCCACTAGTGCTTATTTTGTTACCAATGCTTCTCATGATACTAGTACAGTGCATGCTACCAATCACAGTGCAACTCAAACAATTAATACTAATACTAATACTAATACTAATACTAATACTAATACTAATACTAATACTAATACATCACATGATATGCATACTAGTCAAGATGCTACCTAAACTAACCAAATCCTATTACAAACACTTAATCAAATACATACCTTCCAAATCAATAACACAAATCAAATGATGTAGATGCAAAACCATCTCATTCATCTTCAAAACCAACCTTAATAAGTTTTATGGGGAGCAAAAATTCTGAATGCCCCCACCCCCTAGGGATTCCCATGGTAAACTTATCCCACAACCACCCCTCATTAATAAAATAATAAAACATATACAAAATGAACCTCTAGTACCTCAAATTGATAATATTGACATAGGAAGTATCACACCCACCATCACCTATAATGGATCCACTAATCCCATATTAAATTTAAAGACATTTAGTAACATTTAAAAAGATTGAGTCAAACTTAACACCTTTGCCACTACAAACTATTATCTAAAACAATCTAAGGAAATGCTTTAGATTGGTATAATCAATTAAAAACCCAATCTATCATGAGTCTTTAAGACTTATTTAACTCATTAGTCCAATAATTTCAAACTAGTGATCTTCTCAAGAACAACTTAGGCCACTTTATAAATTATAAACAACTTGAAACTGAAATAGAACAATCCTTCATCAATTGATGGAAGAACTTGTCTAACAAATGTGAGCATAATATGGTGGATGATAATCTCTTCCACCTATTTACTAATTCTCTATACCCCAAATTATAATATTAGGTTAATACTCTCTCTCCAAGAACTTTAGAAGAAGCCCTCACCCAAGCTAAATGATAAGACTTCCTCATATGTCAATTCAAACCATCTCAATCTACACTAGGCACTTGTATTCTCGTTAAAAATAAAAATTGTGATGTAATCAATGATGGTATTACTGATACCTATGACACTATTCATAACATTCAAGTAATCACTTTAAGAAATGCTTTAAATAATGTTCCCCTCCAAACAATACTCCTACTCCTACATTTTATCAAACCAACCACACTAATGTGCATAAACCATTATCCCTAGCCGAGATTTAAAAGCATCTTCTGAGACCTCTACCATGAGATCTTGACCCCATTCACCCAATGAAATCATGGTATGATCTAAGCAAATTTTGTTGGTCTCATGTAATTTGGGACCACTCTCATGAGTCTTGTATATAATTACATAATCTAGCTATGGATTTTCTTCTTGGTCCAAACTTTGATCATGAAATACTTATTCGAAAGCATCAACAAGCATATGACATAACTTTTAAAGCCCATGAAACATAAAATAAAAAACAAGATTTAAATCAAGCTAATTCTCATCTTGTTATCTACAAAGATCATCTTCCCAACCACTAAGATAACATTGAAAATCCTACTCCTACAAATAATGTTGAAAGTCTTAAAGACCTCACTACTAATGAAGAAAACATAGTTAGTATGACTAACATGTGAAGAGTAGTTTCTTTTATTGACTCACATCCAACACCTATGCATCACACATCTTAACAATTCTACATCATTCAAGACACTTCTCCATCCCATCTAATAGAGTTGGGGTAAGATGAACTTATAACCATTCAAGAACCACTCTCAATAACACTACTTTATTATACCTCTCATACTATCTATACTTTTCCCCCAACATCCACACAACAAGACAACATACCCTAAACTTCTAATAGTATTTGTTCAATCCAACCATAATAAATACCTCAACCAACCATCACACCACCTAAAGTCAATGACACATTTATAATCAACCCAAATTGACCATACGCTATCAACATAAGTTCAATTACACTTTTAACCCTCCTTCCTAAGAGCTCTTCTACCATTATGGCCTATATCTAGCAATCCTCCTATGGGTTATGATATAAACACTTGGAATTTAGAAAAAATTCAAGAATGTGGTGTCTTTAAAATTCCTAACCTTGAACCTTTGCCTAGTATCCCATTTAGGGAATCTCAACTCTTCAATTATCCTATCAATTCCACTTGAGGTTATAATGGTCACCCTAAATTAATTGGGAACATTCCACCTAACCTCCTACATTCTAATGATGATGAGTTGGATGAGATTTGTCTCAAGATGAAAACTTCTAATCTATCCCCTCTTATTATTTCCCAACTTCCACCCTCTTTAGAACCTCACTCCCATCAGCCACCTGTCAATGATATAACCATTGTCTTAATCAAGACTAGACATTCTATCCATCACACTTCCTCTGATAACAAAATCATACCTACATGTGCCATAAAATTTCATACACCTAACTATGATGATGGATATGCTTTAGACAACCCAATTTTAGTTGGAATTTTCCAATCTATAAATGTTGAAATTATTTGATATCGCATTTATTTATTTAAATATTTTCATTCATCTTTTAGCATTCATTCCTTTATAGTATCTAATAATAGTCTTATTCCTATTTATCAAAAGGTAGACATGGATCCCTCATATGATACACCTATAGTAACAACAAATCTCCTTAGAGAATGCTCATGGATCCTGCCATGATAGTCCCTTATCACTTTTCTAGATATTATGATCCTTATAGTTTTATTCCTCTAGAGATGCTAACTACTATTCTTAAACCTTATACATGACCAACCTCACCCTTAGATGAACCTAATCCTATTTTTTCTCCTAGTTTACCTTATAATGATCCTAGTCTATTTTATGTTCCATCCCTACCTTCCTTTGGTGATGGTTTTATTCTTTTACCATAGATTTATTTGATGCCCACATAATAGGCCAATCAACCTTATTATGATAAAGTTTTAGGTCATTAGACCAAAGATTTATAGTTATATCAATCACCCCTAACTTATCCTTCTACCTCTTCAGTTAGTAAGCCCCCAAAGCCTACTAAAAAATATATTTGTTACTTATATGGGATAGATAACCACTCTTCTACTTATTATCAAAAGCTTAGCCAATATGTCAACACATTTCATCCAGCCACTGCTCAGCCTAAAGATAAGGCTATACCACCTCTTAAACTATTACCAGAGTACATCCATAAATATGGGGAGGTATACTATATTTGTTACTAGTGTGGTTCAGATCACACTGATAACTACCATAGTCTTTAATAACACCTTCATGAGCACCCATAATTGACAGCCAAATCAATCATTCCTCCTTCCACAGGTCACCCATATAAGAATGCTCCTCCTTCTCTGCTAGTGATACCTCCTCCTTGCCCCATAGATATTATTATCATTCATACATATATTCCTCTCATTAAGTATCTCGTGCATGAGATCCATCATGATCATGATCCTTCATCAGCTACACTTAAATTTTTAGTTGGAGAGATTTACAAAGAAGTCTTTACACAACTTTTTATAAATATTGATGAGACTTTGGCTGTCATCAAAATCTAACTATATAGAGATGTTTTGGATGTCATGGATAATACTTATAGTCAAATTTATTAGTATTTATGAACACAACATGGTGTTCTTACACATTGTTCTATGTTATGATTTTGGATTGGATTTGTGATCCATTTTTATATATCTTATACACTTGACTATATGTCAAATTTAGTTTCAATTATCTATTTTACATGGATCATTATATTATTATTTATGTGTTTTATATGGTTTCATTTATTTTAATCTTTCTTATGGATTCTTGTCATTCTTTTCATGATTGCACATTTATGTTTTTGAGTTCATTTCTTTCATGGATTCTTTTTATTTTATAATTATTATTTTCTATCTTATCTCACTTAAAAATTAGATAATTATTATTGTGATTCAGTTATAAAAACCTTGATTCCCTTAGTAATCTGTCTCTACCATATGATCAGTTAGTAAACAAGAGGTATCATCATAATACTACTATTTACCGATATACTTTGATTTCCATTTATTCCTTTATCTTCCTTTAACATACTAAGCATACATACAGTTAAAACTTGAGATTACATACTATTTCATAGGTAAGCTTAAGTGTTTAGTCACTCATATATTTGGATATTTATCCTCCTTTAAACCAAATTCTAAAGCTCATTCATGTGTATCACTTCTATCATTCATGTTGGTTATTCTAAATCCATATGGAGGAAGAATCATAAAAGCCATAAAAAAATAAAATCTCAATTATTTCAACAAAATGTAATGATCAAAAGGCAACATATAAATTTGAATGTCTAATCATGCTAAAAGATGTGATTCATAACACATCTTATTTGTAATCAAAGCTCAAAATCCATAGATGGACTAATGATAGAGTCAAGGCCCATTGGTGTCTAGTAGGATTTTAGATTGGGATAGGAAAATTAAAAAATCTATAAGTGCTAATTACTTTCTCACACAAGTAGCCAATATTTATAGTAGACTGACAACTTTATAAGAGGTCTTAAGGAATGGGGAACATGTTGTGGGAAGGTAAGTCCATTTTAATGTTCTTGTTCATATAACCAATATGAGTTGATCTTAGTATATCAACTATTTGCCTCTACAACTTTGTGTTTATTATGAGCAAACATCCTTTGTACTTTGATGGTCACTAGACTATTAGTGTCTCTCTTTTATACCTAGTATGCCTCACATTTCCTAAGGTATTCTTATATATGCCTATGTCACACTTTTTACATTCCCTCTTTCATTACAACATTATTAATATTTGCCCTTGAGAAATATTATTTTGTTAACTGATCATTCCCCCTAGGGTTTTACTTTGTGAGTTGTAGTGTAAGACCATGGATAGGACTAGGTTCTCATCATAAATTACCATAATATAATATATATTTATTGACGTTTACCTCATTGGTGTTCCTATTATGAGTTAAAGTGTAAGACCATGGATAGGACCAGGCCCTCGTTACAAATTATCACATTAAAAAACATATTTTAAAACCAATCCCATAGTTGTTTCCATTGCATTGGTGTTTCCTTTGTGATTTATAGTGTAAGACCATGGATAGGACCAAGCTCTCCTCACAAAATATTCCAATACCTAGTTCATACTATAACTGACTAACAATGAAATTACATTATTCAAATTTGAGATAAGTTGTGTTTGATTATGAGTTACACGTCATTGACACACTTCCCATCTTGATTTAGTATGTTTTATACTTAATCCATACGTCCTTCACTTTTATCTTCATATTTTTTGTTTGCACGTATGTTTACAACCACTTTATTAAATTTATCATACTTCTCATCTTGAATTAGTATGGTTACTTTTATTTCAACTTATTTTTTTTTCTTTACATATTTCCCATTTTGATTTATTATGATTAATTGAGTTTATTATTTGTTTGTTTTTATACCATTGGTTTTCATGTGTCTTCCATTTTATTACAAATTTTCATACTTCCCAATGTGATATAGTATGATTTGTATGCATTTTAGTTTGGCACAAATATTTACATGGTTTGAAAACATTTACTATCATTTACTTTACTACTTTGGTTTATTATATTTATTCATCTTTTGTTTTTACACATTTCCCATCATGAGATAGTGTGTATTACATTTGTTTTGATTAATTATTATTTTACAAATTTTTTTTTGTCCTTTTATTTTTAACCATGCATGTGTATCACATAATTCTAGAAAGGACAACATACATCACATATTTCCCATAGAATATATAACAAAAGCAAAATACATGTGCTAAAAAAGAAATATATCCATGCATCCACATCCAAATCTAAGTACAACTCATAATAATAATGAACTATCAATATCACTATATATATCATGTGTTTTATAAAATTTAAAGTACTAAATATAATAGCTATAGATCTAAGGCTATGCTCCATCCTATCTATCCTATGACCTAGCCATGCTACCCATGGATGCCTGTGATTGACTCATATGAATGGTGTGATGTAAAGAGGTAGTCCAAGATCTAAAGACAACAACCTATCCTTGTAGGTTAGTCACCTGGGCCTATACCTATTTGAGCTAGATCATAGTTACCATGTACAAGGCTCACTCCTATGCTAAGGCCTATCAAGCCTAAACCTCTCTAGCTCTTACCCCTACTAGTGGATATAACCTATCACCTTATACCTATAGTTATCATGCAACCTCTCCCACTAGTCTAAACTAATTTGCATGATTTGGGGCAGATATAACCATAGGATCATCCAAAGTTTAGGGTCATAAGGTGACAAAAATATATCCAAGATATCATGATGAGCAGCTATAATTAGGGCTCCCCATCTAACCTCATTTATAATAGGATCTGCAAAACTAAAAACCAAATATACATCATATCACATGTATATATATCTCAAATCATCTATGTATCATAAACACTGATGAAACTAGTGTTCTATATCAAAAAATTAAAACAAATTAAAACATGTCTCACCAATGACGGTATCACCAACCACAGTCTCACTATCTACTCACCTATTAAGTAATTTATCTATTGGTTACCTATGTACCAATGTAAAAAAGAGAGACAACACCCAAGCCCACCATGGTCCTATCCTTAGTGGCCTCTCTATAGACCAATTATTTCCCAGGACCATTGTAGGATCCCCCTACATGATAACTAGTGCCCGTGTCTCCTAATGTTGATGGTGTGTCCATATCCAGTGAGCTCATGATAATAACTATCACCTCCACTATGGTCCATATTATGCTCCTCATCCCCTACATCCACATCCATTTTATCATCTCCTCTAAGCCTCATTACCTCCTACTATCATGCTTGAATAACCCATAGTCTATCTCATCGAGGTTTAATCATCGATATATCAATAATTACCCCTCTACCTCCTCTTCCTCTTGGCTCTATAACATTCCATACATAATAATAAGGCACTATTAGAGGGGCAAATAGATGTGGAAGTCCTAGATATTTGAGTACACAAGCCACTAGATTATGATCCATCGATGAAGTGTAGTTGCCCATGATTTACACCTTTACCAAACCTATAGCAACCATGGCCCAACTCAGCCATATATCAAGTATGAAAGTGTATGACTACCACACTATCTACCCTCATGTGATAGTCTACAAATTTTGAGCATGGGGTAGACCTAAATTACATGGTCTTGCTTCTATTGAATGAATTGAGGTAACCTATCATTGATCACATGGGGTACTCCAACCAATCAATACATAGGGAATCTCTCATGTATCCATGCATTCAATAAAATGATAGGTCCTATCATACTTTATCCCTAAGACAACAACCCATACATGTAATACATGAGCTAGACCCAAATGACATAACCAAGATCATATAAATCTCCCTAATCTAAAATTGACTATCACAAGGCTATCATATATAATGGTACCTTTCCATCCAAATTGTGACATAACATTCATGCTATTAGAAGCCCTATCACAACCTTTCAAATATATATAATGGTCATGAGATAAACATAGAACAAATGAATGTGTAACCTAGGATAGATCCTATGCAACCCTATTTCCCACTAGGCTAAGGCTCATCTCTCATCCTTTAACTCTACGGTATCACAAAGCATTGGCATCCCATATATAAGTAGTCCAAGTAACACATAGACATCCTCCATGGCGATTAACACCTCTATAGTATCTCCCTCAACCTCCCATTATAAAATGTTGGTCAATTATTCTCATGCTCCTAGGAACATGACAACAAGATCAACACTTAGTGGGATGCATCTCATATCCATAATACCTCTAAAGTCAAATATGACCAATCGAGATCTATCCATGTCTAAAAACCATTCTAATAAATATGGTAGCTAAGACACATCCACTAGGCACCAAACTCTCTCACATCTCTACAAAACATTAATTAACAGAGAATGTATTAGATCTTAGTATCATAATGATAAAATGCATTCTTAAATATTATCAAAAAATTACAAATTAAATACTTTATCATCTTGTTTGATATAGTTTTCTTATTTTTATACACAATAGGCCTATTTAATACTAAATCAACCCTATCATAGTATTTCCATATTACATCAGCCCTCTGTTACATAATTGAACTTTTTATTTCAAACACTATCAACCTATTTGATACTAAATCAACCCTTTTTTAGCATTAGCATACTATATCAGACCTTTGGTACATAATTGACCTCATTCAGCAAACTGTATCAACCACATAGTATGAACTACATGACCATAGGGTACTATGTCAGCCATCTCCCTTTTTTCAACTATATTAGCCCATTTTTATGTAGTCAACCATCTTTAATGATACTATATCAGCCCACTGTTATGTATTCACCCCTAATTTTCTCTTGCCTTGTAAACTGAGTTGATAGGGCTAACTCTATTCTTAGTTTGTGGTAATGTTTTGAACATTTACCATAAATGCCTTAGGCATTTATTGGTTTTCTCTTTTCCTACCTAGTACCTTATTCTACCCCTAGTTTATCTAAAAATTTCTTAGGGTTAGTTTCGGTGTCTAATTTTTTCCTAACCATCCAATTTTATATATTTTCTTACTTTCAATTAAAATTTCTCAAAAATTTGAAATTAACACTTCTCTTACCTTCACTACATGTGCTACGACTACTATGAATCCTCTACATTGTAGCTATCGTATCCTCACCATGGACACTCTCTAGGCTCAAATGGGATCTATCAGAGCAATACTTTTTCAAAATTATAAAATAACAAATGAATTGATTTTCACCCTATTTTTATTTACTATTCATAATTATTTACCTATCAAATATTTACCATCAAAATTTATTTTTTAACCATATATTTATTTCTACTAGCTCTTTTTTTAAACCACAAGATGTTATGAAATCTTGACATTGTAGAGAATCTTTTAATATATTACATGTATTTTCAAAAATTTCAATTTTTTGCTATTTTTTAAAGGTTTATCTAATGTTCCCTACATTGGACACCTTCACATTTATTTTACTTCATTCCTTATTTATAACACTAAAGTAAATACAGGTATGCATTTTTTAATCATGTCCTTTCATTTATCTCATTCACTTCTTATTGAAACTTATTTAGCTTGAATGTTGTGTGTTACTATGTTCTTTTCTTAAAACACCATCCCCTATTACATGTACATGACATGTGATGAGATTTGAGTGGGGCATATGTATACACATAATAGTTTCAAAATTTATCAATTACTAATGATTTTTTTCTTGGAAGAACCCAATGAGTCTTAATCTCTCTGAGTACATGCCTTAAAGGGTGCATCGAGAAAGGGGTGGGTATACCATTTATGCTTTGCAAGATTGTTGTCCCCTTTACCAAAAATTTATATCTATATAAACATATCCTATATAAACATATCCTATACACTTACCTAAGCTTTGCCTCCTCCATTACACACTCCTTCAAGAAATTCATTACCTTATTCATCCCTTACCTAAGCCTAAAACCCTTTTTGACATTTACTAAACAATGTTGGCCTAAGGTGACTTTGTATTCAAATTAATATTATCATGTTACAAGTATAGGTCAGCCTTGGCTGACCTAGATCGAGACCTAACTTATTTTTATCAATTAAAGAGGTTTAGGGTTAGAGTCAAACATATACACACATCCATTTATACCATTTATTCAGAAGAGAAGAAGAAGAATGTTATATTGCTCATATAATTATCTACCATTTTACTTGAGGAGTAATGCTTAGGGTCCAATACTTCTTTTGGGGATACAAATATTGTCTTGTGAAAACTTGGGATTCATTAGGAGGTCTTTAACTAAACTATAATTCATTGTCCATCATTAGCTTCTTCAACATACACAAAAACCTCTTGTGAAGCACCTTGATGAAGGGAGATATTGAGGCTCGGTGAGTTCATATTCAAAGATAAGTATTCCTAACTTTGTTCCTCCTTTATTAAAGTAGATATATTTGCATTCTTACTTCTCTTCAATGCATTATTATTTCCTATATAGTGGCTTAGTATATATCTTCTATGCATGTTTAGTTTTTATGTTTATTACCCCTACTTTGTGCCATAGGTTTTGATGAGCACTAGATTAGATTTTACTTTAGTTTACATATACTTTGTGAATATGAAAACATAGGACATATCTAGGGTTATTACATGGTATTACTTGACTAGAGGCTTTGAAACCCTCTCTAGTGATGTTATTGTGACAAGAGACCCCTTGGTCAAGTCTAGCAGATCCATTTCAGTCATGACCCCAAATGTCTAAATGTATCAACATGCAAAAGTGTAAGTTTGATTTATCTTCTTTGAGCTAAGATTGATTTTTAGGTTACTATATTTTCCCTTGTATATACCTTCTTTCTCCACTTCAGGAGGAAGGATGATAGAGGAACATATCAAGTATTTCAAATCTATGTTAAGGTTGATGAATGTTAGTGATGAAGATGTTGCATGCAGGCTTTTCCCATTCATAATATAGGGTGTTGATTATGATTGGTTCTTAAATTTTCAAGATAACTCAATTAATTCATGGAAATCATGTTAGATCACTTTTCTTTCCCAATTCAGATAGGTCACTAGTCCTAGTGTGGTGTATTATCATTTCACCAGTATGAAGAAGGAGCCTAATGAACCAATCCATGATTGTAATGTGAGGTTTTAAAAGATGTAAACTTGGATAAGTACTACATATAAACCACCAGAGCCTCTAGCACTTGAAATATATAAGAATTCCCTAGATCTAATCACTATAATATTTCTACGAAGAGTTATTACTACTAACACTCTAGCACTGACTTATAAAGAAGTAATCAACATTGATAGAAAACAAAATCCTTAGATACAGGAACTCCCAGTCCCAAGACTATTTTCCCAGCTTTGAATCTAATGCCTCATGTGATTCAAAATTTTCTAGTATTTAAAATAATTAGTTGTATACATTGCCTCCTATGGCACAACATACACCAAATCAGAACTATGGATTCTTAAACAACCTTGCACAAATGAATGTTCATAAATAGATTCAACATTCACTCCTATGCAATACTATCATTTCCTAGGGTGTGGATTATACCAAACCAAAATTAGATTTTATATAAAAGATAATTCAAAAGCTAAGCAATGACCTTTTGGGCATGTAGAGGAAGATAGGTAATGCTATTGGTCCAAAAAATAATCATAATTTGGATTTTAAAGATATAATAGACCTTTCAATAAGCTTGTAAATAATGCAAAACAAAAACAAGCTAATAAGTTGCTTGAGATCAACATAGGGGAGACATATCTGCCCAACTGGTGTAGAATTTATAACACATCACATCATGGTAAGCTTGACTGTGTTGAGTTTTGTGAAACATTTAAATATTTTAGAGAGAAATGGTGAGGTAAGATTTAATTAATAATCCACTAGAGTTATACCATGATATTAGTTCCTCAAGCTTAGCTATGGTCTTTAAAACTCATGAGTTTCCTTTCCCAAGTGAAGATGCCAATGTGTTAGAGGAAAAATCAGATGAGTTACACACCTTCCAGTAGTTCTAGATAAGCAATTACAATTTGAGGATTAATTAGACCTTCATTACATCTACTCTTCCAAATAATATGACTATTCCCACAAATCTAAAGGTTGATAATAATCTACCTCCCCAAAAGGGAATGGTCAACTCTTGAATAAGAAAGAACAATAGAAAGGAGGATACAACATCATTGAGGACATGAAAAAGACAAAAATAAACATCACTCTTCATGAATTGGCTCAAATTACTAAATAAAAGAGATCTTATGGAGGTCTATTATAGGGAAGTTTGCTATAGAGAAGCTAAAAGCCACTCATATGAATGTCATATATAAGAGTACGCTAGAAGTTACTCTTTTCTTGTTAACTATTAGGGCATTTGGTAAGAATAATCATAATTTTTTAGTTGATTCTGGAGCTTAGATATTTGTAATGCCAACTTCTATTTGTCAAAAGTTGGAATTAATTCCAAGCCCATCCAAGAGGATAGTTTCACTATTGGATAAAATAATAGTGCCTATGGTTAGAGAGCTGAATGATGTACAAATTAAATTTACATCTATTCCTTGTGTGTAGATGAATATAAACATACTTTTGGAAGATATCCCAAATGGATATGGGCTACTAATAATCAGGGATTGGTTAAATATGTTTAATGGATATGTAACAGTAGACTTTTCTCACATTTGATGCTCTAGAGAGGTATTCCAAATCAAATTCAAATTGGTTGGGAATCAAGAATGAAGTATCCTATCATGGAATATAATTACAAGAATGAAGAAGTAAGTTAAATATATCCTAATCTTGGGATTTATAACTTTACCATGAAGTATGAGGTGTAAAGGCCAAAAGTCTAAGGACCATCCCAATTGTGGACTCTCCATTTTGATGGTGCAAGATCCAAGAAAAGATCATGTATTAGTATCAAACTAGTTTACCCAATAGGGAAGAAGTACCTACTAGCATATAGGTTACAATTTTCATGCACCAATAATAGAGAAAAATACAAGGCACTAATTTTGAGGCTATAATTCACTCTAAAAAATAATGTCAAGTAATTTCTAATATATGGAGATTCAAAGATGGTGATTAATCAGGTTAAAAATAAATACAAGTGCTAATTATCATATCTTAATAGATATAAACACTAGGCCTAGTATTTGATTGAGTCATTTGAGTCATTCAATATAGTGGTTGTTCTTAGGAAACAAAACTAGGCTAATGACTCACTAGTTACTTTAGCTACCAATCTAGCACCATTACAAGAGTCCAAAGTACAAAAGTTATCTATTGAACTCATACCTTGCCTATCAGTTCCTAATAATGTGGAATATTTCTGGGTGTTTGATAATGATTAGAAGATTTTTCAATTCTTGACTAACTTAGGTAAATTTGAATCTCAAATCATTTATGATAAAAAATTAGTTATTTATATCAAGAGAAATTGGGAGAATAAATCATTCAACTCAATGAAAATCATCTTCCTTTAGGGATGTTTTATTCAAAGAGAGCATTTGATATGGATCCCCAAGCCTAATATTTGAGGTAACCCAAATTTAATGAATCTAAGTTCAGTAAGGAGAACTTGGGGGATGAGAGTGATCCATGCTATGTTAACATTGGTCTTAGTTGCACCCTATAAGAAAGACAAAGGGTGAAATATTTACTCATCCATTATAAAGATGTGATTGAATGGACCTATAAAGACTAAAAGGTTTACAATCTTAGAGTCATCACCCATACAATCCTATTGAATCCAAACCATAAGCCATTTAGGTAAAGATAGAGGCTAGCCAATCCCATCCTATAACCACTCATGCAAAAGGAAGTAGAGAAGCTATTGAACACTAAGATAGTTTTTCCTGTCAGACACTCAACTTGGGTTACCAACTTGGTTCTAGTCAAGAAAAAGAGTGGGGAAATGAGATTGTGTGTTGACTTCGGGAACTTGAATAAGGCTTCAAAGAAAGACAACTACCCCATGCCTTTTATAGATGAGGTGATCTAGATAGTAAGTGGTTATGGAATCATGTCCTTCTTGGATGGGTTTTTGGGATATAACCAGGTGCTGGTAAAATTTGAAGATAGGATGAAGACTACATTTACCATAAAGTGGGGTACTTATGTGTACAAGAGGATGCATTTCATCCTAATTAGTCTAGGAACTACCTTTTAAATGGGTATGGACCATGTATTTCAAGTGCTAATAGGTAAATTCACAATCATTTACATGGATGACCTCACTATTTTCTTAAAGTATATAATTGATCATGTAGGCCATCTAAAATCAATCTTTGAAAGATGAATAAGGTTTGGCATTTTTATAAACCCAAAAAGAGCATATTAGTGTTAATGAGGGAAATTTTTCGAGGCACATTATCATCGAGAAAGGGTTTGGACTTCCAAGTTTGGATTCCCAAATAGTAAAAAAGAGCTCAAGTCTTTCTTTGAAAAGATAAAATTTGTGAGGAATTTTATCTCAAGTTTTGAAAAAATTTTTAGACCTCTGAATGCAATGCTTAATCAAGACACCGAAGTGGAATGGATATTAGAGGATTGAAAGTCTTTTTAAGACATAAAGGATGCCATATCTTAGGGTTAAGTGTTAATAAGTTTGAACTTTAATAAGTAATTTTATTTATATTATTTTGTTTTAGAGCACATAATTGTTGTTGTGATTACACAAAAGAAGGATGAAAGTGAGTATCCTATTGCATTTATGAGCATGAATTTAAAGGAAATAGAGATCAAGTACTCCATGATAGATAATTTAGTTTTTACTCTTGTCAAAGTGGTAAATAAATTTAGGTATTAAATCTTGAGAAATAAGACTATTGATATTATGTTAGACCTTGTTGTCAAGCTCACTTTGGGACATACTAAATTGGGAGAGCATAGAGGAAAATAGAGGAATTTTTTTAAAGAGTTTGACATAGAAATCAAGCCTACAAAAATTATCAAAGGACAAGACATCATTCAAATTATGATTGAGCTTGACCTGCACATCACCATTGAAGAGGTTAGTGAGACCCAAGTATCTAGATGAGATTGGTATGTTGATATCAATCAATATTTACTCACTAGTACTTGTCCCCCATAACTCAATAGAGAACAAAAGAGAGCATTAAAGCTTAAAGTTACTCATTACATGATCAAAAAAGGGATTCTCTACAAAATAAATTATGAAGGTATCTACCTGAGATGTGTATCATGAGAATAAGATCAAGAGATCCTAGAGAACCTACATCAGAAGATAGGTAATGGCCATCTATCTGGAAACACCACCACACATAATATTATTAAAATAGGCTACTATTTTCTAATAGTCTTTAAAGACACACACGACCATGTAATAACATGTCATGAATGATATGTCTTGGCAAAGAGAGAAGTATACACAAAAATGCCATTTTCTCAGTAGATCTTAGATTTTATTAGTGTAATCAACCCAAATTATTTGGATGGTGAGAGGATCCTCCCACAATAATAAATAAAAATACATGAAATAACAAGTTTATATAATTATCAACTTGAATTAATAGATTTATATGATTAATAAAACACTTGAAAATATTATATTGATCATAGGCCACTTCAAGGGGGAAACCTCCTTTGAACAAGCTTAATACTATAAATTCGTGGATGCCTTCATTAGCCTTAACACTTACTTATATACTAAGTCTAATATAAGCAACTACTACTTCCCATGAATGTGTGATGAAACAAAATGCTCATGGGATAACTTACATATTACATGCATCCATAGAAACTAATATACTAACAAAGTAAAGAGAAGGGTCACATGAGTTCCTAACATCCCCTCTCTCTTCAAAAAATATTTATTCTCAAAGCTTTAGATGTAGGAATTGGTGCTAAATTTAAAAGAGTGGTTCCCATGTTGCATCCTCTGGTTACATTCTATGTCATTAAATTAATACCTTTATGATGGAGCAGGAGTGAAGTTGGCATGTGTACCTATCCAAGATTGTCTTTGACTCAAGAAGGATGAATCCTTCTTTATCAAGTTCTAGTAAAATATTCTGCACTTTGATGTTTGTGCCAAAAAATTTCTTCAGATAAGAGACGTGAAATACTAGATAAACTTAGGAAGAAGGTGGGAGCTCTAACTTATAAGCAATCAAACCAATATTTTGGAGAACCTTATATGGCTTATAGAACTTGGGAGGTAAATTATGATGCCCTTTGAGTTTTAGGGGGGATTGATTATATGATTGTAGGAAAAGAAAAACCATATCACCCACTTGAAAGGTGCACTCATAATGGTGCTGATAAACTTGTTTCATTTTATTTTGTACCATATAAAGATTATCCCATAGGGTGTTGAGGATTTGATCCTAGGTTTGGAGAAGTGTGTTGATCACTTGAACTAGTGAACTACTAGGGGTGTACAAAAGGAGCACTAGTGGTACTTGACCATAGACTGCTTCATATGGAGTCATTTTAGTTGAAGTGTGGTAGGAGGTATTATACCACCATTCGGTGAGAGGGAACCACTTTTACCACTAATGTTGTTGTTCTGAGGTGAAGCAACAAAGGAAAGTTTCCAAGCATTTATTGATAATTTTAGTTTGGCCATCTGTTTATGGATGATACCTAGAACTCATCTTCAGTTGAGTGCTAGTGCATCAAAATAGTTATATCCAAAAATGGCTGGTGAAGTTTTCATCATGGTCTGAGACAATGGAAGAAGGTATGCCATGGAGATGGAAAATCTGGTCCAAGAAAATTTATACGACTATGAAGGTGGTATAGGGATGGCTAAGGGCATAAAAATGACTATATTTGGAGAGGCGATCAACCATAACCAAGCTCACTATTTTATATCTAGATTTAGGGATCCCCTCAATGAAATCCATAGAAATATCTATCCAAATATTGGTAGGGATGGGCAAGGGTTCGAGTAACCTAGGAATGAATGTTGTTTCACCCTTATTGCATTGGTAGATGTTGCATTCAACCACCATCTATTGAATTACCTTTTTTATTCCCTTATAAGATAAGTTTTGGCCTACCCACTCATAAGTTTTGATAAACCATGAGTGCCTTATTATTGTATTGTAGAGAAGCACCATCTTAAGAATAATGCAATAATGTAGAGGGGTTAGTGGCTAATTATTGACTTATTTTAGATAATGAGGAGTCATTGACATACCCTTGCTATACAACATCCAACCAATTTAGAATAAGTATGGAAATAATTGAAAGGGAAGCTTGGTCCTCAAATGTGTGAGATAAAGCATCACCCACAATATTGTCCTTACCCTTCTTATAAGTGATATCATAATCATAACCCATGAGTTTACTGATCCATTTCTATTGTGATGGGGTAGAGACCCATTATTTCAAGAAATATTTCAAACTCTAGTGATCAATTTTGATGCAAAAATGATTTTTCAGTAGGTGTGGCTACCACTTTTGTACTACATGCAAAATGGCCATCATTTTCTTCTCATAAGTAGAGGGTACTAAATTATTACCAAAAAGGGATTTGTAAGTGAATGAAATGGGGTGTCATTCTTGGAGGAGAACAACACCAAGGCCATTACCTCAAGCATCACTCTTGATAGTGAAGGCCTTAGCAAAATCTGGCATAGCTAGAAAAGGTGTACTACACATAGCTTATTTTAATTCTTCAAATGTACACTCAACAACTTATGTCCATTTAAAATCATCCTTTTTCATCATAGATGTCAAGGGAGTTGCAATATTTCTATAATCCTTGACAAACTTATGATAGTATTTAGTCAGCCCCAAAAATCCACAAAGGCTCTTGAGTATCTGAGGATGAGGCCAATTTGTCATGGTAGCTATTTTTTTGGGTTCTAATCAAACTCCTTAGGTTGAAACAATATACTCAAGATACTCCACTTCATCCTGACTAAAATCACATTTGGACTATTTTACACAGAGACAATGATTAGAGAGAAGTTGTAGAACGAGCTCCAAATGTTAGAGATGCTCAGACCATGTTTTACTATAGATGAGGATATCATTGAAGAAGACCAAAATGAATTTCCATAGGTAGGGCCAAAATATTTTATTCATAAATGTATGGAATGTTGAAGGAGCATTAGTGAGCCTAAAGGACATTACCAAAAACTCATAGTGGCCATCATGAGTGTAATAAGTTATCTTTAGGATATCATCCTCATGAAGTTGGATATGGTGATATCCAGAGTGGAGATCTAACTTGGATAAAAAATGAGAATCATGAAGCTCATCAATAATAGGGATTGAGAACTTATCCTTGATTATGATGTGATTAAGTGCATGAAACTCAATGCAGAGGCACCATGACCCATCTTTTTTTGGACAAGGAGAATTGGGGAAGAATATGGGTTGGTAGTAGGGCAAATAATGCCCTGATATATTAAGTCTCAAATGAGCATCTTGATCTTGATATTTTACTAAAATAGGTAGTGGTAGGGATTGATGTTGGGTGGAAAACTTCTAGGAAGTATTTTAATACCATTTTCCTCTGGCCATGAAGGTGGCAATCCCACTAGTTTGACAAAGACATCTACATACCTCTAGAGAATGGTTTATAGATTAGAAAGAATAGTAGAGACATGTGAGTAGAATAAAGTTGGGAAATGACATTGTGTTAATTCTTCTTAAGAATATTTTCCATGTGATGTGAACTTATGATGCTAAGAGACCCCAGTTTTAAGCCTTTCGATGTGTGTTTTTTCCCATTATCTAAAAACTACATCTAAAGTTCAAAAAAATCCCATAAGATGGGTCCAAGTGTGCATAACCATTAGGCTTCTAAAACAAAATAACATTTGCCTAAGGGCAAGGCAAAAATGTTAGAGTGTAATTTATAATCTTCAATAAAGATACACACACTCCAACACCTCCCTTTATAAGGTAATGTGCCCCCATTGGCAATCATGACTTCAAAGTTGGAGCAATGATGGATAAAATAATTAGCCTATTTGGTGATTTGAGGGTCAATGAAGCTATGAGTGCTACCTAAATTAATGAGTATTATGAGAGGGAGATTCTTAAAATAATCCCTGACCCGTATGGTTTATGGGGTGGTGATTCTTACTAAGGTATGGAGAGAGATATCTGGTTGGTCTTCTTAAAAATTAAGGTCCACCATTAGTGAAGCTTTTTCTAGATCATCCAATATATCTTGAGCATATATGAAAACTTTAGTTTCAAGTGGAGAATACACATCTAGTAGGTACAGATTTTGATCTACACATCAATGTCCTCGAGTGAATTTATCATCATAATTATATCATAATCCTTTTCCTCTATCGGCTCACATTTATACTTTAGTCAAATGCTTGATAGGAGTGATTTTTAGGGGATAGTATTGTTTGAGATCATTGTGGAGTTGTATTTTTAAATGGATTAAAATTATATTTGAATTAATACTGAGCTGTGATCTTATCCTTTGATAAATTATCCAACCTTAGGGATTCCATAATTGTGTTGGGTTGGAAAATTTTGACCTCTAATTGAATTGTATCCTTTCGTCCATTGACAAAACAACTCCTAAATAACTCATCAGATAATCCTTCTATGTGATTGGCTAGTTTTTCAAATTCTATTTGATATTCTCTCATAGTTCCTATTTGGTGAAGTTTAGTGAGTGCTCTAATGAAGTCATCACAAGCACTAGGGCCAAACTATTGGAAAATGAGGGTGCAAAAATTGGTCCATATGAGCTTATCATGAGCCTTGGTATACCAATGATACCATTGAATGGCTTCATGTTCCAAATGAAAGGATGCAAGTGGGACCTTTTTGGCATCAAAAGTATTATGTAGACTAAATTTTTTTTTTGCTTGATAGATCCATCCAGTTAGATCTGCACCATTGAATAAAGGAAAATTAAGCTTTAACCCACAAAAATTACTAAAAGAAGAAAACTCAGTGTCTGAAGAGGACTCTAGATGTCATCTATTGGTCATGGTGGTATGTTGAAGACTGAGGTCAAGAATTTTTTCATCAAGATATTTGATGTGGGTCTTGAGGGTGATAATTTCATTCTTCATATTTTTTTCTCCTATTCAGGCTACTACCATGACCCAAATAACATTTTTTTTGAAACGGGTAGGAAAACTAGAGTTAAGACATATTTAGTAAGGTATTTTTTTAATTTGGGTGAAATCAGAAGGGGTAAAGGGAATTTTACTAATGTTTTTGCATAGTAGGAGTATGATTGATGAAGGTGATCACAATTTCACGAGTGAAAATGGAAAAACTGGAAAATTTATCAAATAGGGACAAAGGAGTAGAAAGTGGAGATGAACACTGTGTAAATTTTTTGAGGCAAATAAACAAAAATAGAAGTTATGGAAAAACCTAAAAAAAGGAAAAATTGAGATTTATAAGAATTAGGAGTGGAATCTAGATATGGGAACTCAAGGAAGAAAATGTAGGGAATGGAATTTCAAGTGTCTGGATAAAGTTTAAGGATCAATAGGGATATAGATGGAGAGATATTGTAATTTTTTTTAGTTTCTATTTATTTTTTATCTGACTACAAGTCTGCTAGGAGTCCTTTGATACTCTATAGATGGTGTTTTAAAATTGATATGATGAAGATTTTCTAGTTTTTGATTTTTGTTAAATATCTGGTTGCAAGTCCTCTAATAGTCTTGTGATACTATGTGAATAGTTTTTTGAAATTGATAAGATGAGTTTTCAGTTTTTGGTTTCTATCAAATGTCTAGATATAAGTCCTTTGATAATTTTTGGATTCTCTATTAATTGATTTTTTGATAGTTGATTGGAAATATTTTGAAACTGATAGAAATGGGCCCCAAGTTTCAATGGCTACCTTGGGGTTTAAGGATATCACTCTGGCCACCAATGTTGTTTAATTGAGTACCACTCTCTAAAAATTTTTTGGCCATAGATTTACCTCTAAGTGACATCTCTTAGTTTTTTTCATAGATGAGAACTACTCAATCAAGAAGGGGCCATTACCCTTTTTGCTGGAAGGTCCTCTCAATGGACTAGCTATTTTGGGGTTCTTGTGGTACTCCTCACAATGAGTTTTGGGACTTTCACCCAAGCACTTGCCATAATTATGCAGTCAAGTTTTTTACCTTGAGCTAAAATAGATTAATGTGATATAGAAAAATACTTAAATTATGCAAAAAAATAGAGTTAAGACTTTCTAAAAAATTACTAAAATGAATTATGTAGTAGAATAGTTAAGACTTTTTGAAAGAAAAAAAATTGGCCCTGGAAAGCACTCTGATACCAGATGAGAGGATCCTCTCACAATAATTAATAAAAATGGATGAAATAATACGTTTATATAATTATCATCATGAATTAACATATTTATATGATTATTAAAACACTTGAGAAGATTATATTGAGTGTAGGGCATTTCAAGGGGGCAACCTCCTTTGAGCAAGCTTAATATAATAAATTCATGGATGCCTTCATTGGCCTCAACACTTATATACTAAGTCTAATATAAGAATCTACTACTTCCCATAAATTTGGGATAAAAAAAATTTCTCAAGGGATGACTTACAAAACATATGCATCCATAGAAACTAATATACTAAAAAAGTAAATAGAAGGGTCACACAGGTTCTTAGTAGTTAGACATAACTTTGTGCTCATAGCCATAGATTATTATACTAGATAGACTAAATTAGTGGCTATAAAAAATTCTATAGTATAGGATGTAATCAATTTTTAAGAGGAAAACATCATAACTAAGTTTGGTACCCATATTTCCTTAGTCTGTAACAATGGGCCAACATTCCAATAAATTGAGTTCACTGAATGGGCCCATGAAAACCAAATCACCATCAGGTTAACTTCCAATCATTACCCACAAGGAAATAGATTGGGTAAATTGAAAAATAAGAATGTGATTAATGCTATGAAAAATTTATCTATAAATAAACCTAAAGAGTGGCATCATCTACTAAAATACGCACTATGGGTGGATCAAGCAAGATATATGTAGGCTCTCAAAGATTCACCTTACTTGCTAGTATAT
Source organism: Torreya grandis (assembly GCA_037957365.1). Classification (NCBI taxonomy): domain Eukaryota; kingdom Viridiplantae; phylum Streptophyta; class Pinopsida; order Cupressales; family Taxaceae; genus Torreya; species Torreya grandis. The sequence goes on from JARHVA010003007.1 coordinate 1,736,509, forward strand.
GGATGATAATTAGTATTCCTAATCATGCTCAAATTGATAACATATCAATTCATGCAAGAGTACATGAAACCAAGTGAGAAAGTGAAGTACTGATTATTGGATATAGATATGGAGAATTCAAGGAATGAGGCCTTGCTTAATTTTAGTAAGCATCAAAACTTGGTCAAAAGGTGGTTTGACAAAAGAGCAAAGTTTAAAGCATTTATAATATCTGATCTAGTGCTTATATGGGACAAATTCCATGAAAATAAAGGAAAACATGATAATTTTACCCATTATGGATTAGACCTTACTAGATATAAGAGATCTTGGGTAACAATGCTTTTTGTTTAAGGGACCTCCAAGGTAATGAATTAACATATCCAGTTAATGGGCAATTTTTGAAACACTACTTCATGGATGTACTATTTGGAGACATCCTTGAGTAATAAAAAAATCTATGTATAGGTAGGAGTCTATTATATTTAATGCTTTCATAGTTAGGTTTCTTGTTTTCAATCATTTGCTTTCTTTAGAGTAGTTTAATACTTTCTAGATTAGCCTTTCCTATTTTCAAAATTTTACTTTCATTTAGTTTAGTCCCCTACTTTCTAGAATAGATGTCTTTATTTTGTGATAATCAGATTGACTTCCCCTAGTGTGATGAATCTAATATCCAATTCACTAGACTCTCATGCACGATTTAATTATTATATCAAATCTATGAGGAAGGTCCCAAAAAAAAGAACAAGCATGGGAAGAACATAAAATAGAGCACATAAACTTTTAGTTTGTAGGTTTTACACTTTTGTATCTAAAAGGTATACAATAATTTTTTTTAATTATGTTTATATCACAATTGAATACTTATATCACCATTGATGTAGATATAGCTGGTAGGGACATTCTAATAAAATAATTTTTCACAAATACTAGCTCACGATGGTTTCTACCTTCTTTTTTCTACTTGTATTATAAAAAAATAGGATCAATGTATCATAAAGAGTGATCAATAAAACCAAAATAAAATCTAAAGGTGATCAAATACTCACATGATGAAATATGATCAATGTATCATGCATCATGCAAGTGTATGAGGGAAGAAATAAAAGAGGAATGAAAGGCATCTATATCAGGGATATAGATGCCCAACTAGTAGTAGAGAAATGACCGAGATTCCATAGTTTTAATATGATTCAAAGAATAGAATGAAACCTAAAATTTATGCCAAGTACTTGCTAAACCCTTAAGGCAAGGGTAAAATAAAATCACTTCATCACATATAGATATAAGGTATGAATAAAATTAGTATGTTCCATGAAGTATTGGGAATATATTTCATGTTTTTGATTCAATTATTATTTTATGGTATGATTCATTTTGATTTCTAATTGCTAACCAAAAATTTTGGGTTCTTGAATACTCAGGACTATTCTCCTTGTAAGTCACCATTTGTTATATCCAACACATCCCATTCTCATTTTTTTTGAATAAGGATCCAATGTAGTCTGAGAAGCCTAAGTATGTTTTAAAAATATTTTGTCATTAACATTTGTATGCACACCTAACTAAGCTCAAAAATTTAAAAAGTTCTTATCCAACACATAAATGATTTGTATTGTGTGTTAATCATGTATAAATTAAATTGACATCCCTTTGTTATCCATGTTTTTATTGTATGTTTTATTCAGACTATCATATTAATGATATTCAATAGTTTTGCATATATATAGGTTTTGTGAACATGAGCATGAACTATAGAACTAAAATATTAAGTTTCAGACTTCATGTATTTTACACTTTTTAAGTTGTGTATTTCATGTATTGTGGTACTTCAGGGCTTTTGTTCTTCGGAAACTTCATCTTCACAACTTTTGTTTGGAAACTTTTTTTATAGAAATTTTGTTTATGGGATTTGGTACTCAAATTTTTTGATTAGAATGTATGTTCATTAGAATTTTTATTTACATAATTTTTATTCATCATAACATTTTTCACGTACTTCAACATCTCCAAACTTTTGAGTCTTCATAGTTTTTTCCTAGGTAGCTTCTTTGCCTTCACATATTTTATACTTCAAAACTTTTGATAGGAAACTTTATCTTTATAAGGTGTGTTAACAACTCTTGGTTTTCTCAATTATCATACATCGATAGTTTTGTTCTTCACATATTTTTGGTCTTCATGAGAAATGTTTGTCAAAACCTATGTTTTTTAGAATTTTTAACTTTCATGAGTTTTACACTTTGCATATTTTGGCATTTTAGAATTTTTGTAAAGTGTGACTTTTGGGTCTTCAAAACTTTTGTTTTTAAGTTTTGGTATTCAAAACTTCTATTCATGAAGTGTGTTTTAGATTTTTTATTTTCAAGTTTTATCCTTCATAGCCTTTGTCTTCACGTTTCACATATTCAAGGCATTATGAGAATTATTTAGCCTAGTCTCAATATAAAGTTCTGACACCCAATTTCTAAAGGCATGCCACATGGTACACCTAAGTTTAAATAGAATTAATGATAGGGTAACATGTGTCTAAGGTTATAATGTGGACTTTATCTGAATGTATATAAAGTCTACATGCAATACCAACTAAACCAAAGTGTTAAAGTTTAAATTAAACAAGTAGAACAAGCTTGGAAATGTTGGGTATTAATGACTCATAATGTTTCTAACTATTTTTTTCACTTTTCACATTTAGAAGAAATAAGAAACTAAAGTTAAATGGTTAGGGGTTAGACGATACCTGGATGAAGTTTGTGCACCGTATCTAGACGATTGAAGGAGCTCCTCTTTGGTTGTGGAGGATGACACCTGTAGATAGAATAAGACTAGAACAGAAAAATGTTAGATAGATCTAAGGTGGACTGCCAAGCAAAGCTCGGTCCCAGAAGTGCAAAGACTTCTTGGAGGGATGACAGTCCACTAGTTGATAAAAGGAGTGTTACTAGAAAGATAAATGGTGAAAGACTGAACAAAAGAAATAGAGACAATGCGTACCTATATTTTGCTATCGGTCTGCCACAGTCACCGACATCGGTAGTTCTGCCGGTGTCAGTTGGTAAAGTTGCCGATGTCAGTTATTCTACCGATGTTGGTAGCAGTGATGGTCGATGTCAGTCGGGATAATGGCCTTGGACGGGTTTTGGATAGGTTTATGGTCAACAGAGGGGTCTAGAAGAAGTCTTGGTTGTGCAGGGGTGTAGGGCAGTGGACAGAGCCTTAGGAAGGACAAAGGTGGGGGACAGGTTGTCAAAATGGGTCAGAATAAAGGAAAGGCTTTTCAGCCTCTCAGGAAGAAAGCCAGACTGTCTCAACAGTACTCAGAGATAGCAAGTTGACTGATTACCAATGCCTTTTAAAGTACTAAAATGAAATAAAAGAAGAATACTTAGCTCTTGCTTGCTAAAGAACCAGGGGTGTGAATGCTTTTTCCTGATGCGACTGATGTAGAAGACTTCCTGCAATGTTTCAATCAGGTGTGGAGTGACTGATGAAGAGTTCCTGTAGCTTGTGATGCTTGGTGTGCATCTTGGAGAGAGAGAGAGAGAGGTTAAATTCAGAGCAAGAGAATTCACATTCAGGGAGCATTCAGGGGTTAAGAAGTCACCTTTAGGCCTACTTTAAGCAACCGATGTCGGTGATCTTGTTGGCATCGATCGACTGGTAACTGACGTCGGTGGCTAGAAGATGGAAAAAAGGCTATTTTAAGCCTTTTGCCCATTCCTCCATCTGCCAAGTTTAGCTGCCATTAAAAAATGGTCTCAAGGCAGATTTAATAAGCACGGAGGTTAATGGGAGAGTTGAAATAGGTCTTGGGTCATTATGATTTGTCATAGGGTGATAAATGGGGGTATCCAAGGGCAAGGTGAGGTGTCATGGGTGATGGGTCAAGGGTGGTGTTATTAATTTAAAATAGGTGATTTATTTTAAATTAATAAGTGTGTGGGTTATGAATGTTTAGAAGTGGACCAAGGGGACCAAGGGGGAGTCGACCAAGGAGTAGACATAATTTTGGTGTCTACATTTGCCCCTTTTTGTCTTGTTGGTTGTTCTTGATGAACTACAAGACAAAAATAGGAGTAAGTTGCCCCAGGTATGGGATGAGGTATTCCCCCCTCAAAGTGGGAGTCGAGGGAAGGTAACTTGATATCAGGTGCCGATTTGACAAATAGAGGATGGATATGGTGAAGTTTGAGTGTGAACGCTGCAAAAGTTGAGATTGCACGTATACCACTTCACATGATAGGTAGGTCAAATTATTGTAGTCAAAGGTCGAGGAGTGCTAAAATTGAAATAATCGGTCCCCAGCATTTAGTCATAGCTGATTGGGTTAAATGATCCAAGATGTAGCTCCAATGGTCATCATGTTTTAAGTATCCCGAGCTCAGGAAGTGCTCCTAGAAAACATGAAGATGTCACAAATATTGGGGATCAAATTACTCGCGATCCAACAATATGTGTGAGGGTCATAATATGGGTTGCAGACAATTTTTCTATCTATTCGTGGGGTAGCATACATGCAATCAAAACAACCAAGGTAGAGTTGTCTCAAAAGTGGTCATGGTTTGAGGAGATAGTCGTGATCTCCAAGGTTGTTGGTCATGATTTTGGGTTGGGATAGATAGTTGGTCCATTAGATGGATGGATGAAAGAATGGCTGAGCTAACCTCAGAAGACCCCATGTCAACTGAGTGCTACCTACATAGCCCCTATTTGAAGGGCCTCATGCCAATGTAGTTCTCCCTAAAAGGGAGGAAGAGGGTTGGTTATGGTTGTGGGTTGGATGAGGTTAAGTCATGGTTAAAGGTTAAATGGTTTGTCCATTAAGTAGATGAACAAATGGATGTGGACAAGCTAACCCCAAAAGACGTCATGTCATCTAAGTGCTACCTACATAGCCCCTGTTTGAAGGGTCTCAGACCAATGTAGTTCATGCTGGTTGATAGGTTGGTTTGGTCAGGTTATAAATGATGAGGGTATGATGATGTTACAGTCTTTTCCATATTATGTGATGGTGTATTTTGTAACATTGGTGAGCAATTTTTCATCCCTAGCAAGTTTCCATATGGGTGATGGATGTATGCTAAAAATGAAATGAGTTTATTTATGCTTCAGCAAGTAATGGTTTATGCTTGACATAAATTATGTGGTCGATAGTTTACATGTGTATTGGTTTCCATAGAAACTAGTGTGAATAGGCTATGGTAATGTTAGTGGTTTGGAAAAGGTTTAGTTGGTTTGGTTTGGTTTAGAAAATGATTTGGTTGGATTGGGTTTGGTTGAGTTGTATGTGACAAAGATGTAAGAAGTGAAAGGTGCATTGATCTTTCATTAACAAGGACAATAATGATAGCATAGATAAGGGTTTTGCAAACAAAAGGCCCTGTTCATGCATTACATCTTTGACCATTGGTTGTGTTAGAGAAGTAATCGAATCACTTGACATTAAGTGAGCTCAAAATCCCTTGAGTATGTTGGGGTAATAGGTTTGATGATATGTTAGGATAGGGTAACCCTTTTTAGCAAGGATAACTTTGCCCCTTTTATGGGTGACCCCAAGAATGACTATAGGCAAGTCCATGACTTAATAGCTTGTCAGTCTTTTTTTTTTTGGGTAGATTAATCGATGCAGGAAGTCTACGTGGGGATGTTGTCTTGTTTTGTGGTCATATGTGAAGCTGATCGATGCAGGAAGCTTTTGAGAGAGTGCTATTTGTAGCAAGATTTTTAGGCATAACCATCCTTTAAGGGATTGGTCTATATTTTTGCTTTATATGTTTTTGAGGGCTTTGAATATTTGTCCTTCAAGGGATCAGTCTGTCAATTACAAAAATTATGCAGCTGTCCTTCGAGGGAGTAGTCTACATTTATAGTTGATGACCTTTGGATATGCATCCCAGTTTTATATTTTTTGGATTGAAATTTTAGTCATGGACAAGCCTGTAGAGGTTTAAGGTTTTCCCTTTTATTAGGATAAAGCATACATGCTTGAAAAAAGGGTTGAATAATGTTTGTAGGGAAACAGGGTTGAAAGGAATAGGAATGATGATGACAGGGGTTGCTCAAGGGACGAGCTCAAGTTTAATGTCAAGTGAATGAGTACTTGAATAAAAATAGAATGGTCGCAGATGCAAGGCATTAAGGTGCTCAAGTTCTGGCCGGCCTTCAAGAGAAGACAAATGATAAGTCCTTGATCCATACTTGTGTGTGATGATATAAGGTCTAAGCCAATTAGGAGCAAACTTGCCTCGTTTACTTCTTTCCATATTGGTCACATGTTGGTTTTCTTTGAGGATGAGGTCTCTGATTTTGAAATCTTGTTCTCTCAAATTTTTGTTATAGGCACGTTTGATATGATTTTGATAGATATGAAGATGGTTAAGGGTAGCAAGATGACGTTCATCAAGTAACTCAAGTTGAGCTAATCGATCTTGACAAAAGTCATCGTTAGAAAGTATGTCATGCAAAGAGATGCGTAAAGAAGGTATTTGTACTTCGAGAGGTAGAACAACCTCTATTCGATACACTAAAGAGAAAGGTGTAGCACCCATAGGGGTTTGAATGCTAGTGCGGTAGGCCCACAAAGTGAAGGGAATGTGAATGCGCCAATCCCTTCCAGTGTTGTTGACCACCTTCATGAGGATTTTGGTTAAGATTTTTTTGGAAGCCTCAACCTGCCCATTTGCTTGTGGGTAGTAAGGTGAGGAGAAGCTGAGTTTGATGCCAAATGAGTCACAAAGTTTCTGGATAGTTTTGTTTTTGAATTATTTGCCGTTATCGGTGATGATTTTGTAGGGTACACTGAAATGATAGATGACATGGGTGTTGATGAAGTCGATAATTTTGTTAGCTTTAGTGGAGACGAGGGGAGCTGCTTCCACCCATTTAGTGAAGTATTCAGTTGCAGTGATAATGGATTGATTTCAGAGAGATGAATGAGGGTTAATCTCGCTAATTAAATCTAAGCCCCATTATGAAAAGGGCCAAAAATCCTTAGCGACTTGTAGAGCGTGGCTAGGGATGTAAAGTAAGTTAGCGTGTTGTTGGCATTTGATACAATGCCAAACATAGTCGCTACAGTCTTGATGAAGAGTGGGCCAATAATAACCCAGGCAAAGGATGTGCTTTGCAACTGAGTTACCACTGAAATGCCCTCCACAAATCCCATCATGGACTTGTTTGATGGCATGAGATGTTTCAGTGGAGGTTAGACATCGAAGGAGGAGGCCATTGAAACCTATTTTATAGAGAAGACCCCCTAACATGGTATATCGAGCAGTACTCTTGATAAAAGCCTGCCATGCATTGCTAGAGAGATTAGGAGGAATAATAGAATGAGTTAAGTAGTCTACAAGGTGTTTATACCAAACATCCTGTGGGCTAGAGTTGATGGTGCTGACAAATTTGATGTTAGTCAAGATATATGAAGGTAATGCCAAATGGTGTACCATAACATAGATTCTCGAGGAAGATGAAGATGGAATGTGTGAGGTGAGTGAAGCCATAGTATCAGCAAACTTATTCGTAGATCGAGGAACAATTTGCAAAAGGTAATGGTTGAAAGATTCTAGTAGGGTGTCAACACAGTGCTTGTATCTTTGCAAAATTTCATTTTTACAAAGATATGAACTGTTGATTTGATTGACGACTAGTTGTGAGTCACCAAAGATGTTGATGGTCTTGACACCTAGGAAAAGGGCAGTTTAAAGTCCCAAAATTAAGGCTTCATATTCCACCATGTTATTGGTACATTCAAAGTCAAGTTTAAAAGATAGAGGCATGGGCTCACCCTCGTGTGGGATGAGAATGACTCCTCCGCCCCCACCGTGTTGACATTTGGATCCGTCGAAGAACATTGTCATTTGATAGAATATGTCATCGGTGGAAAGTGTGGCAATGGATTCGTCAGGGAATTCATAGTGAGAGTGTTGGTTGTTAGGTAGAGGGGCATCTACTAGTTGATTAGCGATTATTTGCCCCTTTATAGACTTCTATTGGATGAATTCCAAATCAAACTCAGCAAGAAGCATGAGCCAACGAGCCATATGTTGATTTGGATATGGCTTGGAATGCATGTATTTTAGAGGGTCGGTGTGGGTGATGACGTAAGTTTTGTGATTGAGAAGATAATGACGGAGTTTGGTGGTGGCAAAGACTAAAGCCAAGCAGAGTTTTTCGGTATGAGTATACTGAGTTTCATAGTCAATGAGCGTTCAGCTTATGTAATAAACTGCCTGTTCACGATGTTGCTCATCTCGATGCGCGATCATGGCACCTAAAGAATGATTTGTTGCTGAGATGTAGAGGTAGAAGGGTTGGTCATCTTTTGGTGGAATAAGGACTGGTGGAGAGACAAGATAGCGTTTAAGGGCTTCAAAAGCCTCTTGGCAATCCTTATCCCAATTAAAGGAGACGTCCTTCTTGAGGAGGTGATGAAAGGGTTGGCATCGGTCAGAAAGCTGTGAGATGAAGCGATGAATAGATTGAAGCTTCCCTTGTAGGCTGTGAAGCTACTTTAGATTGGTGGGTGGTAGCATCTCGAGTATAGCTCAAATCTTAGTGAGATCGATTTCAATGCCACGAAGGGAAACGATGAACCCTAAAAGCTTCCCTGAGAGAACCCTAAAGATGCATTTCTTAGGGTTGAGTTGAATGTTGTACTGGAGGAGGTGAGTGAAAATGATTTTAAGAATAGTTAAATGGTCATGGTGGAGCTTAGATTTGCCTAGTAGGTCATCCACATAGTCCTCCATGATTTTGTGGAGGAGATCGTGAAAGATGTAAGTCATGGTGCATTGATATGTGGCACCTGCATTCTTTAGGCCAAAAGGCATGACCCTATAGCAAAAATTTCCCCATGGGGTGATGAAGGTAGTCTTGTGTTGATCTTCTGGTGTAATCAAGATTTAGTTGTATCCTAAAAACCTGTCCATGAGTGATAACATCTCATGACCGGCTATAAGATCAACAAGTTGGTCGATGTTGGGTAGAGGAAAATCATCCTTTGGGCAAGCCAGGTTAAGGTCATGATAGTCAGTATAGATTTAGATCCCCCCAGTTGCTTTGGTGATAGGGACGATATTTGACACCCATTGCAGATAGTCAATGGGTTGGATGAAAGAAACAGAGAGAAGACGCTGAAGCTCCTCTTTGATAAGGAGTGTAACTTGAGGATGCATCTTGCGAAGCTTTTGCCTGACAAGCTTAGCCTCTGGGTTTGTGACGATGTTATGGATGATGATGTTAGGGTCGATGCCAGACATATCACTGTAGGTCTAATCAAAGGCTTTGCTATGGTCTGAAAGGAATTTGGTGTAGTCGATTTGTTCTTGGGAATTCAAAGATTGACCAATCTTTAAAACATGAGGAACGTTGGAAGATGGGAGGTTAATGTCAATGGTCGATTCATTTAACATAACCTGCATTTCTGAAGGAAGAGATCATTGGATGAAAGAGTCATCAACACCCATGTAGGTGAGAATGGCATCATCATCTATGCATTGGACAGTGTTGATGGTAGCAAATTCATCGTCTATCATGTTTGGATAAATGAGAGGGAAAGACCTAGATACCCCATCTAGTTGATAGGCGAGGGGTTCCAAGTGGATGGTGTTTATGGAAAAAAAACTAAGAGGTATGGAAACCATCGACTCCATAGGTGAAGATGGGGGAATAGGTGAGTTTGGAGGTGATTGTTCTATGATAGGTTCAGGGTGAGGGTTTTTAGAAGTTTCAGTAGGTTCTTCAAAACCTAGGCCATGTCGTTGCTTGGAATTCTTTATGGCCTCGTCATTTGGTGGTTCGACGGGCTGGTGGGAGCCTTGTTTGTAGCGTCCAAAGCCAAAGCCCTTCCATGCACACCTATAAAGATAGGTATGAGCAAAGTTTGGGTTGCCAATAAAAGAGAAGTCAGACGTAAATAGTTGAGGTGATGAAAGAGGATTCCCATCAGTGGGAGCTCGATTTAGCCCTCCATAAATGAGATTTGTTTGAAGATTGGGAGGACCATAAGGAATGACCATTCTGATATGATGGTCATAGCTAGGATTGTGATGAAGTTGTCCATACTCTTGAGGAGTCTAGAACATGTCTAGGGTGAGTAAACGATACTCCCTAAGTGAAAGACATTGGAAGATATCTTCCATAGGGTCTTTTGTTGCCACTTGAGGAGGTGGTGTAGGTGTAACCGTCGTTTGCATACTTTTTGAAGCTTCCACGGGTGGAGGCAGTGTTTAGGTCGATGTATTGAGAGGAATGAGGACATCATTGGGTCGATAAGTTGTGTTGCATGCCTTGAAAGGGGAGGGGTCTGTGGGAATGACATGGACTTGACCGTCATGTTCAAATTTGACACAACGGTGTAATGTAGAAGGGACACAGGCCATGGGACGGATCTAAGGTCATCCTAATAACATGTTGTATTGGAACTCTCCCTCGATGATGTAGAAGAGCTCTGGGATTGTTCATGGGCCAACATGAATATGTAAGATGACGGTGCCAACGGTAGTGGCAGTGGTGTCATTAAAAGATCAAAGGATCGCGTTGGTTTTTAACATGCAATTCTTTGGGAGGGCTAATTGGTCATAGGCATGGGTGGAAATGATATTGATGCTGGTGCCCCCATCAATCATAACTTGCTTAATGTGAGTTTGATCAATGTAGGTTGTGATGAAAAGGGCAGCATCCTGATCTTTCAAATTGGAGGTAGGAATTTTAGAATCACTAAAGGTAATAGAGGCAACGGTGGGTAATGATTGGACTAAGGCAGCTAGTGGTTGGGGGTCCTTGGGTTGGACCTCTACTACCTGTAAGGCTTTTATTAGAGCTTGATGATGTTGTGGAGAGCTTTGAATGAGGTCATATAAAGTCATCTTCACGGGAGCTTGATGAAGCTGTTTCACCATAGAATCACGGATTGCCTCTGAAGAAGAGGGTTGGGATGTACCCAAGATAGAAACCTTGGGTTTGGGTGGTTGAGCAAGTTTGATAAATGGGTAGGTCTAAGGAATAACAACTTTCTCTTTTCCTTTATCCCTTAAAGTTTGTGACTTGGTGGCCACATTGATGGTGTTAATCTCGAATAAAGGGGACGAATGAGATAAAGGGACCATAGTCTTATGATGGGATTTTGATGAAGGTGAAGAGGTTTGAGAGACATGAGATGGTGTTGGAGATGTGTTGACAGTCTCCTCAATAAGAAGGGTGTCTTTTTCCATGAATTGGTGAATGAAAACCTTAAGGGCACAACAATTTTCAATGTTGTGTCCAGGTGTGCGATGATATAGGCAAATTTGGGTGTCATCAAACCAAGACAGTTTTGGTTTGAGAGGTTGAAATGGTTTAATAGGCAGAAGAGTGATGCTAGAAGTTTGCAAAATTTGGCATAGTATCAAAGCATATGAGCCCACTAAGGGGTCCGTGCTTGTTGATGTACTAGGTGTTGATGACTTTTGTTTGGGAGTTGTTGAGGGAGACTTCTGTACCACCTTTTGGGTTGGTGGTGTGGCCACTCATGTAGACGACACTTTCTTTGTGAGGGGTGCCAAATTTTTTAGAGGAGGTAGGTTTGTGGTGGGTAAAGGGAGTAATGGAGGCAACTTGTTTTTGTTAGGTATCGGAGTAGGAAGCACTCCTATTAAGGTAGAAGGATGGGGGCCCAAAATGGAGGGCAATGATGATGGTGGAGGAGGAGTTCTCCGACGTGATTTAGTAGCCTTCTTCTATTTAGTGCGAGGAATACTATTGTGTGAGGTAAGGTTCAAGTCTACCTTCACTTGTGGGTGAGTGAGGTTAGATATGGGGTGAACACCGAGGGATTTTTCTGGCTTTGGTATGGTGGATGTTTGTGAGGATTTAGGTTTAGATGCGGACGGTTGAGCTTCTGAAGATTTGGAAGTAAAAGCTTGGCCCTCGTTGGAGACTTTGGGAGATTTTGTCAAAGGAGGGTCATCAGTACAAAATGAGATGGGATGTGTAAGATAAGGAGCTTTGAGTCGCTCCCATAATGCCTCGTGCTCTAACTTCCTCGAATGGAGAAATCCTAAGTTCTCAGCCAATCGAGAGAATGGTTTAGAAGATGTTGGATGAGACTTTGGTTTTTTAGAAGATGTGGGTGATTGTGAGAGTGGGAATGTGTTAGATGCAATGATCTGGGGCCAAAGGCGTGAGAGAGCCATCACTGGATCGGCTTCAGTTGAAGTAGGAGAAGAGACAAGTTCTTTTCTTGGTGGAGAAGGAATTGGAGATGGTGACTCCTCAAGAGGATAAAGGGCGGGTATGATCATACCTTCTACTTGTGTTTGAGGAGTGGGAAAGGTAAGGTCCTCCATTAGTAGTAGGAAGGATGAAGGTGAGGCCAGTGGCATTGGTATGGTTGAAGCGTCCTCCAATATAAGAGGGGTAGATGGAGGACTATTAGGAGAAGAAGGCTTGTCCACCTGTGGAAGAGGGATAAGAGAAGAAGGCTCTTCTACTTGTGGTGGAGGAATAGGTTTACCAACCTCTTCAGTTTATGGACGAGGTTGGTTAGGGATGGAAGGCGAAATCGTGTTGACTATGCATATATTACGCTCTTGGGAGTCATCGGCCATGGTCTGTATGTTGTTTTGGCTAGGGGGATGATTAGGGAATGGTTGTCTAAAGATGTCTATGTTTTGGTTAGGTGGTGCATTTGGGTTATCCAAAAAAAGATCACCCTTGTCTATCATGTCTTGGACAATGTTTTTAAAGGTTTTACATCTATCTGTGTCATGGCCTTTGACACGGTGATAATTACAGAAGTCATTCTCCCTATACCATGCAGGGATGGCTTTTGAGGGGTCGAATTAAGGTGGTGGTTGAATTTGGGGGAGGTTGAGGACTCCCTATTTGACAAGTTTATCCAACACGTATGCGTATGATTCTCCTATTGGAGTATATTGATGTTGTGCATATCGTTGTTGGAATTGTCATGTGATGTATTCTGATGTTGAAGGCTGAGGTTGGTTAGTTGTTATTGAAGATGATGGTCTAACGACCATAGCATTTGCTGATCCCTTGGACTTGGGATTGGAAGAAGAAGATGGTTTGGAAGTAGGGTCATTTGATTTGGCATTAGTGTTTTTACTGCGTAGTTTGACTTTATTTTCTTTGATAGCATGGAATTTAAGCTTCCTAGCCATGGTGAAAGCTTCATCAAATGTGCGGAATGTTTGGACCCGCAAAGTAGATGAAATGTGTTTGGCACACACTTGTGAAAAGAGCTCAATGAGCTCGGGTTGAGGTAAAGAAAAGGAGAGTTGGTTGATTAAACTTCTCCATTGAGCAACGAAATCAGCTATGGATTCATCATCAAATTGTTTGATAGAATATAGGTCCGTGATGGAGACCTTTTTAGTTATGTTAATTGAAAAGTGGTCAAGAAATAGTTGAGCCAGTTGCATGAAGGTAAATAGAGAGTGACTAGTAATAGAACTATACCAATCGAGGGCAACACCAAAAAGTGACATGGGAAATGTGCATAGCAATAATGCATCATCATGTGCTATAAGGTAACAAGCATGTCTAAACGCTCATAGATGTTGCTGTGGGTATTCCTTACTCTGGAAGTGAGTAAACTTGGGAAGTTCCCATTGGCTAAGATATGGTCGGATTGGGACTGAAGGATGAATGGGTTCATTACAGATTTGCTCATATGAGAGAACATTTTTAGAACCTAAAACGGATGTCTCAAGATTAGACATCTTCTCCATCAACATCTTGATTAGATCGGTTGATGGATTTGCAGGTGGGGTGCCCCCGAGGTTGTAAGGCATTTAGAAGGTGTTAGATGGAGCGTATGACGTATTAGGTTGCATTTGTATCAGCACAACATATTGGTAGTTCGTCATGGGGACTGAGGTTAAGGTTAAGGGTGGTTGTGTCATGAAGCTATAGGGTAGAACTTGACTAGATGCCGCCAAAGGTGGTTGAGTGGCGGTAACACTTGTTGAAGGATAGGCGGTTAGTCTTGTGTTGATGGGTGCAAGAGTAGGTGGGATGGAGACAATTAAGTTTTGGAATGGTGTAGAACTTTGTTGAATGGTCTATGGTTGAGGGGGTGTAGAAACCCCAAAGGAGGTAGGTCCAGAGATAGAAGGAGAGGCCACACTTTGAAGATTGGTCATGGTCAGGTTGTTAGTTGAGGCAATGGCCTGAGTGTCTATGGGTTGGGTTACGGAGGTTGTTGATACAATTGCCGTCTCAACTAAGGAAGTTGGTATCCCATAAACTGGGTTGCCTGAAGAGTCTCACATTTGACTTCTTACGAGATAGTGCTGAAGGGCCTTGACATTGAGGTCAAGGAACCTTTCAAAGTCTTGGTCCCCTTCAGGAACAATATGGGGTTGAGTTGGGGTTGGAGTACGCTCAGCGTCTGAATGATACTCCATTAGAGGACTTGATATAGAAGGTGAAGGTGGGAGTGGTTTTTGCCTTGCATGGTCAACAAGAGTTTTGGTTTGACTACGTGTCAAAACCATCCAAGGAAAAAGGGGGGTTTAGGTTCTGAAAACTATATGTTTCAGCCTTAGAAAACCAGAATGTGTTTTTGATAGTCAGAAGGTCAGGTTTTTGGCTTGCTATTTTGAGAAGAATTTTTTTTTGACAGTGGCCAATGTCGGTAGAAAAACCAATGCCGGTGAAGAAAGGGGCCGATGTCAGTCAGATAACTGACGTCAGTGAAGAAGTTGTCGATGTTAGTGGAAAAACCAATGTCAGTTACTGTGTATTTCTAGAAACTCAAAAAACTAAAAGTTTTTGGAAGGAAGAAGAAAGTTCTGAGTTGTTTTGGGAGCTCAAAATAATGCATCCTCACCAGCTCAAAAAAAATTAGATGTAGACAGAAAAATGGATGAAGACAAGTAGCCTCTAACGTTAATTCCTAAGAATAAGTTTTAGAGTCTTGTTGGCTTATGCCTTAGACAAGTGTGTTTGGGAAGTTGGGCTTTTAGAACGGGTCCTAGAAGAAGCAGTCTAAGGTTGGTTTTGAGTTGAGTTTTGTTGCTCAAAATCTGTATTAGGTTTTGTACATGGCATAGTGCTAGGAGCTTGCTCCCCTCACTTCACGAGCCCAGAGATAAGCTGGGTTGCTTAGCCAGTATATACTTCCCCTAGAGTTTATACTCTGCCAGAGAATAGAGTGGGTTCTCCCCTTGGTAGTGAAGTCCAAGTGGGATTACCAGGAAGGGTAAGGTATCCACTAGGTGATGAAATTCTAGTCGGGCCTTGTCTCAGGTATGTTTAGATGTTTGATTTGTGCATGTGGTCTGGTCATGTAACATAAGTGCACTACGATTTATTCATAATGCACTTTTAATTACTAGATGAGCTAAAAATGCATTTAGGCAGGAATGAAATGTAGTATGTTTTAAACCCAAATCGAAATTTTTTGTTCGGATGCAAACAAGTGAGGAAAAGGTTAAGAGCATGAACTTCACTACTCTAAAATACAGGAAAGAAGGTGACAAGAAGAAAAATAAGATGTTCTTTTTAACTTGTGCTTATGGTTTGATTTCGAAAGAGACAGAGAGGAGAGGAAGGATGTAAGAAGAGAAATTTTCCTAATGCACCTATATGAAAGTTTGTTTTAGGAGAAATGAACCCAAGGAAAACTCCAGGGTCCCACCGGGCGTGCCAGAATGTTTCTAACTATTTTTTTCGCTTTTCAAATTCAGAAGAAATAAGAAACTAAAGTTAAATGGTCAGGGGTTAGATGATACCCAAATGAAGTTTGCGCACCGTATCCAGATGATTGAAGGAGCTCTTTTTTGGCTGTGGAGGACGACACTTGTAGATAGAATAAGACTAGAACAGAAAAATGTTAGATAGATCTAAGGTGGACTGCCAAGCAAAGCTTGGTCCCAAAAATGTGAAGACTTCTTGGAGGGATGACAGTCCACTAGTTGATAAAATGAGTGTTACTAGAAAGATAAATGGTGAAATACTGAACAAAATAAATAGGAACAATGCGTACCTATATTTTGCTGTCGGTCTGCCACAGTCACTAACGTTGGTAGTTCTGCCAGCGTCAGTTGGTAAAGTTATCAACGTCAGTTATTCTATTGATGTCGATAGGGGTGATGGTCGATGTTGATCAGGACAATGGCCTTGGATGGGTTTTGGATGGGTTTATGGTCGACAGAGGGGTCTGGAAGAAGTCTAGGTTATGCAGGGGTGTAGAGCAGTGGACAGAGTCTTAAGAAGGACAAAGGTGGGGGACAGGTTGTCAAAATGGGTCAGAATAAAGGAAAGGCTTTTCAACCTCTCAGGAAGAAAGTCGGACTGTCTCAACAATACTCATAGATAGTAAGTTGACTGATTACCAATGCCTTTTAAAGTGCTGAAATGAAATAGAAGAAGAATACTTAGCTCTTACTTTTTGAAGAACCAGGGGTGTGAACACTTGTTCCCGATGCGGCTGATGTAGAAGACTTCCTGCAATGTTTCAATTAGGTGTGGAGTGACTAATGCAAAGTTCCTGTAGCCTGTGATGCTTGGTGTACGTTCGGGAGAGAGAGAGAGAGGTTGAATTCAGAGCAAGAGAATTCACATTCAGGGAACATTCAGGGGTCGAGAAGTCGCCTTTGGGCCTGCTTTAAGCAACCGATGTCGGTGATCCTGTCGGTGTCAGCTGACTGGTAACCGATGTCGGCAGCTAGAAGATGGGAAAAAAGTCTATTTTAAGCCTTTTTCCTGTTCTTCCATCTGCCAAGTTTAGCTGCCATTAAAAAATGGTCACAAGGCGGGTTTAATAGGCATGGGGGTTAATGGGAGAGTTGAAATAGGTCTTGGGTCATTATGATTTTTCATAGGGTGATAAATGGGGGTATCCAAGGGAAAGGTGAGGTGTCATGGGTGATTTTTCAAGGGTGATGTGTCAAGGGTGGTGTTATTAATTTAAAATAGGTGATTTATTTTAAATTAATAAGTGTGTGGGTTAGGAATGTTTAGAAGTGGACTAAGGGGACCAAGGGGGAGTCGACCAAGGAGTAGACACAATTTTGGTGTCTACACATAAACTAGAATTAAATTTTTATACTCAAAATATATATTAATGAATTCAAAAAAGACATCATGCTTATTGATTGCTAATGAGCTGTAGCGAATTTAAAATCTAAATAGAATTTGAAGCCCTAGCTTCTTGCATTCAAATGCAAACTAATTACAGTAAGGGAGCAAGATGTTGAATTTTATGAGAATATACAGGTTAACAATGACATCATCATATAAGGTGTTCAAAGGAGTACTACCACTATTAAAGTTCTCTATCAAGGACTTCACAAAATACATATACATTATCTTTGACTCAACTGTGTTCAATGATGAATTTGTAAATTACATAGCTCTATGGGACATAATGGAAAAGGTAGATGCCCACTCACATGAGGAAAATATAATGGTAAAATAGAAGTAGTTGGTCATAGACTTACTACCATTAAAGCAACAAAAATTACACTTTACAACCACCAAAGCTAAAGTGATGCCCTACATCGACCTACTTTATGACCTACTCTTCATAGGGAAGGTAACTAGCAAATTTCTACACCACCTAAACCACAAGATAATTATTGCCTGTATCTTGTAGGATGCTTTCCAAAGATACCTACGATTACCCATTACTGATGACACATTTTATGGACATAGATTCAAATTGTGGAATAAAATAAGACCATATAGAATACATTAAGGAAATGGATTAATCTAAAAGAGGTGGTAACCCTCAAGCTAAAGAGCCTATGCCAATAACCAATTTTAGGATGGGAATCCACATTGGGATGGCCTTACTAAATGTATTGTATGGTTACAATAACATTCACTTCCTCCACCTAGAATAGGTTTTGCTGTTGGACCTATTCATGACCTTAGAGCTCACTTTTGATCAGGGAAAAATAATTAGAGCCAGGATCTAGGAATAGATGTTTAAGAAATATAAAAGACTTATGGGCAACCATTTCTACATGATGTCATATCTATTATATGCAGTTATGGCCACCATCTAGGTTCATAATGAATCACTTTGGATCCATATCTAGATTGCATCAATAATTGGGTATGTGACTTTTACTCATTCCTCCACATTTATTCATACATGAGGAAAATAATCTGAATAGACGAGAATTTCTACCCGTAAGTGTGAATGGAAATTCATGAAGAACTCTTGAAGTGAGTCTCAAAAATTATCAAGAAGACACTCTAGTCAAAAGGGGACTATTGGTTATACCTATATTATATTGTAATGATGGTGGCAAGACACATCATTGCTCCTTTATGTCTCCCCAAATATTTCCCAAAATAATTGGTGAAGAAAGAAATAGCTTATCAACTATGGTGGAGCATAGACTAAGACATGAAGAAGAAACACAAAGGTGTGTTCCAAGGGTCTTCCCTAATGATTGGTCATATGTGCTACACAAACATGAAAAATTTAGAGATGTTAGTAAAGCTAAAGAGTTTTACTCATTGGCATCCTTGCAACACAAGGACTGACATCCTCATGACCTTAGCCAAAAGCATATCCCAAGGCTAGGCATCCTTTACCAACATAAACCTTATAAGCATGACTTTGTATTCTTGAATATAAAGGATGATGCTAAGGTGATGGAAATGGTGAGAGTGGCTAGGTTGATAGAGGATCACCTAAGAGATATACAAAGAGATCCCTCCATCATAATTATAGAGGCACATACTAGGCTTCCACCTCTTGATGGATGGGCAACCACAAATTACTAGACCTCTTGGCCTACCCAATAGCCTATAAACCAAGGAAGATCCTCCCAACCACTACCCACATGAACCAATTTACATTGATTCCTTTAACTCTAAGGACACAGGTCTCCCTATCACTTCCTAAGTTCATGTTACTAAAAGCATGAACATTGCACCTTTGACCACTCAAGAGACTCCTCCCTTAGCTATAAAGATAATAATATGTTATAAGAGGAAAGCAATAGCTCCTAGGGTCCCTCTTCTATCAACACAGTCTCTTACAAGTTCAAGTGTGGATACATAATCAAATGACCTGAAGAATGAGGATAAAGAACTAAAAAGGGCCAAAATATTAATTATTTAGGGGATCAAAGGAAAATCACTAATGGAGGCTAAAAAATTAGGTGAGGTCACTATTACTCTAACCACTACTACTTCACTTCCTTTGGGTCTTATTGTCTCTTCAATTTCAATGGTTAATACAGTCCCAATTTCTCCCACTATTCCCATTTTTCATACTATTCTTGTTATTTGTATAGCTCTTATTGTTTCTAGTGTTGAGAATATTTCTTTAGCTCCTATGGTCTCTAATTCCCTATTTACTACTTCAATTATCGTTGCCCTACTACTCTTGAGTCCAAAAAGGTTCATTTTAAGAAGACTATAAGAGGCCATGTGAGTGCTCAATTGCTTGTATCTTACACTTATTTGAGATGGCAAATGCCTTTGTCCACTAGTACCTAGGCTAATTTTATTATCCCCATTGTAAAAACCAAGAAGAAGTCTACATATATTATCCATCTAATGCCTCAATTCGATGATGTGTACTAACATAAGATTATCTTTCCATCATTGCCAGACCCATTGAATGTAGAGGCATTAATGCAGTATTCAATGGACATTTTGATAGCAACCAATACTAAAGACACTCATGTAGTAGATGATACATAGTTGGTAATCCCACAATGGGTTGTATACTTGAGGACCAAATTCATAAAGACCTAATTTTATAATATAGAGATTCCCACTATGAGCTCCATCTTTGATAAATGAATGAAAACTATCTAAAGGGTCAGGAAGAGGAAAATAGAGGATGAATCTATCAAATGCTTTATTTTGGAAGAAAGAAAAGGTGTGATCTCACTATCTAATAAAATATTAGGATACTTGGATAGTCTTCATATAATGGGGATTTTAAAGTTTATCTTCAGGCAAATATAGAGGCTTTTTTGGAACTTCATGATGGCACTAAACAAGCCAAGCAAGAGTTATAAAAGTAATTGGAGCAGATAAAAGAGAAACAACAAATAGTATAAGTTTATATAATAATTGAAGGTGATGTTTAAAATATAGCTCTCATATTGTATAATATTTTAGACACTATCAATTTGATGAGAGTTGAATTATCTCCTCACATGGTTAAGACATCCAAATTATTTAATTATTTAAAAGAAAATGAGAAGAATCTCAATTTACTTGTATTATACACTACCAATAAGGATTTTATCCATTTGGATTTGATGACACCATTGAAAACAACCAATGCTCTCAATTTGGTGGTTATCAAGACATTAAAAGTCTGAAATTAGATATCAAGCGCACAAGCCTTGATTTCAAAATTAGTAGAGCAGGAAAAATAGGTCTTATAAAATTTGGATGAGTTAAAACTATCCTAGACATGAGATCCCTTGGGTAAGTTAATAAACAAATCCAATTTTGACCAACTACTTGAGCAAGCATCCACCAATTTTAAGTAAAGTCTTTAGGGGTGAACACTAGAGGAGATTGAACAAGAACTAAGATTTTCTAGGAAGAAAGTTACAGAGGTAGAGATATTTTAGGTGGAGTTTAGAGCCACTAAGATTCAACATGCAAAGTTACTAGTGCAAGTCACTAGGGTACATAAGCCCTCTCTTTTGAACATGGATATAATAAGTTTACAACATAGCACCAAATATAAGCATTACCAAGAATTGGAAGTAAAAAAATAGGCTATGACCGGATCATCTTGTGAATAAGGATTTAACATAGAGGGGAGGTTAGTCTTGTGTTAGTCTCATAAAAAAAAAGAAATGAACACAGTAAAAGTTCTAACACCTCTAGAATATACACTAGGGAAAGCTTAGGTAATGATAACTAAATGAAAACACAACAAAAACATAAAAGAAACAAGTCTTTTACCCTCCTTGGGAGCTCCAAATAGATTTTTTGAATGGCTTACTCAGCTTGTGCATCAAGAAGTCTTTAAGAATGGAGGTTTCTTAGCTCCTTCTCTCCTTGGCACCTTGTATTTGATGTTGTTTGGCTTAAGATTTGGGCATGGTAACACTATTTTCATGAGTCTTATAGAGCAAATCCTACATAATAACTCTACAATATCTAAGTTTGTTGAAGATATTTGTGCATAATAACTTTGCACCAAAATATCTTAAAAACCAATAGGTATGGCCTTGTATTTATAGCCTTAATAATTAACTCTCACTCAAGGTGAGTTAAGGTTGAGTTTAAACATGGAATGGGTTCAAACTAACCCTAGGTGAGTTAAAAATAACTCCAATTGACTTAATAGTTGTCAATTAATTATGATTTGCAATTAAATTAGCATGTCACTCAAATTAGATATTTTAGGATATTTTCAAAGAGCTTGACAAATCATAAAGGCTTTGATATTTTTAATTTTGGAATTTCTATTTTTAGATATTCATTAATTTCAAATGGATAATTCAACTAAGCATTTAATCTTGTTTAATTTATTAATTGATTCTGATTAGCCTTTGAGCTCTTTCAAGATTTGGTAATTGATCTATTGTGAAAGTGGTCCACTTAATAGGTCCATAGGCCAAATTGATAGTTGTGATGTCGTAAGGTGATTTGGGAAGAATCCATGAGAGGTTAATGTTTTATATGGGTTAGTATCACAAATAGGGACACCTCAACATGATTATGAGCTTTGATGAATGATGCATAAGTAAATTTGGGACATTTAGTGATTCTTAGGATTAAGTTGCAATGGTTGGTAGGAATTAGTCTAAAGTCTAGTCAGAAGCCAGTTGTAGCTAGTTTTAGGTATCTATAGTTTACTCCTATTTGGGAAAGCATTGCAAGCTTGTTGTTCCCAAAATCAGCTATGCTCATTTTGTGGACAACCCCTACGAAACTTGTCTGTTTCATAATCTACACTCTAAGATTCGTCATTTTAGACAAGTTTCTCTTTATCTCAAGTGAAGTTGTTTGATATCCTAAGAAAGTTAAAAACACTAACTCATCATGATTTCTCAAAAAATTTGAAATCCGTTGTAGTCTTTATCTGATCAAAATGTCAATTTTAATCATTTTTAGGGTGTTAGTAATTTTTGTTTACCATGATCGGTGACACTTTTTGCCACCCTTGCATGATTTTATGATTTATTTTTTCATGAATCAGTGGCACTTTTTTTTGCCAATGCATGGCTTACCCCTGGCACATGTCAGGGTAGATATTTTTGCCACCCTAGCAGATATTTTCCAAAATCTCAAATTTTGTGTGGCATTTATGGCCACACGCTCTGAGTTGTTAAAGATCATTTTAGGGATTTTTAATAGCTTTTGATTATCATTTCATTCATTTTAAGTTTCCTAGACTTCTCCTTGTAACCATTCGACTACAAAAATGAGTAAGGTTTTGAATTTTCCAACCGCCGAGCTTAGGAATTTGAGTTTGGTGGGTAAGTCATTTTACTTCTAGGTTTTCATTTTATTTAGTTTTCTTTTTTCTTTAAGTTGGACATTTATTTTTATTTGGTTTTGTTTTTATTAGTTCAACCCTTGTTTTGTTTTTGCTTTACCCTAGTGAGCTTTAGCAGCTAATTTTTCCAAACCCTCATACGTGTCCTAGGTTATCTTGCATATTGAGTCGATGTTTTGACCTGCCTTAAGTTTTACCCTCATCAAATCTAGTTGAAAACCATAATAGATAACTTGGTGATGATGGATTTAATAAGCTACTCTCACACTTATCATCATGGATAAGACAAATTCATAAACTACAAATTCCGTTGTTTTCAAGTTATGAAACATTTTAAACAAGTGTAAAACTGACAAATTTTACCGCTAAAACATTCCCTTCCATTTCCTGTAGTAGTGGCTAATTTCGCTGCTAAGACATCAAAACTCAAATTTTCCTGCAGTATTCCTCATCAACATTTTTTACCACTCCTACATGTAAAGATATACAATGGTGGTTATTTTAGCCGACTGCACAAACAAATTTTTTCTTACTTGCAAGGATGGCAAAATTCACCGTCAGTGTAGATACAAATATTCCTCATATGCAAGGGCGGCAATTTTTGCCACCCATGAGAACATCTTCTTGAATTTTCTAACTCTAGGATATTTTTAATTTTACTTTTTTGAGCTCACTTTCTCTATATTTTTAGCTTGCTCACACTTTAGCCCTTTTAGGCGCATCCCTATAGTCATGATCATCAACATGCAATTTTCACAGATTACCAGTATTTTCCTTAATTACATGATCATGACTTTTTGTTGAAATTTTAGATGACTGAGTTTTCTCTGAAGAAGTTGAAAGTGATGAAGTATAAATATCAAGGTGTTTTTCCAATCACCTCAGTTACTTATAATGTTGATGACATTAGATATATAGAGATTGGTCATGTAGACATCACTGAGTTTGTAGATAGAACTAAGTCAATCAATCCCAGTTCTAAAATGAATAAGATAATTGAAAGTAACATTCATTTGGTATCTTCTTTCCTTGTAGCAACTCACAACATAGAATTTGTTCTTTAGTGTGCTCAGTTCTATAATAAAGATACCAGAACTACATTGGATGCTAGTGGTAATGTGATAATTAGACTAGATCCTGAATTCATTGATAAAGTGTTCATGTGCCCTACTACTACAGAAGTGATAAATCTTGATTTTTTTGAAGCACAAAAAGAGTATGAAAAAAATCATAAAAAAGTGAAGAAGGTAATCAATAATAAATGGCTCAAGATGCCAAGGGAAAATTTGTCAAGGTGACCACAAAGTTTTTTGAGAAGTGGCTTTATAGAAGAAGTTGGTGATCTGATAACTCTTCTCAACAGGGTAAGAGGTTTGTCCTCAAATTTTCATGAATGGATGTATCCCTTCATCAAGATAATACTCTAAGAAAAACAAATCATCTTCTAGGGAGAACAAGTCAGTAATGCTTTGCATGAGCAATTGATGAAGGTATTCACTACCTTCAAATTCTACATGAATTCTTTTTAGATGTACTTTTGTAATTGATTTGAACATTTTTACATGTACTTTTTTTTATATGTAATTACATGTAAAAATATAGGAAGTCCTAAGTCAAAAAGGACTCCTATCTTTGAATAGATCAAAGTAGTTAAGTTTTTCCTAAAAATATTCAAGGTCTCTCCCTATAAATAAAGAGGGCCTCTATTGTAATTTTTTATCTTTTAGTTATTGGAAGTGAAACTCTGCCAAAATTAAAAGGCATTTTAAGACTTTGAACTCAAATTGTAAATCAAATTTTATCAAGTGAATGAGAAATCAAGTGACCTTTCAAACTTTGTGTTGAAATAACTTGTGTTGTGAAGGAAATTATTCTTGTCTTTTTCTTAATACAGTCTTATCTATTTGATTAAATAAGTAGTGTGAGTGAAAATAATTTGGGAGATGTTCTAAAGTTGATTGTGGAGACTTTGTGCTACTATAATTATCTTTAGTTTGTGTTTTAGTGTTTTAGAACAAAATATATTATAAAGGATTTGAACTACTTTTATCTTTTGTGATTATATACTTTGTTGTAGTTTTTGGTGAAGACTTTGGGCTGCACCTCATTCTATTATGTTTCAAGTTATAAATCAATGAAAGAAGCAACAATAGACTTTGTGCTCTCGTGAGTTTCTAGGTTGTTTAGTTAATATCAATAAAGTTTTTTCCTTTATGTTGTAAATATCATTTATGAAAAAGAGAAATGGATGATATGATCTCACCCTTGAGTTAATATTTAATTTAGATTAGTTTATGATAGTTTATAGGGAACCTCTCCTTACTGAGAGGAGAGATTTATCTCATTACACTGTAGATGATAAAACCATTTTGGCTTCAGTTAGCTGATGATAAAATATTCACCCAATAGTTTTTGGTGACTTTACTAGGGATCGAACGTGTAATTTAAAGCCTCATGCTTCGAGTTGAAGCATTTCTAGTTCTTTTCCATTTCTACGTTCCTACAGATTCATGGTATACGTGAAGCCAGAGAGCTTGAGGTATTATTGATCTTGTATTTGAATTGATACAATTAAATAATTTTTATCTTTTGCCTCTACGATCTCACCTTTAGTGAACCAGGAGTTTTCCTCCTACCCACACCAAATCTTCAATACCAGGTGAAGCTTCTAGTTCTAGTGCTAGCAGAGTTTTGTCTATTCATACTCCATAAAGGTTTGTTATCCCTCCTTTTAATCATCATATCATGGCAGACCAAGGACCTTGGGGTAACACTTTTGGCCCTCTAAATCTAACTCCACCTTTGCATGAACTACCTCGTAGTTCAAGAAAGAATTTTCCCAAGTTCTATGGTGATGGGAAAGTTCACTTTGATGAGCATATTACAACTTTCTACATAGCCTGTGGTGTGATAGGTGTTAAACTTAAAGATATAGTAGTAAGGCTTTTTGTAGAAACACTTCAAGATGCTACTGTAGACTAGTTTTATCATCTTAAAGCTTAGACTATAACAAATTGGAACACTCTCAAGACCAAGTTTGAAGCTAGGTTTAAACCTACAGAAGATGCACATGCCTTGTTGGCTCAGCTTACACAAATAAAAAAGGAGCCTCATGAGCCTATGAGATAATTCATTACTAAATTAAATAAGCTAAGAAATAGGATTCCTACAATTACTCAACCAACACCAAAAAATCTTAAGTGTTTCTTTATCAATTCTCAACTTTCTGAAGTGAGTTTTCTATTAAGGTGGGCTGGACCTATAGATCTTCTTATCACTTATATTTTGGCTACCGAAGTCAAAGATGATCTTATCCTTATAGGTAAGATAAGAAGAGATTATAACAAAAATAGATTTTCCTCTTCTACTAAAAATTCTTTCATAAGCACCACTGATCATATGGTGCAAAAGCTAGTAAATGAGTTGCTATCTCTAAAAAGGCAAATGTCTCAAGGTATGTCTGCTCCTCCTTCATATCAAGATATACCAAGGAGGATATTTACCAATAATTTATATCAAGTCAATGCTTCTGAAAATCAAGGGCAACCTAATTGTCTTCCTCTCACACAGGGGAAGCTTGCCATCGAAGCAACACTAGTCAACTTAGCAGTTAGTTATTATGAAGCCAAACATGATCATTCTTTCCAACCTAAGTTATACCAAGAAAATGATGCTAATCTCTTTGCATAAAGAGAATAAGAATTAGATGGTGACTCCATTATTAATTTTTTGAATTACCAAGATGAAGCTAAAAAAGAAAGAGAGGTGTATGATGGAGCATATACTATTTTTACTAAGTCCTAAAATCAGTCAACTCAACAATTTGATAAGAGAAAATCAAGAAAAAAACCTTAGCTAGTGATCTCAACTGCTAAATGAGAAACTTCATTGCCTTTCCAATCAAAGGACCCAGTGGCCAATAAGTAAGTACCTCAAACAATCCTGTATCTTCTACTTCTATTCCTCAGACTAGTACCACATCAAATAAAAATTAGAATGATGGACTTCCTTCCTCTATTTCTAGTTCATTCTAGTTATTCAACATAATTGATCATGCTAGGAAGACCAAGATCCAAATGTCTGGAGTTTAGTACTTACAAGCTAATCTTGAACAATTTGATAGGTTAGCTGAATACATTAAAAAAACCTTCCCTACAAGACAAGATTTTATAAAAGTGACTCATGATTCCTCAAAGAACAAATCCACCCAAAATAATCTTGTCACTACTCCCCTTGTTGCCTCTATAAAAATAGAACCTTTCTATGTTTCTCTATTGATAAATGGTCAGAATTTGAGCAATTGTATAATAGACTCTAGAGCTTCTAATAATGTTATGCCCACCA
This sequence comes from Torreya grandis, assembly GCA_037957365.1. Classification (NCBI taxonomy): domain Eukaryota; kingdom Viridiplantae; phylum Streptophyta; class Pinopsida; order Cupressales; family Taxaceae; genus Torreya; species Torreya grandis. The sequence continues at coordinate 1,763,279 of JARHVA010003007.1, forward strand.
AGGTAGCAGATTCCCTTAGTCTTACCTTAACTAAGACTTTTAGGAGATGTTTCTCCATGGAAAAAAAGCAAGTACCAATTTTAGATCAAATCAAAGATGACCAATTTGCATTTGTGGCTTTTCCAGATAAGAGGATTAAGATGACAGTCTTAGTGGCCAATGTTCTAGCTTCTTATGACATTTTGCTCGAACGTAATTTTTGCAAAGATGTAGGTGGAGAGTTGAACATGGATCTATCTAAAGCAAGGATACCTGTTAAAGGTGTCATGAAAAATTTACTTCCTGAGAAAGAGTCAAAATATATTGTTACCCAAACATCAAACCCTGAAGCTCAAATTTTGTTTGAATCCTTGAGAATGGATAAATATTTTTTGTCCATTGAAGATGTTTTTAATTCATCAAATGAAATTTCATTAGGTGATAATTTAGATAGAAAATCAAAAGAATTTTTAGAGAAAAATTTAGGTAAAAAGGAATCTTCCCTCAATGATGAAGAGGAATCTTTAAGAAGATCAAATTCTAATGAAATTTGGATTTTAGAATTTGATGGTAGTTGTTCCTCTATTGGTTCTGGAGCTGAAATTGTTTTGATATCCCCACAAGGAGATATTTTCCCTTGCTCATATAAGTTTAAATTTAACAATACCAACAACACCACCAAATATGAATCATTGTTGCTCGTATTAAGAGCTACTCGTGCTAGAGGTGTTAAGATTCTTCATGCCCAAGGAGATGTTGAATTGGTGGTTTGTCAAGTGAGAAATTTGTATCAAACCAAAAATGAAAGATTGTGACATTATCACAATCATGTATGGGATTGTATAAAAAGTTTTGATGCTTTCAATAACTCTACAATGCCAAGAGAGTTTAATGATTGTGTAGATTCATTCACTCTCTTCGCAACTCTCATGGTTCCTCATAAAGATTTCAAAGGGAACAAGTACACTATTGAGCTAGTCTTTTAACCAAGTGTACCTGATAATGATAACCATTGGCAAGTGTTTAATGGTGAAAATCAAATTATTTCTTTTCTAGAATAGATGGATAGCTTTGAGGATTTCTATTTTGAAGTTAGTGAATCTCCACCATGAGAATCAGTTCTTGAAATAGATTCATAAACTAGTGAAGAGTTTATTCAATTGAAAGGGAATAACATTACAAAAGGTTTGGTTTCTCTTGAAAAGTTATTTGATAAACATGATAGATATATCAAGCAAAAACAAAAAATGGATTCAAGTTCCTCTATGGAATTTGATCAAGTAAATTTGAGTTCGAAAGTAGATCCCAAAATAGTCAACATTGGGAAATGTTGCACTACTGATAAAAAGTTCAAATTCATTACTCTTCTTCATCATTACATTGATGTTTTGGCATATTCTTATGATGATTTGAAATCCTTTAGACTTAAAGAAATTTAGCATGAAATTATTCTTAAAGCTGGGTCATTACCTCACAAGCAAAAAAAAACGTAATACAATACTAAAATATCAAGTACTATCCTTTCTGAGATTCAGAAGGTATTGAATGCAAGAATAATTTTTCCAATTCATCATTCCACCTAGATTGTGAACATAGTTCCAGTAAGAAAAAAGAATAGAGAAATTTGTCTTTGTGTTGATTTCAGGAATCTCAATCAATCTTCTCTAAAATATAACTACCCCTTACCCATCATGGATCAAGTATTTCAAACAGTAACTGGCTCAAAAATGTTATCTATGTTAGATGGTTTTTTAAGGTATAATCAAGTGGAAGTTAATGAAGCAGATCAATATAAAACTACTTTCACTTTACCTTGGGGCACATTTGCATATCATAGAATGCCTTTTGGTCTGATCAATGCTAGTGCCACATTTTAGAGAGAAATGGACCTTGAATTTAGAGATGAAATAGGGAAGTTCATCATGGTGTATCTTGATGACTAGACTATTTTTTCCAAACATCATCTTGATTATGTGCATTATTTATAATAAGCGCTGGAATGTTGTCGATAAAATGGTATTTCTCTCAATCCTAAGAAGTCAATTTTTGAGGTTACAGAAGGTAAACTTCTCAATCACATTGTATCCTAAGAAGGCATAAAAATTGAATAAAAAAGAGTTAAATCTATTCAAAATCTTACTCTACCTACTAGTAAGATTGTAGTTCATTCTTTATTTAGAAAGGTGAACTTTCTATGAAGGTTCATTCTTGAATTTGTAGAGAAAATCTATCACATTTTCAACATGATGAAGGGTAAAGTTAATTTATATTGGAATACGAAAGGTAAAGTGGCATTTAAAGATATTAAGAAGGCTATTGCTCATGCTCTAATCCTAGTTTGTCTGGAATATACCAAAGATTTTATAATATACATCTATGGTTCTAAACATACACTTTCAACCATTTTGGTTCATCAGAATGAAGCAAGTGTGGAATCTCCCATATCATTTATGAGTTTTCCTCTCAAATCTCATGAATTGAAATATTCAAATATGGAGAAGCATGCTTATGCCATGTTAAGGCTGTAAAACATTTCTGATTCTATATTTTGAATTCACATACTGTTATTTTGGTGCCTAACACAATAGTAAATTCTATTCTAACTCAACAAGAGTTCGGTACTAAAAGGGGAAATTGGATTTCTAAGATTCAAGAGTTTGATCTTGATATCAAACCTACTAAGCTTGTGTGGGGAAGAGGTTTATGTTAATTGATTGCTGATAATGTACCAAAAGAGATAGGAGATGAAGAAGTAGAAGTTGAAGATATGCCAACAGTTCTTTTTTTCACTACTACTAATGAGTGGTATTCAAATATTATTCATTTTCTTACCTATGGTGAGTGTCCTACCCATCTATCCTATAAGGAAAAAAGAAGTATTATTTTGAAAGCTACTAACTACGTCTTATGGGACAATGGTTTATACAAAAGAAGCTTTGATGGAGTATTTCTTCATTGTATAGATAAAGCACAACAAAGTAAAATTTTGGAGTCTTTCCAAAATTTGGCTTGTGGAGGACATTTTTTGGCACCTGTGATGGCTCACAAGATTCTACGAGCCAAATACTATTGGCTTACACTATTTCAAGATGCATATAATTGGGTAGGTAGGTGTGAGTTGTGTCAACAATTTATTGGGAAATCTAAGTTGGCCACATTACCTCTCAAGCCAGTGGTAATTGAAAAACCTTTTTAGCAATGGGGTATTGACTTCATTAGCACTATGAATCCATCCTCAAGTGCCAAACATGACTATGTTCTCACCATAATAGACTATTTTACCAAGTGGGTGGAAGCCATCCCAATTAAGCATGATACTTCAAAAGTGGTATGTAATTTCCTTAAGGAAAATATTATTTCTTCATTTGGAGTTCCAAATAAGATTATAGCAGACAATGCCACTTATTTCTCTTCTCATGAGATTACTGAATTTTGCTACAAACATGGGATTATTCTTTCCCACACCTCAGACTATTGTCCGTAAGGAAATGGTCAGGCAGAATCAAGTAATAAGAATCTAGTTACTATTATCAAGAAATTGGTAAATGACAATCAGAGAACTTGGCATAAAGTGTTGTTTGATGCTTTATGGGTAGACAGGATTACACCTAAGAGGGAAATAGGTATGTCACCATTTTAGCTTCTATATGGTCTGAATGTGGAGATACCAATTACCTTGGAACTACCAGCACTGAAGTTGGCAAAGGCAGTGGAAGATCAAACTTTTGAAAATTCTATTGATAAAAAGGATCATGTACCTAACTGAACTAGAAGATAAATGAACTATGATAGTGGACCATATTTCTGAACATCAAAATTAGGTAAAGAAACTCTTTGATAAGAAAGTAAGGATTCATGAGTTTCAAATTAGAGATCAAGTCTTGTTGTGGAATAAGAGGAGAGAACCAAAAAGAATGCATGGAAAATTTGATTCCTTATGGAGAGGTCCGTTCACCATTCATCGATTCTATGGTGAAAATAGTTTCTTGATAGAATATCAAGATGAAACACCATTCTCATTACCTCATAGTGGACAAAATTTGAAACACTTCAATCTTTAAAGTATCAGATAAGTTCATTTGTACATTTGTATAGTTTTTTTTTTTTTTTTTGTATTTTTGTTTAGTTATTTTTATGTCTTTTTCTTTTTGGTAGCTTGACTCCATATCCCAATGGTATAGATGAAGGCACTTAGAAACTATATTCTACCCCCTTTAATCATTTCAAAGTTCAATCGATGGAAGTTCCCAAGCTGGAGCCATTTGTTGTTCCCAAAATCAGGTATGCTCATTTTGTGGACAACCCCTATGAAACTTATCTGTTTCATAATCTACACTCTAATATTTGTCATTCCAAATAAGTTTCTCTTGATCTCAAGTGAAGTTGTTTGACATCCTAATAAATTTTAAAACACTCCCTCCTCATGATTTCTCAAAAATTGTGAAACCCATTGAAGTCTTTATCTGATCAAAATGTCAATTTTGATCATTTTTAGGGTGTTAGTAATTTCTGTTTACCATACATTGGTGGCACTTTTTTCTGCCCTTGCATGATTTTATGATTTATTTTTTCATGAATTGGTGGAAATTTTTTCTGCCAATGCATGGCTTACCCTTGGCACATGTCAGGGTGGAGATTTTTGCCGCCCTAGCAGGGATTTTTTGAAGTCTCAAATTTCATGCAACATTTATGGCTGTGCACATTGAGTTGTTAAAGCTTGTTTTGGGGATTTTTAATACCTTTTGATTATCATTTATTTAATTTTAAGTTTCCTAGACTCCTCTTTATAACCATTCAACCACGAAAATGAGTAAAGTTTTGAATTCACCAACCACCGAGCTTAGGACTTCGAGATTGCTGGGTAAGTCATTTTACTTCTAGGTTTTTGTTTTATTAAGTTTTATTTTTCCTTTAAGTTGGAATTTTCTTTTTATTTGGTTTTATTTTCAATAGTTCAACCCTCATTTTATTTTTTATTTACCCTAGTGATCTTTAGCAACTAATTCTGCCAAACCCTTGTACGTGCCCTAGGTTATTTTGCATATCGAGTCAGTGTTTTGACCTGACTTAGGTTTTATCCTCATCAAATCTAGTTGAAAACTATAACATATAACTTGGTGATGATAGATTTAATAAGCCACTCTTACACTTATCATCATGGAAAATATAAATTTGTAAATGCCAAATTCTACCATTCACAAGTTATGAAACATTTTAGATAAGTGTAAAAATGGAAAATTTTACTGCTAAAACATTCCCTTTCATTTCCTGTAGTAGCGGCTAATTTTTCTAGTAGGACATCAAAACTCAATTTTTCTTATAGTATGCCTTGTCAGCATTTTTCACTACTCCTACATATAAATATATGTAATGGTAGTTATTTTAGCTGACTACACAATTTTTTTTTCTCTTACCTATAAGGGTGGCAAAATTCACCGCCAGTGTAAATACAAATATTCCTCATATGCAATGGCGGCGATTTTTGCCGCCCATGCGAACATCCTATTGAATTTCCTAACTCTGTGATATTTTCAATTTTAATTTTTTGAGCATGCTTTCCTCTAGTTTTTTGGCTTGCTTGCACTTTAGTTGTTTTAGGTGCATCCCCATAGTCATGATCATCGATATGCAATTTTCCCAGATTACCAGTATTTCCCCTAATTACATGATCATGAATTTTTATTGTAGTTTTAGATGACTGAGTTTTATCTGAATAAGTTGAAAGTGATGAAGTATAAATATCAAGGTGTATTTCCAATCACCTTGGTTACTTCTAATGTTGATGACATTAGAGATACAAAGATTGGTCATGTGGACATGGCTAAATTTGTGGAGAGAACTAATTCAAGCAATCCCAATTCTAAAATGAAAAAGATAATTGAAAGTAACATTCATTTGGTATCTTCTTTACCTATAGCAGCTCACAACATAGAATTTGTTCTTTAGTGTGCTCTATTCTATAATAAAGATACCAGAGCTGTGTTGGATGCTAGTGGCAATGTGATAATTAGACTAGATCCTAAATTCATTGATAAAGTGTTCATATGCCCCCCTACTATAGAAGTGATAAATCTTGATTTTGTTGAAGTACAAAAAGAATATGACAAAAATATTGAAAAATAGAAGAAGGTAATCAACAATAAATGGCTCAAGATGCCAAGGGCAAATTTGTCAAAGTGGCCACAGAGTTTTTTGAGAAGTGAATATACATAAGAAGTTGGTGATCTGATAACTCTTCTTAACAGGGTAAGAGGTTTGTCCTCCTCATAGTTTCATGAATGGATGTATCCCTTCATCAAGATAATACTCCAAGGCAAACAACTCATCTTATGGGGAGAACATGTCAGCAATGCCTTGCACAAGCAATTGACAAAGGTATCCACTACCTTCAAATTCTACATGACTTCTTTTCAGATGTACTTTTGCAATTGCTTTAGACATTTTTACATGTACTTTTTTCATATGTAATTACATGTAAAAATATAGGAAGTCCTAAGTCAAAAAGGACTTCTATCTTTGAATAGGTCAAAATAGTTAAGTTTTTCCTAAAAATCCTCAAGGCCTCTCCTTATAAATAAAGAGGGCCTCAATTGTAATTTTTTAACTTTTAGTTATTGAAAGTGAAACTCTACCGAAATTGAAAGGCATTTTGAGACTTTGAACTCAAATTGTAAATCAAATTTTATCAAGTGAATGAGAAAGCAAGTGACCTTTCAAACTTTGTATTGAAATAACTTATGTTGTGAATGAAATTGTTCTTATGTCTTTTTCCTAATACAATCTTATCTATTTGATTAAATAAGTAGTGTGAGTGAAAATAATCTGGGAGATGTTTTGAAGTTGATTGTGGAGACTTTTTGCTACTATAATTATCTTTAGTTTGTGTTTTAGTGTTTTAGAACAAAAGATATTGGAAAATATTTGAACTACTTTTATATTTTGTGATTATATACTTTGTTGTATTTTTTGGTGAAGACTTTGGGCTGCACCTCATTCTATTGTGTTCCAAGTTATAAATCAGTGAAAGAAGCAATGATAAACTTTGTGCTCTCATGGGTTTCTAGGTTGTTTAGTTAATATCAAGAATTTTTTTTCCTTTATGTTGTAAACAACATTTCTGAAAAAAGAGAAATGGATGATATGATCTCACCCTTGAGTTAATATTTAATTTAGATTAGTTTATGATAGTTTATAGGGAACCACCCCTTGCTGAGAGGAGAGATTTATCTCATTACACTATAGCTGATATAACTATTTTGCCTTCAATTTGTTGATGACAAAATATTCACCCAACAAAGCTATAAGCATAGTAATATTTTCTTAAAGAATGAAAAGTTCACGTACACATATGACTACAATGATAATGGATGAGCTCTAGATTCCCCCGTGAAGGAGTGATTAACAAAGATGGTTGGCAATCAATCCCTCAAAAGAAGGAAATGATGGGACCAAAAGGTAAAATGGGGTGGAACGATTGATTTGCCCATAGACAATTATAATTAGTGGCATGATGAGTTGCCCTAGTTGGGTAGATAAACATGATGATTTGCCCAAAAGTGGTTATAATCATGGATATAGTTGGGATAAAAGATAATGATTTACCCAAAGGTGGTTATAATCATTAACCAAAAAAGAATTAGGGTAATAAGAGAATTATTTACCCAAAGGTAGTTATAAAAATTATCATAATGAAAACTTACCCTAGCTGGGTAGAAGAAAGAGAATGATTTGCCTAAAAGTTATTATAATCATCAACCTTTAGATAGATCAAATCATACTGATTTTACCATAGGCAATTATAATTAGTTGCTTTGCAGGTGGAATGATACACAATGATTTGCCAAAAGGTGGTTATAATCATTAGCATCATAAGTGGGATGATATATAATGATTTTCCTAGAGGCAGTTAGAATTATTTGCATAATGATAGGAAGATGAGGAAAAGTGGAATATGGGGCTTACATTCTGAATCCATATGCATAAAGTAATAGTAAGTTGGTACAGAGGAGAAAGATGAATTTAGGAAACCTACTAGTATGGAGATTCATGTCCTAACTAGAAAGAACTAAAATTATATCATGATTTAATTACTCTATATGTGGGAATGAGTTAGGTAGATCAGGAATTTTTTAGGTATTAAGGAGAAGTATCATGCCTACATTGCTTGGAAGATTTATCAAGCTGATATTTATTGTAGCACATGATTATATTCCTCATGATAGAACACCATAATAACTTAGCCAAAATATGCATAAGGACTGACACACAATCCAATTAATAATAAAAAACAATACACCAATGATAAAAATCATGATGATAATGTTAACTTATGAATATGGATGGATTCAAGAATAATGCATAAGGATTCACCCAATGAATGCATATAGACTGAATCAAGGCATAATAAGAAAATAAACAAATAGGCAAATAAAGAAATAAATAATAAGATAAAACACTAAGAAATGAAAAATAAAGATGAAACAAAATAACTAAAGGATATTTGAACAAACACAAACAATGTTAATCACAATGTTAGCATAAAAAAAGAACAAAAAAGATATTAAACATTGCCCTTAGGTTATAGGAGACAATAATACAAGCAAACTAAATGGGGGGGAATAGAAGAAAAGGAAGGGGTAGCCAAGCTGACTCCAGATACACTAAGAAAGTGGATGCTACCTATATAGTTTAATGGATTCAAGGTCCACATAAACTTCATGCTAAATGTAGCTCTCCTAGGAAACGAGATAGAAGAAAATGATGAAAAGGACATGATGGATGTTGTAGAGGAAATAATGGGAATGGTCTCATAAAATGGTGAGTGCATGGGATGTTAGCTAATAAATATGGGGAAATTAAATGACAAGTGGTTTATTTTGAAATAGATAGGGATCTCAAAATCCTTAAGAGAAATAAGTGGTTAATGTGGTAATGTTTATGATTTTTTATATCATTTTACAAATGTTTTTTGGAATATTTTGAAGCATCTCAACTCGATCAAGGATGACAAGATACTAAATGGTCCAAATTATAAAAGTGTTCAAACTTAAAGTGCTCATAAAATGTTAAGAGTGTGGTAAAGGGTAACTGAGCTTACCTCAACATAAATTGAGCACTACCTACATAGTCCCAATATGGGACCTCAATTCACTATAGTTATGCCTTACAATGGAGGAATCTAAGTAGGTAGCAACAAGATCATAAAAATACACAAAGGATGCAAATATCATAGCATGACATAGGAATGGAAAGGTGGGACTTCAAGGCATGATAAAAGTATTATTCCTAATTTGTCCATAGGTGATTATAATGAGAAAATAATGACATACATCAATGATACTAGTTTTACCATAGGTGGTTATAATTAGTATCACAATGGTAACACTCTAATTTTCCCAAAGGTATTTATAAATAGTAGTACTTAAATGGAATAAAATAAGGAATGAAGGATGCAACTTCTAAATCATCATCATAATGATCCAAAATATAGTCTCTATCTAAAATACTAAATCAAATGCTAAAATTTGATCTAAATCCCCTCTTGGAAGGTGTTGGAAGAACTAATGAAACCAAGGTCAAAAGGGTTGGGTAGGGAAGGTCAAAAACAACTTTGGTCAATAGTGAAGGTATAGTAGAATGGTATAGGGTACAACATAAGGAAGATGATAGGAGGGTAATTGGATATAATGGTAATAGGGTTGCCCTAACTGATAAGGTAAGGTAAGTGGTAGGGTAGGAAATAATGGTAAGGTGAAAGGAAAATAAAAAAAGGCAAGTTGAATAGTTCTGGAAAGGATATGGTTTTATTATTCCTATTAATGTGGAGATGCACATCATGATACACATATAATACGACCAAAATAGTCAATCATGTAAACTAATAACCCACACCTCTTCTAAATAGCTATTTTGTTAGGAACTTGCTACAGATTTGGACTCTAATAATGTTATTGTGATCCTCCTTGGTCATTGATTCTATTTCCTTTAAACTTCAAGACAAGGTGTCTTTGTAGCTTTTGTAAATGAAAGTATGGCCAAGGATGGTAAATATGGGTAAATATTGGCTAATAGGATTGATTTGGTAATGTAAAGGTGAATGATAATAAAATGTATAATGGTTGGGAAGCAAATGAAGATTGGGGTTTTTAGGCACACATAATGTTGGTGATTTTAGATTTAACATAATTTTTTTGTGGTGGGGCCGAAGACTTTTGAATATGCTCTCAATAAGACCATCACATTTTTCTATTACTTGGGTGCAAGAGTAACTATAATTTGATTATGTTGTAGATGGGAAGCTATATTGATGTTATCTTTAATAATGTCCTCATCAAGAAATGAAGAAATATTGTGCTCAGCTATTGGTGCCTCAAAGAGGTTTTCACCAATAAAGTTGTCTTGATTTTCCCATATCACCTCTAAAAAAGTTTCACCAAGGAATATTGAATTTTGATTTTGATTGTATTCTAGTACCTAAATAAGGTTTTACTAAAAGATGTTGAGTTTGGAATTTGATTGCCCCCTATCATCTCTGAAAAGGTTTCACTAGGAGATTGTTCTTCTTATACATGTATGTGGTCTTGGTCCCCCTAATATTATACAACTAATATGTCACCATGGATGTAGTTCAATAAGGTGTGATTCTGTCGATCCCAATCAACACTTGTGGGAGGTAGAATGCCAATATAATGGATAGTTGGTTGGTGTTAATGACATGTGGAATGGTAATGGAATGAAAATAGGTAGAATAATCCTTATAAAATATACTAGGATAACTTATGTCGAAGATGAATTAATCATCTTGAAAAACCATGGAAGGATCACAAATATATTTTAATTGATTTGCAAGGCATGCGTAACCAATGTTGTAATAACCATGAATATAGTCTAATTTTGGAGCTGAGTCTAACTCAAGGGATTATGAATATGATGTTGAGATTGACATTGAGTTCATTTTTGATGCTAAATATGATGTTAGTTTAAGAATAGAACCTAAATTTAATTTTGATTTTTCTTCAATTATGGATGCTGCCATAATGATATCTTGTTTAATGTTTAGTATTAGACAAGTAACAACCTGTGATGGCATTATGGGCTCTTTGAAAATAGGCTTAGCCAAGAAGGATTTTATAGAGACTAGCTTGTCAAAGTAATACTCCTCAATGATGGGAAAAAGGTCAAGAGATAACTCCATAGAGATTGGCTTATCAAAGGGAGGTTCTTTAAAAAGGTGGTTATAATCATTAAAAAGTGACACAATGAATATTGGTTTGTTAGAGTGAGACTCCTCAAAAAATGGTAAAGGATCAAAATTTGATTCATCATAGGTTAAATTATCACAAATAGGTGTTTGAAAAAAAACATCATGGATTGGTTAGTTATTTTGGCCTTGGTCTACAAGTAATTATAAAATACCAATTTTGAATACATCTTGGTATTTGAATGATTGGCTCTATTGGAGAGGTACTGATTAGTTCTATTGTCACTCAAAAACTGGCATCAATTTTATAAAGTGAGGTAAGGTTGGTAATAAAGGAAGAATGGGTAGTTGGTAAAGTCTTTGTAAATAGGCTCATCTGAGATGGGCTTAACAAATACTGGTTACCGGTCTAAGACGGTAATTGTGATCTATCTAGTTTTAATTACACAACCTTGTTAGGATAATGAGCTACCATATTTGGAAGGGACTAGAATAGTAATGGTAACAGATTATGAAGCTTGTTTTATATCATGAGATAAAGGATGAGGTCCTGAAATGGTAATGGTAGGGCATTTCAAAGTTTGGTTTCTATCAGGAGCTAAAGGATGAGGTCCTAGAATGGTAATGGTGGGGCATTGTGAAGCTTGGTTAGTATGATGAGCCAAAAGATGAGGTCTTAGAATGGTAATCCTTGGATACTATGGATCTTGGTTGCTTTCACAATATGAATGAGGTTTAATGGTATAGGTGGTGGATTGAGTTCCATTAGCATTGAAAGGGAGAACTTGGTATGTTAATAATCCTAAAGAAGGTATCCCTACATACTATGCTTGAGGATCTTGGCTTTGTTCTCTAGATTTAGTATTGTAAGGAAGATAAGGATCAATCTCATAAACTACACCATCATCATATAGGTCTTGAATAAAGCCATCATGTGTGATAACATTATCACAACTTAGATGGTACATGGCTCTTCTACGAGTGTAAAGAGACATATCCAAGTCAATGATGAATGTTTTTCAAAAAGGCCTAGAGTTATAAAAACTCTAAAAAACATGGTCCAAAGGATAAATGGTTTGAACTTGGTCTAACTTGGTCTAAAAGGGGAGTTGTATCTCCAAAATGTTTATGCTAAAACCTGGTACAAAATAATCTAACATCAAATGTCTAACGTTAAATGTCTTACACAAAAGATCAAGTGGATGAATAAAACCAAAATTCCAAAATCTAGGTACAAAGTGTTTCAAACAAATATAATCTAAATAAAAAAAAAGTTTTTAGGTATTTTAGAAAACAAGGCACAAAAGCTAGGCTCAAATATTTTGGAAAAGGCACAAAATTTGGACTTTAAACAAAATGAGATCTAAAAGGCAAGATATTTAATCTAATAAATTTGAAACACTTTGGCACAAACTAGGCATTCAGATTTAAAAATGAACTTGGTCATTTGGCAAAAGACATGAAACAATAGTCATATGGAGGATATACCACTTTCCCCAAATCTAGGCACAAACAATAGTTTTCTATTTGAATAAAGAATTAACTTAAGTTACACAACCCAAAAGTGAAAGATTGATGTCTAGGCCAAAATTACACAAGGTATAACTAAAAATCAATCAATGTCTAGATTTGAACTTTTCAAGGCTAATTTCAAACTCAATCTAAAAAACCTGGCTTCTTAAAATATATAACAAGGTAGACAAAGACAAATGACATAATAATACTAGACATATATCCAAAAGGCACACACAGATTTGGTTTTGAAAATGGAATTTTGGACACAAAGCAATAATTTTTTGAAATAATTTGAGAAGCTAAAGATGTTATCATTCTATTGGAAATATTGTCATTGATGTCAAAGGTCTGGCATTATTGGTGATAAAAGCCCCATTACATTTAATAGTGTTTATAATATTCATATCTTGGCTAATGTGTATTAATATTTATTTAATATTAATGAATGTATTTTTGGTTGCATATAAGTCAAAAGAGGGCCCATGGAGAAGTCAAAGAGTCATGGGTTAAAAGACAAAAGAGGAATGGGATGCATTTTCTCATAAAGAGTCATCTTGAGGAATTCCAAGAGTCACCATGTGAAGACAAAAGAGGGTATGGTGCATTTTTCCATAAAGGGACACTTTGAGAAATATGAAAAGTTAGGAAGATAAAGCCAAAAGAGGAAAGGATGCCTTTGCTTATGAAGGTCACCATATGAATTTTCAAATGCAAGGATACGAAGGGTCATGCAAGTTTGGCACCATTTTCCATGAGGATTGAAGGGTCACAAAGGGTGAATGCCAAAGGTCATTTGGAAAGTTATAAATAAAGGCTTGAGAATCCATTTGTAATATGCAAGAGAGTACATGGTTTTTATTTTTTTTTGAAGAGAAAAAATTAGGAGATATTGCAAAGTTCTATCATTTGTTGAGTAAGCAACATTGAGAGATAGTTATGTTTTATACACAAGAGGGGTTGGTGCTCACAAATAATTGTTGTGTTGGTACTCAACAAAGGGGTTAGTGTTCGTACAACTTGGTGCTTGCAAACTTTGTAATTTGAGTTGGTGCTCATTCATATACTTAAGATTGTTGTTTGTGGTTTTTCCCACTTTGGGTTTCCATGTAAAAATTTGGTGTCTCTCTCTCTCTTGTGTGGTGCATATTATTATTTTAGTTTTATTGCATATCTTGAATGTGTGGTTAAGTGGTTAAAGAAAAGGAATTTGATTAATAAATAAGATATATAATATACTGATTCACCCCCCCTCTTAGTATATTTCATGCTTAACACATTCTCTAAAGGTATGACAAATGTTTGTTTCAAGACTTAATGGAATAAAACTTGAAGTGAATTGGGTAGCATAACGACACCCTTTTCAATTAGGTGACACACACAAACAAGTTTATCAAAAGACCAAGACAAAGATGTGGTGTCAAATGAATGACATAATGGCTCCTCAAATAAAGGAGTAATGTCCAAAAAAAACTAATTTTTGATGTGGTAAGATAAATAGAAATAGATATTTTGACTCAAAACCATGTAAGAAAGGATAAAATAACATAAAGACTTAAGTGTAATGTCCTAAATCTTAAGACCGACAAGGTTGCATAATGCTATCAAATTTCATCAATATACTTGCTCTTGAGAGGATTTTAATTGTTAATCCAAAAATAAAAGTGTATGAAAATTAGGGTTTTAGGCCTCCTCTTTTCTCAAGAGTTTGTACTATGACATGGAACATCAAGCTACTTTCCCTAAATCAACAATATGTCCATGACAAGTGGGGTTATTCTAAACTATCAAATTTTGATCATTTCTAGATGGTCCCAAATGTAGCTAACATTAGAGATGTAATCATGTCATTTGGATCCATGTCAATCAGATTATTATGAAAAGGTATTATCCTTTTCATAACCACTATATCAATTAATTTCTATATGTAGTGTGATATCTGAGTTGCCCCTATGTTCTAAGGTCGATTACCACTAACACAACTTATTTTAATCACTCAAAACAAGCATCTCAATGGGTCACCCTCAATTTATATACCCCACTATGGAGTGGGGTTGAAATGATGTCGGGAGATGAATTCTTAGGTCAAGGCTTCCCTTAAAAACATGTGAGGAGGCATTGAACTCCCACTCACAAGCCAAAATGCATGAAATTAAAAGACAAGTGGAAAGACTTTATGGTTGTTTTAGGGTCACCCAAACCATGCAAATTTGAGGAGGACTTATTGAATTTATTTTAATGCTTTTGGACTAAAGAGACATAGGCAAATAATGAGTGTTTTTGGTCACCTGAGTTTCCTAAAGGGGATGAGGGGAGAGCATATATGCATCACTCATTTTGCTAAAACAAACAACTTTCAACAAACAAGCATAAAACAAACAACTCTTAGGAGTATGTAACTAATGTGAAAGTTAATTTTATTATACCAAAATGAAAATTAAACACCAATTTGAAATGTGAAATTTACAAGTTAAAAGTGTTTTAAATGACTCTTTATGGCCTTTGGGTCCTACAAAACATGTTAGGGAGTCCTTATGCTTATAATCACATCATGAGTGAATAAATGACTTCCAAAATCTTGCTCTCAAGTTTTTGGCTTTTTACACATAGTGAAAAACCAAAAACATATAGAGTGATACCGCAACTCTATCTACAAAACCATGATTATAAGTACAATATCACAAATTGCATGAAAACAAAGTATATAAAGCAACATCTCCACTCTAATGAAAAAATCACTGAAATAAGGGTAATATCACTACTCCAAGAGTTGAAATATCAAAACTTAGCACAAAATTATTAGCCTAACTGCTAGTAGTTTAAATTCAATACTGTGAAACTTTAGACAAAACCATAGAACTTATTATGATATCATGACTTTCAAAGTTGCAATATTGCAATATCATGAGTTTTAGGGAAACCTCGTGACTTCAAAATTCATGATATTGTAATATAAAAACTTCCTTGCAAGCATGAAATGGTTAGTAAAATCCTTGGTAATTAGACATAAAGATGCAAGAAACAAGACACAATCGTAACTATGTAAATAATGATATTACAACAATATTGTGATTCTAGAGATCAAAATCACAAATTCATAGAGAAACTTCATGAATTATAGAAAAACATCCTTTAGCCTTTAATTTTCACCTATTTTGATCATCAAGCTTAAATTTTTACATGAAAATCATTAGTAGAATGATCTTAAATGCCTTGGGAATAACTTCGTGGGTTGCATGTCCCACTAGGCATGCCAATATGTGAACAAGGATTTAACATAGAGGGGAGGCTAATCTTGTGTTAGTCTCATAAAACAAATTAAATGAACACACTAAAGTCATAACACCTCTAGCCTAGACACTAGGGAGAGCTTAGGTAACAATAACTAAATGAAAGCACAATAAAAACATAAAAGAAACAATTCTTGTACCTTCCTTGGGAGATCCAAATGGCTTTGTTAAATGGCTTACTCAGCTTGTGCATCAAGAATTCTTTGACAATGGAGGTTACTTATCTCCTTCTCTCCTTGGCACCTTGGCTTTGATGTTGCTTGGCTTAAGATTTGGGCATGGCAACACTACTTGCATGAGTCTTATGGAAAAAATCCTACATAATAAATCTATAATATCCAAACTTGTTAAAGATATTTGTGCATAATAAATTTGTACCAAAATATCTTAAAAAAATAGGCATGGCCTTGTATTTATAGCCTTAAGAATTAACTCTCACCCAAAGTGAGTTAAGGTTGAGTTTAAACATGTAATGGGTTTAAACTAACCTTAGGTGAGTTAAAACTAACTCCATTTGAGTTAATAGTTGTCAAGTAATTATGATTTAAATTTACTAGGCATAGCTATCAAATTAGATATTTTAGGATATTTTCAAAGATCTTGACAACTCATAAAGACAATGATGAAAGGCTTTCATATTTTGAATTTTGAAATTTTTATTTTTACATATTCATTAATTGAAAATGGATAATTCAATTAGGTATTTAATTAATATTAATTAGCCTTTTAGTGTTAAGCATGAAATATACTGAGAGGGGGGGTGAATCAGTATATTATCTATCCTTTACTTAATCTAATTTTTTCTTTAATCCACTTAATCACACATACAAGATATGCAATAAAATTAAAACAATAACATGCACCACACAAGAGAGAGAGACACTAGATTTTTATGTGGAAACCCAAAGTAGGAAAAACCATGGAGAACAATCTCAAGTATATGAATGAGCACCAACTCAAATTACAAAGTTTGCAACCACCAACTTATAGGAATACCAACCCCTTTGTCGAGTTCCAACACAATAACTATTTGTGAGCACCAACTTATAGGAGCACCAACCCCTTGCAAAGATTTGTTAGCACTAACCCATAGGAGCACCAACCCCTCTTGTATGTAAAACACAACTATCTCTCAATGTTTCTTACTCAACAAATGATAAAACTCTACAATATATCATACTTTTATCTCCTCTTTTATTATATAAAACAAATACAAACCATGCACTCTCTTACATATTACAAATGGCTTCTCCAACTTTTATTTATAGCTTTCCAAATGACCTTTGCCATTCACTATTTGTGACCCTTCAATCCTCGTGGAAAATGGTTCCAAACTTGTATGAACCTTTGTATCCTTGAATTTGAAAAGTCACATGGTGACCCTTCATAATCAAATACATCCTTTCCTCGTTTGTCTTTATCTTGGTGACTTTTCATATTCGTTAAAGTGTCCCTTCATGGAAAAATATGCCATACCCTCTTTTGTCTTCATATGGTAACTCTCAGAATTCCTCAAGATGACTCTACATGAGAAAATGCATCCCATTCGTCTTTTATCTTTACCTTGTGACTATTTGACTTCTCCATGGGCCCTCTTTTGACTTATATACATCCAAAAATATATTCATTAATATTAAATAAATATTAAAACACATTAGCCAAGATATGACTATTAAAAACACCATTAAATGCAATGGGGCCTTTATCACTAATACTAATCCTTTGATATCAATGATAATATTTTCAACAATCTCCCCCTTTATCATTGATGGCAACCTCAAACTAAAACTACCACATCTTGAAACCTACACTATACATGCCAATATGCACATACTACCATTTGAAAAACATATAGTAACTCCCCCTTACTATAACAACTTGTACCTATTCCTTGTACGTATTTTTGTACATGTTTCCATACTTATACCTATTTCTATTCTTCTCCCCTTTTGACATCAATGGCAAAGGGCCTATCCTTGAGCTAATATTTAGCTCCCCATTAATTGATGTTGATCCTCAATGGTATGAAGTAAAAGAAATTACTCCCAAATTCTCTTACAAATACTCAAATGTGTCTTTTGGTAGTGCCTTTGTAAAAATACTTATAATCTACTCTGTAGTACTGATATATTCCATCTTAACCTATTGATCTGCAACCTGCTCTCTCAAGAAGTGATATCTAATGGGAATATATTTTATTCTTGAATACATTACTAGATTCTTCAAAATATTAATAACACTTGTGTTGTCACAAAAAATAGAAATAGGTTCATCATATTTTACCTTGATATCTTCCAAAGTTTGTTTCATTCAAAGCACTTGAGTACAACACAATATTGCTATAATATATTCTACTTTAGATATAGAAAGTGATACTAAATTCTACTTTTTTCTTGGCCATGATACTCAGCTATCATTGAGAAAGAAAGCTCCTCTACTTATACTCTTTTTGTCATCCAATAAACCTATCCAATCTGAATCTATATAAGCAACCAAAGTGAAATATCTGCCTGTGGGATACCACAATCCATAATCCAATTTCCCCTTGATATATCTAAATATTATCTTCACCAACTAAACATGTTTATCTTTTGGAGCTGACTGATATCTTGTAACCATACCTACTACATGCATGTTATCTAGCCTTGATGCTGTCAAATATAAAAGACTACCAATCATACATTTATATAAAGATTGATCTGCAACAGGTGAATCTTCATCCTTGCTCACCTTATTTCTTGTACTCATTGGTGTGCCAACTGGTACACAATCCTCAAAACTAATTTTTTTCAACATTTCTTTGGCATATTTACTTTGAGATATGAAAATTCCTTTATCTGACAAAATATTTGCAACCCTAATAAAAATGACAATTCACTAAGCATAGACATCTCAAATTATTTTTACATATCATCAAAAAATTATTTTGTCATCTTTTCAATGTTTCTTCCAAAAATGATGTCATCAACATATACCACAATAATCAATTAATTCTCACCTTCCATTTTGATGTAGAGATTGCTATCAACAAATCCTTTCTTGAAACCTTGATCCTACATGTACTTATCAAGTCTTGCATACCAAGCTCTGGGAGCTTGTTTCAATCCATACAGTGCTTTCTTCAATCTACATACATGGCTACTAATATTTGAGAGAATAAATGTCTCAGGCTGTTTAATGTAGAACTCTTCTTCTAGATTCTCATTTAGGAAGGTATATTTGACATCCATCTAAAACACTTTGAAATTTTTAAACATTGCATATGAAAGAAACATTCTAATAGCCTCTAGCCTTGCCACTGGTACAAAAGTTTCTTCAAAATATATTCTTTCAATCTAAGCATATCCTTTACAGACTAATCTTGCTTTATTCTTGGTCACATCTCCATTTTCATTCAACTTATTTATGTAAACCCATTTTATTCCTATCACATTATGATATTTTTGTCTAGGCACTAATTCCCAAGTATAATTATTTTCTATCTAATTTAATTCTTCATCCATTGCCTTAATCCAATGCTTATCATGTCTAGCTTTTGAAAAAGTTCTAGGCTGAATTTTGGATAACAAAGAGAAATTAACTTGCTTAGATTCACTTACCATCATTCTTTTGGTGTGAATTCCTTCATTTATGTCCCTGATGATGTCAAATTCATTATGATTTTTTTGGACATATTTGGATGGAGTTTTGGTGTCCTTTTTCTCCTTCTTCTCATCTTCATCTGATTCTTTAAAATCTTCCTCTTCAATGATTTCAAGAATGTCTATTGGATCACTAATTTTTTGTGCTCCATATTCTTCTATTCTGACACTTGTACTTTCAACTATTTTTTTAGTTATTTTTTTATAACATTTATAACCTTTACCTTTGCAAGAATAACCAATAAATATACCTTCATCTGATTTAGATTCAAACTTGCCTAGTTTTTCATTGATTCTCTTTATGAAGCATCTACTACTGAAAACTTTAAAATAATCAATTATTGTTGGTTTGTCTTTTCATAGATCATAAGGAGTCTTGTCACTTTTGAATCTCAATAATTCTCTATTCTGAATATGCACTATTGTAGTAACTACCTCTCTCCAATATTTATCTAGTATCTTGGATTCATTTAACATTGTCCTCACCATCTCTTGAACTATTCTATTTCTCTATTCAACTACTCTATTTTGTTGTGGAGTTCTGACTAATGAATAATGTCTCTTTATTCTATTGTCTTCAAAAAAATAAAAAAACTAATCTAACATGAATTATCCTCCTTGATCTGATCTTAGGCACGCAATCTTCAAACTGGTTTCATTCTCAACTAATGCTTTGAAATATTTAAAAGATTCTAATTTTTTATTTAAAAACATTATCCAAGTCATACATAAAAAATAATCAATAAGCAACATGAAATATTTCTCACCTTGAGTAGTTTGAGTTCTCCTAGGTCCACATAAATTAGTGTAAACAAGCTCTAACATTTGAGTGGTCGAGTACTCTTTTGTTTTGAACCATTTTTTGGCCTACTTCCCATGCTGACAAGGTTCACAAAGTGTGTTAGATGGATTTGTAATCTTTGGAAGATTTTTGACTACTTCTTTCTTACTAATGTTGACAAGATTGTCAAAATTTATGTGTCCCATTCTCTTGTGTCATAGCCAACTTTTTTCAATCTAACTCAAACAACATCTTTGACCTTTGATGTCTGATAACATATAAAAATTATTGCCTATTCTCTAAGCATCTGAAACCAATACATCTGAATCTTTTCTCCTAATTTCATAACCTTCTACATAAAACTTTAGTGTGTGCCCCTGATCACACATTTAACTTACACTCAAAATATTATGCTTAATACCTTCTACATACAAAACATTTTCAGTTTTAGTTCTACCATTATCCAAACTTAGTGCACTTTTTTTGATAATTTTGGTAGTAGTATTATCTCCAAATTTTATTATACCACCATTGATCTTCTTTAAGGTTATGAACTTTATCTTGTCTCCTGTCATGTGCCTCAAACATCTACTATTAATGAACCATGGCTTTTCTTTATTTTTTGCGTGCAAAGCTATTTTTACCAACATAGACTTTTAAGGTTGCTTTTTCTACCATGCACCTATCTGAACTTTCTTCTTGATGATTGGAGCCTTGAAACTTTGGTCCTTATAGATTAACTCAAACACACTTCTATAGTATTGGGCTATGTATCTGAAGTTGTTACACTTGTAACATATAATGGCCTCTTCATTAAAGCTTGATAGAGGAGCAAAAGAGTTGTGACTTTTACTTGACTCTGCATGAGTTTATTTCTACTTATTTATGAAATTGTTAGCCCTTTTTTGACATTTTATTTTATTATGACCATATCTATTACAAGAAAAATAGTAACCATAAAAATAGGACCTATTTGTGTATCTCTGACCTGATTGCCTTTTATATCTTTGTTCCTTCTAGCTTTCTTTATTTGAGATGCCCTCTATATTCTCAACTTTTTCCATTTTTATTTCCTATTTTGTAAGAGCTTCATCATAGCTCTTTCCTTTTTTTGTGTTAACCTTATTTGTGAAAGTAGTGGCCTCCCCTTTCTCTTTTTCAAATCCAATACCTATCTTATCTAACATTGATCTTTGAATTTCTAATATCTTATTCAACATATTAGTGTTATTTTCAAATTTTGAATCAGTAGCTGATCTATCATTAATTTATTTATTTATTTTCTCAAGATCTACTTTTAAAGAAGCAATTTCAATAATATATCTTTCACATTATTCACTTACTTTTTGAAACTATGCTGTTAGATCTTTTTCATTATTCTTGGCTTCTTCAAAGTGTGTTTGTAGCTCTTTAATTGTTTCCTTTGACTCCTTTTCATTTTTCTTGATCTAGAGCTTCAATATTCGATTCTTATTCTTAAGAGCTTTTAACTCTTTTAAGGCACAAATGAGTTCTTCTAGATTCACTTTAGCTTCATCCTATTCTTCTTCTTGATCATCTGTACTTTTTCTTGTGGAGGCATCTTCATATATGGCCATGAATATAATATCTTCTTCTTTTGAATCATTGACTCTACTATCTTCGGCTAAGCTAGGATCTTTAGAATACAAACTCTTCTTCTCGAATCCCTTCTTGAATTTTCTTTTTAAATTCTTCTTGTATGTAGAATTTCCTTTTTCTTTATCACCATTACCCTTATCTGGGCACTTAGCTAAAAAATGTCCAATCTTTCCAAAATTAAAACATTTAAAAGGTAATTTTCCTTGATATTTACCTATGCCCTTTTTTGTCTTGAAAATGAATAGAGATCCATTATCATCTTCAGCATTGCTAGAACTATCACTTGATTCATGAATCTTTTCCTTCTCTTTCTTTGATTTCTTGAAATCAACTTCTCTCTTTGAGGGTTTCTCTTGTTTGGTCTGCATTTCATATGCTATAAGAATACCATGTAGCTCATCTATCTTTAGCTTGGCTAAATTCTTCATCTCTTTAATTACTAAAACTTTTGCATCATATCTCAATAGTAGAGATCTCAAAACTTATTGTACCATAATTGATTCTTCTAACTTTTATCCAAGACCTTAAATTTGATTAACTATTTGATCAACCTGAAAAAGGTAAATTGCTATATTTTCTTCATCTTCTATCTTCAAACTCTCAAACTATATTCTGAACGTTTGAAGCATAGCTTGCTAAACCTTTCCATCACCTTTGTAATATTCTCAAGTTTTACCTAAGTTTCATGAGTAGATTTACATTGCATAACTTTAACAAATTTTGATTCACATAAACCACATAAAATAACACTTAAAGCTTTAGCATTATTTTCACTTTCCTTATTTTCCATTGGAGTAGTTGCAAGTATCAGTGGCTCTTCATATTCCTCCACCACTACTTGCCAAATGTTGAATCCAAGGGCCATCAAATAAGTCCTCATCTTTATGCTCCAAAAAGCATAACTTGTCCTATAAAAAAAAGGTGCCTTATTTGTATAAAAACCTTCATGTGATCCAACCATCGTGATTTCTCCATTCTACTTTCAAGCTATAAAACTTTTTCAAAAAGAACCTGCTCTGATACCAATTGTTAAGCATGAAATATATTGAGAGTGGGGTGAATTAGTATATTATCTATCTTTTACTTAATTTGATTTCTTTTCTTTAATCCACTTAATCACACATTCAAGATATGCAATAAAATTGAAAAAATAACATGCACCACACAAGAGAGAGAGAGAGACACACAAAATTTTTACGTGAAAACCCAAAGTGGGAAAAACCATGGAGAACAATCTCAAGTATATGAATGAGCACCAACTCAAATTACAAATTTCACAAGCACCAACTTGTAAGAGCACCAACCCCTTTGCTGAGCACCAACACAACAACTATTTTTGAGCACCAACCCACAGGAGCACCAACCCCTTGTAAAGATTTGTGATTATTGACCCAAAAGAGCACCAACCCCTCTTGTGTGTAAAACACAACTATCTCTCAATGTTGCTTACTCAACAAATGATATAACTCTATAATATCTCCTACTTTTTTCTCCTCTTTTCTTATATAAAACAAATACAAACCATGCACTCTCTTACATATTACAAATGGCTTCTCAAGCCTTTATTTATAGCTTTCCAAATGACCTTTGCCATTCACCCTTTGTGACCCTTCAATCCTCATGGAAAATGGTGCCAAACCTGCATGACCCTTCATATCCTTGCATTTGAAAAGTCACATGGTGAACCTTCATAAGCACATGCATCCTTTCCTCTGTTGTATTTATTTTGGTGACTTTCATATTACTCAAAGTGTCCCTTCATGGGAAAATGTACCATACCCTCTTTTATCTTTACATGTTGACTCTTAGAATTCCTCAAGATGACTCTTCATGAGAAAATGCATCCCATTCCTCTTTTTTCTTTACCCTGTGACTCTTTGACTTCTCCATGGGCCCCTTTTGACTTATATGCAACCAAAAATATATTAATTAATTTTAAATAAATATTAACACACATTAGCTAAGATATGAATATTAAAAACATCATTAAATGCAATGGGGGCCTTTATCACTAATACTAGACCTTTGACATCAATGATAATATTTTCAACATTTATCTCTTTCAAGATTTGATAATTGACCAAGTGTGAAAGTGCCCCAATTAATAGGTCCATAGGCCAAATTGATAGTTGTGATGCCACAAGTTGATTCAGGAAAATCCATGAGAGGTTAATGTTGCATATAGGCTAGTATCCCAAATAGGGATGCCTCAACATGATTCTAAGCTTTGATGAATGATGCACAAGCAAATTTGGGATGTTATATGATTCTTAGGCTTAATTTGCAATGATTGGTAGGAATCAATCTAAATTTTGATCGAAAGGCAATTGTGATCAGTTTTAGATGTCTACACAACCAATTAAATTCCACCTTCCGATATAGTCCCTATGATGATTGTGATTTCAATCATGTAGGCCATAGTGTCCAATAAACATTAGTTTTCTTTGGTTATTTTATATGCATTTTTCATGTAAATAGGAAATATAACTAAGACATGTAATAGTTGATTAAAAAATATTATAAACATGCACATATTTCATGGTTTTGTAAGAATGAGTCTTATTTCAAAGACTTAGTTTTGACTAGTTCAAATATGCATGTAGAATTTGCATCAATTGGAAATCTTGTTTTAATTATCATTAGCATGTAATTTTAGAGTTTTACATAGATTCGGAGGATGAGGTGACCCCCCCACCAAATTTATTTATATTTTAATCCTCTCATTTTCAAAAGAGGGGAGGTTGATTAGAAATTTTATCAAGATAGGAAGAAATATTTTGATTGCCATGAAACTATGTTGATGTCTTTCTCTTTCAATTCTATGTAATTAGTTGTGTTTATATTCTCAGTTGGTTGATTTAGTAATTCAAACTATGCAAAATCTATTAAAAATTCCTTATTATTATTACTGGTATATGCTGATATAAGATGTGTAATAGTTATTAGATTATTAGGAGGATATCATTGATTTTTTACAATTAGGTTGGATATTTCATTTCTGTAAGTGTGTAAAAGTGTCTCCCATGATATAATTTTATAGAAGTGAAATAGCTAACTTAGATACCTCTTTGACCTGAGATATAATATTCTAAATAAAGGTGTGTAACAACAACTCTAAATAAGAGCAGAATTTAGTTGAAATCTTAGAGCATGCTATATTATCTTTTATTTTAAATCCTTAACTATGTTTGTATGTGTGTGAGTAATAGCTACTAGCTGAAATGTTAGTTTTAGACACTTATCGACCAAGATACCATCCTATAATTAATCCTTATTAATATCATATAAAATTCTTTCATACTCTACCTTTACCCTTATTTTTAGAGTTTTTTTGAGGTCTACACACTTTAGCATAACATCCATCTATCCAACTCAACTAGGTTTTAACTTTCTTCTAGGTTTCACTTATCTATTCACATCAGGTTAACAACCTACATGTTCAACCTTCTATTACACCACCTAATTGTTCAAATCATACTTAAAACTCATGCCTTAGATTGGTGTTTATCTCTATTGAGATCCTAAAATGCTATAGGTTACCTCTTTAAATTTATGGTGTGTATAAAAACCATATCAATACTATGTAAGATATAATCATGGTTAAATGCATGTGTAAGTAAATATGTAATATCAAACATGATAATTAAATGTGATCATCAAACCATATAATCCATGTGTATCAATATCAAAGAAGTGTATTCCTCTAATGTCTACATGACATGAGTAGAGGGAAGGCCCAACATTTGAAATAGGAATAGATCATGTATTTGTGTATGCTTTTATCACACATAAATGGAAGTGTGACATACATGCGTATATGAATAAGTAACTGAATATGAAATCTTTAAACATGGAACTAATACATATATGCAAAAGATCTAATAGAACATGTAGGTACCAAAAATATTTTTTGATTTTTTGAATGTTTTAATTTTTTTTGGTATTTTAGAATGTTTGAAAAGGAAAGATCATATTATGATTCCATATAATGGATGGTAATAGATATCTCCCCACTATGAACATAGTGTAATAATTTTGTGATTCTATTGAGGAACACATATAGGTTCAATATCTATCATTATAGTATCAGTGATGCTCTACATATATAAAATAAGACTTTGTGGTCATGAAATAGTAGTAGAAGTAATAGGGGTAGGAGTTAATGGGACCCATCATTGAGTGATATATAGTTTCTTTGGAAAAACTTAATAAGAACATGTGTAGGTGCTCTTGATATCTAAATATGGTGTGTAGTAGATGATAATTCTATGGAATCCACTATATGTCTCTAATGTAATGGTATTTCAAGTACTAGCCACCTAGTAAAGGGGATTACCTATTGCTTACCCTATTATGGTGAATTAGCCTTAGTAGGCTTGGTAATTAACTATTTTTGTATAAGTTTATCTTATTCAATAGGATGCTTATATGGAATTTTATAAATTGTAATTACCCAATTATCATGAATGCATTTTACACATCCATGTACTATAGAAGGTATTGCTCAAAGTATATAGATTAAAGGTATTCCCAATAACATATCAAATATTCATATAGAAGGTATTAATGATAAGGTATTAATCACATGTGTGGGACTGACTTGTAAAGGTAGGTCAATCTCATCAAGAACCTTTTGGGAGGACCCATCGAATGCTCTAACTAATTTATTAGAAAGATGCAAATCATGATAAGTATAACCCAAGTGCATAAGTAATGTCATGATGTAAAATTTATCACTTACACCATTAGCAATCATAACATTGTGAATAGGTTGTTTATCAAGGTATGATCAAATGAATAAATAATGAAGATTAGAGTCATCATCCTTAATCTCACTATCATTGAGAGTAATAGAAAGCCTATAAACCATGGGAGGTGTATGTCAAGTGTAAGTACAAATAATTCCATATAGTGGATGACCATAATGTGATGGGGGAGGATGTGCATTATATTCTATTTACACTTCTAGTTCCTTCTTAGAATGGTCTTTGTAAAGGAATGTTAAGTATTTTCTATTTTTGGTGATCACCAAGTTGTGAACTTGATTCCTTTGGAGGATCATCAAATGCAAGATTTTGGTCATTAATAAGATCTTGGATCTTGTGTTTTAAGGTAAATCATCTATTTGTATAATGCCTTGGTCCCTAATGATAATCATAATAAGATTTTACATCATATCCTTTGATTATAGGTCTATTAATATCAACCTATATAGGATTAGGGAGAGATATAAGATAACACTCTAGTAATCATGAAAGTAATGAAGTTGGGGACTTAGGTAAACATGAGAATTATTTCCTTGGTATATTGGATAAAATAGGTTGATTATTCTATTGTGAAACTACGTTAACTATGGTGGTTGTTTCTTTTTTAGGCTCAAGAGGTTTTACCGTATAAATTAGTTTGATTATAAATTTGGTACTAGATGTATATGCAAATAGTGTGTTTGATACATAATTGAGCTTATTTAATGAAATAAAATTCATTTCATGATCTCATACAACATGACATAAGTCATTGAAAGATTTGCACTTCTTAAAAATAATGGAATCATGTAAAGGAGTAAGCAAAATTTGCTTGAATATTTATTGGAACTTCTTATTTTCCATAGTATTGGTCATTTTAGCTAGCATTTTCTTATATCTCAAGACATATTCATTGATAGGTTCATTGGTTCCTTGTTTGATTTTGGCAGTTTTAGCATAGGAAATGTTTTTAGAAATATTAATGGAAAAATGTGATAAAAATTTAACTACAATAGGTTTGAATGATTTCATGAATTGGAGAGGTAAATCATAAAACCACCTCAAATCACAATCCTTGAGGCTTCTTGGAAATAATTTGGTCAAAAGTTTATCATTGGAGGCATAGTCAAGGTATGCTATAAAAAAAGATGAAATATACTATTTAGGATCACCTTTGCCATTATAAAATGGAAACTTAATTGCAATAAAACTAGTTGGTAAAGGATGTAAAGATATCTCAAGTGTAATGGGATTATGCAACACATCTTGTGAATCGATAGTATGAGTAAAATTGAAAGCATTTTGTTCAATGTTTGTAACCTTATCCTTTACAGTATTTATAACTTGAAAGAGTGTTTGAAATGTGGAGCTATTAGGATTTATATTAGTAAGTTGAGTAGCTACCAAGGGGGACATAAACATGGTTCGAGTAGTAAAAGGCATTAAAACCTCTATTTATTTTAAAACAATTGGTAATTCCATCATAGATGTAAAAATAGTGCTTTGGTTTTCAAAAAACAAAGGTTTAAACGCATAAATCATTCCCCTAATAGATGTATTATGTTTTAATGTGTTCAAGGGGAGGGGTGTTTCAACTATACCTTTTGAACTTTTTGTTTCTAGTATAGATTTTAGGACCTCATCAAGATCTTCAGGGTTTTGAAAAATACGCTCATGAAATGATGTAATTGCTTGCACTTGATCATGGTCTATTTTCTCATTTTCATTTGTTGCATGGTTTTAATTATCATAATCTAATAAGTAACCTAAGGGAGACCCCATTAATTTTTTGTAAAAATTCCTTAAAATTACCTAAAGCACTCATTTCCTTGAGCTAACATAAACCGAAGATTAGACTGTAGTTTACAACTTGCAAAATTGAAAATTGCTTCCTAACCTCTGCTTCTTGCTATAAATTAGCCTAAAAAAAATGGAGATTTGGGTACAATTTACAAGTTGCAAACTTACAAATTGCATCCAGATCTCCACTTCCTGCTAAACACCTAGATGTTAGAAACTAGAACCCCACTTGTAATTTGCAATTTACAAAGTTGAAAATTACAAGCAGAGTTTTGCTTCCATTAAAATAAATACCTCATAGAAACTAGAGATCAAAGTGAAAATAACAAACTTTCAAAATTCATCATAGACTCTAGATCTCCCATAAACCACCACCCTAAGGGAATTTATTAAAGAGGTCATATATAAACGTAATTAGGGTTAATAAAATTCATTGTTTATTCACTAATATAGATTTAGAGCTCTATGCCTCAAACTACAGCCCTAATAACAACCTCAATCCATGAACCACACTTGAAAACCACATATTCACCTCCATACAAACATGATATCAAGACACAAACCTTGAGCCATGCCACCATTGATCCTCTTTCATGGTATTTCATTTTACCTCCTACATTTTTTAAGCTATCCTTTCTCAAAATTGATTTTACTTGAGTTATTTTTGATTTCCTACATGTTGTTTATGTATTTGATTACATTTTAGGGTTTTATTTATGTTTATTAGACATTAATAGGGTTTTAGGTTGTATTCATGGTGTCATAAAGGATCGTTTAGATATTCATTTTCCTTTAAGGTCATTTTCTAATATTTTCCTAAAAAACTTAGGGTTTTCTCAAATTTGTATAACCAATCAAATAGTCTTTCAAGATTTCCTAGCTAGTGAATATTCATATGCCTTTTCCTACATAATCCCTATGGACTTTCCACTTGCTAAAGTAACTCCAAAACCCATAGGATTTTAACCTATAACTGTATCTCATAACCCCATAGACTTTTATGTGTATAGGACAATACCAATCTCCATTAGAGTTTCTCATAGAAATCACAAGCGCAGTTCACATCTACCGTCTTCATAAAAGGTTCCTACCTGTAATTAAAACCTCACATTCCTATAGACTTTTCTAGTGCACAGAGTAACTTCAATTTCCACTAGAGTTTCCAACTACATTTTTCACCTTCAAATCTCACCAACTCTATAGTTGGTTTTCCCATAACAATTTATTTAGAATCCATGTCTAATAAAGAGATAAAGTTTAAATCTAAAGGACCGGTGTTACACTTAGTCTAGAATCTAATACAACTGAGATTATAGACACAAACCTAGGTCACATTGAACTAGGTTATTTTTGGACTAGAGTAAATGTTGAATTTAAGTAATGACTAGATTCAAAGCATTTATTCTATGGATTTCCCCAAACAATAACTTTATTCCTAACTGTGAAAATCCCTGAGCTGGTGCTTACATTAGTAAATCATTATGATGCAGATAAGAGAGAGGTGCTACATGATAAAGTGGAAAGGATTCTAAAATTGGACCTAGACTCCATAGACTCTGTGTTTTTGATACCTAAATTTGAGAGTTACCTAGATATAACTCCAGATTCATCAAAGAAATTTTATCAAGATAACAACGCTAGATGTCAAAGGGTGATGAATAAACAATGGCTAAGGATCTCTAGGGCTACATCTACTAGATTGCCTAAAATATTGGCAAGGATTAATTTTAAGGATGAGGTAGGTAATTTAATCTTACTACTACATAGAATCACTGGTAACCCTAATGTGAATAAATTTAAAGACTGGATGTATCAATATATATAGGTAATCCACCAGAACAAACAATACATCCACTAGGTATAACTCATTAGTGACTCCATCCATAAGTAGTTGATGGAAGTCCATAACATAGGGAACTTCTACATGACTTCTTATCTAGTTTATATATTAGAAAAGGGGTGATCCTTCCCAAGACTAAACATATTAGATGACCAAGTGAACAAAGTTTTCAAATATTACCCTAACTTCAATCTTGAGGCAAGAAAACAACACTTCAAGAGAGTAAATGATGCATTCATATACTACATCATTGTCATGTTTGACAAAGAACTAGAGAATAAGAGATCCTATGATGCTAACACTTAATAGATCACTAAATGGGGGTATTATTTCATCTAGTTCCCCACATAATCATGCATTAGAGTATGTATATTCAAAACTTATCCTTACACCTTTTTGAGGTATGTGAGTGACAAATGGGCATTAATGGAACTTTTGAGGTAACTAGTTGAAACTCACAAGTTATTATCTAGCAAAAACTAGGCATGAATTCATTTCCCCATTATAATAGGGGGGTACACATGCCCTTATTTAGCCAAATCCAAATGTACATATGCTAAAATGACACAAATGACCTTGAGACCCTTGGAGGAAAGGCCATTCTATGATGTTCATGGTAACATTACTAGTACACTAAGAATCTAAACATATTCCCATGTCCCCTACTATGAAGACTACTAGGAGGACTTGGAATATGAAGAGGAAGTAAGATTAAAGGAATATTCAAGAATGACCTTGGATCAGGTCAAGGATTTTAAAATGGCACCAGTCCCTAAGGACTTGGTGGATAATGAGTCCCTAGTACATAAGATCTACTATGATAATAAGATCTATGCTCTACCAACCCCTTCTAGTAGTAAGGTGGTCTATTCTTGAGTATTTCTCTTTAATGGATAGAAACACCAACATAATAAATAGAACACTTAGCTGGCTTAGAAGTAAAGGGGTCCAAGTGACCAAATAAATAGTGAGCATCAGTGAAAAACTACTAGAACTCAAGGAGAAGGGAGTACGACCATCAACAGAAGGTTCTAGGAGTGGATCACTCCCAAAATAGGTAGATAGGCTAGTAATCTCCCATAAAAGAAAGAAGAAATCAAAGGCTAAAAGGGTATATTCAATTAGCCAGGGATTAGTAAAAGATCAACCAATAGTGATTTCATCTAAGGATACAAATGTCATGGAAGCAACAATAGTTTTTACTCCCATCTTAGTTATAGTATTTACTCTCATCTCTGTAATACTCCCTCCACTTATCTCTATCATTCCATTAGCTTCAACACCTCCTCCTCCTCCTATCTCCACTCCTTCACCTCAAGTGTTTCTATTATCCATTCCCACCAGTTAACCTATGTCAATAAGTCCATTGCTGATAGTTCAATCAATTCAATTAGACACTCAGGTTTCCATTCCACTTCCTTCTTCCCCAATCTCACTCCCCCCTTCCATAATTCCTTCTATCTCATCTAAAAT
This sequence comes from Torreya grandis, assembly GCA_037957365.1. NCBI lineage: Eukaryota > Viridiplantae > Streptophyta > Pinopsida > Cupressales > Taxaceae > Torreya > Torreya grandis. The sequence continues at coordinate 1,795,160 of JARHVA010003007.1, forward strand.
CCATTCCATCTCATCCCTATTAATCACCAATACTACATAAAAATATATAGCCATATATTTAGTCATCTTGACTACAATCCCATTGGACATCCCAACCCCTGAGACAACTCCTAGTTCATTTTCATCACCCCTCACTTTTCCATTTTCATCAAACCTAAGTTTTACTAAAAATATGATTGATTTATTAATGGCTTTAGACTCTACACTCACATAGGTTCCTTAATTCCAACTCCCTATGCCTACTCCTCCATTGGTGTCACTTGCATCTCCCACACCCTTGATAGACACATCCATTTATATTACACCCATGTATTTCACTTCCATAGTAAACCTAACCCCCTCAAAGGAGTTAGAGATGGAGTAAGTCACTGATACAAATGTGGACACTCAACCCATAGATGGGAAATAGATTGAAAAGACATATGACAGACAATAAATGATAATATTAGTGAAGGATATAACACTTATAATTATGCCCACTAATGTAGCATACTTATCTATAGATTCATAAGTGACAGTGTCAACACAACAGGATGCTACTCCTAGTTGGTTAGCACTAATAGTGGGGAAGAAATGTAAGTATATGGTGTCCCTGAATACATTAGATTTTGGCCTCACAATTGCACATAAGAAATCCAAAATAACTCCTAGGACCATATTAAAGATATTTTATGATTCAACAAGGGATAATTATGTAGATAATACAATCCCCCCACCAAATAAACATAATGAGGATCTAGTGGTGGGGGATTACTAAGTATCAAAGGTTCACCTTGGATGCCCTACAAAAGAGGGATTGAAACATGATGTTTAATTCAACATTAACTCTCTTTTCAAGAAAATGGATAGTGATAAGTTCACTAAGGAAAAATTGAAGAATAAGGTTGAATAATTAATGATTTCATTAAAGAAATTCATTAAGCCTACTGCTCAACCAACATAACTTGTTAGTCAGATCATAGATCAAGAGACACTTGATATAATGATAAAAATTGGTAGCATGGGAAGGGCCATGAATGACTAGGTATAAGATCTCATATCAAAGGGAAACAAAGTTATTGAATTATTAATGGACCATTATACAAATCTAAAGGAGATAAGGGTCACCTTGAGAGAGGAAATAAATAAGTATCAAAAAGAGATAGAAAGGTTGAACCTTTTCTATCTGAAGTTGACAACTATGGATACAATTGAAGTTGAAATATTCCTTATAGAAAAGATACTGAGAAATGATGCAGAGTAAGAGGAGTTGGATAGAGGAACTCAATTACAAATAAAGATACTCATAGATAGTGCCAATAAATCTAAGGCTGCACACAATAAGGCCATTGATATGATATATGACATTAAATATTTTTTGAATAAATTATCATGTCAAGTAATAGATCAATAAAACTAGGTCCTTTTAGTGCAAGAAGTCCAAAATAAATTCAAACAAGTGGTCTAAACAAAATTAGCATGAGATACAACCTTTAGCTTGAGCTCTATCCACTATTTCATCAAGTATCATAACACATTAGATAAAATAGGAAAAGACACTCAAGAATACAAAAAATTTAGAAGGGAACTCTTCAATACAATAGTAGAATATGAAATAAGAAACCTCTACTCTTTTGGTCCTGATGAAGATCGAATCCTGAAGATCTTCAAGAGTTTTGATGCATATATTGAGAAGACATAGGCTAAGAAGGATAAAGAATCTTTAAATGTTTTAGTTGTAAATTAATTCTTTCTATCAAAAACATTCTTATATATTGTATTTTCCTTGTAAAAATATTGTAAAGTTACAAATTTTAAATTAAAACTATAATTTTGATAAATCTTTTTGAAAAAGAGCCATATGTAATTTCCATGTTATTTTTTGATAGGTTAAAGTTGTAAAAAACAAACTTATAATTTACACTTTCCATTTTGACAAGTTTGAGTTGCTTAAGTTACAAAAGCACATATTGTAAAATGCATTTCAAATTTTATCAAAATTATATGACTTGAAAGTTGTCAAGGTCCCAATTAAAAATTACAAGTTAGGGTTTTACAAAAAGTAACTTAAGTTATTTAAAGCTAACTTTTGCTATAAAGTTTGAGTTTCACTTTGGCACCTCATTACATGGAGAAGCCATTGCAGCTAAACTGGAGGAGACAAAAGTATTGCATGTATATTTCCAAGTATCCTCCATGCCTATAGCATTTAAGTGGAATTCCCAACACTTGCATGTTTCTTTTCAATTGTTCACCTTGCCAAGGACGTCATTGAAGCTGAAGATCATGCCCCTTTGCATAAAGTTTCCATATTTTACATGCTCTTACTCTAGGCATGGATTTCTTTGTTAACTACATCTCTTTCATGATATTTTTTGTATAAATATGGGTACCTTAGCATAGCCCATCTTATATTTTTGCTAATAGAGATATTATTCTGCATTTTGAATAATTTGTCTACATGCTCTAACTTGGAGAATGAGAATATATTGAATATTTACCTTTCTTGTCTATGTAATATTTGTGTATGAAAGCTTATTTAAATATTTTTGGATGTATTTATTCTTATTTTATTAATGTAATTTCATATGTGGTATTCTATTTCCCTTCTAAAATATTGTTAAATTAAAAAATAAAGAATCTTTTCCCTTGTATGAACAATACCCAATATTGCCTTTGGTTTCACATTTGCATGAGTTTGTGCTCCAATAATTTTAGAAATATTAATTATTTAGTTATGTTCATTCAAGTAAGAATTAAAATCCACTACAAAATATTTGGTGCAATCATCATTTCCAATTTTTGCAATTTCATTCCTAAAACTCTTTTCTCCCAATCAAACCCTACTTTAGAAGCAATATCACTAAGAAGAAAAATTTCCACATGAGATGGTAATTTATCAGTTGCATCAAATTTAGTGAGAGGAATTTGACCTTATCTATAGGTTCAAATAATTTTCCAAGGTCCTATAGCATGGAGGTGATCCCATTGTATTATTAGATTTTCACATAACAAGCTAAAACATCAAGATGGGTGCAAAATCTATTTGATAATAGTTTTTGGCGTGCCCGATGGGACCTAAAAATAACAAAGAGATTGGTGCTATTCTCAAAAAGAATTATACAATCCCTGTACACTTTCTAAAATCCCCTGATTACTCCACTAGATTATAGATCTGGGAAATCAAGGTTTATGTATACCAAAAAAAACAAGATCATCTTATAAAGGTAAGAAAGCTAATTTTTTAGAATTATCATTTATGTATAAAAAGAGATCAAGATCAGTTGTTCCTACACCAGAGTATATCCTAAAAATTTATTTTCATCTCCTTCAAATATTCCCAATAGGTTCATACCTCCCATTATGGCTGTGAGAAATAAAATTTTTGTAGCCTTCAATATAAGTAGCCCACTCTAGTTGGCCTAGAATGATGACATACCTACCTCGGCTTTAAAAAGCCTTTTGTGTTTTATTGGTGAAACTTCCACCAATCCTATGGAACATATATAATACATTGTTAATCTTTGTTCAGTCCATAATGTGGTACAAGATAATGTTATAATCAGAATCCTAGTCTCTTCTTTTAAGGGTAAAGCCTTGCAATGGTACAAAGGCTTGCCTCCCATTTCCATCCATGTTTAGGATGACTTAAGCACTGCACTATTCACTTAATTTTAAAAAAAGAGTGACCACCTCTCCCTAGTTAAATAATTAATTGCTATTCAACAAGCTCCTCATGAGCTCATGACTAATTTCAATTTTTTCTTTCAAAAGACATGGAATAGAATTCTAGTATTAGTCAAGCCAACCCCATATAATGATTTAATATATTACTTAAGATATTTTAATAGTGATATAGCTATTATGATTTAATCAATGGGTGGTATCACACTTCCTAACACCTATAAAATTATAATAAGGGTCAAAAATTACATGATTCAAGTATGAAAAACTACCCCAAGGCCACCAATGCCTCTATTCCTAGGAATACCTCCTACACAACCTAAAATTTCTCCAATTCCCACCATGAGTAAAACACTATCTTTGACTCTAGCTCCTAATAATGATTTATATGAGGTTAAGTCATTGATTAAGAGCTTTAACAATGAGTTATTAGTAATGAAAAGGTAACAATCCAAGAACTACAGGTCTTATTGGCAAGCTAACACTAACCAAGTGTACCAACCTAACAAGTATCCATACCAAAAAAATTCATAACAATAAGGTCAAAATATGATAGTAAAACCTCCAAACATCCATTCTCTACCTACACCTTGTACTTATAAAGCTATTGTACCTATTCATAACAACCTAGCTTAGGAGTATGAGTGGTGTTATCATTGCGCTCAGCCACATAATCAAAATACTTGTCCTAATGATGTTATGAGTCAAGCCTTAAGGGTGAAAGTCATATCAAACACACAAGGATAACAAGGATAAGCCACTTCCCAATAAGTAGATACATAAGAACCTACTCAGGGTGAGGCCACTCTTTTAAAATAGTAAGAGGAAGAATTTTGTGGTGTAAATAAAGAGGAGGCATTATTAAATGGTGGAGATTTAGTGGTAGCCAACACACATTAAAATAAAAAATAAATATAAAGTGATCAACCCCTTAGGTTGGAACAAGTTAAAACTTCCAAAGTTGTACAAGAAATTGCAAAGAGTAAAACAGTACAAAGGCCACCCTTTGTGTCCATGAGCCAGTCTAAATCAAAAGTGTTGAATATGAATATCATAAAATAAGACATAGCTCCTAAAAAGTCACCAACAAAGGTTGGTAACATTCCTTTCATTATTTTGGAATAGATGAAGAATACCAATTTGAATGTCACTATATGGGAAGCACTATCCATTCTAGCAAAAAGATATTTGCTACAAGAAGCTTTGAAAATCTTCCAAATAATAGCCAAAGTTCTAGCCAAGGGACTTAATGCTGAAATTAATTTGTGTTAGACATAAATTGACACTAAAATGAGTCAAAATGATAAGCCTCCCCCTTATATCTTTCAATAATAGTAGGGAAGCATCTCATTCATAATTTCATGGTAGATTTAGGGGCTAGCATTTTTATTATGCCCAAGAAAATAGCTAATGTTCTTGGTATTAAGTATACACCTATCGTAAAAGGTGTGGTTAAATTGGACGGGAATGTTATTCAAATAGTAGGGATAATAAAATGCTTAAACCTCACTATCCATGCATGGCCAAGCTTATCAATTTCCCAAGATATCTCAGTTATTAATCTCCCCTCTTATTTTTCCATTTGTTTTTCATGAGACTTCACTACAAAAATGAGAGGATATATATCTACAAATTGGTATCTTATGTTGCTTAGGATGATATATGGAATAAGAGTAATAATAAGAGTAGATCAAATCATTAAAAACCATATTGAGCCATACACTCCTATCCCTATAGACATGAATTGCACATTATAGGACTAGGAAGGGGAGATTGGTCATGAAGTTACAACACCTATAGAAGTGATTCCAAACATTCATTTGGATGAATGGGGATTAGATCTCCAATTCAATCCTTATGACTATGTATAAAAATTGGGTTAGGTGCATATTACATACATGAAAATGATGTAATCATCCCAAATCTTATAAAACCAATTGAAGATCTTCAAGGAATGTGGCAATCATTATTTTATGGTTTGAGAAGCAAGAATGGTATGGGTGAATGTATTATCTTGATCTCTCCAAAAAAGGAGAGATATTTCTATTATTTTAGACTTTAGTTTAGCTACACAAATAATGTAGCTGAATGTGAAGCTCTAATTTGAGGTCTGTAATTGGCTAAGGAGAGAGGGATAAAATCCATATAAATATTTGGTGATAGTGAGTTGATTTTTCACCAAGTGAGATCAAGAAGCATAAATAAGAATAATTTACTTCGATCTTACAAACATAGGGTTTGGGACCCTATTAAAAGACTTTATCACTTTAAACATTCAAGTAGTACCAAGATCACAAAACAAAGATGCTGATTATATGGCCTTGGTAGGCTCTCAATATAACCTGAATGAAGAAATAAATAAAAAAATAGCCAGCATGTAAGGTTGATAATAAGGCCATCTATTCCTGATAATGCGACCAATTGGAAAGTCTTTGATAGTGATCAACAAATTGTTGAATTTTTGAGAAGACGCTGAATTCTCTGATAGAAACCAGTCAAGACTCCAAGATTAATATGGAGATCAAATCATCTAGTTGAATATAAATAAACTACCCATGGGTCTTGTTACTTTAGAAATTATCTTCAACTCAGATGATAAATTGAAGGGTGAAAATAATAATATCATGATAAATGAAGAAGATTATGAGCCATTAGTCATCTTAGAAGGGAAATCACTAAAGATAAGAAAGGTATGTAATGATTCTAAAAAATAATATTTGGTTGAGTTGTGTCAAGAATTTTATGATAATTTCACTTGGAGTTATCATGATATAAAGGGGGTTAACCCTAGCTTATCTCAACATACAATAGAGATTGATCCAAATACCAAGCCTATTAGACAAAAGTAGAGATCAATTAATTCAAAAATAGAACCCTTGATGAAGAGTGAGCTATCCAAATTGATATAAGTTAACATAATTTTACCTATCAAACAGTCATCTTGGGTTGCTAATTTGGTCCCTATAAGGAAGAAGAATAGTGAAATTAGGCTTTTTGTAGATTTTAGGGATCTAAACAAAACATCTCTAAAGGATCATTATCCCCTTCCACCCATGGATAAAAATCTAAAAACCATATCAGGATCTAAAAGGTTTTCCCTTCTAGATAGTTATTCTGGATATAACCAAATCTTAGTGCAAGAATCATACCAGTTCAAAACTACCTTCATTATAAAATAAGGCTTGTATATATATAAAAACATGCCATTTGGTCTGACTAGTGCTGGTGTAACATTCTATAGAGCCATGGATATAAATTTCAAAGGTTTGATAAATGAGATGATCCTGATATACCTAGATGACATCACTATTTAATCAAAGCATGTTGATGCACACCTAGATCACCTTAGGAATTTTTTTAAAAGGTGCAAAGAGTTTGGAGTTTCCCTCAATCTAAATAAGTGAATTTTTGTAGTTCATGAATGGAAACTACTAGGACACATTATTTCAAAAGAGAGTCTTGCAATAGACCTAGAAAGAATAAGTGCTATATCTGTATTACTACTACCAAGCCATAAGAAGGGATTACAGAGTTTCCTAAAAAAAATCAACTTCATAAGAAGATTTGTTCCAATTTTTTCCTCTATGACCAAGCCCCTTACTATAATGCTTAAGAAGGGTATCATTTTCAACTAGACACAGGAAGGAAAAAAAACTTTGAAGCCATTAATCAAGTTATTTCTTAGGCTCCTATCCTAGTCAACCCCAACCATGAGAAATATTTCATTCTCAATGCTTTTGGAGGGGAAGGCAACCTCTCAACTATTCTAACTTAGTAGAATAAAAAATAATTGGAACAACCAATATCTTTTCTCAGTCAATCCTTGAAGGATTATGAATAATAGTATAGTTTTGTGGAGAAGCAAGTATATGATATAATTAAATCTCTCTAGAAGTTTAGGTATATGCTCTATAACAATAAAATTCATCTGACATTTAGTCACCAAAGTGTGAAAGAGTTCCCATTGAGCTGGGAAATAAATGAAAAAAGAGTAGGATGGATCATAAGTCATGGAATATGACGTAGAAATCAAAATTATAAAGTTTGTAAGAGGAAAGGGCTTATGTAAACAACTTGATTTTTATATCAAGACTGTTGAAATAGTATCTGATGTAGTATATGCTCAAAGTGCATCTCAATCGATCTATCCACCTATTTTCAAATGCTAGTTCCATAACATGACCATCTTCCTATAGACTGGTGAGTTCTCAAATGATTTTTAGTAGTCTAAGAAAAGGTATTTTAGACTCTAATCCATTCCTTATGTTCTTGTTGATGGAATATTATTTATAAAAGATATGAATGGAGTCATGCTAAGATGTATCAAGCACAATCAAGTCCCCAAAGTGCTCAAATAATTTTATGATGGTCCATTAGGTGGGCACTTCTTTGAAAGAACCAAGACCATAAAAATAATGATAGGGGGTTATTATTGGCCTAACATATTCAAATATTCCCATGAATGGGTAAAAAATTGTAATAAGTGTGCTTACTTCATAGGCAAACAAAGATTAACATCTTTCCCTCTCAAACCAATTCAAACTAAGCAATCATTTGATCAATGGGGATTTGATTTAATTGGTATGATCAATCCACCATTGAGTTTAGGCAACAATTGGGTCCTTATAGTAAAAAACTATTTCAAAAGATGAACTAAAGTAGTTGCACTAAAATATGCCATGGAGGCATCTATCCTAGAATTAATGGATGCCATAGTCTCAAGGTTTGGTGTTCCTCACACCATTATCTTAGATAATGCCAAAGCTTTTATGGGTGCTCAAGTGAGTGAATGAGATATAAATCAAAATGTATATGTAATTACTTATTCCAATTATTACCTGTAGGGTAATGGCTTGGCTGAATCTACCAATGAGAACCTCATAAGAATTATCAAAAGGACAATGGAGGATAACTAAAGGACATGACATGAAAATTTAAAATCAACACTATGGGATGATAGGATCACTCCTAAGAGATCCATTAACAACTATCCATTCATGTTGGTATATGAAAGGGAAGACTGAGTCCCACTGTCAATTGAGTTACCATCTCTAGAACTCAATCATCAATTAGATTTGATTGACAATGATGAAATGATAATATGATTGGTGGAGCTCATGAAACTAGAAGAAGTTGAGAACCAATAAATGAAAGTTATAGAAGCAAATAAATCTCAAATAAAGAGGACTTTTGACAAAAAATCATCTGACAGGAGTTTCAATGAAGGAGACATGGTTCTCAAATGGGATGCAGACAGAGCTAAACCAGGTAAACACACCAAGTATGGTGCAATATGGAGTAGTACATATATTATAACTCAGTGTAAAGGAGATAATGCATTCTAGCTATCAAATCTTGATGGATCATAACTACCTATCCCAATTAATCAGATATATTTCAAAGCTTTTTTTTGAGGTAGGAATTCATTCCAATTTTTTTTGTATATATTAAGATTAGTTGTATTTTCCAAATAAGTGCTTTCATATAGGTCAAATCATTAGGAGTTTTTTATTTCTTTAGTTTTTTCCATTTTTCCCTATTTTTTTCTTGTTTAGGTAAATCCTAATTTTTATCTTCACCAGTTTAAGTGTGTTAAGCTTAAAATGACTCCATGCCCAATGAACTAGAAGGCTACTAGAAAGAAATTGCTTAGCAGGTGATCACCCTATAGAGGTTGCCAAAAATGTTGATATTTTTGTCCCAAAAATTTAAAAATGACAAGTAACCTAAGGGAAACCCCATTAATTTTTTGGAAAAATGCCTTAAAATGACCTAGAGCACTCATTTACCTAAGCTAGTAGAAATCAGAGATTGGACTGCAATTTGTAACTTGAAAACTTGTAAATTATTTTCCAACCTCCACTTCCTTATATAAATTATCCTGATGGAAACCATAGATTTGGGTATAATTTTCAAGTTTCATCCAAACCTCTACTTCTCACTAAACACTAGCTAGTGGAAACTATAACCCTGTTGCAAAGTTGCAAATCGCTTATGGAGTTTCGCTTCCTATAAAACATATAACTCATAGAAACTAGAGATTGGAATTCAATTTGAAACTTGAAAAATTATAAATTGCTTCCCAATCTCCATTTACCACACGATAATCCAACTAGAAATTGTAACTCCAATTACAATTTGTAACTTACAAAGTTGCAAATCGCAATTCGAGTTTTACTTCCTACTGACCACACTTCTTATAGAATATGGAACTCCAAGTGTAAATTATAAATTGAAAAGTTATGAAATGATCCTTGAGTTTCACCTTCCCATTTTTAAAGAGACAAACAAACCTATAGAATTTAAAGGTCAAAGTTCAAGTAACAAACTTTAAAAATTATAAAGTTGTTCATAGATTCTAGATCTCTTGCCAACCAATGCCCTAGGGGAATTTATTGTAGAGGCCATATATAAACCTAATTTGGGTTAATTAAATTAATTTTTTATTCTCTAATTTGGATTTTGAACTCTATGCCTTGAATTGTGACCTTGTTAACAACCTCAAACCATGAGCCATACTTATAAACCATGCATTCATTACCATGTAGTCATAACCTTTAGCCATGAACCTTGAGCCACATCACCATTGATCCACTTAAATGGTATTTCATTTGACCTCCTATGTTTTTTAAGCCAATCTTTCTCGTAATTATTATTTTTGAGTTATTTTCAATTTCTTGCATGTTGTTAGTGGATTTGATTGCATTTTAGGGTTTTTTGGCATTTATTTGGCATTAATAGGGTTTTAGTTTGTCTTCATGGTGTCACAAAACCTAATTTAGCTATTCATTTTCTTGTGAGTTTGTTTTCCAATATTTTCCTTGAAAACCTAGGGTTTTGTTAAATTCTTATAACTAGTCACATATTCCTTCAAGATTCCCTAACTAGAAAATATTCTTATGTTATTATTTGCATAGTCCTTGTAAACTTTCCACTTGATAAATCGACTTCAAAACCTATGAGTTTTCAACCTAAAACTACAACTCATAACCATGTGAAATTTTTACATGCATAGAAAATCCCAATCTCTACTAAATTTTCTACCAAAAATCAAAAGTGTAGTTTGCATCTACCATCTCCACTGAATTTTATTACCTATGATTATAACCTCACATTCTTGTATACTTTTCCAATACATAGAGAAAATATAATTTATACCAAAGTTTTCACCTACATTTTGCACTTTCAAATCCTACCAACTCTATAGTTGGTTTTTCCTTAGCGATTTCTCTAGAATCTATGTCTCGAAAAGAGATGAAGTTTAAATCCAAAGGACCTAATGTTATATTCAGTCTGGAATCAAATGCAACTAAGATTATAGACAAAAACCTATTTCACATTGACCTAGGTGATTTTTGGGCCATATTAAATGTTGAATTCAAGAAAAACTAGATCTAGAGAATTATGACTACAAACTACCCCAGGCAACAACTTTCCCCTTGACTATATATATATATATATATATATATATATATATATATATATATATATATATATATATATATATATATATATGTATGTATGTATGTATGTATGTATGTATGTATACACACACACACACACACACACACACACACACACACACACACATGTATGTATGTATGTATGTATGTATATGCACCTTCACCAAGGGAGAAATTGAGGCTCAGTAGGTTTGTCTTCAAAGGTATGTATTCCTAGCTTTATTTCACCTTTGTAAGAGTAGATAGATAATGCAGTTGTGCTTCTCTCCCATGCATTAAAATTCTTTATAAATTGATGTGAGTATATGTCTTCTATGCATGTTTAGTTTAGTTTGTTTTGTTTTTAACCCTCACTTTGTGCCATAAGATTTGGTGTGCACTAGATTAGATTTACTTTCTTTTTTATTAGATATAAGTGAAACATTAAACCTCAAACTCTTTTAGGGTTGTTGCATGATTATGTTAGACTATAGGCTTTGGAACCCTTCCTAGCATGGTGTATTGTGACAAGTGATCCCCTAATCGAGTCTAGTAGATCCCCATATTGGTCATGCTCCCGCTTAATAAATGTATTCCCAATTATAAGTGTAGGTATGCTCTATCTTCTTCAAGCCAAGATTGATTTATAGGCATGATGCATTTTTGATTGCATACAAATTTCACTATTTCACACATGTGTGTGTGCATCCGTAGTGGAGCTCACTATTACAATATTTTTTCTAGTGGAGTTCACTATTGCACCACTTTTTGGCTCCTCATATTTGAAATGTGCTTTCTTTATTGGATCACATTTTCCATTGACCATGTAGACCCCTTGTGTAATGGATTGCTTCCATGTGGTATGTGCACACACATGTTTAATATCCAAAGATTCAAATTTTATTTATATTTCTCATGATACATCGTAACTTAAAGTTTCAATGATATGTAATATTGAAGTTTAAGTAGTTTTGAATGTGTTTAAGATCTAAATATTCAAAATTTATTTGTGTTTTTCATAATTTATTACAACTTTAAAATTTGAATGATATGTAATTTAGCGTGTATGTAGAAATAATGAATGAATATACCAAGGAGCATAAAGATATGGTTAAGCATCTTAGTTGTCAATTTAAAATTTTGTCTACAAGCTTGACTATAATTAATGTTTATTTGAACTATCTTCTCTCTTTTATGACAATCTCTTGGCTAGTTCTCTTCTATCTTATAGCTCTCTTCTTGCCATTTCAAGGTCCTCTATTAGGATTTTTTCTTAAACTTCTCCATATTATGTATATATATATATATATATATATATATATATATATATATATATATATATGCATACATATACATATATATATATACATATATATATATATATATATACATATATGTGTGTATATATATATATATATATGTATATATATATATATACAATATATGTATATGTATATATAGCCTATGTATATCCACTTATTTTCTACTTTTATTTTTGATCGCTTATCTCACATCTCATTGTAATCACAAAATTCATGTTCTTTGTACTATTGATTTTGAATTCACACATGTTAAAATAGTTATCCATTCTATTTTCTCCCTTTTTGTAGTGTTGATCCTCAAATTTGAATATAATTATTAGTACATATTTTTGGAATAAGAAGATGTTACTTGCATTATCAAATAATTATGATGTAGATAAGAGAGAGGCATTAAATGACAAGGGGGAAAGATTCTAAAATTGGACCCAAAATTTATAGATTTCATGTTCTTGATACCTAAATTTGAGAGTTACCTAGATATAAATCCATAGTCATCAAATAAATTCCATAAAGATAACAACATTGAATGTCAAAGGGTGTTGAATAAACATTGGATAAGGATACCTAGGGCTACATCCACTAGATTGCTTAAGACATTGGCAAGGACTGATTTTAAGAATGAGGTAGGTGATCTAATCATACTACTCCATATAATCACTAGTAACCCTAATGCAAAGAACTTCTAAGATTGGATGCACCAATATATATGGGTAATTAACTAGAACAAGCAATACATCTAATGAGCATAGCTCATCAATGACTCCATCCACAAGTAGTTGATGAAAGTCCATAACATATGGAAGTTCTACATGACTTCTTATCTAGTTTATATATCAGCCAAGGGGAGAGCCTTCCCATGACTAAACACAATAGCTAACCAATTGAATAAAGTTTTCAACTATTACCCTGACCTCACTCTTAAGGCAAGTAGGAAACACTTGAGGAGAGTAAATGATGCATTCATATACTGCATCATAGTCATATTTGATAAGGAACTAGATAAGAAGAGATTCTCTGATGCTACTACTTTAAACATTACCAACTGGGGGTCTTATTTCATCTAGTTCCCCACATACTCATACATTAGAGTATGCAGATTCAATAGTTATCCTTACACCCTTCTGAGGTATGTGAGTGACAAATGAACATTAATGGAACTTATGAGGCAACCAGTTGAAACTCACAAGTTATTATCTAGAAAACACAAGGTAGGAATTCTTTTCCTCATCAGCATAGGGAGGTACACATGCCCTTATTTAGCCAAAGCCAAATATGCAGACGCTGAAATGACATAAATGACCTTGAGAGCCTTGGAGGTGAGGAAATTTATGATGTTCATGGCAACATTACTTGTACACTTGGAATATCAACATATTCCCATGTCCCCTACTATGAAGAGTACTAGGAGGACTTGGAAGATGAAGAGGAATTAAGACTGAATAACTATTTAAGAATGACCTTGGATCAGGTCAAGTATTTTAACATGATATTAGTCCTCAAGGAGTTGGTGGATAATGAGTCCTTAGTAGACAAGATATACTATGATAATAAGATCTATGTTCAATCCCTTATAGTAGTAAGGTGGTCTATTCCTGAGTCTTTCTCTTTAATAGATAGAACCACCAATGTAATAAGTAGAACACTCAACTATATTAGAAGTAAAGGGGTCCAAGTGACCAAAGAAATAATGAGAATTAGTGAAAAACTACTAGAACTCAAGGAGAAGGGAGTACCACCATCAGTAGAAGGTTCTAGTGATAGAGCACTCCTAGAATGGGTAGATAAGCCAGTAATCTCCCATAAGAGAAAGAATAAATCAAAAGCAAAAAGGGGATAATTGAGAAACCAAAGAGTAGTAACATATCGACAAATAGTGATTTCATCTAAGGATATTGATGTCATGAAAGCAACAATAATTATACTCCTATCTCAGTTATAGTATCTACTCCCATATCAATAATACTCTCTTTACCTATCTCTATCATTCTATCAGCTTCAACACCTCCTCCTCCTCCTATATCCACTCCTCTTTCACCTCAAGTGTTTCCATCCTCCATTCCCACCAATTCACCTATGTAAATAAGTCCATTATTGACATTTCAATCAATTTAATTAGACACTTAGGTTTCCCCTTAATTGGATGCTTAGGTTTTCATTCCACTTCCTTCTTCCACGGTCTCATTCCCCCTTCCATAATTCCTTCCATCTCATCTATAATCCCTTCCATCTCATCCATGTTAATCACCAATACTACATAAAAGCATATAGCCATGGATTTAGTCATCCTGAATATAATTCCACTGGCCATCCCAAACCTTGGGATAACTATTCTGTCATGGCCCTACAAGTTGGCACCCACCTCGTGACTGAATTAAGTCTCATAATGTGTTTGTTGGTTTCCAATCAGATTTTGACCAATCTCGCTTGTGAATTGATTGATCTCCACACACACACACACATGTAAACACACACACACACACACACACACACACACACACACACACACACACACACTCGGTATTTTAAATAAGGTCTTAATTATTGGTGTTTTGGCCTTGGGTGTTTATTGAATGCCTAAGAGAGTAATTAAGTGGAATCAAAGTGTAATTTAATTAGTTAAGTTTTTGTGCTAGCATTTAAGCATGACGTCTTGGCTTTTCAGAGGGCCATACTAACTTTCAAGATGTGGATTTTGTCTTAGAGGTGTGTGTTGATGCGTATGTGGTAAGGGAAACTAATAAGCAAATGAAACATTTAAACTCCCTCAACTACCAACCCTCAAGAAACTCACCATATTTAGATTTTGGGAAGTATGAAAGCGTATTAAATAAGCTTGTTATTTAGAAGCTGTGAACTTCATTCTAAATTTAAATTTATTTTGGTAAAGCTGTTTAGGGCTACATTGGAGAAAGTGGATCGATGTTTTTTTCCTTTTCTATTTTAAAGTGTCAACCCCTATATGGGAGAATGGCATTGGGGTTGGAAGGGAAAATGTTGGAGAGAAGAGAGGTCATTGCCATGGAGGGAGGAAGGAAGAGTGGGTGAAGAGATCTTGATGGAAATATTAGAATTATAGGTTTGCACCTTAGTCATCACCTTGTAAGGGAATTTTGTAGAGAATAGAGAGTTTCAAGACTGTGTTCGGGGCACCATATATGAGTGCTTAGATGAATTAGATGTGGGAGACCTGATTTGAAGTAATACCTTGCATTCTTACATCCCAAGCATGTGGATTCTTTCCTTGTTACATTCTATTAAATGAAATTTATTTCAATTTTATCAAGCCTTTGAGAAGCCTATTGGGGCATATGTCTAATTGGTCTGCTTTTTCATACCCACATGGATCTATGCCATGGTTAGGTGTCAGAGGGCTTGTATGGGTGAAATTTCATGAAAATCCTCTTCTTGTATTTTGGGTTTCTTAAATGAGTTTCCTAGTTGTCCAAACTGATTAAGACAAATGATTTTATGATTGTAATTTTAATGATGTCTAGATTGTTATATATTTGGGAATTTTTAATTAATGCATAATTATAGCTGAGGGTTGAATTGTAAAATTTGTAGGCATTTCTATATATGTTACTGGTAAAGCAAACCTCCCCAAATCTATACATTGCTACTTAGAAGATAACTACTATGGTTAATTAGTAATTTGGTAATATACATTTCCTTAGTAGATATCCTTCTTGAACATAAAATTTAGCGGTTATAATTATAATTATTTTCCTAGCACATAGTGATTTCTTGGTTGTAGTCTCTATTGAACAAAACCTCTTCATATGTATCCACATGTAATACTACAGCCTATAGGCATAGGTTTCCCTTATGAAAACAATGTTAATCATGCATTTATTTTCTGAGTTGTGTTATTCTTTTTATGACAAAATTATGGCTTTAATTTCTAATTAGAGAATAAAACACCAGAAATTAACATATAGGTTGATTTACTTGTTGTACATACAACACATGCTTATGTATTCTTAATATATGCTGCTTACCTATTTGTATGAGTACTTGTTGAACTTATTGTTATTATGAATTGTATGGTTGGGTTGGTAAGATGGAAAAGTGGAAAT
Source organism: Torreya grandis (assembly GCA_037957365.1). Lineage (NCBI taxonomy): Eukaryota > Viridiplantae > Streptophyta > Pinopsida > Cupressales > Taxaceae > Torreya > Torreya grandis. Next base: position 1,811,663 of record JARHVA010003007.1, read on the forward strand.
CTATATGTAGCCATTTAGTTGTCCTTAGGTATGGTATGACATAACTTAAATTATGTAGATATGATGAAATTGTTTGGGTTGCAGTCTTGATAGTATTGTTTAGATTATGAAATAATTTTTAGAAAAGATGGTTGTGAGAGGTGGTGCATGAAATAATGAGTGAAAACATTGGTACTTTCCTTACTCATATTGTTTGCATTTGACATTATTTATTTACTTTATTAGTGGATAAAAATGCTTAGGATTCTATATTAAGAAAGAGGAAATAAATTACCATGAACTTTTGATTATGTTATTATGTACATTGGATGGTTGTGTTTGTATGAGGAAGGAAATAAAATGTTGAAATTATGAGTCTAGTTATGATTGAGATGATAATGACATTTTCTAGGTGGTTACCCTTATCTTATAAAAGCTACCTTGGTTTCCATTATTTTTCTTGTTTGGTAGTGTTATATGTTTGTATATGGGTGATTATTCCTTAAAAATAAAAATAGTACAATAGAAGCTTATGGGCTACACATGATTGGTAAAAATGGAATTAAATTCTTTTGTTATTTTCTCTCTTATTGGGCTTATATTAATTAATTAGAATTTATTCTATAGAATGTTTACTAAGGAAGATATCCACATTTCCAACTTTACACTGACATATTATTACACCATTTCAATGCAAAGATCATTATTTCAGTTAGCTCTTCCATTTGAGAAGTTTGGATCATGTTTATCTTGTTTATTTACTTAAGTGATGTATTCATCATTAGTATCCCATGAATGGTTTCAAAATGATAAATTATGGGTTAAGTGATGGTAATGCTTTAAATATTGCAGTTGTCACATATTATGTTGGGTGCCTGATTCAACATTATACTTGTTTAGTAACATAATGGATTTCTTGTACTTATGCCTTCGGGCTTGCATTTGTATTCTTATGTAAAGGTTATCAACCTATGTATTCCTTAGTATTTTCATTTGTACTTATGAACAACATCTTATTTAAGGATCAATTATGTATATTACAAGTTGTATATTATAGTGATTCAACTATGGGTATGGTTGAGTCCATGTTTTGGCATTCCCTCATTTTGAGTAGGATTACTCATGTAGTTTGCATTATTAAGGCTATCATAGATATGGTTGGAATAATTATTCACATGTGTTGCTGTTACTCATTTAGTCTCAGCTAATACATAATGTTTTTGTCAAGATTTTGCTATTCACTTTCCATTTGGTTGGTTATGGGGTGCTTGAAGCATTCTAATTACACGTATAATAGCAATTTTAATCTTGGGGACACTTATTGCTTAAGAAATTAAGTGTATATATTTATCTTATTTATGCACACATACATGAGGATGTGAAGGCCATATCATCCTAATAAGTGCTGGAGATTTATATTATAAATGCACTAGGATATAACTTTGTGAGAACTTGTTTTATAATGCTATTTTCAATGATTTATATCTCCTCTTTAGTTTGTGAATCCAAATTAATGGATGTCCTTGTCTCACGATACCACTCTTACTAATAAAGAATGATAATTCTAGTGTATATTATTTTGATAACATTATGCCAAGCATTATCAATTGGGAAAGTAATAAATTGATTATGATTGTCCTTTAAGGGTGTAAATTCAGCCATGATAATTAATTGAATATGTGGGTAGAGTAAGCATGAAGCCTTGGCCAACTGACAAGCCAATAAATGTTTATTCTTTATTTGAATTACACAAGATAAATCTTGATTTATGATTATTAATTAGAATTATGGGATAATACTCTCTCATGCTTAATGTGCTTCTCTTTGGTACTTTATTTAGGATATGCTTAGTTGGATTTATGAAAGCAATCCTTTTTTGGCAACTAGCTATTCATTAACATAGCTATAGTGTGTCTAAATTATGACATGGTAATTGGCCTATGGCTAATTTATCATTCCATGAATCATTGCTCCTTTAGGATAAATCTTTAATTCTTATTAATTTAGAGAATTGGGATGAATTTGAGTGTGAGGACCCTGTGGTTGAGAATTTATCAATATAATCCCAACCAAATACCACTATTAATGTTGGCATATTTTAACAAATGGTGTTTATCTCACCCCAAGTAAGAGGCCACATGGATGAGTCCTTATTTATATAACATGATGGTTAAGGATATTGTATCCTCCTCATCGTGTACACTTGTTTGGAAAAAGATAATCGTTCATGTTGGTTGAATGAATATGGTTACCTAGATCGATGTTAATATGGTACGATTGACATCATTATTTTTTAGGGTAAAACCTGAGCAGACCCTCGCTTATATAATCCCAATATTATTTGTTCATAAGTTTTACATTGGGCCACCTAGGTAGTGGACCCATGTTTGTTATTGGTGAACCCTAGTATGTTGTAAGGATAGGCTTGATGGTACTTTGATCTCTTATTAGGACCTATTGTACCTATCATGGTACCTTATTCTTACCAAGTTGATTCAATTAGTGATACCTAGTCAGATGGCTAGATGTTATGTTGAATCTTACCTTGTGTCATTATCCTTGTTAAGGATACCTATGGGTCTAAGTGAATCTTCTTGCTTAGTGAGTTGCCAAATCTTAATAATATAGGGTTATTATATGCTTGTTTTAGGTTAAGGATCCCTAGGTGGTTCGATAGGAAAACTAAGTGCCTCCTAAAGGTTCTAAGGTTATTAGTTTGGGCTTGCACACTCATACCCCTCGAATGGTGTTTCACTCTTTAGGCAACCCCTTTTCCTATGGAATCCTCTGGCATTGGTCATCTTGACATAAGTATCTCATTGGACCAATCTATTATGGGTTGCCTACTCTTTTGATGTAAGACCACACTATTGTGTTGTGCATGATAGAGATGCACAATGGGTTCTACACGTGGTTCTATTGTGTGCTCTGTTAACAATTCTCAAAGTTGCTTTTTGGGGGTTTTTTCATCTCATATCAAAACTTGTGATTTGAGTATTTCAGAAGATAATGTTCAAATTATCTCTCTTATAAAATGTTAAGATAAAGGTAAATTAATTTTACAACTAAGTCAAGTTATATTTACTATTTCATTTTTGCCAATTGCTACTCTAAATGAGGTGTGTAAATGACAATATGCTTGAATAGGTCATCATGTGATTCATAAATCTAGGATAGATTTAGATCATATGGTGCTTTTTTGAGAAATTCTGAGACTTGGGTGGCCTAAAAAGTGGGGAAAAGCCCTCCTTAGAGCTTAAAAAACCTATGAAACTATTTAAGGCATGGTTGGGAACATAGGAACATGTGCTGAGTATTATCATAAATGTTTCCTAATATTTTTCCCAATTTGAGATGAGTTATGAATATGGTCTAGAATACATGTAAGGGTGTTGATTATGGTTGACCAAATGTCATTGAGCTTGAGAGATTTCTACCACCTAATTTTATGGGTGTTAAAGCCAATGGTATAACTAATATATAAAGGTGTGTATGCATGAGTACATCCACCTATAGGGTGTGATAACTTTTGTGTTTGAGTTGGTGTTGTTGGATGACATTGAGTTAATAAGATTCTAATTTTCCATGATGACCATGCTTTCTACCTTTGCCTTATTAGGGTTAACCATTTCCAATTTTGGTTGCATTCAGGCAAGCCTCACTTGTCAACCATTGACTTGTATGGGTAGGTCAATAGGAGATAAGTGGTAAAGGCTTTGCTCTTAGAATAAAGGGGAATAGTGTTCAGTATATTTTGATGGGTTATATGGGTAGCCCATCACTATATTCTTGGAACATTATGACCCTAGGAAGACCAAGGGTTGACTTTAACTTGGAGGGTTGGATTGGGTAAGGGAAACTAGTTTGCGTGGGTGAATCAGTCAAACTTGCATCTTCCTCTCATCAAAGGAATGTCCTGAGCCTTTATGGAGTTGTAAAGCATGGATGGTAGTGATAACCATTACTAGCCCCATAGGTATGAATGCTAATTTTTTTGGTTTAGATAATCGATTATCTGTTTGAGTTTGTTGAAAGAGTGCAATGATGATAAAATTAAGGAACTAACATGCCCTTGTAAGTTGCATAGTTGTAAATGGAGTTAGAATGTCTTCATGGATTTGAGTTACTCCTAGTTGAGTAATGTTGTTATTAGAAATATTTCCATTTTTGAGAAGATATTATGGTAACCTTGGTGAAAGTATGTTAAATTATTATGTGTATGCAACTCTTTTATTCATAATCATGTGTTTATATTAGTTTGGTTGACTAATTTACGCTAGGATAGAGATCAGAATCATAAATAACCTTGTAAGGTATTGTTAGATTATCTATGGTTTGGTGGGAACCTCAAGGGCTAATCCTTATTTTATTTGCTTATTTTATTAGAACTCATCATCAACATGCTAAGGGTTATCTAGCTATCATTGTTGATGGTTGAGGATAACATTTTCAAGTTCTTTCTTGGCTTGTGTGTATTATTGCACCTATTTGGTTACTATAAAGTAAATAAATTACTAAGTAATGTGATTAATGTTTGGGAACATTACTTTGTTCTTAGTGATGGACTTATAAGCTACGTCTAACCTATGTTTTAGGTTGCAAACTTGATTATGGTTGGCTAAATTAAAACCATGGTACCCTGAAGGCAAAAAAGTATTATGTGTTATAATACTAAGTTTTGAAATTATTTATATTCTACTAAATTTATGCTTGGGTTGCTTTGTGATGTTGGCCCTTTGAGTGGAATGGAGGAGCTTGATTTTATCACAAAAATGGCTAAAAGCTATTAAGTGAGTAGATAAGTATTTTGATTTCATGATGTGGTTATTTGATCATGGGTAACTGTTAATCCCATTAAGGAGGCTATGATGCCTTGGTTATGTTTCAAATTTATGTGATGATTATTTGATTTTTGGATTGAGTTTTGGCATCTATGAGGATGCCATGATGCTCATGGTTATATATACTTTATGTTCATGGGGATGTTTTTTGTGATTATAGTGATATTATGGTTATGGAAACTATGATTTATATGTTGATGATGTAATATTCACCTAGATTCTTGGATGAGTGCATCCTTTCCCAAATTTTGGTTGCATTAATACTTAAGGTGGATGAGGCCACCTTATGATGATTGAGATATAATACTTCTGGGAGGTCCAAGGATGTGGCTTAACCTTGGAGGGCCTAATGGGTGTATATGGCTTAATTTCTTGTGCAAGTAGGGATGTTTTAGGGATCTCTTATTTCTAGTGGTTAGCATGAACCATCTAATCTATGAGACATGAACTTGGTTGGTAACCTTCCAAGATTCATGGATGTAGATTTATAGGCTATGTTAGGTCACACCTTTCCGTAGAATAAGGTGTTGATGGATTTGAGATCCTCAAAACTGAGCATGATGTTTCATGTTAGATGCTTTATGTCATCTTTGATGACATTTGGGGCATCAGATAGATCAATGTGGACCATCGATCCTTGTATTTCAATTCCCTATGTGTTTAAATATGTGATGTGAAAATACCTTGGCATAATGCCCCAAACCTCTTGACCCACATGTGTGTCATAATATTGTATTCCCCTTTAGTGCATATAAATTTATCATATGATGTGTAAGCATTTTTACATCTTATTGGTTATGTTAACCATGTAGACTTATAACTTCTTGTTTGTAGGAATGTATTTGGTTTGTAAACCCCATATTGCCTTGAAGTTATGTATTATTTATGTATATGATTGGGTGTTATGATGTGATAATGTACCTTTTTATGATGTAATTTTCCGTCATGAATCAACCTCTTTTATTGAAAATATACCAAGGTATAATGATTGTGTTATTAGTGTGATCCTACATCACTGCTCTAGCATTGAGTGTTGATGCAAGTAGGAGGTTTAGGGTGAAGAGAACACTATATAAAAGATGATTAGACTATGTTTAGGCTATGGAGTGGAGTCTCACGTAGGCTAAAAACCCACTTCTCCCTTTTACATGAAGTAGCCATCTGATTTGTTTGGGTTATGCACCATGAGTACCATAAGATGGCCATGGGATCTTCATGCATAATGGTCACCTCTTGGATCGAGTGTTCCTTCAACCACCTCTTTGGGGTTGTATAAACAACCTTGTGAAAATTGTATATGTAGCCTTATAAAATCACTATTTGGTCTTAGAATTTAGACTTTTATGAAAAATTAGTAAGATTGGACTTGTTGAAATACAAGTACGTGTTGAACTGTAAATTCAAGCATGCTATTCTTATGGTAATGGTTGAATTACCTAAAAAGAATATTTTGGTATGAATATTCTAAGTTTTTAACATGTGTTGACTGGTAAATGTAACCATGTTGTGTATAAGGTATTATTGTATATACCTGATACCATTTTTCAAAAATATATATATATTTTTTTTATTATTTAAGAATGGATGAAATGCATGCTGAATTTATGCTCAGGTGGATCAATGTTAAGTCCCGATTAGGTATATTTTATTACTTTTATGTATTTTTTTATACTACCATGAGGTAAGTGCAATGCGATGGTGGGATTATAATCCCTACAACCATCATGTGAGCTCACAAATTTGCAAAAAACATGCAAAACAATTTAGGGTTATTTTTGTATGCCTGGTATGGATTTTTTGATGTTTAAGGTGGCTAGTGTGAGATGTTTCACTAACCCTCAAATGGTAAATGGTGAAAGATAAGTAACCATGGTTTGATGGATCTTTGTTCTTGATAAAATTTTGTGATGAATGTTACCAAGAGGACATGTATGCACAACACGTGTTGTGGAAACCACATTGGTATGGTGGTTGTTGTTATTTCATTATGGAATGAATGAAGTATGTGCAAGGCATACTAGAGTTGGTGGCAATGCCATGAGCCTGTAAAAGCACTGTGTTTCTTAGCATTCTATATAATGATGTAAAATTTTGAGTATCCATATATATATTTATAACTTAAATGTTGTGGAAGACAACACCTTAAATATAAGGGGATTTTGGGGAAATTCTATTGAATTTCTTGGAGTAACTACTGTTGAATTTGTTGATTTTGTTATAATAACTCCTCATAGTGAGGAAAATTCTGTTGAAAATTATTTTGCTATTAAAATTTTGGTCATGTGTTCATGATTATGATGGAATTCATGTATATGTATTTGTTTTATCTTGGCAAGTACTCATGAATTTATGATTTAAAGAGTATTGAAAAACTCTTTGGATGTTAAATATTCAATTATATTTGATAATTATAACTATCATGCATGTTCTTGCATGAATTGAATCATTTTCAATTGCATGGGTGGCTAAAAATTAGGTAAAATTTAATGGTATTGTGATTAGAATAATAGTTTTCAGACAAGCTTTCATGGAAAAGGGCAAGATTTAGCTAGAGAAAAATGTGTTGCTTTAAGTGTTTAGGTCCCTGAGTGGAACTGTGGCCTTGAGAGATACAAAATTTTACATTTATATATTATCCTAGTTGTATTTTGTAGAGTTTCATGGCTGGTATAGGTGTGTTGAACACCTCATTTTGCTCACCTTGACCTTACAAAAAGAAAATCTAATTAAAATGGGGTAATTTTCTAGCCTAGTTAAATGAAGAACATGGTTGTCCTGGTGGTAGCTTATGGATTTAAGCAAGGTTGTGTGTTTACTCATGTTATGAGTTGGTTAAATATGCATGTTATACCAATAAGATAAGTATATAGAAATATTTATTATTTTGTCATTAGAATTCACATGTATGTGATATGCATGACTATTATGTTGATAATGATTGCTAATAGTTAGCAATCTGGTTATTTATCTTAATTGAGTTGTCTATTAATTCTTGTAATGTGTCTACAATTGTAAAAAGGGGTATGAGTCTCTTTCAGCATAGTATGGATCTTGATTATGGATTTGTCATCAGGATGGCTCCTCTTTAAGGAGGGCAGGATGTCATGGCCCCGTTAGTTAGCACCCACCACATGACTAAATTGTTGAAGTCTCATAATGTGTTTGTTGGTGACCAATCAGAGTTTGAACAATCTCCCTTGTAAATTTATTGATCTCCATATATATATATATATATATATATATATATATAAACATTAATATATATATATATATATATATACTCAGTATTTTAAACAAGGTCTTAATTGTTGGCATTTTGGCCTCAAATGTTCATTGAATGCCTATGTAAGTAATTAGGTAGAATCAAAGAGTAATTTAATTAGTTAAGTTTTTGTGCTAGCATATAGGCATGATGTCTTGGCTTTTCAAAGGGCCATATTAACTTTCAAGGTGTGGATTTTATCTTAAAGGTATGCATTGATGCCTATATGGCAAGGGTAACCAATAAGTAAATGAAACATTTAAACTCCCTCAACCACTAACCCACATGAAACTCTTCATATTTAGATTTATGAAAGCACATCAAGGAAGCATGTTATTTGGAAGCTGTAGACTTCATTGTGATGTTAAATTTAGTTTGGTAAATTCATTTAGGGATACGTTAGAGAAAGTGGCTTGATGATTTTTTTCCTTTCTTTTCTCTTTAGAAGTGTCAACCCTTATTTAGGAGAATGGCATTGGGGTTGAAAGGGAGAATGTTAGAGAGAGAGGAGAGAGGTCGCTACCATGGAGGGAGGAAGGAAGAGTGGGTGAAGAGATCTTGAGGGAAATATTGGAGTTACAGGTTTACACCTTACTCACCACCCTGTAAGGGAATTTTGTAGAGAATAGAGGGTTTCAAGATTGTGTTTGGGTTGCCATATATGAGTGCTTAGAAGAATTATATGTAGGAGGCTTGATTTGAAGCAAAACCTTACATTCTTAGGTCCCAAGCATGTCTATTATCTCCTTGTTACATTTTATTAAATGAATTTTATTTTAGTTTTATCAAGCTTTTGAGAAGCCTATTAGGGCATATGTCCAATTAGTATAATTTGTCATACCCACATGGATCTATGCCATGACTAGGTGTAGGAGGGCTTGTATGGGTGAAATTGCATGAAAATCCTCTTCTTGTGTTTTGGGTTTCTTAAATGAGTTGGTTGGTTGTTCAAATTGATTAAGCCAAATGATTTTATGAATGTAATTTTAATATTGTATGGATTGTTATATATTTGGGAATTTAAAATTTTTACATAATTATAGCTGAGGGTTGAATTGTAAAATCTATAGGCATTTTTGTATATTTTAATGGTAAAGAAAACCTCCCCAAATATAGACATTACTACTTAGAATAAAAATAATATGGTTAATTAATAATTTTCTAATATACATTTCCTTAGTGGGTATCCTTCTTGAGCATAAAATTCAGTGGGTATCATTACAATTGTTTTCCTAGCACTTGGTGATTTCTTGGCTATAGTATCCATTGAACAAGACCTCTTCATATGTCTCCACGTGTAATACTTAAGCCTATTGGCATAGGCTCCCCTTATGAAAATAATGTTAATCATGCATTTCTTTTCTAAGTTGTATTATTCCTTGTATGACAAGATTGTGACTTTAATTTCTAATTAGGGAAGAAAACACCAAAAATTAACATATAAGTTGATTTACTTATTGTACATCCAACACATTATTATAAAATCTTAGTATATGTTGCTTGCCTATTTGTATGATTACTTCTTGAACTTATTATTATTGTGAATTGTATGGTTGGGTTGGTAAGATGAAAAAGTGGAAAGCTTTATGTAGCCATTTATTTGTCCTTGGGTATGGTATGACATAACTGACATTATGTAGATATGACGAAGTTACTTGGGTTATAGTCTTGATAGTATTGTTGAGATTTTGAATTAATTTTTATAAAAGATGGTTGTAAGTGGTGGTACATGAAATAATGAGAAAAAACATTGGTACTTGCCTTGCTCATATGGTTTGCATTTGAAATTATTTCTTTCCTTTATTAGTGGTTGAAAATTCTTAGGATTCTATATTAATCAAGAGGAAATAAATTACCATGAACTTTTTATTATGTTATTATGTACAATGGATGGTTGTGCTTATATGATGAAGGAAATGAAATGTTGAAATTATGAGTCTAATTATGATTGAGATGATAATGACATTTTTTGGGTGGTTTTAGTCATTTGTATGCCACTATATGCATGGTTTCCATTATATTATAAAATCTACCTTGGTTTCCATTATTTTTCTTGTTTGGTAGTGTTATATGTTTGTACATGGGTGACTATGGCTTTAAAATAAAAATAGTACAATAGAAGCTTATGGGCTTCTCATGATTGGTCAAAATGGAATTACATTCTTTTGTTGTTTTCCCTCTTGTTGGGCTTATATTAATTAAGTAAAATTTATTCTCTAGAATGTTTACTAAGGAAGATATCTACATTTCTAGCTTTATGTTGATACATTATTATACCATTTTAGTGCAAGGATTGTTATGTTAGTTGGCTCTTCCATTTGGGAAGTCTAGCTCATGTTTATCTTATTTATTTTATTAAGTGATGTATTCATAATTGGTAGCACATGAATGGTTTTAAAATGATAAATTATGGGTTAAGTGATGGTAATGCTTTAAATATTACAGTTGACACATATTATGTTGAGTGCCTGATTCAGCATTGTACTTATTTAGTAACATAATGGATTTATCATTCTTATGCCTTCGGGATTACATTTGTATTCTTATGTAAAGGTTATCAACCTATGTATTCCTTAGTATTTTCATTTATACTTATGAACACCATCCTTCGTAAGGATCGATTATGTATATTACAAGTTGTATATTGTAGTGATTCAACTATGAGTATGGTTGAGTCCAAGTTTGGCATTTCATCATTTTAAGTAGGATTACTCATGTAGTTTGGCTTATTAAGGATATCATAGATATGGTTGGAATAATTATTCATATGTGTTTTTGTTACTCATTTAGCCTCAATTAATACATAATGTATGTGTCCAGATTTTGCTATTCAATTTTTGTTTGGTTGGTTATGGGGTGCTTGAAGCATTCCAATTAAATGTATATTAGGAATTTTAATCTTGGGGACACTTATTGATTAAGAAATTAAGTGTATATATTTATGTTATTTCCACACACGTACATGAAGATGTGAAGGCCATATCATGCTAATAAGTGATGGAGATTTATATTGTAAATGCACTAGGATATAACTTTATGAGAACATGTTTTATGATACTATTTTTAGTGCTTTATATCTCTTCCTTAGTTTGTGAATCCAACTTAATGGATGTCCTTGTCTCATGATACCACTCTTGATAATAATGAATGATAATTCTAATGTATACTATTTTTATAGTGTTATGTCAAGCATTATCATCTGAAATAGTAATAAATTGATTATGGTTGTCCTTTAAGGGTATAAATTCAGCCATGATAATTTATTGAATATGTCTATAGGTAGAGTAAGCATGAATCCTTGGTCAATCAGAAAGCCAATAAATGGTTATTAATAATTTGAATTGCATGATATAAATCTTGATTTATGATTGTTAACTAGAATTATGGGATAATACTCCCATGCTCAACGTGCTTCTCTTTGGTACTTTATTTAGGCTATGCTTGGTTGGCTTTATGCAAGAAACACTTTTGTGGAAACCAAATATTCATTAACATAGTTATAGTGGGTCTAAATTATGACACGGTAATTGGCCTATGGCTGATTTATCATTCCATGAATCATTGCTCCTTTGGGATAAATATTTCATTTTTCTTAATTTAGAGAGTTGGGATGAATTTGAGTGTGAGGACCCTGTGGTTGAGAATTTATCAATATAATCCCAACCAAATACCACTATTAATGTTGGCACATTTTAACATCTAGTGTTCATCTCACCCTAGGTAAGAGGCCACATGGATGAGTCCTTATTTGTATAACATGATGGTTAAGGACATTGTGTCCTCCTCGACATGTACACTTTCTTGGTGAATGATAATTGTTCATGATGGTTGAATGAATGTGGTTACCTAGTTCCATGTTAATATGGTAAGGTTGACATCATGATATTTTAGGGTAGAACTTGAGTAGACCCTTGCTTATGTGATCCAAAGATTCTTTGTTCATAAGTTTTATGTTGGGCCACCTAGGTAGTGGACCCATGTTAGTTATTGGTGAACCCTGGTAAGTTGTAAGGATCAATTTTATGGTACCTTGATCTCATATTAGGACCTATTATACCTATCATGGTACCTTGCTCTTACCAAGTTTATTTAATTAGTGATATCTAGTTAGATGGCTAGATGTTATGTTAAATCTTACCCTGTGTCATTATCCTTGTTAAGGATACCTATGGGTTTGAGTGAATCTTCTTGTCTAGTGAGTTTCCAAATCCTAACCATATAGGGTTATTAGATGCTTGTTTTGGGTTTAGGATCCCTAGGTGGTTCAATGGGAAAATCAAGTGCCTTCTAAAGGTTCTAAGGTTATTAGTGTGGACTCGCACACTAATACCCCTAGAATGGTATTTCACTCTTTAGGCAACCCCTTTTCCTATGGAATCCTCTATTGTTAATCATCCCAACATAAGTATCTCATTGGCCTATTCTATTATGGGTTGTCTACTATTTTATTGTAAGACCAAATTGTTGAGTTGTGCACGGTAGAGTGGCGTAGTGGGTTCTACATGTGGTTCTTTTACGTAGTCTATCAACAATTTTCAAATATTTTTGAGGGGATTATTTCAAACTATTTAATTTTCATCTCCCCTCATTTTCCCCTTTTCATAAAACTTGAGTGTCCCTACAAATTTTATTGATTCATACACAAATTTGCATTCTACACTCACATAGTTTCCTCAATTCCAACTCCCTATGCCTATTCCTCCATTGGTGTCACTTCTATCTCCCACACTTGTAACAAACACATCAATTTCCATTCTATCCATTTCTTACACTTACATAATAAACCCAAACCCCTCAAAGGAGGTAGAATGGAGCAAGTCACTAATACAAATGTAGACTCTCAAATCACATATGGGAGTAGGTTACAAAGACATCTACCAAAAACTAATGGTAATATCAGTGAAGGATATAACACTCATCATTATTCCCATCAGTGTAACATATTCAATTATAGATTCACAAGTGATAGTTTTGATATAATAAGATGATACTCCTAGTTGGTTAGCACAAATAGTGGGGAATAAATATAAGTAGATGGTGTCCATAAATACATTGGATTTTGGCCTCACAAATGTACATAAGAAATACAAAACAACTCACAAGACCATATCAAGGATATTGTATGATTTAGTAGGGGAGAAGTATGTAGTGATTTTAGTCCCTCCACCAGATAAACATAAAAAAGATCTAGTGGTGGGGGATTTCCATGTATCAAAGATTCACCTTGAATGTCCTACAAGAGAGGTATTGAAACATGATGTTCAATCCAACATTAAATCTCTTTTTGAGAAAATGGATAGTGACAAGGTCACTAAGGACAAATTGAAGAACAAGGTTGAATAATTTTTCTACATTAAAGAAATTAATTGATCCCATTGCTCAACCAACACAATGTTAGGTTGTGGAGCTAAAAGCTTCACCAATGCAAACATGGAGGAGTTACTGAGTGTCACAGTCATCGACGTCGGTTAGGGGTGAACAGGAAGCTACCGACATTGGCAAGAGTTGATCAACATCGGTCATCTCCTGTCAGATAGGGACCGACGTTGGTCGCCTGTGTTGTTCTAGAACTGTTCGTTGCACGAATAGTTAGTTTGTTGAATTGGTTGTTTACATGTAAAGGCTATTTTTAGTCTTGAGTTGCATGTCTAATTATTGTAAATTAGGAAGTCTAAGTTATTGTTTAGTATGGGATCTATTTATATACCCATTAACATGTATTGTAATGATGAGCAATAGAGGAAGGCAAGGTAGATCCTTCCAATTGTAAGAACAGGGTGATCTACAGGTTATTGCAAGATCAAGAAGAAGTTCTACATGGTAAGTAAGATCATTTGAATTGCAGGTTATTGCAAGTTCATGGTAGATCTACATGTGTAAGTAAGATCATTTGAGTTGCAGGTTGTTGCAAGTTCATGGGAGATCTACTTGAAGTACTTTGAGTACTTATGTACTGACAGGGTTATTACTGACTGGTTGGAGGTGAACACCAACTCTGTGTTTGAGTTGTGTGTTGGGACCATTTTTGGTAAGAGAGTGAACTCTTGATTGAGAATTATTGGGAGCCCTTGAGGTGTGGGAAGCCTTACAGAGGTGTGAGAAGAAGTGGCATCTTCTTTATTGTATTTTCTTTTTGGATGAGTATTAATACAAGTTTGTGTATTGTCTCTCATATTCTGTGTCATTTGTGTATTCTAGATACTTGTTCATTCTGGTATAATTCCGTGTTTAGTTGCTTATACAAGGTAATCATATTGTGCTCTTATTAAGGAGCAAGATCTTGACAAGTTGGAATCAGAGCATTTATGTTCTTGGTTCCACCCCTAACAATTAGTATCAGAGCTTTTGGTTGGGTTACTAATAGGTTGTATCAGATCTGGTTAGTTTTTGTTGATTACAAGTCACTCACAGGGGTTTCTATTTGAGTGGGAGTATAGCAATGGTAGAAGAAAGTAAGCTACGAATAGAGAAGTTTAATGGCAAGAACTATCAATTATGGAAGATGCAGATAGAATATTATCTGTATCAGAAAGATTTGTACTTACCGTTGGGTGGGGTTGCATGCAAGCCCAAGGATATGAAGGATGAAGAATGGAATGTTCTTGATTGGAAGGCTCTGGGATCTATAAGGTTGAGTCTTGCATCATCTGTGATTTCCAACTTATCATAGGCTAAGACAATGGTAGAGTTGATGGAATCTTTGGCAAATTTATATGAAAAACCCTCAGCTTTGAATAAGGTATTTCTTATGAAGCAATTATTTAATTTGTAAATGTTGGAAGGTGGATCTGTACATAGTCATCTTAGTGATTTCCATGGTTTGGTAAACCATTTAAATTTAGTCAATATTATTTTTGATGATGAAATTAAGGCTCTCTTAATCTTATGCTCATTACCTAAAAGTTGAGAGAGTTTGGTAATGGTAGTTAGTAATACTGCGTCTGCTTCAAAAATATTAAAAGTGGATGATGTTGTGAGTGTAATCTTGAATGAAGAAATTCATAGGAAAAACAAAAGTGAATCATCAGGGAATGCTTTGAGTGTTGAAAGCAGGGGAAGGCAAAGAGAGAAGATCGAGCATGGGAGATCAAGGTCAAAGATAGGCAGGAGATCCAAGTCCAGGTATGGCAGAATAACCTGCTGGAAATGTGGAAAGTAAGGGCATGTAAAGAGAGATTGTAGGTCGGTTGAAGATCAGCATGAAGGACATGAAGAAGTAGATGTTGTAGAGTTTGTTGCACAAGATGCTCTGGTATGTTCCTTGGATAAAGTAGAATCTTGGGTTTTAGATTCTGGTGCCTCTTTCCATGCATCCCCAAATAGGGAATAATTTCATGAATATATCCAGGGAGACTTTGGAGAAATTTATTTATGGGATGGTAAGCCTTGTCAAATGGTTGGCAAAGGGAAAGTGAAGCTAAAATTGCAGACGGGCAACACATGGGTGTTGAAGGAGGTCATGCATGTCCCAGTCCTGAAGCAAAATTTGATTTTTGTTGGAAAGTTGGGTGATGAGGGTTGCACAGTAACTCTCACAGTAGACTCTTGGAAAGTTTCCAAGGGTGCACTTGTAGCAAGAGGTAAGAAAGTAGGTACGCTTTAGCTATCTACTTGTATTACTGATTCTCCTTTTAGTTTATCTACTTCAGCTATAGATTTGAAGATGTGGCTTAATAGGCTTGGTCACATGAATAAGAAGGGGATGCATGTTCTTGAGTCAAATGGTATGCTTTCATATTTGAAAAGCGTGGATCGAGATTTCTGTAAGCAAAGGAAGAAAGTGACGTTTCTTGAGAAATCCGATGTTCGTGACAAGAATAAGAAAGCCTTGGTTTTCAAGGAGAAGATGATGGATAGAGATCAGTGTAAGGCACTAAAGAATTCTAAGCAAAGCAAGGTTGATTTGGATAGGGTTTTGATCTAAAAGGAGCTCACGGGTAAAAGTCATCACTCACAAGTAAAACATAGAGACCGATGTCAGTTAGAAAACTGACGTCAACATCCAGACAGGGACTGATGTCAGCTATGTGCAGCCCAACATCAGTGACTCTAGACAAATAAACATCAACGTTGGTCAGGGGGAACTGACATCGGTGATGAGGCAGTCGCATGGAACCGACATCGATTGGGTGTAGACTAAGATGTGATCGACATCGGTCACTAAGATGAATTTTGGGTGGACAACAATCTGTCAAAGAGTCTCAAGTGCCCATATGGAGGATGTAAAGGGTAAGTAAGCCTCAAATTCATCATTTTCCTTCTTTACACTACTTATTTCTCACTGATGGTCAAGAACCAGGAAGTTATTAAAGAAGCAGAGCAGGTAGATCTAGGAAATAGTGGGAGCTTGGCATGGATGAAGGATGTGATTCCTTGGAGAAGAACCAAATGAGAGTTTTTTTGGTGGAGTTGCCAGCTAGAAGAAAGCACTGAGAGACAAATGGATGTTCAGGATAAAGAAGAGTGGGAATGGACACGTGAGATGAAAGGTTAGGTTATATGGTCTTGAGTAAGCTACAAGACAATGGAGGTTTGACCATTGTGTTTTTCTTTACCAAGTTGGATAATATTAGCTACATTATCCTATTACTGTATGTTGTGCTTGTTGCAGGGTCACATATGCAGGGAGTTGTTAAACTAAAGGTAAAATTAGTTCAGAGATGTGTCATGAGGAATCTAGGAGCAGCAAGATTCTTTGGCATGAGTGTGTTCTAGAGACATGGAAGGTCACAGGTTTATTTTGTCTTCGGATGATTGTGTGAAACCAGTTAGCATGCCAATGGTTGGATAGTTCTATGAACAGTGTCCTGATTCACATAATGAGGTTGAGTACATATGTACTAAACCTGAGATTTCCCAAGTAGTGGGAGTTGTCAACAAGTTTGGGGTCAGTCTGAGAAAGAAGCACTGGAGGGCAGTTCAATGGATTTTAAAGTATTTGAGAGGGACCAATAGCAGGTGCACATGCTATGCAGGGTCAAGTTCTTTTCTACATGGGTTTGTAGATGCGGATGTGGCAGGTGATTTGGATGACAGGAGGTGTACCACAAGATTTTTGGTGGTTGGTCTTCAAGAGTGATCTTGAAGAGGGATACAAATCCAGGGAACAAACTAGATGATGTATAAGTACAGGTGCACCTATTTATCTCCACGTGGGAGATTGTTAGGTTGTGGAGCTAAAAGCTTCACCAATGCAAACATGGAGGAGTTGCTGAGTGTCACAGTCACCGGCGTCAGTCAGGCCAACCGATGTCAGTCAGGGGTGAATAGGAAGCTACCAACATTAGCAGGAGTCAACTGACGTTGGTCATTTCTAGTCAGATAGGGACCGACGTCAGTCACCTGTGCGGTTCCAAAACTATTCATTGCACGAACAGTTAGTTTGTTGAATTAGTTGTTTGCATGTAAAGGCTATTTTTGGTCTTGAGTTACGTGTCTAATTATTGTAAATTAGGAATTCTAAGTTATTGTTTAGTATGGGATCTATTTATAGACCCATTGGCATGTATTGTAATGATGAGAAATAGAGGAAGGCAAGGTAGATCCTTCCAATTGTAAGAACAGGGTGATCTGCAGGTTGTTTCAAGATCAGGAAGAAGTTCTACATGATAAGTAAGATCATTTGAATTGCAGGTTGTTGCAAGTTCATGGTAGATCTACATGTGTAAGTAAGATCATTTGAGTTGCAGGTTGTTGCAAGTTCATGAGAGATCTACTTGAAGTACTTTGAGTACTTGTGTACTGGCAAGGTTGTTACTGACTAGTTGGAGGTGAACACCAACTCTGTGTTTGAGTTGTGTGTTGGGACCATTTTTGGTAAGAGAGTGAACTCTTGATTGAAAATTACTAGGAGCCCTTGAGGTGTGGGAAGCCTTATAGAGGTGTGAGAAGAAGTGGCATCTTCTTTATTGTATTTTCTTTCTAGATGAGTATTAATACAAGTTTGTGTATTGTCTCTCATATTCTGTGTCATTTGTGAATTCTAGTTACTTGTTCATTCTGGTATAATTCCGTGTTTAGTTGCTTATACAAGGTAATCATATTGTGCTCTTATTAAGGAGCAAGATCTTGACAGTTGGAATCAGAGCTGTTTGTTGTTCTAGATTTCCTCCCTAACACACAACCTATTACTCAGATCATAGGTCAAAGACACATTATGCAGTGAAATAAATTACTAGAATGGGAAGGGCTACAAAGGACTGGGCAAAAGAGCTCATCTCAAAGGGAAACAAAGTTACTGAATTAGTAATGGAACATTATACAACTTTGAAGGAGAGAAGGGTCACCTTTAGAGAGAAAATAAACAAGTGTCAAGAATAGATAGAAAGGTTGAACCTTTTCTATCCAAAGTTGATAGTTTTGGATACAATTGAAGTTGAAATCCTCCTTGCAAAAAAGATACTGAGAAATGATGCAAAATAAGAGGAGTTGGATAGAGCATCTCAATTCCAAATAAAGATACTCATAGATATTGCCAATAAAGTTAAGGTTACACATAATAAGGCCACTAATATGATATATGACATTTAATTTTTTTAAAATAAATTGTCATGTCAAGCAACATATAAAACAAACTAGGTCCTTTAGTGTATGAAGTTTAGAATAAATTCAAACAAGTGGTTGAAAGAGAATCAACATGAGATAAAACCTTAATCTTGAGCTCTATGCACCATTTTGTCAAGTACCATAACACATTGGTTCAAATGGGAAAGGAGACTCAATAATATAGAAATTTTAGAAGGGAACTCTCTAATATAATATTAGAATACAAAATAAGCAACCTCTACTCTTTTGGTCTTGATGAAGATCAAATCCTGAATATCTTCAAGAGTTTTGATGCATATATTGAAAAGACATAGGTCAAGAAGGATAAAGAGCCTTCAGATGTTTTGGTTGTAGATTAATTCTTTCTATCAAAAAATTCTTGTATATTGTATTTTCCTTGTTGTAAAAATATTGTAAATTTATAGATTGTAAATTGAAACTATCATTTTGACAGCTATTTTTGAGAAAGAGCCATATGCAATTTCCATGTTCATTTTTTACAAGTTGAAAGTTGTAAAAAGCAAACTTGTAAATTACACTTTCTATTTTGACAAGTTTGAGTTGCTTAAGTTATAAAAGAACATATTGTAAAACACATTTCTAGTTTTATCAAAATTGTGTGACTTGAAAGTTGTAAAAGTCCCAATTAAAATTATAAGTTAGGGTTTTACAAAAAGTAACTTAGTTATCTAAATCTATCTTTTACTCTAAAGTTAAAGTTGCACTTTGGTGCCTCATTGCATGGAAAAGCCATTGCAGCTAAATTGGAGAAGACAAATGCATTACGTGAATATTTATAAGTATCCTCCATGACTCTAGAAGTTAAGTGGAATTCCCAACACTTTCATGTTTCTTTCCAACCGTTCACCTTTCCAAGGATGTCATTGAAGCTAAAGAGCATGTCCCTTTGCATGATTTTCAAATAGGCACGGATTTCTTTGTTAACTACATCAATTTCATGAGATTTTTTGTATAAATATGGGTACCTTAGCCTATTCCATCTTATCTTTTTACTACTAGAGAGATTATTCTACATTTTGAACAATTTGTTTATATGAGGTAACCTAGAGAATGAGAATAAATTAAAGATTTGCCTTTCTCATTTATGTAATCTTTGTGTATGCAAGGTTATTTAAATATTTGTGGATGTTTTGATTCTTATTTAGTCATGAAATTTAATTTTTGGTATTATATTTCCCTTATGAAATATTATTTGATTAATTAAAAAATAAAGAATCTTGTCCCTTGTATGAGTATGAAAAATACCCAATATTTCCTTTAGTTTCACATTTGCATGAGTTTGTGCTTCAACAATTTTCAAAATATTAATTATTCAATTTTATTCATTCAATAAAGCATTAAAATCCTCTACAAAATATTTAGTGAAATCACCATTTCCATTTTTTGTAATTTCATTCCTAAAACTCTTTTCTCCCAGTCAAACCCTAGTTTAAAAACAAGATCACTAAGAAGTAGAATTTAAAAATGAGTTGGTAATTTATTAGTTGCACTAAATTTAGTGAAAGGAAGTTAGCCTTATTTGTAGGTTTACCTTAATTTTCCAAATTCCTAAAACTTGGAGGTGATCCCATTGTATCATTCAATTTCCACACATCTAGTTACAATATCAAGGCGGGTGTAAAATCTATGTGATAACAATAACCTTATCAAAATGTTTTTCATTATAAACATGGGTATCATCATGATCCATAGTATGAGATCAATCATTATTTTGAGACATATTAGATGGTGGGAGGGGAAGCCTAATATGTTCAAGAGGCACACCTCCCAATCTAAGGTTACACTTAGGTTGCATGCAAAATAATAGGAGGAAATGCAAAAGTATAGCAATCTAAAACCTTATCTAGTTAAAAACCTTAGGAATAAAAAAAAATTCATTTATTTAAATCAAGTTTACCAAAATATTTAACAGTGTAGTAATCTAAAACCCTAGTTGGTTAAATACCCTAGGAATCAAAAAAAATTGCATTCATATAAATCATGTTCACCAAAGTGTTTAACCCTAGCTAGCTAAAAACCCTAGGAATTAGATTTTTTTTATTATTAGAATCTTATTCAATGATAATGTTATCATTGTCAAAATGGGTATCATCATGATCCATAGTATGTGATCACTCATTGTTTTGAGACACCTTAGATGGTGAGAGGGGAAGCACAATATGTTTAATAGGCACACCTCCCAATATAAGGCTACACTTAGGTTGCATGAAAAATAATAGGAGGAAATGCAAAAGTATAGCAATCTAAAACCTTATCTAGTTAAAAACCTTAGGAATAATTTTTTTTTCATTTATTTTAATCAAGTTTACCAAAATATTTAACAGTGTAGTAATTTAAAACCCTAGTTGGTTAAAAACCCTAGGAATCAGAAAAATTTGCATTCATATAAATCATGTTCACCAAAGTATTTAACCCTAGATAGCTAAAAACCCTAGGAATTAGATTTTTTTTTATTATTAGAATCTTATTCAATGATAACATTATCATTGTCAAAATGGGTATCATCATGATCCATAGTGTGCGATCACTCATTTTTTTGAGACATCTTAGATGGTGAGAGGGGAAACTCAATATGTTTAATAGACACACCTCCCAATCTAGGGCTATACCTAGGTTTCATTAAAAATAATAGTAATAAATGAAAATGTATAGCAATCTAAAACCCTAGCTGGCTAAACACCCTAAGAATAAAAAAATACATTCATATAAATTAGGTTCACCAAAATATTTACTAGTATAACAATTTGAAACCCTAACTGGATAAAAACCCTAAGAATTAGAAAAAATTACATTCAAATAAATTGGGTTCACCAAAATATTTAACCCTAGTTGGATAAAAACCTAGGAATTAGAAATGTTTTTATTATCAAAATCTTCTTCAATGATAACCTTATCATTGCCAACATGGGCATCATCATGATCCATAGTATGAGATCACTCATTGTTTAGAGACATCTTAGATGGTGTGAGGGGAAGCTCAACATGTTAAACAGGCACACCTCCCAATCTAGGGCTATGCCTAGGTTACATGCAAAATAATATAAGTAGGAAATGAAAAAGTATAGTAATCTAAAACCCTAGTTGCCTAAAAACCCTAGGAATGAAAAAAATTTGCATTTATATGAATTGGGTTCACAAAAATATTTAACCCTAAAAATATAGATTAGAGAATCTAGGCTTAAATGGGATAGAGATATCCTAGGGCACAAGGGTGATAAACTATCTCTATAATATCCCAAGTAGGTACTAAACTCAAATATAACATATGCTAAATTTATAAAACTCAGGATAGGCTAAATATAAAAAGTACAACTAAGCTATGTATGAAAATGATAAAGAATAAATGTACATAGATGGTTATGATGGTAACATAATATTGGATCTAGAACAAGTAGAAAGAAAAATAGAAGATGATTTTGGAATAGTCACCTATTTTTTGATTGTCTCTAGAGCTCTAGACACTTGCATCAGCTTGGGATAGTAGCATTGATGCTACTATCTAAGTTTGATGCATGTGTCTTATATAGAATACATGTTGGAAAAGATGTGATAACCTAGATGTTTTTGATTTTTTTCACCTTTGTTTTAGTGCATGCATATCTAGGTCATTGAATGTCACTCCTCATGAAATGTCAAAACCCTAGTTCTTCATATTCATGATGAACTTGGGAAAAAATGGATCAGTGGGCACATGGTGTTGAGTTAACCCCAAAAAACCCTCTATTATTGGGAAATTCTTACATATATAATACTCTGAAGAGGGCCTTAGATTGATGTAGTTATCCCCTACATGTTAGCTTTTATGTGAACCATGCACTATGTGGAAATCAAGTACAATAATGGCCTAGCTTATAACTTGGAAATTTGGGCTATTAGGCTACTCCTTTAGTAATTCATACTTATAGATGTGTTATCTCTATGAATGATATGGAAATAAAATAAAATAGGGAAACTTTTCTTAATTAAATGCTCTTTGGTATGAATACTAGGTATTTTTCATGTGTTTCTAGGTGGTGAATGAATGAGGGTTGATATTATATTTATATCAATCCCTTTGGAGAAGTAATTTGCATTAAAGCATTTAAGTTGAATATTAGGATACATTTTATTTGAAAAATATATGACTTTACGGAAATGGACACTTGTATCAGGTCAGGACACTAGTATTGACATAGGTGTTTATCCTAGATATTAGTGTCTAAGGAGTAGGAAAGTAGGTACTAACTCAAAACTTTCAGAAGTGGAAGATAAGTATATTTTAAGAATTCTAGGCAAGATAGAAGGCCTAGGTCATCAAAATAAGACTGGTTGGACTAAGAGATAGGCCAAGAGGCATAATATAGAGAAGATACAAGACTTATAGAAGTGGGAAAGGTCTATAACTAAGAGGAATAATGAAGGTCTCATTTTGTCAAGTATATAATAACAAGAGTATATATAATCCATAAATATCATCTACACCCCACTTATTTGGTATAAGTTTCCAACATTCAACTTAGTTCGAGAAAGACTCTCCCAAATCCCATTCTACCCAATTTAACATAACTCTTTAAAAGGTTAAAAACATACCAATTAACCCATAACCATCTAATAATAGTCCCATTCCTAAATATAGTACATCCACCAAATTAGTAACAATAATTAATCCTCTTTTTTTAGAAAGACTAAATCTTAATAAATAAGTGCTGAAACCAAAATTTGACTTTGTAGTTCAACTAAAAAATGTTTGTGTCAAAATTCCTTTGTTTTAAGAAATTAAGGATGTTCCCATCTATACTAAATCTATATGAGACCTCTTCCTTAAGAACCCTAGTCAGAGATGGAAATATCTCAATACTATCCATGTGGTTGGATAACTTGTAGACATCATGTTGCATAATATTATCCAAACTAAATACTCTAACCGATGCACCCCGATTATTATATGTCTACATCAATGGAAACCTTATTAAAACACTTTAATTTATTTAGGATCAACCATTAATGTCATGATAAAATAAACTATGAGGGAAATTATGCTTATAAGCCTTTGTAAATCACCAATTATTATATAGATGGTAGATCGTTCAACCATAAAACCTAGAGGAGTCATATAATACCTTATTATCATAATGGACTCATGGGAGTATTCAACTAATTTCATGATATTATAACCCAAATCAAACCTAAGTAGATACCTTTTGATCTCAGGTAGACCTTGGTTGGCTAAAACTAATTAATTTATTGGTTGTAGGCTAGGGAATATTCTCATTTTCAATTGAAACACCATGAAGAAAATAGTTTTATATCCACCAACTCAACCTTCATTTGAGGGAGAACAATGTTTATGGGTAGAATTTGAAGATGATGATCAAATCTACTTATAAACCCTACTCACCATTTAATGTAACCCTTTCTTTAAAACACAAGAGGAAGGCATAGTCACTTATAATGTCATACAAGATGGGTATACAATAGACCAACATGCAAATAATCTCCTCAAATGCACACATTTCCCCCTTAGTAATATTTTCCTAATAGATGAATCCTCATACATAAGGGAAGATATAAAAACTTTCAATCACCTCTTACCATACCCTTATCAACTTGGCACTCTTATAGGGAACATTTTTTTTATGATAACCCTATCAAAATAAGTGGATATACTACTAGAAAGATACCTCAATATCAATAATAAACTAGATCCCCATAATGAAACCCAACTAGTCACCATGTGTAATAACCCAAAAGTGGTATTTGAGTGTTAAGAGTGATAATTGAGACTACTTATCCCTAAATTACTCCTAGACCTATCCTAGAGCCTATTATCACACTTATCCAGCCTTTGTGTAGGCCAAAGGTGTCCCTAATCAGCCCCAAAGTAGTCTTAGACCCTCATTTCCTGATCTTAGCCCTTCATGATTTATGTTATGCTAGATAGACACTAGTACCGTAATAAGGACACTAACACCACATGGAATTACTGTCCCCAAAATGGCACTAATGTATTTTACCCTATCTTTTCCCAAACATATATCTTTTCAAAACTAAAGCCTCTTAGGGTTGGCCTAGACATCTTTTATCATCTGCACAAGCAAAAAAACAATATATACATGACTTTTAACCCTCTAACCACTATATGGAAATCATATGAAAAATAAACATTTAAAATTAAAACAATTTGAGCATAATTAAGGTCATCAATCCCTATTCTACCCTACTTCTGCATACTACCATCTACAATAACCCTAATCTTAAATTATCCAAATTTTTTTGTCTCAAGCACATTCAAGGCACTCAAGGACACTATCATACTAACATCATGTGCACTTACACCACCACTTAGGTTGGGAGAACCACATCAACATTGATCCATCATCAAAGTATTGGTATGTAGGCAACTCTCTTCTTAACAAGGTGTTGAGGATGTCCATCCTACCCTACTAACGAACACACTTTTTAGCTCATGCCCTAGTTACATGTAGGATTAGGGTTTGCATAATAAATAATTATTTATAGGAAACATACAGGGTTATAAAAATCATGTGTGCAAGAATAAACCTTAGATATCTAAACATAGGTGTACCCAAAAACTTGAGATAATACTACACAGAGTACACTACCAGCAATATCAAGAAACTATCACCACATTTTCAATAATTATGCTACTATCTAATTGTGGTTCTATTATCTAGGAGGGGTTTTGACATAAGGATCTATTTTAAAACACTTAGACCATCTTTCATCTCAGTTTCCAACACCTATATCATCCGTATAAGGTGTTTTCCAGCTAAGTCATTACTTACACTATTTATTACTATTTTTAGAAAAGTCAAATCTAGTCAATTATGTAATAAATTAGTGGTTACATTTATTGCATATTATTTCCTTGATTTATTCTACTCATCTCTCTAAAAAACATATGATTTACACTTTCTAAGTCCTAAAATGTTAAAACATTCGGTGAACCTAACTTCAAACATTGCTCAAACCCTAACCTTATATAACCTTAGCATTTACAAGACCCACACTCAGATTTTAGATCCATATATCTTCTAATTTTTATTTCATATAATCATGATAATAATGATAGAAGTCAATCACTTTTTGATGCAAATTCTAATTCTTTCATTTGCATTCTTGTTTCCTCTAATTCAGACTAAACTCAAAAAATACATAAACACATGTATAGATGATGCTTTATATCATTTGAAATACATGTCATGTTTCATTATATCTATAGCATTTCATTGTTCTCTTATGTATAATTCAATTAATAAATAAATCCTTACATACATAGAGGATCTATTACATAAGCTAATAACCAAGTTTCAAGTTTCAATGTCATATCTTATGCACAATAAATAACCTCCTTCTCCTCCTCATATCCATGAGGGTGATAGCCACTTTCCCTTTAACTAGGTCCATTCTATAACTCCTCCATGATATGAGTTAGTTTATATTATTGTTACTAATGTCCATACTAAGCCTATCCACACATCTCCTCTACAAGTTGTATGCCTATATGTTTAATTATAAGTAACTAGGGTTTGAACTTGTGAGACTCTAAGGGATCAAATTATTAGTATGAGTAAGCTAATACCAGATTTATGGAATCAAAATCAATTATTAAGTGAATAAGTCACATTATTTATAAATCATATGACATGTACGTAGTCTTCAGAATATGCTAGTGTAAACCATGTATATGCATCTACACCTAACAAAGTTGTGCCTAACACTCTTTCATATCCAAATAATAAATCACAACAAAGTAAATCTACAACTAGTGATTAAAAAAGCATTAAAAGATCAAATAAAATTTCAAGTGAGGTACTAAAGGAAGTGATTAAATTTAAGTTGATCAACCTATACCCTCTACACCTAGTGAGGAGATACATATATTATTATGCATATCATACACTGCATAGGTACCACACCAATTCATGTTTAATATTGAAAATAAAAATACAATAGATAATGGATACAGATGAGTCAAATAATGATACATCATCTAAAAAACATACAATGGCACATTTATAAATTTAAAAAGGGTCAAATTCATAAATAATACAAAATTGGTTACCAAAACATAACTCAAAGCAACAAAAGGTTCACAAAGCATAATCAGAGTAATAAATAGTATAATAAACATAGGTGAAGCAAGTAAAAGAGGCAAATCTATCTCTCAAAAATGAGGCTCAAAATTCATAGCAATATGGGTTTGGTCAAAAATATCTACAATAGTTTGATTATCATAGTCAAGGTTTGGGAAAGCAGGCCCAAGCATTCACTACTCCTATTTTGGCAGTTGATAATATTGGTCAACAAGGTTTGGGATATATTAAACATTCTATGGAAAATCATTAACAAATATAGTTTATCAAGGAAAAATATATAGATGCATAAGACATGTTAAAAAAGAGTAAGAACTTTAGTTGAAAAGTCAAACTCATGCTAAGCCAACAAGAATTCTCAAAAGAGGTTTTCTAGTAAAAGAGAATCCATAACACCACATGCCTATAATAAGTATAGTTTCAAAGGGAAAATCACAATCAATATTCCAAATCATAGTTAAGAAATTTAACTCCATAGTATGAGGCAATTCCCTCTAAAATTCTATGTTATTATGATTCTAATGATGAACAATACTCAGATTCCTACTACAACACCACTCAACTAAAACATAGAAATCACACTACACAAGAGGTTACCATTCCTATTTTTGAAACATGCCATAGTGATAGTGAGTCTCCAATGTTCTTGTACATATTTTCCTTATCTCTTGATCTTTTTACTAGTTCTTTTTCATGTTCCTTGTACATAGCTTATTATACAAAAAAATATAAAAATAATATAACATGTCAAAAACATAAAAACATTCAAATATTACTCAAAAAACACAAAATTATAGATTGTATACATTGATATGTTTAAATTTATTATATTTTATAGAAACTACATATCCTATCTATCTTAGTATAGTCAGTTTTATCGTACACACATACTTCACTTGTTCTTATCGAGTGTTTGTAGATTGATATAGGACGTAGACCCACTACATTGATCCAAAATTGTTATTATCTACCCACTGGGGGCATATACACCAATGCATGGGTCTTCACTTGATGCATTCACCCAATTGGGGCACCCTATACATATTTTCAATTACCAAGTTCTATCTTTCTATACTCTACATCCCAAATTTAGCATTGTTACATCTTGATATTGATCATTCTACTCTTACTCAGATTTTTTGCTAGCTATTACTATTTTAGACTCATCATATGTATATCCTAGATCTTACATAGATTTATATTACATATTCATGCATGATTTCATTTATAGCTTTCTTATTATAGACTTGATTGTATCTTTATGCTTCTTTTATTTGAGAGCATTTGAATATGCCATTATTCATTAGATCTACGCCACTTTTATTCACAATATGTATGATTTGGACATATGCCCATGTCTTTATGTGTGCCTTTCTTGATTGTATATATAGACATTTGAACATGTCCTTCTATATGTATCTAAGCCAACTTACTTATTTCTTACATATATAGACGTTTAAACATGTCCTTGTATGTCTTGTTTTCCTTAGATTTAGTGACATGTGCCCATGTCCCTTGTATTGTGCCCCTTGGCCTACTTTGTATGCCTTATGTGTTTTGTATGTATGATTTCTTGTATGAATCATGGCCATGAAACTTTTTATTTTCTTGTTACACACACCATTTTTTGATGCCATGAGGGACCTCATGCTTTTACCCTTCTTACATGGGTGCCATGATGGACACCATACCCCATCCCCCTAGGTAGCTATCCAATTTTACTCAGATTTGCTATTACATACATTTTTAAATCTATCTTGAGACCTTTGTGAATGCTAGACATGACATACATCTCACATTACATACTTATGATTAGATCATCTTACATTTTGATGTTATGTATGCATATTATATTAGTTTATTACGTAGTTATCATAAATGCTTAAGTTAATACACTTTTCTTAGAGCTTTTTTATTTTGAGGACAAATTTTACACATGTTCAAAAAATCTCATAATAAGAGGGGTAATTCATAGTGGTTTGTCATAGAGATCAGGCTCTTATATTACACTCATAATACAATTTTAAGCACACAAGCTTAGTTATAAAAAATTAGATGCAGGTAAACATAGAGGGAAAATAGTGACCCAAATGTAGTATAGTTGCATAGAATTTAGACCAGAAGAACATTAACACCTAAATTGGGACACTAGCACCACATGGAGATATTGTCAAAAATATGGTGCTACTATCTAGTAGCCTTAGTTTGAAAAAAACCTAGATTGGCTAGAACAGTATAATAGGTACAATAAAAATTTCAATAGATTTAGTTACAGATTTATTAGTTATAATTAGTTTTACTCATATTAAACTAGTTCATCTTAGATTCATATTAGTTTTATTAGATTAAGGGAATCATTCATGACATGACCATTCCCATTTTTAGTTCAGATACCCAGATATAATTTATTACAACTTAGTCCTGAATCCATATACTTAGATATTAGATTTAGGGGCATGTGTATGACACATTATTTATGTATGCTTACTTACACATCAGTTGATCATATGGAATGACAAATTCCATATCAATTCTATGTTGTATACACCCAGCATCATATTCTAGGTTGCACACTAATTTCATGCCTTACTCCATCTGTAGTAGATGGCATTCTCGAGTGGCTTAGAGTCACCTGATATACCCAAGTGGCTGTAAAGTTGACATACATAATTAGAGATACCTAATTAAACATTTATAGTTATTTATTTAGTTAAGTTTTAGATGCATCTACTATACATGGGTGGGTAATGGTGGAAGCATAAATAATTGAGTTATTGAGCCACTTACATGAGAGGGTTAGACACACTATCAGTCCAATCCAAGTTATTCATAGGTCATGATCCACCAAACAGGGGTGGATAATGATGGATTCAAAATCAGATTGAGTTATTGATCTACCCATTTATTAGGATTGAGTAATCCATCAACTCAGTCCAATATATTCACTAATTTATCACTATATACATACACACACACATGTTGTCACCAGTTTCATGCATTGGTTAATGTACCAAGTAAGGTGTATTCATTCCATTCCTTTTTCCTATATCTTTACTTAGTTTTACTTATTTACTTAATTTAGTCTTTTACTTGTGATATCTCTTAAGAAAAGACTAATTTATGAATGTTTCATTTGCAAGACATGCACTTGAGCATTTCTCACATGCTCAGACCTAGCTTCACATACTCAAACTCAAATTCACAAGCTTCACTCCCTAGGTAAGTCTAGGTGTGCTTATTTTTCCTTTATCCTAGTCATTTTTATTTATTACATTTATATAATAAAGCGGGGGGGGGGGGGGGGGGGGGGGGGGGCGGAAGTAATCACCCAAAAGTGGTATTTGAGTGATAAAAGTGCTACTTAATACTATTTATCTATAAATTAGCCCTAGACCTATCTTAGAGCATATTATCACACTTATCTAGCCTTTATGTAGGCCACAAGCATCCCTAGTCAACCCCAAGGTAGTCTTAGACCCTCATTTCCTGATTTTGGACCTTCATGTCTAGTGTTTTGCTATTTAGACACTAGTGCCACATGATGCTAGTGTCCCCAAAATGGTAGTAATGTCCTTTTCCCTATCTTTTCCCAAACATATATCTTTTCAAAACTAAATCCTCTAAGGGTCAGCCTAGACATATTTTATCATCTATATAAACAAAAACATAGTATATATACTTGAATTTTAGACCTCTAACTACTAGATGGAAATTAGATGCAAAATACACATTCAAACTAAGAACAAGTTGAGCACAATTAAGGTTACCAATCCCTATTTTGACCTACTTTTACATATTACCATCTATAGCATCCCTAAGCTTAGATTATCTAAATTTCCAATATTAATCATATTCAAGACACTCAAGGCCACTATCATACTATCATCACTTGCACGTGTACCAACACTTAAGTAGGGAGGACTACATTGGGATTTATCCCTCCTCAGAGTATTGGTATGTAGGTAACTCTCTTCACATCGGGGTGTTGAGGATGTCTATCCTACACTACTAATAGACATAATTTTCATCTCATGCCCTAGTTACATAGAATATTAGGTTTTGTATAATAAATCAGTTATTATAGGAAAAATACAAGGTTCTAAAACTCATGTGCATAGGGAAAAACCTTAGAGATTCAGACATAGGTGTACCTAAAAACTTAGGATAGTCCTACATAGAGGACACTATTACGAATATTAGGACACTACCATCACTTTTATAATAATGATTCTACCATCTAATTATGGTGCTATTGTCTAAGAGGGATTATAACACAAGGATCTAGTTTATGACACTTAAAACAAATTCCATCTCAATTTATAGCACCCAAATCATCGGTATCAGGGGTTTTATAACTAAGTCATTAATTGCTTTATTTATTAATATTTTTAAAAAAGTCAAAGCTAATCAATTATATAATAAATCAATGGATATATTTATTGCATAATATTTCCTTTATTTAATCTACTTATCTCTTTAAAAAACATAATATTTACAATTGCTAAGTCCTAAAAGGTTAAAAAATCTTGCTATAAAAACATAAAACATAATTTTCATGAGATTATTATGACATGTAAGGAATACACCCAAATTTATACATTCACCATTTATTCATTAAATAAGAGTTCAAACCCATTAGGTAACCTCAACAAAGTGTAAACCATGTTGTCCTAGAAATTATAAATATTAAATTACAAAAACTTATAATATTTATAACTGTATTTGAAGCAACTAGCCTCCATACAATTGGATAAGAATGTATTGATCACTATGTAGTTGATGACACCATAGTAAGGTTTTCAAAACAAGGAGAGATACTTAAATTTGATTCCCAAAGTACAAAAATATTATCTCTCCTTACTCTTTGACACCAAGTGGTCATATTTATTATTAAGTATTTCATATATGAAGGTAGGTTATCTTTAGTATACACCCCTCATTGGAATCTTCTAAGACACCTAAAATATAGACATATTGTGAATATCCCTAATTATTTCCTACATTTCTTAAGAAGGATGGCTAAGGAATACCAAAAAGGAAAGCCTAAAAAATTAGCTCATCATTTTCTAATTACATTGATAGTGAAGAGATTTTTTGATAACATTAAACATCACATCACTTTAGAAATATTTATTTTAAGGCCTTATATTATTCTATTATCTATTTCTCAACCCAAGGCACCTAAAATTAATAGACATATAGCATCTCCTCCCCATACTAAAAATAAAAAGATTTATGGGGCCTCATATAACATACTTAGGATAAACTCCCACATATTGAGAGCCAAAAGAGTAAGGGTAGGCCAATCTTCTTCTAAGGTAATGCCAATTGACATCTCTTTAGAATAAGGAATTTGAAGAAGAGGGTTGGAGTGTTGAAAACTAAATATGGGAATACTCTAGTGAGGAATAAAATAGTAAGATCTCAAGGTTTAAAGGAGAAACAAAAGAGGAGCCTACAACCAAATATTAAATTTGAGATGAAGAAGAAAGGAAAGAGTTTATGGTAGTAGAGGAATAAAAATAATAAACCATTATTTATCCTAGCCTATAATTGAATGACCATGAAAAAAATCCTAATTAAAAATAAGGAGATAGAGTTCATGAGGGGAATAAATCAAGATATAAAAGTAGAAAATAGTAGGTTAGATACACTAGCATAGGTGGAAAGAGAAGAGGAAGAAAGAGGCAATTAAGAAAAAGAATCCACAAAAATTAAACCATAATAACCTATAGAAAATGAACCTCAAACCTTTGAATCAATGATTATTGAAGATCACACAACCCTTATTCTTAAGGAATCTTTAGCTTTTAGTTTTAGAAAGGAGCCAACAACCTCTACTACACAACTAGGTTGCCGAAAGAACATGATACGGCCCATGAAACTATGTCCCTAGGAAAATACACCAAGATGTTTTTGAGGCATTTAAACTAGGCTAGTTCATGACGTATAAGGGTCAATAGAAAAATATCTACCTATTGATAATAGATAACAATGCCTTAAAATATAAATTGGTAGAAAAATAAAAAGATTTAAGGAAGAAAGAAATGACTATTGATGGTTTTGAAGATTTGACTCTTAGGGTACGTGAGTTGAATTTGAAAATGTTATAGTGTAGATCCCCTTATAGAGTATATGCCTTATACCTTTAAGAACAACATATAAACTTTTAGATAGGAAGATTGATATCTGGAGAACAAGACTTTATAGGGTTTTATTTTTTGTTTTTGTAATTAGTATCATAGTAGTATTGAGGAATATAAGGATTTTCTATGTGAGTTTTATTAGCATGAATTTGTGATAACCTTTGAAAAAGAGTGAAATCCTAATATCATAGTAGGATATGTGCAACTCATAGCCTATTGTTCATAACTAATAAATGAATTGAGGGGAGGGTAAGAAATGGTAGCCTACTTTGCAGTAGAGGAATCTACTCCCTTAAACATTAGGTCATATTTTATTTTTCCTACTTAAATCATTAAGAAATGAGACAACCTCATTAAAGAACTTAATTTCATCACAATAATTCATTTTTATAAAAAAAAATCCAAAAACCATCTCACTTTCCTTTCTAATAAAATTTGCAAAGAATCCCTTATTTCCTTTAAGGTAAGATGGGGAGAGTTAACACCTCATATGTAACAAAGGTAACAATACTCTGTCCACAATTTCAAAGCTATAAATGGTAGACTTGTCAAGTTTATGAGTTATTTGAAATTAGATAGGATGGATATAGTGGTTTGAGATTCAAAATGCATGCACTATGGCTTCCTATTCCTAGATGGATTGAGACAGATCCAATTAGTGAACAAGAAGAGAACAAGAAATGAGATATTTTAAAGTAGACCATAGGTTATCATCCTCCATAGATAATAGGGAATGAACCCTCCTGTGATTTCAAAAAAAAAATTATGCCTATAGTATGTCTAATTATTATTATGGTAAGTTTTGATCTAATTTTGTTTGCACAAGAGATGTGTAAAACCTTTATTTGGGGGTGTGATGAGTCCTATAAATGGCCTCATCTTCCTATGTAATACTTTCCCCAAAAATTATTTTTTGGTCGCAATTTCCATCCCTAAGAATCATAATATACCAATGTGCATATGTTACACACACACACGCATTAAATATTGAGTTTAATGTTATTTATAAGTTTGTAATGAATTTTAATGGTTTCATAATTGTTTAATATTTTCATGGTTGTCATGGAATAGTTTTTTTTGATGTTTAACAACCAAAACCATTCTAGGAGATGCACCCACAACCATTAGTTGGATAGAATTTGGAGACATAGAGCACCTATGGCAAATGGGAACCACCACAACCATTAAGTAGGGGCATTTACAAAAACTAATTGAGACCACCCACAAACCATTATTATAGGTGGATATTTTCTACAACATAATAAAATCTATATTTGTCATATCCAACATCATTTATCTCATACAACAAACTCAAATAATCATATAACATGATGAAAAGTTATTATAACTATATGATAACTTCATTAGACCATGTCTTCATTGTTGGTTATACGTCTATTTGATTTTAACAATTATAACATATTTATTGTCTTGATCTAATTTTTGAAACAATATGAGATCTTATGGTTGTAACCTATTATGTAATTGTTTAGATAATAAACACATACCTCCACTATATAAGGAAAATATTGACATGTGATAACTAGCGTAGAAGAGATAATAAAGCAAGTAAGATTTAACAAAGACATTGTAACCTTTTGCACTTTATTGTAGCAAACAATATATTACTAAAAAGTTGATTAATGTAATTATAGTGAATCAATATAAAGGAATCATAAAAAAGGAAGGGATATAAGCATAAGTCTAATGGAGGAGGGTCCACTCATAAGTATTTATTGTGACAATCCCATCCGTAAGTTATATATTTTAATTCTATTGTGTGTTTCTATTCCAAATTTATGTGTGTATCTTTTGGTTTTCATAGTTGATTCCATTACAAGTAATTATTATTACATGTGATTGATAAAGTATATTTTATTAAATTTTATGAATATTTTAAAATAATCTAAATTAACAAATAAATTCTAGTCAATTTACATTTATGAAATTATGTCATTCATTTATTGTAAGAGTGTTTACCTTATGTCATTTACATTCCTGTAAGGTGTGTTTCCCTATATACAACCAATATTAACTTAGATTTTTGAAGATCGTAGTGTTGAAAATATAATTTTGATACCTTACCAAAGTATATGGATCCCAAATTGACAACTTAATGAGGAAACATTACCAATAAACTAAGTAGTTACCCCTCTAGAGTACATGTGTTGGGTTGTACATGCCACCATGCCAAATTTAATTGGGGATTTTATTTTGCTCATCACAAGCCCAAAATTGAGTTTAAATTATATATAAAATAAACCTATTGAGGGACATAAAACATAGATTGACATTGATGGTATCTGTAACCCCAAGATGTGAAATGGGTTGGAATCCATAATGGATTCGTAGGCAATAATGTTAATGGGCCCCAAAGCTCTAAGTTATGAGTTTTACACTTTAACTAAATCAATCACTATAGATGGATTGAAGATTAAATTATTTATTGAACTCAAGATTAAAATGCAATGAACTAAATCCATGATCCTACCATGCCCGTAGATATGAAGTAATATTGAAAGCATGGCATGAATCTATATATATCATGCCCCCTAAATTTTTAAAAATAGTATAGTATACATGAATCTATATCATGCCCCATTGATAAATGAAAAATATATAGCCATATGTAGATGTAAATTTGTAAATTTTGTTTGAATATTGTGCATGAGTCTATATCATGCACTCAAAACTATATGAACATGTACTTTTTCCTATAATGTGAGTGTATATTCCACCATAATCTGTACCAATGATTGAATTTTGAACTATTATTAATATTTTGAAAATGTATTATATACTCAAAACAATGTTTTTACCTTGAAGAGGATTATCTTATGTATGAAATACCACTAAAATTTCCCCATTTTGAGGTGAGGGAATTGTGTATCCTGAAAGTCACTCATTTAAAAATAAAACTTAATTATATGATGCATAATGTTTCATTATTTTTGGGAAACTAGGGTTCAGATCCTAAATAATAAAAAGGCTAGATTAAGGTGTGAAATATAATAAAGTGTAATAAAAAATAGATTTATATCAATTTTATCTAATTAATTACATGAGGAAAAGAGATGACTTATCTAGAAAAATAGGCTAAGATGGATAGTACAGAAGCTAAAAATTATTGTGCAGGATTGGGATAGTGTCATGAATCTAAATTTAAATTTAATTTGGTGAAAGTATAGGAGCACAAAAAACATTACACTTTGGGTTCTTGTGCTATTATCCACTCCTGACACTGTTGTCCAAACTGGTCACAAAGATTTGAACCTTTTGGGTTCTTTGTGTTGTTCCTATGTGAGCCTACCTATGAAATTTTGAATGTTGATTGTCGATGAAACTCACTATAGATATATTTTAATCTTCAAACCCTAGGTATATCTACACACACAAAATAATAAACACATCAAAATAAAAAGGTAAAAAAACTAGGTTAGGGAAAGTATGATCACAAGATTTAGAACCCCTGTTGTCCTGATCAATGCCTATATTAACCTTTAAGCTAGGGTCTCAAATCCAATGTAGTTCTCCC
The DNA here is from genome assembly GCA_037957365.1 of Torreya grandis. Classification (NCBI taxonomy): domain Eukaryota; kingdom Viridiplantae; phylum Streptophyta; class Pinopsida; order Cupressales; family Taxaceae; genus Torreya; species Torreya grandis. The sequence goes on from JARHVA010003007.1 coordinate 1,848,088, forward strand.
TTAGGGAAAATTCGTAATCAACACACATGGTAGATGTAAGAATGAATGTTTTCCTAGGCCCTTCATTGATCAAGCATGTAAATATATGTGTGATTTATAATTTTGAGCTATACTATTGATTTATTTTTACTTAGTGTGCCAAAGTAGTAAGTGCTAGATATAAAATGCCTTATGAAGTATTTATATAGAAGGCTATTTATTTTAAATTTAGGAACTTTATTCACATTATCTAACATAAAAAATATAAATAAAACTTAAAGGAGGGGATAAGAAGGGTTTAGGATAAGCAAGAAAAATGACCATTGGACAATAGCACCGAGTAAGATAGGAGTGTTTAACGCTATAGACCTATAGAATTCTATTGTCCAAGACTTAGAAAAATAGGTTAGGATTGACACAAGCCAAAATTTAGGGGTCTCTAGGGGTATAGGTTAATTTATTGAGATAATAGAGAGGTGATAAAGTAAGAAACAAGACCAAGATAAGTAAAACAAAAGCATGGCTAGTACGAATGAGGCTCATATTCTCCAGTCAGAGTCTTCTATGAAAAGGACTATGAAAAGACATGATATGTGTGGTTGATTAACTGATTTAGGGTGTATATATTTTCCCTCATTTTATTCTAGTGATGAAATTAAATACTAGAGTAAAAGAAAGGATAAGAAAATGCGTACCTAAACCTACCTATGTGGAGGTGAATGTGCTCCAAGGATCCAACTCACTTCCTAGTTATGGAAGTGGATGGAGAGATGAATAATGCCTGGGGAGAGAAGGAATTCATGGAGTGGATTCTTGTTGTATTGAATCTAAATGTGGAATCTATATATCATGGAAGAGGGAAATGCTTTTTCCCTATGTTGAATCTAACTAAAGATGAGGAATGCTTAGAGGCCCAAAATTAATGTCTATCCTCTGTCCCACAACTCATGTAATCTAGAATGTGTATAAAATTTGTATGTTATGAAGAGAAAAATATATCATTCCCCCACTTTGAATATCTGAATTGAAACTGAGAAATGATCAAAGGCCCAAAACTAATGTCTATCCTCTGTCTTACACAAACTCATGTAGTTTGGGTCTAAATAATATAATAGACCAACCACTATAGACAATTGTGTTGTTCAACTTGGTGATAACCTGGGTATAACTAGTTATAATTTGAAATTTTGGTCAATATGCAAAAAGAGAATGGAATGTATTACCATTCCAACTATATAATCCTAAGTGATGAAGAACATGAACATCTATGCCATGGCCCCAAATATAGTATGTGAGTGATACATTTGTATAATCTAGTAATCTATATAAATATATGTGATATGATAAATCTTTCTATGCCTCATGTGTAAAACTAGAGACCTAAAACACTATGCTCTGCACTATGTCTATAGTTTGGTATTTGATTCTATAAACTACGTCATGTGATATAAAGCTATATGTGTGAGATGTGTAGTATATACCTACCCTAAAATCTGGTATCTAAGTCTGTATCCATACCAAAATCACTATGAATCCATATAATCTAAACCACTATATCTGAATAGTTTGTGTATTTATAAACTAAAGGTATATCCATCTGAATATCCTAAATAATGTTGAGTGACCCATATAATATAAATCACTATATAGCTCGCCTAATCTAAGATGAATCTAATAGTCTGACTACTAGATGTGTAATAACCATGGTGTGTTCACTTATGAGAGTGGGTGGGTATGCTGGGTAAGTGTAGAAACAATAATAGTATGAATGATACCCCCTTTTGGGGAGAGGGATGAAATTTGTGATAGAGGAGGTTGAGTCAAAAGTTATGAATAGTGGCATAATAATATAAATGAGGTTGTTATGTTGTGAATAAATTGAAAGGTTGCTAGATTACTTAGATTACATTATTGAGAGTGGAACATGTTTTAAATGGTGAAGACCAAGGTGTGTGTCTAGATATAAGAGAAATATAAAAATGTTTATGCCATTATAGGTAGATGAGGTAGTAATAAAGTGAAGCTTGAGTGATGTCAAAGGTATCATTATTATGATTTCATGGAAGAAAATGGTTTGAAAAATGAATTTATAGGGTTAAAGTTATGGGCAAAATAGTATTTTATTTTAATTGAAAAAGTTGGCTAATATAAGAAATTGGATAAATTCTTGATTCATTTGTGCATTGAATAGGTTGAGATTTTGAGCTTTAGAGCAAGAAAAATTCTAAGGAGATGAGCACCTATCACGACCCAGTTTGAGTAGTTGGCAACTCAGGTTCAAGCTGGTGGTGATGTGACCTTGGTAATCAACTCAAACACTTGGTTTTTATCAAATTGTAGACATATTTTGGTGTTTTTGAGCTCTTAAAATTAGCCTATGAATTTTTTTTATAGTTTTGATGCTCTTATCCTATATCAAGCACTCCTATCTAGGTTTCAATCTTCCTATCTAGGTTACAATGCTCCTATCTAATGATATTATCCTGTATCTAGTGCTACTATCTTAGAGCCATAATGTTTTTTATGATGTTTCTTTATTGTTCACTATTGTTCTATCTTTGCTTTTGATTTGGCATTGTTGACTGATAGATGTGCTATTTTTGGTGTTTTTTCAAGGTGAGGTATGGATGAGAGAGTTTCATAGGGGTCGAGTGATGAAGACATTGAGGTTGTTACCATTATTTACTGATGAGAGGGGTATCTTAGATAGGGTGGGATTGGTTCATGTGTGTGACCTAGGTATAATGCAATGGGATTGATATTTGATGACTATCTTATGTGATAGGTGGAATGAAGATACATGCACTTTTTGGCCTCCTACAAGGGAGACAATTGTGACTTTAGAGGATGTGTATCACATATTGCATTTATTAATTAGTGGGTAATGAGTGATGGTACAAGATGATATGGGTGTTTATGCCATTAATCATGCATCTTTGTACTTTAATGGTGTGCTCTTAGGTATATATTGAAGAGGTAGTGACAATGATGTGCTACTATTAGTTATTATGTAGTGTAGTGTTCTATGCTTGTGAAAGTGGTTAGCTATTTTGTTGGCATCTTTTGTTGCTATAAATGGGAGTGGAGTATATATTTCATATAGGATGCACATGATTATGAAAAGTGTGGAGGTATATGGCACTACATTCTCATGGGGGAGGATTATGCTAGCTCACTTATATAAGGATATCCATAGGTTTACATAGGAGTCATTTAATAGTAGGGTAAACATGGTGACCTTATTGCATTTTTGGGATTATGAGCACATAGTAATTATGCAACCGATTGGATTACCAAAGGTAAATTGGGCACCTCAACAACCATTCAAAGAATGGTAGATGAGCACATTAGCCATTAGATCCCCTGGGATGGATCATTATAGGTAGGTGCTAGATAGATTAGTGACTGGTGATATCATATGGAGGCCTTATAGAGGATTTCCTAAGTGGGTAGAGGATGGAGTGAAATTGTGATATATGAGGGTCAACTATTGGATACATGACCACTAGGTTAGATTATATGAGCACTTTTAATATGGGAACATGAATAGATAATTTGGGGTACCATAGGATGTGCCTCTAGTAGTATGGGTGTGAGTGAGGAGTGTGCAAGTGTTTGTGAGGATAGAAGTTCATATGAGGCCTACTGAGCTTGATCTTGCACTATTACCTTTGGATATGAGGGATGAAACCATATATATTCTAGATGTGGATGATGTTATATGTATAGATGCATATATTGCATGGTGGGCTCCATTGTATCCTACTGAGGTAGGGGATGCTCCAGAGTATGAGGATCTTGAGCTAATCCAGATGATGGGAGGTAAGTAGTGATTATATTTGATTTGTGTATAAATTTGTGATTTTAGTTTGATTTTAAAGTATATAGCTAATGTAGTTTTATAATTTGTGTGTAGGGGAAGTGGGAGGTATGCAAGATGAAGCACAAGCTGGGGTAGGAAATAGAGATGATGATTATTGGGAGACAATAATTGAGTCAACACTCTGAGAGTTCACATGGTATGTACTTGATGATGTGGTAGAGGAGGGATTGATAGAATGAGTGATGGTCATAGCTGATATCCATGCCAATCTCTTTGATAGGGATACTATAATGACAATTGCATATGTTAGGGTAGCAAGAGAGAGATAATATGAGATTTGAGATGGACAGGCATAAGATGCCTTTACCTAATTTTGGATCTATTAGCATGAGGATCATGGATGAGTATATATATCTTTAGAGGTGATATATGGACTTGCATGAGGAGCATGGTCGACTAATGGAGTGAGATAGTTGTCGTAAGGGGCATGCAGTAGCTCAAGGAGGTGCAGGGCCATCGAGTACTAGGGTAGATTATGGGACTAGTACTAGTAGGGAGAGTGAGATTAAGAATGAGGGCATGAAGCCCATTTATGATAGATTGTACTTGATATGGTGTATATGTTTTGAAAACTTGTTATATATATATATATATATATATATATATTTGTTTGATTTTTACTCATGCATATTAAGTTATATAACTTGGATTATGTTGGTATATTTATTGCAAATGGTTGATTAGAAATAGTTGATTTGGCATTGATGTTGAGGTTGCATATGTTTGGTAAAATGAAATTTGGGAAGTGATTTGATTTTTGTTTGATAGGTTCAAGTGTGATACTAGTTTTGATTTGAATCATATGTGAGTAAAACTTTATTATTTTATAATTGGTAAATTGATTTGATAAAGTGAATTGGTTTAAGATCGTTAAAATAGGATATTGGTAAGATCAAGATTTGGATAATTTGGTTTGTTAGGGATGGTTATTTAGAACTAGGAATGTTAGTTATTAGTATAAGGGGATGTAAGATATCACTCTATGTGTATCATCCCCCTGGCTACTGTATCACTATCTAAACCCTAATGGCCAACTAAATAAGTGCCCATACTACTCATGTTATGTAGGAAAATGCCCTATATTAGATACTATCTATGGTGCAATAACTATAGTTATATGTGGAGACTTTATAAGATGTAATTGTAATGGATGGACAATTGAAACTATGTGCTATGAAGGAGGCTCATCTATCTACAATAATAGTGGATTGATACATGAAATAACACCTTGTGGCCTCTATTTTGATGCATATGACTGAGTAATATATCAATATGGAACTATAACCTATGATGGGAGATCATTAAATATCAAATTAGTGGGTTTATACATGAAATAGGTCCCTAAAAACTTAGCTATAGTGAATATATATCTAGAGTGGTACTTTTTAATGTGGGTTTATCTAATATTAACTATAGTGGGTTTCTACATGAGATGGTACCTTGAAAAATCTATTACAGTGCTTGTGTTAGATATGTATATGGAAATACACTATGTACTCCTCAGACTACACTACTATATGTAGGCTACTCTCGTTGTATTGGTCTCCAAACCCTTTGAGCAGGTGGGATAGAATATCTCCTATGAGGCTCTATCTTAGAAATCACATTACTCTCATGATGTGTAATGGATGATCCCTATGAAGGAATGTCCTGAGATGACTCAGTCATGGAGCAATGATGTTTATGGTTCTATGATGGAGGAGATCTCATTATGAATGCTATGATGTCATTATCAACACATCTATTAATATAGTCCTTGAGTCTATAACAATCATTATCTCTCTGTCCATAGATATGATGATATTTACAAAAGGGTCGATGTGGTTGCCTATGTAAGAGATGTGGATCTCGATGATGAGTAAAAGGCAATGTGATTAACCTCCTATCTAGTAGTGATGATAATATGACATATGGGATATCCTACTCTGAATCAAACTATAGTGGTGCCCTACTGCTATTCTCTATAATGCATACTATAGGTGGTGCTTTGAAAATTGACTCTCTATTATTAACTAGTTACTTTTTGGGATGTGGTTTCCTATCTTGTTTTGGACATGGTGGATGTTGAGTGGTAAGACCTATAGATGGAGGTAATGCTATGAAATCCACAGTAATATGATCAATTGAATTTGACTCAATCAATCCCAATTTCTTCTCTAAGGCTAAAATTGTGTAACACAAGTGCCTAAAAGAGGACTCTATCTGATATAATATATGTTCAAAGAGAGGTTGGTGAAGCCCCTTAATAAAGATATGTTGAATCTCTAAATCTGTTGGTTTATAGATCAATCTTAACATGTGAATCTTGAATTGTAAGATATAATCACTAATTGGCTCTGAAGTATTCTGATGCAATGTAGCAAGTTTCTCATATGTAACACAAGGGCCCATGTTTTTTATGTAATATCTAAGAAATACATCTTCTAAGTCATCATATGTATGCAAATAACCAACAGGGAGTTGGTGAAAGAATTAATTCTATGCATTACCCACTAATGTCTACTAGAACAACTTAAGTAGGATCAAAGGACTTGCATGAGATGGCAAAGCCTTTCAAAAGGATTTAATGTGTATGAATGGATCTCCAATTCCATCAAATTAAAGAAATGGTTGTATTTGTAAATGCTTAGGTAATGAAGCTTTGACAAATGTCTTCGAAAGAGGGTTACCATATAAGTCATTGGCATCCATCCAAAGACTTATAAGCCTTGTTTTCCAAAGTAAGGAGATGTACTTGGTGTTGAAATTCACCAACTACATGCATCAAATAAATAATCTCTTGGGATGATATATTAGTATCTTGAAGTGGTTCATTTAAACTTTTAATTTGATCATTTATTTTAGCCATGGGAATGCTACATTTAGTAATTGGATCATAGAGAGAGGGTGTGCTCACTTGAACCTTTTAAGGAATGGTAAGCTAGACCTTAATAGAGGGATTTGGGCTACTGTTCTCTTTGGGTGAAGAGTGATAAATAGGTTCTACTGTAGTAGGAGTGGCTTGGGAGATTCATTGGTATATTTAGTATTTAGTGAATCACATTATAATTAAATAGATGTGATATTATCATTGACATGTGCATCATGTGAAATAAAATCTTGCATAGATGTAGAAGCAAAATTTTGTAATGCATTATGTTTGAGAAGAGTGAGAGAATATTTAGAAGCATGAGATGCATTTTCTTCTTCATTATATGCATAATAGTCATCATTATTCCATGCATTATCATAATCAGAATTTTGTTCATTTGAAATAGGAGGAATAGAAGTATCACTTTAATTTTAACTCTCATTGTCATATTCATTTGCATGTTCACTATCATACTCATTATCACTTCCATTATCACTAGGAAGAGGGGTAAGAGAAGAATTTAATTCTCTTCTAATATGTAATAGATTGTCATGAGAAAGTGGAATATTACGTGCATATATGTTATCCTTGAATGGAGTGCATACATTATTTTCATTTACAATGTGAGAAGTAAGAGTAATAAATTTATCATTTAGACATTATTTTGTCATTGTTTGAGATGACAAAGTAGAGTCAAGAACATGAGATGGATCATTTGGACTATGCATTGAAAATTTGATTCTATTACATTTATATTGTTGTAATTTGAACATAGAAGTAGAGAGAGAGAGAGAGAGAGAGAGAGAGAGAGAGAGAGAGAGAGAGAGAGAGAGAGAGAGAGAGAGAGAGAGAGAATGTTTAAATGCAAGAAAATTATCACCAATGAGAGGTTCACTTGGAAATGTATGACTAATTTATTCATTTTATGCATTGTGCATAGGATAATGGGGTGAAAATTACCTTAATTTTCACCACATTATCCTATGCACAATGCATCAAATGAATAAATTAGTCATACATTTCCAAGTGAACCTCTCATTGGTGATAATTTTATTGCATTTAAACCTACTCTCTCTCTCTCTCTCTCTCTCTCTCTCTCTCTCTCTCTCTCTCTCTCTCTCTCTCTCTCTCTCTCTCTCTCTCTCCAAAATTATTTTATTTATGAGGGAAGAAAAGAGATAGGTTTGAGAGAAAAATATGCATCTACTTTTTTTTCACTATCACTTTCATGTGCATTATCATATTCCTCATTACAATAATAGTAATTGTCTTCATTGTAAATGAAACCATTTTACTCATTTTTGGCTAATGTGTAATTTTTCAAATTTGTCCATTCATTTTCATAATTATGAGAAAAAATTAGGAATTTATCTATGGGATGAGAGGGAAGAAGTGCTTTAGTGGCCATTTCATTGTTTTCACCAAAAAGAGTATGTAATAGTACTATTAAGAAAATAAATGCAAGAATGACTACTAATATAGAGATTTTGAAAATAATTTTGACACTCCAAATAATTTGCAAAAATTAAAAAAAAATTATTTAAAAATTACAAAGAAGGGAGGCTTGGGGTTTGAGGACCTAGTTTGGAAATATAGGGTTTTAGGTTGGAGTTCTAGAATTTTAAAATTATCTCAATAATTTGAATTCTAAAATAAAATAAAAATAATTTTAAAGACAATAAATGTATACAAATTTATACAAAAATATGAATTTTGAAATTGAATTTTTGCACAAAAATGTGAAGGAAAAACCCTAAGGGTACTTAGGGTTTAAGATTTATTTGAAGTAAGTTAGGTTCACCAAATGTTTTATTAGTTTTGGGAAACTAAGGTTTAGTTCCTAAATAATAAAGAGGCTAGATTAAGGGGTGAAATATAATAAAGTGAAATAAAACACAAATTTATATCAATTTTCTCTAATTAATTACATGAGGAAAAAAGATGGCTTATCTAAAAAAATAGGCTAAGACAATTGATACAAAAGTTAAAAACTATTGTGCAGGACTGGGACAGTGTCATGAATCTAAATTTGAATTTCATTCAATGAAAGGATAGGAGCACCAAAAATAGGACAATTTTGGGTCTGGTGCTATTTTCCATTCCTACCATTATTATCCAAATTAGTCATAGAGATCTAAACTTTCTAGGTTCTTTACACTGTTCTTGTGTGAGCCTGCCTACGAAATCTTAAATGTTGATTGTTGAAAAAAATTATTGTAGAGATATTTTAATATTTAAAACCTAGGTATATCTACACACACACAAAAATAAACACATCAAAAGAAAAAATAAAAAAATTAGGTTATGGTAAGTATGATCACATGATCTAGAACCCCTGATGTCCTAATTGCTCCTACATTAACCTTTAAGTTAGGGTCTTAGATCAAATATAGTTCTCCCTTAGGGAACATGCATAATAAATATACATGGTAGATTCAAGAATAAAATTTCACCTAGTCCATTCCTTGATCAAGCATGCAAATCTATGTGTTATGCATAATTCTAAGTTATACTATTGACTAATTTTTATTTACTTAGTGTACCAAAGTAGTAAGTGCTAGATATAAAATTCCTTGTAAAGTCCTTTATATAGGAGACTCTTTATTTTGAATTTGGGAGATTTATTCACATTATACAACATCAAAAATCTAAATAAAAATTAAGAGAGGGTATAAGAAGGGTTTAAGACTTGTTAAGTAAGAAAAAATGACTATTGGATAATAACATCAAGTAAGACAAGAGCACCAGGCATTGTAGTCCTCTAAAATTCTATTGTCTAGGACTTAGAAAATTAGGTTGGGATTGACGCAGGAAAATTTTGGGGGTCTTTGGGGGTATAGGTCATTTTATTGAGGTAATAAAGAGGTGATAAAATCAAAAACAAGACCATAATAAGTAAAACAAAAACATGGCTAGTGCGAATGAGGCTTATGTTCTCCAGTCAGAGTCTCCTATGAAAAGGACTATGAAAAGACATGATATGTGTGGTTTCTTTTCCAATTTGGGGTGTATACACATATTAAGATGTAATCATTGAATAATGTAACATATGTAAAAATAAAGTCAAGTAATAAAATATGTATGATTTAAATCATGTATATAACATATGAGGAAATGCCTATATAAATTTATCAATGAAGATAATAGTATTAGAATGTAAATTATAGTCATATGCATTAGTTAGTACATGATATGGATCATGACATTAATCAAAATTATAAAGATTAATAAACATACAAACACAACAAGCACAATGTCATACATTAAATCCAAGAGCCACATACAAGGGACATGTTCAAATCTCACATAAGTAAAAAATATGCCCACAAGGCCAAGAGAAAAACACAAAATAACATGAATAATGTTCAGGAAAAAGGACATGTTCAATTCACATAAAATAAATGGCCAAGGGCCTCAAGAAATGGACATGTTCAAATGTCACTCATAAAAAACAATCCTTTAGTATAGAAGTTCAAGTAATTTGCACATAAGGGCCAAGGGACATGCATAATAGACAAGCAAGATCTAATTTATTATGTAAAAATAATAAAATCAATGGAGCATATAGCTAGAAATATAGTATACACCATGTATATGTAATGTGATCATAGGATATGTACACAATGTAAGATAAAGAAGTTAGCAAGACATTTGTAAAGAGTATATCACTCAATAATATAGAGGTCATAGAGTGGTAACAACTATAAATACTGTAACTTGTGGAAAAGATGTCCCATGTTTAGCAAGGCTACTAAATATAGGCAAATCTAACATCTTAGTCCATGTAACATTTTTATGTCATACATAACACTCATGAATACCACTTAAATACATGTATGATATAAAAAAGAGTCTAGTATCTACCAATTGTGAGATAAATAACACATGGCAATGATGTAGATTAGATATATGATCATGCTCATGTCCTAACTTTGGATTTTTACAATATTTTAAATGTTATATTTTTGAAACATTTTTCTTTTTGTTTTTTTTTTCATTTTGAAACTAGAAGCAAATAAACTAGTGATAATCATGGGTTTGAAACTAGAAGAAAAGAGAGGGATTTGAATAATCCACAACATGTGTAAATGTAAAGTATGCACTAAAATATCATGGTATGGACATGTATGAGCAAGAAGACCCCATTATATAAGTGAATGTAATTTAAATCATGTGGGAACATAATATATATGTAGATGAAATATTTTGCATCCTCATCTTACACTTGTTGAAGTATGTAACATGCATATATGAGGAATATGACACTAATAATATCATCAATGGAGCCTAGAAAAAGGAAATATAGTCTACACCATGCATATGTAATGTGATAATATCCTAAAAAATATCATATCCATGTACACAATGTAAGATAGATATTTTATCGAGATAAAGAGTATATGACTCAACAATATAGGGGTGATTGAATTGTAACAACTATAAATATTTTAAACGGTGGAAAAAATGTCCCATGTTTAGCAAGGCTACTAAGTTTAGGAAAGTCCAACATCTTAGTCCATGTAACATATGTATGTCCTACATAACACTCATTAATACCATTTAAATGCATATGTGATAGAAAAAAGAGTATGTTATCTACAAAACATGAGATAAATAGCACATGAAAATTAGATATATAACCATGATCTGGCCCTAATTTTAGATTTTTAGAATATTTTAACTGTTCTTATATTTTTGAAACATTTGATTTTTTTTTGGTAAATTTTGCATTTTGAAACTAGAATTAAAGAAAGGATAGGGATTTGAACCATTCAAAACATGTATAAATCTAAAGTATGCACTACAATATGGTGGTATGGCCATGTATGAGCAAGAAGCTCCCATTATATATGTGAATGTAACTAAAAACATGTAGAACTATAATATACATGAAGATGAAAGATTGTACATCCTCGTATAATTAAATATACACTTATCAAAGTATGTAATGTGCATGTATGAGTAATATAACACATGACAATAAATATTTTATATAAGTATTGTTTTATATACTATAATTGAGTGAAATATCAATGAATTGGTAGGATTAAATCTCTATGTGCTCTATTTCTAATTTGACTATGAAAATAAGGTACAAGACATGATCAACAAACTTATGAAAATAATGGAAGTCATTTATGTCACTTATTGGTTGATACTATCCTTGATAAAATAAAGTATTTTTCTCAATTCATAGTGTGAAAATACAAAGGTAAATGGAAAAATATGTTAGTATAGGTCATTGTGTTAAATTGTTCAAATATGGAAAGTGAAAAAAGAGCTAAGAGGATAAAAATTTAGTAAGAGCCAAGGGCTTAGAATAATTGATCAAATATTTCACGTGTATAATAAGTAGAAGAATAACATGATGAAACAATCAAAAAGTTAGGTACAATCAAATTTATATTTTTTTGAATTATTTGAATGATTTTAAATTTTTAGAATATTTAGAAATGCAACATGCTAACCAATGATCCCATCAAGGTGAGAGTTTTGATAATCTATAATAAGTATTTTAAATATTTCATTTTAAGAATTAAATGTGTTAGATGTGCATGAATCAGAATTAAAAAATGTATCATATGTTGTAATGAAATTATCTAGATCACTACTCATGTAATCATGTATGAGAGGAGTAGCTCTAGGATACATATAATGGTTTGAAATATGATGAAGACTAGTAGGAATTTATGTTAAATGTTATAATATTTTATGAACATGATCTATATGTATCACCAATTTAAAGATGCTACATGTGATGGTGTTTGTTGTGAACTTGACATCTTTTTCTGATTAGCTTATTTTTGCACTAGTTAATTTTGAGACCTTTACATCTTTTTATGTATTATTTGAATATAAATATTTGGCATAGGTGAAAAAAATATTAATGTGTTTGGTCTTTTCATAGATGTATCAATGAACCATGATGGTGGATGGGGATGGGGAGGTACCATAGATTGTAAAGGATACCCATATCTAATTCTTGAAATTGTAGTAACTTGATTGCAATGAATACACTTTAAGCATATGTGTATCATAAAAGGTATAACACATAGATTTTGTAACTAAGGATGTCCTAATATAATTTCAAATACCCCATTCTATGGTATAATTATAAATGGAGAAAAATGTATAGTAGGGCTCACTTGAAGAGCCAACACAATGTGTCCTAAAGTGGTTTATTTTTTTATAATGGTTAAGTGAGGGTTTTGAAGGGGTCCCTTACCTTTTATATGGAATAGGCAAAAAAAAAAAAAAAAAACCAATAAAAAAATCATAAGCTACATGGGCTAACAAAAATTTATTGGACAACATAAAATCAATAATAATTAAACAAAAAAAACCAACCTCCAAAAACAAACAACAAGGACAAACATACCACTAGAATTTAAACATCAAGTCTTAAAAGGAATTTATTCCACTCCTATACCAAGTCATTGAGTAATTTCTTAAGTTCACCAACATAAGCCACCTCTACCTTTGACATCTTGACTTTGTCCTAGCCTTTGTTCATTTTATCATCCTAAGATTGCTCTGTTCCTCTTTCAAAATTTTGATAACTTCCTTCAATACATTAATATTAGACACATAATTATTACTAATAAATTTTCTAATTTGTAAAATTTTATTAATGTTCTCTTTCATATACAATTTCTCACTTTCCATAGCAGAGACCCTCTCCTATAACTTGAACATTTTCTAAAATACACTATCTCTATCCCCTATGCCCTAGTCCTAAAGTGGTTTGTTCTTTCCCATTAAATGTCTTGAAAAATTTAAATGTTGTTTGTGTGTCATGCTATGTATAACCTAATTCATGAAGTAATTTCATTGTGCATGCATTCTAAATTTATCCATTATCAACTAGCACATTATGAATGGGGTTTTTATTGATATAAGCTAATGTACGTAAGACATGAAAATCAGAATCATCATCCACTATCTCACTATCATCAAAAGTAATCATAGGATGTTGTTGAATAATTAGAAAAATTATACTAATAATTACATATGATAGATGATAATATGAATTAGGAGGTGGATATGCATTGTAGGTATGATGCATTTCTAAATCACCTTTATTTGTATCATGATTTGGAATGTCTCACTAAAAATATTCAACTTAATATTTTCATTCTGTTGAGGCTTAGTTTTCTTTGTAGGAGTGTCTAGCTCAATGATATTATTGATGATAATATCTTGAATAATGTGCTTATGATTTAAACATCTATTATTAGAATGACCATTGCATATATGGTAATCAAAATATGCATTATTATCAAAATATTTACCTTGAGGTTTAATCATATCAACCTCTAGTGGTAGAGGTCAAGTAATAATATTGCACTCAAGTAAACTTTGTAGTAATTTATTAGGAATTTATGGTAATATATATAATTTCATCCTTGTTTGATCTAATAAAACAAGTTTGTTATAAGGTGGAGAAATAATATTAACTGTGATCTTTACATCAAATTTAATATCTATTGACTTATCTTGTAAAGATGATTTACTTCAAAACTTCATTATGGAAGTAGATGCAGGTGCATATTTTATCTTGTTCAAATCAAGAATATTGGCTTATCTTTATATTATTGTATGATAAATTTTCTCAAATAATCTAAATTTCTTGAAAATAATTGAGTCATGTAAAAGTGTAAGTAAACTTTGTTTGAAAATATATTATAATTCATTATCTGCAAATGGGTTAGACATTTTGGGAAGCATGATCTTATAATGAAGTGCATAATCACTGATAGGATTATTTGTTCCTTTCTTAAGTTTATAAATTTATGCATAATAATGTTTTCATCAATGTTAATAAAAAAATTATTGAGAAATCAATCTGCTAGTGGCTTGAATGCTTTGAATGATTGAATAGGTAAATCATAAAACCAACATAAGGTATAATATTTTAAGGTTATTAAAAACAACTTAGTTATAAACTTGTCATCGAAAGCATAATACAAACATGCTACATGAAAATATCTAATATGTTGTTATATTCTCCTTTACCTTCATATAATGGAAGTCTAGGATCTATAAATATTACAGGTAAAGGGTATGATGCAATCATTGATGCTAAAGGTTTATGAAGCAAGGAGTGAAAATATATTGATTAGATATATTTTGGTATACCTTTATATAACTACAATACCTTAGCATGAAAAAGTGAAAGAGTTATCATAAGGATTGTATAATAGGCAAGGTATGTGATATAGTATACATAGCTCTCAAAAGTCCTATATGATTCAATTGATTAGGCATATGATAGATATATGTTGGAATCCTTGTGCTCCCCCAAAACCTAAAAGTGTAGATGAAATAATAATATTAACATTAAAATTAACAAAACATGTGGTAAGGTTAATAATGTGAAAGTGTGGTTCTTGTGCATTGAAATTATAACTTTTTTGCTTTTTTGCATTTTTAGAAGCTAAAAGGACTTTAACTACTTTTGGTATATCTTGTGGAATTTTAAAGAGTCCTTATAATAATGTGGATAAACATTGGAGTTGTGCATGATCTAATTCATTAAGTACATGAATATGGATCCTATCCAATCCATCATAATTATCTTGTGTATTATGATCATCTTAATTAACTTGTTTAGTGTGATTATCTTCTTGAGTAATTTGTCCATCAAAAGAAAGAGAACCATGGTTTGTATTATAGGAATTCATTTTAATATGGATCAAAGGGATTTTAATGTGTTCAATATGGGCTTAAATTATCCTAAAATTAACCTTAAAGGAATAAGGTAGGTATTTTTTTTATGGCATAGAAAAATAACATGGAAAGGACATTGTAAACAATAACTAAAAAGAGAAAGCTAAAAACATAAGGAATTTTTTTGTGTATGGAGATTAGTAAATTTCCTTGAAATATAAGGTAAAAATAAATTTATTTGAGTTTTATATATTAGATCTGATGTCAAAATAAAATTATTTCAGTGTCAATGATTAAATCCAAGGTTAAAAGTGAATTTTGTGTTAGATATTGATCTAAGGTTGAAATAAAGTTCTTTTAGTTTTAAATGCTCAAGATTTTATCTAAACCATAAGATTTTTTATTTAATAGATATTAAAATAAAAAGTGGGTTCACCAATATGTTTTATCATAAATTTGAATTAATGGAGCGATTAACCCTAATTTAGATAAATTTAATAAAATATAGTAAATGTTGTAAAATAACTCACAACAAGCAGAATGAAATAAACACTAAAATCAACAAAATATTATCAAATTAAAGAAGACTAAATATGAATAAAATAAAAGACTCTATTGTTTATTATCTATGATCTGACTATGTGAAACTAATCAAAAGCTAGAATTGATCAACAAAGACTAATTTTACAAGTGCCACAAAAGTTATGACTAAGACCAACAAGGGAAAAAATCATCCAAACTAGGATAAGATTGACTAACACTATAGTCTTGAGTTGGTTTATTTTTTGCTATTTAGAAAATTAGGGAAACTAGGGCATGATCCTCTATTATAACTTAAAGCATACCTGTGTATAAATTTAACATTCAAATATGTGTGAAAGACTTAAAAATGAATTATTCAAAATTAAAACCCTAATAGGGATTGCAATGGCTGAAAAACTAAAAATAGAAAAAGGGGAAGTGTAATGGGTTGAGCTACCCCAATCACCCCCATTATGTTTGATTGTTTCCTATGTATCCAATACTATTAAGAGGGAAATGAATCCCACGTAGATCTTCCACTTGGAGTGATTTGTGTAATTATGTTCCTTTGAATACATGTATGCATCTAAAGATGGATTGAATACTTTCTAATGTTTTAATTTGGCTTGGATAAGATATAATTTTGATGTGGCTAAGGACTATTTCAAATGATTAAATTTATAATTGGGAATAATAGAGAAGTTTTTATCAATGTGCAATAATGTAAGTATGTCTCTATATTGAAATTGCCAAGTGGTAGAATAGGTGACTTAGATGTGCCTTTTAGCAATCCAAAATGGGAAAAAATCATGATACATATCCAAAATATATATGACAACCTATAAGGGAGGGTCAAAATTTTAAAATTGATTATTAGAAGGGTTAAGGATAAGATATACCCACAAGGGACAAATCTAACTACCATTATTTTCCCTAATGGCCTATCTCACCTTGAAGGGAAATGTGTGAATTTTAGGTCATGAGATGTTCATATAGATGTTTATATGGGTTTTTAGTAGTTTATAACATTTATGTAGGTGTAAACCAACAATTTAAAAAGGAGTGGGTCTACATAGGCATTTAGGATAAAGTGATATGGAAAAATAGGTCCATTTCAATCCTTTTTATAAATTAAGGGTTAGGGAGGAATATGATATTCAAGAGACAGAGAGAGAGAGAGAGAGAGAGAGAGAGAGAGAGAGAGAGAGATAACATATTCCTAAAAGTAGACTAATTAAATGATTTAGTTTATGATATTCTATTTCAGTAATGAATTATGAAAATACTAAATATAAAACTAAAAATGCTAAATAGTATTCTGTTTGCATAATCATGAAGAAAAAATAATACTTAACTTATACAATGATGCACAAACATATCTGAGATGTATAGGTGTGGAAATAGGTTGTTTGATGTTCAGGACCTAATCATCATATTTTTTAAATATTTTTTTGGGTTGTCTAGACACTTACCTTGATGCTACTATCCAAATCCTAATGTAAATATCATGTAAAAAATGTTTGTTATATTAAGATATGACTACCTAGATATTTCTAAGTTCTATGTCACATTTCATATGATGTATCTATATATCACATATAGGTAGTTGATGAATATTTTTAACTTAGACCTTAGATCTGCACCTTAAATTAGGTTACCTTACCAAAAATGGGTCAATAGGCTCACAATGTTAAGGTAACCCAAAGAGCCTTCTATCAATGAGCACTACCTACATAACTAATAATCCAATGAGAGCCTCAAAATTATGTGTGGGAATGCATGTGCACAAGGGTGCAATATATTATATGACAATGCATGTAGTGATCTAGCTTTTAACTTGACAAATATGGCTCATAGGATGTCTTTTGAATGTTTCAAACCTATAGTATGACTACCCCTATGATTGTTATGTAAATAGGAATGAACCTGGTAGAATATATTAGTTATGAAATTAATTGATTGAGTTTGAAGGTGTGATTTCTTGGTAATTGCTAGATGTCTAAATGAATTGGCTTTTACTTGTATTTATACTAGCTCTTTTGAAATAATCCTCATGAAAGGGTTAATGACATTATTAGGCTAATCTATACACTTCAAAATATTTTCAAATGTGAGTGTTTGTAAGGAAAGGACACTTGCATTGGAGTAGGGATTGTAGCATCAATGATAATTTTCTACCTTGAATGTAACTATCTAAGATGAAAGAAAGATACTAAGATCTTATAACTAACTATAAAGGATTTATATCAATTTTTAGGCATATTGTGGTTATAGGTGATCTAGATAATCATAATAATCAGATTTGGACTAATAAGTAAGTAATTAGACCTAGTGAGGTGGTGATTGCGAGCCTTTTGGCTATAAGGAAGGTCAAATTGAAGGGTAGAGCCTTGAGATATATTTGTTAACTATACAAGACTATTTTAACATGTAAATCCAAATTTAAGCATTTACATTTCCTTTCTTTTAATATATTAATGCATAAGGATGAAATTATTAGGTTAAAGGAAATAAAACATAACATGGTGTGTACAACATACGTTGTATTTTATTAAACCCACTTAATTTTTTTGTATATGAATGACCTACAACCAAGATCATGTTACAAGTAAAATTAGTGCATATAAGCTAAAATTGAATAATATGAAAATACCAAGGAAGGAGTACGCATATGTTTTAATGTAATGACATTACCCCTTTGTAGTTTATCTTGGTAAAGATGTCTCTTAGCTAAATCATTGGAAAGAGGTTCACAATTTAACCTTAAATATGTGAACAGGGAAAATTTGAGGGTGATTATGCCCTCAATTCAGTTTAAGGATGAATTGTGCCATGTCCATTGAGAGCACAAAATCTTAATCCAACAACTCAAATGTAACCAATCTAGCCAATTTAGCCAATCTTACCCAAGTCAAATGGTGTATCCATATCAACCCAAAATGATAGAATCATAGTGCCAATTCTATTAAGGGTGCATAATCTTGATCACACTAATAAAAAAGAGTCAATTTCTATAGTATGTAAAATCTCAAATTTTGGATCTTGGTAAGGTCGGTGCATAAATGTATGTATAATTTTAAAAGTGTATCTGTAATTTGATACATATCCACCTCAAATCTATCTCAAGTTGCAGTATCTATGAAAATGTAGATTTTAATCTATAACATGCATATAATATGTACCATAAATCTAAAAATATATATCCCAAATATGTGCCTGAGAATAGAATTTTATCCCAAATGTATATCTAAATCATGAAAAGTATGTAAATTGAATCAAATTATTCTCATTCTATCAACTTTATGTATGTGGAGTTATGTCTTCTATGGCATGCCCCCACTAGTATACCCCCCCATTTTGAGGTGAGAGTATTACAAAAGTGATAATCACCTTATCTCAAAAGGAGAAGACAACTATGTTGTATCTATATGAATCATGTAGTAAAGAAGAATATAGTAGTGTCATGTCAAAGTAGATGTATCAATGAAGCTCATAATATGCATACATAATATGACCTAATATGCATGATAATAATAATGGAAATATCTATAAGATAACCAAAAATCAAGCACACATACAAGAGTACTCAAATGTCACATAAATATGGGTCCAAGGAAATCGTAAATAAAAGGTATGTTCAAATGTCACACACTCAAGTGGAAGACATGTGAAAATGTATACATACCAAATTGAACAAGTAACACTCAGGTAATTATGAATAAAAAACAAAGTAAAATGTTTAAAATATTCCATAATAATGACAAAAAATAAAACAAAGTAAAATTAAGTAAGCTAAAGTAGATATATGAAGCAATGAGATATAAGTAACTATCATAATAATGTCATACTAGTTCCTGCATACATGTGTTAACAAAATGCTATGTAGAATATCATATCAAATATACTGTGTAAGACAAACACATGAGTGTAGGCATGTGTAAGATATATAATATCTATAAAATAATAAAACCTATGCCAATTGTAATCATATAGAAGTAAGATGCCCCCAATTTAGTGTATCACACTAGAAGAGGAAAGGTCTAACATTTGCACGCTTGAGATATCATGGGTCTAATGTATGCCTGTATCACACCTAAGTACCCATGAAACATATGCATGTATATAAATGATATGATATATACTAACATAAATTAAAAAAAATATGAAAATCTAGTAAACATGTGAAATGTTAAATATTTTTGGTATTTTTGAATTATTTGAATGTTTTTATATTTTGTTGAATATTTGTATTTTTTGTATTTTTATATTTTTTTTAATTTTTGAAATGTTTAGAAAGAGTGTTAGTTGATGATACAATATAAGGGATGCTCATAGGATGATTTATACTTTGATTTTGTTATAATAAATTGGTCATGCTACCAAGGATCATGTATATGTGCCAAATCTAAAATTAGAGAATATGTAAAACTATGCATATGCCTTATAGTACTCTATGATAATGAAGTAATAATAGAAGGCATAGGAGTTTTGTAAACCCACTATTTTGTGATCTATAATTTAATTGGTGTAATAGTAGGTCTTGTTACCCATTTTGAAACATGGTGTTCTATTGTAGGTAAATGTCTAGATTGTGGAGGTGTGAGTGATGATCTAGAAGAGTCCACTATATCTCACTGATTTAATGGCCTCTCAGGTATGGGTAACCTATGAAAGGGGATTTAATATTTCTTACCATTTTTAATCATGATTAACCTTATTAATTTTTATAATCAAATATTATGGGACAAACTTTGCCTATTGTAAAGGATGTTCATATGGAATATTAGATTCTATAATTATACTAGTGGCATGAATATAATCAAAATAACCATGCATAGTAAAAGGTACTACATGATGATTATGTATCTCAGTATGTCCTAATAACATATCAAAGACTCCCATATGTTTTAAAACTAAAAATATAGTGGTCATATGTGATGGACTAACCTGAAGAGATAAATCAATCTCACCAAAAACTTGTACTTTCCCATCAAATGATTTTATCATTTTAGTTGAAGGGAATAAATCATCATGTGTATATACAAAATGTTTGAGTAATGTTAGGATACATACATTCTCACTAGCACCATTTTCAATCATAACACAATGTATATGTTATTGATTAATATATGCCCTAATAAATAAATAATGAATATTTGAGTCATCATCCACAATGTCATTGTCATCAAATAAAATAGAAGGTCTTTGAATCATAAGAGGTATATCATGTATACATGTATTGATAATCCCATCTAATGGGTGTCATAATGGGATGGAGGAATATGTGCATGATATGCCATTTTTAATTCTAGAGTTGTCTTATAAAGATCTTGAAATGGATTGTTGAATATATTTTGGTTTTGATGATCATTTGGTTGTGATCCTGAATTTGTAGGAGAATCTTGAAACGTGAGTTGATCACTATCAATAAGGTCCTATATCTTTTGATTTAGTTTATAACATATATTTTTAGAATTCCCTGTACATTGGTGGTATTCATAATATGTATTGTTATCATATATTTTTGGTAAAGGTTGACTCATATCAACTACCATAATAAGAGGGAGAGATATGAAATGACACTCTACCAGCTTAGGAAGTAATGAATGTGGAGACTCAAGCAATCATGTAAATTATATTTTAGATGCATTAGACAATATGAGCCTATTAGGTTGTTGTGACATTTTATTAACTATGGAAGTTGTGTCTTTTTTAGCCTCAATAGGTTTTACCTTGTAATTTAGTTTGATATGAAACTTATTAGTGGGTGTAGTTGGTATGTTAGCTACATACTTGAGCTTGTTTAATGAAATAATTTTCATTTATCTATCTTGAATAATATTGATTAAGTCACCAAAATATTTGAATTTATTGAAAATAATAGACTCATGTAAAGGATCAATCAAACTTTACTTGAATATGTCTTAAAGTTATTTACCTACCATTGGATTTGTCATTTTATCCAACATTGTCTTATATCTCAAGACATGTTCATTAATTGGTTCATTGGTTCCTTATTTTATCTTATAAATTTGTGAATATGACATATTTTTAGTAATTTTGATGACAAATTTGCTAAAAATTGATCAATTATGGATTTTAATACTTTACTAATTATATTGGTAGATCATAAAACCTCTCAAAACATAGTCATTTAAGCTTCTTGAAATTAATTTGGTCAAAATTTTAACACAATCAAGGGATGCCATATAAAATTATAGAATATGTTGCTCAGGATCACCCTTGCCATCATAAAGTGTGAACATGGATGCAACAAAACTGGTTGACAAAGGGTAAAAAGATATCTTAGGTGTAAGAGGGTTATGCAATACATCTTATGAATCAATAGCATGAGGTGATTTCTCATCATTTTTCTCAATGTTAGTAACATTAGCTTACAAAAGTTTTATAGTTTGTAAATGATCTTGCACATTTTGATTACTAATATTTTGAGTTTGATAAGTCACGAAGGGGGATGCAAGAATTTGTGTTGAAATAGGTATTAAAACTAGTAATTAGGTTGAAGTACTAATGGTTCACATGGAAGATGTATCAATAATTGTATTATTTTTAGGTAACAATGGTTTAAAAACATAACTCAACCCCCCACTATATGTATTATGTAATGTTTTACTCAAGAGGTGATAAAAAACAATATGGGGATGTCCCATATCTCTAATAACATGATCAATAGATGCACATGGTTGTTCATCTATGATTTTTTCTATTTTAGTGTCTAATATATTATGCATGATCTTATGAAGATGTTTAAAATTTTCACAAATATACTGATAAAATGATGCAATAGCCTTAACTTGTTCATGATCTACGTGTTAATTTTTCATTATACTCATGTTTAATTATCCTCATGATCAGATGTATCTTCTATCTTTTTAGTATGTGGCTCATTATCATTATTTATACTCTTATTATTAGGAAAATTTAACATGGTATTAGCTTGAGACATTTTAGATGGTCCAAGGGATAAATCAAAATATTAAATAGGAACACCACCTAATATAGAGATTTGCCTAGGTTTCATGAAAAGAATAGAATAAATTTAAATAAAAATAACAAGTAAATACCTTAGGATGGTGAAAACCTTAGAACAAGTTAAGATTTGCATGAAAGAATCAAAGGTTGGGTTCACCAAATGTTTAAACTTTTTTAATAAATTAAGGGTCATGGAGGAATAGGCTATTTAAGATTGAGACAACCTATTCTTAAAATTAGGCAAATTAAATAATTTAGTTTATGATATTTTATTTTAGTGCTGAATTAAAAAAATACTAAATATAGAAAGTATAATGCTAAACAATATTTTGATTACACAATCATGAAGAAAAAATAATATTTAGCTTATGTAATGATGCATAGATAGATATTATAAGTATGAGTATGGAAAAAAGCTATATTATGTTCAAGAACTAGTCATTAGGTTTTGGAAATATTTTTTTTATCTACCTAGACACTTGTGTCACCTTGTGGAGACTTACATCGATGCTACTATTTAGATACCGATGCAACTATCTTATATAGAATATTCATTATATCAAGATGTGACTACCTGGGTATTTTTTAGTTTTATATCACATTTATTTTGATGTATTTGGATCTTGTGCATAGGCTCTCAATGAATATTTGTATTTCAAACCCTAGATCTACATTTTGGATTAGGTTATCTTGTAAAAAATGGGTTAGTGGGCTCATGATGTCAAACTTACCCTAACGACCCCTCTATCAATGAGTGTTGTTTACATAGCCAATACTCTAAAGAGGAATTCAAATTTATATATTTATAAATTATGGTGGGAATGTGTGTAGATGAGGGTGTAATATCCTATATGATAATGCATGTAGTGATCTAGCTAATAACTTAACAAATATCGTTCATGGGTTATCTTTTGACTTGTTTAGAATTATAATATGACTATTCTTATTATTAATATGAAAATAAAAATGAATATGGTATAATAGATTAGTTTTGAAATTGATTGATTGATATTGAAGGTGTGATTACTTGGTAATTTCTATATGTATAAATTTTTTGGCTTTGACTTATATTTATACTAGATCTTTTGAAATAATCCTCATATAAGGGTTAATGACAATCTCAAACTGACACATACACTTTGAAAGATTTTAAAATTTGAGTATTTGTAAGGTAATAACATTTGCATTAGAGTAGAGATAATATAATGGATGCTACTACCTTAACCTAAACATAACTATCTAGGATGAAGAAAAATTGTTGAGGTTATATGGTTACAGGTGATCTAGATAATCAAAATAATCAGGATTGGACTAATAAGTAATTAGACCTAGTGAGGTGGAGAGTGTGAGCTTTTTAGCTACAAGGAAGGTCAAAGTAAAGGGTAGATCCTTGAGACATATTTGTTAAGTATACAAGACTAGTTTAACATATAAATCCATATTTAAAAATATGTAAGGTCCAAATTAAATGCTCAAGTCATTTAAAATGAAATAAGGCCAAAACTAACATTATCAAGTATTCATGACTAAATTTGAGTGACTAAAGTATCATAGTTTACCTATAAGTCCTTCATTCAATTCGTGTATGCCATGAAAAATATGGGTTAAAAAGTGTAATATTATTGTATATAATATTATTAATCATTGGTGTAATTTATAGGAGACCTTTTGTCTCATACTGGTAGATGAATAAACTATGTATAAATATGAATAGTCTCTATAGAAGGCAAAATGAATAGCCATATTAAGGCTATAGACATTTGTAATCTTTATTTATATACTATAATGTGAATATATTATTGGTTTGAACCAAATTATTATTTATTATCATTCCATTATTCTTGCCATGGCATTGTTATCAGAGCACATGATGTTTTTCATTTTTTTCTTCTCCTTAATTCCTCCATTTTAGCCATACTACCTGAAAAATATTTTTCAAGTTATGTAGTTGGAAGATACAACATAGTTTCATTATTTTATAAGACGATGAATACATGGTAATGTCATATTTTATTTATTTATTTGTGTTTAAATATTTCTTAAGATTCACTTACTAAGGCGACATGGGAATTCAACTCATACATGCATTATAAAGTGACTTGTGTGGCACACCAAGGGTAATTTTTCTAATATTTGGTTGATGTTCAAATCTACATTTGGCATTTAAGATAATATCTAGGCATGTATTCTTTCACACTTATTAGGATGGGTTTAGTTATTTGTATACTTGCACATATTTCATTTTGTGTCTCAGGACTAAATTCAAATATTCCATAAAAAGACACTCACATTCAATAATTTTATCAAATAATGCAAATATTTGTACACTTCTTCATTTTTATGACATTCTTATCTATGTTGGAATATAAAAAAATTGTGCACTTCTATTTCAGGCATCATAAAATTCCACACCTTTTAGTTTTATTTTTTGGATTGATGATTTGGAGGTGTCTAGGTGCAATTTTAAGCTTTGAGACTTGGAAATTCTCTCTTTTATCTCATATGGCATCTTCGCATTGCCATCCTTTTTATTTTCTCAATATCATGCCTTCTAGCTAAGATAAAGAGATAAGTTTATTTAATTTTGTAAACTTGAATAATTTTTTATGTTTCTTTTAAATTTGAGAAAGAAAATAATTTTGTAGGATTATTCTTTGAAATATTTTAATTTTGAAAAAACTTATATTCTATTGGAGGATTTTATGACTTATTAAATAGTTGAAAATAAGTCATTTTTTATTGTTCAAATCAACTTAAAGCCATTCTTTTTTTAAATCAAGTAATTTTTTTTTTTTTAAATAATGTGAAAATTCACAAATCACAACATTTAGTGTTAATGGTGCCTTTGGTTCATGTTTACAAGTAATGGCTTCACAGTTAAATTACTACATATATCACCTAATATATTTTTAGAAAAAACATTTGAGACATGTCCCTATAACTCACCTAGGAGAAATAAGGAAAATTTTCATTTTCTCATTCTTTTGTTATCCATTCATGAGTATCACTAGACTTAAATCCCAAAAGCAAGAATAATACAAGTATATATGGTTTTTATGCTCATATATAATGAATTATCACTAAGAGGGTGTCATAAATAGAGTGAATCCTTTTCATGTATTATCTAGGTAACATGTGTCATTATGATCTCACATACTTTAAAGTCTCTTTCACTTACTATTGGGTATATATAAAAGATGAACTTCTTCCAAATACTGACGGGTATATAAAAAGAGTGAGCATATATAGAGGTTTGGTATAACAATCAAGTGGTAAATAAAAAATGAAAACTTTTATAGTGATTAAGAACCAATCCATATCCCTTGATAAAAATAAACTTAATCAAAATAATTGTTAGCACAATAATAACCTGAATGTTAAGCCATGTGGTGAACACTCTCATGTTCAATGATTTGTGGTTCAACATCTGTGATAAGGATGCACAACCAACCAAACCAAATGAATTACCATCCTTGGGAAAAAAAAATTAAAATGATTTGCCATGATGAAGGCCTTTTGATGATAATGTATTTTGTCCCATATAGGGGTGCAACACTCCTTGACAAGCACTACACAAATTGAATAAATTATATGATTCTCACTCTGTATTGTAATTCATATAATTGTAGTTGAAATTATTTAATATTGAGTTAAAGGATGATGATGTCATGAGTTTGGCTTCAAAAATTTGAGCTTTCAAACATTATGTTGATGTTACTAGTGTAAATATTGTTGTATACATGACCTCCTTCATAAAATTTATTCTCCTTACATTTTCAACCTACTTGGAGTCTTTGAAATAAATCAATCTATTGAAGACTCTCACTTTTGATCAACTGCTTGACAAGATGACTGAGAGTAAAAAAGCCTTTGAAAGAAAGACTAAGACCATATGATAAAGCATTTCCTATGCTAATAAAAAGGGAAATACTTCTAGGAATATTAAAAATAATAAAGGTAAAGGAAAAAATAAAGGACAAGGTAGAAAATTTGGAAAAGATAATGGTCAACATCAGGAGAAGTAAAATGATGTAAAACACATGTTTTGAAAATATTGTGAAAGAAAAGGGAGTCATGAGACCCATGAATGCAAGATGTCATGGGAGAATATTAAAGCATATAGAAATAAAAAGAAGAAACAAAAACTAAAGAATAAAAGTTTAGAATCAGACTGAGCTTAGTTTTTAATTGAATGTGTGATTTCCATCTTCGATGAAGCAAATAATGTCTTAGTCAATTCAATATGGTATAATTCTTGGGTTATAGACACTAGCACCATAAAACATATGAATTTATAAATGGAATTATTTGATGAGTTTCATGAATAAAAATATTGTCTAGTATAATTGGTATATTAAAAAATTCTACAACCTCAAGGCAAAGGTTCAATTTGACTCAAGACACCAGGGCTTCAGTATTTCATTCTTTGTAATGTCTTATACCTTCCCCAATTAAAAATAAAATTGATGTTTCTAGTTCTCATTAGACAACAAGGTCATTCCATTTTGTTAGATGGAGTGAAGATCACAAGGAAATGTGATAGTACAATTTTATTGTTTGGATTTGAAGAAGGTTAGTTGCTAAAACTTAGGGGTGAGCATTCAATTATTGAAAGAATTAATGTATAGATATATGAAGCAATAAACATAGGTAAAATATATAAGAGAGATAGATTGATTAAAAATCATAATAAAATCATAGATCAATATATACAAAACATAAGTATTTTAAGTGGAAAAACCTCCAAGAGGTAGAAAACCCATAAGTGATATTCAATTATTGAGAAACAATAATAACCCCAATACAAATTATTCTGTCTTCTCACTTCTTCATAGAATAGACTTCACAAAATTCATAGGTTGAATATAAAAAAACATTTTCATATTCGAATGAATTCACAATAGGGGTGAAACCCTCTTTATAGTGAAATACCAAGGGAGGTGATCATTGTAAAAATAATAGGTCCATCAATCCTGATAAATTTATTTAATTGAATTTTAGTAACTCATTAAATAATTATAACTTTATTATTTATTTTAACGAGGTTTCCATATCTTGTTAATAGATAATATATTATTATTATTTAATACCTTTACCAAGGGTAAGGGTTAATAAGCTCATTTAGGATTAAAATTTCTAACACTCCCCCTTAATGCTAAGTGGGGATAAATGTCATAGTCACCTTAAAAAGGAATTATACTATGTACATAATTGAAAGATTTAAAAACTTTCATCATTTCAAACACCACTTTTTGAAACAAAATGAATTATAATCTATAAACTATTCGAAAGTAAGTTTAAGCTAGCATGATCATGAGACTACATCTCATAGTTTTTCATGAATAATCACTAAGTATAATTGGGACCTTTTATAACATATAGACCTCCATTATAAAGTATAATTTTAATGTATTAGGGTAAAAAAATAAAACTTTCATATGAAATTTATAATATTTTACAATGAGAAGTATAGAGACGGAGAAGAAACACATGACCATAAAGAAGTGACATTATTATGCACACTCCCACTCAATGGTAACTCTGAGAGGCCCAACATTGCAAGAAACTAATAAAACTTGGTAACATCAAGTAGCTTTATGAAGATATCTACCACTTATTCATTTTTTAAGATAGAACTGAAGATCAATATCATCATTGAAGACTTTTTTTAGATAAAATTGACATGTAATTCAATATGTTTAGTTTTTTGATGATGCATTAGACTTTTGTTAGAGTTATAAAACTTTGATTATCACATTCAAGGATAGTACTATGAGAAACATCCAAATGAATTTCTACCAATAACCTTCATAGACACATGGTTTCTTTGGTAGCTTCCATAACACTTCTATACTTTATTTTAGTAGAAAAAATAAATACAATAGATTGTTTCTTGCTGCTCCAAGTGATAGCATCTACACCAAATTTAAACACATATCTAGAAGTATATTTATGATCTAGAATATCATCAGCATGATCAGCATCATAATAGTCATATAATTTAGAATTACCAATGAAATAATAAAATAAATCAAAATTAATTATTTCTTTGATATAACCAATAATTCATTTAGTAATTTTCAATGATCCAAATATGGACTTTTCATAAATCTAGAAGTAACACAAAAAACATATGAAATATATGTCTTAATAATGGTTAGATAAATCATACTACCAAAAATTTGTCTATATAAACTAGGGTTAGATTTTTCACATGCAGGTTTTGGATCAATTTTAACACCAACTTCAATAAGAGTAGAAAAATATTTAAAATCAAGCATGTTAAACTTAACGAGAAGGTTATGAGCATAGTGATATTGTGATACAACAATAAAATGTTTATCTTGAAATATAATCATTTTTAAAAAATAATGTAGAATACTTAAATCAATTATTTTAAATATATTTTTCAATATATATATATATATATATATATATATATATATATATGAATTAAAATAAATAGATCACTAGTAATCAATAAATCAGAAACATATAATATAATTTTAAAAAATGATCATGTTCAACTTTAACAAAGAGATCATTATCAGAGTAGCAATTGGAGAAACTTAATTCTTTAAAAAAAAAGTAATTTTAGAATACCGAGTTTGAAGAGCTTGTTTTAAACCATATAAAAAATTATTTAACTTGCATACATAATGTTCTCTATTAAGATCAGTGAAAATTTTAGGCTGAGTCATGTAGATTTCTTCTTATAAATCACCATTTATAAATATATTCTTGACATCCATTTGGTGTATAACCCAACCATTTTGAGTTTCAAAAGTAATAAAAAGTCTAGCAATACTCATTTTTCTTATAGAAGTAGAGGTTTCAACATAGCCAATCTTAAGTTTTTTGAGTAAGCCTAAGAACAACTAATCTAGCTTTAAAATTTCCAGTTTTATCATTTAAATTATATTTGATCTTATAAAGCCACCTACAACTGAAAATATATTTTTTAGATAGAGGACGGACAAGATCTCAAGTCTAATTTTTAATTAAGACATTATATTTAGCTTATATAACAATATTTCATCTATCATCTTGAGTGGCTTCCTCAAATAATCGAGGTTCATATTCATATATAGTCATTAATACATGATAAGAACGTTGGCTTCTAGTTAATTTATTAAGGTTATCACCATTAGAAGATTGAATTAGGGAATATATCCATTTAAGTCTTTTAAATTAAAATTAAAATTCAGAGAGTTCTTCAGACTCTAAGTTATAAAAAATTGGATCAACTTACTCAAGGACATCTATTTCATCATAAAGAGAAACATGAGAGTCAGGTTCATCAATAGAAGAACATTGAGGAGGTTCCATAAAAGAACCATAAAAATATTTTTTGAGAATAAGAACATTCATATTTTCAATTATCTAAAATTTATAAAGATCATACACTCTTAAATATTTTGGCTTACCTCTATAACCTACATAAATACAAGAATAAAAAGTGGGATCAAGCTTATTTATTTTAACTCTAGGAATAAAGATAGAAGTAAGACTACCAAAGATCTTGAGATGAGTCACACTAGGTTTGTTTTTAGTCCACATTTCTAAATGGATTGAAAGATGCAAAGCTTTGGTAGGGGGTCTATTTAGAATATGCAAAATAGTATTCATGATTTTAACCCATAAAAATTTAAGAATATTTTCATATTGTAACATTGTTTTAGC
The DNA here is from genome assembly GCA_037957365.1 of Torreya grandis. NCBI lineage: Eukaryota > Viridiplantae > Streptophyta > Pinopsida > Cupressales > Taxaceae > Torreya > Torreya grandis. The sequence continues at coordinate 1,878,669 of JARHVA010003007.1, forward strand.
CGTTTCTATGATGGTGTGGTTTTTCCTTTCAGCAATACCATTTTGCTGAAGAAAATAAGGACTTGTTAATTCCATATAAATACCTCAATTAATAAAAAAAGAATAAAACTCTTTAATAAAATATTCACCATCATTATCAGTTCTTAATTTTTTAATAAAAAATCAGATGCATTTTCAACAATAACTTTAAATTTTTTAAAATTAGACAACACATCAAAGTTTTTTAATGAAAAAAGACCAGATCATTATAATGTAATAATAAATAAAATTAATAGTATACAAATAAATATTAAGGGATAAAAATTTAAGAGGTCCCAAAATATCATTATAAATCAATTCTAAAGGATGTGAGGAATTCACATCATGATTCTTGTGAAAGGGGTTAGTATGTTGTTTACCATGTAAGCAACCTTCACAAGTTTCATGATTCTTGTGAGTGGGGATAGAATTAAGTTTGAAAATAAGATTATTTTCAAATATATCATGTAAACTTATAAAATTAACATGTTCTAATCTATTATGCCATAATTAAGATTCATTCTTACTATGTGATGAAAGAAAACATGCAAAAGAAGGAAAAAAGATATATAAACCATTCTTTTAAACACCTTCACTAATCAAAGAACCATATTGATTCATAATGGACTAACTATCTTTAAGTATGTTACAATGAAATTATCATTTGTAAGCTGAAAAAAAATAACAAATTATTTTTAAGCATAGGTACATAGAAAACATCATTTATAATAACATTTAAAAATATTGAATTTCCTTATTTAGTTGCTTCTAAAATATAATTACCTTTTAAGTAAATTCTTTCAGAGATATCTCTAGAATATATAAAATATGAGAGAAACAAGTCATATGGTGCGATGCGCCACTATCTAAAATCCACTCATTTTTATTTGAAGTAAATAAAAAACATACAAAGTAATAGTATTTGAATCATGATTGTTATTCTAATTAGAATTTTAATTTTTGTGCTTATTTTGATTATATTTTTTATGTTTATTTTTTTAGAAATTTGATGTTATTTTTATCTTTATTTGTATGACTAAATTTACCACACAAATTGTAATTTTCATTAAACTTATTTTTATGATTCTTATTACCAGATTTCTTATTTTTATATTTACCTTTAACAGAATTAAGATTAGATTTCTATTTTTTAGTGTTATCAAAAAAATTATTTAATGTGAAAAGTGTTTGAGTGGTATTTTCTTTAAAAATCAAAATTGGTCGTAACTTGCTCTTTTTGAATTAAGATCGCAGAAAAGATGGTAAGGTTAGGGATATCTTTCTCAATTTAATACTTCAAATTTAAAAATGAAATGAAATTTCTAAATTTTTTTATAAATATTTAACTAAATGATAAAATAAAATAATTGATTCTAAATCAAATTACAATTACATCCATCTAACTGAGCTTTAATGTTTTTAATTTTAACAAGAAAATTCATAGCTTTTTCATCACTTTTCATAGGTGTAGTTAATAATCTTCAAGAGATGAGTGTCCTCATGCATGGATTCAATGAGTTTTCAAAAATCGTTAAGAAACTTTTGAAAATTGATGTGGAGAAGGAGTTCACCCTTAACACTCTGCAAGATAATGTACATAACTTCCTATGATTTTTGTTGAAATGCATTGTTAAGCTTAGAGATCACATATCATATAATAGGAAATTTTTCAATCCCAATAATAACATTCCACAACTTATAGGTCATAAATTCAATTTTAATATAAATTTTTCATATATTATAGTTATTTCCATTAAGTATTTGAGATTTATCTACGGAAAAAAGAGTTGAATCCATAGCTTCCCTTTAAATAAGATAGTAAAAAAATGCTTGAAATGAAAATTTTTAGTGTAAATTTTAACCTGATTTGATAGTACAACAAAAAAAATTAAACACATAATAATGACTTAATTTAATGCTAGACAAAATAAAATATTACAAAAAATTGTAACAAAATAGTGTCATAAGTGTCACAAAGATACACTAATATAAGAATAATTTTAAGAAAATAACCTTTTTAATGAGTTTTTATATTATTTTTATAAAATAAAGTAAATTCCAATTGCAACTATACTTAATTACATAATTTAGATGTCAATTGATGTAAAAAACTATTTTAGAATTATACTAAATTAAGTGTCGAAAGAGTCACACTCAAAATGACCACCTAACTATTATTTAAAAACTTATAAAATTAATAGGAGATTTTAAAACATAAAATGGACCATGTAGATGTGTCCATAAAGAACTCAAACCTAGAGATCAACTAGTTACACGATTATGTTTGACAAGATTTTGATTAGGTCAAATGTTATAAGAAGGTCGATACTAAAGAGGGTTTTACATGTGAGAAAGTTGACATGAAAACTATTGGTGCATTTATTTACTTTATTACATTTACTTATATTTATTATTTAGATTGATGCATTAATTACTTATTGTAATTAGTTTATTATGTTTATCAATAATTTACACCAGATAAGATAAATTTGTTTAGCTAGTAATCAACTCGGACACCTATCTTATTACAGTGGAGTTCCATTCCACTATTCAAAGTAAGATAAGATAAGATTATTTAACTAGTAGTCAATTTGTGTTGATCATTTACATAAATTAGACACATATCTTGTTAGTGTGAAGTTACACTCCACTATTCTTATAGTCAGATATCAGTTGAACTACACATGTTGTGTGAGTTTCCTAATCTTTATCATGCACACCTTGCTCTATATAAGCAATAACTATTTATGTATTCTACATCAGATTAATATTAAATTATCAGAATAATTCATCATATTTAAGTTAATTATTTATTTATATTATTGTCATATACAATTATTGTTTATTACTATTACTATTTTATCTTTTGTTTATACTTTCTATTAGATTCATTAGATACTGTAGCTAATTCTAACATGGTACCAGAGCTATTTTGAATATGTAGATTGCTAAATATTCAAGAAAAAAATATCTAAATATAATATCAATTTTTTGATTTTATATACAAATATAAATTGGAGCTTTGTAGAGAATTTCTAAGCTCATCATTAAGTTCAAAGTTCTTGAGATAGTCAAAATTGTCTACAATTTTATCTAAATTAGGTACATGAAGTGAAATTGACAAGGGTTTGATCTAGAAGCACCACACTCAAATCTAATAGGTACTTGAAAACCATAGTATTTATAAGCAAAATGGATCTCATAGTTACATTTGGAAGGTGTCAAAATCTATAGATCCATATAAAATTTGTCTAATTTGTACACAATTATCTACAAAGCAATTTTTTTTGCTCCCAAGTATGGTTGTATAGACCATATGGACTATGCTGATAGTTTTTTCTTTTTTTTTTGGTAGGCCTCATAGATAAGTAGGCAAATTTGAAAGGACAACTTTGGGAACCCACTATTTGAACATTGGGAGATATTTTTGAGCAATTTTTTTTGAAATAGCTTAAAATTTCATGCTCTTCATTGTTGTACTTTCAATTTTTTTCAAATTTATCTATATTTTTTTATAATTTAATTTTTTATACAATATCTCTTGCCCATCCTCATTTCTACAACTTTAGAGGGTCAAAAATTTTGCATACGATCTCGTATTGAGGTCTCACTTTTTTAAAAGTTAATATTTTTTGATCCTAATGCATTGGTGTATAAAGTTTTGTAATAAAGTACATATTTTTTATAATTTTAGACTAGAGGGTCTAATTGAGATTTTTGTAAACTAAAAAAATATAATCTAGCCTTGTAACTACACTCAATTATAAAGTGCTAATAAATACTTTCTGAGTGGGATAAAACTAAGTAATTTAGGGGGGGTTTATGGTGTGTTCTATACTTTGATTTTTGCTTTGTGATAGTTTATTTCTAATTGCATCATGAAGAATCCCAAGTTCTCACTATTAACGACATACAACTATAACACATGAAAATAGAATGCTTGAAATTCATTAATGATGTTAGGATATACGCCTTACATGATAACTCTTCTTACTCCACCTACTGATGCAAAAGTGTTACAACACTTTCTCTTTGAAACTACTAAAGTAATTGGATACATTTCGTCTTATGGTTACCAATTAACAACAAACTCATTAATTTAGATCTTAAAATTATGCTACAATACAATATTACATCACTAAAATCATAGATCTTAGAGCACAAATTTTTGAATGTAAAATTGATAAAAATGATATTCAATTGATTTTCAATGTCTTACATAAATTAGGTCCTGAATATTCATCTTTTGTCTCTAGATTTCATACTCATAAGCTCACATTGAGCACATCATATCAAATGCCTACCTTTGAGGTATTCTCTAAGATTCTAATGACTGAAGAAGAAAAATTAATAGATATGGGTCTAATCAAGTCAACCTCAACATAATCAAGTTTTAACATCAACATCAAATAAAAGTTCAAGTAAAAAGAAGCAGAATAATCAAAATAAGTCACATAAAAATAACAATAAAAGGCAACAATCTTCCTCTCAAGGAGATTATAAATCCACTAATAAGAAAGGGGATTCATAGAAAAGGATTGACAGTCCTTGCCCTTATTGCAAAAAGGGGTTTCATAGTGAAAAATATTGCTAGAAGAAAGAGATTGATGACCTTAAGGGTCTTCTAAAAAAGAATAACATCAATCAATACTTTTCAAAGGATTCTTCCACTCCTTCAAATTCAGGGAAAGGGAAAGTTGTGGCACTAGTTGCACTAGAAAATTCTTTCAAGTCATGGGTAATTGATTCAGGTGCTTCATACCATATGGGTTTTGATAAAAAAAATTATATTAGAACCAAGTTCTTCACCTCATATTCTCATAGGTGATGATTCCGAGGTAGATGTCATAGGAAAATGTACAGTTGATGTTGATAGTGGTGTATTTGAAGATGTCCTCTATGTGCTAAAATTATCAACTAACCTTCTCTCTATCTACCAAATCACTCACTTTGATACTGGTAGGAAAGTTGAGTTTACACCTAATTCTATTTTAATCAAAAAATTAGAGGATAATGCCTTAGTTGCATTGGGAAAAGTTGAAAATAATATTTGGCTTTATTCATTATCCCACTTTGTGCCTCAATCTTCCTCTAAAGCTTTGCTCTCACATACTAATTTAGTGAGCAAGCTATGGCATGAGCAATTTAGTCATCTGAACTATCACTATTTACAGTAGTTTAGTCAATAGGAGATGGTTACAAGACTTCCACATATTCAATTTTGAAGGGGTGTATGTCATGGTTGTGCCTTAGGCAAAAATATAGAGGATAAGTTTGATAAAGGGAAGGCTTAAAGGGCTCTAGAAGTCCTCGAACTTGTTCATAGTGATTTAACGGGTCTATTACCTATTTTGTCTTTTAGTAAAACCCATTATGTTCTCACATTTATTGATGACTATTTTAGATATACTTGGGTTTATTTTTTGAAACTCAAGAGTGAAGCATTTGATAGATTCCTAGAGTTTAAAGCTCTAGTACAAAAACAATCTAGGAAGTATGTCCAGATCCTCTGCACAGATAATGGGAGGGAATATGTGAATAATAAGTTTCAATAATTTTGTGCTCTTGAAGGAATTAATCTTCAGCATTCAGTTGCATAAACATCTCAGAAAAATGGTGTAACAAAAAGGAAGAATAGATTCTTAAAAGAGATGGAAAGTTGTATGATTCATGCAAAATCATTAGTACCTAAGTACTGCATAGAAGAAATTAATTGTGCTACATATATACATAATAGAGTTCCTCACAAAGATTTAAAAGAGATAACACCTCTTAAATCTTGGTGCAACAAGAAGCCAGATGTGTATCATTTCAAATTCTGGCAGTCCAACATGAGCTCACATACCTTTAAACAAGCACTATGCTTTACAACAACAAAGCTAGACTTGCATATTTGTGGGATATCCTGATGGTGTTAATGGATATCAACTCATTGATATATATTCATATGATCTTATTATATTAAGAAGTTTTACTTTGAAGAAAGTCCTTCAGACTTGTCTTCTAACATTTCTCATTCTTCTTCCTTAGAAGAATCAGATAGTAGTGATGATGATACTTTTGCTTCTTATACTCATAGGGATGATGAGGTAATACATCCCTAACAGGGTTTAGTAGGTCATGTTCCTCCTTCTCCTCCTACAGATCCTCACCTATTGATGTCTTTGTGGGCTAGACAAACTTTGGCAGATGCAGACCCTCTTATTAGGGATCCATTAGATAGAAGGAGAACACAGTCACAACATGATCTTCCACATTATTACATTGTCATAGCTTTCAATCCATAGTCTTTTCAAGAAGTCATAGGGATAACTGAGTGGGATTCAATGATGAAAGAAGAGTATGACTCATTGATTAGGAACAACACTTGGGATCTTGTTCCTTTTCCTAAGGGAAAAAAATTAGTATGATGTAGATCGATATATCTAACTAAATTTGTAGTGGAAATAAATATTGATAAGTATAAAGCACGCTTAGTGGCTAAATGTTTTTCCCAAGTGGAAGACATTAACTATATAAAAACCTTTACGCCTATTACTAAGATGAATTCCATTTGATTGATACTAGCTATTGGTGCAGCTCATGGTTGGGTTATACATCAAATGTATGTGAAGAGCACATTTATTCATGGGTATTTTCATAAGGAGATACATATGGAGTATCCATAGGGGTTTATTAAGGATTTTTCATTAGTGTGCCACTTGAAAAAGTCTCTCTATGGTCTAAAACAAGCACCTAGGGCTTGGTATTCTAAGATGGACACATTTCTTCTCTCAGTTGGGTTCTTGAGATGTCACTCAGATCTAAATGTCTACATTCTATGGTAGGAGGATTCACTATTATACTTGGTGCTCTATGTTGAAAATCTCATTATTATAGGGAGCACATCATCCATCATCAATAGTTTTAAGACTACACTTCATGATAGGTTTTTTATGATAGACATGGGTCTATTTCATTATATTCTCAAGATTAAAATAACACAATCTTCTTCCTAGATTACTCTTTTACAGCCCAAGTATGCCATGGACTTGTTAGCTCAATTTTACATGGTTGATTATAGGCCTGCACCAACTCCTTTCTTATCTAGAGTTAGATATGAGGTTAATTTTTCTACTCCCTTGGTTGATACCACATTGTATTACTCACTTGTAGGTAGCCTCATCTATCTGACTCATACACATCCTAATATTTCATATGCAGTTAGCATAGTTTCATGCTTTATGTAGATACCACATGAGTTTCGTTAGAGAGTTAGCAAGTGCATTTTGAGCTACATTCAAAGCAATATCAAATATAGGATTCACTATACAATAGGTATAGGTTCAAACTTGGTGGTATAAATAGATTTTGATTGGGTTAACAATTATGATGATCATAAGTATACTTCTAGTTATATCTTTCACTTCAGATCCAACCCTATTTTTTGGCAGAGCAAGAAGCAACATGTTATTTTTATTTCATCTACGAAGGTTGAGTATCATGGTAATATTAATGCCACTACTGAGTCTATTTGGCTTCATAATATTCTCATTGAGCTTGATGTTCCATTTTGTAAGCCATCAGTTATTTATTGCAACAACTAGAGCACTATCCAGATCTTGAAGAATGTAGCTCATCATCAGAAAACCAAACACATAGAGATCTATATCCACTTTATTAGGGAGCTGATTCAAGCAAAGATCAGTGATCTTCAATATTGTCCTATAGAGGAGTAGATTATAAATATTTTCACCAAACCTTTCACTAAGATCAAATATCATCATTTTTGATCTCTTTTGGGGGTATGAGACATCAGTTCTTCAGGGGGGGCTCTTAGACCTTCATTTTGAGGAGGAGTTTTTTCCTTTGGGTTTTCTCTTTTCCTCATCTATTTGTACAAAGTACCTAATATGGCTACACATTATCGAGACTCTTATCTGCATATCCCTACATAAGCTTTGCTTATGGGGGGTGTTGGTGCATTTATTTATTTTATTGCATTTACTTATATTTATTATTTAGATTGGTGCACTAATTACTTATTATAATTAGTTTATTATGTTTATTAATAATTTTCATCAGATATGATAAGCTTGCTTAATTAATAGTCAACTTGGACACCTATCTTGTTACAGTGGATTTTTACTCCACTATTCAAGATAAGATAAGATAAGATAAGATTGCTTAACTAGTAGTTAACTTGTGTTGGTCATTTACATAAGCTGGACACCTATCTTTTTAGTGTGGAATTACACTCTATTATTCTTATATTTAGATATCAATTGAACTACACGTGTTGTGTGAGTTCCCTGATCTTTATCATGCACACCTTGCTCTATATAAGTAAGGATTATTTGTGTCTTCTATATCAAATTAATATTTAATTATCAGAGTAATTCATCATATTTAAGTCATTTATTCATTTTTATTATTGTCTCAGATATACAATTATTGTTTATTACTATTATTGTTTTATCTCTTGTTTATGCTTTCTATTAGATTCATTAGATGTTGTAGCTAATTCGAACACAACCCAATAAATAGAATTCAAAATTAATTAAATTGGGAAAAAAATATTGAAAAAAGGGTTGGAGATATTTAAATACAAGACCTCCCATTTTTCAAGTTTTTAACAAAAGGTTAACTACCAACTCGACTAGTAGTTTAATTAAGTTTTAACATGCAATAATTTATTTTAAAAAATTTAGTTGATTTTGAAAATTACACACACACACACATGCATGTAAAATCTTTTTTAAATAAAATTTAATTTTTGGTAAAAATCTCTTAAAAGAATTTAAAGGTGGGGGCCACTACATATTTGCATGGAAAATAGATTTTAAAAAATAAAGTATTTTTAAATATTTTCACAAACTATATGAAAATATATACTTGCTTGTATCATGCATAGAGAGAAGAATGATCAAAATCAAAATTTTAGAGAGCTACTACAACTGGATTAGCCACCTCATAACACAAAAATTTGCCAGCACTCCTAAAATCTTGAGGCAAGGTAGAATTGATCTTCAAAATTTGGTTTTTGGTGTAAAAAGCAAGTTTTTCATTCACCCAGGTTGTATAGTACCATATAATGGCATCTCAATGGCTAATATTAAATTTATAAATATTTTGAAAATGGCTATACAATGGTGTCCCAATGGTTGAGATAAAAAATTTAAAATGCTTGAATACTCCTCAAGGGCTAAAAATTTGCAACTAGTCTTAAAACTCCAAAACTAGGAAATTAGAAGCTTTAAAATTGAATTTTTGATGAAGGAACTATATTTTAAAAAAAACTTAATGCTAGAGTGCCGTATATCAACAAAAATTTTGTTTTATGATAGCAAAATATTCAAAAATAATTAATTGAGCTTGATTTGAGAGATCTAAATTGCTTGCTAATCATTTATACAACTCCTTGCTCTAATTCCATGAAAGAATTCATATATATATATATATATATATATATATATATATATATATATATATATAACAATTCACATAGGTATAATATATAGGATATATTGATTGCAAAGCATAATAAAATCATAGATCAATATACATAGAACACAAGTATTTTAAGTGGGAAAACCTCGAAGAGGTAAAAAATCTATGAGTGATATTTAGTGATTGAGAAACAATAATAACCCCAATACAAATTATTTTACCTTCTCATTTCTTCATAGAATGGCCTTCACAAAACTTGTAGGTTGAATATGACAAAATAATTTCATATTTGAATGAATTCACAATAGGGGTAAAACCCTATTTATAATGAAATACCAAGGGAGGTGACCATTATAGAATTAATGTGTCCATCTATCCTGATAAATTCATTTAATTAAATTTTAGTAACTCATTAAATAATTATAACTTTATTATTTATTTTCATGAATTTTCCACCTTGTGTTAACAAATAATATATTATTATTATTATTTAATAACTTTACCAAGGCTAAGGGTCAATAAACCCACTTAGAATTAAATGCCCTAACAATTATAAGATTTTTTTCTCATATTGCTAAAGAAGGAATGTCATAAAGTATTATCTAACATGCTATATTTGGGCATACTCACTATGAAAACATTTGAACAATGTAAAATAACGATTTTTTAGGCTTACCAACATTGCCTAAATATATTAAAAAGTGTGAATATTTCATATTGGCTAAATACGAAAGGAAACCATTTCAAAGGTCAAAATGGAAATCCAAAAAAAATTATAGTTGATTCAATATGATTTTTTATCTACCAATTATTTCAATTGATAGTCACTAGTAATTCATGTTGTTTATTGATCACTATAATAAAATGATTTGGATATACTTTTAAAAAAAAAATTAAAAGCCTTCAAAAATTTTCAAACAATGGTTGAAAATGAAGCTCAATCTTGCATTGGGTCACTCAATATTAAAAATGGTGGTGAATTTATATCAAAGGTTTTTGAAGCTTATTTCAAGTAAAATGGGATTAAATATCATCTCAAATTCCCTTACACCCCTTAACAAAATAGAGTAGTTGAGTGGATGAATAGAACTATGATGAACATGGTTTGATGAATGTTATATATCAAAAGGGTAAATATACATTTATAGGTAGAAGTAACGCAAAAAATATTGTATATCCACAACAAGTCACCATTAACAACCCTTAAAATGAAGGCTCCATATGAATTTTGGTTTGGTCATCTCCTTTTATTGCAACTTCTTGAGGTTTTTAGATCTACTTGCTACACATTGATTCCCAATGACAAAAGGAATAAATTAGATGACAAGAGTTAAAACTTTTGGGATATTCAAAATCCTTAAAGGCATACAAACTATATGATGATAACAAAAACAAATTTTTCATCACAATAGATGTATTTTTTGAAACTAAAAAGGACATTAAAAGTATCAGTTGACAATTGAATCAACTTGAGAAATATTCTAAATTTGATGTTTTCAAGGAGATTGATATGTAGATTAAAAATAATGAAAGAAAAACCTATAATTGAGAAATTTTTGAATCTCTATTAACTCTTGTAATTATGTAACCACCTAAAAGTGGTATTTGAGTGCTAAAAGTTCTACTTAAGACAACCTATTCCTAGCTTATTTGTAGACCTATCCTATAGCCTTTTATCACATTTTTTTAGATTTTGTGCAGACTATAATCATCTCTAGTCAACTAAAACATAGTCTCAGACCTTCACTCCCTGATCCTAGCTCTTCATGCCTAGTAGCTTGCTAGCTAGACATTAGCACCACATTAAGAACACTAGAGCCACATGGTGTTATTATCCCCAACATGGTGCTAATTTCCCTTAACTCTCCCAAATGAATATATTTTCAAAAGTTAAACCCTCCTAAGGTCAGCCTAATAATATTTTATTATCTTCACAAGCTAAAAAAAACTATAAATACATGACTTTTAGACTTTTATCCACTATATGAAAAATAGATGCAAAATACCTATTTAAACATAAAACAAGTTGAGTAATATCAAGGTTATTAATCCCTATTATGTCCTACTTATGCATACTACCATCTACAGTTACCCTAAGTTGAGATTTTATAGATTTTTAATCTCAAACACACTCAAGGAATTTAAGACCACTATCATTATAGAATCACTTGCACTTACACTAGCACTTAGGTGGAATAACTACATCGTGATTGATCCCTCCTCAGAGTATTAGTATGAAGGAAAATATCTTCACAATGGGGAGTTGAGGATGTCCAACTTATCCTACTAATGAACACATATTTTAAGATTATGCCATAATTGAAAGAAGGATTAGGGTTTGCATCATAAATTAGATACTATAGGTATAATATAGAGTTTCAAAATTCATGCACATAGGCAAAGAACCCAAAAACATAGGTGCATGTGTACCCAAAACTTAAGAATTATCTTACATAGAGGACACTAGTACCATTTTTAGGATAATAGATCCACATGGTGCTACTATCTAGGAGAGGATCAGACATAGGGATCTTATTGATGACACTCAAACCTATTTATATCCCAATTTTGTAGAAATAAGATCTTTCATGTTATATTTTTTTTAGATAAATATTTATTTGCACATATTTATTACTATTTTTAGAAAGTAAAAGCAAGCCAAACTTTATAAAAAATTAGTGGTTATTTATTGCATATTATTTCACTGATTTAGACTACTCAACCCTTTATTCAAACTTAGGATTTATATAGTTAAAACCCTAAAAAGTTAAAACATTTGGTTAACCCAACTTACTTTAAATATCACTTAAAACCCTAGTTCTACATAGGGTTTACCTTCTCTTAAGTTTTTTACACTAAATTAAGGTTTAAAATTCCTATTTTTAATTTTTTTTGCATGAGCTAGCTCATTTAATCAATATCACATTAGGGTTTCATTTATTTAAATAGGATTGAAATCTTTTACAAACTAACCCTAATTCAAAACCCTATCCCTAACTTACCCTAGGGTATATATTTCTAGAATTTAGATTTTAGATTCATATATGTTATAATTTATTTAATCATGATTATAATGATAGAGGAAATTAATCACTTTTTATTGCAAAGTTTACTACTTTCATTTACATTATTGTTTCCTTTAATTCAAAATAAACTCAAAAATGGCATAGATACATGTATACATGTGATTCATATCAATTAAAATGTCTTTCATGTTTCATTCTTTATTTCACATGATATTTTAATCTTATGTGCAAAATAATTAAGGAACTACTCGTTAATCACATAGATAACTTATTACATCAAATAATAATTATACTACCTAAAATAAACAAGTCTCCCTTAGATGAATTTTGCTATTTGGTCCATTCTAATTCTTTTCCTATCATTCCTAGAGATATGGAAACTTTATTGGTCTTTATTATCCCTTTTTCTCAATCACAAAAATCTATCCATGATCCTACCTCTACTATTAGCTCTATACTCTTAGTAGACCTTGCAATCCAGGTTACAATGTCCTCATGTAGTCATGAAGCTTGGTATGTTTTCAATACCCATGGCTATATCTTTATTGATTAGAGTAGTACTCCTTCAAGCACAATTTCCATTTTAGATATTTTACAACATTCTAACACAATCAAATATATTATATATGTGACACTTTGTGATACTCACGTACCTTAAACATTTGAGCTTGCCTATGTTGGTTCCATAATTAATACTATGAAATAGATAAAAGAACATATTTATTTTGAAAGAGAGTACCTACTACCTCAACACATCATATATTTACACCTACCTATCTATATTTATTTTAAAATTAACAAAGTATGTGTCAAATGAATTCTAGTCAATAATGGATCAGGGCTGAACATTTGTAACATCTCTTTTCTATGACATCTTAGCATATATGCTATGGATTTGGATATTTTTGATATGAATATCTAAGGGTTTGATAATATTCCATGCAAATTTTTAGGACAAATCACATTAAACCTTACACTCAGGCCCATAGCACTACCTACAACATGCCAAGTTATGCCTAATGATCTTAATTATAATATCTTATTTGGGAGACCATAGATTCACACTATGTACTCAGTTATATCCACTTTACATGTATATTTAAAATTTATTTATAGAGGACATATATAAACATGTCCTATGGATAAATAACCAATCAAGTACTATCAACATACAAATCTTTCACATAATTATATTCCTCACATGGATTTTGCTACAACACCACTCTAGTCTACCATTCAAAGTACACATGTAACTCCCCTAATTATTTCTAGTACATAGGATAATAAGTTCACTTCACCTTTTGCATTATGATATTTCTAAAATATGGGCTACATAGGATAGGGCCTTAGAAAACATGAGAAATGAATCCTAAATCCCATTGAAGAATATTATCGATAGGGTAGATAAGGACTTGGATATAGAAATGATACATCTCATGCCAGATCCTCTCATAATGCTTCTGAACATATCATGTTTTATCTACCTATTCCATAGGTAGTTGATACAATGAACCATGTTTATACACTCTCAATTATTTACCCCAATATTATTAATTATATCATTTATCCATAGCTACCCATTCTTGATGAGTTTGATAATGATGATACTCTCTTATAATTCTTAGGCGTATATGATGATATCCATTCCTTCTATCATAAGAATAGGTTTCCTCATTCCACAAGTGCACATTCATACTTTGGTGAGCATTTAAATGAATTAGATGATATGTTACTGACACAAATGATATAATCCTTATAACACAATACACTTTGAATCGATTTACATTTCTTAATGAAGAAATAATTAAATTCAATTATGGCATCGAATGATCCTTGTATCATACTATTAGTTATCACCTTACATAAATCAGAAGATAGATATTCATCAAAGTTTAACTGATTTTCCCAAAGTATTTATTTGGAAATATTTTGTTATGCCTAACATCGATCCCTTAATTTCAGTACATAAAATTACATTAGATCCCGATGATAAGCTAGTAAAATAGAAGATTCATAAAATGCATCCTAAATTTTATCTCCTTGTTAAGGATGAGATCTAACAGTTGTTAGATGCTAGTTTCATTTGACCAGTTGCCCATCCATAGTGCCTTTCCAATATTGTTCCTATTGTAAAATTTAATTGACAAATCTAATGTTATTTTGATTATAAAGACCTCAACAAATCATGTCATAAAGATGAATTTCTTTTACCCAACATTGATATGATAATCGATTTCATAATTGGCTATGAGATGATCTCCTTTATGGATGATTTTTCTAGGTACAATCAAATCAATATAGTTGAAGAAGATCAAGAAAAGACTTATTTTACCACACCATGGGGAAATTTCTACTATATTATCATGTCATTTAGATTAAATAATGTAGGTGTAATTTACTAATGTACTATGACATATATTTCATGACCTCATTCATAAGATAGTTGAATATTATGTTAATGATTTGTTGGAAAAATCAAAATAGAGACAACATTATGCAATTAATTTATGACAAATTTTCAAAAAACTCAAAAAATAAAACATGTGACTCAACCCTAAGAAATATATCTTTGGAGTTTCCTTGAGGAAAATTTTGGGATTCATTATATCTCATAATGGCATATGAGTTGACCCTAAGAAGGTTAAAACAATCATGGATATCCCTCCTCATACTAATTTAAAACAACTTCAATCCCTTTAGGGAAAAATAAGGTAATTCATCATTTTGTGGAAAAACTCATAGATTAAAGCTAATCATTCATCAAACTACTTAAAAAGGATGTGAAATTTGAGTGGGACATCACATGTCAAGAGATATTTGATATAATTAAGCAATACTTACTCAACCCTCTTGTCTTGGTCCCACCCATACCAGGTAAGCCACTTCTACTTTACCTCTCATTAATTGATCATACACAACATAGAATGATGATCATTATAAAGAAAGAGCAATTTATTACATTAGTCATACACTAAATGATCATGAGCGAACTGATCCAACAATTGAAAAACTTTTCTTATCACTATTATTTGATACTTAAAAACTTCCCCACTAAATGACTAACAATGAGACATAGATCATTACAAAATTTGATCCTTTAAAATTCCTTATCAAAACCACATCTTTCAGGTTGTATTTCAAAATGGGTTATGTTACTTACAAAATTTGACCTCAAAAACATTTTACAAAAATTGATAAAAGGCCAAATAATTGTAGATCAATTGGTAGCAGCTCCATTACTAGATACAAAACCTATTAATGATGATTTTAGAGATGATTTTAAAACATATAATACCACTTTAGATACATGTATAATGTTATTTGATGGTTCTAGATGTGCATTTGATGTCAGTGTGATAATTTTTTTCATCGATCGCCTAAGACACATAGTACCTCTCACATACCGATTCAATTTTTCATGCACTAAAAATATTGTAGAATATGAAGCTCTTATCTTAGGCCTTCAAGTAGCTCAGACTCCAAATATTAAATCAATAAAATTTTATGGGGACTCCTAATTAATTTTTAATCAAGTTACAAATGTTTACCAAACAAAATAAGAGCACCCGATTACTTATAATAACATGGTTTAATATGTACAAGCTTAGTTTGATAATTTCTCTATTGAGAACATCCCACACAAAGATAACCATCATGCTAATTCAATGGCAAGTGTCACATCATTGATCCCAATTAATATAGATGTAGACTAGGCTCTTTTATAATTAAATTATTATAATCTCTGTCAATGTCCCATGTAGACCTTATTGATCTAACAATCTTATTTACCATGTGTAGTACAACACCATCTGAATGGTTCTCTAACATATACAAATTTTTGAATAAATCTATCACACCTGATACTTTCACAAAGAATGAAAAGTATAAACTACAATGAAACTCTCTTTGATATGTCATCATTGGTAGTGATTTATTAAGATATATTTTGATGAACACTTACTCTAATGCTTAATAATAGAGGAATATAAATTGACTATTTGAAAAATACAAATTAGTGAATGTGGTGGTCATTTTAGTGGTAAAGCAATGTCACACAAGTTACTCAGACAAGGTTACTATTGGCCAACCATGGAATAAGAATGCTAGGAGTATGCTAAATTATGTGATAAATGTCAATGTCATGGTAACTTTCACTATGTAACTTTGTAATAGCTTCAATCTATCATATCCTTATGGCTATTCATGTTATGGGGCTTTGATCTGATCGATAAGATAAACCCAAAATCTATTGGAGGTCATAAATTCATCATCATAACAACATAATATTTTACAAAATGGGTACAATCCATCTCATTACAATCAACAAAGGGGGAGGATATTTGTTGGTTTCTAATGACCAATATTATTTCCCACTTAGACCTCCCAATATCCATCATTATAGATAATGGAAGCTATTTCAATAATAAAATAGTGAAATTTTTTTGCACTAAATATAAAATTTGACACACATTGTCTACTCCATATTACCCATAGGGCATGGTCAAGCAGAAGTAATAAATAAGATAATCAACAATATTCTCATCAGAATAGTTACCAAATTTGGTGATGATTGGCATAATCAACTAATCTATGTATTATGAGCCTATCACAGTAGCATACATACACCAATAAGAGCTACTCCTTATTCACTTGTATATGGCATTAAATCGGTCATCTCCTTGGAATTGGAAATCCCATCTTTATAGGTATCTTTAAAAGGGCTCATAATAGATGATCAGTACATAGAATGCCATCTCCATGAATTATAAAAATTGGATCACACACATATCCAATCCATATAGCATCTTAGAGCTTACCAAAAATGAATCTAGAGAACCTAAAATAATGGAGTCCACAACAAGGAATTCAAAATCAATGATTTGGTATTAAAATAAAATATCAAAAACATTCATGCTAAGGAAGAGAACAAAGAAAATTTTAAACCAAATTAGCTTGCATCATACGTCATCACATAAATTATTAGCCCAAAAGTATACCATATAGCTTCACTCGATGGCAAGGCAATAAAAAATCCATTGAACATCATGCATCTAAGGAGATTTTACATATAAATAAAGAACTATTCATTTTCATTTGCTTGTACATAGCTTATATCCAGAGAATACAAAAATAATATAACATGCCAAAACACATAAGCATTCAAATATTACTCAGAAAACATAAAACTTATAGATTGTATGCATCAATATGTTTACATTTCTTATATTTTCCAAACACTACATGTGCTAGCTATCTTAGTATAGTCATTTTTATCATACTACATGCTTCACTTAATCTTATCAAGTGCTTACAACTTGCTTACAAGACTCAAGTCCACTACACTGATCTAGACTTATTATCATCTACCCACTAGAGGTATATACACTGATCTAGTTTTATTCATTTAATACATCTACCCACTCGAGGGCATTTCATACATAGTTTATATTACCAGGTTTTATCCTTACATTCCTTATATTCTAATTTTTGCATTGATATATCTTGATATTGATCATTACTACTTATACTCAATTTTTTTTGTTAACTATCACTAATTTAGACTCATCATATGTATATTCTCACTCTTACATAGATTTTCACTACATTCATGCATGCTTTCATTTTTACCTTTCCTAATTTAGACTTGATTTTATTATTTATGCTTCTTCTATTCAAGAGCATTTGAATATGCCATTATTATTTGGCTCTACACCACTTTTATTCATGTATGCCTTAGACATGTGCCCATGTCCCTTGTGTGTGATTTATTTATTATGTATGTGGACATTTAAACATGTCCTTATATGTGGCTCTAAGCCAAATTTATTGTTGCTTACATATGTGGACATTTGAACATATCTTTGTATTATTTCTTTTCTCAGATTTAGTGACATGTGCCCATGTCCCTTGTATTATGGCCCCTTAGCCTACTTTGTGTGTCTCATGTGTTTTGTATGTATGATTTCTTGTATGAATCATAGCCATGATATTTTTTTTACTTGTTACACACATTAGTTCTTGATGCCATAAGGTGCCTCATGCATCTACCCTTCATATTTGGGTGTCATGATGGACATCATGCCCCATCCCCCTAGGTAGCTACTCATATTTGGTATTATACACATTAATTACATATATATTAACACCCTTGTACAATGTTAGACACATCATACATCTTGTGCTACATACTTATGTTCATATTTTCTTACATTTTGATGTTATGTTTGCACATTGTATTGGATTACCACATGATTATCATATATGCTTTGGCTAACACATTTTGTAGAGATATTTGTTTTGAGCATAGTTCTTTCATAGGTCAATAACTATCCTAAAAAGAGAGACATTTATAGGGGTTTATCACAGAGAGTAGGATCCTACATTGCATTCAAAGAACATTTTTAGCACATAAGCTCAGTTTTAGGAAATTAGACATAGGCAAAACACATGAAAAAATAGGGAATCAAAAAGTAGTTCAGTGACTTAGATTTTAGACTAGATATACATTAGTGTATAGATTGGAACACTAGTGTCAAATGGTGTTACTATCCAAAAAATGGTGCTACTATCTAGTAGCCCCATTTTTAGGGTAGTTCAGATTAGTTAGAATAGTATACCAAGTACAATACATGTTTACACAAATATAGCTACAAGTTTGATAGTTATGCTTAGATTTAACTCATATTCAAACTAGTTTAGCTTAGATTAATATCATTTTCTCAATTTGGGGGCATCATGCATAGCATTAGCATTCCCATGTTCAGTTTAGATACTTAGATACACTTATTACAACTCAATCCATGATTAGTATACTCATATATTAAATTGGGGGCATGTGCATGACACATTATTTCCATATGACCAGTTACACATAGGTTGATTAGATGGAATGACAAACTCCATGTCATTATCTACACTTTATACACTTGACATCATATTCCAATTTGTCACCATTTTTATGCCTTACTCCATCTATAGTGTTTGGCATTATTGAGTGGCCTAGAGATACCTAATATACCTGAGTGGCCATAGATCTTACATACACAATTAGTTTTTTCTATCACTTTGCATAGTTTAGTTTTAGATGCATCTAAAACACATGGGTGGGCAATGATGGATTCATATCCTACTTGAGTTATTTATCCACCCACATGAGAGTATTAGACATACTTTTAATCTAATCCAAGATATTCACAAGTCATGATCCACTAAGTAGGGGTAGGTAATGATGGATTCCAAATCAAATTGAGTTCTTGAGACACCTGCACATGAGGATTGAACAAGACATGAGATCAGTCCAAGATATTCAATAATTATATCATATAAACATGCACATGCATAGGTTGTCATTGGGTTCATGTATTAGTTTGCATACCCAATGAGGTGTATTTATTCCTTTCCCTTTTTCCATCTCTTTAATCAATTTTACTTAGTTAATTTATTCAACATAGTCTTTTTATTTTTATGTCTCTTAAGTGAGGATTTATTTATGTATTTTTCATTACATGTTATTCTTTAATCATGTTTCACATACATATACCTAGTTTCATATACTCAAACTCAGCTACATAGGCTTCCCTTCCTAGGTAAGTCTAGGTATGCTTATTTTTTCTTTATACTAGTAATTTCACTTTATTGCATTTTTTAGCATAAGGGGGAAGGGTAAATTTAATCACCTAAAAGTGTTATTTGAGTGATAATAGTTCTACTCGAGATAACCTATTCCTAGATTAACCCTAGACCTATCCTAGAGCTTTTTATCACACTTTTCTAGCCTTTGTATGGACCACAAACATCCCTAGTCAACTAGAACATAGTCTTAGACCTTCATTCTGAGATCCTGGATCTTCATGCCCAACAACCTATCAACTAGACATTAACACCACATTAAAGACACTAGAGCTACATGACACTAGTGTCCCCAACATGGAACTAATGTCCCTTATCTTAAATCTCTTGAACGGATATATTTTTAAAATTTAAACCCTTATAAGGTCATCATAATCATTCTTTATTATCCACACAAGCTAAAAAACACTATAAATACATGAATTTTAGACCTTTATCCACTACATGGAAAATAGATGGAAAAAACCTATTCAATCATGAAACAAGCTAAGTAAAATCAAGGTTATTAATCCCTATTTTACCCTACTTATGCATACTACCATCTATAGCTTACCTAAGCCTAGATTTTCAAAATTTCCAATATCAAACACAATCAAGGAATTCAAGACCACTATCATTATATAATCAATTGCACTTGCACTAATAGTAAGGTGGGAGAAATACATTGGATTTGATCCCTCCTCAGAGTATTGGTGTGTATGCAACTCTCTTTATAGTGGGGTGTTGAAGATGTCTAGCTTATCCTACTAAAAAACACACATTTTAAGCTCATACATTAATTTTAAGGAGGATTAGGTTTGCATCATAAATAAGCTACTATAGGCATAATATAGAGTTTCAAACTTCATGCACATAGGAATAAAACCTAGAAACACAAGTATAAGTGCACTCAGAATTTAAGAATAGTCTTACATAAAGGACATTAACACCATTTTTAGGACACTATATCCACACGGTGCTACTATCCAAGATTGGATATGACATAGGGATCCTATTCATGACACTCAAACCTATTCGTATCTTAGTTTTTAGCACTCAAATTTTCTACATCAGGTGTTTTCTATTTAATTCTTTATTTTTACATATTTATTACTATTTTTAGAAATTCAAATCAAGTAAATTTTTGTAACAAATTAGTGGTTATTTATTTCATATTATTTCATTGATTTAGACTACTCAGTCCTTTAATCAAACTTAGGATTTATGTAGCTGAAACCCTAAATGGTTAAAACAAATTGGAAACAACATTCCCCATATGGAATAAAGTGAAATTTATAATAATGTGGTATTATTATAAAAATTAAGGAGATTCAAATTAATAAAATGAGGCACTAGTGATTCCACAAGATACTTAGAAAAATATGCCAACATGGGTCAAATAGACATTGAAATATGTCAGATCAAGTTAAAAAAACAAGCACTTGAAGTGCACATAAAACCACACCATTTATACAGGTTCTTAGACTAAATTCAAGATAAAATAAAAATCATTACCTTGGAAGATGCTCTAGAATAAGTCAATATTATTTTTTACTCTAAACATACTTCCTTCGAACAAGCTAAAAATATGATGCATGGATAAAATTAATGGAGAGTGAGAATGATGCAATGTTCAAAAATGAAACTTGGGAGTTGGTTTATCTTCTATGTAGTTTTAAGCCCATTGGTTGAAAGTGAGTCTTTTAAAACAAATATAAATTATATGGTTCACTTGACAAACACAAAGCAAGGCTTATCACAAAGGGATTTTTAAAAAAATAAGGGATAAACTACTATGAAACCTTTGCACTAACAACAAAATGGGCAACCATTTAAATTTTTTTGGATTTGTAAAAATAAAAAAAATGGAAATTTCATCAAATGGATGTAAAAACTACATTTTTTAATGATTATCTCAAATAAATAGTGTACATGAATCAACCAAAAGGTTTTGCAGTGGAAGACTAAGAGCACAAAGTGTATAAACTGTAAAGATCATTGTATGGTTTGAAATAATCCCCTAGAGCATGGTACAAAAACTCATTCAACACCTCATGAACTTGAATTTCAAATATTTTATGTTTGAATATGCAAATATTTTTGTAAAAATAATTATATTTCTAATTATTCATGTGGATTATTTGTGCATCATTAAAAATAGTGAGAGATACACTAAAAAAATCAAAGTAGAGTTGATGAAATAATTCGAAATGATAGATGTAGGTTATCTTCATTACTCTTTAGATATTGAAGTCATTACAAATTAAAAATATATCTTCATCACTCAAAATAAATATATTGGTGAAATTCTAGAAAATTTGGAATGATAGATTGTAATCCTCTTAGTACTCTCATAGAGTAAAATATGAAATTGGCATTAGAAGATACCATAGGTTTGGTAGATGCCACTCAATACAAATAACTCATTGGAAGCCTGATCTATGTGATCCCAGCTATAACATATATTTATTTGGTTGTTGGTGTTTTTCTCTAAATTAATGTAACAACCCAGATAAAATCACTGGATAGAAAAAAATAATCCTGCAATATCTAAAAGGAACACATACTTTTAGGCTCAAATACTTCAGGGTAGGATACTTCAAAGTGGATAAATATTTAGATTATGAATATGTAGGTAACTTTGAAAATGAGAAATCTAAATCATGTTTATAATGAATTTGAGAACAACAATCATTAATTATAAGTCAAAAAATTAATTAGTTCTAGCCATTTATTTAATGTAATAAAATTACGTGGCAGCTTTAGAGGCAACTAGAGAAATTTTGTAGCTTAGAAGGGTTCTTTCAGATTTGCAAGGGTAATAAGATTCATCAACACCACTCATGGTTAATAACACATTTACAATCAAAATGGTAAAAAAAATCATTTTTCATGATTGGACCAAACGCATCAACATAAATTTCATTTAATTCACCATTATGTGAAGTATGGAAGAGTAAAATTGCTACATTGTCCTACTACAGAGAAACCAACAAACATCTTGACAAAAGCATGTATAAGAAATAAATTTTAAAATTTCAGAGGTGTTCTTGGTGTCAAAATAACTCCTAAAAATTAAGGGGGATTTAATATTATTTTATAAAATATTATTTCCTAGGTGTAATTTTGAGGAGATATTTTGTCTCGTAGTGGTAGATGAATA
Source organism: Torreya grandis (assembly GCA_037957365.1). Taxonomy (NCBI): domain Eukaryota; kingdom Viridiplantae; phylum Streptophyta; class Pinopsida; order Cupressales; family Taxaceae; genus Torreya; species Torreya grandis. The sequence goes on from JARHVA010003007.1 coordinate 1,901,913, forward strand.
AACCATGTAGGAATATGAATAGTATTCATAAAAGGTGAAATGAATAGCCATATTGTGGCTAAAAATATTTGTAATATTTATTCATTTAATACAATGTTAATATATTTTTGGTTTGCATCAAATTATTATTTACTGTCATCCCATTATTCTTGATCTAACAAATAGATATGTATTTCACCATGTATATGATAAATAATGTTAGAACCCTAATGGGTTACTCAAAATTTATACCATTTTTTTAAAATTTCATATGGTTTACTTATAAAATCATCCATAACTATCTATAAAATCATTGTTTGACTAAGAAACATATCAAATATAATAAACATATAAATGTATTAACCCACTGGTCAATAAAGTGATCTATTTACTTTTTTAACAACCTATAACAAATAATTAAAAATAAACATTTATCATAAAATGAATATTGGAAAGAGTCAATTACATCAAATCACTAATATAATCTACAATTTAATTATAAATAAGCATATAGTCACTACTATTACAATATTTAGAATTAATTACAAATCTCATAGCTATTACTATGTTAAATAGCCATCAAATAATCATTTATTAAATATTAAATTTAATTACAAAGTCAAATATACAATATAACATGTACAATAATACAAATTATCCTCATAGACAACTCAATGATCCATACAAATAACTTTAAGTATGATTCCCAAATGGTTGAATAGTTGAAGAAAGGGAGAACATCATTTGAGTGATTTACCTTCAGCCATAGATCATTGATCTCTTTCACACCTATCCACTGGGATTGGCCCTTCCCTTCATGGAGAGGTAGATAAAAATAGTCTGGATATCAAGAAATAAACCAAAACCTATGTGTGTACAATCACTAATGCATATAAAAATCACATGTACCATGGAAAACAATCCTCTATCTACTATGACATCAACATACACATGTAAAATAGAAAGTATAATGGACTAAAAATGTCTCACCTATAATATTAATTTGTCCAAATTTTTTATTATAGAAATCAGATCTCACATGAATCTGAGTCAATTCTACTAACACAAACTCTTTGCTAATAAATCACAAACTATCAGATGATATCAGGGGGTAGATATATGAATTATAAGGATGCTCCATCACATATATATAACTCTTGGTATCAAATGAAGCATATCCAATGATTCCTAATAGTGAATCATGGTAAAAAAAAAAATATAGGTTGCATCATACAATAAATCCATAGAATTATGTAATGAAATGAATAAACAATCATCTCTTAACAAGCTCATTATTTCAATCTCATGAAATTCATGTATAAGTTCTTCCAAATTCAAACCAAAAATGCATATAGGACTAAAACAAGAATCCAAGAACAGTATATACATTTCATAACATATCTCTCTTTCCTCTCAAACATATATATATATATATGATGATATAAAACTTAGTTAATAACATAAACCAATGAGTCTCAAAATAGATCATAAAATTAATCTTATCCTATACTTCCGTGACAACTTTATCCATTTTGAACTTCTTTCATCATGTCCTTAATATAATAAATTCTCATATTTTAACTAATACATAAGTAAAATCTATATATGTTTTATATACTAGTTCTACCATAATAATTATAGATACATATCAGAGAACCATTATAAATAATACAACATCTAAAATTGTGTATTTAATGTACATAAATTATCCCTTCACAAGTTTACTTATTCAAAAACCTGTTAATCATTCATGATACCAATGGAAAATTATCCTCTTGAATAATACAACCTCTTAGATAATTTATACTCAGATTTTCTCATTATAACCTATGACTATACTAGTTCATCCTAACTGAAACCAATATATGCTCAGGTTCAAATATCTTACTGATAATTTAACTACACATTTCCATACATAGATGAATGTAATCATATTTACACACACACACACATTTATTTATGCATTTAACTAAAGTAAGTGTCCAAGAAACTAATGCTATCACAATATATGCTCAACTTCATCATTCAAATTCCCTATGAATAGGTTGGTTAAATCCACACACACACACACACACACACACACACACACACACACATGAATACACATATGTATAATTGTATACACATATATGTAATAATTTGATTATAATCTACCTTAAACTCAAATATCTCAACCCAAGTCTTTATGATTAAAATACATAGCTACATATCTTCAGCTTATATTTTATATAGACATATAAAATCCAATCTGCCCTACAATAATTATCATTTTATATTTTCCAACAAAATAATGTTCTTTTATTACCCATCTAAATCTTTGACAACCAACATAAGTACCCAATTAATCTTTGATTTAATGAGCTGTAGATGGTTAAAATAATACACATATATCATGTTCAACTTATGTAAGATTTTATAAACAGTATACAAGTTAAGTTCCAAATTAAAACTTTTGCATACACAATCCCTATGCCAACTAAATTTATTATCAATAAAAGAGCTTCGCCCAATATTATCAATTCTCAAGAATAAAACAAAACACATAATGTTTACCTTTTTCATGATTTTGATAAATTATTATGCTAACAATGGTTACGTAGCCATTAAATATTTATATTCTAATCTCATCCATTCTAAAATACCTAGTTTCCTTTTAAAATAGGACTTGGCCTCATCCCTATAGGCTTGTGAATGGAACCGAGTTCCATCCCCAAGTCTATAAACTTGAAGCCCTAGGTTTTTGAGTAATTTTTTTAATAATAAAATTTAGTTTTTTTCCATCACACACAAGCTCGACATATTATTTATAGGCCTTCATATGGAACTAAGTTCCATCCCTATGTCTATAAATATGAATCCCTAATTTTATAGATAAATCTACCAACAAATACAATTAAATAGGTTATAAAATAACCTAGGTCAAACATTCCTTATTTTACTTCCAAATAGAACTAAAACTGTAAAGTAAAAACCCATACATTTATATTTACAATTTCAAATCTTTACTTGCCTAGTTATAATAATGTGCATCATTCCAATTGTAGGTGTTGGTATCCTCTCTATCCTTCTTGCCAAAAACACTTTTCTTCTTCCCCCATGTCCACATTCCTTTCTTTTCCTTCTAATTATTCTATTTCCTCCCTTTTTCCACATTTTACATGACCTATTAATTCTGCTATAAATTTATGAGTTCACCATATTGGAACTCTAATTCATCAATGCTTGAACTCATTCATTGGATGTTAACTAACAATCATTAACCCTATTTTTAGGCATGACAACTACATGAAACCCTCTATTTTTTGAAATTGTGCCATCAAACCAACATCATAGGAAAATAACCAACCTAATTCTTTTTTCTATATTCCCATAATAACCTAATCCTCTTTGATTTGAAAGATGCATGAAAATAAATCTATTAGATCCTTTTTACAAAACCAAAACCCACTTTCCTTTGTTTCCTAAAAACTTATTTAAAATAATTACTTTGGGTGTATTTTTCCTTATTTTACCCTCCTTAGGTCACTAAAATGGGTAGTATAAAATTTCAACAACCTTAACATGATAAACACCCAAAACTCTATGGATTAAAATAAATAACAAGGTTTATCACAATTATAACATAACAAGCCTAGTTTATCTTGCAATAAGATTAAACAATGGTTCACACTGTAATGTACACCAATAACATTAGATAATTTAACTAAAAATTTCACTCATTCCAAATGAGTTATTAATCAACTCAAAGCCAATGTAGACATATAATATTAACCAAAGAAACAACTAATGAAAAGTAATCACTTGACACATTCATAGAAAACCAACAACAAATAATTTTATCTCAGAAAGCAAGAGTACAAGTGTGTGTTTTTATGGTTTGGTTCAATTCTATTTATCCCCATTGATGATATTTGTACCCCCTCTCTAATTATACTCTCCCTATGTACCAATTATGAGGGCAAGAAGTCTTACAACCACTTTGATCAAAAAAAATGTAGTTAGTGTGAGATTATAATAAGTAATCAAATACTCAAAATATTTAACTATCAATAAACTATTGTAATGAAAATCATCTAAAAATTAAATCATAGTCAACATGATTATAGAACATAGTATAAACATATGCAAATGTTCTCCAATATAGATGATCATTTAAAAAAACAATATGATTGCCAATCATACAACATAAATATATAGATCAAATATAAAAATCAAAACTACAAATCATTAGTTCCATAACCCCTATTAATATTTAAGTAGTTTTTATAGAGTGAGACATGATTTAAAATCCTCCCCCCTAAAATAATTCATCATCTCGATGAATTATTTCAAATAATAGTTCAAGAAATAAAATAATAATGTTCAGCAAAAAAATCATTTAAATAAATGAGAAAATAGCCTCAAGAATTCATCATAATACTCCCATGTAATAGTATCTTTAGAATATTGGTCCCACTAAACCTTGCATTATTCTAATTATTTATTATGAAAACTAAGCTTTCAATTATCAATTATTCTAATTGGTTCTACTATGACCACCCCTAGATCTTGAACCTATAATGTATTCTAATCCAAAACATGAGAAGGATCGATAATATATTTCTTAAGATAAGATACATGAAAAATATTACGCATTTAAGATAAAGATGGGGGAAATGTAAGTATATATGTTATACAATTAATCACTTCTAAAACCTTGAAGGGTCTCACATATCTCAATTATTTTACTAATTTCCAAAACTTCATAGCACTCTTTTGGGGTTTGACTTGTAAAAAAATGGTATCTCACTAGGAATTGCCTTGCTATTATTTTCAGATCAACATAAATTTTCTACCTATCATTGGCTTTAACCAATCTTTGTATTATTAATTTTACTTATTATACCATTTCTACAATCATATTAGGTCCATAAACCACTCTATCTTCTAATTTATTCTAGTTGATTGGTGTCCTACACCTTCTACAATATAATGCCTCAAATGGAGCCATTTTCAAAGCTAATAAGAATGAGTTGTTATAGTCAAACTCAACCAATGGTAAGTATTCCTCCCATTTGTATTTTTATTCCATGAAATACATCCTTTAAATATATTTTAATACTCTAGTTACTCTCTATTTTCCCATCTATTTCTAGATGGTAAGCTATAATGAAGTTCAACTATGTACCCATTATGAATTGAGAGTTTGTCAAAACCTTGAGGCCATCCTAGCGTCCATGTATGAAATGATATATTTTAGAAACTAGTGCAATATATATACATATTTCACAAAAAAATTGGAAAACATTAGTACATCATCTGATAGATTATCTGAAATGAAGTTTGCTACTTTGGTGAGTTTATCCATAACTATGAAAATCATGTCATGACAATTTATGGACATAAGAAATCCTTAGACAAAGTCCATGCTAATAACTTATCACTTCCATTCTGGTATGGAATGTGGGTATAACAACTCATCAAGATGCATATGTTTAGTCTTAACTCGCTGACATTCTAAGCATCTAGACATAAAGTATGCCACATCCTTTTTGATTCCCTTGTAGAAATACAAGGGTCTTAATTTTGCTAATAGCTTAGTCACTCCAGTATATCCTAAATATGGGGCATTGTAAAATTCATTTAGCACAATATTACTCAAAATTTCTCTATTAGGTATATATATTCTACCATTATATCTTAAAATCCCATCATTCTCAAATTGAAATCCATGGTATCTATGATTCAAAGAATTCTCAACCAATGCTTTCTTTACCTATTTGTAGAATTCATCTTTGGGTGAGAATTTTATTACCTAATCTCAAAATTTCTTCCTATCATGGTTAAATCCATGATGTACCTTCTATGAATAAGGGAATATATAACTCTATTCTCTTTGCCCTTAATGTAGTTAATGTTGAAATCATAGTCTAGCAAACATTCTAACCACTGCCTTTGACGAGCATTAAGGTTAGGTTGGGTAAATATATATTTGAGTCCCAAGTTATCAATTTTAAGCTCAAAAGTTTTTACCAATAAATAATTCCTCCAAAATTACAAAGAATGAACTATGGTAGCTAATTCTAGGTCATGAGGAACATAATTTGCCTTATAAGGCTTCAATTTCATTGATTCATAGACCACAACTAAACCATCCTGTATAATAAATCCTCCTAAATCATCTCCTAATGCATATATTATAAATATAAAATGACCATTTGGATCCAAAATTCATAATATTGGTACTGAAATAAGTCTCTTTTTTATAACCTAAAAGGCTTCTTCACATTTATCAGACCAAATAAAATGTTACTCTTTTCACTGAAGAGAGGTGATTAGATTAATTATCTTAGATAACTTTGGCACAAACTTCATGTAGTACCCTATTAAACTCATTAAACTACACACCTCATACACATTTTTGGGTGATGGACACTCCATAATGGCTCTAATATTTGTTGCATCCATAAAAAAATCTTTCTTTAGAGATAATATTCCCCAATTTTTATACTCTTCTTTGAAAAAAAGCACACTTTGACAACTTCCCATAGAGTTTATGTTTCTTCAACCACTTCAATACCAAACACAAATGCTCAACATAATCTTATTAATTTTTAGCATTTATGAGTATATCATCAAGAAAGACTAGTAAAAATTGATCAAGGTAATATATGAACACATTATTCATGAGGTTCATGAATGTTTTAGGTGCATTGTTTAGTCTAAAAGGAAGTATTGTGAACTTGTAATGACCATAACGAGTCCTGAAATTTGTTTTTGGAATATCTTCCTTACTAATTATCAATTTTTGGTACCCAACATGAAGATAATTTTTTGAGGATATATGCATTTGATCAAAAAGATATTCAATGTGAGGTAAAGGATACCTATTCTTGATTGTTGCCTTATTAAGAATTTAGTATTCAATGCATATATGAAGGTTTTATTACTTATTTTTGACAAATATTACAGGTGCACTCCATGGTGAAACACTTAGATAAATTAAACCTTTGGCCAACTTCGCCTAAATTTGGGCCTTTAACTCAATTAACTTAGTTGTTATCATTCTGTAGGGAGACTTAGATTGTGGTTTTGATCTTAGAACAATATAAATGTTGAAATAAAATTCTATTTTGGAAAGTAGACCTGGTAATTCCTTTGGAAAAAAATCTTGAAATTTTTGTAGAAAAATATAGTCTTCTAATGAGGGTTCCTTAGCTTTATTAATTTCATCCATTTTGATTAAGAATGTTTGATATCCATTTCATTGAACCCTTTTCAATTGAATTGATGAAATTTGTCTTAGTTTTAGCTCTATCTGATCTCACTAAATTTGGGTTTGATTTTCCAAATCATCTAAACACTCAACTTTATTATGAAAAATTCAGCTTTTACTTTGTATTTAGATAGCCAATTCACTCCAAGGATCACATCATATGACCCTAGTGGTGCTGCATAAAATCAACAACCGTAGTTAATTATAGAAACTTTATTTTTTCCTCAATAATACATCTATCAACCTTGACCTTATATTCAATTCCATATTGAACTAACCAATCATTACCATAAAACTAGATTTACTAGATAATTTACTTAACTTTAGGAGAGATAAAAAAATTAGTGGCTCTTGTATCTATCAAAATAGGAATAGCATTCCCAAATAAAGTACTTGAGACTTCAATAGAAGAGGCTTGAAATTATGCTTGACAATTTTCAATTTTTGCATGAATATGCTACTAAAAAGTTACCTGATGTGATATAAAAGTGGATGAATTTTTATTTCTACCATTTTTATTCCACTGAGGACAATCCTTAGTATAATGGTATCCTATAAATGCAAATCATCCACCGGGTGGCCCATTTTTATCAACTTGATTAACTCCCTTAAATCATTCTTTATAATGACTTTCAGGTTTTTTGTTCCCTAAAGCATTACCGAATCTCTCATTTTGGCTATTAAATTGGTTCTTAGAATTCTCATTCCATTTTCAATTATTTTTATTGAAGGTTATCTTTGAGTTTCTAAACTTATTTTTGAATATCTATATAACCTCAACAAATGATTTTAACTTTTGTTCTTACTTAACTACCTTCTCAAATACCTATTCCATGGTGGATGGTCCATGCATA